>OX327016.1:20081995-21428388 GCA_946800695.1 Geum urbanum
GTGCAGATTGACTTGTGATTTGCCTTGATGTTTTGATCCATATATGGCCATAGGCGAGTTTGTGTTGTGCCGTATAGTTCGGCATCGCCTATGATGTAGGCTTTTGTGTGTGTGTTGTGTTCCGTGTGGCGGAACTGTGTTTCAGATGTGTTACGTGTTGTGTACCCTGTCTGTTCCTTATGTAGGAACACTTGGCGATTGTGTGAGCCAGTTCATATTTGTGATTTGAGGGTACAGGGATTCCGGCACGGAATTGCCTCCTATTGTGGAGTTTATGATCAGAGTTGTTCAGTTGAGATTGCAGTTGGTGAGTTGAGCAGTATGCAGAGGCAGTGCTCCTACTTGTAGTCGGTAGACTCGGAAATTTCGAGGTTGAAATTTTTCTAAGGGGGGTGGATTTGTGACGACCCGGACCAGAATCAGAAGTATAATCAGCTTGATTCGTAAGTTACAGTGCAGTCGCGAGTTTTCGACAGTCGTTTTAATCGCCGAAGCTTCTTAACGACTTAATTATTGGCCGAGAATTGGAGCTGGGTCTCTTCTCGAGAGTCGTTCTACATGTGATTACGAGTTCGTGGGCGGTTCCGGATCGTTATTTGGACGACCGAGGAATTAGTTATGTATATTTGAAGTTTCGACGGAAATGGATTATTATGGCGAGCTACTTAACGACTAAATTACCGGTCGAGAATTTGGTTTCGGTTCCTTCACGGAAGTTGTTCAGAATTTAATTTCGAGTTTGAAGGAACTTCCGGAGCATTATTCTGAGTTACGGAGTTTAAGTTGCAAATTTTGTCGATTGTTGTTTGTTTGGTTGATTTAAATGTGTGTTGGTTCGAGGGTTGACTTTTTATCCATTTGGCCGATGTGTTTGACTTAGGGTGATTGTTGAAGAGTACGTCGAGACGAGTTTGTGGCCGTGAGAATTATCGGAATCGGAGTTACGACGCGAGAGTTACGGATGTTTTAAGTTTGTCGCGAAATGTATTTATGAGGTTTCCTTTTTGGGAAAGTCTATAAATAGCAACTTCTCCTTTGGGAAAGTCAAAGACTGAAATGGAAGGTTGACCTTGTTGGACTTTGGTTGACCGTGGTGGAGGGGAAGTCACGACGGTGACCGGTGCTCCACGGCGGTGGTGCCCGTCCGGCCACCTCCGGCCACGGGGATGGACTCTATCGACGCGTCTTGGCCACCCCAACGTGCCTCCGGCCTCCTTTCACGGCAAGGCTCGCCGGAGGAGGAGATATTTCCGGCCAAAATTCAAGGAAAATTGAGGTATTCGGGTTTGGTGATTTGAACCGATTCGAGCTGAATTTTTTTAGTGGGCTTTGTAGCTCTCATCCTCTTGAAGCTACCATGTAAGTTTGAAGCTTTAATTTTGCTTGAGTTTGGAGAATTTTGGATTGGAAAATTTGTGTACAATTCGGTTTATCATGAAATTGGATGTGTTAGAGTGAGAATTGGACTTCGGTGCAGTTATGAAAGTTGCTCAGTGGGTGATTTTGAGTGGAACAAGGGTTGCTCCGCCGTGAAATTCTCCGGTCAACAGTGGCGCCGCCGTGGACGGCGGTCAACGGCGGTGGTCAACGGTCAACAGGTTTGACTTTTTGACTTTCGACAAGTCGCATGTCATTTGACTCGAAATCGCGCTCCGATCGCAGTGGGGAGGTTCGTTTTTCGAGTTGAGCGTCCGAACGTAAAGCGAGGTATTGTGGTATACATATACGGATTTTCGACGATTCGTCGACTTTGGATTTCGTGTTTCCGAGAACGGTGGTTTCTCGTGGTTTGATTTGTATTGTCGGATTATGATTTTGATTATTGGACATTGTGAATATTCAGGGGTTCGTGATCGTTGTTTTGGCGATGGACTTTCCGCCAGATCACGGGTTAACGCGATACGCGTTACGCCAGTCTGTGAGTGGACATTTTATTTTCACGGATTGATTGCGAGTCTTTTATATACGTTTTATGAACTTGAGCATGCAGCATGATTATGGTTTTACGAGCATGAGATTTTATACGAGATTATGATTATATAAGCATGTGTTTATGATTATACGAATATGTTTATACGGCTATACGTATACGAACATGCATACACTTTTATGCTGTTTCATGCATTTGCATCGAAATGTTTATGGTTTGGTTTACACAGAGTACAGTCGTGGTTACGTTGTTGTATCGATACACCTTGCCTCTCGGCTGATCCCCGATGGTAGGCCACCAGGAGGGGCAGTACCCCTACCTGACCGGCGAGGGGCAGTACCCCGGAACCGAGGCCTTTCTGGCTATGAATCACGTGGTAGTCAAGGACTCCGTGATTTTGACTGTACTAGCACGGACGTGTCCATGAGTGACCCCGTGATATTTTCTATACATGCTTTGTTTACGAGTTGGAGTCAGCGTCTCCTCGTAAACTATTTGATTTGATTCATTTATATTTCGACTCGCATATGTTTTTATAACATATATACTTGGTGAAAGACATTTATTTTCGTCCACTCACTCTAACGTGTTTATTGTCTTTCCCCTGGGCTTTTCGGTTTTCGTGCCCAGTTTGCAGTTCAGGCTCTGGTGTCGCACGTCGTGGTCGGAGGCATAGTGCTCGAGCTACTTTGTTTCATCCAGTAGGTTTATTGTTCTACCTACTGTGGTATACGTATATGATTATGTATTAGAAGTCGCTCTGAACTTCCTGTTAAATATGTTATACGATTTTACACCGGATTTCAGTAAAGTATAGATATATTTACTGATTTATTTTACTGTTGATATATTGAGAAATCCGGATGAGACTGGTGCCCACGGTTTGCTTTTTGTGGCATAGGATGAAGTGTATTTTCCGCGTGCAGGTAATGGTAATTCCACGCTAGTAACGAAACTCTGCCCAAATTTCGAAAAGTTTTTGTTGGTTCGTGTTTTCGAAGGGGTTTGATTCCGATTTAGGAGGCTGAATCGGGATTGGGTCCTTTCATTTTCTTTTCTCCATTCACTAATCATATAAGACTCAAGAAAAACCTCATATACCTAAGAAATTGAACCCTGCAACCGTTGTTGAACAACAAAGCCTCTTAGCCAAACAATGGATCAAACATTAAACCATGTTTTATGCTTGGTTACACAGAAATGTTGTATGTTAACTTAGTTTCACCTGGATGGTTCAACATTTTCCCACTTTGTTTACATTTTCTTCCTTCATACAAATTTCGGTATATTTCGATGTTTCCTGCTCTCTTTTTTCTTGCTTGCTGTGCCTATTTGATAGTGTTTGATTCTAGCAGCTATGGCAAACCTTGCTGTACTAAATGCATGCAACTTTACCTTTTTGCATCTACAGGACATAAGTTATTCATCATCACTTTTTAATTGTTGCAATATCAATATGCAGTTCTAAAATGCACCTATAATCTGTTATTTATTTGAAGTTACTTCCCATCCACATACAATGTTTGTTGAAATGACACAGCCAAATATAATACATTATTATCTCGCAAAATTAGCATACCCATCCCATTATTTCTCACTTAATTGCACATAGTCCACCCCTTCTTTTATGTGATTACTTTCAGTTCATATGCATTATATAAAAGCACAGTCTAAATTCAAACAAAAAATATAAGGACTGCATTCATTACATATATGATATATATGATTCTGAATCTTCAAATGACTGCATTATTATGTACAGAACAATTCAAGGCAATGTGTGTATTAAAAAACCTTAATCCAAAACAACCGAACTCAGCTGTGGCACCCAACAAATTCCCACCTATGCGAAAATTAGGCAGACCGATAACACGAACAGGAAAAAAGAAAGTAGGAATATATGTGGAGGATCCAGATTTCTCAAAAGACCTTGTCCCAAAGAGGCCAAGAGGACGGCCACGTAAAAGGTCTATCTCTCAAGAAATTTTAATATTTCGTTATTTCCTGTGTGCTACTGTATATAATACAATACTATCTTCACTGACTCATTCACTTGCTCACTGCCTTTCTTTCTCAAATTGTTTGTTTCAAAAATTGTATGTTTATGAGCAATGAAATAACTTTCGATCATTTTCATTCAATCGCCATAGTTCATATAACATTTCCTGTTTTTTTCCCTTCAGAGCACGCACGGAAGATGAATCCATCACACAAGGGTTTGAAACAACAACACCTGCACTAGCAAAAAAAAGGGGCAACCCTAATTGGACTAAGAAGGTAGACAAATGCCCAAAAAACACTGCACATCAATGGTACAAATTTTAAAAATTCATTTCATGTTGAACTCCCAATCTAAAACACAACACCAGTTCCAGTTATGACACACAAACATTCTCAGACAAGAATATACATTATACATATTTGCTGCTTCCATGGTATAGATTTACAGAATGAACTTATTTGGCCATGAGCAACATAAATATCATATAATATAATTCTGGTGAAATAAATGAGTGTGCTAGAACAATTCTTAAATAGGTGACATTGGTAAAAGAAACATCATTAAGCTGTGAATAGGTGTGCAAGAAAAATTCTTTAAGTCAAAAACCGTATGTGAGTACTTGATTACATATCAATGACTACCCTAAGTACTTGCTTATGTGCCAATGATCTATACAAGTATTGAACTTCATATCAATCTATAACCAAAAAATTCAGATGATAAATCTTTACTTTGTATGCTGCAATCATCATCTACTGCTTTCAAAACTGTGACATCATTGAATTCAAATTGTTGTCACTGCGTTCATAGCTGTGTCTGATATGTCAAAGATTAACTTGCAATTTTTCAGGACATGGGAAGAAGATACGCATGTGACAGAAACTCCACAGCCTACGAAAAAGATGAAAGCCAAACAACAACAAGAGTTACAACTTTTCCCTCCCTTTCATTTTTTGAATGCACTTTTATTTAGAAAGGATGAAATCATCACATGTATCTACTATTTAACTAAATAATAATATTCTTTCATCAATGTCAGCAGAAATCTTCAGCATGACAAAGATAAAAGCCCAAGAAAATAAGCCAGACCAAGTTCAACAGACATTCAAAATGAAACCCTGGAGAGTGTCATACAACTGTTGGAAAAACAGAATGAACAAATTGCACAACAGAACATGCTGATGTTGGATCAAATAAGCCAGATGAGTGACATCAGAAAGCTTTTGATTGGATTTAAGCCATTTTTTGATCAAGCAACAGAGGTCAACATTAGGTCAATCTCCATACCTGTGTTATTTTACACCAATACTTGCATGTTTCAAATTTCATTAATTTGTTTCACTATTTTCTTTACTGCTTACAGGTACAACAGACAGGCACTAACAAACAAAACTCATGGCATTAATCAACCCTCTGCAGGAACATCCACAGAACAGCCTGGAAACAACGCTAATCATGGAATTGATCCAGGATTCCCTGAAAATATGTTCAATCAATCTTTCAACTGGAACGTGTCAGGTACAGATTCTAATGATGCCAGGGAAACCACCACTTAATAATTTAGTTCCACAGACCAATATATTTCCAAATAATAATTTTTCTCATGTATACATAATCTGTTCAGAATGCGCATTCATTCTGATATGGAACACGAACATGACTGTTATATTGTGTCAGTAGTTATTTGGCCTCATATGGAACCTCACTTCTCATTTTCAAAATAGTTGGTTTTTGTTTAGTTTTTTCCCCATACTGGGTGATGTCCTCAACTAAATTAACAACGTATATCATATATGATGATGTTCATTTACAGTGTCTATTTCTTGACTCCTTTTTTCTCATGTTGGCGTTCACGATGAAATGATTTAGGTTAATGCGAAGAGAGATTGCATTGTTCCTGCAAAGAACCATGGACCTAATCTTGACGAATCTGATCTAAATTGCAACTACTGTCCCATGTTTGTAATATATTAATCATTTCTAGATTCTAGGTAACCTGAACATGGTCTTCATAATCCCAATCCTGTGTAATATATTTCTCTGTGGCACAATTTATGTCCAAGGTCTGTAACATATTTCTATGCTATGCTATCTAAACTTTCATCGGTGTGTGACTAATGCTATTTTGTTCTTTGAATGATTTCTGTGCATATAATGGCCTACGTCTAATTAATATTTCACAACTTTCTTTATATTACCTACTGGCCAAAAGTTAAACTTTAAATTGTAAGATTTTTATTGTCTGATTTCTTTTTGGCAGTTTGATTTTTTTCAATAATTGAATTGTCGTACGTAGTTGGAATTGAGATGTTATTCTATGAAAGAAAAATAGTTACTTTATAGGCTCATGGTCTTTCTCAGTAGCCAAACAAATTAATGTACAGATATCTATATAATAAATCAAAACCATTTGATGGAATCATTGAGCAAGAAACTTCCCAATAAAACTCATATTTCCCAATCTTAAAGATATCATTTTTTTATTTCTGTGTCTACTTTTTCATACTTATATTTAGACAGATATTGTTGTGGACTTTTATATTCTATGCATATCCAACAAAATTAACAAAACATATGTTTTTCAATTGCTCAATGTCTTTTTCATTCTATTCACAAATTCATAGGCAAGAGAACTTATAAAAAAAAAATTGACAAAAATTATTTACTCTATGTTTTCACTTGAAATGATTATACTATCGTTTTGTCGTATAACCGTGCACCGCGCGGGGATCCACCTCGTATAGATACATATGTGGTCTAAGTGATCACTTAGACTATGGAATAGTTTCGTGGTCTAAGTCATCACTTAGACCACGCAAGAATTTCGTAGTCTAAGTTGTACTTAGACAATGCACATAACATTTGCGTTGTCTAAATTGTACTTGGACGACGCAAATAACATGTGCGTCGTCTAATCCTCACTTGGAAGACGGATCATTTGCGTTGTCTAAGATGTCGCTTGGACGACATAACAGACCATTTCCATCGTCTAAGTGCTTAGACTACGGCACTTGAACAACGGTAACTCTAACCTAGACGATGGAAATAGTCCGTGGTCTAAGTGAGTTTTTCTTGTAGTGGACCGGGAAAAAATATTACTTTAGCAAGATTATTACTTTATCGAATATTCATTTATCGAGGTTTTACTGTATAGCTAAAGTCTAGAAATATGAAAGATCACATAAACTTGTTAAAATCATAAAACAAAAATACTTCATCAAATTTATCCATATAAACCAATAATTCATACAAGAAAAGAAGAGAAGAAATCATTGTTACACTTTTTATTTTGGGATTGCCCTAGTACTAAGTGTAGATGGCTTCTTCAATATGGATGGAGGAGACACTTCGGATTGCCATGAATGTTTTCGGTGAAGGAGAGTAGTGGTGGTGCTTGGAGGGTGGCGGCTTCTTTGTGATCTTGGAGTGTTTTGGTGGAGTGGAAGAGTTTTGAGGTAGAGCTTCAATGAGAGAATGAGAGATGATGAAAAATAGGCCGAGCACTTGCTTATATAGATGAAGATTAGGACTTTTGCTTCCAAAACTAGGTTTTCCTAGTGTACCCGAGTAAACTTGATAACTTGTCTTTAAAAGAGTATTCCGGGAGCTGTAGATCTAAAAAAATTATGATCTTAGAATCATTGGAAAGAGGACTTCAAGAGATTTCCAAAGAGGTATAACATCACTATATTTGGAGTTAAATTGCATCCTCAGTGATATCTTTAAGTTGGCTAACTGTTCAGGCCGATTTCCTCTTCCTACTAGGAGTAGAAAAATCTTCTTCTTTCCATATCTTGTATTCCTTCTTCTCCAAGAGATTTTGGCTGAATTACCATAACTTGTAAATATATTTTGGGCTTTAAATCAGGTATATTTGATCTTCATATGGTTAGGCCCCAAATGCATTTCATCCGCCACTGTTTTGTCATTCCTAGCTCGAGTAGGAGAAATGCTTCCATCTTCATTTGAACCATTTGGCACAATTTTCATTTGTCATTTGGTTTTCAATTCTTGATATCATTTGGAGAACATGTTTTAGAGACAATTTGGAAACCATTTCTCAAACCATTTCTTCTCCGAAATTAGGAATTTTTTTCTTAGCGCATTTTAAGCTCATTTCCGCTTCTTTTATTCACTATTCTTTATTCTTCTACCTAAAAACATGAAGTAAGTTAGAAATAGAGTTACTGAGCTAAAAAAATAGCTAAATGTAGTGAAAAATATGTTATGAATCAAGCATAAAATATGTAGATCATATTGCGAAATACTTCTATAAAATAATAAAATATAATAGATAATGAATTCATAAACATCAAACAGACTCGCTAGCAACAGTGAAATTCAAATGTAGACTCACTTGGATCGTTGGAAAAATAAGTCGATCCATAATCCTATTAGTTGTACTCGACCCTCCTAAGCGAAGTCGAGATCTAAATCAATTAACAAAAGTTGATCGTGCAACTAAAGTGGATAAAGAAAACTGAGATGTAATGTCGATTGGAAACTTACATTATTTCGAACAACTAACTATCGGTATCAAGATTCATCCTTGGACATGATGAATCGTGCCTCGATCCTAAACGTCGTACTCTACCAATATTATGTTTCGACTCAACACGTAACAACGATCGTGTCGGCAGGTCGAGTCACCTCGGCTCCTGTGCATAGCCGAAACCATTACATAACGTATTGGACTATACAAAAGTATATGAAAAAAGAGTACTAAAAAAGCTTAGAAACTCCCCTTGAAAAAGTTACCTTTCTGGTATGTGACAACCCGACCCTTGTCGAAAATCCTCAAAATGATAAATTATTCGGATAATTCTAGTAAATGCTCGACTAAAATTAAACTCAATCAAAATAAGTCAAAAATCCTATAGACAAATCCAATATTGTAACACGAACTTACCAATATAAGAAACATCTATTTCTCTATCGCCCGTACCGCCACTGGCAGCGACACTAGTCACCACTGCCCACCAACTGGGACGACGAAACCTAAACGCATTATTAACCTCACAAATATACTCACCACGTCGATACGAATCTAATGACATAAAACTTGACACTTTTCAGAATAATTTTTCAGTTAGATGCGCCACCACAAACAGCGGGGCATGGACCCCACGCGCCACCAGTGACCTCCATCGGTGTTGGAAATCAACCCACCATTGGAAACTCGCATTGAGTCCATTACACTTACATTATAAAGGACCCTAAGTAGCTAGATTCTGACATGTTTGGCCGAAATCGGCCGGAAATGAAGTTGATAGTGCAGTGCTGCGGTCAAGCTGCGACGGATCTCGGGTCCAGTGGAAAACAACTCGAGAAAGAGAGAGAAGTAAAACCCATCTATCCCCGCCACCAAGAACCACCAGCAACTGTCGTGTCCGGCGAAGGCCGAAACGGAAACCGTATGAAATCAAAATCGATTTCGACGAACCTGCAACCAAAAGTCACAACAACAACAGTATCACAATAAGGAGAGAAAAGGCTCTCGAAATATACCTAGAACTCGGCCGGAGAAGATGCTGGTGACCCGAAATCCAAAAAACCTAGAAATTCACCGATTCAATTCGGCTTCCTTGATGCTCCATCACCAAAATCAATTCCATGGAAATATAGAGGAAGATGAGGGCTTTCGATTCCGACCAGAATCGGCTCCTATGGTGGCCGGACGGAGCTGCACTGCCGACCGGAAGTGTCATAACGATTTTAAGTCAGCAAGCTTGATCAATGCGGGTCAACACTTGTTTGCACGAAACGGAAAGTCCCCTCTTCCATTTATGGAAACTCCTACTTATACCCGTACGGTAATACGATTTCTGATATTTTCGTCAAACTTCTACCGACCATAATTTTTTTGTCTTAACTTCGATCTTGACATTCCATGCGTCGGTGAACTCATCTCGAAAAATACTACGACTTCCACCTTAAGTCAAGCAACATACTCAATCTGATAAAAAATCAACTAATATCGCTTGGTTATTACTAACAGTAAAAATTATTTATCGCAACCACTAAATTAAACTCGAGTTACTCATAAATGGTAGAAATTATATAAAAAGATCGGGGTATCACATGGTAACTGGAGCTCCACCTTGGTTATGTATGAAACTAAAGTTCATGATGCTAATAGAGGAGAATAATTTGAGCTGAATGTTGTTTTGTTATGGATTGTAAGCAACTTTCCAACTTATGATAATCTGTTTAGGTGCACAGTAACAGGTTATGTACTATCTAGCTATGCACTTATTACTACATTAAAGATGTTGGTCTGATCTGATGTATGGAACCAAAACCTTCGAGACGCCTGCCTAACCCAATTGGACAATAACAGGCGCTCCCTCCAGTCTTGAGAGTGTATAACTAGGCGAATTCATGCAAAACATCTAAAGAAGTTAGTGGATCTCCCTCAAATACAGGGTTGCCATGCATGTATAACATGTGTCTAGTCTTCTTTAGTCGAGGCTCTTGCATGCTTGTCACGTGGCTGCCATGCCCCACCTCGAAAAGCACCTGCGCCTTAGTAATCTCACTACCAGCCGATGAAGCATCCACTGATGTTGTCACTGCTGATGTTACCGAAGACCCCGCAGCATCCAAAGAAAGCACCCGTTTTGCTGTCTCAAAACCTAATAGGACAGACAGCAGGAAAGAATTTTCTTGCCCCTAGCAGTCAAATCAATCAATTCTATATCATGTCTCCACCATCAGCCGTACCCATCATTTTTTTTTCTCCTCCCAGGCCTGCAGAACCTGGCAGCCTCTGTCCCCATAAATGATTTGCCCAAACAAATCACAAAAATCCTGCATGGTGGGATAATCAAACCAAATCAATAAAGTACATGACTGAGAAAATCAAAACCACTTCCTTACCACAATTCCATTGTGGAGATCCAAACCCACCACAATCTTCATCTTCTTTGATTGGAGAAGAAGTTCGTCATGGACTTTGAAGGTGTCGATCAACGTGCCTGAAGGCATATTACTTAGCTTTCCAGAACACAAGTATTCCTCAAGCCCAACACATTTCTCTTCTACCCTGAGACCCAATTCCAAGCCCACTGGCCGGAAATCGCCTCGAAACTCACAGAATCCATGGATTCTGGTGAGTTTTTGGTGAGCTTCAAACCTCAACTAATTCACAAGTCCTTCACCCAAAAGCTTCACAAGGATGAGGGGAACCTTTTCCCCCACCATCCCGACCCCAAAAGTCGCCGGAGCGCCGCCCTCGATGACGGCAAAATCCATGGATTTCACAGAGCTCGTTCTCCACCAATACCTCACCAAATCTCACAAATTCAAGTCCTAAACCATAGGAAATCAAGAGGAGAAGCTAACCATACTGAAATTGGAGCCGGAGGTGGCCAGAAACGTGAAGTCCGACGGCGGTCCGATTTGAACTCGGTCAACGCGGTCAACGGTCTTTTTTCTGGTCAACGACGGTCAAACTTCCCAAAACAGTGTTTTTCGACAATTTTCTGACTATTCCGATATTTATACTCGCCGCTCGATACGATCGACGGTCCAAATCGAATCACATCCACGTTTCGGATAACTCAAACTCAAATGGATAAACACGACGAAATTACAGGATTTCAAATATTCATAACATAGTCCTCGGTTATCGAAACAATTATCCGAAACAGCCTACGAACTTGAAATCACGCATACTACAATTCTCGTGAAGAGACTCAACTCAAATTCTCGCCCGATAATTAAGTCGTGAACCGAACTGCCAATTCGATTATTTTACGATAAACTGTGATTACTCGTAAACTCACGGATTAAGCCGATTAATGTGCTAATTCTGATTCGGGTCATCACACTCTGTGTGTGTGTGTGTGTTTGTGTGTATGAAATTACGATCACGGTCCAGAATTTGCCGCAACAAAAACTCTGTTCGATCTCGACGTTGTACGAAATTTCAAACGTTGTAAGTTTCAAAATCTCTGTCTCTCTATCTCACTGATTCACTATCTCTCGCCATCCCTTTACAAACATTGATGACTTCTTATGTTCAATTCTGTTGTACATCTGAAAGGACCCAACCTTGATTTAGTTTCCTAAACCGGAATCAAACCCCTTCTGAAAACACGAACCAACAAAAACCACAAAAATTTCGGCAGACTAACGGTACTAACGCGGAATTGCCTTTACCTGCACCCAGAAAATACTTCATCCTATGCCACAAAAATCAAACCGTGGGCACCAATCCCATCCGGATTTCTCAACATCTCAAACAGTAATGTAAAGTAATAAATATAACTATACTTTACAGAAATCCGGGGAAAAATCATATAAAAGTATAACATAAGAATGCTCAGAGCGACTTCTAGTATATATATATATATATATATACAAATAGTAGGCCAAACTAAGAACCTACCATAAAAGAAACATCACTCGAATACTAAGCCTCCGACTGCGACGTGCGACACCCGAATTCAAACTGCAAACTGGGCAAAGAAAACAAAGAGCACATGGAAAAACATATAAACAGTTAGAGTGAGTGGACGAAAATAAATGTCTTTCGCCGAATAATATTGTGACGACCCGGACCAGAATCAGCAGTATGATCAGCTTGATTGATGAGTTTGTGTGTAGTCGCAGAATTGTTCGACAGTTATTGAATCGCCAGGCTCGTTAACGACTAAATTATTGGCCGAGAATTGGAGCTGGGTCTCTTCTCGAGAGTCGTTCTATATGTGATTACAAGTTCGTGGGCGGTTCCGGATTGTTATTTGGACGACCGAGGAATTAATTATGAATATTTGAAGTTCAGATTTAAATGGTGGGCTACTTAACGACTAAATTACCGGACGAGAATTTGGTTTCGGTTTCTTCACGGAAGTTGTTCGGAATTTAATTTCGAGTTTTTGGGAACTTCCGGAGCATGATTTTGAGCTACGAAGATTTAGTTGTGATTATTTTCGTTTGTTGATTAATTAGTCGATTTAAATGTGTGTTGATTCAAAGGGTTGACTTTTTATCCGTTTGACCGATATGTTTGACTTTGGGTGATTATTGAAGAGTATGTCGAGACGAGTTCGTGGCCGCGAGAATTATCGGAATCGGAATTAAGACGAGGAAGTTACGCGCGTTTCAAGTTCGTCGAAATGGATAAACATGAAGTTTCCGTTTTGGGAAAGGCTATAAATAGAAACTTTCTGTTTTGAGGCAAGTCAACACTTACCACTTTGGGGTTTGACCGAGTTGACTGAGTCAACTCGGTGGTGTGAGGGTGGTGCGACGTGCACCGTGGCTCGCCGGCGGCGAGGTTCCGATCGGCCACCTCCGGCCTCGGGCTTAGGCCCGTTCTCTTCGTCTCGATCTCCTTGTTCTATTTCCGGCCTTCTTTCACGGCAAGGCTTGCCGGATGTGGAGGAATTTCCGGCATGAAATGGAGGGAATTTTGGTGAATTCGGGTTCTCCGTTTTTGCCCGAATTGAGCTGAAATATTGAATGGGCTTTGTAGCTCTCATCACTAGCAAGCTACCATGTAAGTTTGGAGTTCTAATTTTGATTGTGGAAGGAGAATTTTGGATTTGAAATTTGTGTGTTCATTCTGTTTTTCATGAAATTGACCATGTTAGAGTGAGAATTGGACTTCGGTGCAGTTATGGAAGTTGCTCAGTGGGTGATTTTGAGTGGAACAAGGGTTTCTCCGCCGTGAAGTTCTTCGGCCGGCAGCGGCGCCGCCGTGGGCGGCGGTCAACGGTGGTCAACGGTCAAAGTTTGACTTTTTCGGACTTTCGACAAGTTGCATGTCATTTGACTCGAAATCGTGCCCCGATCGCAGTGGGGAGGTTCGTTTTTCGAGTTGAGCGTCCGAACGTAAAGCGAGGTATTGTGGTATACATATACGGATTTTCGACGATTCGTCGACTTTGGATTTCGTGTTTCCGAGAACGGTGGTTTCTCGTGATTTGTATTGTATTATCGGATTGTGACTTTGAATAATGGACTTTGTGAATATTCAGGGGTTTCGTGATCGTCGTTTGGCGAGGGACATTCCGCCGGATCACGGGTTAACGCGATACGCGTTACGCTAGTCTGTGAGTGGACAGTTTATTTTCACGGAATTATTGCGAGTCCTTTATATACGTTTTATGAGCTTGAATATGCAGTATGGTTATGGTTTTACGAATATGAGTTTCGTACGAGATTATGTTTATTTTGAGCATGTGTTATGAGATTATACCTATATGTTATTATATGTCCACGTGTGGCCCCGTGTGATTTATACACATGCTCTGTACGTGTGAGGAGTTAGAGTCTCCCTCGTGTACGTATATGTGAGGAGTTAGAGTCTCCCTCGTGTACCCGGACGCGTGAGGAGTTAGAGTCTCCCTCGCGTACCATTTGTTGTTTATACTTTCGACTCGCATATGTTTTTTAAAAGTATATATTACTTGGTGAAAGACATTTATTTTCGTCCACTCACTGATATACGCATTTTATGCCCGTTTCTTAACGCATTTCCCTTTTCGTTTAGCTATGTTATTATCTTAGTTTTTATGTTTTCCTTACTTAAATTGTTATTTTGAAGATATTTACGGTGGAGATTAATAACGGCGCAATTCGGAGGAATTTCGGCGATTTTGCGATTTTTGCGATTTCGGACCACGAAAAATGGGCCGGCCCAAAAAGCAAATTATGGGCCGATTTCTCAACTCTTGTTTCGGCCCATTAACAAGCCCAAACCCATGTAATTCGGCCTAGATGCCTTTTGGTGAAGAGGAAAAGTCTTGTTTTGAAAGGGCAAGTCAACATTATCAAGCTAATAATCACAAATGGTGACTACACATGGTGATTCATGCTTAGGGTTCCCAAATGGTGACTACACTAGGTGACTCTTGCTTTGCATTGAATGAAAAGATGACTTGCCATGGTGACAAGCTAGGTGATTCATGCTTAGGGTTCGGCAATGGTGACTAAGTGTGTGACTTGCCTTAATGATCATTGCATGCATTAAATGGAGGAGGCAAGGTGGAAGAGAGAAGGCATGAATCCCTTGCCTATATAAGGGAGGAGGCCAGCCATAAAACAGATCCATCACTCATTTTACTAAGCAAAGCTCTACACAAATACTCCTCCACCATTAAACACTTAAGAGTTCACACACCAAGCCGAAGCATCATCTTCCTCCATTCAAGGCCGAAGCAAGCTAGGGTTCCTCCATCCTTCCAAGCCGAAGCAAACCATCCTCCATCCCTCACAATACGCTAAGTCCCTTGTGAAGGAAGTCCATCTCCACCGTAGTTCATCAAGCACTCAAGATAAAAAGTGTAACCATGATCTTCACTTTCATTTCTTTAGCTTTGTATGTGAATCTTTTGATGTATTGGAATAACAAGTTTAGAAAGTTTAGATTTGTGTATCAAATGAATAACAAGTTTAGATTTGTGTTTCATGTGCCTAAACCGATTTGTAATATGCATGTGTTTATGATTTATAGCTTTTTATGCATGTTTGATACAATCTTAAAGCTTCGAATGCATGTATTAGAAAATACGCTAAGTCCCTCTCTTTTGCATGTTTCGATGATCGTATGTTGTTTAGGATGTTTATACGCTAAGTTGCATTCCTACACAATTATCAAGCATGTGTACTTAGTTATAAGTTATGAATTTCGCAACTTACACAAAGGTTTGATGCATGAAAAGGGTAGGTTAATAAGATGAGTTGATCACATGTAATTAATAGTGTAACTTCTTATTTTTAGCAAGCATAATTAGACTTTAAGTTTCTTGATTGTTGAAACTTGTCTATGAGTAAAACATGTTAGATGCCTAAGAGTTTTAGTTGTGTTTGCATGTTATGTACTTTAAATTCGTAGATTAAATAACCAACTTCCAATCCCCCCAAATATTTACATTTCCGCATAATAACGAAACCATGCATGCGCCCTTAATTCCCCGGATAAAGAACGATCCCTACTCGCCAATATTACAAATGACAAACGAAGGGTTTAAATTGCAATGCGCGTAATCTGTGTTTTTAAGTTAACGTGAATGCATGTTTTGCGCGTATCAATTTTTGGCGCCGTTGCCGGGGAATTAGAATGTTTTTGTATGTTTCGTTGTACATTTGTGATTAAAAGCATGTCTAAATTTTCGAAGTACATACTTGTTCATTTTTTATACTTAGAGAAATTTTCATACATGTTTACAATGCCTACTTTTACTTAGCCGAATTTATTCATACTTAGTTTATTTTACACTTGCATAATTTATTTCCATGTTAAAGGATAGTCTTTGATTTAATTTGAGTACTAGTACTTAGTTATTAAATAAATCTCTATGGAATAGGTGGTGCCTCTTTTGTTTGTCTATCTCCTTAACCCTTCGTGATGTGTGGATTTCATCACCACACGCCATAACCTAAGTGAAGTTATGGGCACGAGGTTGTGGGCGGAGTTTACAAACACTTGAGATTGTATACTATCTTGTGAGTTCGAGTAAGAGTTGGTTATGATGTCTAGAAGGGTTATGAATGGTGACGGGTTTTGAACTAAGAAAACAGAACACCAATGGAGTACATACTCTTACGAGTAAGCCTCGGGGTGTTTCTAAGAACAACAATGGAGTATATACTCTCACGAGTTAGCCTCAGGTTGTTCCCAGAAATTAGTTCTCACCTCTCGCGTTACATCTATCCCAACTGGTCATTTCCAACAATTACGAGGATTAACGATAGATGGTATACATTTTCGCGCGGGCCGCACGGACAAGAGATTTATTCAATAACTAAGTCGTGTATTCCTTTTAAATCATAGGCGCAATCAAAACGTAGACGTACTTAAATTGATTTACATTGAGTACGAGTATTGGTTATAAAGTTTCGTTCTTTGGAATAGGTGGTGCCTCTTTTTCTGGTTTATCTCCTTAACCCTTCGTGATGTGTGGATTTCATCACCACACGCCATAACCTAAGTGAAGTTATGGGCACGAGGTTGTGGGCGGAGTTTACTAAGAACTTGAGATTATATACTATCTCACAAATTTGGCTGATTGTTGGATATGGTGAATGGGTTTATGATTGGTGCCGGGTTTCGGATCTAAGCAATAGAACACCATTGGAGTATATACCGTAACTGGTTAGCCTCGGGGTGTCTCTAGGAACAACATTGGAGTATATACTCTTACGAGTAAGCCTCGGGTTGTTCTAAATATTAGTCCTTACCTCTCGCGTTATCTCTATTCCTACTAACCATTTCTAAACGTAACTAAGCTGAATTGTAGTCGGTATATATTTTCGCGCGGGCCGCACGTCCAAGAAATTTACCGAATGATCATTTCGCGTACTCTCTGTAAATCATAAGTGCATATGAATACGGATAAATACATGAACTTAATACGACATAATCCTTTAAATAGATGGTATATCGGATTATGCATGCTTAGACCTCCTGGAATCAGACTTCATCTTCGGATGAACGAGACCCATTGCACAGTCGAGAGCCTCTGCACCACGTACCATCGGGTCCAAAGGAAATAAATAAAACTTAGTCAAATTTTTGTGTTTATATGTGCATTAAAAACTGTAAAGGACTAACAACCACTACTTAGCTTGCATAACCTCTTTTTAGGCTTTATGATACTCGGATTTCACTACCAAGTACCCTAACCTAAGTGAAGTTAGGGGCATAAGATCGAAGAAGAGGTCATTCTTTTCATTCATAGTTTAAACACGTAACTCGTTTGTTTTCTGCAGGTTCTAACGTTTTCTCTTATGCATTCACTCCATCTTTCACGTAGGATTGTTGTTTAATGCATTTTATTGAAGAAAAAAATGCGTGTGGTGCATAAATTCGATGTGAATTATTGTTTGCTTGTATTTGAACTTTGTTTATATATGTTCTAACTAAATTCTTGGGTTTAGCATTATATAGTGTTAATTTGCAGAAAACATGTGTCTTATTTTATTACATTCTTTTGCATAGCCCATAAAATTGATTAACTCATTTGCATTACTTAGTAAATTACATATAGTGTCTTAACTATTATAAATTTTGTATAAATTTTGTGTGTATTAGTAGTTTTTAAGTATTTGTGTGTATTTATAGTATGTTTTGATAGTTTTACTATTTTATTTGTTATCCCTTTGTTTTCTAAATATGCTTTACAATTTTGGTTAGTATTCCTCTATATATCTCATATTAATTGTTGATACTAACACTTGGTCTTTGGTGGATGTCAGGCTAATGAATGTCCGATCAGAATCCTGGACCATCTAGAACAAACTTTGAGGAGATCGCAGAGAGAATAGCGAGACTTAAAGCTCAAACTGACATCCTGGATTTTCCCATCATCGAAGAAGTTTCCGAGTCTTCACATTCATCAACCGACCACAATTCAGAAGTAGAAGCACAACAAGTCAACATGGCCAATGCAGGACAATCTCTTCGCCAGCGCACCTGCTCAACCGAATGGAGCAGCGGGCCTTCGAGCATTGCTTTTCCACAACCGGAGGAAAACATGAAGGATATCGAGCTAAAGAGTGGCTTCCTCCACCGACTACCCATTTTCCACGGACTTTCCAATGAAGATCCGAACAAGCATCTCAAACAATTCCAATTTGTTTGCAACAGCATGAAGCCATCTGATGCTGATACGGAGCTCTTCAAGCTGAAGGCATTTCCATTCACCCTAGTCGACAGGGCCGAGTCTTGACTAATGGAACTACCGCCGAACCATATTACCTCATGGAAGCAACTTGCGGATATGTTCCTAGCGAAGTACTTCCCGGCCTCAAAGATCACCGTCTTGAGAAAGCAAATCACTGGCATCACACAGAAACCGGACGAGACCTTCGGCCAATACTACGACCGATTCAAGGTTTTATGTGCCACTTGCCCATCGCATGGATTCTCCGAGACCAATCTCATGAATTACTTTTACGATGGTCTCAAGCCGATCGATAGGGAATTGCTGGATGCAGCAGCCACCGGTGCATTCATGGACTTAACCGAAACCGAAGCTAGAGCTCTTCTAGAGAATCGAGCGAATAATGATGCACAATACGGAATGTCCAACAGACGAGCAGTCGGTGAGGCGAGTTCAACAACCGACGCGGACGAGAAGTACGACAAACTAGCTCATATGCTAGAGAAGGTGTTAGAACTCGAGACGACAAGAGCGAAGGAAACTCAACGGCCTGTTTGCGGCATATGTCAAACACACGGTCACCACAATGACCAATGCCCTCAAGCGCAGGAGCAGGCAAGCGAGCCGGAGCACGCTAACGCCATCGGCGGATATCAGGGAGGACAAAGGTATAACAACTACAACAACTATGTCAACCGTGATCATCCAGGTTTTAGATGGAGCAGCAACGAGGGAACTTTAAACCCTCCAGCATCTCAACCTCAACAAAGCTACCAACGCCCTCCATTTCAACCACGACCACCGATGCAGCATGGTTCGTCATCACAACCCTTCACCAATCCGGATTACGACAAGATGTTGTCGCAACTTTCGGCCTCAACTCAAGTTCTCCTCGACGGACAATCGAAGACAAAGGAGACACTTGACTCACATGGCCGCGACATCACTGAAGTGAAGAAGCAACTCGGCCAACTTGTTGATTTCATGGGGCAAATCAAAGAAACCGGTCGGCTTCCACCTCAAACCACTCCTAATCAAAGAAACGTGAATGCTATAGTCACAAGGAGTGAGAAGACACTTGAAGAGCCAAAGACCAAGCGATCTCATCTTGATGAAGTCACCATTGAGGACATCACCAACGAAGAAGAAGATGAGATCGATCCGGCAATTCAAGAGGCCGAGAAAAAGAAGGTGACGCCTACTGTCACCAAGGCACAATCACCTCCACAACCTACCCCAATCAAAGGTAAAAGCCCTATTCCTTCAAATACGGTGATTACTAATTCTCCGTTTGCTGTTGCACCTTTCCCAAGCAGATTAGCAAAATCAAAGAAGAAGGATGCCCAATATGAAGATATCCTGGACATCTTCCGAAAGGTGCAAGTGAATTTGCCCTTGATCGAGTGCATAAAGCAAGTGCCTATATACGCCAAGTTTCTGAAAGAATTATGCACTCAGAGGAGGCAAACTCGAGAGAAGGAGGTCGTGAAGGTGAACGCAACCGTTTCGGCGGTTTTGCAGCGTCGGCTACCCCCAAAACTGAAGGACCCAGGGAGCTTTGCAGTTCCTTGCGTAATCGGTGACACCCACTTTGAAGACGTGATGCTTGATCTCGGAGCTTCCATCAACGTCATGCCTTACTATCTTTTCGAATCAATGGAGCTTGGAGATCTCAAGCAAGATGGTGTTGTCATCCAATTAGCCGATCGCACCCACAAGTATCCGAGGGGATACGTAGAAGACGTTCTCGTGCAAGTCAACAACTTGATATTCCCAGCCGATTTCTATATAGTTGACATGGAAGAGAGTCCACTAAACACCACGCCACTACTGCTTGGGCGACCTTTCATGCGGACTGCGAGAACGAAGATAGATGTGTTTCAAGGCACTTTCTCCATGGAGATTGATGGAGAAAGAATCGAGTTCAACATCCTGGACGGGATGAAGTTTCCAATGTCGAGCGTAGCTGCCATTTCGACATACGATCCTGTGGATACCTTAGCACAAGGCTACCTCGACACCATCAATGAGGATGAACTCGACATGGCCATTCAACTTGGGCATGACGGCCTTCTCGAGGCTTTACTAGAGCTTGAACCTCGTATTCAAGACATGGCCATGGCCCTAAATGCCGCACCACGAAAAGTAAGCTTTTCTCCTCCTTTACCAATTACTTTTGGTACTAATAAAATGGTTCCTTCCATCGTAGAAGCTCCAGTTTTAGAACTCAAGCTACTACCGGACCATCTGAAGTATGCGTACTTGGGCGAGAATGACACTTTACCCGTCATTATTTCGTCCGCGCTAGAAGAGGAGCAGGAGGAGAAGCTCGTGAGTGTGCTCAAACGGTACAAACCCGCAATAGGCTGGACACTCGCGGACATCAAGGGAATAAATCCAGCAACCTGTGTGCATAGGATTTTCCTTGAAGAAGGCACCAAGCCTACGCGGGAAGCACAACGTCGGCTCCACCCTCCGATGATGGAGGTGGTAAAAAAGGAGGTAATTAAACTCATGGACTGTGGAGTTATTTACCCTATTTCTGATAGCCGTTGGGTTTCCCCAGTGCAGGTAGTACCCAAGAAATCGGGAATAACCGTCGTCGAGAATCTGGAAAATGAGCTTGTGCCACAACGGATGATCACTGGACACCGAGTGTGCATTGATTACCGGAAGCTCAACGCCGCAACCCGCAAGGATCATTTTCCCTTACCATTCATCGACCAAATGCTGGAAAGATTAGCCGGTCATGCATTTTATTGTTTTCTGGACGGATACTCCGGCTACAACCAAATTAGCATTGCGGAGGAGGATCAAGAAAAGACAACGTTCACGTGCCCGTTCGGAACGTTTGCCTATCGCCGCATGCCATTTGGACTGTGTAACGCACCAGGTACATTTCAACGTTGCATGCTCTCAATTTTCTCCGAGTACATTGAAAAAATTATTGAAGTATTCATGGACGACTTTAGTGTATTTGGGAGTGATTTTGATGCATGCTTAAACAATTTAGAAACAATTTTACAAAGATGCGTTGAAACGAACTTGGTGCTTAATTGGGAGAAGTGCCATTTCATGGTTACGCAAGGGATAGTGTTAGGTCATATTATTTCCGAAAAAGGGTTAGAAGTTGATAAATCTAAAGTAGATCTTGTGCGTCACTTACCCTCTCCAACTTCGGTTAGAGAGATTCGTTCATTTCTTGGACACGCAGGATTTTATCGTAGGTTTATCAAAGACTTTTCCCACATCTCGCGCCCTTTGTGTAAACTGCTGCAAAAGGAGATCCCGTTCGTCTTTGATGAAGAATGCAACGCTGCCTTCAACAAGTTAAAGGAGCTTCTTACGAGCGCTCCTATTTTGTGCAGCCCTGATTGGTCTCTGCCATTTGAACTCATGTGCGACGCCTCGGATTATGCCGTAGGAGCCGTCTTGGGTCAGCGGAAGGACAAGAAGCCTTGCGTAATCTATTACGCCTCTCGGACGCTTGATGAAGCGCAAAGAAATTATACTACCACCGAGAAGGAGTTTCTTGCCGTGGTTTTTGCTTTAGATAAATTTCGATCTTATTTACTTCAAACTAAAGTAACTGTGTTTACCGATCATGCAGCTTTGAAGTATCTAATGCTCAAGAAGGACGCAAAACCACGACTTATCAGATGGATACTTCTACTCCAAGAATTCAACATCGAAATCAAGGACAAGAAGGGAGTAGAAAACGTCGTCGCTGACCACCTATCACGTTTGATAGGTGACCATGAGCCTGTCGAGATTGAAGAAACTTTTCCGGATGAAAAACTCTTCGGAATTGAGGTAACTACTTCGGAAACTCCTTGGTATGCAGATATCGTAAATTACTTAGTTACCGGTGAGTTTCCGTCTACCATGCATAAATTTCAACGTGACAAACTTAAGCATAATGCTAGAACCTTTATCTGGGATGAGCCTTATTTGTGGAAACAATGCTCCGATTTAGTAATTAGGAGATGTATCCCGGATAGTGAGTTTAAGCCCATTCTAGACTTTTGTCACAATGAAGCATGTGGGGGACACTTTGGTTCTAGGAGGACAGCCCTTAAGATTTTAGATTGCGGTTTCTTTTGGCCTAGTTTATTTCGCGATGCTCATGCATATTGTGCTGCATGTGATAAGTGCCAGAGATTCGGTAATTTAGGCCCTAGAGATCAAATGCCACAACACTACATATTTAATGTTGAAATTTTTGATGTGTGGGGTATTGATTTTATGGGACCATTTCCTCCCTCCAATGGTTTTACTTATATCTTACTCGCAGTAGATTATGTTTCTAAATGGGTGGAGGCAAAGGCCACCCGTACTAATGATTCGCGAGTTGTTGCAGATTTCCTACGAACTAACATTTTCAGTAGATTTGGAATGCCACGCGTTCTAATCAGCCATGGAGGAAGTCACTTTTGCAACCGCACGGTGGAAGCACTAATGAGGAAATATGGCGTAAAACACAAGGTTTCCACACCATACCACCCTCAAACAAATGGAATGGCTGAAGTTTCCAACCGTGAGATCAAGAAGATTTTGGAGCGAACCGTCCGTCCAAACCGGAAAGATTGGAGTCAATGCTTAGACGATGCATTGTGGGCTTACAGGACTGCCTACAAGACCCCCATTGGTATGTCACCTTTCCGATTAATTTATGGAAAGGCGTGCCATCTTCCGGTTGAATTAGAGCACAAGGCATGGTGGGCCGTGAAGAAATTCAACATCGATCGAGATGCCGCAGGCTTGCATCGGAAGCTACAACTTAATGAACTAGAAGAAATCAGAAATGATGCTTTCGACAATGCGTGGATTTACAAAGAGAAGACGAAAAAGATCCACGATCAGATGATTCGCGGGAAGAGTTTTGAACCAGGGCAGAAAGTATTACTTTTCAATTCAAGACTTAAGCTCTTTCCGGGAAAGCTGCGCTCTCGATGGATGGGGCCTTTCATAGTTTCTCAAGTACTACCTCATGGAGCAGTTCTCATTCGATCTATCGACAAAGGTAGTGAGTTCAAAGTAAATGGCCATCGCTTGAAGCCCTATTTTGAGGCATTTGTGGAGCACACCATGGAGGAGATGCAACTCCAAGAACCGGCCATTTCAAAACCAAACTAATGCATCACGTCCAAAGCTAACGACGTAAAACCAGCGCTCATTGGGAGGCAACCCAATAGGGAGACAACAGATTTGTTTTCTTCTCCCCTTTTACTTAATTTAATGGCTTTTGTATTTTAAACTAGAATTTTCGTAGATCCTATACTCCATGTTTAATTCTATACTGTTACTTTACTACATTGAGGGCAATGTAGAGTTTAAGTGTGGGGGAAGGGTTTATAATTTAATTGTGTCTAAATTAGTGTTTTTCAGTGTCTTTAGGATGCCCTTAGCTAGTCGATGATGAAATTTGACCGATACGAACACATGGCGTATAAATCACATGCATCGAATTCTTGTGCTAATTGAGATATTCTATATGTTTTTAACATGTAGTAGATATGAATTGCAAAAACATGGTACAGAAATCGCATGCTTGAATAAGTTTTTAATCATATGAACCCTATGTGAGCTTTTGAGCTATCTGTTCTTTATTCGAGTGAATATACATCCATTTCGTAGCTACTAGCTTATATATGCCTCATTTGATTGCTTGCCATAGATTTTAATGAACTAGAGAATACTAGAACTTACTCATGTCAATTTGCAAAGCTTTTAAGTTGATACATACTTTGATTTTGGAAATGATTAAAGGCATTTAGGATTTTCCACCACATTGCCATATATCCATGTATCCCATTTGTACGCACAAGTTGCGACACCCCTAGATAAACCAATTGAGCCCACGTTAAGCTTTTCTTTTATCACCATATATACCTAAACACTTACCCTAGTATAGAATATCCTTACCTTTGTTCCGGAAACTTGGTGAGAATTTTTCGAAACTAGCACATAAGATTATGGTTTGGTAGGAAAGATTGAAAGAGTTAATGTGAGTAAGGGGAAAGACTTGTCCAAATAAACTTAAAAAGTATGAGATTGCCAAAAAGAAAAGAAAAAATTATATTTGAGAGAATGAAAAGAAAAAAAAAACTAGTATCTCTCATGGCAATATGTTGTGTTCTAAAGTAGAAACCAATTGGATTAACGTCCCCCTTATTTGCGGATTTGGAGATTACGATAAATTGAAGGCCCAAAAATAGAACAAAATATGGCCTTTGTCCTGTCCGAAAAGCTCAAAGGGTAGATTAGCTTGAAGTATACATGGTAACATACAAATGGAGATGGAGGACTAATATGGTGCTAGACTAAGTCGTTGGAACGTTTTTATCACCACATATCTAAATTTCGAATGCCTTAGCCTTAACCCCATTACAACCTCACTAAAAGTCCTTTATGATCCTTAAAATGAGTAGCTTTCAATTAGTAGAGTAAGTTGCATGAGTAAGCTTATGGTTTTGGTTCATTTGTGCAAATAATCAAACTTTATTCATGTGGTTTTCATTTCAATTCATATACACTTTAAGTGAACCATTTTCATGAGTGAAAAATATGATGAGTGCATCCTTGTGAGTTGATTAAACCTTTATTCAAAGCATGCACAGCTATAACATAACCATTGTTTTCTCTATGTCTTACTTGTTCATTACATAAATTATATCGCAATTATCTCTTGAATTCGTTGAGCATACACGTTGAAATTCATGTGAGCCATCGCCATATACTTATGCAAATTCTGAGACAAATTTTAGCTAAGGGCTTAGTTGTTCTTTCTTTTGTTTTAAATTCTTAGAGAGTCTTAGTTTAACTTAGTGTTTGCTAAGGGACTAGCAAAGTCTAAGTGTGGGGGAATTTGATATACGCATTTTATGCCCGTTTCTTAACGCATTTCCCTTTTCGTTTAGCTATGTTATTATCTTAGTTTTTATGTTTTCCTTACTTAAATTGTTATTTTGAAGATATTTACGGTGGAGATTAATAACGGCGCAATTCGGAGGAATTTCGGCGATTTTGCGATTTTTGCGATTTCGGACCACGAAAAATGGGCCGGCCCAAAAAGCAAATTATGGGCCGATTTCTCAACTCTTGTTTCGGCCCATTAACAAGCCCAAACCCATGTAATTCGGCCTAGATGCCTTTTGGTGAAGAGGAAAAGTCTTGTTTTGAAAGGGCAAGTCAACATTATCAAGCTAATAATCACAAATGGTGACTACACATGGTGATTCATGCTTAGGGTTCCCAAATGGTGACTACACTAGGTGACTCTTGCTTTGCATTGAATGAAAAGATGACTTGCCATGGTGACAAGCTAGGTGATTCATGCTTAGGGTTCGGCAATGGTGACTAAGTGTGTGACTTGCCTTAATGATCATTGCATGCATTAAATGGAGGAGGCAAGGTGGAAGAGAGAAGGCATGAATCCCTTGCCTATATAAGGGAGGAGGCCAGCCATAAAACAGATCCATCACTCATTTTACTAAGCAAAGCTCTACACAAATACTCCTCCACCATTAAACACTTAAGAGTTCACACACCAAGCCGAAGCATCATCTTCCTCCATTCAAGGCCGAAGCAAGCTAGGGTTCCTCCATCCTTCCAAGCCGAAGCAAACCATCCTCCATCCCTCACAATACGCTAAGTCCCTTGTGAAGGAAGTCCATCTCCACCGTAGTTCATCAAGCACTCAAGATAAAAAGTGTAACCATGATATTCACTTTCATTTCTTTAGCTTTGTATGTGAATCTTTTGATGTATTGGAATAACAAGTTTAGAAAGTTTAGATTTGTGTATCAAATGAATAACAAGTTTAGATTTGTGTTTCATGTGCCTAAACCGATTTGTAATATGCATGTGTTTATGATTTATAGCTTTTTATGCATGTTTGATACAATCTTAAAGCTTCGAATGCATGTATTAGAAAATACGCTAAGTCCCTCTCTTTTGCATGTTTCGATGATCGTATGTTGTTTAGGATGTTTATACGCTAAGTTGCATTCCTACACAATTATCAAGCATGTGTACTTAGTTATAAGTTATGAATTTCGCAACTTACACAAAGGTTTGATGCATGAAAAGGGTAGGTTAATAAGATGAGTTGATCACATGTAATTAATAGTGTAACTTCTTATTTTTAGCAAGCATAATTAGACTTTAAGTTTCTTGATTGTTGAAACTTGTCTATGAGTAAAACATGTTAGATGCCTAAGAGTTTTAGTTGTGTTTGCATGTTATGTACTTTAAATTCGTAGATTAAATAACCAACTTCCAATCCCCCCAAATATTTACATTTCCGCATAATAACGAAACCATGCATGCGCCCTTAATTCCCCGGATAAAGAACGATCCCTACTCGCCAATATTACAAATGACAAACGAAGGGTTTAAATTGCAATGCGCGTAATCTGTGTTTTTAAGTTAACGTGAATGCATGTTTTGCGCGTATCACTCACTCTAACGTGTTTATTGTCTTTCCCCTGGGCTTTTCGGTTCCCGTGCCCAGTTTGCAGTTCAGGCTCTGGTGTCGCACGTCGTGGTCGGAGGCATAGTGCTCGAGCTACTTTGTTTCATCCAGTAGGTTTATTGTTCTACCTACTGTGATAAGCGTATACGATTATATATTAGATGTCGCTCTAAGCTTCCTATTGAATACGTTATACGATTTTACACTGGATTTCAGTAAAGTGCATATATATTTACTACTTTACTTTACTGTTATTATATTGAGAAATCCGGATGGGATTGGTGCCCACGGTTTGCTTTTTGTGGCATAGGATGAAGTGTATTTTCAGCGTGCAGGTAATGGTAATTCTACGTTAGTAGTGAAACTCTGCCCAAATTTCAAAAAGTTTTTGTTGGTTCGTGTTTTCGAAGGGGTTCGATTCCGGTTTAGGGAGCTAAATCGGGGTTGGGTCCTTTCAAATATCTATTATAAAAACATATACGAGTCAAAATGAATGAATATGATATAGTACACAAGGTGAACCCAAACCCCTCCAGCGTACAGAGCATGCATAGAAAAATCCCACGGGGTCACTCATGGACACATCCGTGCTAGTACAGTACGAATCACGGGATCCCAGACCCACAGGTGATTCTAGCCAGAAAGGCATCAGGTCAGGGTATCTGTTCCCACCCGGAAATACATCGGCACAAGGAACATAAATCTGTACCCACCCAGAAATACATCGGCACAAGGTACAGTTCCCCCTGGAAGACATCCTCGGGGATCAGCCGGGATGTAAGTGTATCGATACAACCACATATACTAAGACTGTACTCTGTGTAAATCAAATCATAAATAGTGTCATGCATACGTACAAAGCATAATGTAAATGCATAATCGTAAAGCACATGCTCGTATAAGTCATAATCACAAACGTATGCTCATGCTTGTAAAATGTAACATAAAGACTCGCAATCGATCAGTGAAAAGAAAGGTCCACTCACAGACAAGCACAGCATGCAAACGCGCTAATCCTGAGATCCGGCGGAAGATCCCACGCCAAATGAACAATCAAGATACCCTGAATAATCATAAAATCCACTGCTCAAAATCATAACTTGAAACCTCGAATCACATCACGAGAAACAACCGTTCCCGGAAACATATAAGTCAATATCGACGAAATTGTCAAAATCCGATAATCACACCACAAAATCTCACTATAATTTCCGATGCTCAATTCGAAAAATAAACCTCACCACTGCGATCGTAGCACGATTCCGAGCGAAACGACATATAACTCGTCGAAAAACACGTCGCCGGAAAAGTCGCCGCCGCTGAAAAATCTCATTGGCCCAGAAAAATGAAACCTACACATGGATTTGAAACTCAAAGTTAAGGCCAATTTTGACCGGAAAACCTCCAAAACTCACTTTGAAACTCAAAACCCTCGCCAGAATTTCAAGCCGACCGATCTCTCTCCTCCGGCCACGGCAACCTCCCAAACCACTTCTAATAGCTTCCTCTCCTCGAGGCTAACAAAACCGCTCAAAGGACCACCTCCAACTTGGCCGGAAACGTCGCCTCCGACCACCGCCGAATCCGTTAGAAAAATGCCGAACTTCACCGCGCCGTTTCTCCCTCCTCCGGCCACCTCACGGGTCGATCTACCTACCAAATTGAAGAAGAGCTCGAGCCCAACCAGTTCCATGAAGGGACCCCGGCCAACCGTGGCCGGAATCAGCCTCCACGGTAGCGCGAATCTACGGTGGCCAAACGGTGCAAACGGGTCGCCCCTTGACCCGTGGTCAACGCGGGTCAAGGCCCAATTTCCCCTTATAGAAAGTTTCCAAATGCGACAAGTATTCTCCCGTATTTATATTGTACGCGTATCGAATCCCAAACGGATAAATACGACAATATTCGACGCCCAAAAATATTCACAACTTATTCCTCGTAACTCGGAAAAATCCTCCGGAAGTTCCCACGAGCTCGAAATTAAATTCTCTACAACTTCCGCGAAGGACCCCAAATCAAATTCTTGCCCGATAATTTAGTCACTAACGAAGCCGCCATATTAACCGATTACGTCGAAATCGCGACCAATTGCGAAACTCACAAATCAAGTCGATAACCATTCCAATTTCGGTTCGAGTCGATCGACGGTCCAAAACGGATCATAATCACGATTCGGATAAACTCGAATACGAACGGATAAACTCGACGATATTCCAAAATTTCAAATATTCATATTATATTCCTCGATCGTCGAAATAATAATCTGGAACCGCCTACAAACTCGAAATCACGCGTACAACAACTCTCGAGAAGAGACTCAACTCAAATTCTCGGCCGATAATTAAGTCGTAATGAAAACCGGCAATTCAATCAATTTACTGAAAAACTGCGATTACGCGCAAGCTCGTGAATAAAAACGATTACACTACTGATTCTGTTCCGGGTCGTCACAAATCTACCCCCCTTAAAAAAAATTCGACCTCGAAATTTCCAAGTCTGTCAACTGAAAAGTAGGAATACTGCCTCTGCATATAGTTCAACTCCCAAGTGGCAACCTCAACTGAACGACTCTGTCAATGGAAAATATCTCTGTACCTTCAAATCCCGAATCTAAACTGGCTCCTCCCAAATGCCAAGTCTTCCTGCATAAGGAACTGATGGGGTACACAACACAACAAATCTGAAATGTAGTTCCACCACATGGAATACAGCACCCACAAAGGCCAACGCTATAGGCAATGCCAAACTATACGCACAACACAAATTCGCCCCATGACCACATACGGACCAAAATAACGTGGCAAATTTATAACTCAACCTATTCACATCAATATAACTCTAACGTCGAACTTGAGCAAAATTATCAACCTGTCCCCGCTAATCTGAAGGTCAATCTCGAACAAATAAAACTGCGGGTCTCAAATCCTTCAGAACTGTAATACAAAAGACCACAACATGTCCTCCAAGGTCTGAATAGTCCTCAAAGATCGCCCACCAATTTGAGGATAAGAAACGGTACTAACCTGTAATCTGGTCCTCAATGCTCACTACAATGCTTGCCAACACTCTGTTGTAACTGATTATTTCGATCAACAAACTGGGACACAGGTGCACCATGAAAATGGACAACCTCCGACAAACACGGCTATACCAGCCTGCCACCAAAATCTTTTCCGAAAGTACAAGGAAAAGAACTAAGTTCATCAAATGGTCCACAAAGACCCGACAACTGGTACCACTAACCGAAGTACGCGATAACTGATATACAAAATCCACAGTGACAAGCTTCAACTTCTAATCAGAAATCTCCAATGGCTGTAACTTCACAGCAAGTTTCTGCTTCTCTGCCTTCGCCTGCCGACAAATGTGGCATCTGCACACACAAGCTGCTATATTCCTCTTCAGGTTGCGTCACAAGTAGTAAACTCGAAGTATCTGATACATCTCCATACCACTAGTGCATAACGCACGTAAAAAAATGAGCTTCAACATCATCACACCCCAAACTCAGCTCTCATAGCTCGCAACTCGGCTAACACGGAAACTTGAACCACATACACATGAAACAATAAAGCTCCCGATTTCTGATTGAATGCATCAGCAACAACACCCTAGAAAGATAGTCAAAGTACAACCACTAGCCTTTCTCAAATAAACTCAAATGTGCAGCCATAGTCGTTAATCGACCCCATCCATCTACGCTGCCTCAAGCTCAAATCTGGCTGAATATGCAAGTAGATGAAACTCAAGTGATCAGTGTACATCCTACACTGCACTGCACGTCGTAGCAGTAGTGTTTCCAACTCTTCGATGCCAACATAAAGATAGCTACTCCCAAATCATACATAGGATACATAGCTTCATAAAGTTTCCACTGCCTGAAACCATGAGCCACCGCTCTGCTAGGCTGCATCAAGCATAACCACATCCAAACCTCGATGCATCGCTGTAAACTACGAACTCGTCACGGTCGTCAGGTAAAATCAAAATCGGTGCAACAGTCAACCTTTCCTTCAAGAGTAAGTAATTCTCCTCACACACATCGGATCACTCGAACTTGACACCTTTTTTCGTCAATCTGGATAGTAGAGTGGCAATCCAAGAAAATCCTGCACAGAGCGTCGATAGTAACCTGCCAAACCCAAGAAACTCTGATCTCTGGTACGGTGGTAGGTCAACTCTAAATCAACACGGCTTCTATCTGGTCAGGATCCACGCTCACTCCCTCAGCTGACATCACGTGGCCAAAAATCTTTACGCTAATCAACCAAAACTTACACTTGCTGAACTTCGCAAACAACTGATCATCTCGCAAAGTCCGCAAAACCTCTTGCAAATGCTTCTTGTGCTGGCCCACACTCCTAGAGTAAATCAAGATGTCGTCGATGAACATGATCACAATCTTATCCAAAAATTGTCTGAACACTTGGTCCATCAGGTCCATAAAAGCTGCGGGGGCAATGATCAACCCAAACAGCAAAACCAAGAACCAGCAATGCTCGCACCGTGAGCTGAAAGTTGTCCTGGCCACATCTGACTCACTGGTCCTCAACTGATGGTATCCGAACCTGAGATCAATCTTCGAAAAGACTGAATCTCCCGTGAGCTGATCAAACAAGTCGTCAATCCGCGGCAACGAATACTCGTTCTTCATGGTGACTAGATTCAGCTTCCGATAATAGATGCACAACCTCGTCGAACTATCCTTCTTTCGCAAAAATAGTACAAGAGCACCCCACGGTGATCTACTGGGTCGTATGAAATCTTCTCCAGCAACTCTCGAAGTTGAATCTGTATCTCCTTCAACTCCGCTGGCTCCATACGATAAGGTGCCTGTGATATAGGTCCAGCGCCCGATAATAGCTCAATGGTGAAGTATCTCCCGAACTGAAAGAATACCCGGTAACTCCTCCGGAAATACATCTGAAACTCGGAAACCACCTCAATATCACCAATGTCCAGCACAGCAGCCGTAATATCCACAACATGAGCTAAATATACTACACAACCCTTTTCATCATCCGCTCGGCCTTCATCGCTGAAATCACGCATGGCAATGAGGTATTCTTTTCACCACGAAACAATATTTCGGGGAACCCTGGTCGTCGAAACACAACTTCCTTCTTGTCACAATCGAACATAGTCCAATGTGTCGTCAAGAAGTCTATACCCAAAATTGCATCAAAATCGACGATATCCAGCTATAACAAATCCGCGGCTAACCCATAACTTCTAACAAAGATCTCACAACCTCTCCGGATGGATATAATACTCTCCATAACCCCGGAAGTGGAGATGCGGGCACAATTGCCATAGATGTCAAGCAACAGTAACCTCGGAGAAACTCCGCCCTCACACAGGGTCATGGCACGAACTTCGGCATGCCCAACAAATCGTCCAAGTCGATTGTGACTTTGCTGATTGACTCTTCTAGAAGGCTGCGTTGGTCAAACTCTAGAAATGGCATCATGACCTCCTCCTGAACTCTGAGCTTCCAAACCACTAAAATAGCTGACTGAGGACGTCCCCTCGTAACGTGACCCTCCTGGCCACCAAATTAGCAACTGAGAGTGCTCTTCAGACACAAATCATAGCGACGCCTATTGTGTGGAAGAATCGCCAACGATCACCCCGACTCATGCCACAGGAACAAGTCCACTACTTTGTGATCTCCACCACCACCAAACGGATTGTCTGCCTTATTCAGATGACCCATAACATAATCGAAAAGGCCACAGTCTGTGATACACGCTTTTGCAACTACTAAATTAACACTTAACACTCAACAAAAACGCATACAATTAAAACCCTTGGTTGTAGATGTAGCATTGGTAAATAGGGTATCGTTCTTAACCGGGGATTGAGGGTGCATGCATATTTACGCTAGTTTGGGGGGAGTTTATGATTTGGTTGTTATTTAACGAAATAAAAGATAAAAACGTGGCATAGCAAACACATCGTTGGCTTCTAAGTTCTAACATGCTTAAACTCATAGACAAGCAAAACAAACAAGAACATAGAATCCTAAACATGCTTACTAGACCGAAAATAAAGTTTATTCACATATATACACGTTGATCAACTCATTCCATCCACCATGTATTACTAACCTAGTCATGTTACATGCAACCTATTAATATCTAAGTCTTTAATCAAGTTAACATGTATGATCTTTATTAGTGCTCGGGAATTTGTCCTACGACACATACCAACTTGACAAGGAATTTGCCTTCGCCTCAATTGGTTCATTACGTTTGACATGCTTGACTAAATTCTAAGATAATAATAAATCACGAAAATAACACAAAGATGACAAGGAAGTGAACCGAAACAAACTTTATTTCAATCATAATATCAAAAGTCTACAAGAATGAAAATAGAAGGGATCGAAATACACTTCGCTCGGGAATTTGCCCTACGTCGAGAATGCAATCCGGCCTTCTAGGAGATGGAGAGCCTCTAAAGGAATTTGCCTTCTAGTCGACTCGGTGGAGGAGTTCTTTGATGGACGGAGGGGCGGCTTCTTGCGAGAATTTTGATATAGTGATGGAGAGGAGTGTTGGGCAGAGCTTTTTGGTGTCTTGAATAAGTGATGATAATGAATGAGTCGAGCTCCCCAATTTATAGAAGAAGAGTAGGGTTTTTCCTACCAAAACAAGACTTTCCTTATGTACCCGGGTAAATCTGACAGTCTGTCTTCAAACGCGTTTTCTTGGAGTTTCAGATCTTGGAAAATTCTGATTCTTGTTTCATTGGAAAGCTTATTCAAAGGGCTATAAAATCCAAATAAGGAACGCCATATTTGTAATTGAATTGGATTTACTACGGATTTTAGAAGTTAAGTGACCTGGCTGCCCTGTTTTCTTCTTCTTCAAGGAAAAGGAAATCTTCATATCTTCAAATCTTGCATTCCTTATTCCCTAATAATTCTTGGCCGAATATACCATATTCTTGCACATATTTTGACCCTCAAATCAGGTGTTTATCTTCATGGAATATACTCCCAAAATTCGTCCATTACATGCTCCATATATTCCGCCATATTTGCTCTTTCCTGGGTCGCGCAGGAGAAATGTCTTCATCTTTTTGTGCACCATATTGGTATCCATTTCATTTGGCATTTGGTTTCCAATTCTTGACACCATATGGGAATGCATTTTAGTAACCATTTGAAGACCATTCCTCGGACCATTTCTTCTCTGGAATTGAGAACTTTTCTCCCTAGCCCGCTTTTAGCTCCAAATCACCTCCTTTATTATTTTCTCCTTTATTTCTACCTAAAAGCATAAAGTAAGTTAGAAACATATTTACTAAGCATAAAACAAAGTTAAATGTAGAGAGAATTGCGTTAAGAATCAAGCATGAAATGCGTTGATCAAAACCCCCCACACTTAAACTTTGCTAGTCCCTAGCAAAAACTAAAATAAAGGAAACGAGAAGGTAAGCTACATATTTCCAACGATGAAGCTAGCCTTCACGTTGAACACATTCCATGGACTCAAAATAAAATAAAATAAAATAAAAACAACTTCTAAGCCCTTAACTAAATTTGTCTCAGAAATTTCTTATGTATATGGCGATGGAATCACAAGATTTTAGACTTTAAAGTTCAACAATTTCGAGAGTTAATAGAAATATGATCATGTTATAAACAAGTAGGACTTGGAGAAAACAATGGTGAAGTTAAAGCTATGCATGTTTCGAACAAGTTTAAATCAATCTCACATGGATGCTCTCATCATATTTTCACTCATGAAAAGAGGTTCACTCAAAATGTATATGTATTGTATCGAAATACCTCATAATTACTTGCACAAATGAACCACAGCATATGCTTACTCATGTAACTTACTCAACCAATTGAAGGCTACTCATCTTAAGGATCATAAAGGACTTTAGAAAGGTTGTAATGAGGCTAAGGCTAAGGCATTCGAAATTTAGATAAGTGGTGGTGTAAAACGTTCCAAAGACTTAAGTTAGCACTTAGAATTCTTCAAATTTGTGGCTCATCCTTTCTACACTTCTTCTTGTGTCAAACTTCAAGATCGGGGGTCAATTTTCATCTTTTTGGGCCCTAACTTCATTCTCAACTTCCTTTGAGCTTTATGAACAGGACAAAGGCCATATTTCTTCACTTTTGGGCCTTCAATTCGTAGCAATCTCCAAATTCATAAGTATAAGGGACATTAATCCAAACTTATACAATCTAAACACAATGCCTCGAGATCTTTATACATTTTTCTTCTTTTTCTTTTTTTTTATCTCGAAAATTTTGGCATTCAAATACAAAATTTGTTAGACAAGTCTATCCCTATACACACATCTTTTCATCATCTTCACACCACTTTCATTGTGCTAGCTTCGAAATTCTTCACCAAGTCTTTAGAACAAGGGTAGGAACTCTACACTAGGCTAAGTGTTTAGATATAATGTGGTAATAAAAGAAAGGCTAAACGTGGGCTCAAAGGGGGTAATCTAAGGGGTCGCAACTCGTGCGCACAATGGGACACAAGGCCATTTGGTTTAAGTGGTGGTAACCTAATTTGCCTTTAATCATATCCAAAATCAGAGCATATATCAACTTAAAAGCGTTGTAAATCTACATGAGTAAGTTCTAGTAATCTCTATTTCATTAAAATCTATGGCAAGTAATTAGATGAAGCATGTTTTGTTTTTGAGAGCCATATGCACGAAAATTCACTCTAAAAGAATAATGTAGGCTCAAAAACTCACTTTAAGGTTCGTATGATCTAAACTTATTCTAACATGCGAAATCTGTACCAAGTTTAATTAAACCATATCCACTACATGTTATGACAATCAAAATATCTCACTTATCACAAGAATTCAGTTTAGTGCTTATTCACCGCCATATGTATTCTTTTTCCGTCCATTTTCATCATAGACTAACTAAGGGCATCCTAAAAATGAAAAAGACTCTTTAAAAATCCTAAGTTAAATAGAAAGACATAAAATAAATTTTTTTTTTAGGGCATCATCCGCCGGAAAGTTCCATTGTTCGCCCGCTTTTAACAATTTATGACTTCAAATAAAGTTGTAAACCCCTCCCCCACACTTAAACTCTACATTGTCCTCAATGTATTTAAGGGAATCATAGAATTTCGTATGAAGGGAGAGACCCACGAAAATTTTAGCTAAGGAAAGTAAATAAACAACGAAATTAAAAAGATAAGGGAGGAGAGAACAAAGCCTTGGCGATTTCCTCCATTGGGTTGCCTCCCAACAAGCGCTTGTTTTTTAACGTCTTACAGCCTAGACGTGATAGTTCTTCATGTGTGCGAGATGGCTGGATCTTCTAGCTTATCTTCTTCTCAACTTCCATCATCGGTGGATGGAGTCTTCTTTGAGCTTCTCTCGAAGGTTTAGCCCCATCTTCGAGTAGAATTTGATGCACGCAAGTGGCCGGATTGATGCCTTTGATGTCGGCAAGGGTCCATCCAATTGCTGTTTTATAACGTTTGAGCATGTTGATGAGTTTGCCCTCTTGTTCTTCCTCCAATGATGATGAAATGATAACCGGCAAAGTGTCATTCTCTCCCAAGTAAGCATACTTCAAATGGGCCGGTAAAACTTTAAGGTCCAGTTCCGGTGCCTTAATCACGGATGGAACGAGCTTGTTTTCTCCATAGGCCAACGGAATAGGAGGTGGCCTATTTACAATCCGTGGAGCCTCATTGAGTGCCATAGCCATCTCAAGGATCCTAGGCTCCAAAATCTCGATAAGTGCATCAAAAAGGGCTTCATCTCCAAGTCGAGTCAGCCCCGCTCCTTCTTGTATGGCAATGTCTAGCACATCATCTCCAATGGTGTCTAAGTGTTGTTGAGCTGCCTCTTCCACCATATCCATCGAAAATATGGCATGTACACTTGCCGCGGGAACCTTCATGGCATCTAATATGTTGAATTCGATCTTTTCTCCATCAATCTCCATGGAAAACGTTCCCTCAAACACATCTATCTTCGTTCTTGCAGTCCTCATGAAAGGTCGTCCAAGAAGCAATGGCGTGGTATTCAAAGGACTCTCCTCCATGTCAACAATGTAAAAATCCGCTGGAAAAATCAGGTTGTTGACTTGCACAAGAACATCTTCAATGTATCCCCTAGGATATTTATGCGAACGGTCGGCTAGCTGAATGATGACGTTGTCTTATTTGGGCTCGCCTAAATCCATGGATGCAAATAAGTAATAAGGCATTACGTTAATGGATGCACCAAGGTCTAGCATAACATCTTCGAATTTGTTGTCACCAATCACGCAAGGAACAGAAAAGCTCCCCGGATCCTTCAATTTGGGGGGTAACCGACGCTGTAAAACCACTGAAACGGTTGCATTCACCTTCACAACCTCCTTCGCTCTCGTTTGCCTCCTTTGGGTGCATAACTCTTTGAGAAATTTTTCATAGATAGGTACTTGCTTTATGCACTCGATCAAGGGCAGATTTACTTGCACCTTCCGAAAGATGTCCAAAATGTCTTCGTATTGATCATCTTTCTTAGATTTCGTCAACCTATGTGGGAATGGTGCACGAGCAAACGAAGAATTAGTATTAACCAAACATGAAGGGATAGAGTTAATATGTGACGACCCGAACCAGAATCAGATGTGTGTTTGGCACGATTTTCGAGATTTGGCTATAATCGCAGTTTTTCGATATTGTGTGGTTTGCCGATTTGATTCGCGACTATATTTTTGGTCGAGAATTTGGATTGAGTGTCTTCACGGAAATTGTAGAGTACGTGATTTCGAGCTCGTGGGCAGTTCCGGAAGATTTTTCCGATAACCGAGGAATATTTTATGATTATTCGAAGTTTCGGGTTTCGACGAGTTTATCCGATCATTTTGAGTTTATCCGAATCGCGATGGTTATACATTTCGAATCTTCGATCGACTTGAAGCTCGAGTATAAATATCGAAATAGTCGTAAATCGTCGAAAAGTTGCAAATTGGGTTTGACTGAACTTTGACTTTCCAGAATTGGAAAGTTGACTTGCTGCCGAAAGGGGAAGTTTCCGTTTTCGGCCTCACCTTCCGGCGATTAAATTCCGGCCACCTCCGATCAATTAAAAGGTAGGGATCGTTTCCTCTAGTGATTTCGAGTTGGATAGAGTTTGGTTTTGTGAAATTTGATGGAGTTTTGGGTGAGTTCGAAGTTGGCCGAACTGGGTTGGTTCGCCGGTGACGGGGGGTGGTCCTCCGGCGAGCCTCGGTGGCTATGAGGTTAGGGGTTCGACTCCCCTTGGTCTAGTGAAGCTATTCATGTGTTTGTTTTGGGTTTTGGTGGAGGATTTGGGGCGACCCGATTAGGCCACCGGAGATGGGTTTTCCGATCGGGTTTTGTTGATTTGAGGGACTTCCGTTGAGATTTGACTGTTGGGGTAGAAGAGAAAGAGACTCGAAATGATGAGACCATGGAATCTGGAAACTTTGGCCGCGAAACTCCACCGTTGACGGCGCGGCGGCGGCGGCGGCGGAGGTCAACGGTGGTCAACGGCGAGAAAAAGTCAACTTTTCAGATTTCGATGATTTTAATGTCATTTTTCTCGTAATCGCGCCCTAGTTATCGTACGGTGGTTTTCGGGTTGATTTGAGTAGCCGATTTTCAGTCGAGGTTTCGAGTTGGGATTTCGGGATTTCTGTGATTCATTTTGCACTGCATTTCGTATTTCCGGGAACGGTTGGTTTCAGTGCATCAGTACAGTGTTGTGAATTACGTTATTGATCAGTTATGTTTTGTGAACATTCAGGAGATCGAGATCGTGATCGTGCTTCAGGCGAAGGATCTTCCGCCGAACCACGAGATTAGCGCGAGTGCGCGTTTTGCTCATCTGTGAGTGGACAATTTCTTTTCACGGAAATCTTGCGAGTCTTTTATGTGATTTATGAACTTGAGCATGCAACATGAATATGGTTTTACGAGCATGTGTTTACGATTATACGAATATGTTTTTACGGTTATACGTATACAAATATGCATATACTTTTATATTGTTTCATGCATTCGCATCGAATTGTTCATGATTTGGTTTACACAGAGTACAGTTTGTTTATGATGTTGTATCGATACACTTGCATCCCGGCTGATCCCCGAGGATGTATGCCAGGGGAGGCTGTGACTCCTGACCCGAGGTCTTTACCGGGGGGAGGCAGACCTCTGACCTGAGGCCTTTCTGGCTAGAGTCACGTGTGGGTCTGGGATCCCGTGATTTGGACTGTACTAGCACGGTGTGTGTCCATGAGCGACCCCGGGGGATTTTTACTTGCATGCTCTGTACGCTGGAGGAGTGTGAGTTTACCTCGCGTACTATACTATGTTTATTTACCCGGACTCGCATATATTTTTATAACATATATAGTAACTGGTGAAAGACATTTATTTTCGTCCACTCACTCTAACGTGTTTATTGTCTTTCCCCTGGGCTTTTCGGTTTTCGTGCCCAGTTTGCAGTTCAGGTTTGGTGTTTCACGTCGCAGTTTGGAGGCTAGTGATCAGAGTCACCTGTGTTTTCCAGTAGGTTCTTGTTTCGCCTACTGATGTACATATTGTATATGTTTTACTCTAGAGGTCGCTCTGATATATTCTGATACATGTTGTGCGGATTTTCACGGATATACATATATACATAGTACAGTTTATTTACTGTTGTTGATTATATTGATGTTGAGAAATCCGGTTGGGATTGGTGCCCACGGTTTGTTTTTTTGTGGCATAGGACGAAGTGTTAATTTCTGGGTGCAGGTTGTGGTAATTCTACGCTAGTAACGAAACTCTGCCGAAATTTTGAAAATTTTTTGTTGGTTCGTATTTTCGAGAGGGTTTGATTCCGGTTTAGGTAACTGAATCGGGATTGGGTCCTTTCATAATACCTTTGGTTGGGGCAGGGTGTGACGATGAAGGTTGTGCCTTAGTGGCGTGAGAAGCCACATTCTTTTCCTTCTCGGCTTCCTTAGTGAACAAGTGTTAGTATCGAAAGAATACACAAAGAATGTAAGATACTAACAAAAAAACGTTGAAAATTAAAAGAAAGCAATAAAAACACACAAAATCATACCAAAAACAAATCACACGAAGACAGACAAGCCAAAAACACAACAAAAACACACGAAAGCTATAAAACACTTAATTATGACGTTTTAGACACTAAAATGAATGCAAAATAGTTAAAATGATCTAAAGACAAACTAAGACACAATATACACGTTTTCTGCAAAATTAGGCATACAGATAATGCAAAACTTAGAATTAATGTTAAGAACATATATATACATGTTACAATGCAAGCACACAATATTCACATCGAATTTATGCATAACACACTCAAATCGTCATCCAAATGCATCAAACAAGATCCTAAGTGAAGTATGGAGTGAATGCATAAGAGAACACGTTAGAAACCTGCAGAAAACACACAAAGTTACGTGCTAAATACATGATGCAACGTGGACGTTTGGCCTCATGTCCCTAACTTCACTTAGGTTAGGGTACCCGGTGATGAAATTCGAGCATCACAAAGCCGCCGGCAGGTTATGCAAGCTATATGCAACGTGGTTAATTCTTTACAAGTTAAAATGCACACGAAATTTACAAGTAATATGCACAAGTATTTTGTTCATTGAGTTTCGCCCTCGATTTAAAGAGAATACGTTCATTTAGCCTTTAGGTCTTTCTTAGATCCAGAACATGTCACCAGTCATAACCCGTTTCTAGACACCATGTCCGACATTCAGCCAAAATTTCGAGAAAGACATTCCCTCAAGTTCTTTGCAAACTCCGCCCTCGACCTTATGTCCATAACTTCACTTAGGTTATGGTGTGCGGTGATGAAATCCACACATCACAAGGGGTTAAGGAGATAAGAAAGAAAAAGAGGCGCCATCTATTCCAATGTAAATCGAAGACTTCCTTTAATATGTACCTATTTACATGGCTGCAAAAACAAAAAGTTAGAATGGAACGTATTATGAACATGTATAAAAATTTCCGAAACTTTACATATACATATACACACTTATTTACACATATTCACATATTTACAAGCATAAACACACAATTCTTTACAATCCCCGGCAACGGCGCCAAAAATTGATACACGCTTTTGCAACTACTAAATTAACACTTAACACTCAACAAAAACGCATACAATTAAAACCCTTGGTTGTAGATGTAGCATTGGTAAATAGGGTATCGTTCTTAACCGGGGATTGAGGGTGCATGCATATTTACGCTAGTTTGGGGGGAGTTTATGATTTGGTTGTTATTTAACGAAATAAAAGATAAAAACGTGGCATAGCAAACACATCGTTGGCTTCTAAGTTCTAACATGCTTAAACTCATAGACAAGCAAAACAAACAAGAACATAGAATCCTAAACATGCTTACTAGACCGAAAATAAAGTTTATTATATACACGTTGATCAACTCATTCCATCCACCATGTCTTACTAACCTAGTCATGTTACATGCAACCTATTAATATCTAAGTCTTTAATCAAGTTAACATGTATGATCTTTATTAGTGCTCGGGAATTTGCCCTACGACACATACCAACTTGACAAGGAATTTGCCTTTGCCTCAATTGGTTCATTATGTTTGACATGCTTGACTAAATTCTAAGATAATAATAAATCACGAAAATAACACAAAGATGACACGGAAGTGAACCGAAACAAACTTTATTTCAATCATAATATCAAAAGTCTACAAGAATGAAAATAGATGGGATCGAAATACACTTCGCTCGGGAATTTGCCCTACGTCGAGAATGCAATCCGGCCTTCTAGGAGATGGAGAGCCTCTAAAGGAATTTGCCTTCTAGTCGACTCGGTGGAGGAGTTCTTTGATGGACGGAGGGGCGGCTTCTTGCGAGAATTTTGATATAGTGATGGAGAGGAGTGTTGGGCAGAGCTTTTTGGTGTCTTGAATGAGTGATGATAATGAATGAGTCGAGCTCCCCAATTTATAGAAGAAGAGTAGGGTTTTTCCTACCAAAACAAGACTTTCCTTATATACCCGGGTAAATCTGACAGTCTGTCTTCAAACGCGTTTTCCCGGAGTTTCAGATCTTGGAAAATTCTGATTCTTGTTTCATTGGAAAGATTATTCAAAGGGCTATAAAATCCAAATAAGGAACGCCATATTTGTAATTGAATTGGATTTACTACGGATTTTAGAAGTTAAGTGACCTGGCTGCCCTGTTTTCTTCTTCTTCAAGGAAAATGAAATCTTCATATCTTCAAATCTTGCATTCCTTATTCCCTAATAATTCTTGGCCGAATATACCATATTCTTGCACATATTTTGGCCCTCAAATAAGGTGTTTATCTTCATAGAATATACTCCCAAAATTCGTCCATTACATGCTCCATATATTCCGCCATATTTGCTCTTTCCTGGGTCGCGCAGGAGAAATGTCTTCATCTTTTTGTGCACCATATTGGTATCCATTTCATTTGACATTTGGTTTCCAATTCTTGACACCATATGGGAATGCATTTTAGTAACCATTTGAAGACCATCCCTCGGACCATTTCTTCTCCGGAATTGAGAACTTTTCTCCCTAGCCTGCTTTTAGCTCCAAATCGCCTCCTTTATTATTTTCTCCTTTATTTCTACCTAAAAGCATAAAGTAAGTTAGAAACATATTTACTAAGCATAAAACAAAGTTAAATGTAGAGAGAATTGCGTTAAGAATCAAGTATGAAATGCGTTGATCAGTCTGATGAAGTCAATGATCCCGAGGTGCCTGAACTCAACCTCATCAAAATCTCTCAACTAAGTTCACCTTCCTCAAAATAACATGTCGAAAACCGCGTACGCCTTTCCTTCTTGATGTCCTTGAAAGGACCCAATCCCGATTCAGTTACTTAAACCGGAATCAAACCCTTTCGAAATTACGAACCAACAAAAATTTTTCAAAATTTCGGCAGAGTTTCGTTACTAACGTGGAATTGCATAAAGCTGCACCCTGAAAATAACACTTCATCCTATGCCACAAAAGCCAAACCGTGGGCACCAATCCCAACCGGATTTCTCAACATCAATATAATCAACAACAGTAAATAAACTGTACTATGTATATACGTATATCCGTGAAAATCCGCACAACATGTATCAGAATATATCAGAGCGACCTCTAAAGTAAAACATATAGAATATGTACATCAGTAGGCGAAACAAGAACCTACTGGAAAACACAGGTGACTCTGATCACTAGCCTCCAAACCGCGACGTGAAACACCAAACCTGAACTGCAAACTGGGCACGGAAACCGAAAAGCCCAGGGGAAAGGCAAATAAAAACGTTAGAGTGAGTGGACGAAAATAAATATATATGCCTTTCACCAGTTATATAATAACAATCAATATAAATAATGCGAGTTCGGAACACAACACATATATATAGGGAGGTTGTCGGGCGAATCTCTCAAGCCCGACGTCGGGTGAATCGCTCAAACCCGACTGTGATAGGCCAGGGGAATCGCTCGACCCCGGCGGCACTCAGGGGAATCTCTCAACCCTGCTTCAGAGGAATCTCTCAACTCTGGGCCAGAGGAATCTCTCAACTCTGGTAGCATCGATGCAATAAATGCCAATCACAATAACATATGATAATACCTCCGAAAAATAACATATAATTCAATCTTCGTATAATTTAAATACGGAAATCATAAAATCCACGAACTCGCAAATCAACAGTGAAAATAGAAACTTGTCCACTCACAGATCAGCTAGCGCGAACTCGCGCTAAACTCGTGGTCCGGCGGAAGTTCCCTCGCCAGAAGCACGATCACAATCCAGATCTCGATCCCGATCTCCTGAATATCCACAAAAACATAACTGATCAATTACATAATCCACAATACTGTACTGATGCACGGAAACCAACCGTTCCCGGAAATACGAAATGCAGTACAAAATGTATAACGGTAATCCCGAAATCCCCACTCGAAATCTCGACTGACAATCGGCTAATCAAATCAACCCGAAAACCTCCGTACGATAATCAGGGCGCGATTACGAGAAAAATGACACTAATTACATCGAAATCTGAAAAGTTGACTTTTTCTCGCCGTTGACGGCCGTTGACCGCCGCCGCCGGCGGCGGCGCGCCGTCAACGGTGGAGTTTTGCAGCCAAAATTTCCAGATCAAACCATCTCATCCATGCGAATCTCTTTCCCTTCTAACACTAAGCTCAATTCACAAAGGCACCACATCAATTTCTCAAAACCAAATCGAAAATTCCAACCCGAATCCCTAATCGGGTTCACCCCAAAACCACATCTCGTCCCAAACCAATTCACTAGAAAGCATCTACGAGGCGTGGGGAGCAAAACCCCCAACACCTCGACCTTCAAAACTCGCCGGAACTGCCTCCACCGTCACCGGTGAAACCATCCACCTCGGCCCCAATCGAACTCAACCAAAACAACATCAAATCTTTCCAAACCAAGCACCATCATGCTCGAAATCAAAAGAGGAATCTAACCATACCTGATTCGTGGCCGGAGGTGGCCGGAAAAAAAGTCGCCGGAGGTGACTTCCCGTTTGGGAAACTTTCCCTTTCGGTCCGATGGCTCACTTTCCAAAATAGGAAAGTCAACGACTGGTCAACTCCCACAATGAATTCTCGACTATTTTTCGACTATTTTTCGACTTTTCGATATTTATACTCGTCCCTCGGGTCGATCGACGGTCCGAAATGAAAATACGAAATGATTCGGATAAACATGAAACAATCGGATAAACTAGTCGGAACCCGAAACTTCAAATAATCATAAAATATTCCTAGGCTATCGGAAAAATCTTCCGAAACCACCCACGAGCTCGAAATCACGTACTCTACCATTTCCGTGAAGACACTCATCCTAAATTCTCGACCAAAAACAAAGTCGCGAATTGAATCGGTAAACCACACAATATCGTAAAACTGCGACTATAACCAAATCTCGAGAATCGTGCCAAACACACATCTGATTCTGGTTCGGGTCATCACAGTCCTCGCCTCTGAGTGCAGCACATCAAACCCCTCACGGTTGTCTCGAGGCATAACAGTCAAAATCTCTCTGATACTCAGGTTCAAGCTCATCTCGAACCTCGTGCACTGCTTCCTCTGAAGCCACATAACACGTGCAAACTGGGACAAACATGTGAATGATACATTCTTGCCTTAGGTGGGTAAACACTCCATATTCTGCTGTTAAGTAGCCTGATTGAACATTTATCGTATACACAATACCCTGAATGTAGGCCATGGAGTCGCAACAGGAACTCAAACAATACCAACCCACCAAATACAGTGATCTGACTCAAGCAAACCATCAATTACCACACTTCTCTGCTCAGAAGCAACATGTAGACGCCCAAATATGCACAACCAGACAAACCATGCCACACATATCTCTGAATCAGCAATGCTCATCCAAACCCACAACTCACTGCCAAGTCGCGCGTCGACTGATCCTCAATAGGATCCACAACCATATCGACACGGAAAGCATATCAAGGAGGCATCCTAATGAATAAGACATTGTTCACAACAAGTAGAACGTAATCATGGAACATTAAACATTTGAAAGAATACAACACCCTGAGTATTGATGAGTATCCGCCGGCCGGTCGGGTCATCATTCCAGACATGTTGTACATTCTCAAATATCCTTAGTAAACACGACAACAGAAGTCTACAGAACCTAAAACCTAATACTCTGATACCAAGCTGAAAGGACCCAACCCCGATTTAGTTTCCTAAACCGGAATCAAACCCCTTCTAAAAACACGAACCAACAAAAACCACAAAAATTTCGGCAGAGTAACGCTACTAACGCGGAATTGCCTTTACCTGCACCTGGAAAATAACACTTCATCCTATGCCACAAAAATCAAACCGTGGGCATCAATCCCATCCGGATTTCTCAATATCATAACAGTAATGTAAAGTAATAAATAAAACTATACTTTACAGAAATCTGGGGAAAAATCGTATAAAAGTATAACATAAGAATGCTCAGAGCGACTTCTAGTATATATATATATATATATATATATACAAATAGTAGGCCAAACTAAGAACCTACCATAAATGAAACATCACTCGAATACTAAGCCTCCGACTGCGATGTGCGACACCCGAATTCAAACTGCAAACTGGGCAAAGAAAACGAAGAGCCCAGGGAAAGACATATAAACCGTTAGAGTGAGTGGACTAAAATAAATGTCTTTCGCTGAATAATATATGTTATAAAACCATATGCGAGTCAAAATGAATGAATATGATATAATACACGAGGTGAACCCAAACTCCTCCAGCGTACAGAGCATGCACAGAAAAATCCCACGGGGTCACTCATGGACACATTCGTGCTAGTACAGTCTGAATCACGGGATCCCAGACCCACACGTGATTCTAGCCAGAAAGGTCTCAGGTGAGGGTATCTGTTCCCACCCGGAAATACATCGGCACAAGGTACAGTTCCCCCTGGAAGACATCTTCGGGGATCAGTCAGGATGTAAGTGTATCGATACAACCACATATACTAAGACTGTACTCTGTGTAAATCAAATCTTAAATAGTTTCATGCATACGTATAAAGCATAATGTAAATGCATAATCGTAAAGCACATGCTCGTATAAGTCATAATCACAAACGTATGCTCATGCTTGTAAAATGTAATATAAAGACTCGCAATCGATGAGTGAAAAGAAAGGTTCACTCACAAACAAGCACAGCGTGCAAACACGCTAATCCCGAGATCCGGCGGAAGATCCCACGCCAAATGAACGATCAAGATCCCCTAGATAATCAAAAAATCCACTGCTCAAAATCATAACTCGAAACCTCGAATCACATCACGAGAAACAACCGTTCCCGGAAACATATAATTCAATATCGACGAAATCGTCAAAATCTGATGATCACACCACAAAATCTCACTATAATTTCCGATACTCAATTCGAAAAATAAACCTCACCACTCCGATCGGAGCGCGATTCCGAGCGAAACGACATATAACTCGTTGAAAAACACGTCGCCGGAAAAGTCGCCGCCACCGGAAAATCTCATCGGCCCAGAAAAATGCAACCTACACATGGATTTGAAGATCTCGACATTTCCAACAACTTTCCAGTTCAAAGTTAAGGCCAATTTTGACCGGAAAACCTCCAAAACTCACCTCGAAACTCAAAACCCTCGCCGGAATTTCAAGCCGACCGATCTCTCTCCTCCAGTCACGGAAACCTCTCAAACCACTTCCAATAGCTTCCTCTACTTGAGGCTAACAAAACCCCTCAAACGACCACCTCCAACTTGGACGGAAACGTCGCCTCCGACCACCGCCGAATCCGCCGAAAAAATGCCAAACTTCACTGCGCCGTTTCTCCCCCTCCTCCGGCCACCTCACGGGTCGATCCACCTACCAAATTGAAGAGGAGCTCGAACCCAACAAGTTCCATGAAGGGACCCCGGCCAACCGTGGCCGAAATCGGCCTCCACGGCGGCGCGAACCTACGGTGGCCAAACAGTGCAAACAGGTCACCCCTTGACCCGTGGTCAACGCGGGTCAAGGCCCAGTTTCCCCTTATGGAAAGTTTCAAAATGTGACAAGTATTCTCCCGTATTTATACCGTATGCATATCGAATCCCAAACGGATAAATACGACAATATTCGACGCCCGAAAATATTCACAACTTATTCCTCGTAACTCAGAAAAATCCTCCGGAAGTTCCCACGAGCTCGAAATTAAATTCTCTAAAACTTCCACGAAGGACCCCAAATCAAATTCTTGCCCGATAATTTAGTCGCTAATGAAGCCGCCATATTAACCGATTACGTCGAAATCGCAACCAATTGTGAAACTCACAAATCAAGTCGATAACCATTCCAATTTTGGTTCGGGTCGATCGACAGTCCAAAACGGATCACAATCACGATTCGGATAAACTCAAATACGAACGGATAAACTCGACGATATTCTGAAATTTCAAATATTCATATTATATTCCTCGGTCATCGAAATAATAATCCGGAACCGCCCACAAACTTGAAATCACGCGTACAAAAACTCTCGAGAAGAGACTCAACTCAAATTCTCAGCCGATAATTAAGTCGTAATCAAAACTGGCAATTCAACCAATTTACGGAAAAACTACGATTACGCGCAAGCTCGTGGATAAAGCCGATTACACTACTGATTCTGTTCCGGGTCGTCACAACATCCAATTTTTACTTTATTTTTCTATATGATAGACGATTTGAATTATTGTTGCACGAATATGTTTCTGTTCGTAGTTGTATTAATCGATTTCATGATAGTATTGATTACTTAGCTTTGCTTCTCAAACTATATGCATTGCGATATCGAAGTTTACTTAATTACGTTTGGATGTGATTTTGGTTCTAAAAATACGTTTTAGTATACGTTAGAGTATTTGTCTGTGTGTATGTCTGAGTAGCTGTCTTTGTATCTATCTGAGTATCTATCAACCTATATGGCTGAGTATCTGTCAACCTATTTGTCAACATATCTGTCTGAGTATCTCTAACTCTATTTATTCTGTTAAAAGTATCATACCTTATTGTCAGTTAACCAAAGCATTTACATGCGTTTCTGCAACTCTTCTTTAGGTATGTTCAATGGCAACAAAACCTTTTCCAATCATTGTGAAATATATTTATGGTCGAGAAGGTGTGATGGATATTTTGAGTGATGATATCACATTTGCTGACATTATGGATATAGTCCATCAACGATTCAAATCACTTAACAACTCAATCTTGACGTACAAATAATGTATCCTACCAGAGGATCAACACATTTTTCTGGAAAATGATCGTGATGTGTTTTTGATGATGCTTTCTATCCAAAGACTCAATTCAAAATATATTGAGATCAGAATCACTAACCTAGACTCATCCCATAAGAAAATAGGATTGGTACGCCAACCCGGATTACTCCTTTGTGTACCAATTGACATATACTTCCGCTTTTTAATACTCTTCGGATGGTTTCCTTGATGTGGGTACCATGGAGCCACATGCATCACACGTACAAATCATGCAAGGTTCCACACTAGTCTCCGCAATTTGATTAACATAGTCTCCATTCTGAGTTTACTTCAACAAGAGGTCAACTTTCTTGTTCATGGTCTCTTCAAGTCGCTTAATGACATCCATTTGTACATATGCAGCTCCCTTGACTTCATACCTACTTTTCTAGTTGGCTTTGGTTGTTTCTCTCATTGATATTGCCAGTTTTTGAACATTGAGCTTGATACCCCATAAGGAAGACCGTTGTGACATCTTTTCAAGTAGAATGTGTGCCTCATCCATGGTTTTGTCCATGAAGTCTCCTTCACATGCATTATCGACCTTCCTTCTAGTCTCCGTACATAATCCTTAGTAGAAGAGAGACAATAACATGTCTTAGGTTTGACTGTGGTTAGGGAAACCAAGCTCAAGCTCCTTAAAACGCTACCAAGTCTCATAGAACAACTCTTCATTTCCTCACAAAAGGTCATCAACATTGTCCTTCTCTCATTTATCTCCCCCCCCCCAGTGGAAAATATTTGGTGATGAACTTGCATTGCATCGCCTCCTAAGAGTGAATCGAGCTAAGAGCAAGTTTGTTGAACCATATCTTTGCCTTATTTTGCAAACTTGAAGGAAATGCCCGAAGCTTCAATTGTGCCGGATTCATGTTCCGGATCTTGAACCTTGTACATGCTTCCTCGAACTCCAACAAGTGAGAATAGAGATCAAAATGTGGATGTCCCATAAAAATTGGTAAGGTGTGAAGAAAACTAGATTTGATCTCAAAGGATTCGCCTACTAATGGTCAAAGAATAATGCAACCGGTATGCCTTGAGAAAGATGGTAAAACACTATCCCTAAAAGGTCTTGCTTCAATGTGGTACACGTCTATGATGAGTTCTTTCTCGAAAAGAGGATTCAAAGACATGAAACTTAAAAATACACTTAGCGAACAATAGACATTAGTCCTCCAAACTCTTAAAGTACTCAAAACCTTTTCAGGGACTTCCACGGTGCTTCTTTAACACCCCCCTCAAGGAAACATCAATGAGCACTCAAAGAGTTCAAATGTGATAAGATCCTAATGTTCTAAGGCATTGCAGAAATTAAGTTTGCTAAATCTAGACTCTCTAACTACAATGCTTGAAATAAAGACACTACTTAAATATGCTTCCAAGAATATAAATAATCAAGATAAAAGAGGTAGATGTAAGTGAAACAACCTTAAGCACAGCACAAGCTTCGATGGGTTGAAGATTTTCTTTGACCGATCGAAGGAAAGCCTCGGATGTTGACTCAAAGAACTCTTCGACATGTCGAGATAAAGTCTCGATGGGTCTAACGAATGCTCCGGGTTCTCTTCTTGCACTCACTCTCGATGGGTAGAAAAAATGCCTTGCAAAAAGGTTAGAAGCACAAACTTTAGCACAATTTCACCTCAATGTATCTACTAAAGTATTCTAGAGATCAAAGACAAAGTACGAGATGAAATTTTCATATACGGTTCTCGGGGGGGGGGGGGGGGGGGGGGTCCTCTGGGTTTACCTATCTCAATAAAATCTATGATTGGTTCGAAGAACGTCTTGAGATTCAATCAATTGCAGATGATATAACTAGTAAATATGTTCCTCCTCACGTCAACATATTTTATTGTCTAGGGGGATTTACGCTTACTTGTTTTTTAGTACAAGTAGCTACGGGGGGAACGGATCACTCATTCTTCCATTGGGGACAGGTGCACGAACGACAACTCCAAAGTCCTAAATATATAAATAAAGAAAAACTTAAATCAATCATCGATGATCTACGTATTTTATGCTTGATTCTTAAGGTATTTCTCTCTACATTTTTCTATGTTATGAGCTTAGTAAATTCATTTCTAACTTACTTTATGTTTTTAGGTAGAAGAATAAAGGAGGATAAATAAAAGGAGCGGAAATGAGTTGAAAACGTGCTAAGGAGGAAGTTCCTAATTCCGGAGAAGAAATGGTAACAAAAATTGGAAACCAAATGACAAATGAAAATGGTACAAAATTGTGCAAATAAAGATGGAGGAATTTTTCCTACTTGGCATTAGAATATGGACAGATCAAATGAGATGGTGGCTGAAATGGTGAAGATCAAATGAAGATCATATATGCCTGATTTGAAGACCAAAATATGTGCACAAGATATGGTATATTAGGCCTAGGTGTAATGACCCAAACTTTGAGTTATATGATTATCGGCACGACATGTGATTATCGCGAGTTGTTTGTACATATGGAGTTTGTTAACGACTAAATTATCGAGTAAGAATTTGGTTTGAGTTCATTCGCAGAAATTGTAGAGGATTTGATTTCGAGCTCGTATGAGGTTTTGGAGGATTTTTCGGGTAATCAGAGAATATAAAATGAATATTTGAAATTTTCGTCGAGTTAGTCGTACTTATCCGAGTCGTGGGTTTGGTTGGTTCGCGACGTATAAATATCGAATAGTCGTAAAAATCAGAAAACCAAACATTTGGACTAAGTTTGACCGAGTTAGACTGAGTTGACTCGGGTTGACCTATTTTGCTCCACCGACCCGTTTTGCTTCTGTCGTCGGACCCGGCGATTCCGGCCATCTCCGGTCGTGTTGTTGGTATGGTTGGAAAGCTCTCTTTATTTCCTACAGTTTCATGTATTTATTTGTGAGATTTGGTTGAGTTTTGGGGGCGTTCGAACTCAGTAAAGTTTGGGACTTTCGTCGGAATCGGGTGGCGGTCTCTGGCTAGTTTTGGTGTCGGGTTGGTAAGGGGTTTGGTTCCCCTCAACCCCATCAAGAGTTCTGGTCATTTTGTTTGGGAATTTATTGAGGTTTGAGGTGGTTCGTGGTGGTGACCGGAGAGGAAAATCCGACGTGATTTTCGATCGAAATTTCGGCCGGTGTGATGTGTTTTGGCTTTAGTGGTAGAAGGGAAAGGTATTGGGCTTGAGGAGAGGAACATTTTGAGGTTAGGTTCGCCAGAGTTGGTCACCGTTGGAGCCGCGCCGCCGGCGGCGGCGACGGTCAACAGTGGAGCTCCGGCGAGGGGTTGACTTTTATGGTTTTCGGAGATTTTTATGTCGGTTTGCTCGTAATCGCGCCCCGATCATAGTCGTGAGGTTTTCGAGTTGATTTGGGTGTGTTAAGTTGGGACGAGGGTTATTTGGGTGTATTTTGGGAATTTTGTTATTCTCGTCGATATTTCGAGCGATATGCTTTTTCGAGAACGGCGGGGATCTTGATGTATTTGCTTTGTATGTTGAAATCGAATATGTATTGATCATATCCCTATTATTCAGGTGATCATGATTGTGACGACCCAAACCAGCATCAGTACAGTAATCGGCTTAATCCACGAGTTTACGCGTAATTACAGTTTTCCGTAAATGAATTGAATTGGCGGTTTTGATCACGACTTAATTATTGGGCGAGAATTTGAGTTGAATCTCTTCATGAGAGTTGTTGTACGCGTGATTTCGAGTTCGTGGGCGGTTCCGGATTATTTAGATGACCGAGGAATATGTTTTGAATATTTGAAATCCAAGAGTTTTGTCGTGTTTATCCGTTCGTATTTGAGTTATCCGAAACGTGGATGTGTCCCGTTTTGGACCGTCGATCGTATCGAGCCACGAGTATAAATATCAGAAATAGTCAAAAAATTGTCGAAAAGCATTGTTTGGAAGTTTGACCGGCGTTGACCAGACTTGGTGTGACGACCCGGACCAGAATCAGAAGTATAATCAGCTCAATTTGCTAATGCATTCAGTCGAGAGTTAGGAGTTTCAGTATTGCATGTGTGTATGTGTGGCTCGAGTTTTCGTGTTAGCCGAGTTATGGGCTATGAGAGTTGAGTTTGAGTATGATGGTGTTGAGGCTCGTGATTTTGCGTGCGTTTGGCGCTAGTGATGTGGAGTTGTGTCTGATACTTCGAGTTTATTACTCGTGACGCAACATGAAGAGCCATATAGCAACTTGTGTGTGCTGATGCCACATTCGTCGACTGGCGATGGCTAGGAGGCAGAGACTTGCCGAGAAGTGTCAGCCAATGAAGATTTCCGATTAGACGTGGCGATTGTTGCTGTGTTTGTGTATGTTGTTTGCACTTTGGTTGGTGATACCAGTTGTTGGGCCTTTGTAGGTCGTCTGACGTACTAAGTACAGTTCCTTGTATTTTTGGAGATGATTTCAGTGGCAAGTTAGCATCGCTGTGTTTGACGGAGGTTGTCCATTCATGTGGTGTACCTGTGTTCCAGTTCGCTAGTCAAGGTAATCAGCTACGACTGTATGTTGGCGAGCTTTGCAGCGAGCATTGGGGACCAGACTACGAGTTAGCACCGGTTCTTATCCTCAGATTGGATGGTGATCTTTGAGGACTATTCAGACCTTGGATGGCATGTTGTGGACCTTGGTATTGCAGTTCCGGAGGATTCGGGACCAGCAGTTTCAGCGGTTTGAGTTTGCTTGCAGTACCAGTTTGTGGACCACTGTGGTTTGAGGTTGTTTGATGTTGATTTGAGGTATGTTATTGTACTCCATTGTGTTGGAGTGAGTTTGGTTTGAATTTGAGTTGATGTTTGTTTCCGATTTTGTGGAGTGTGTTACCACAGACGGTCAGATTAGTGGAAATGGGTTGATAATTGTTTGAGTTCGATGCTTGAGTTTCGTTGGTATGAGCAAGTCGTGTTGTGATTTTCCTTGATGTTTTGATCCGTATGTGGCCATAGGCGAGTTTGTGCTATGCCATATAGTTCGGCATCGCCTATAGCATTGGCTTTTGTGCGAGTTATGTTCCGTGTGGCGGAACTGTGTTTCAGGTTGGTTTTGCATTGTGTACCCTGTATGTTCCTTATGCAGGAACACTTGGCTATTGTGTGAGCCAGTCCGGATTCGAGATTTGTGGGTACAGAGATTCAGTACGGAGCTATCTCCGATTGTGGAGTTTGTTATCAGAATTGTTTAGTCGACATTGTCGCTGGAGGGTTGAGCAGTATGTAGAGGCAGTACTCCTATGTTTAGCCGACAGACTCAGAAATTTCGAGGTCGAAATTTTTATAAGGGGGGTGGATTTGTGACGACCCGAACCAGAATCAGAAGTATAATCAGCTCAATTCGCGAGTTAGCATATCGACGTGGATTTCCGATAACGAATTTACTCACCAGGGTTCTGTTAACGACTAAATTATTGGCCGAGAATTGGAGCTGAGTCTCTGCTCGAGAGTCGTAGTATATGTGATTTCGAGTTCGTGGGCGGTTCCGGATCGTTATTTGGACGACCGAGGAATTAGTTATGAATATTTGAAGTTTCGACGGAAACGGATTTATATAGCAGGTTTGCTCGCGACTAAATTATCGGACGGGAATTCGGTCTCGGCTTCTTCACGGAAGTTGTTCAGAATTTAATTTCGAGTTTGTGGGAACTTCCGGAGTATTGTTTTGAGTTACGAAGAATTAGTTGCGAATATTTCCGTTTGTTGTTTGTTTAGTCGATTTAATGTGTGTTGGTTCGAAGGGTTGATTTTTTATCCGTTTGGCCGATGTGTTTGACTTCGGGTGGTTAGTGAAGAATATGTCGAGACGAATTTGTGGCCGCAAAAATTATCGAAATCGGAATTACGACGAAGGAGTTATGAATATTCAAAGTTTGTCGCAATTAATTGGGAAGTTTCCTTATTTGGTAAGTCTATAAATAGTAAGTTGCTATTTGTGGAAAGTCAAAGATGGAAATAGTAGGTGTGACGACCCGAACCAGAATCAGATGTGTGATTGGCACGATTCTCGAGATTTGGTTTTAGTCGCAGTTTTGCGATATTGTGTGGTTTGTCGATCCGATTCGCGACTATGTTTTCAGTCGAGAATTTGGGATGAGTGTCTTCACGGAAATGGTAGAGTACGTGATTTCGAGCTCGTGGGTGGTTCCGGAAGATTTTTCCGATAACCGAGGAGTATTTTATGATTATTTGAAGTTTCGGGTTCCGACGAGTTTATCCGATTGTTTCGAGCTTATCCGAATCACATTGTATATTCATTTCGGACCGTCGATCGACCCGAGGAGTGAGTATATATATCGAAATAGTCTTAAATCATCGAAAATTTACAAATTGGGGTTTGACTGAACTTTGACCAATTGTTGACTTTCCAAAATTGGAAAGAGACCGTTGACCCGTGCGGTGAGCGAGCAACCCGATTCGGTTCGTCGGCGACCCGGTTTTTCCGGCCACCTCCGGCCAGGTTAAGGGTATCATTCGAATCCTTGTGAACTTCTCTTTCATGTTGCACTTGAGTTTATTGAAATTGATTATGTTTTTAGTGAGTTCGATTAAGGGCCGAGATGGTTTGGTCGACGGTGATGGGTGGAAGGGTTCCGGCGAGTTTTTGGGGTTGGGTTGTGGGGGGTTTCGTTCCCCACCACTCAGTGATGCTCCCTAGGTGATTGGATTTGAACGAGATGAAGTTTGGGGTTGAACCCGATTGGGTTTTCCGGTTAGGGATTTTGTTGGTTTTGTGTGATTTTGGAAGGGATGCGTTTGGAATTGAGCTTGGTGTTAGAAGGGAAAGGGGTTCGTCTGGTCGAGAGGGTCCGATCTGGAAAATTTCACCGAGAAATTCCACCATTGACGGCGCGCCGCCGCCGGCGGCGGCGGTCAACGGCGGCGCTCCGGCGAGAAAAGTCAACTTTTCAGATTTCGATGTAATTAGTGTCATTTTTCTCGTAATCGCGCCCTGATTATCGTACGGAGGTTTTTGGGTTGATTTGGTAAGCCGATTTTCAGTCGAGATTTCGAGTGGGGATTTCGGGATTTCCGTAATTCATTTTGCACTGCATTTCGTATTTCCGGGAACGGTTGGTTTCCGTGCATCAGTGTAGTGTTGTGGATTACGTTATTGATCAGTTGTGTGTATATATGTTCAGGAGATCGAGATCGAGATTTGGATCGTGATCGTGCTTTGGGCGAGGGTACTTCCGCCGGACCACGTGGTTAGCGCGAGTTGCGCTAGCTGATCTGTGAGTGGACAATTTCTTTTCACGGAAATGATTGCGAGTCTTTTATATGATTTATGAACTTGAGCATGCGTATTGATATTACGGATTACATGAGCATGAGTTTTACGATTATACGATTATACCTATACGAAAATACGTATACGAGTATACATATACTTATATGATGTTTCATGCATTTGCGTCGAAATGTTTGTGATTTAGTTTACACAGAGTACAGTCGTTATATGTTGTTGTATCGATACACTCGCATCCCGGCTGATCCCCGAGGATGTGTACCGGGGGAGGCTGTGACTCCTGACCCGTGACCTGTACCGGGGGGAGGCAGACCTCTGACCTGAGGCCTTTCTGGCTAGAATCACGTGGAAGTCTGGGACTCCGTGATTCTGACTGTACTAGCACGGTGTGTGTCCATGAGTGACCCCGTGGGATTTTTACTTGCATGCTCAGTACACTGGAGGAGTGTGAGTTTTACCTCGTGTACTTGTGATTTTATTACCTGGACTCGCATATGTTTTTATAACATTTATGTATAACTGGTGAAAGACATTTATTTTCGTCCACTCACTCTAACGTGTTTATTGTCTTTCTCCTGGGCTTTTCGGTTTTCGTGCCCAGTTTGCAGTTCAGGTTTGGTGTTTCACGTCGCGGTTTGGAGGCTAGTGATCAGAGTCACCTGTGTTGTCCAGTAGGTTCTTGTTTCGCCTACTGATGTACATATTGTATATGTTTTACTCTAGAGGTCGCTCTGATACATCCTGATACATGTTGTGCGGATTTTCACAGATATACATATATACATAGTACAGTTTATTCATTGTTGATGATTATATTGTTGTTGAGAAATCCGGATGGGATTGGTGCCCACGGTTTGCTTTTTGTGGCATAGGACGAAGTGTTAATTTCCGCGTGCAGGTTATGGTAATTCCACGTTAGTAACGAAACTCTGCCGAAATTTTGAAAAATTTTTGTTGGTTCGTATTTTCGAAAGGGTTTGATTCCGGTTTAGGTAGTTGAATCGGGATTGGGTCCTTTCAGCTTGGTATCAGAGCATTAGGTTGTCAGATTCTGTAGACTCTTGTAGTTGTGACGCTTAGGGTATTTGAGTTGATACAGCATGACTGGAGTGATGACCCGACTGGCCAGCGGTACTCATCAATACTTCGGGTGTTGTGTGTCCTCAAATATCTGCGGTTTCATGATTACGTTCTTTCTGCTTGAACCTAATGCATGTCTTGTATCAATAGGATGCCTCCTCGACGTGGTCCCCGTGTTGATCGGGATGATGATCCTGATGAGGATCGCCGAACGCGCGACTTGCTGATGCGAGTGCTGCGTTTGGAAGAGCGTTTTGACCCCGTGGTCAAGGCTCGTACTGCGGGTGCTACTGTGTTTTCGGGTTCAGTTGATCCAGAGATATGCGAGGCATGGTTGGTTCAGATTGAGCGTGTTTGTGAGCGTCTGCAGTTTACACCTGAGCAGATGACAGTAGCCGCAGTTGGTTTACTTGAGGGTGATGCATACTTTTGGTGGGTCAGCACTGACAGAGTTCCTGTGGATACTCCGTGGACATTGTTTCGTGATCTGTTTATGCGGAGGTATTTTAATCAGGCTACCCAGCAGCGCAAATACGAGGAGTTCACGAACTTGAGGCTGGGCAGTTTGTCTGTACTTGAGTATCGGGATCGGTTTACTCGTTTGTCTCGTTTTACGCGGGATATGGTGGCTACAGAGGAAGCCAAGTGTCGCAGGTTTGAGCTGGGATTGAATTTGAACATCAAGGCGACACTGACTACGATGCCTCAGAACAACTTCGATGAGTTTGTTAGTGCTACACTCCGAGGTGAGGATATTGAGCGGGAGAGACAGCAGAGGTACCAGCCGAGACGATTTGAGGAAGGTGGACCGAGTCAGGGGCCTTCAAAGAGGCAGAGTTCTGATACTTCCGGTTCAGCTTCATCCTCAGGCGGTGGATCATATCGACCACCAGCTAGTGTATCTAGACGGAGGTTGGGATGGAGGAGAGATCGACAGCAGCGACCACAGGCTAGTGGGAGTTCCAGCGGTTCTAGTTATCCGCGGCGTACCGGTGGCACGTTTGCTATACCGCGGGAGTACCCATTGTGTAGTTTCTGCCATATGCATCACTTGGGACCGTGTCAGCGCAGTCCTGTCACTTGTTTCCGTTGTGGCCAGGTGGGTCACTATGCGAGGGAGTGTCCCCAGTTGTATGGTGGTGATGGACAGGCGGCTCAGAGTTCCGGAGCTGAGCGAGGTGCCACTTCGGGAGCTCGACCAGCACAGTTTGCAGGTCAGGGCAGGCAGCAGGGTCAGGCCCAGCGAGGACGACCAGCCGGACAGGCGAGAGTTCATGCTATGACTATGCGTGAGGGCAGAGCATCACCGGAGGTCATTATCGGTACGTTACATGTCTTTGGTATTCCTGTAGTTGCATTGTTAGATCCAGGTGCCACACACTCATTCATATCATTTAGACTATCATCATTGGCTACGGTTCCTGCATCTCCACTTCCGGGGTTGTGGAGAGTGTTGTATCCGTCAGGTGAGGTTGTGAGCATCGGTTGGGTTTACCGGGATTGTGAGGTGTTTGTTGATGGCCATGGTTTAGCCGCAGATTTGTTACTGCTTGATATAGTGGATTTTGATCTGATCTTGGGTATGGACTTCCTAGAGTCGCATTGGGCCATGTTCGACTGCCACAGGAAGGAGGTCGCGTTTCGACGACCAGGGTTACCCGAGATATTGTTTCGCGGCGAGAAGAACACTTCCCTACCATGTTTGATTTCCGCGATGAGGGCGGATCGGTTGATGAAGAAGGGTTGTGTTGCTTACTTAGCCCATGTTGTAGACACTACAGCTGCAGTGCCGGATCTTGGTAGTATTGAGGTTGTGTCTGAGTTTCCGGATGTGTTTCCAGCAGAGTTACCTGGTATACCCCCTGTGCGGGAGATTGATTTTACCATTGAGTTATTGCCGGGTACTGGACCGATTTCCCAGACACCGTACCGGATGGCGCCTGCAGAGTTGAGGGAGTTGCAGATTCAGCTTCAGGAGTTGCTGGAGAAGGGATTCATTCGACCGAGTGTTTCTCCGTGGGGTGCTCCAGTGTTGTTTGTGCGGAAGAAGGATGGGTCCATGCGTTTGTGCATCGACTATCGGAAGCTGAATCAGATTACAGTGAGGAACAAGTATCCGTTGCCGCGGATTGACGACTTGTTCGATCAGCTGAAAGGAGCAGCAGTCTTTTCGAAGATTGATCTTCGATCCGGGTATCATCAGTTGAGGATCCGGGATTCAGATGTTGCCAGGACGGCATTCAGGACGCGGTATGGGCACTATGAGTTTTTGGTTATGCCGTTTGGGTTGACCAACGCCCCCGCAGCTTTCGAAGATTCCTGGACAAGTTCGTGATAGTATTCATTGATGATATTTTGATATACTCCAGGAGTGTGGGCCAGCACAAGAAGCACTTGCGAGCGGTGTTGCGGACTTTGCGGGATCATCAGCTGTTCGCGAAGTTTAGCAAGTGTGAGTTCTGGTTGGATAGTGTGAAGTTTTTGGGCCACGTGATTTCGGCCGAGGGAGTTAGTGTTGATCCTGACAAGATTGAGGCCGTGCTGAATTGGAGTCGACCCACTACTGTACCGGAGATTCAGAGTTTCTTGGGGCTAGCAGGCTATTATCGACGGTTTGTGCAGGATTTCTCCCGGATTGCTACACCACTGACCAGATTGACGAAGAAAGGCATCAAGTTTGAGTGGTCTGATGCGTGCGAGGAGAGTTATTTGCTCCTGAAGGAGAGATTGACTACCGCACCGGTTCTGACATTGCCAGACGACAGTGGTGAGTATGTTGTGTACAGTGACGCGTCGAAGTTGGGCCTTGGCTGTGTGTTGATGCAGCATGGTAAAGTTGTGGCGTATGGTTCCAGACAACTGAAACCGCACGAGGTCAACTATCCGACGCATGATTTGGAGTTAGCCGCTATTGTATTAGCGTTGAAGAGTTGGAGACATTACCTGTATGGTGCTCAGTGTAAGATTTTCACTGATCACAAGAGTCTCACTTACTTGCGGACACAGCCAGATCTGAACATGAGGCAACGCCGATGGATGGAGTTGATCAACGACTATGATTGCACGTTTGAATACCATCCGGGGAAGGCCAACGTTGTAGCAGATGCACTTAGCCGGAAATCCGGAGTCTCATTGTTTCACATGTGTGTGGCCAGAGTGTCGATGTTAGCAGAGCTTCGAGCTACAGGTGCTGTGTTTGGGTATGATGATGATGGAGCTTTGTTAGCCAGCTTCCAGGTTCGACCAGTGTTGGTTGATCAAGTACGTGAGGCACAGGATTCAGATTCTTACTTGCTGGGTAAGAAGACCATGATTCGGAATGGTGTGCCTACAGAGTTCCGATTGAGCGGCGACGGTACGTTGTTGTTCAGGGGTAGGTTATGTGTACCCAGGGACGAGGACTTGAAGAAGGAGATTCTAGACGAGGCTCATAGTTCAGCATATGCGATGCATCCCGGAGGTACGAAGATGTTTCGTACACTTCGAGTGTATTATTGGTGGCGCAACATGAAGCGGGAGATTGCCGCGTACGTGAGTCGGTGTTTGATTTGTCAGCAGGTGAAGGCGGAGAGGCAGAAACCTGCAGGGAAGTTACAGCCACTTGAGATTCCCGTTTGGAAGTGGGAGCATATCACGATGGATTTCGTCTATCAGTTGCCGCGTACTTCGGCGGGCAACACTGGCATTTGGGTTATTGTTGATCGATTGACGAAATCTGCACACTTTCTTGCACTTCCAGGGAAGATTTCAGTGGGCAGACTGGCTAAGTTGTACTTATCCGAGATTGTTCGTTTGCATGGTGTGCCTGTGTCGATTGTTTCTGACCGTGATAGTCAGTTCACTTCTGAGTTTTGGCAGGCGTTGCAGCGAGCGTTGGGCACGAGGTTACGGTTTAGTACAGCTTTTCATCCTCAGACTGACGGGCAGTCCGAGTGGACCATTCAGACTCTTGAGGATATGCTGAGATCGTGTGTGTTGCAGTTTCGTGGAAACTGGGATCAGCAGTTACACTTGATCGAGTTCGCCTACAACAACAGCTATCATGCCAGTATTGAGATGGCACCGTACGAGGCTCTGCACGGGAAGCAGTGTCGCACTCCATTGTGTTGGAGTGAGGTGGGCGAGCGTTGGCTCATTGGTCCTGATTTGGTGAAAACCACGATGGAGAACATTCAGATTATTCGGGATCGACTGAAGATTGCTCAGGATCGGCAGAAGAGTTACGCGGATGTGAGGAGGAAGAGTTTAGAGTTCGAGGTTGGTGATTGGGTCTTCCTGAAACTATCTCCGTGGAGGGGAGTTGTGCGTTTCGGGAAGCGTGGCAAGCTTCGACCGCGGTACATTGGTCCGTATGAGATTACAGAGAGGGTTGGAGCTGTTGCTTATAGACTTGAGTTACCAGCTGAGATGGCTCGTGTGCATGATGTCTTCCATGTTTCGATGTTGCGAAAGTACATCTCAGATCCTTCACATGTGATAGTCCCACAGCGGTTGCCGATCAGAGAGGATTTATCGTATGTTGAGGAGCCAGTGCAGATTCTCGATCGACGTGAGCAGGAATTGAGACACCGTGTGATTCCGCTGGTGAAGGTCTTGTGGCAGAACCATTCAGTTGAGGAGGCCACCTGGGAGACCGAACAGCGTATGCGGGAGCAGTATCCTCATCTGTTCACATGACAGGTACGTAAATTTCGAGGTCGAAATTTCTTTAAGGGGGGTAGAATTGTGACGACCCGAACCAGAATCAGATGTGTGATTGGCACGATTCTCGAGATTTGGTTTTAGTCGCAGTTTTGCGATATTGTGTGGTTTGTCGATCCGATTCGCGACTATGTTTTCAGTCGAGAATTTGGGATGAGTGTCTTCACGGAAATGGTAGAGTACGTGATTTCGAGCTCGTGGGTGGTTCCGGAAGATTTTTCCGATAACCGAGGAGTATTTTATGATTATTTGAATTTTCGGGTTCCGACGAGTTTATCCGATTGTTTCGAGCTTATCCGAATCACATTGTATATTCATTTCGGACCGTCGATCGACCCGAGGAGTGAGTATATATATCGAAATAGTCGTAAATCATCGAAAATTTGCAAATTGGGGTTTGACTGAACTTTGACCAATTGTTGACTTTCCAAAATTGGAAAGAGACCGTTGACCCGTGCGGTGAGCGAGCAACCCGATTCGGTTCGTCGGCGACCCGGTTTTTCCGGCCACCTCCGGCCAGGTTAAGGGTATCATTCGAATCCTTGTGAGCTTCTCTTTCATGTTGCACTTGAGTTTATTGAAATTGATTATGTTTTTAGTGAGTTCGATTAAGGGCCGAGATGGTTTGGTCGACAGTGATGGGTGGAAGGGTTCCGGCGAGTTTTTGGGGTTGGGTTGTTGGGGGTTTCGTTCCCCACCACTCAGTGATGCTCCCTAGGTGATTGGATTTGAACGAGATGAAGTTTGGGGTTGAACCCGATTGGGTTTTCCGGTTAGGGATTTTGTTGGTTTTGTGTGATTTTGGAAGGGATGCGTTTGGAATTGAGCTTGGTGTTAGAAGGGAAAGGGGTTCGTCTGGTCGAGAGGGTCCGATCTGGAAAATTTCACCGAGAAATTCCACCGTTGACGGCGCGCCGCCGCCGGCGGCGGCGGTCAACGGCGGCGCTCCGGCGAGAAAAGTCAACTTTTCAGATTTCGATGTAATTAGTGTCATTTTTCTCGTAATCGCGCCCTGATTATCGTACGGAGGTTTTTGGGTTGATTTGGTTAGCCGATTTTCAGTCGAGATTTCGAGTGGGGATTTCGGGATTTCCGTAATTCATTTTGCACTGCATTTCGTATTTCCGGGAACGGTTGGTTTCCGTGCATCAGTGTAGTGTTGTGGATTACGTTATTGATCAGTTGTGTGTATATATGTTCAGGAGATCGAGATCGAGATTTGGATCGTGATCGTGCTTTGGGCGAGGGTACTTCCGCCGGACCACGTGGTTAGCGCGAGTTGCGCTAGCTGATCTGTGAGTGGACAATTTCTTTTCACGGAAATGATTGCGAGTCTTTTATATGATTTATGAACTTGAGCATGCGTATTGATATTACGGATTACATGAGCATGAGTTTTACGATTATACGATTATACCTATACGAAAATACGTATACGAGTATACATATACTTATATGATGTTTCATGCATTTGCGTCGAAATGTTTGTGATTTAGTTTACACAGAGTACAGTCGTTATATGTTGTTGTATCGATACACTCGCATCCCGGCTGATCCCCGAGGATGTGTACCGGGGGAGGCTGTGACTCCTGACCCGTGACCTGTACCGGGGGGAGGCAGACCTCTGACCTGAGGCCTTTCTGGCTAGAATCACGTGGAAGTCTGGGACTCCGTGATTCTGACTGTACTAGCACGGTGTGTGTCCATGAGTGACCCCGTGGGATTTTTACTTGCATGCTCAGTACACTGGAGGAGTGTGAGTTTTACCTCGTGTACTTGTTATTTTATTACCTGGACTCGCATATGTTTTTATAACATTTATGTATAACTGGTGAAAGACATTTATTTTCGTCCACTCACTCTAACGTGTTTATTGTCTTTCTCCTGGGCTTTTCGGTTTTCGTGCCCAGTTTGCAGTTCAGGTTTGGTTTTTCACGTCGCGGTTTGGAGGCTAGTGATCAGAGTCACCTGTGTTGTCCAGTAGGTTCTTGTTTCGCCTACTGATGTACATATTGTATATGTTTTACTCTAGAGGTCGCTCTGATACATCCTGATACATGTTGTGCGGATTTTCACAGATATACATATATACATAGTACAGTTTATTCATTGTTGATGATTATATTGTTGTTGAGAAATCCGGATGGGATTGGTGCCCACGGTTTGCTTTTTGTGGCATAGGACGAAGTGTTAATTTCCGCGTGCAGGTTATGGTAATTCCACGTTAGTAACGAAACTCTGCCGAAATTTTGAAAATTTTTTGTTGGTTCGTATTTTCGAAAGGGTTTGATTCCGGTTTAGGTAGTTGAATCGGGATTGGGTCCTTTCAGTAGGTTTGACTTGTTTGACTTTGGTTGACCGTTGGAGGAGGTGATGTTCACGACGGCGACTTCGGCTACCATGGCGGCGTGGGGTTCCGGCCACCCCACGGCTCGGGGAGGGATCCTACCGCTTCGCCTCAACCTTCTCATCCCGTTTCCGGTTGCATTTCCCGGTGTGGGTCACCGGAGATGAAGCTATTTCCGGCAAGAAATGGTGAGAAATAGGATGAATTCGGGTTTATGATTTTTGGCTGTGTTGAACTACAAAATTGATTGGGCTTTGTAGCTCTTCTCTCCACGAATCTAACCACGTTGGTTTGGAGTTTCAATTTGATGTGTGTAAGGAGAATTCTTGATTTGAAATTTGTGGAACAATTCGGTTTTTCATGAAATTGGGTGAGTTAGAGTTTAAATTGGACATTGTTGCAGTTATAAAAGTTGCTCAGTGGGTGATTTTGCATGGAATAGGGGTTGCTCCGCCGGAAAATTTTCAGGTTGAAGGTGGCGCCGCCGTGGACGGTGGTCAACGCGGCGGTCAACGGCGGTCCAGTTTGACTTTTTCTAGTTTTCGACAAGTTGCATGTCATTTGACTCGAAATCACGCTCCGATCGCAGTGGGGAGGTTCGTTTTTCGAGTTGAGCGTCCGAATGTAAAACGAGGTATTGAGGTGGTATATATGGATTTTCGACGATTCGTCGTATTCGAATTGTGTGTTTCCGAGGACGGTGGTTTCTCGTGATTTGTCTTGTATTGTCGAGATATGAGTTTGAGATATGGATTTTGTGAATATTCAGGTGTTCGTGATCGTTCTTTTGGCGAGGGACTTTCCGCCGGATCACGGGTTAACGCGTATCGCGTTACGCCAGTCTGTGAGTGGACACTTTATTTTCACGGATTGATTGCGAGTCCTTATTTATGATTTACGAACTTGAGCATGCAGATTGATTATGATTTTACGAGCATGTGTTTTACGATTATGCTTATACGAATATACGTATACGAATATATACATATACATACATATTATGTTTTAAGCATGTGCATAGAAAAGATTTATGATTTGGTTTACACAGAGTACAGTCTCAGTATATATTGTGGTATCGATACGCACTGGCTTCTCGGCTGATCCCTGAGTATGCTCCAGGAAGGACAGATATCCTGACCCGAGGCCTTTCTGGCTAGGAATCACGTGTGGGTCTGGGATCCCGTGGTTCAGACTATGCTATCGCGTGGTAGTCCATGAGAGATTCCGCGATACATTTACGTTGCATGCTCTGTACGTGAGTGGTAGCTGATGTCTCCTCACGTACCATTTGATTTTCGTGCATTTGACTCGCATATGATTTTTATATGTATATATTACTTGGTGAAAGACATTTATTTTTGTCCACTCACTCTAACGTGTTTATTGTCTTTCCCCTGGGCTTTTCGGTTTCCGTGCCCAGTTTGCAGTTCAGGCTCTAGTGTCGCACGTCGTGGTCGGAGGCATAGTACTCGAGCTACTTTGTTTCATCCAGTAGGTTTATTGTTCTACCTACTGTGGTATGCGTATATGGTTATGTATTAGAAGTCGCTCTGAGCGTCCTTTTGTATATGCTATATGATTTTACACCGGATTCCAGTAAAGTATAGATATATTTATTGATTTACTTTACTGTTGATATATTGAGAAATCCGGATGGGATTGATGCCCACGGTTTGCTTTTTGTGGCATAGGATGAAGTGTATTTTCCGTGTGCAGGTAATGGCAATTCCACGCTAGTAACGAAACTCTGCCCAAATTTCGAAAAGTTTTTGTTGGTTCGTGTTTTCGAAGGGGTTTGATTCCGATTTAGGAAGCTAAATCGGGGTTGGGTCCTTTCAGCTTGGTATCAGAGCATTAGGTTATAGGTTCTGTAGACTTCTGTAGTCGTGTTTACTAAGGGTATTTGAGAATGTACAGCATGTCTGGAATGGTGACCCGACCGGCCGGCGGATAATCATCAAATTCCGGGTGTTGTATGCTTTCAAATATTTGAAGTTCCATGATTATGTTCCACTTGTTGTGAACGATATTGTATTCATTAGGATGCCTCCTGACGTGCTTTCCGTGTCGTTTCGGTTGTGGATCCTGTTGAGGATCAATCGACGCGCGATTTGCTAGAGAACAGTGGATTCAGATGAGTATTCAGAGTTCAGAGATTTGTGTGGCACGGTTTACCTGGGAATGTGTATATGAGCGTCTATATGTTGCCTCAGAGCTGAGATTGTGGTAGTTGAAGTTTGCCTGAGTCAGATTGTTGTGTTTGGTGGGCTGATATTGTGTGAGTTTCGGTTGCGACTCCACGGCCTACATTCAGAGTGTTGTGTATACAGTAATGGTTTATCAGGCTACCCAGCATCCGAATGTGGAGTGTTTACCCACCTGAGGCAGAGATGCATTGTCCACATGTTTGTTTCCGTTTGCACGTGTATTGTGGCTTCAGAGGAAGCAGTGCATGAGGTTCGAGATGAGTTTGGACCTGTGCATCAGAGAGAGACTGTTTGATGTGCCTCGAGTTATCCGTGAGGAGCTTAGTGTGCTGTACTCAGTGGCGAGGCTGTCGAGAAGGAAAGATGTGTACGGTTTTCGATGTGATGATTTGAGGCAAATGGATTCAGTCGAGATGTTGTGATGAGGTCGAGTTCAGACACTTCGGGATCAGTGATTTCATCAGGCTGTGGCCTTTTCGATTATGTTGAGGGTCATCAGATCGAGCAGAGAATCCGTTTGATGATGGCGGGGATCACGGAGTAGCGGACTTGCTCCTGTGGCACGAGTTTGGGCGATCGTTGGTGATCCTATCACTACAAGAAAAAGTGACTTAGACGACGGAGAATTTCCGTCGTCTAAGTGCCTATCTCCGTCGTCTAAGTCCTTGGACGACGGAAAATCCGTCGTCCAAGGTACGTGCTCCAAGTGCTGTCGTCTAAGTACTTAGACGACGGAGAATTTAATCTCCGTCGTCCAAGTTCACTTGGACCGCGGAGAACGTCCGTGGCCCAGGTGGTTACCTAGACGACGGAGATTAATGTCTCCGTCGTCTAAGTCACCACCTGGGCCACGGAGATTGTTAGCTTCTCCGTGGCCCAGGTGGTGACTTAGACGACGGAGACATTAATCTCCGTCGTCTAAGTCCCTACATGGGCCACGGAGATTGTTAGCTTCTCCGTGGCCCAGGTGGTTACCTAGACGACGGAGACATTAATCTCCGTCGTCTAAGTCACCACCTGGGCCACGGAGATTGTTAGCTTCTCCGTGGCCATGTTGGGACTTAGACGACGGAGACATTAATCTCCGTCGTCTAAGTGAAAAATTAATTTAAAAAAAAAATTAAATTCAAAAATATTATTAATATTAATTGAAAAAAAATTAATTAAATTAATTAAATACACTAAATGAATAAAATAATTAAAATTAATTTGTACATACATAATCGAAAAAACCTATAATTAAAAATGAAAATATTGTTCGTAATGCGGAAATTAAGAAACGAAATAATGAACTACTAGCTAGCTAAAACACTGGAGGAGCAGATGCGCCGCCTCGTCCTCCGCCTCCAGCCGGGTCGTCGTCGTCGGGGAATGGGTTCGGAGGAGGTTGACATTGTCTTTGAGCTTGTTGCATAAGGGCGATGAGTTGGGCTATTCGCTCGTCTTGCTGGTCCATTCTTTGGCGCATGGCAATATTCTCCTCCCGTGCGATTCGAGCCTCTTCATAGGCTGCCGCAGCTTGAGAACTTCTCCGCCGCCCCGAACCTCCCGTAGATGATGACTCAGAGGTCGACAAATCTCGAACCACCTTAGGCCCGAAGTGCCTAACCTCCTTGCCAGCTCTACGACCGTAGACCTCATCCGCAATTGCTATTTGGCTCTCCACAGATAGAGGAGGCAGGTCTTCTAGCGGCACATCTGGGAACGCAAGCTGAGTGTTAGCCAATTCTTCCTGCGCACGCTCTATCACTCTTGCCTACAAAAGAATAATAAATTTATTATAATGAAATAATATTTAAATAATAATTACTATAATTATTAGCGCACACACATATATATATATATGACTTACGCCGCGTTGACTCGCTTCATTATCGAGCCCAGGCGTCACGTACGCGCTTACGCTTGCATCGAGATAAGGGTGTTTGGAGCCCTTATCCCTGTGCTCCTTGGCAATTTGAATGAGTTGCTTGGCGCCGGAAGTATGGTGCTTGTCCTTCTTCCCCCGGTTGGCTTTGTTGACACCGGAGAATTTCTGTTACACAACATAATGAAATCATTAAAAAATTTATAAGTAACTAAAATTTAGAGTATTCAATTATCTTAATTGAAATAAAAAAAGTAAATTAACACCTGAAATTGCTCATCGGCAAAGTGGTTACACAACCACTCCCACTCATCTTCTCTATCCCCACGCAGCTCTTCGGGGGGAGGCACGGGACCGTTAATTCGGAAGTACTGATGGAGCCTGTACTTCCAATCTTTGAAGATGTTGTTGGCGGTTTGGTTGATATGCCTCAACATCGCCGGATCCGGATCCACCGCAAATTGTTCCTATCAGAAATAAATTGGAAATTATAATCGTATATATTATAAAATTATATATAACTAATATTAAAAATAGTATATAATAACTAAAATTGTACGTATTACGTACCGAAAGATCCTTAAAGACTTTCGCCTTCTCCGAATCCGGCACCTCCCTCCAAGTAGGGGCAGTGATACGAACCCGGTTACGAACAATCGACCCAATGCTATGAGCCGAGAGACTTGCTAGCTGAGGTGTGGGAGGGCCACCGGTGAATTCGTCGTAAGGCAAGGCGATCTTGCTCCCGGTCGCCTTGCAAATTTTCTCCGCCTTTCCACCTTTAACGAGACCCCGAGTCTTTTTCGGTTGGGGGTCAGTGGGGGCCCTCCTTTGCTTACGGCGGACGCTGTACATGATAGACTCGGCCGTCGAAGACGCCTGAGTACTTCCCGTTGAAGCGGTACCGGGCGTCGGAGTTGAAAAGGGGTCGACGTCATCACCGCTTGAGAGAAATGGGGCAGAGGGAATTTCCCCAGAAGGCCCCGGATTGAGGGCGTCTACCTGCGGTTGAACCCAACCGACTTGGGCCGCCAACATTTGGAGCATCTCATCTTCTGACTCCTGTTGGGCTTTCTTCTTCCCGGATGTGATCTTTGGCGGAGCCATTTAAACCTAAGAGTACGTACGGTGTTAAAATACCTACTTACCATAATAATTACAACGACGGAGAATTTACGCTAATTAATTAAGTACGTTTAAGATTTAAATAGAGTACACTAGCTTGGCATTTTCGGTCGTTCAATGGACGTGCGACCCGCGCGATAAAGTGTAAATTTTCAATTAATCAGCCTTGGTTAAATCGAAAAACATGGCCAGTTAGGGATAGAGATAACGCGAGAGGCAGGACTAATTTCGACAAAAGTCTTTCTTAGTCCAAATCCTGTCACCAGTCATAACCCGTTTCTAGACACCATGTCCGACATTCGGCCAATTTTTCGAAAATTTACACTCCCTCAAGTCCTTTGCAAACTCCGCCCTCAACCTCGTGTCCATAACTTCACTTAGGTTATGGTGTGCGGTGATGAAATCCACACATCACGAGGGGTTAAGGAGATAAGCAAGGAAAAGAGGCGCCATCTATTCCAAAGAGTGCGACTTAATTACACCAAGCCTATGTACTAAATTTAAATCGAACACGTACTACCATGCAATTTACTAGAAAATACATATAATTATCAATTAATTATTATTTATCATGCATTTAATAATAATTATTCATTTACCAATATAATCAATTATTATTATTACTATTATTTAATTTTAACTAATAATTATTCATTACCAAATAATTAACAACTAATAATGATTACTAAATAATAATAATAACAAGAAAATAATTATTATAATTACAACTATTTATTATTTAAAACTAATAAATTAAAAGTATTTAGAATTTAAATAATTAAACAAATAAAAAAATTGTTAAAGAGTTAAAATTTCGAATTATTACCTCGTCGGAATTTCGCCGGAATATTGGAAGAGTAGAGTCGTCGGAGAGGGGGAACCACGCCGGAAAATTGGTCGTCGGAGCGTCGCCAGAGGAGGATCGCCGGAGTGAGAGAGAGAGGAGAGGAGAGTATAGAGGAGGAGATGGAATGATGAGAAAATGAGGGGGGGTGCTCCTCCTTATATAGAGTTTCACTTAGACGACGGAGAACTATTCTCCGTCGTCTAAGTGCACTTAGACGACGGAAACAGTGTTTTCCGTCGTCTAAGTGAAGGGTCAAATTTTTTCGAACCGGCGCCAAATAAATGGGCGGGCCGTTTCACCGCCATAAATGTTGACTTAGACGACGGAGACAGTGTTTTCCGTCGTCTAAGTGGAATTTCAAGCGGTGCCGAAAATTGAGGCGGCAAATCGAACCGCCATGTTATTTCGACTTGGACGACGGATATGTCGTTTTCCGTCGTCCAAGTGAACACTTGGACGACGGAAAACGACATATCCGTCGTCCAAGTCAATATTTACATCGAAAAAATAATAAAAAATTATTCGAACCGCCATGGTAATTTGAACCTAGACGACGGATACGGTAATTTTCCGTCGTCCAGGTGAACACTTGGACGACGGAAAATGACCGTATCCGTCGTCTAGGTTCAAATTATGCAAAAAAAATATTTAAATTAATTCGCTAGGAATTTAGCGATCTGTCATTCGAGTGAAATAGTCGTACAATATCGATGAACGCATCGTATATATAAACAGATAAATTTGAACCGCCGAATAATTTTACGTTTTGAAAGTTGTTAAGTATCGACTAATCTTTAAGACTTTAGTGTTCATGAGTAGTTGCTGATTTGCAGCAGAGTACTAACGAAATTGAATTTGGACAAAACAACCGTTGGATATGTTCGTCGTAACATAATATATAATTACTATAAAGGACCAGGAAATAATAAGTTCGGGAAGGGTTTCATCGGCACAGTCAACCGCAAAACCGAGAATTTCACAAACCGGAAACGTGGATACAGGACATTTCGCAACTCCGATTTTCGAACCGTCGAAGCTCACACACCAAGAATATACTACTCTAAAGTCTTGACGAAAAGAATACGCATTCGAAGATGGTCTAGATGGTCGTTGTCTTAGAAAAAATTACGAAATTTACACCTGGACGACGGATACGACATTCTCCGTCGTCCAAGTAGACACCTGGACGACGGAGACGCTAATATCCGTCGTCCAGGTGTGTACTTGGACGACGGAGAATGTCGTATCCGTCGTCCAGTTGAATATACCCTGAATTCAGGGGTTAGGGGTCCTTAGGGTTTAGGGTATAGGGTTTTTCACTTGGACGACGGAGACAGTCATTCTCCGTCGTCCAAGTGTGTACCTAGACGACGGATAATGCCTGTCTCCGTCGTCCAAGTGTAAAAACCCCGAATTCAGGGGTTAGGGCCTTAGGGTTTACGGTTTAGGTCGTCCCCGGTCATTTGTGTGTGCGTTCAATTATTCTGATTCAAAAATATAATTAAAAAATTGATCGATCGATCCGAACTGCTAGATTTAGGGTCCAAGATTTAGCTAGGGTTTTATATGAGATTGAGATTTGGCGCCAAAGGTGAATCTGCAATTAATTTCTCCGTTCTCGGTTAGGGGTCCTTAGGTTTAGGGTATAGGGTTTAGGGTTTGAAGGGCTGCGTGAGCGAAATGTAGAGCAGCTTCAGCTTACTTTTAATAAGATCAGAGAATACACCGATGAAGTTGAAAGCAAAGAGAGGGGCCGGGACTAGAAAAACAGTCCAAAGACATTCAATTGAAACAGAGAGAAGTCGACTTAAAATCTGAGGAAGTTAAGCTGGCGGAGATCGATGTTAGTCCAGGTACAAACAACTTTTATATATATATACTACAATATTTGTGCTCTCAATAATACTATCACAAGTCAATATATATAATCATATATAGGGACCCATAATTAATCCAATTTATACATAAATAGTATTTAAAAACAATAAAACCAACCAAAGCTGGACGAGGAATCTTAAAGTCTCGACATAATAGAAATCTTTCACCTTTTTACGATGCATCGATCGATCATATATATATATTACAATAATAAATTAGGGTTTACCAAGTAATGATCCTCGTCGTGTGACCGTACTCTTCGTCATAATCGTCATCATCATCATCACCGTTATCCGATTGCTCATCCTCCTCATCGTACTCAACATCGTCCGAGGAATAACCAGAGTCGTCGTCATCGTCCTCATCCTGCACGTCTTCTTCATCTACCTCAATGATCTCTTCTTCAGTTAGATCTGTACAACCATCAGGCATGGGTAACCGTTCACCGTCTTGAACCAGGTCCATTATGTCGGAGCGGATGACAGAAATATTAGGCTCTTGATAGGCAGGAATGTCTCTGTCTGGTTCAGCAGCATCTTCAGTCGTCGCCGGTGTCCCTTCAATTGTCTCTGTATTCCAAACTCCTCGATGAGAGATCTGGTTCACTATTTTCCACCCGTCACCAGCTTTCGGATCGTCGAGATAGAACACCTGCCTAACTAAGGTGGCGAGAGCGAAAGGCTCATCCTCATACCAGCTTGAGTTTGTATCGACTGATAAAAGTCCCAGGTCTTCCTTTGTACGCTTGAACCATCTGCACTTGAATAGGAAAACGTTGACATCATTCCCGTAACATAGCTGAACCACATATACGATCATTCCGTAATATAGATCAGGGTCTTTCCCAACCGCTATCCCACTGTTTTGTGTTCTTCTTCCTTCATCTCGCGCCAATGAATGGAACTTCACACCGTTCACAAAACATCCCGGATAAATATAGTGTTTAATCGGCTTCCCTGCTAGCAAGTGCTTTGGCCAAGACCACCACCCCCCGTGGTTTTCGGATTTTTGCAGATCAATCATCTGCGAAAATGGAAAAATGTAAGGGTTTACTTTCTACAAATTAAACATGCATGATCTCAATATGTATATAAATCACTAAATACGTACCCATTGGAAGAAATAATCGGGGAACTTTTTCTTAACCATTTTCTCAATCCACGCCGAACTCTTGTCTGGATATAACGCCTGAAGCCTCTCCCTGTATGACATCATGTACGGCTCAACTTCGTCACAGTCTCGTAACACTACCCAATGTGCCTCAATAAGTTCTTCCTGTGTTAACGTTTCCTTTAATACTCCTCTAAACGGTCGGACGACATTGGTGACGACAGAAAGATTGATGCGGGCACTGGGATCGGAGGCAGTTGGAGGTGGTGGATCTTTGAGGTACCTGTTGCAGTAAGTAACGCACTCATGCATTAGGTATGTCTCTGCTATGGAGCCATCCGGAGCCGACCTGTTTTTGACGAATGACTTATACTGTCCAAGCTGTCTACAAAATTAATCAAACGTACAATAAAAATAAGTACATGCATATAGCTAGCTAGTAATCTCCAGTGGAACAAATTATGAATCGAAAAACCTGTATAATTAATTAGTTGTACGTACCTTTCTTGAGGATACATCCAAGTGTACTGGACCGGACCAGAAATGAGAACCTGCTCGGGCAGGTGGATCATTAGGTGAATCATTATGTCGAAGAAAGCAGGAGGAAAAATCCTCTCTAGTTTGCAAATGATGTGCACAATTTGTTGTTGCAATTCCACGACATCTGACTTCTTTAATTCTCTGGCGCATAACCTCTGCCACCATCTGCACAATGCCACTATTGGTTCTACGACGTCGCGAGGCAAATATGGTCGAATTACCACTGGAATCAGACGTTGCAGCATAACGTGATAGTCATGTGTCTTTAGACCAACAAACTTGTGTTGCACCTCGTCCACTGCTCCAGTTATAGTAGCTGCATACGTGGCCGGATAACGAACGCCCTTAAACCAGTGAAATACAGAACGTCTAAGTGTCGGCTTCACTGTGTACGGTGCAGCTGGCATCTTGTTGTACACTCCTTTCCTATCCCTCCTCAACCACAAGGGACGACGTAGATTCATTGATTCCAAATCTTTGCGCGCTTTGGGAGTATCTTTAGTCTTGAACTTAATACCGAGAATTGTTCCCACCACGCTGTCGCACACATTCTTTTCTATGTGCATCGCGTCCAAGTTGTTCCTCAGCTTCAACTTCGACCAGTAAGGGAGTTCAAAGAATATACTCTTGTGATCCCAATAGCTCAGATCATGTGGAGGAATTGGATTGCATTTCTTTACATCCGCGTCGTTAGTCAACACACCAAAGTCGAAATAGCTCAACCTCTCTAAAATCTCTTCGCCCGACCAACTACGGGGTTTAGGATTATTCTCTACCGTCCCGTCGAAATGAGCTTCATCCTGTCGCCAAGGGTGGTCGTGAGGGAGCCATCTACGGTGACCCAAGTAACACACCTTCCCTGCGTGCCAACTAGAGTTCACGTCGTCCAAACATATAGGACATCCATTATATCCTTTTGTCCTGCACGCTGCCAACATCCCATACGCTGGAAAATCGCTGATCGTCCACATTACGGCAGCCCTCATCGTGAACATCGTGTCAGTGAATTTGTCATAAGTTGGGACTCCATTTTCCCACAACAGTTTCAGCTCGTCGATCAAAGGTCTGAGGTAGACATCTAAGCACTTCCCTGGAGATTTAGGACCTGGAATTAGTACAGTAAGGAAATTAAATTCCTTGTTCATGCACATCCACGGAGGCAGGTTGTACGGCATCAGAATTACTGGCCAAGTGCTTACGGCGGAGCTATTACTTCCCCAAGGATTGAATCCGTCTGTAGATAGGCCGAGTCTAACATTTCTAACCTCTGCAGCAAAGTTTCCGAATTCTCTGTCGAAATGTTTGAAACCCTCCCCATCCGCGGCGTGTCGCAGGACATCGTCATCTATTCGCTTTTCTGCGTACCATCGCATCGCCTCTGCTGTGTGTAGAGACATGTACAGGCGCTGCAATCTGGGAATCAAGGGAAAATATCGAACAACTTTCACAGGAATTCTCTTTTTCGAACTCTTCCTATTCACCTGGAATCTGCACTGGCCACATACGGGACAATAGTCCAAATCTTTATACTCTTTGTAAAATAGCACACAATCATTCGGACATGCGTCAATTATCCTGTACTTTAGGCCGAGGCTGCTCAAGATATTTCTAACCTTATAATGAGATTTAGGAAGATTGTGATCATCAGGAAGCAACTTACATATTTGCTCCTGAATTTCGTCAAAAGCACTGACTGACATTTTGTGCTTCACTTTTATCTTCATTTGCTCCATCACATATTGCAACACATTCTCTCGACATCCAGGGAACACCGGGGTCTGCGCTTCAAGTAGCATCCGGTTGTACTTATCCATCTCACTGGTGTCAGTGGCCAAGCTAGCAGCGGGGAATGTGTCATCATGCTCATGAGTGGTACTGTAACCTCCGTCTTGGTGTTGGTGTCCACTATGACTAAATCCCGGAAACGCATCATGGACCAAATCTACAGTTGGATTGCAAGCTGGGGGTCCGGCACCACTGCCGCTGGATGAGGCACCATGGTAACTGTACCCTGAGCTGAAGTCTGCTGCGCTGAACTCTACTGCTTCACCATGCTCGCTCCATGTAGTGTAACTCCACATCATACCATTTTCGTACAGGTGTTGCACCATAACATTAACCTCCGCATACTGACAATTAAGACATTTCTGGCACGGACACCTGAAACGCTTCTTTCCATGACCATGTTCTATCGCAAAATTCACAAATTCGCTAATTCCATCCATATACCGGACATCACATCTATTCTTTAACTTCATCCAACTCTTGTCCATACTGCTACAAAATATGCAAAAAAAAATAATTATTACATATATATATATTAGTCCATTAATTTACCATTAATTATACGTACTCGATCTACATCGATCCATCAAATTACGTACGTAATTTAATCTGTATATATAGCTAATTAACATTCATGCATGTATGTACGCACGTACGGTTTCCCTAAATATATATATATTTAATCATGCAAATTTTAACTGCCTACGTACGTACCTGCTGGCCTTCTCGATATCTGCAGTTAATTAAGCTAGCTAGTGATCGAACACCGGAGATCCGATCCTTTAATTAATTTCTAGCCCCGGCCTAGCCTAATCCGGCCTTCTCCTTCTCCTTCGATCTCAAAAATTCCCCACGGGAGAAAATATAATGGAATGATCGAAGCTAAGAGAGTTTGGCATGGCCTATATATATAATGCTTCACTTAGACGACGGAGGTGTCGGTACGTCGTTTAAGTGGAACTTACACCACGACGTGTCGGTCCGTTGTCCAGGTGATCACTTCTCCGTGGTCCAAGTCACACTTAGACGACGGAGAATTACATCTCCGTCGTCTAAGTGTTACTTGGACCACGGAGATTTCTCCGAGGTCCAAGTAACACTTAGACGACGGAGATGTAATTCTCCGTCGTCCAGGTGATAACCTGGACCACGGAGAAGTCTCCGAGGTCCAGGTTCTTACCTAGACGACGGAGAAATTTCACATCCGTCGTCTAAGTGTTACTTGGACCTCGGAGATTTCTCCGTGGTCCAAGTAACACTTAGACGACGGAGAATTACATCTCCGTCGTCTAAGTGTGACTTGGACCACGGAGAAATCTCCGAGGTCTAAGTGTAACTTAGACGACGGAACTAATACTGTTCCGTCGTCTAAGTCCTCTTTTCTTGTAGTGTATCACGCAGCAGGTGTTGCGGTGATTTGTGTTCGAGGAGTACTTTCAGTTGATGTTTCGGTGGGCAGGAGGGTCACGTTACGAGGGTGTGCCCTCAGCCAGCTGTTGTAGCGGTACGGTAGCCTAGAGTTTATGAGGAGATCCTCATGTTGTTCCTGCAGTCTGATCAATGTACCCTTTTGACGAGTTAATCAGCTATGTTGCCATTGACGAGGGCGGCTAGTTTGGCATGTTGGAGTTCGTGCCATGACCTTGTTTGAGGACAGATTCTCCTCCGAGGTTACTGTTGTTTGATATCCATGGCTATTGTACCTGCATCTCCACTTCCGAGGTTTTGGAGAGTGTTGTATCCATCCGGAGGTTGTGAGATCTTTGTTGGAGGTTATGTGTTAGCCGCAGATCTGTTATAGCTGGACATCGTGGTTTTGATGTGACTATGAGTATGGACTTACTAACGATGCATTTGGCTGTGTTCGAGTACCTCGAGAAGGAGGTTGTGTTTCGACGACCAGATTTTCCCGAAATACTGTTTCGTGGTAATGGTCGAGCAGATGATAGAGACGGATTGTGTTGCTTTCTTAGCCCATGTTGTGGATATTACGGTTGTTGTACCTAACATTGGCGACATTGAGGTGGTTCCCGAGTTTCTAGGTGTGTTTCGGAGGAGTTACCAGGTGTTCCTCCAGTTCGGGAGATTGACTACATCATTGAGCTTGTACCAGGCACTGATTTTACCGGCATCTTGTCGATTGGAGCTAGCGGAGTTGATGGAGCTACAGTTTCGACTCCAGGAGTTGCTGGAGGAGATTTCAGGAGATTTCATGCGACCCCGTGTATTTGCGTGGTGTATTCTTGCATCATGTGTACGGATGATGGATAGTTCGATGTGGTGGTTCATTGACTACCGGAAGCTTGATTTGCTTCAGAGGAGAGTGAGTATCCTTCGCTTTGGACTGGCGAGTGGTTCGTTCAGCTCGCGAGAATTTCAGTCCTGTCGGAGGTTGATTTTGGTACCGGATACCATCAGTTGAGGTTTGATGAGTCAGATGTGGTTATGTTAGCTTTCAGATCATGGTGCAGGCATTACGAGTTTTTGGTCACGTTGTTTGGTTGACCAATGCCCCGTAGATCGTGTGGACTTGATGGACCAGGTGTTCAGACGGTTTCTGGACGAGTTGCGACCATGTTTGTCGGCAACTTCCTGATGTACTCCAGGAGTGTGGACCAGTACCTGATGCAATTGCGAGCGATTTTGCGGACTTCGCGAGGTTATCAGTTATTTGCGAAGTTCAGCCAGTGTGAGTTTTGGCTGATTAGCATGAAGATTTTGAGCTGTGTGATGCTATCCGAGTGAGTGATGTGGATCCTGACCAGATTGAAGTCGTGTTGATTTGGGGTTGCCCTACCATTGTGCCAGGGGTCTCTTGGGTTGGCAGGCTTATACCGACGGCTTTGTGCAGGATATTCCCGAATTGCCACTTCACTTTCCGGATTGACGGAGAAGGCGTAGAGTTCGAGTGGTTCGATGCACGCGAGGAGAGTTACTTAATCCTGTAGGATGATTGACCGTTGCTTCGGTTTTGACCTTACCTGACGATTACGACGAGTATGTGGGTTACGGCGATGCATCGAGATTTGGATTTGGTTGTGCTTTGATGCTGTGTAGCAGAGCGGTGGCTCATGGTTACGGACAGTGGAAACCTTATGAAGCTACGTATCCTATGTATGAATTGGGTGTAGCTGTCCTTGTGTTTACACCAGAGGGTTGGAGATATTATTCCTATGGCATGCAGCGTGGTGTAGGATGTGCACTGATCATTTGAGTTTCATCCACTTGCATTTTCGGCCAGATTTGGGCTTGAGGCAGTGTAGATGGTGGGAGTTGACTATTGACTATGGCTGCACATTTGAGTTGCTCGAGAAAGACTAGTGGTTGTACTTGACCATTCGTCTGGGATGACGTTGCTAATGCATTCAGTCGAGAGTTAGGAGTTTCAGTATTGCATGTGTGTATGTGTGGCTCGAGGATCGTGTTAGCCGAGTTATGGGCTATGAGAGTTGAGTTTGAGTATGATGGTGTTGAGGCTCGTGATTTTGCGTGCGTTTGGCGCTAGTGATGTGGAGTTGTGTCTGATACTTCGAGTTTATTACTCGTGACGCAACATGAAGAGCCATATAGCAACTTGTGTGTGCTGATGCCACATTCGTCGACTGGCGATGGCTAGGAGGCAGAGACTTGCCGAGAAGTGTCAGCCATTGAAGATTTCCGATTAGACGTGGCAATTGTTGCTGTGTTTGTGTATGTTGTTTGCACTTTGGTTGGTGATACCAGTTGTTGGGCCATTGTAGGTCGTCTGACGTACTAAGTACAGTTCCTTGTATTTTTGGAGATGATTTCAGTGGCAAGTTAGCATCGCTGTGTTTGACGGAGGTTGTCCATTCATGTGGTGTACCTGTGTTCCAGTTCGCTAGTCAAGGTAATCAGCTACGACTGTATGTTGGCGAGCTTTGCAGCGAGCATTGGGGACCAGACTACGAGTTAGCACCGGTTCTTATCCTCAGATTGGATGGTGATCTTTGAGGACTATTCAGACCTTGGATGGCATGTTGTGGACCTTGGTATTGCAGTTCCGGAGGATTCGGGACCAGCAGTTTCAGCGGTTTGAGTTTGCTTGCAGTACCAGTTTGTGGACCACTGTGGTTTGAGGTTGTTTGATGTTGATTTGAGGTATGTTATTGTACACCATTGTGTTGGAGTGAGTTTGGTTTGAATTTGAGTTGATGTTTGTTTCCGATTTTGTGGAGTGTGTTACCACAGACGGTCAGATTAGTGAAAATGGGTTGATAATTGTTTGAGTTCGATGCTTGAGTTTCGTTGGTATGAGCAAGTCGTGTTGTGATTTTCCTTGATGTTTTGATCCATATGTGGCCATAGGCGAGTTTGTGCTATGCCGTATAGTTCGGCATCGCCTATAGCATTGGCTTTTGTGCGAGTTATGTTCCGTGTGGCGGAACTGTGTTTCAGGTTGGTTTTGCATTGTGTACCCTGTCTGTTCCTTATGCAGGAACACTTGGCTATTGTGTGAGCCAGTCCGGATTCGAGATTTGTGGGTACAGAGATTCAGTACGGAGCTATCTCCGATTGTGGAGTTTGTTATCAGAATTGTTTAGTCGACATTGTCGCTGGAGGGTTGAGCAGTATGTAGAGGCAGTACTCCTATGTTTAGCCGACAGACTCAGAAATTTCGAGGTCGAAATTTTTATAAGGGGGGTGAATTTGTGACGACCCGGACCAGAATCAGAAGTATAATCAGCTCAATTCGCGAGTTAGCATATCGACGTGGATTTCCGATAACGAATTTACTCACCAGGGTTCTGTTAACGACTAAATTATTGGCCGAGAATTGGAGCTGAGTCTCTGCTTGAGAGTCGTAGTATATGTGATTTCGAGTTCGTGGGCGGTTCCGGATCGTTATTTGAACGACCGAGGAATTAGTTATGAATATTTGAAGTTTCGACGGAAACGGATTTATATAGCAGGTTTGCTCGCGACTAAATTATTGGACGGGAATTCGGTCTCGGCTTCTTCACGGAAGTTGTTCATAATTTAATTTCGAGTTTGTGGGAACTTCCGGAGCATTGTTTTGAGTTACGAAGAATTAGTTGCGAATATTTCCGTTTGTTGTTTGTTTAGTCGATTTAATGTGTGTTGGTTCGAAGGGTTGATTTTTTATCCGTTTGGCCGATGTGTTTGACTTCGGGTGGTTAGTGAAGAATATGTCTAGACGAATTTATGGCCGCGAGAATTATCGAAATCGGAATTACGACGAAGGAGTTATGAATATTCGAAGTTTGTCGCAATTAATTGGGAAGTTTCCTTATTTGGTAAGTCTATAAATAGTAAGTTGCTATTTGTGGAAAGTCAAAGATGGAAATAGTAGGTTTGACTTGTTTGACTTTGGTTGACCGTTGGAGGAGGTGATGTTCACGACGGCGACTTCGGCTACCATGGCGGCGTGGGGTTCCGGCCACCCCACGGCTCGGGGAGGGATCCTACCGCTTCGCCTCAACCTTCTCATCCCGTTTCCGGTTGCATTTCCCGGTGTGGGTCACCGGAGAGGAAGCTATTTCCGGCAAGAAATGGTGAGAAATAGGATGAATTCGAGTTTATGATTTTTGGCTGTGTTGAACTACAAAATTGATTGGGCTTTGTAGCTCTTCTCTCCACGAATCTAACCACGTTGGTTTGGAGTTTCAATTTGATGTGTGTAAAGAGAATTCTTGATTTGAAATTTGTGGAACAATTCGGTTTTTCATGAAATTGGGTGAGTTAGAGTTTAAATTGGACTTTGTTGCAGTTATAAAAGTTGCTCAGTGGGTGATTTTGCATGGAATAGGGGTTGCTCCGCCGGAAAATTTTCAGGTTGAAGGTGGCGCCGCCGTGGACGGTGGTCAACGCGGCGGTCAACGGCGGTCCAGTTTGACTTTTTCTAGTTTTCGACAAGTTGCATGTCATTTGACTCGAAATCGCGCTCCGATCGTTCTTTTGGCGAGGGACTTTCCGCCGGATCACGGGTTAACGCGTATCGCGTTACGCCAGTCTGTGAGTGGACACTTTATTTTCACGGATTGATTGCGAGTCCTTATTTTTGATTTACGAACTTGAGCATGCAGATTGATTATGATTTTACGAGCATGTGTTTTACGATTATGCTTATACGAATATACGTATACGAATATATACATATACGTACATATTATGTTTTAAGCATGTGCATAGAAAAGATTTATGATTTGGTTTACACAGAGTACAGTCTCAGTATATATTGTGGTATCGATACGCACTGGCTTCTCGGCTGATCCCCGAGTATGCTCCGGGAAGGACAAATATCCTGACCCGAGGCCTTTCTGGCTAGGAATCACGTGTGGGTCTGGGATCCCGTGGTTCACACTATGCTATCGCGTGGTAGTCCATGAGAGATTCCGCGATACATTTACGTTGCATGCTCTGTACGTGAGTGGTAGCTGATGTCTCATCACGTACCATTTGATTTTCGTGCATTTGACTCGCATATGATTTTTATATGTATATATTACTTGGTGAAAGACATTTATTTTCGTCCACTCACTCTAACGTGTTTATTGTCTTTCCCCTGGGCTTTTCGGTTTCCGTGCCCAGTTTGCAGTTCAGGCTCTGGTGTCGCACGTCGTGGTCGGAGGCATAGTGCTCGAGCTACTTTGTTTCATCCAGTAGGTTTATTGTTCTACCTACTGTGGTATGCGTATATGGTTATGTATTAGAAGTCGCTCTGAGCGTCCTTTTGTATATGCTATATGATTTTACACCGGATTCCAGTAAAGTATAGATATATTTATTGATTTACTTTATTGTTGATATATTGAGAAATCCAGATGGGATTGATGTCCACGGTTTGCTTTTTGTGGCATAGGATGAAGTGTATTTTCCGCGTGCAGGTAATGGCAATTCCACGCTAGTAACGAAACTCTGCCCAAATTTTGAAAAGTTTTTGTTGGTTCGTGTTTTCGAAGGGGTTTGATTCCGATTTAGGAAGCTAAATCGGGGTTGGGTCCTTTCACTTGGAGCGTTGACCCGCGTTGACCGAGGAGGAAAATTGCACCGTCGTTTGATTCGCCGGCGACCTTTCGTTTCTGGCCATCTCCGCCTCCAATTTGGGTATGAATCGATTCCTCTCTTGATTTGCAACTATTTAGAACTTGGATTTGTGTAAATTGGTGTCGATTTGACGGAAAACGGGGTGTTTGAAGTTCGTAGTTTTCCGGCCGAAATCGGCTCCCTTTGGGGGCCGACGCTTCGGTGGCTTTCCGGTGAGGGACGAGGTGGCTTGACGGCGCCGGAATCGGCCGGGAAAGTTTTCCGGCGATTCTCTGCCATGACTTTTCGAGCTGATTTTGGGATAATTGCCGTCCGATTTGGCCTTTGGTGTAGTTGAGAGATGTGTTGGGCTCGAGGAGGAGAAGCTACGGCGGTCAACGACGGAGTTCCGGCAAGCCGTTGACTTTTTGGAATTCGATGATTTTTATGTCATTTTGCTCGTAATCGCGCCCTGATCATCGCCTTGAGGTTTTCGAGTTGATTTGGAAGCCGGATTTTTTAGTCGAGGGTTTATGTGGAGATTTCGGGAGTTTACGTCGATTATTTTGTATCGAGTTATATGTTTCCGGAAATGGTTAGCTTCCGAGGTGTGGTACAGAGTGATGAAACTGTGATTTTGATCAGTTATATTTTGTGATTATTCAGGGGATCGAGATCGTACGTTGGGCGAGGGATCTTTCGCCGGATCTCGTGATTAGTGCGTGTGCGCGCTGTGCTCATCTGTGAGTGGACTTTTTATTTTCACTGTCGTAGTGAGTTCATGATTTCCGTATTTATTTATGATACGATGTTGTGATTATTTATTGTTTTTGGAGGTATTATTTTATATTTTATATGGTGATGGCATTACTTAGCATCGATGCATTGGCTACTCGGTTGATCACCGGTAGTCCAGGTCCAGGGTTGAGAGATTCCCCTAATGTGCCCACTAGACTTGAGAGATTCGCCTAGTCTATCACCGTCGGGCTTGAGAGATTCTCCTGACCGTCGAGCTTGAGAGATTCGCCTGACACCTCCATTTATTTTCCGAACTCGCTTTGTTTTATGATATATGTAAATGGTGAAAGGCATATGATTATTTTCGTCCACTCACTCTAACGATTTTATTTGCCTTTCCCCTAGGCTTTTCGGTTTCCGTGCCCAGTTTGCAGTTCGGATTCTGGTGTCTCACGTCGCGGTCGAATGCTTAGCGTTCGAGCTACCTTTTTTTCCAGTAGATTTCTTGTTTTTCCTACTATTGTACATTTTTGTATATATACACTAGAGATCGCTCTGATACGCTACTGATATGTTTTCTTATGATTTTTCCCGGATTTCTGTAAAGTACAGTTTTTGATTACTGCTTTACTTTATTGTTATGATATTGAGAAATCCGGATGGGATTGGTGCCCACGGTTTAGCTTTTGTGGCATAGGATGAAGTGTGTTTTCGAGTGCAGGTTAATGGCAATTCCGCGTTAGTAACGAAACTCTGCCAAATTTTTTGTGGTTTTTGCAAGTTCGTGTTTTCAGAAGGGGTTTGATTCTGGTTTAGGAAACTGGATCGGAGTTGGGTCCTTTCAGCTTGGTATCAGAGCATTAGGTTTCAGGTTCTGTAGACTTCTGTAGTTGTGATACTAAGGGTATTTGAGTATGTACAGCATGTCTGGAGCGATGACCCGACTGGCCAGCAGTTACTCATCAATGTTTCGGGTGTTGTATATGTTCAAATGTCTGAAGTCTCATGATTACGTTCCTAGTGCTTGTGACTAATGCTTGTTTTGAATCAGTTGGATGCCTCTTCGACGTGGTCCCCGTGTGAATCGGGATGTGGATCCTAATGAGGATCGCCAGACGCACGACTTGCTGATGCGAGTGTTGCGTTTGGAGGAGCTTTTTGACCCTGTGGTCAAAGCTCGTACTGCTGGTGCGACTGTCTTTTCGGGTTCAACTGATCCAGAGATTTGTGAAGCATGGTTGCTTCAGGTTAAACGCGTTTGTGAGCGTCTGCATTTTACCCTTGAGCAGATGACAGTGGCAGCAATTGGCTTACTTGAGTCAGATGCATACTTCTGGTGGGTTAGCACCGATAGAGTTCCGGTTGATACTCCGTGGACGTTGTTTCGAGATTTTTTTATGCGGAGATACTTCAACCAGGATACACAGCAGCGGAAGTATGAGGAATTTACTAATTTAAGGTAGGGCAGTTTGTCTGTGCTTGAGTACCAGAACAAATTTACCCGCTTATCTCGGTTTGCTCGTGACATAGTGGCTACTGAGGAAGCCAAGTGCCGTAGATTTGAGCTGGGCTTGAACTTGAACATCAAGGGGACTCTGACTACGATGCTTCAGAACAACTTTGATGAGTTCGTGAGTGCAGCACTTCGAGGCGAGGATATCGAGAAGGAAAGGTATATGAGATACCAGTCTCGGCGATTTGAGGAGGGTGGACCGAGTCAGGGACCTTCCAAGAGGCTGAGGTCTGATACTTCTGGATCGGCATCATCCTCGGGCAGTAGACCATATAGACCACTAGCTAGTGCACCTAGACAGAGGCAGAGATAGAGGAGGGATCGACCGCATAGGCCACAGTCTAGTGGGGGTTCTAGCGGATCTAGTTATCCTCGGCATACCGATGGAACTTTTACCGTACCGAGGGAGTACCCATTGTGTAGTCTCTGCAGCAGGCATCATGTTGGTCCATGTCAGCGAGGCCCTATCATTTGTTATCGTTGTGGCCAGGAGGGTCACTATGCGAGGGAATGTTTCCAGCTTGCTGGTGTTGGTAGAGAGACAGCCCAGAGTTCCGGAGGAGAGCGAGGTACCACTTCTGGGGCTCGATCCAGGTGCTACGCATTCATTCATGTCATATAGACTATCATCTTTAGCTATTGTACGTGCGTCTCCACTTCCGAGGTTGTAGAAAGTGTTGTATCCGTTCGGTGAGGTGGTGAGTATTGGCTGGGTGTATAGGGACTGTGAGATTTTTATTGGAGGTCATGGTTTAGTCGCGGATTTGTTATTGCTGGATATCGTCGACTTTGATGTGATTTTGGGTATGGACTTCTTGGAGACACATTGGGCTATGTTCGATTGTCATAATAAGGAGGTTGTGTTTCGACGACATGGCTTCCCCGAAATATTGTTTCGCGGTGAGAAGAATACTTCATTGCCATGTGTGATTTCTACAATGAAGGCTGATCGGATGATGAAGAAGGGTTGTGTTGCCTACTTAGCTCATGTTGTGGATACTACGGCTGCTGTACCGGACATTGGTGATATCGAGGTGGTTTCCGAGTTTCCTGATTTTTTACGGAGGAGTTACCGGGTATTCCTCCAGTTCGGGATATCGATTTCACCATTGAGCTTTTACCGGGCATTGGACCCATATCACAGGCACCTTATCGTATGGCGCCAGCGGAGTTGAAAGAGCTACAGATTCAACTTCAAGAGTTGCTGGAGAAGGGTTTCATACGACCCAGTGTATGGCCATGGGGTGCTCCTGTATTGTTTGTACGGAAGAAGGATGGTTCCATGCAGTTGTGCATTGATTACCGGAAGCTGAATCAGGTCACTGTGAAGAATAAGTATCCGTTGCCGCGGATTGACGACATGTTCGATCAGCTCAAGGGAGCTTCAGTCTTTTCGAAGATTGATCTCAAGTCCGGATACCATCAGTTGAGGATCAGAGAGTCAGATGTGGCCAGGATAGCTTTCAAATCACTGTATGGGCATTATGAGTTTTTGGTTATGCCGTTTGGGTTGACCAATGCCCCCGCAGCTTTTATGGACTTGATGAACCGGGTGTTCAGACGGTTTCTGGACAAGTTTGTGATCGTGTTCATCGACGACATCCTGATTTATTCCAGGAGTGTGGGCAGCACAAGATAATTAGTTTTTTGCGAAGTTTGCGGGATAATTAGTTGTTTGTGAAGTTCAGCAAGTGTGAGTTCTGGTTGGATAGCGTGAAGTTTTTGGGTCACGTGATATCAGCTGAGGGAGTTAGCGTGGATCCTGACAAGATCGAAGCCGTGTTGAATTGGAGTAGACCTACCTCTGTACCAGAGATCAGAAGTTTCTTGGGTTTGGCAGGCTACTATCGGCGTTTTGTGCAGGATTTTTCACGGATTGCCACGCCACTTACCAGATTAACGAAGAAAGGCGTCAAGTTTGAGTGGTCCGATGCATGTGAGGAGAGTTACTTGCTCCTGAAGGAAAATTTGACTACTGGACCGGTTCTGACTTTACCTGACGATGGTGGAGAGTTTGTGGTTTACAACGATGCATCGAAGTTGGGACTTAGTTGTGTTCTGACACAGCATGGCAGAGTGGTGGCCTACGGTTCTAAGTAGCTGAAACCACATGAAGTTAACTATCCTACCCATGATTTGGAGTTGTCTGCTATTGTATTAGCGTTGAAGTGTTGGAGTAACTACTTGTACGGAGCTCAGTGTAAGATATACATCGATCACAAGAGTCTCACCTATTTGCACACGCAGCTAGACTTGAATATGAGGCAGCGCAGATGGATGGAGTTGATCAACGACTATGATTGCACTTTCGAGTACCATCCAGGGAAGGCTAATGTCGTTGTTGATGCATTCAGTCGGAAATCCGGAGCTTCGTTATTTCATATGTGTGTGACCAGGGTTTCCATGTTAGCCGAGCTACGGGCTACGGGAGCTAAGTTCGAGTGGGACGATGATGGAGCTTTGTTGGCTAGCTTCCAGGTTCGACCGGTGTTGGTTGATCAGGTTCGAGAAACTCAGGATACAGATTCCTACCTGTTGGACAAGAAGACCATGATTCGGAATGGTGTGCTAACAAAGTTTCGGTTGAGTGACGATGGTACGTTGCTATTCAGAGGCAGATTATGTGTACCCAGGGACGAGAGTTTGAAGAAAGAGATTTTAGACGAAGCTCATTGTTCGGCGTATGCGATGCATCCCAGCAGTACGAAGATGTTTCCTACACTTCGAGCTTATTACTGGTGACGCAATATGAAGCGGGAGATTGTCGCATATGTGAGCAGATGTTTGATTTGTCAGCAGGTTAAAGCGGAGAGGCAGAAGCCAGCGGGAAAGTTGCAGCCCTTGGAAATTCTGGTTTGGAAGTGGGAGCACATTACCATGGATTTCGTGTATCAGTTACCGCGTACTTCGGCCGGTAATACTGGTATTTGGGTTATCGTAGACCGATTGACAAAATCCGCTCATTTTCTGGCACTTCCGGGGAAGATTTCAGTGGGCAGATTGGCAAAGCTGTATTTAGCGGAGATTGTTCGTCTGCACGGTGTGCCTATATCTATTGTTTCTGACCGAGACAGTCAGTTTACTTCTGAGTTCTGGCAGGCATTGCAGTGAGCCATGGGCACTAGATTGCATTTCAGTACAGCTTTTCATCCTCAGACTGATGGGCAGTCTGAGAGGACTATTTAGACTCTCGAGGATATGTTGCGGTCTTCTGTTTTGCAGTTTCGAGGAAATTGGGACCAGCAACTGCATTTGATTGAGTTCGCTTACAACAACAGCTATTAGGCCAGTATTGAGATGGCACCATATACGGGAGGCAGTGCCGCACTCCATTGTGTTGGAGTGAGGTGGACGAGCAATGGCTTATTGGCCCTGATTTGGTGAAGAGCACAATGGAGGACATTCAGATTATCCGGGATAGATTGAAGATTGCCCAGGATCGCCAGAAGAGTTATACGGACGTGAGGAGAAAGAGTCTCGAATGTGGGCAATTGGGTCTTCCTGAAACTATCTCAGTGGAGGGGAGTTATGCGTTTCGGGAAGCGTGGCAAGCTTCGACCACGGTACATTGGTCCGTAAGAGATTACCAAGAGGGTTGGTGCCCTGGCATACAGACTTGAGTTGCCGTCCGAAATGGCTCGTGTACACGATGTTTTCCATGTTTTAATATTGCAGAAGTATATTCCAAATCCATCACATGTGTTAGCACCACATCAGCTACCTATCCGAGAGGATTTGACATATGTGGAGAAGCCAGTACAGATTCTCGATCCGCGTGAGCAGGAGTTGAGGCACCGTGTTATACCGCTGATGAAGGTCTTGTGGCAGAATCACTCAGTTGAGGAGGCCACCTAGGAGACTGAGCAGTGTATGCTGGAGCAGTATCCTCATTTGTTCACCTAACACGTACGTAAATTTCGAGGTCGAATTTTTTTTTAAGGGGGGTAGATTTGTGACGACCCGAACCAGAATCAGTACAGTAATCGGCTTAATCCACGAGTTTACGCATAATTACAGTTTTCCGTAAATGAATTGAATTAGCGGTTATGATCACGACTTAATTATCGGGTGAGAATTTGAGTTGAGTTTCTTCACGAGAGTTGTTGTACATGTGATTTCGAGTTCGTTGGCGGTTCTGGATAATTATTTCGACTACTGAGGAATATGTTATGAATATTTAAAATCGTGGAGTTTCATCGTGTTTATTCGTTTGTATTTGAGTTATCCGAAATGTGGATGTGTTCCGTTTTGGACTGTCGATCGTATCGAGCCGCGAGTATAAATATCAGAAATTGTCAAAAAATTGTCAAAAAGCACTGTTTGGAAGTTTGACCGGCGTTGACCAGTCTTGGAGCGTTGACCCGTGTTGACCGAGGAGGAAAATTGCACTGCCGTTTGACTCGCCAGCGACCTTTCGTTTCCGACCACCTCCGGCTCCGATTTGGGTATGAATCGATTCCTCTCTTGATTTGCAACTGTTTAGAACTTGGATTTGTGTAAATTGGTGTCGATTTTAGGGAAAACGGAGTGTTTGAAGTTCAAAGTTTTCCGGCCGGAATCGGCTCCGTTTGGGGGCGACGCTCCGGTGGCTTTCCGGTGAGATTTTTGGGTGGAATCGATTGGGTTTTGCTCTAGGATGATTTCCCCTTTGGTTTTGAGGGACGAGGTGGCGTGACGGCGCCGGAATCGGCTGGGAAAGTTTTCCGGCGATTCTCGGCCGTGATTTTTTGAGCTGATTTTGGGCTACTTGCCGTCCGATTTGGCCTTTGGTGTAGTTGACAGATGTGTTAGGCTCGAGGAGGAGAACCTACGGTGAGCTTGGCCGCCGGGAAATTCGTCCGGTTGACGGCGCGCCGCCGCTGGTGGCTGTGGTCAACGGCGGAGCTCCGGCGACCCGTTGACTTTTTGGAATTTGATGATTTTTATGTCATTTTACTCGTAATGGCGCACCGATCATCGCCTTGAGGTTTTTGAGTTGATTTGGAAGCCGGATTTTTTATTTTTACTGTCGTAGCGAGTTCATGATTTCCGTATTTATTTACGATACGATGTTGTGATTATTTATTGTTTTTGGAGGTATTATTTTATATTTTATATGGTGATGGCATTACTTAGCATCGATGCATTGGCTACTCGGCTGATCACCGGTAGTCCAGATCCAGAGTTGAGAGATTCCCCTGATGTGCCTACTAGGCTTGAGAGATTCGCCTAATCTATCACCGTCGGGTTTGAGAGATTTGCCTGACTGTCAGGCTTGAGAGATTCGCCTGACACCTCCATTTATTTTCCGAACTCGCTTTGTTTTATGATATATGCAAATGGTGAAAGGCATATGATTATTTTCGTCCACTCACTCTAATGATTTTATTTGCCTTTCCCCTGGACTTTTCGATTTCCGTGCCCAGTTTGCAGTTCGGATTCTGGTGTCTCACGTCACGGTCGAATGCTTAGCATTCGAGCTACCTTTCTTTTCCAGTAGGTTTCTTGTTTTGCCTACTGTTGTACATTTTTGTATATATATACACTAGAGGTCGCTCTGATACGCTACTGATATGTTTTCTTATGATTTTCCCCGGATTTATGTAAAGTACAGTTTTTGATTACTGCTTTACTTTATTGTTATGATATTGAGAAATCTAAATGAGATTGGTGCCCACGGTTTGGCTTTTGTGGCATAGGATGAAGTGTGTTTTCGGGTGCAGGTTAATGGCAATTCCGCGTTAGTAACGAAACTCTGCTGAAATTTTTGTGGTTTTTGCAAGTTCGTGTTTTCAGAAGAGGTTTGATTCCGGTTTAAGAAACTAAATCGGGGTTGGGTTCTTTCAATGATCGAGTTTGTGGCGAGGGATCTTTCGCTAGGCCTCAGGGCTAGCTATTACCTATGAGTGGACATTTTATCACACCTTGATTTTCATACTTTGATTTTCACAGTGGAGTTGCGAGTCTTTGAGTATGCTTTACGATTATGCATTTACGAGTATGTATTTATGATTATGCATTTTATGATTATGCATTTATTTGGAGGCACATGTGATTTGTTTTTACACTGAGTATGGATATATGATGCATCGATGCTATAGCCTCTCGGCTGATTCCCGAGATGCTCCGAGCAGGTTACGACTTATGAGCACCTGACCCGTGATTCACAGTATCAGGCGAGTTACGACATGTGAGCACTGACCCGGGCGTATTGTAACTTGAAGGAAATGTACTCAAGTTACTGCCTCCACACACACTTTGACTCGCATGATTTTATGTGTATTTATTGTGAAAAGTATGTTGGATTTATTTATGCGGCATATATTGATTTACGTCCACTCACTGTAATGGTTTTATTATTTATATGCTTTTCTCTGAGCTTTTCGGTTTTCGTCGCTCAGATTGCAGTATTTTTCCCGTGGTTGCACGTCATCGCAGGACGCCTAGAGTTTGAATCACACTTTCCTTCTAGTAGGTTCCTGATGTAACCTGCTAGTCTTGTATATTTTGTAATTAGAAGTCGCTCTGAATACTGTGTAGTGTTGTTCAGTTGAGTTATACTCCTGAATACTTTCTGGATTTCTTGTAAACCTTATGTTTTAATATATATGTGGATTTTGAGAAATCCGGATGGATAATGGAGGTCCAAAGTGTGTCTGGGAATTTATTTGTGAAGTGTAATCTTCTTGCAGGTTTTTGGTTTATACGTTTTATAAAGTAAACTCTAGCAAAAAATTTGTAAGTCGTGGTTTCGTTAGGGCTTAATTTCGGTTTAGACAACTAAATCGGGGTTGGATCATTTCACTAGGAGAATTGGAGAAGAAGGAATACATAATATAGCAAGAAGAGGATTTCCCTACTCCTAGTAGGAATAGGAAGATATGCCAGCTCTCAACTTCAAAAGATCACTGAATATGCAATTCAACTCCAAACATAGAGATATTATAGTCTCTGTAAATATTTTGAAGTACTCTTTCTAATGAGTCTAAGATCATACTTTTCTCAGGTCTACAGCTCCCGAAATACTCGTTTGAAGATAGACTGTCAGATTTACTCGGGAAAACACTGAAAATGCATTTGGGTTAGGGTTCATGGATAATTTTGGCCAAGATACATGGGATAGACCTTTGTGGTGATTCCCTTGTCCAACAAGAAGAAAGAAATCAGAAAAGTCAAGCTACTTGGTGGGTAAGAAAAGTAACTTGGTGAGCAAGAAAACGAAGCTTGTAGGAGAAGACACAAAGAGAGAAAGACATAGCTCTCTATTTTGACTATAAATAGAGGACTTGGGACTCTCATTCAGATCATCACTCATCATATAGCCAAACCTCTTCCTAAAAACACTTTCTTCCTCCAAGACTCCAACATCCTTCAAGAAGCCGTCCCTGCTCCACAATTCATCAAGGTTGCCTCCATCAAGAACACCTTTGACAATCCAAAGGGTGTTCTCTCCATCCACTGAAGATCATATACACTAGTTACTTGAGAAATCTCAAAATAAAAAGTGTAACATGATTTCTTCTACCTTTTTCTTCCTCTTGTATGAATATTTGGGTTTTATGAAAGAGTTTAAAGAAGTCTTTTGGTATATGATTCTAAAATTTTTTTGTCATTTATTTTGAGTCTTAGTTCTTTGCAATGCATGTGTCTTCTATGCATAATGCTTAATCTAAATTTGAGCAATCTTGGTTTCGATTATTGATGTGTTTAAATTCGAGCAATCTTGGTTTAAATGCTGAATTTTGAGAGATGCATAAAACACGTAGTGAAAACTTAGATTTTAAATAGGTTGCATATAATTTGTTAGGTTATAAAGAGATAAAGTCAAATGACGAGTTGATCATGTAAGTGTTAGATTTAGATTTTATTTTCAGCAAAGAAGCACGGTTAGAGATTTTAGAATTCTAAGGTTTCTCTATGTGTTTTGCTGCCATGTTTTGTTATTTAATTTTCATAGGATATAAAATAAACTTGCAAACCCCCTTAAACTTACCGTAGTCATGCATATACCTTTAATCCCAGGTTTGAACAATCCCTACTTATCAATGCTACATCTACAAGATAAAGTTTTAATAGTGACGTTTTGAATTGAATGTTAAGTATTTATTTGATGTTTAGTTAAAGCGTTATCACCCGACAACGTCGCCAAAAACATGTTAAGGATAGTTCTTCTATTACAACCCGAACCGAAATCACTCACTTACCAAACCACGTTACGCGTTATTGTGGATTAGGCGCGTTATTAGGGTTGTTAACGACTTTTTTACCAGGTGAAAATTTGTCTTGACTCTCTTCGCGAGAGTGATAGAGAATTTAAGTTCGAGTTCGTAAAAAATTTTGAGAAATTTTTCAAATAAGCAAGCTAATTTTAATGTTTATCGGAAGTTTATGCGACAAATAATTTAAATAAAATTAGTTTTTGGTTAGTTTAATCTGAACCGTCTGATCTTGATCAGATTGATTCAGAACCATTGATTTGGACCAGCAGTATATACGGTATTTATACGTGTTATATTTGGAAAGTTTCCAAATTTGGAAGCTGTATCGCACAAACCTGACCCGTATTTTCGTACGCCGACCCGTTTCGGTCGATCCGACCCTACTGCTGATTTCGGCCACCTCCGACAACATTTTTGGTAGGGTTAGAAAGCTCTCCTCCTCCTCTTTCATTTTGTGTATGTGTTGATAGATATTAGGTTGATTTTTGATTCGAACAGACGTAATTAGCCGGCCGAATTTTGTGGTTAACGGACACCGGTGTTCCGGCCGTTTTCCGATAAGAAGGTAGGTGGAATTGACTGGGTTTCATCCCAGGAGTCAAACTCCATAGTTTTGAGGTCCGACATACTCCGTAGCCAACGATCGAGCACGCTTTCAAGACATTTTCCGGCGAAAAGGCGTCGAATTGGTCAAGATCGTAGTTGGTAAAGTTGTTGCTCGTGGCGGCAACTTTCTAGCATGGGATCGAACGCTCCCATTGGACCTGATCGGGTGGGAGGTGCGTGTGGCTCATGCGCCGCCACTTGTGGAGGCGCGTGAGGGCCACACGCTGCCGTCCATGGTTGTTTTCCAGCGAGTCAGTTTTCAGAAAATTATCGACGAGACTTCCGGGGTTGTTTTTAGGGTCGATTTTCATAGTTTTACGCATATTGTGATATCAAATGATCTGTATTTACAGAAGATCGAGATCGCGATGCTAGCAACGAAAGAAATTCTGCATGACCCAAGCATAAGCCGCACACTTGTGAGTGAATCTTTATTTTCACAGTTGATTGCGAGTTTATTATTTTTACATAGTACGCTTTACGGTATGTTTTTAAAGAGTTTATTCGGAGGCTTGCTTTGTGATGGTTTGTTTAGTTGCATCGATACTTTAGCTATTCGGCTGATCACCGGATAGTTGGTTAGGGGAGGTTAGGTGGCCTCATCTAACCCAGATCGGCTCAGGTTAGGTGGCCTGGGAGAACACCTCCATTTATATTCCAGTTATTCATTTTATAACTCACATTATTTCACAGAAAATAGAGGAAAGGCATGAAATTATAGTTTAGCAATTTACACAGATTATTATAGTATTTTTGTCCACTCACGCTAGTGTTTTATATTTTAGTGTCTTTCCCTGGGCCTTTCGATTTTCGTTGCCCACGTTGTAGTGTTATTCCTAAGCGTGCTTGGTATCGTCGAGAGCTCCGAATCCACCAGTCATTCTCTCACCAGTAGGTTTCAGCTCACTGTCAGTTTGTATCATATGTATATAGAAGTCGCTATGGATATAGTTTTCTTATGTTATTTCAGTGAGACTCTTGTGAATAGGATGTTACTCGAGTAGTCGTCAAGTTTGTTTCTCCTTGTATTTAAAACCAATACTTTGTAAAGTATGTTTTCAATCTTGAGTTTTACATCTGATTTAGTTTCTACTATATATTGAGAAATCAGGATGGACATCGATGGTCCACGGTTTGTTTGTGGGATTTATCTGCCGAGTATCATTCTTCCTGCAGGTTTTTGGTTGTCTCAGTTTTAAGGGGCGTTATGTCAAAAAAATTACAGAATTTCATAAATTATGGACAGTCGTTAGGGCTTGATCCTAGGTTATTAGTTAATCTAGGGTTGGTTCCTTTCATCTTCCTTTAAGCTTTCGACTATGAATTAGTCAAGGCTAAGTGAAATTTCCTTACCCGCACGTATACGGGGTCAAATACACTACTACATTTTTAACCATTGCCGGCGATTTTTAAATCGCCGGCAATAGTTTTTTATCATTGCAGGCGATTTTCCCCCCAAAAATCGCCGGCAATGTCTTTTTTTTTTTTAACATTGCCGGCGATTTTTCCGGAAAATCGCCGGTAATTAAAAAAAAAAGACATTGCCGGCGACTTCCATGCAAGTCGCCGGTAATGTCTTTTTTTTTTTTATCATTGCCGGCGACTTACATGGAAGTCGCCGGCAATGTCTTTTTTTTTTTTTAATTACCGGCGGATCATTGCCGGCGATTTTCCGGAAAAATCGCCGGCAATGTTAAAAGAAAAAAAAAAGACATTGCCGGCGATTTTTGGGGGAAAAATCACCGGCAATGATAAAAAACTATTGCCGGCGATTTTAAATCGCCGGCAATGGTTAAAAATGTAGTGGTGATATATAATTTATAAGGAAGTCAAACCCATGAGGATTGACTACTCTCACTCCAAAGCTTGACTCGATTATGTCCTAGACTACGTTAGACACAAACATGCAATGTGACCCAAAACTAATTAATGAAAAGGTGGAAATGTATCTTACCCAGCTAAGTCCTTCGGTAACCTAACTATGTAAGGGGTGGTGTAACTACAATGAGAGATTAAACGATTGAACAGTTGATTAACTAACTAAATGAAATCATAAAGTAAAACAAAACAAAACAATGGAAATGTTTGGTCAGCTAGAGATGTCGCCACTAGCCAACTCAATGTACCAACAATGAGTAGAGAGAATGTTTTAAGTAGAGTAAGGTGTTCATGGGTTAGGGAGAGAGTGGAGACTATCTCTAGATGCAAAAACTCTGTAAAAATGTTAAATGAGGTGAGATACGTATGTGGGTAGTGGGGAGCTCGAAAATATAGCTAGGGAGGAGATATTTTCTGTAATTGCAATTCAAATATGAGGCTAAAGACATGATCCTAAAGTTTAGGCTTTTAAGTGGTCCAATTTGTAACTCACCCCAAGTCATGTGCAAGTCATGTACCTTCCTCTCTCAAAATATCTCCATGTGGGCTTGGACTCTAGAGGCCTTGACCCAAGCTTGAATTGACCTCCTCGTTGATTGTTAACCAACCAGAGTTGACCAACGTTGTCTTTTGTCTTTTTCCCGCTTTTGCTCGGCTTCTCCAAAACGTGATTAATTTCTATCTTTAAAAGTGTTTCCATGCCAACTCCCTATTTTCTAGGATAACAAGGAAACGTTATAAAAATAATTTTATTCATAAAAGATAAGTAGAAGCATGAAGTTAGGGACACAATTAGCACATAATTATATACCTAACAACGACCCTGAATTATCTCGGGTTACGACAAACTCCCTGAACGATCCCATCACCTCTTTTATTCATATATCATCATCTCGAGCTATGACAAATCCCCTGGAGGACCACCTTCGCTTTGTTTTAGTTCTACGTTATTTCGAGCTTTACGATAAATGCTGGGAAAGCATAAAACTACATTTTTCTACAGTTTTACGCATATAGTATTATTATGACTTTTGTCCATTCTTACTAACATTTTAAGTTTTAATGCCTTTCCTTGGGTATTTTGTTTTAAATTGCCTAGATTTCAGGTTAGCCGGTTGAAATCGTGACTGTTTAGAGTATGAGACATGACCTATAGCTTATGTTTTCTCAGTGTAGGCTCTTAACTAAAGTTCTAGGTTACTTGTGCTAAGCTATCTGATACTTAATAGTCGGTGCTTGATACTTTAATAAGGGTTTCGCAAGACTTATCCTGGATTGTTACGGTAATCTGAAATGGGTCTTGTCAAATTGTCACCGCTTATGACAACCACTCAGAAGTTGTTACCAGTGGCCTGTTTGTTTCTCTCAAAAGAAAAAAGATCGATTCCACCCTTGCATGTACCCAGTGGCTTGAAAAGATCAAGAATGTTAAGCACTACAGGATGTATGAAGATACAAACGTGGAAGAAAATGGAACATGAAGAAAGATTGAATTTGAAGAGGCGCATCTTAGGGAAAATGCAGAAATATATGATGACATGTAAAGACATGAGAATTTGTATTGTCTTTTTTTGAAGAAAATAGAATACCTCTTATCATTAAGGAATCTACTTTTCGAAAGAAGACAGTGCATGAGATCTGGAAGCTTATCTGCATGGGGTCACCATTTTTAGTGGAGCTGCTTTTTTCTATTGATTATGTATATTTTAATTCGGTTTGAGTTCTTCTCCCTATATAAGAAGCTTGAGTCTTAGTTCTAGGCATTAAAAATTAGAATAGAAGAGATCTATCTAAGAATATAAAGCCTGAGAGTCGAGCTTGTGAGTCAAGAGATAGACTGAAAGCAAACTGTTTAGCTTCTCTATTTTCAAGTACGTATGTTTACTACTATGAGTAGTTAAACAACTTATAGTTGTTTACCAGATAGTGAGACTCTGGATGTTTAGTCTGTAATTCTGTTGGAATAAATAAGCTATAATTTTTCACTATAATTTTTTCAAATTGTTACATATATATATATATATGTATATTCATAAAAGCTCATTAAACTCTCCTGAGAAGCGGACTATCGCCCAGAAGGTGGAAAAGATGGGTTGTTTACATCTTTCTCTTTAATTATAGTAGTTATCCATATCCTAAAAAGTAAACTTTTTTGGAGAAAAATCACACTACCAGCATTTTCACTATAGCTGACGAAAAAAAAACCGACGAGATTTTTTGTCGTCGGCTATAGTGGATAATTTCCACTATAGCGGATGACAAATCAACAAAAAATCGTCGGCTATACTATAGCCGACGAAAAAGGGGCAAAAACATCGTTGGCTATAGTATAGCCGACGCACTATAGCCGACGAGACTATAGTCGACGATTTTTAAGGGTCGTCAGCTAAAGTCGCTGGCTAAAACTTGTCAGTAATAGTATAGCCGACGAGGTTTTTACCCATTATCGTCGGTTATAGTACTATAGCCGACGAGTTTTTAAAAAAAATTAAAAAAAATTAAAAAAAATCATTTTTTTAAAACTATAGCCGACGAGATTTTTTATCTCGTCGGTTATAGTTTTAAAAAAAATTTAAAATAAAAAAAAATCATTTTTTCCACTATAGCCAACGAGATAAAAAATCTTGTCGGCTATATTTTTAAAAAAATCGTCGGCTATAGTGTTTCCAGCGGTAGTGTCACCATTAAAAAGAAGTACTTAGCAATGAGTCCGTTCATATAAGTAACCCAGAAAGGCTAATGTTTATAGGTGAACTGGTGACTTAACGAAGGCTAATTGTATTTTTTTAGGGTATTTTTTTCTTATTTTTATATGTATAATAAGGACATTCAAAAAAAAATATCAAAAAAATATATATAAAAAAAAAAAAACAATCCTGCACATCTCTATTCGACGCACCGAAGGTGCACTCAAGATGTAAGCTTCCCATATTATTATTTTGGTATGCGTTGTGCTTCACAGGAGTGGTACGGTGTTCCGATTTTTAGAACAAAACAAATGGCAAGGCGTAAAAACACATGGGGTAAACTGGTCAATATCAGCTGTAGATTGGATCATATGGTGCAACTGCAAACTGCAGTGTAGTACATTGTAATTTTATTTCAAGATTATGTTAGGCGTGATTTATTGATTGTATATGTGTGAAGTTGATACACTTGAGGAATGTTGGCAGTTCAATATATTTGATTACAATACTACTGTTTTAAAATGACAACAAAGACGTGTGAGGCATGTGACATGTAGCAGAACTGTAGAACTAGTGGAGTTCTTATACTCTGATTGCACGTTTATTTATTTGGCATGACAATGTGAAGTGAGTGACTCATTACGGGGATGAGAGTATTTTTGTGTTTACTAATACAAAGAAATTGGAAAGATTTCGGATAAAAATTAATCATGTGTTAACTAATACAAAGAAATTGAAATGATTCCAGATAAAAATATTCATGTATTTACAAACAGATCAAGGAATCAAAATGAATGTAGGTCATCCTACATTATCGTGTTGTGGTTCTTGAATAATCCAGAGTTGTATTCCAAATAGATGATATGGGTTTAGGAATCATTTTCATTCTTTCTCAGTTGGGTTGTCTATGATTCTAGACTTCTCTGATTCTACTTGTCTTTGATTCATGACGTATTCGACTCCAGTTGTCTTTAATTAATGACACTCTAATTCCATTTCGTTCCGGTTCATTTACTTCCACTTCCGGAAGCACCAAAGTTGCCTTGGTTACCCATTTCATTGTACCTTCATCCTTGTCTTTGGAAACCACCATTTGGCCTTGGCAACCCACCTTGACCTCCTTGGTTACCTTGATTTTGATTTTGATTTTGATCACCCCATGAGAAGTTAGGGTAGTTTCTCCATCCTGGGTTGTAGATGTTGGAGTATCGATCATTGTTTTGTTGGTCATAGAAGATTCCCTTGCACTCTTCGATAATTTCTGGATAATCCTCTTGATGAGGACAACTTAAAGTCTCATGCACCGTACTTTCGCAGATCAAGCAAGTGACCAGCTCTACAGAAATTACCAACACTTGGTGGGTTTGGCCTCCACTTCTATTTACTTCATTAAGAGTTCGAACTTCCTATTCATTGATTCCTCAAGCCGCTTGATAGCATCTTCTTGTTAATGGGATCCCTTGACTTCATAGATACCACCATTATTGGTTTGGGTGGCCTCCCTCATTGAAACCGTTGACTTCTTCACACTAGGCTTGATGTCCCACGACGCCGATCTTTCTGCCAACTTCTCAAGCAAGATATGGGCTTCTTCCGCGGTCTTATCCATGGAATCTCCACCATAAGCATTGTCAACTTTTATCCTTGTCTCCGTGCTTAGTCCTTGGTAGAAAAGAGATATAAGCATGTCCTGGGATTTCCCTTGGTTTGGACAACCAAGCTCTAAGTCCTTGAATCGTTCTCATGCCTCGCAAAATAGCTCACCATCTTCTTCTCGAAAGGTTATCAAGCTTGTTCTTCTCTCATTAATTTTGCCCGGAGGAAAGTATTTAGTGATGAATCTCATTTGGAGGCCCTCCCATGAGTTGATAGAGTTAGGAGATAGCTTGTTGAGCCAATCTTTTGCCTTGTCCAGCAAGCTTGATGGAAAGACCCTCAACCTCAATTGTCCAGGGTCCATATTTTTGGATGTTTAGGCGGGCACAATCCTCCTCGAACTCTAATAAGTGTAAGTAAGGGTCCGAATTGGTGTGGCCAAGGAACAACGGAAGAGTTTGCAAGAAACTCGGCTTGATCTCAAAAGACTCGCCCACTAATGGTTGTAGCACGATGCACCACGTGTGAGCTACCAAAGAGGGAAGAGCACACTCCCTCAATGGTCTCCCTTCATAGATTTCGTCCTCCACCATAGCAATTTGCTCTACAGAAGGTTCAGCTTTTCTTCGGATGGTGGAACTTCAAGTGGTGGATCTTCTTCTTCCTCAAGTTGAGGATTGACTTGAATTGTAAACACCCGAGGTGCGTAACCCGGATTCTCGCATTGTGCCTCTACGGCAAAATCAAACAAATTCTGATGTGCTTCTTGGTTATTCTCTTTCAACACTGGTACACCACCATCTTCTTCACTACTAGTGCTTGACCCTTCTCTTAACGGAGCCGTGTACGTGTAGACATGGATGATGAACTAGAAGAGCGCATGTCTAGACGTGGATGATGAAAGGGCATAAACTTGAAAATCACACTAAGCAACCACTTAATATTAGGCCTCCAAACTCTCAAAGTACTTAAAGCCTTGAGGGTCTTCCACGGTGCTTCTTTGCTACCCCTCTCAAAGAAACATCAATGAGCACTCTAAGTATTCAAGGGATCAAAGATAATCAAAACAAATTCCTGGATGATAAAATGAAGAAAATTATAAAGCGAAGAAACAATTATCAAGCAAAATATCTGGTATTACCGCAATAAAGGCTATTCAAAGCTAAGGAATTAAAATGAGTCTAACCCCTGGCAACGGCGCCAAAAACTTGTTGGAATCATGTCCCCCCCCCCCCCCCCGCACACACACACACACACTTTATGCATTATTATATAGCCCATAAGTATATAAAATGTTTTCCGCCTGTAAGTGTATGGGGTCAAGTTATAGTATTTATAGAAGTTGAGTGTCGAGCCCACAAGGATTAGCCACTTGAACTCCTTAGTTCGAATGATAATGCACTTAGACCATGGTTAAACTAGACACTAATCTTGACACTAAACTAAAAAAAAAATGAAAGTGTATCTTACACTACTAAGTTCTTTGGAGACCTAGCCTTCAAGTCTCCAAGCACTTCTTTACTTCTTTCTCCTTCCTTTCTTCTTGACTCCACAAAAGATAATGAACCCACCTTAGGCTAGGGAGAGTAGATATAATAGTATGATGGTGGTGATGGAGGTTTCTAGGCCTTTTGTGGTGATGAAGTAGGTGTTTAAGGTAGAGGAGAGAGCTAGAGAGTTAGGAAATGTATGGAGGCTATAGATAGATAGATATATATAGAGAGAGAGAGAGAGAGAATAAAACTAAGCAAAACTTGAAAAATGAAAAGTGATGTATGTGTGATAAGGGGGGCTCGACCAAGAGGGTTAATGGGTTACAATGTTGGCCCTTGGATGTGCTAGAATAGTCAAAAAGTTTGATCCAAAGGCCATAACTTGTTATCCTTTTTTCTTGGCTTCTAGCTAGAGTCCAAACCATACTTAATAGCTCCAAAAATCAAATTGTGTGACACCCTAGCCAAATCAATTAGGGTTCCTATCTAGGTAGTTTGGGCCTTCCCTTGGACCTAGCTTGAAATGTTTGGGCCATGCTTGATGGTCCGGACAGCCATGGATAAATCTGGCGATTTTCCAGCAGCTTCCGATAACTTCCAGCGACCACTTTTCATCATTTTTCCAAAGTTTCTCCAAATGCTCTTGTGACTTAGGAAATGTGCTCATCTTCTTCAAAAAATGATTAATTTCTACCTTTAAGAGCGTTTCCATGTCAACTCTCAATTTCCTAGCATGAACAGAAAACATTATAAGAACGACACTTTATTCATAGAAGACAAGCAATAAGCATGGAGTTAGGAACATAATTAAAATATAATTATGGACCTAACAATAACAAATTTCAATTTGACACTCATATTGAACTTCTGCAGGATGCGAGTAAACATGGAAGGTTAGTCGGGAAACTTTTTTTATCTTACAGTAACTTGTTCTGTTATATCCTAAGCAGTGAGCATTGCAAGTCAATTCATGCATGCTCCTAGAGCAACCCATTTGAATATTTTCAAATGCATTTTATGATATCTTAAAGAATTTGTTGGTAGGGGATTTATTTTTAGAATAATGAAAACAAAAATATTATGGTATATGTTTATGTAGATTGGGCAGGAAATACCATTGATCGAAAAAACACTTGCTACTGGTTTTTGCACATTTGTCAGGAGAAATTTAGTTACTTGGAAATGTAAGAAACAAAGTGCAGTTACTCACTCTTGTGGAGAAGCTGATTATAGAGATATGGCCTCTGCTGCTTGTAAGCTTTTTTGGCTAAATATTGTTCTGTTTGACTTGGGATTATCTAGTAATCAGTCTATGTCTCTTTATTGTAACAATTAAGTAGCCATGTACATTGCTTCCAATTCTACTTTTCATGAGCGCACAAAATTTATTGACGTTGATTGTCATTATATTAGAAATCAATTACGATCCAATGTGATAGACACTCACTACACTAAAAGTTAAGATCAATTGGCAAATATTTTCACCAAATCTCTTTCTTCTGCTTAGTTTCTCAAGATTCTTGGCAAGCAAGAATCAATCAATCTTCTTGATGGCTTGAGGGGTGTATTGAAGCCTCATGTACATACAACAAAATGTCAATAAAAATTGTTGTTACTTAATTTTTTTTTTCTTATAGCTACTATGTTGTGAGCTATGCATAGTATAGCACTAGGCAACTTTCTTTGATTTTTATTGTTGTTCACTTGTTAACATACATTTATATTTTGCATTACTTTTACTTTTATTTCTCTTATTGCCTATATAAGGCATCTACATATGTATCGTATCACAACACATGAATACTATCAATCAATATAAACAAGAGCAGATGCTCTCTTCCTTGTTTCCCTTGTACCTTTTCTTCATGATATCAGAGCATGAATAAATCAAATCCTTCTTCTGATATCAGAAAATATTTTTTGGTGAATGGGTTAGATGTATAGCAGTTGTAATATAAACAAGAGCAGTTGTTCTCTTCCTCGTTTCCCTTTTACGTTTTCTTCACTCTTTGTTTCCAATACTCATTCTCAGCCTCAATATAGCAGACAAAAACACGTACTCTCTTCTTTTGTGCTTCATGTTTTGGCAAGTGGATGCCGAACTTTGTCAATCTCTCGTGCCCGATTTCCAAAAGTAACTTGCTGTCAATTTGATAATATCATCCTTGTTTTAGTAATACGATCCCAAGTTTGAAATTGTATATTACCTTCAACCGACTGATCCTATCGTGCTTTCACAACTAGAAAACAACCCTCATGAGAAGTCCAAAAGCAATGAAATCGAAACTTGTGCTTTATCACCTCCAATCTTTCCATCGGACCTTGACATGCATGAAGGAGAATATGGACATGGTCCAATACACCGGTGGTGGAGAATAACCGCCGCAAACATGTCCTAACGAGATGCTCCACCCTCGATGTGGAAATCGCCATTGCTCTATCGAGGTGTCTTTAAAGACAACCTCGATAGAAGGTAAAATGGGATCCCATAAATTCTACATCACTAAACTCTGTCCCGGTCCCTTGCTTTTGTCTCTCATAACGAGATGCTCCACCCTTTTCCTCTACCAAATTCAATAGCTCATTAAGATCACCCAACAACACACAAGCAAGCAACAACTCATCACTGAGCACCCGCATAAGGTCTTAGGTTTGGTGGCGTTCCATCGTGATAACCCAATCATTCAACGAACTTCCAAATCAACATGATGAGACCAGTTCGATTTGTATCACACATCACCCCAAAAAAGTGCGACGCCACCTGACTGCTCGATGTTGGCCACGGCCTAGCCACTAAAAAGTCCCATCTTCGAATGCAAGGTTCCCAAAATTCCCTTGTCCTCAATTTTGGTCTTCGAGAAGAAAATGCTAAAAAGTGGATTGAGCAACGTCGTTGTTAACGTCTAGTGACTGTGCCAAAATCTACATGGGGGAACGATGAGGTGGGCTGGTTTGTATTACCTTCGTCCAAACTCTATAATTTGTATACTTTTCGGTTTGTGATTATATAGTTGAGACCAATCATCTTCACTAATATTGGTAATGATCATCTCCACAAAACTTGCAAATGGAGATTATTTACCTATCAAAATTTTCAATTGAGTCTATCAAATTCGTCAATTGAATGAACAACTATAACTTATAAAGAATAACAGCTGCCCATTTCTGCTTTACGGAAAAGTCTTCGTCAACGGCATCTCTCTTGTAGCCCAAGTGACATTTTTCCCCTCTCATCATCGAAAGCGACTTAAAGATTCTCATTGATTCCATGTGTCGACATATGGACACCCCTGAAGAATCTTCATCATCATTGAAGACATTTGGTGTCTGGTAGAGTTGTTTCCAGGCATGGTGTTCAATCATATCTACCAAGAAGCAAACGTCGTTACTGATCATCTCGTGAAACTCGGCCACTCTCGCTCGTCGTTGACGCTTTGGTGTTTTAATATTCCATCCTCTGCCAATCAGACCTTTCGGTTTGATATGATGAGTAGTGGTTGTGTGGGAGGTTTTTCCTTGTAGTTTGTGTTTTTGTTTATTTGTTCTTCTCTTTGGAAAAAAAAACTGCCGATTTATTTGGCAAAATCTAGTGAGCAAGCAAAATTAAGAGTACATACACTAAGTGATACTGATTATTAAATCAAAAGATATAAAGCCGAGACTTATTTAGTCAGTATTTGTGAATCTGGATGAGTTTTTTCCATCCTAGTTTGCATTCAGAACACTACCAAAATCGCCCATATACAGTAACACAATGGCGGCGGAAAAGGGACACTTGGTCAGTAATTATGCAACGTAAGGTAAAATCAATCTCATATCCCATCTATAGAGGTTGTTTGAATGCAATCCCGAGAATAATTTTTCAATGTCAAAACAAGTGGAATGGTGTGATTATAAATCGCATTCACATAAACATTGAAATCGTAACTAAATTACACTTGCAAATGCACGACGGCAAAATTTGGGGCATGGAAGATCACCAAAGGGGTACAAAGCTTCAGGTCTGTCAGACGCTTCAAGGTGTGATGCATCCAAACTGCCAACAATCAATGAAATCACTGAAATCCCAGAAACTGGTGATTATATAAGCTGCAGTGATGGAAAGAGTGCCGCATCAAGGACTTTTGTAATGCCACCAGTTGCCTACGTCTCATCTCATCTCGTCTCGATGGTCTCATCTCTGTTATAAAAGTCAAATTTTTCTTTATTTTGATCACAAAATTGATCCTTAAACCATATATGTCATGCCAACCTGCATTAGATGTGAATGAGGCACACTCAAATTTGCAATCCCCCTCCTACAGTTTTTCCTCAAGAAGGCATAGAAGTAATTTATGATCAACTTCTTAATAAACCAGGACTCTTTCCTAGCCCTAATATCCCCATGGCCCAGAAGGTAAACAACCCCAGATTCTTTTGCCTTGCGAATAAAAGATAGCTCCCGCTCAATACTCTGATCAGCATCAGAAGCTGCTGGGTCAGGAGGCATTGATTTCACCTCCTCCGATGTGCTTGCTTCAGAGATTGGCTTGCTCGACTCCCTGTACTCAACCAGAAGAGGAACGCCAAGTGAGTAGACACTTCCATTGGGAGCTATTAGAACCCTTGAGCAAGACAACTCATCTTCAGAATCTGTGTCCCCATCATCTCCATCACTCTCCAATGACCGCTCCTGAGCCTCCCGGCGAATAAATTTTTCAAGGCTCTCAATTAGTAACTGCTCAAATGTCTGGTGACTTTCTTTACGAACATCCTTGTAGCCATACCTATTGAAGTAATAACATTAGACATCTAAACAAATCATCAGAAGTAAAAACCATAAGGAAAAGATCTTTAAGTATGAACATCAGCAGTTTCTCTCCACATCCAGAGGGATATTACTTTTTTATCGAGTTAAAGTCATTTGCTCATGTTATTAAGGTTCAGCAACACATAAAGAACATCCATAGAAAATAGAGAATAAAAGTCAATTACACGACACATAATTTTTATATTTTTTTCTATATAATATCAGAAGTAAAAGAGGAGGGTAGATAAGTGGTGTGGCCTTCATATTGTTTAACCTATTACTTCTCTTCTGCTAATTAGTTTTTCCTTGGTATATAAATTTGGTACATCTTTTAATATATCAATTGAGGTGCATAATTCGGAAATTTCAAATAAAAGGATGTACTCCCATAACAAATAAACTAAAGAAGGAAAATTTAAAGGAGTCACCAAAGGCCAGCATATCTCTCAAAAGCAAAAATGGAATATAGCATGTTACCTGGCAATGCAACGAAATATGTGGTAGCTTTTTGGGCAAACACGCCTAAATAGGAACCTTTCACTTTGAGGCACTACAGGAACTGGGACATATTTTATACACACAAAGATGACCATTGAGTGGACTGCAGGAAGTGTAGTCAGAAAATGGCCAAAAATAGCTGGTATACCCTTCACTAGCTCATTGTACAGTAAGCCAATGCCAGGAGCTCTGATGGTCCCAAGATTTGGACCCAACTCCCTCATCAAATCCATTGACAGCTTCTGCTTTACTTCGGTTTCATACTTCAGCTTGCTCCCATAGTTCCATATAAACATAATAAAGAACATGATTATAGCAAAGACCAAAATTATCCAACTTCCATCTCCCACACTCCACAGAACAGATGAGAAAAATGTCAATTCCAACCCCAAGAAAATTACTAAGAAACTCAGCACGATGATAATGTTTATCTGCCATATAAGAAGCATTACAATTGTTACTAAAATGGTCGTCATCATCATCACTCCTAGCTCAGCAATTCCTGTAGTAAAAGAGGATCATTATAAAATTAAAAATTAAAAACCAACTATGAAGTGTGCAAAATAAAGTCAGCAGATAGATACAGAAAAGAATAAGTGATATAAACGGATAAAGTATATACTGAAATGCGTACAAGTATATGACATTAGTGAATCAAACAAAGGTTAATCTTTTAGATGGTTTGTCGTTAGTGAATGTAGTATATCCCAGACAACGCTTCAAGTCAAGTACATTTTATGCTAGTTGTAGTTAAAAAAAATGTTAATAGACAAAGCTTCAAACAAGTAGAATTAAGACTACGACAGAACTTGTTTTGAACATAGGAATCTCATTAAAAATGTCAACATGTGTATAATACGATGAAAATTTTCATTTTGTCAAGCTTTAGAATTCTTTGATGAAAGCTCCAAAGTATGTTTGTGATCTTTGTTGAGAGGTTCTAATTATGAGTAAATTTCCGAGGTGACATGTGATCCACTTGCGCAAAACAGAATGTGCAGAATGGCAGAATAGAATATAATTACTTGCAAGTTACAGCTAACCGAGGGCACATAAACAGTTATAACTTTGGGAACGGGACCATTACAAAAAATGATGATGGTAATTGGAATAGAGAAACAAATCAAAAATACCTAAACAAACCTAGACACGGACACAGTGGAGTTAGAACAGTAAAGAAAGATTAATACAAAGGAAGAGTAAAAAGTTTTAGAGAAGAAACTAAATTGGGGAATAGTTTTAAAATAAATTAGACCAATGGCCAATCTTTACAATGACATAAAGCACATCACAAACTTTTATTTTGCAAATACCAATTTTTTGTTAGTGTAAGCCAAAAGAATGAGGGGTGAATAAAAACGATAAGAATATGGAATACTTTTTGCACCATTAATGAAGCATTTCACAACTGTACCTATTAGAGGAACATGAAGGGAACTACAAGATAGTCAGTAGTAATAGGTGACGGGATGCAGAACACTTAAATCCTCTTCCACACAAAATTGAACAATTACATTTGAGCAAAATCTTGTTATGCAAATTCTCAAGTAATAATATGTTACTTAGATCACAAAATGAAGAGCAAGGCCTAAACAACATCAAAATCAGATTAAATATTTTGAACTATAATGAGTTTTACCATATGCATTTCCAATCTCATCGATGCTTGAAATAGTGCAGATAGACACCAGGCAAACCACCAGCAAAAACCAATTTACAACGGGTATATAAATTTGCCCCATAAATTTCCTGGAGGTGTGTATGATTTTCAGGCGAGGGAAACATCCAAGTGCCATTGATTGTTTAATGCAAGAAAATGTGGCTGTTGTCATAGCACGACTAGCAATCAATGCGGCAATATTAGCAATGAGGAACACAGGCCAAAAAGCACCACCTGCAGCCAAAGACATCTCAAGAATTAATGTTTCTTAGATATGCATGCAATAATTCGTTCCAAATTACAAACAACAAATGATATGAGAAAAAGACATATCCTTGCTAACTCATTTTAACATAAACCTAAAACATCTGAGCACCAACGAATGAAAGAAAAAAGAACACCTCAAACTACTCACAGTAAGAAACCAGAAGATCTTACTTGGAATTGAAGAAAAGAAAGCTTGTTCAGCAGCACTGGGATTTTCCATAAGGAATGCCGCTTGGCCCAAATAACCCAACATAAGGCAAGGTAAAACGAGGCATACAAATGTCAACTGTAAAGAACAAGGATCCAGTATTAGAGATGCAAAAGAAAGCAACTAATTCTGATGTATTGCAAAAAGAGTCTTGATTCTTTTACCTGGACTGATCGCACAGAAAAGTAGCAAAGATCTGCAAACATTGCTTCAGAACCTGAAACACCATAATGTCATCAGCGACAAATAGGCGATGATATATATATTTTAAGGAAACATCTTTTTATTGAATAAACAATATACATAGAAAAAGGTGGAAAAGAAGTTCTGCCTTTTTCTAAATAAACTTTTCCATAAGAAGCCACTTCACAGTGCAGAAAATGTGATCAACACTATTACACATAGGCGACTGTATTACACAAAGGTTTCTATCTCTACTCAAAATAGAGGCAAACTTGAACATATAACACAACAGTATTTTAGCACTTGGGATTAATACATTACACTCCGTTCATCATTCTTTGTGCTCTACTCATAATTTTAAATGGTATTCTAATGATTTGCAACAGTCTTTACAATTTGTGGAAACAAGAGCGAGGCTGCAGACCACAATTTCTGTATTGCAGGTTCACAGTCCAGAAATTGCACAAATGAATTTGATAGTCCAGACATGTAGTTGTGAAGTAATAGCTTATTTAAAAAATTCGACTTGTGCTCTACTCAAAATCAAGTGGAATGGTGTCATAATAAATCAGAACAAATATAGTAATAACCTTTTGATTGTTTGTAGGAAATGTAGTTGCACTATTTTAAACAGCATTTAATATTTGAGTCATAGCAGCATACTTTATAATGAACAAATATAGCAATAACCATGCACCGTTAAATATTCATGAGACAACAATTGTAACCTGTTGCGCAAAGGAGACAACCCCCAAGAGAATACCAGGCCTTAGTTGAGTTCCTTTTAAAGAAGTAATATATGTGAGCAGGATTGAATGCCTTCAGAACACTGCTGTCATATTGAACAATATTGTAGATACCAATACCCGCAAGGGAACAAAACCATATGAACAAAGCAGGGCCTACAGCAAGTCCCACTTTACTTGTCCCAAATTTCTGTACACTGAACAAGATTATAAGACAGGCAACTGAAATCATCACCACTTGATCTGCAGCACCAACAGAGAACAAATGACATCAAATTGAGTATCCTTTTATGAACTAAAATGTAGTAAGCGCTTCCAAAACAATAAATGAAAAGGCAGTACCCGGCAATAAACTTAGATCCATACCAAACAATACCTTGCTTAATTGCGTCTACTCCAACCTTTAAACCGCCAACAGCTGAAACTACGGACATTGCAGGTGTAACAACCCCATCCGCAATGACCATAGATGTACCGGCAAGTACTAACATTAGAAGAAGCTTCTTGAGAGTGAGTGAAGCCTCAAGCCTTTCCTTTATTTTCAATGATCTCTCAAGTTCTGGAGACGGCACCTTCAGCCTGAAGCTTGATATGCGTGCATCCGATGGAAGCTGATTCGGAAGAAGACTGACCTTAGCGTGTCGACAAATCAACGAATACAATGCAAATGTACCACCTGATCAATCATTTGGTTCACAAACACACTACACTTCAATTCTTTTCTTGTCTTTTCTTTGAAAATAGCATAGACATTAACAAATATGGGGGCATTACATACATACATACCTTCGCCATCATCATTAGCCCAAAGAACAACGAGAACATACTTAAGCAAAGGAATCAAGATCAACGTGTAGAGGACTAGAGAAGCAGCGCCTAGAACATCTTCGTTACCATTAATAGGCGCTTTGCTGAACATAACACTGAAGGTATATAGTGGACTGGTCCCGACATCACCGAATACAACACCAAGAGTCTGGAAGGCAATTACTAGTTTCCTTCCGAGACTGAAATCCTCGTATTCATTTCTGTGAGCGCCAGGGACATCGAGGGCTTCAACATCGAACGAATCAATGCGAGGCCCAGTGCGAATCAACCTCTGCTCGCCACTATCGTCGTCTTCGTCGTCTTCCGAGTCCATCACGATCCGCTGACGGACATCTTTTGCTTCTGCCTCCTCGTCTTCGTCGTCTATCTCCGACTCTTCCTCCTCGTCTTGAAACACCCAACGAGACTCGACGGAGTCCATGGATCCGCCGCCATTCAACGAATTGCCTTCCTCCTCACCCATCTAACATTCACTCTGCTTCTGATTGATTGTGATTGTGATTCATTCTCAAGCACCAATTCAATCACTGACAGACTGGACGTCTTTTAGGGCTTTTGCAAAAACAACAAATATAACAGTAAAAAGTCTTAAAAACATAACAATACGGACGTTATTATATGGAAGGGTATGCAAGTAATTTTGATATGTTCATACGTAATTAAAATTTCATTATAAAACTTTCATCTATTCCCACTTCCCGTTGTATATCGATGTGTATTTTGTTTTAATTAGAATACAAGTACATATTCTCAATTCTTAATTTATAGGAATATTGATTATAACATATTATAATCAAGGTATGTAAAATTGATATTATCGGCGATATTTCGTCGATATTTCAATTTTTTGGAGTTACCTGAAAAATTCTTAAATATATCTCTAAATTTTTTGAAATTTCTCGATTTTTATCGATATTTCTGATATATTCCCGATATTTCCGATATTTCACGATATTTTCCAAAATTTTCGAAATTTTCGTAAACTTTTCACATTTAACATTTAGTTTAGTAAATGTCCAATCTTCACATACTCAATGTTCAATCCACAATTCACGTGACATGTCCAATACATGCAGAATTACATGGGAGAACAATCATTTAATGATTATTCTTCACAACACACACATGATTATGCACAGAGAGATGGAGAAAATAGTGTGAATTTCAAACCTCATAGGTCTCCTACGTGGCTTTGAAGTATTTATATATTTGATTTTGTGATGTGTGATGTGTAATATATTGTACAAAAGACGTGATGGCCTAGCCTCCCATTAGTTTTAGCGATCAAAAAATAAAAATAAAACTAATAAATTATATTTTAATAATCATCAGCACTTAACACGTACTAATTCATATAGTAATATAACAAATTCATATGTCTTGATGTTTGATCAATATTTTCTTTTCACATAAGGTAAATAATTGATCATGTAACAACCTTCAAAAATTTCATTATAAATTTTCATGTATTTTTATTAGTTTCCGTCATTTCTGTCAGAATTTTCACTGAATTGATATTTCATCGATATTTCCGTATATATATCCAAATTTTGGAACGTCGATATATCCTTGATATCCAATATTTTACTTCTTGATTATAATGTGTATATTAAAGTCAGCTATCAATTAACAAAGTACAGTTTCAGTCCATATCTTCTGCGTATCTATTTTCTCCTTCAACATGTTATCGACAACACTTAGGTTGATTATCATCACCACCTAAGAAAACTATTCGTAAACTATCACATTATCAATAAATTAACCCACTTTTAGAAAAAGCAATTTAGAACAAAGACGTGTAATTCTAAAAATACGTTTCACCCATTGTTCTGCTACGGCATATTTCAAATAAACTAAATAGAAGTACAAAACTATAGCACATGAAAACACCTAAAGCAAGGAGAACATCATTTGTCAATTCCAGGAGACATGCCATGATCATAAGAAGCTATTGTGGTATCTCCAATCTCAGTTGAATCTAGACTTTGCGCACTTGAATATTGTGAGTAGACTGGAGCCGCCAAATGGGCTGTCTACCGCTCTGAACGAGTGCAACTTCTTCTCCTGCCTCAACCATTCCTTGTTTCTGTACAGAAGATGCGAAAAAAATGAATAATGTGGTGTGAATCAATCAAAAGGTTGACAGGAATTTTAGATGTTCGACATTGTTAATTTAGATACTAATAAAAAAGATACTACAGCATAGGCCTTAAATAAAAGTAAAAGAGAGCCAAGATTGACCATTGCCCATATAATCCTTACCTGCAGCACAGACAAGGCATTAGTGAAGCTCTTCTCCACGTCAGCTGCAAACTCCATGTATATAGGACACACACCTTCATACAGAGCCAGTCTCTGTTGTATCCTTTTACTGCAAGGTCATCAAAGTACACGTAGCATAATTATTTAAATAGTCAAATTCATATTCCTAATTTCTATAGCTTACAGCTATCATGAACAAGGTCTTTGTATCCAGTGACAAGATACTCACTCATTTGTAAAAGCAAATATTGTCCCTGAAGGACGATAACGGCTCAATAGAATAGCCATGAAACCAGTTCTTGTGAACACAACGATTGAGGTTCCAAGAGTATTGGACATCATGGTAGCATGGTACGCAAACATCTCGCTCATATGATTCTATAAAGAAAAGGAAGTCTAGTCAGTATCCATTTATGACAATTAGATGGGAACAAAACATTTCCCAAACATTAAGATGGGAGGACACTGTAGATGGATAACTGAATGATGATATATACGTTCACTAACCTTGAAAGCCTTGCCCAGATTGGCTGGCATATGGCCAGCTACAACAGTTGCTTCCGTCCGAAGTGCAACGGTGTGCATAACTTTCACAGCTTTTAATGGATTCCTGCATAGATATAAAGCCAATGACCGTATTCAGTATCCTACGGTCAACATTACACTACAATCCAAAGATGGTTTCACTAACCATGCCAACTTACTTTCCATGAGCAGTTTCTCCAGAAAGCATAACTGCATCAGCACCCTCTCGGACAGCAATGGCGATGTCCGATACCTCAGCTCTGGTTGGGGTTGGGTGAACAATCATGCTTTCAAGCATATTTGTTGCAACAATAACAGCCTTCCCCATGCTATGGCATATCCTGATAATCTCTTCCTGCATTTTGAGATTAAGGTGTGTTAAGGTTGTGACAATCTATATAGCCGATTACAGCTATTTTCAACCATGTTTGTTTGCTGTTTTTTTTTTCCTATATGTTTGTTGTAAACTACCTGCAAAAGTGGGACCTCTTCAACAGGGAGTTCTGCACCAAGATCTCCTCTTGCAACCATCGCCTAAAAGAAGACGTGAATGTGTTAGTGTAATCAGGCAATTTGAAGTGTCTCTTCTTTATGCTATGTGCCAAACTTTAGTTTTGCTCATATCAGGTTCTATATGTCAGAGATTGATCAAAGTCTATTAGTCAAATATTGGTTGTTAACAAACGGATAATCAGGACGGGATGTTGAAAATTGCTAATTGGGGACAAAGCTTATAGTCATTGGTTCAGAAAATTACCCCATCAGATGCTGTGATTATGGAATGCAAGTTTGGGATCGAGTCTGCACTTTCAATTTTTACAATAACATGTATATCCGCATTGGAGCCTGCAATACCAAGTATTTGTTAAAAGTAAGTAAAGCACATGGTAATCAAATGCATTTCATGAATGTAAGATAATAATATTAAAATAGTTACTTTGCAGATAGTTCTTCAATTCATATACAACTTGTGCATCTTTGACAAATGAAACCGCATAGAAATCAACTCCATTGTCTACTCCAAATTTGATATCTTCCCAATCTTTCTCTGCAACAAATTGGTTTTAAAAAGATAAGTCCGTTCAGACATAGCCTTTAAACTCTAAAAAAAAAGGAAAGAAACAAAAATAAAAGGAGATGATGGTCAGTTGGGAAGTTAGGAACCGAACCAGTGATGGAGGGTAATGTTGCACTTTTCCCTCGCACATTCAAATGCCGCCTAGACTTGAGTTCTCCTCCATCGACAACTTCACATTTCACTGAATCTGCTGTCTTGGACTTGACCAAAAACGACATCATACCACCTATAGAACAAGTCAGGAATCACAAATTCAAAATGCATACAAATAACCATGAAACCCAAATGATCAAGTGGAAACTACTATTATGCATACCATCAACCAGAAGCATGTCACCCTCCTCTACATCATTAACAAAATCATCATAGTTGACACTAACACAATCTGCTGTTCCAACCCCTCCCTGAATTGTAAAAGTAAATTCCTGTCCCGGAGCCAAATTAATCGGCTGCGGCAAGTCACCACTCCTAACCTCAGGGCCCTGACACACCCGACAATGGAGGAGACATGAAATGATAGTTAGTTTGCTGGGAATACGAATATGAACATAACAAAGAAAAGAAAGAGTAAGTTTAAGCTGACCTTGGTATCAAGCATGATTGCAATGACATTGTCTTTGGACTGCACATTGTACTCCTTAACCAAGTCGATAACCTTCTGATGAGAAGCGTGATCTCCGTGGGACATGTTGAGTCGGGCAACATTCATACCGGCCTCAGCCAGCTTCCATATCATTTCGCGAGTGTCTGTTGAAGGACCAATGGTGCACACAATCTTGGTCTTGCGCCTCACTGTCGGCTTCGACCACATTCCCCCAACCACCGCCGAACTAGTACTGTATTGCTCCTCTATCTAACACCCCCAACAGAACATAGTAAGCTACGTTCACAGCATTCAGTTAAAGTGACCTCAACTCCAACAGTCCAACTCACCTTGGGTAAGTCACTCTCAGAAGGCACCGGAACGACCTCCTCGGCCTGTAGCGACCGCGCCGTCGCAGCACTCTCAGACCTCCTTTTGCTGCTGCTGCTGCCAATCACTTTCCGGCAAGGCTTCTTAGCGAAGACGGTGGAACCGAAGCTCGGAGGCTTGAGCTTATCGGAGGTTCGGGATCCAGAGCCGGGGCACAGGATCGAGCTCTGAATCGCTCGCATAGCCATTTTCTCTCTCTCTTATTTTTTTGGAGTGTTCTTGAGGTCTGAGATGAGTAAGAATGTAGGGGAGGGAGGAATGAGAAGGAGCAATGAGAAATGAGTTGGACAAGTCGCCGGCGGAGGTTTTGAGGTCTTTTCGCTTTGGTCGTATCGAAGGGAAATGACTTGTTCGCAATCGAAGAGATTTTTGGGCCCCGTGGCCTGGGTGGGGACAACTTCAAAGGGTTTTGGACTTTTGGATTCAAAAGACCGGAGGAGCATTTTCAGTCTCACGCCAGGTAAATAGTTTATTTTTCTATTTTTGGCAGTATAAGGCAAGACTTTAATACGTTACCTAAATTATATATTTTTCTATAATTAATAACTTTAAAATTAACAAAAATTTATTAATTTAGTAAGATATTAAATAATTGATAAATTAATAAGTTAGTAATTAAATTATAATTGTTATATCTTGTTTAATTATATCATTTTGTAATTTATTGTCTATACATTAGTGAGATCACTTTAATACGCATCCATACAATAAAATTAATATGAAATTATATATAAGGTATCTTTATTTCTCATTTAGGTCATTAATATTTTATATCATAATTAAAGTCATTTTCATTTCTTATTTTTTCTTAATTTTCCAATTTTACTCTTTTATTTAAAAATTCAGATTTATTCTCTCTCTCTCTCTCTCTCTCTCTCTCTCTCTCATGTCCCGCTGTGTCCCAAATCTGGGTATTGACCTCCTTGTCGTCGATCTCCACCGCACCAGTCTAAAACTCGACACCAATTGTGGCCTTGGTTTTTTGGTCGAACTCGTTCCTGGCGAAGCGAGAGAGCAGGTTGGATTTGCCCACAACCGAGTCGTCGATGAGGACAACCTTGAACAAGTACTCCTCGCCACCAGATTGCTCGTCGTCCTCCATTGTTGTCTCACAATGAGCTTGGTTTGTGTGGGAGAGAGGGTTTAGTTAGCTTCCATTGTTGACTGAAGTAGTACCTGTAGAATACTAGTTTAGTTATTAAACCAACAGAGATCTTTAGTGTAGTTTTTGCAAAGATCTTAATTCCGATGTCGATTTTGTGATAGTAATGCTATTTGTGCCGAGTACACGAGTAGTGAAGTGAGATTTTAGTGTTTGTTTGTGCTGTAATGATTTTAGGACTTGCAGTCTTACTTACCAATCTAATTTGTGATTTCATCAACAATGCAAGGAATTAGTCGAGAGATTAAGTGCTAGTTATGATTTAGTGCAGGTTGTTGATGAATATTAAACATATTATTTCTGTTCTGAGAATAGTGTTTACAACAACTTGTAGTAATATTTTTAACAACCTCTAGTAATGTTTTCAAAAATTTGTAGTTGTGTCTTCAAGTTCCAGTAGAGTAGTTATTGTAACAACCTATAATAGTATTTTCAACAATTTATGATAGTGTTTTCAACAATCTGTGGTTATGTCTTCAAGTTTCAGGAGAGTAGTGTTTGCAACAACCTGTAGCAGTGTTTTCAAGAACCTGTGGTAGTGTCTTCAAGTTCCAGCAGAGTATTATTTGCAACAACCTGTCGTAGTATTTTTAACAATTTGTAGTAGTATTTTCAGAATGATTTAATATCATGACATGGATGTAATTATTCAGAATGATGAGGGTATTTTTTCCTCGCGTTATTATTAAGTAACCTAATTTGGGAAGAAAATACATGGTGACCTTATTTAGTATAAACTTTTCTTAATTGACCTTATTTGTAATTTACCCATAAAACAAAACTAAATAGTTTACTAGTGTTAGGTATAGTAAAACCTCTATAAATGAATAACTTCGGGACCAGGAATAATTATTACTTCAACGAGATTATTTTTTTTTCGATAAATGAATAATTTATTAGTTTGTCGAGATTTTAGATATTTCCTAGTTAATGAAAACGATCCAATGATGGAATCGCTACTAATGAGGTGATAATTGAAAGATAATGATCCAAATGACAATTCTGCTATACCGATGGTTTCTTCACACACAAAAAAATGCATTTGAGACTGTAGTTACCTTGAATAACTGTTTATTACAAAATGAAAAGAATTTATCAAATGTGGTACACATATTGCAAAAGTTCAAGGACGAAATTAAATTGTCTAGATGCGAAGAAGAAACAAGGTACAATTAATAGTCTTTTGTCAACCTGATTTTATATAGGTTGTTGCAACTTGACTTTATATAGGTTGTTGCAGACACTACTCTGCTGGAACTTAAAGACACCACCACAGGTTGTTGAAGACACCACCAAAGGTTGTTGAAAACACAACTACATGTTGTTGCAAACACTACTCTGCTGGAACTTGAAGACACCACCACAAGTTGTTGCAATAGTAAAGGTCAGGATAAGGTCCCCACCATTTAATTTTAGACTATTTGTTTCACGAGATTAGTCTACTTAGTTTGTGAAGTAGTATATCTAATATTAATAAATAATCTACTTCTATTGTATCGATGCATTAACCCATCGAAGAATTTCCTACATTCGTAAATATTTTGTGAGAAGACAACACTAGAAATTCTTATAATGTCAAGAAAATTTCAAGATCGAATTCAAGTTGACATCAATTTCAAGAAGCAATAAATTACAATTGAGTCATTTTAGATATTTAGGGGAGTTAATTATTTATATGCATTAATGTATTATTAATTTATATATTATATGTGGCCTATATGAATTTTTGAATTTCTATAGTCTTATAAATTTAGCTAATTATTAATTTAACATGTTATCTCAAAGTCAGGACCGACAAAAAAATATCATTTTAGCAAGGTTATTAATTAACCGAGTATTAAATTATCGAGGTTCTACGTACTATTTATGCCTTATAGATTTTTTATTTTATTTTAGTGGAAAACCATACTTTCTAAATTTCATTAAGAAAATTTTGCAGAAACCAACAGGTGACCAAGGCAGAGATTTTTGCAGCAATTCAATTCATTGGCCCATTGAAAGCTCCTGGTCCACATAGAATCCATGCAATTTTTTTTGAGGTAATAATAGAATTGAATACAAGAAATTCACCAGTGTGTCCCAGCTAGATAAAGAGAAACTTCCTACAGTAGACTATACGATTACATTCTTGAACAAGTACATACATAGCTCGACGGGATAAGTGTAGGATAAACACTAAAAATGTCAAGGTCTCACACTCTATCTAATAGTAGAGTGAGTCACCATTCCTCTGCCTCAGCCCTAGCAAATATTTGACCCTTTGTGAGATTCAATAGGTCACCAGACATCATTTTCTTAAGCCACGAAGCCCATCTCCAAAAGCAGGCCCAATCTTCAGTAGAGTTTAGTGGTCGAATGAAAGGACCCAATCCCGATTCAGTTACCTAAACCGGAATCAAACCCTTTCGAAAATACGAACCAACAAAAATTTTTCAAAATTTTGGCAGAGTTTCGTTACTAACGTGGAATTGTATAAACCTGCACCCTGAAAATAACACTTCATCCTATGCCACAAAAGCCAAACCGTGGGCACCAATCCCATCCGGATTTCTCAACATCAATATAATCAATAACAGTAAACAAACTGTACTATGTATATATGTATATCCGAGAAAATCCGTATAAACATGTATCAGAATGTATCAGAGCGACCTCTAGTATAACATATATACAACATATACACATCAATAGGCGAAACAAGAACCTACTGGAAAGCACAGGTAACTCTGATCACTAGCCTCCAAACCGCGACGTGAAAACACCAAAACCTGAACTGCAACTGGGCACGGAAACCGAAAAGCCCAGGGGAAAGACAATAAACACGTTAGAGTGAGTGGACGAAAATAAATGTCTTTCACCGAGTAATATATGTTATAAAAATATATGCGAGTCGAAATATAAATAAATCAGTTCAATAGTATACGAGGAGACGCTAACTCCAACTTGTACACAGAGCATGCAAAGAAAATCTCACGGGGCCACTCATGGACACATCCGTGCTAGTACAGTCGGAATCACGGAGTCCTTGACTACCACGTGATCCATAGCCAGAAAGGCCTCGGTTCCAGGGTACTGCCCCTCGCCGGTCAGGTAGGGGTACTGCCCCTCCTGGTGGCCTACCATCGGGGATCAGCCGAGAGGCAAAGTGTATCGATACAACAACGTAACTGAGACTGTACTCTGTGTAAATCAAATCATAAACAATTCGATACGAATGCATGAAATACATATAAATGCATGAATACTCGTATACATATATTCGTATAAGTATAATCGTATAACACATGCTCGTAATAAACATAATCTCGTATGAAATCTCATGTTCGTAAAACCATAATCATGCTGCATGCTCAATTCATAAAACGTATATAAAAGACTCGCAATTAATCCGTGAAAATAAAGTGTCCACTCACAGACTCGCGTAAAGCGCACTCGCGCTAATCTCGTGGACCGGCGGAAGATCCCTCGCCTGAAGCACGATCGCGATCCTGATCTCGATCTCGATCTCCTGAATATCCACAAAATATAACTGATCAATATCGTAATCCACCACACGGTACTGATGTACGGAAACCAACCGTTCCCGGAAATGTGAAATGCAGTACAAAATGAATTACGGAAATCCCGAAATCCCCACTCGAAATCTCGACTGAAAATCGGCTAACCAAATCAACCCAAAAACCTCTGTACGATAAGCAGGGCGTGATTACGAGAAAAATTACATTAATTACGTCGAAATCTGAAAAGTTGACTTTTCTCGCCGGAGCGCCGCCGTTGACCGCCGCCGCCGTCGCCGCCGCGCCGTCAACGGAGACTTTCTCCGGCGAAGAAGCTCCAGATCGCACAACCTCCAAAAGCCCAACATGTTTCTCAACTGGCACTAAAGCCAAAACTCACCGGAACAAGCCCAAATCACATCAAACAGGTCGAAATTCCAGATTCCGGTGACCAATTCGGGTCACCCCAAAAACTTATCCTCGTCCCAATATAATGACAGGGAAAGTATCACCCAAGTATGGGGAACAAAACCCCCATCAAACCGACCTCCAATCCTCGCCGGAACCACCGTAACCGATACCGGCGAAAATCTCGAACTCGACCCGATTCGGGTTCCAAGAAAACTCAACCAATTTCCATAATTTCAATTGCAAAACCACTTAGAATCACAAGAGGAAGCGTTTTATACCTTCAAAGAAGTCGGAGGTGGCCGGAAAATAGGTCGTCGGACGATGAAGCCGAAACGGGAAACTCTCTCCCACGGTCAACGGTCAAACTTTCCAATTTTGGAAAGTCAACGACTGGTCAATGCAAAACTGTATTTTTACGACAATTCTCGACTATTTTTATATTTATACTCGAGCCTCGGGTCGATCGATGGTCCAAAACGAATATGCGATATGATTCGGATAAACACGAAATAATCGGATAAACTCGTCGGATACCGAAACTTCAAATAATCATAAAATATTCCTTGGTTATCGGAAAAATCTTCCGGAACCGCCCACGAGCTCGAAATCACGTACTCTACCATTTCCGTGAAGACACTCAACTCAAATTCTCGACTGAAAACATAGTCGCGAATCGAATCGGCAAACCACAATTATGATAATAAACTGCGACTAAACTCAATCTCGAGAATCGTGCCGAATATGCATCAGATTCTGGTTCGGGTTGTCACATCGAAAACAAAGAAAACCATAGGCCCACAGTGTAACGACCCAAATCAAAATTACACACTTAACGCATCGTATTATGCTTTATCGTGGATTAGTCGTAATAATTAGTATTTATCATATCAAATGTGGACCGTTGATTTAATTAGGAGCTTAGGATATAAAAGGTAGGAGTTTGGGCAAAACCAAACCCAGAACCCCGTTCGGCCTTGACCCGTATCTCCGACGACGACCCGACTTTGACCCACTAGAAAACGTCATTGTTGTCAGCGTTCTTGGTATGGTTTTGAAGATCTTGTTATCCTCTTTCATTTCCTAGGTATATTGTTGGATTTGGTTGAGTGTGGTGTGTGAATTGACGAGGTGAACTCATCGGTATTCGGGGGTAACAGACGACAGTGCTCAAGCGAGTATTGGCTGTTGAGGGTTAAGGGTTCGTGTAGCTCTCATCCTCCTATGTCGTTTGTGACCAACCTTGAGCTCTGTGGTGGCTCGAAGTGGCGCTGCGATGACAGAGGCAATTTTAGGGTTTTTGGGTCGTCGACTTTCGGGGCCGATTTCGGCTCAGTGAGGATGAATCAGGTATTTGGTCTTTGAGGGAAGTTGTAGGCCTCATGATGGGCTTTCTAATGATGTGCCACTGGGCACTGTGGGTGGAGGCAAGTGGTAACCACACGCCACCTTCCACGGCGGAGTTTCGGCGAGGCAGAAACCTAGTTTTGACCAGCGAGTTCTCGGGGTAGTTTCTATATTAGATTCGCGTACTTTGTTGAATTGAATGATTTCATTATTTTTGATCAAAAGACCGTGATCAATATTTGGGTGAGGGGACTTCCGCCAGACCTTTGAGTTTGTTGTATACTGTGAGTGGACATTTTATTTTCACAGTCTTCTAGCGAGTTTTGTAGATTATATTTTTATTCAGTTTGAGGTTTCATTTTTTAGTTTTTGAGGCTAGAGTTCTAGACATTATTACAGATATTCAGTATTGCATTTATGCATCGGTTACTCGACTGATCCTCGAGTAGCTCCTGGATGAGTTAGATGGCTCTACCTCAGCATTCACATCGCCTGAGTTAGGTGGCTCTTGACGATTTTAGGTGACTAGAGGTATAGTTACTCTAGTTACCATTTCACTTAGACTTGTCATCTTAGGTTAGACGGCCCTTGACGCCATCTCAGCTGTACGATACTCAAGGAGAATTAGATGACTTTTAGCCCTCCCTATGTATCTTCTGTCTTTATATTTTACTTAAACTCACTGATCATTTTAGTACAATATTGGTGGACATGCATAAATTAGTTTTGCATTTGTGTCTAATGGATCATTGATTTTTGTCCACTCACTCTAACAATTTTCATGTTTTATATGTCTTTCCCTAGGCCTTTAAGTTTCTCGTTGCCCAGTTTGCAGCTTTTATCCTGTGGTTGCACGTCATCGTCGAAGGCTTAGAGTTCAAGTCACACTTCTTGTAATACCCCGAAAATTAGTATAATAATTTAGATTATTATATAACTCGTTAAACTTAGAAATTACTATAATTTAATTTAACCTTAGAACCTTTAGAATTCAATAACAAAATGTCTAGCGAAGTCAATATATAAAAACGAGATTTAGAGAAACATTAAGGGAGTAAAGCAAATTAATGGTCCAATGGATACGCATGTTCAAGTTAGGTACTCTCTAGTCTTGGGTTCGAGACTACTACTACCAGAAAACACACTATAGCCGACGACCAAAAATCGTCAGCCTGTTAGCCTTTGTAGTCGGCTATAGTAAACGTCGATAAACATTCGTCGATTATAGTGCCATCGGGAGAACGTCGTCGGCCAAACTATAGCTGAAGACAATTGTGCATGTCGTCAGCTATAGTTTGGACAATAACCGACGACAAAAAAAGTCATCGGTTTAAGTTTGTGACTTTTTCCGACGACAAAGTCATCGGCCAAACCTTCCCCCTCCAGTCAATATGGTTGACCCGGCTATATTATAGCTAACAACAGTGAAAGACCATCGTCGGCTATAGTTTTTAACTGTCGTTGGCTATATTATCCAACTCGTCGGGTATAGTATGAAAGTCATCGGTTTATGTGAGCACTTTAGCCGACGACTTTGACTAAAGTCGTTGACTAATGTTGCTGATTTCTGAAGAAAAAAACTGCATATTCTGGATTACTATTTCCAGAACCTGCTAATTCTACAATTTTATTTCCACTATAGCTAACAACACATAAAATGAAAACAAAACACATATTCACCAACAAACACAAATTAATAATAAAACTTAAGCGTATGTGAAAGGACTCAACCCCGATTTAGTTTCCTAAACTGGAATCAAACCCCTTCTGAAAATACGAACTTGCAAAAACCACAAAACTTTCTACAGAGTTTCGTTACTAACGCGGAATTTCCATTAACCTGCACCCAGAAAACACAGTTCATCATATGCCACAAAAGCCAAACCGTGGGCACCAATCCCATCCGAATTTCTCAATATCATAAAAATAAAGTAAAGTAGTAATCAAAACTGTACATTACAGTAATCCGGAGAAAAACATACGATAACAAATCTATAATGTATCAGAGCGACCTCTAGTGTATATATACAAAAATATACAACAGTAGGCAAAACAAGAAACCTAGTGGAAAAGAAAGGTAGCTCGAACGCTAAGCTTCCAACCGCGACGTGAGACACCAGAATCCGAACTGCAAACTGGACACGGAAACCGAAAAGCCCAGGGGAAAGGCAATAAAATTGTTAGAGTGAGTGGACTAAAATAAACATATGCCTTTCACCATTAACATATATCATAAAATCAAGCAAAGCGAGTTCGAAAAATAAATGGAGGTGTCAGGGGAATCTCTCAAGCCCAACGGTCAGGCAAATCTCTCAAGCCCGACGGTGATAGGCTAGGTGAATCTCTCAAGCCTAGCGGGCACATCAGGGGAATATCTCAACTCTGGATCTGACTACCAGTGATCAGCCGAGTAGCCAATGCATCGATGTTAAATAAATGCCATCACCATATAAAATATAAAACAATATGAAAGGACCCAACCCCGATTTAGTTGCCTAAACCGGAATCAAACACCTTCTGAAAACACGAACCAACAAAAACCATCAAAATTTCGGCAGAGTTTCGTTACTAACGTAGAATTACCATTACCTGCACCTGGAAAATACACTTCATCCTATGCCACAAAAATCAAACCGTGGGCACCAATCCCATCCGGATTTCTCAATATATCAACAGTAATGTAAAGTAATAAATATAACTATACTTTACAGAAATCCGGAGAAAATCGTATGAAAATATACATCAGAATACTCAGAGCGACTTCTAATATATATATACAAATAGTAGGCCAAACTAAGAACCTACCATAAAAGAAACATCGCTCGAATACTATGCCTCCGACCACGACGTGCGACACCAGAATCTGAACTGCAAACTGGGCACGGAAACCGAAAAGCGCAGGGGAAAGACATGAAAACTGTTAGAGTGAGTGGACGAAAATAAATGTCTTTCGCCGAATAATATATGTTATAAAAACATATGCGAATCAAATGTATAAAAATCATATGGTACACGAGGGAGACTCTAACTCCTCACGCGTACGTACACGAGGGAGATTCTAACTCCTCACGCGTACAGAGCATGCATAAAAATCCCGCGGGGTCGCTCGTGGACACATCCCTGCTAGTACAGTCCGAATCACGGGATCCTAGACCCACACGTGATTCTAGCCAGAAAGGCCTCAGGTCAGAGGTCTGCCTCCCCCCAGTAAAGGCCTCGGGTCAGGAGTCACAGCCTCCCCCGGTACACATCCTCGGGGATTAGCCAGGATGCGAGTGTATCGATACAACAACATATACTGAGACTGTACTCTGTGTAAATCAAATCATAAATAGTTCGATGGAAATGCAATAAACAATATATATATATGCATATACGTAATATATACTGGTATAAGCATAATCGTATAACACATACTCATGTAAAACATAATCTCGTATGCATGCTCGAGTTCGTAAAACGTGTAATAAGACTCGCAGTCAATCTGTGAAAAGAAATTGTCCACTCACTGACTAGCGTAACGCAGTTCGCGTTAACCCGTGATCCGGCGGAAAATCCCTCGCCAAACGAACGATCACGAACCCCTGAATAATCACAAAATTCATTTCTCAAAGTCATAACTCGACAATTCAAAACAAATCACGAGAAACCACCGTTCTCGGAAACACACGATTCAATTACAACGAACTGTCGGAAATCCGATATTCACACCTCAATACCTCGCTATGATTTCGGACGCTCAATTCGAAAAACGAACCTCCCCACTGCGATCGGAGCGCGATTTCGAGTGAAACGACATGCAACTTATCGAAAACCCCAAAAAGTCAAAGTTTGACCGTTAAACGCCGGCGGCGGCGGTGCCACCCAAACGGAAAATTTCCCGGTGGAGCAACCTCTATTCCACTCCAAATCACCCACTGAGCAACTTTCTCAACTGCATCAAAGGCCAATTCTCACTCTAACTAGTCCAATTCCATGTAAAACCGAATTGTCTCACAAATTTCAAATCAAGAATTCTCCATACACAATCAAAATTAGAACTCCATACTTACATGGTTAGAATCATGGTGAGGAGAGCTTCAAAGCCCACTACAAATTGTAGCTCAATTCGGCCGGAATTATACAACCCGAATTCACTCAAAATCCTCCATTTTTTTTTGCCGGAATTTCTCCCTCCTCCGGCGTCCCACGCCGTGAGAGGAGGCCGGAGTCAACCTGAGGGGACCAAGACGAATTGAACGAGCTATGGGCCGTGCCCTGGGGTGGCCGGACAGCGAACCACCGCCGTGGGCCGTCGCGCCACCGTCGCCACTTCCTCTCTCCCCGCGTTGACCGGGTCAACACCAGTCAACCACAAACTCTCTCTTTGACTTTCCACAAATGGCAACCCCAATATTTATACTTTCTATTTTAGGAAACTTTCAAACACTCTTTTCGATAAACTTCAAATATCTGTAACTTTCGTACCGTAATTCCCATTTCGATAATTCTCGCGGAAACAAACTCGACTCGACACACTCTTCAATTATCACCCGAAGTCAAACACATCGACCAAACCAATAATAAGTCAACGGTTCAACCCAAACACATACTTTAACCGACTAAATAATCAACAATCGAAAATATTCGTAATTTAATCTTCGTACCTCGGAATAATGCTCCAGAAGTTCCCACGACCTCGAAATTAAATTCTCAACAACTTCCGTGAAGAAGCCGAAATCAGATTCTTGTCCATTAATTTAGTCGCTAACAAATCTGACATATAAAACTGATTATATCAAAACTTCAAATATTCATATTTTATTCCTCGGTTGTCCAAATAATGATCCGAAACTGCCCACGAACTCGAAATCACGCGTACAACGACTCTCGAGAAGAGACTCAGCTCAAATTTTCGGCCAATAATTTAGTCGTGATCAAGTCCGGCGATTCAAACAATTGTCGGAAATCTGCGATTACGCGCAAGCTCGTAGATTAAGCTGATTTCACTGCTGATTCTGTTCTGGGTCATCACACAATACCTCCAAAAGCAATAAATAATCTCAACATCGTACATAAATAAATACGGAAATCACGAACTCGCGACAACAGTGAAAATAGAAAAGTCCACTCACAGGTGAGCACAGCGCACACATGCGCTAATCACGAGATCCGGCGGAAGATCCCTCGCCTAATGTACGATCTTGATCCCCTGAATAATCACAAAATATAACTGATCAAAATCATAGCTCATCACACTGTACCACATCTCGAAAACCAACCGTTCCCGGAAATATATAACTCGGTACAAAATAGTCGACGTAAACTCTCAAAATCTCCACACAAACCCTCGACTAAAAATCCGGTATCCAAATCAACTCAAAAACTTCAAGACGATGATCGGGGCGCAAATACGAGCAAAACGACATATAACTCGACAAATTTCAAAAAGTCAATGGGTAGCCGGAGCTCCGCCGTTGACCGCCGCTGCCGCCGTTGGCGCGCAGTCAACCGGAGAGATTTCCCGGCGGCCAAGCTCACCGTAGCTTCTCCTCCTCGAGCCCAATACATCTCTCAACTACACCAAAGGCCAAATTGGACGGCAAGTAGCTCAAAATCAGCTCGAAAAATCACGGCCGAGAATCGCCGGAAAACTTTCCAGGCCAATTCTGGTGCCGTCATGCCACCTCGTCCCTCAAAACCAAAGGGGAAATCATCCTTGATCAAAACCCAATCGATTCCACCCAAAATCCTCACTGGAAAGCCACTGGAGCGCCGCCCCCAAACGGAGCCGATTCCGGCCGGAAAACACAAACTTCAAACACTCTGTTCTCCCTCAAAGCGAAACCAATTCAAAAAATTCCAAGTTCTAAATAGTTGGAAATGAAGAGAGGAATCGTTTCATACCAATATCCAGGCCGGAGGTGGCTGGAATCGTCAAACCTGAAGGCGGCAGTTCGTTTCGCACGGTGAAAACTCCGGTCAACCAAAAATCAACGGTCAACTCTAGGTCAACGCTGGTCAAACTTTCAAAACAGTGTTTTCGACAAATTTTTGACTTTCCGATATTTATACTCGTGGCTCGATACGATCGACGGTCCAAAACAGAACACATCCACGTTTCGGATAACTCAAATACGAACGGATAAACACGACGAAATTCTGTGATTTCGAATATTCATAACATATTCCTCGGTCGTCAAAATAATTATCCGGAAACGCCCACGAACTCAAAATCACGCGTACAACAACTCTCGAGAAGAGACTTAACTCAAATTCTCTCCCGGTAATTAAGTCGTGATCAAAACCGGTAATTCAATTCATTAACGAAAAACTGTAATTACGCGTAAACTCGTGGATTAAGCCGATTACTATACTGATTCTGGTTCGGGTCGTCACAAATCTACCCCCCTTAAAAAAAATTGACCTCGAAATTTAAGTACCTGTCAGGTGAACAGATGAGGATACTGCTCTCGCATACGTTGCTCAGTCTCCCAGGTGGCCTCTTCAACTGAGTGATTCTGCCATAAGACCTTCACCAGCGGTATAACACGGTGCCTCAACTCCTGCTCACGCCGATCGAGAATCTGTACCGACTCCTCCACATATGTCAAATCCTCTCGGATAGGAAGCTAATGTGGTGCTAACACATGTGATGGATCAGGGATATACTTCCGCAACATCGAAAAATGGAAAACATCGTGTACACGAGCCATCTCGGATGGTAACTCAAGTCTGTAAGCCACGACACCAACCCTCTCGGTAATCTCGTACGCACCAATGTATCATGATAGAAACTTGCCACGCTTCCTGAAACGCACAACTCCCCTCCACGGAGATAGTTTCAGGAAGACCCAATCGCCCACCTTGAACTCGAGACTCTTTCTTCTCACGTCTACATAACTCTTCTGGCGATCCTGGGCAATCTTCAATCTATCCTGGATAATCTGAATGTCTTTCATGGTGCTCTTCACCAGATCAGGGCCAATAAGCCATTGCTCACCCACCTCACTCCAGCACAATGGAGTGCGGCACTGCCTCCCGTATAGGGCCTCATACGGTGCCATCTCAATACTGGCCTGATAGCTGTTGTTGTAAGCAAACTCAATCAAATGTAGTAGCTGGTCCCAATTTCCTCGAAATTGCAAAACACAAGACCGCAACATATCCTCGAGAGTCTGAATAGTCCTCTCAGACTGCCTATCAGTCTGAGGATGAAAAGCTATACTAAAACGCAATCTAGTACCCATAGCTCGCTGCAATGCCTGCCAGAACTCGGAAGTAAAATGATTGTCTCAGTCAGAAACAATAGATACAGGCACACCGCGCAGTCGAACGATCTCCGACAAATACAACTTTGCCAATTTGCCCACTGAAATCTTCCCCGGAAGTACGCGGTAACTGATACACGGTAACCCAAATACCAGTATTACCGGCTGAAGTACGCGGTAACTGGTACACGAAATCCATGGTAATGTGCTCCCACTTCCAAACTGGAATCTCTAGGGGCTCCAACTTTCCCGCAGGCTTTTGCCTCTCCGCTTTGACTTGCTGACAAATCAAACATTTGCTCACATATGTGGAAATCTCCCGCTTCATATTGTGCCACCAGTAATAAACTCGAAGGGTACGAAACATCTTCGTACCACCGGGATGCATCGCATAAGCTGAACAATAAGCTTGATATAAAATCTCTTTCTTCAAACTCTCGTCCCTGGGCACACATAATCTGCCTCTGAATAGCAACGTACCATCATCACTCAACCGAAACTCTGTTGGCACACCATTCCGAATCATTGTCTTCTTGTCCAACAGGTAGGAATCCGCATCCTGAGCTTCCCAAACCTGATCAACCAATACCGGTCGAACCTGGAAGCTAGCCAACAAAGCTCCATCGTCGTCCCACTCGAACTCAGCTCCCGTAGCCCGAAGCTCGGCTAATATAGAAACTCTGGCCACACACACATGGAACAACAAAGCTCCGGATTTCTGACTAAGTGCATCAGCAACGACATTAGCCTTCCATGGATGGTACTCAAAAGTGCAATCATAATCGTTGATCAACTCCATCCATCTATGCTGCCTCATATTCAAGTCTGGCTGCGTGCGCAAATAAGTGAGACTCTTGTGATCGGTGTATATCTTGCACTGAGCTCCGTACAAGTAGTGTCTCCAACTTTTCAAAGCTAATACAATAGCAGCCAACTCCAAATCATGTGTAGGATAGTTGACTTCATGTGGTTTCAGCTGCCTGGAACCGTAGGCCACAACTCTGCCACGCTGCATCAGAACACAACCAAGTCCCAACTTCGATGCATTGCTGTAAACCACGAACTCACCACTGTCGTCAGGTAAAGTCAGAACCGGTGTAGTAGTTAACTTTTCCTTCAGGAGCAAGTAACTCTCCTCACATGCATCAGACCACTCGAACTTGACGCCTTTCTTCGTCAATCTGGTAAGTGACGTGGCAATCAGTGAAAAATCCTGCACAAAGCACCGATAGTAGCCTGCCAAACCCAAGAAACTCCTGATCTCTGGTACGGTGGTAGGTCTACTCCAATTCAACATGGCTTCAATCTTGTCAAAATCCACGCTAACTCCCTCAGCTGATATCACGTGACCCAAAAACTTCACGCTATCTAACCAAAACTCACACTTGCTGAACTTCGCAAACCACCGATTGTCCTGCAAAGTCCGCAAAACAGCTCGCAAATACTTCTTATGCTAGCCAACACTCCTGAAATAAATCAGGATGTTGTCGATGAACACGATCACAAACTTGTCCAGAAATCGTCTGAACACCCTGTTCATCAAGTCCATAAAAGCTGCGGGGGCATTGGTCAACCCAAACGGCATAACCAAGAACTCATAATGTCTATACCGTGATCTGAAAGCTGTCCAGGCCACATCTGACTCTCGTATCCTCAACTGATGATATCCGGACCTAAGATCAATCTTCGAAAAGACTGAATCTCCCTTCAGCTGATCAAACAAGTCGCCAATCCGCGGCAACAGATACTTGTTCTTCACAGTGACCTGATTCAGCTTCCGGTAATCAATGCATAACCGCATGGAACCATCCTTTTTCCGCACAAACAATACCGAAGCACCCCACGGCGATACACTAGGTCGTATGAAACCCTTCTCTAGCAACTCCTGAAGTTGAATATGTAGCTCTTTCAACTCCGCTGGCGCCATACGATACGGTGCCTGTGATATGGGTCTAGTGTCCAGTAATAGCTCAATGGTGAAATTGATCTTCCGAACTGGAGGTATACCCGATAACTCCTCTGGAAACACTGATATACGCATTTTATGCTCGATTCTTAACGCATTTCCCTTTACGTTTAGCTATGTTATAATCTTAGTTTTTATGTTTTTCTTATTTAGTTTGTTATTTTGAGGTTATTTACGGTGGAGATGAATAACGGCGCAATTCGGAGGAATTTCGGCGATTTTGTGATTTTTGCGATTTTGGACCACCGGGAATGGGCCGGCCCAAAAAGCATTTTGTGGGCCCATTTCTCAAAGTTTGTTTCGGCCCAAAACCAGCCCAAGCCCATTAATTTCGGCAAGGAAGCCACTTGGGGAAGAGGAAAAGCCAAGTTTGTCAAGCTTTGTGACTAGGCTTGGTGACTCTTGCTTTGTGATCATCACAAAGGGTGACTAGGCTTGGTGACTCTTGCTTTGTGATCATCACAAAGGGTGACAAGGCTTGGTGACTCTTGCTTTTGATCATCACAATTGGTGACTAAAGGTGTGACTAGCTTGGTGACTCTTGCTTGTGATGATCACAAGTGATGACTAAGGGAGTGACTTGCCTTGGTAATTAATGCTAGCATTTAATGAAGAGGCAAGGTGGAAGAGAGAGTGAGCATTTCCCTTGCCTATATAAGACCAAGGAGGCCAGCCATAATACAGATCTCCCATTTTTACAAGTCAAAGCTCTACACAAATACCTCTCCTCCATAAACACTTCAAGGGTCCTTTACAAGCCGAAGCAATCCATCCTCCGAAGCCATCGATCATTCACAATACGCTAAGTCCCTTGTGAATGAGAACCACCTTCAAGAAGTCATCAAGCATTCAAGACAAAAAGTGTAACCATGATCTTCAATCTCTTGTCTTTTGCTTTGTATTGGATCACTTTGATGTATTTAATGAAGAACAAGTTTGGATTTGAGTTATATGTTCTTAAGCCTTTTCGTAAATTGCATGTGTTTATGATTTCAAGCCTTTTATGCATGTTTGATACAATCTTAAAGCTTCGTAAGCATGTGTTAGATAATACGCTAAGTCCCTCTCTTTCGCATGTTTCAATGATCGTACTTTGTTTAGGGTGTTTAGACGCTAAGTTGCATTCCTACTCAAATATCAAGCATGTATATTTAGTTGGAAGTTATAAATTTCGTAGCTTACTTAGAGTATTGAGGCATGAAAAAGAGTAAGGTTAATAAGATGAGATGATCACTTGTAATTAGTAGTGTAGCTTCTTATTTTTAGTAAGCATAATTAGACTTTAAGGGTTCTTGATTGTTAAACTTGTCTATGAGTAAAACATGTTAGAAGTCTAGGAGTTCTTGTTGTGTTTGCATGTTTTGTACTTTAAATTCGTAGATTAATTAACCAATTTCCAATCCCCCCAAACCTTTAGATTTCCGCTTATTAACGAAACCATGCATACGCCCTTTAATTCCCCGGATAGAACGATCCCTACTCGCCAATATTATAATGACAAAATAAGGGTTTTAAATTGCTTTACGTGTGAACTGTGTTTTTAGGGTCTACTTTGTGTTAACATTAAATGCATGTTTTGCGCATATCAATTTTTTGCGCCGTTGCCGGGGAATTATAAAGTTTTTGTATGATTTCGTTGTACATATGTAATTAAAAGCATGCCTATAATTTTCGAAATACATACTTGTTTATACTTATAGAAATTTACATACATGTTTACAACTCATACTTATTACTTATACGAATTTATTTACACTTCGTATTTACACTTGCATAATTTATTTTCATGTTAAAAGATAGTCTTTGATTTAATTTGAGTACTAGCACTTAGTTATTAAATAAATCTCTTTGGAATAGGGAGGTGCCTCTTTTGTTTGTCTATCTCCTTAACCCTTCATGAAGTGTGGATTTCATCACCACACGCCATAACCTAAGTGAAGTTATGGGCATGAGGTTGTGGGCGGAGTTTACAAACATTTGAGATTGTATACTATCTTGTGATTTCGAGTAATAATTGGTCATGATGTCTAGAAGGGTTATGAATGGTGACTGGTTTTGGACTAAGAAAACAGAACACCATTGGAGTACATACTCTTACGAGTAAGCCTCGGGGTGTTCTAAGAACAACAATGGAGTATATACTCTTACGAGTTAGCCTCAGGTTGTTCCCAGAAATTAGTTCTCACCTCTTGCGTTACATCTATCCCAACTGGTCATTTCCAACAATTACGAGAATTAACGATAGTTAGTATACATTTTCGCGCGGGCCGCACGGACAAGAGATTTACTCAATAACTAAATCATGTATTCCTTTTAAATCTTAGGCACACTCAATTCGTAGACGCACTTAAATTGATTTACATTGAGTACGAGTATTGGTTATTAAGTTTCGTTCTTTGGAATAGGGAGGTGCCTCTTTTTCTGGTTTATCTCCTTAACCCCTCATGAAGTGTGGATTTCATCACCACACGTCATAACCTAAGTGAAGTTATGGGCATGAAGTTGTGGGCGGAGTTTACTAAGGACTTGAGATTATATACTATCTCAAAAATTTGGCTGATTGTTGGATATGGTGAGCGGGTTTATGATTGGTGCCGGGTTTCGGATCTAAGCAATAGAACACCATTGGAGTATATACCATAACTGGTTAGCCTCAGGGTGTCTCTGAAAGGACCCAACCCCGATTTAGCTCCCTAAATCGGAATCAAACCCCTTCGAAAACACGAACCAACAAAAAATTTTCGAAATTTGGGCAGAGTTTCGTTACTAACGTGGAATTACCTTAACCTGCACGCGAAAAATACACTTCATCCTATGCCACAAAAAGCAAACCGTGGGCACCAATCCCATCCGGATTTCTCAATATCTCAACAGTAAAGTAAAGTAGTAAATATATATGTACTTTACTGAAATCCAGTGTAAAATCGTATAACGTATTCAATAGGAAGCTCAGAGCGACATCTAATACATAACCGTATACGCATACCACAGTAGGTAGAACAATAAACCTACTGGATGAAACAAAGTAGCTCGAGCACTATGCCTCCGACCACGACGTGCGACACCAGAGCCTGAACTGCAAACTGGGCACGGAAACCGAAAAGCCCAGGTGAAAGACAATAAACACGTTAGAGTGAGTGGACGAAAATAAATGTCTTTCACCAAATAAAATATACGTATAAAATCATATGCGAGTCAAATGCACATAAAATCAAATGGTACACGAGGGAGACTCTAACTCCTCACGCGTACAGAGCATGCAACGTAAAACATATCGCGGAGACTCTCGCGGGCTTCCACGCGATAGCACAGTCTGAATCACGGGATCCCAGACCCACACGTGATTCCTAGCCAGAAAGGCCTCGGGTCAGGATATCTGTCCCCCCCGGAGCGTACTCGGGGATCAGCCGAGAAGCCAATGTGTATCGATACCACAACATATACTGAGACTGTACTCTGTGTAAACCAAATCATAAATCCTTTCCATGCACATGCATAAAACGTAATATGTACGTATATGTATATATTCGTATACGTATATTCGTATAAGCATAATCGTAAAACACATGCTCGTAAAATCATAATCAATCCGCATGCTCAAGTTCGTAAATCATTTATAAAAGACTCGCAATCAATCCGTGAAAAGAAATGTCCACTCACAGACTGGCGTAACGCGTATCGCGTTAACCCGTGATCCGGCGGAAAGTCCCTCGCCAAACGAACGATCACGAAACCCCTGAATATTCACAAAGTTCATTATTCAAAGTCATAATCCGACATTACAAATCAAACCACGAGAAACCACCGTTCTCGGAAACAGATAATTCAAAGTCGACGAATCGTCGAAAATCCATATATACCACTTCAATACCTCGCTTTACGTTCGGACGCTCAACTCGAAAAACGAACCTCCCCACTGCGATCGGAGCGCGATTTCGAGTCAAACGACATGCAACTTGCCGAAAGTCAAAAAAGTCAACCCGTTGACCGTTGACCGCCGTGGACGGCGGTCAACGGCGGCGCCACTGTTGACCGGAGAAATTCACGGCGGAGCAACCCCTATTCCATGCAAAACCATCCACTGAGCAACTTTGTCAACTACACCGAAGTCCAATTCTCACTCTAACATGGTCAATTTCATGAAAAACCGAATGAACACACAAATTTCAATCCCAAAATTCTCCTTCCACAAATCGAATTGGAACACGAAACTTACAGGGAAGCATCATGGTGATGAGGGCTACAAAGCCCACCCCAAAGTTCAGCTCGAATCGGCCCGAATCCAAGAACCCGAATCACAAAGTTTTCTCTCCATTTTTGGCCGGATTTTCTTCCATTTCCGGCGAGTCTCGCCTTGAACGGTGGCCGGGGAAAGGACGAGGAAGCTGAGGCGCTTCGAACGGGACCAACCCCGTCCCACGGGATGGCCGGAATCGATCGCCGCCGTGGAGTCACCGTCATGCACGTCGGCCACCTTCTCTCACCACCGAGTTGACCGAGTCAACTCGGTCAACAACCGAATAGGAAATGTTTGACTTGACCCAAAATGGCAACCTGCTATTTATAGCCTTTCCCGATTAGGAAACTTCATGTTTATCCATTTCGACAAACTTCAAACACGCGTAACTCTCTCGTCGTAACTCCGATTCCGAAAATTCTCGCGGCCACAAACTCGTCTCGACATACTCTTCAATAATTACCCGAAGTCAAACACATCGGCCAATCGGATAAAAAGTCAACTGTTCACACCACACATATTTAAATCGACTAAACAAACAACCAACAGAAATAATCACAACTAAATCTCCATAACTCAAAATCATGTTCCGGAAGTTCACACAAACTCAAAATTAAATTCTGAACAACTTCCGTGAAGAAGCCGAAACCAAATTCTCGTCCGGTAATTTAGTCGTTAAGTAGCTCACCATTTAAATCTGAACTTCAAATATTCATAACTAATTCCTCGGTCGTCCAAATAACGATCCGGAACCGCTCACGAACTCGAAATCACATGAACAACGACTCTCGAGAAGAGACCCAGCTCCAATTCTCGGCCAATAATTTAGTCGTTAAGAAGCTTCAGCGATTCAAATAACTGCCGAACAGCTGCGACTATGCAGTAACTCACGTATATAGCTGATCAAACTGCTAATTCTGGTCCGGGTCGTCACAAATCCACCCCCCTTAGAAAAATTTCGACCTGGAAATTTCCAAGTCTGTCGACTACAAGGTAGGAGCACTGCCTCTACATGCTGCTCAACTGCCCAGTGGCTATTTCAACTGAACAACTCTGGCAACTGACTCCACAATAGGAGATAGCTCCGTGCTGAAATCTCTGTACCCTCAAATCACAAATCTGAACTGGCTCACACAATCGCCAAGTGTTCCCACATAAGGAACAGACAGGGTACACAACACGTAGCAAACTTGAAACACAGTTCCACCACACGGAATACAATACACATCTCACACACAAAAGCCAACAACGTAGGCGACACCGAACTATACGGCACAACACATACTCGCCTATGACCACATACGGATCAAAACAACGTGGCTAATCACAACACAGTCTATACACACCAACATAACTCAAACATGTATCAGCCCATTTCCGCTAACCTGACAATCTGTGGTAACACACTCCACAAAATCAAAATCAAACATCAACTCAAACTCAAACAAATCAAACTCGCTCCAACACTACGGAGCACAACGTTGTCCACAAACGACATCAAGCAACGCCGATATCACAATGGTCAACAAACTGGTACTGCAAGCAATCTCGAACAGCTAAAACTGCTGGTCCCGAATCCTTCGGAACTACAATACCGGGGTCCACAACATGCCCTCCAAGGTCTAAATAGTCCTCGAAGATCGCTCACCAATCTGAGATAAGAACCGGTACTAACTCGTAATCTGGTCCCCAATGCTCGCTGCAAAGCTTACCAACACACAGTTATAGCCGATTGTCTCGATCAGCGAACTGGGACATAAGCACATCACGAAATGGACAATCTCCACCAAACTCAGGTATGCCAGCCTGTCACTAAAATCATCTCTGAATGCACAAGGAAATGTACTAAATTCATCAAATGGTCCACAATGGTCAAACCACTGGCATCACAAACCAAAGTGCATACAAGCATACACAAACACAGCAGTAATCGCCACGTTTAACCGGAAATCTTCAATGGCTGACACTCCTCGGCAAGTCTCTGCCTCCTAGCCATCATCAGTCGACAGAAGTGGCAAATGTACACACAAACCGCTACATTCTACTTCATGCTGCATCACGAGTAATAAACTCGGAAAATCTGGTACATGTCCACATCAACAGTGCATAACGCACGCAAAACCACGAGCCTCAATATCCTCATACTCAAACTCAGCTCTCGTAGCCCATAACTCGGCTAACACGGAAACTCGAGCCACACATACACATATGCAATATTGAAACTCCTGACTCTCAACTGAATGCATCAGCATCAACATCATCCCAAACAGATGGTCAAAGTACAGTCTCTAGCCTTTTTCGAGCAACTCAAAGGTGCAGCCATAGTCGTCAGTCGACTCCATCCATCGTCACTGCCTCAAGCTCAAATCTGGCCGAAAATGCAAGTGGATGACACTCAATGATCAGTGCACATCATACACTGCTCTGCACGCCATAGCAGTAGTATCTCCAACTCTCTGGTGCTAACACAAGGACAGCTACACCCAAATCATACATAAGATATGTAGGTACATAAGGTTTCCACTGCCCGAAACCATAAGTCATCGCTCTACTACACAGCATCAAAACACATCCAAACCCAAACCTCGATGCATCGCCATAACCCATAAACACGTCGCGGTCGTCAGGTAAAATCAAAACCGCAGTAACGGTCAACCACCCTGCAGGAGTAAGTAACTCTCTTTGCGTGCATCGAACCACTCGAACTTGACAGCATCGTCATCAATCCGGAAAGTAGAGTGGAAATCTGGAAAAATCCTGCACAAGCCGTCGGTAATAGCCTGCTAAACCCAAGAGACCTCTGATCTCTAGCACAATGGTAGGTCAACCCCAAATCAACACCGCTTCCATCTGGTTAGGATCCACGCCACTCACTCGGATAACATCACACAGTCCAAAATCAACACGCTAATCGGCCAAAACTCACACTGGCTGAACTTCGCAAACACAAGATCGTCTCGCGAAGTCCGCAAAACCACTTGCAACTGCTTCAGGTACTGGCTCACGCTCCTGGAGTACATCAGGATACTGCCAACGAACATGACCGCAACTCGTCCAGAAACCGTCTGAACACCTGGTCCATCAAGTCTACACGATCTACGGGGCATTGGTCAACCAAACAACGTGACCAAAAACTCGTAATGCCTGCACCATGATCTGAAAGCTAACATAGACACATCTGACTCATCGAACCACAACTGATGGTATCCAGATCCGGAATCAATCTTCGTCAAGACTGAAGCTGTCACAAGCTGATCAAACTAATCGTCAATCCGAAGCGGAGGATACTCGCACTCCTCTGAAGCAAATCAAGCTTCCCGTAGTCACTGCACCACCACGTCGAATCATCCAACAACCACACAAACAATGCAGGAGCACACCACGCAAATACGCGGGGTCGCATGAAATCTCCTGAAATCTCCTCCAGCAACTCCTGGAGTCGAAACAATAGCTCCCTCAGCTCCGCTGGCTCCGAACGACAAGATGCCGGTAAAATGAGTCCAGCGCCTGGTACAAGCTCAATGGTGTAGTCAGTCTCCCAAACTGGGGGAACACCTGGTAACTCCTCCGGAATACACCTGAAAACTTTGGAACTACCTCAATGTCAACAATGTCGGGTACAACAACCACAGTATCCACAACACGAGCTAAGCAACAACATAACCAGTCTCCATCATCCGCTCAACCATCACCGCGAAACAGCATCTCGGAAAAATCTGGTCGTCGAAACACAACCTCCTTCTCGAGGTACTCGAACACGGCCAAATGCATCGTCAGACTCACAAACATACTGAAACCGCAATATCCAGCTATAACAGATCCGCGGCTAAAACATAACCTCCAACAAGGATCTCGCAACCTCCGGATGGATACAATACTCTCCAAAACCTCGGAAGTGGAGATGCAGGTACAATAGCCATGGATATCAAACAACAGCAACCTCGGAGAAAAATCTGTCCTCAAACAAGGTCATGGCACGAACTCCAACATGCCCAACTAACCGCCCACATCAATTGCGACTTGTTGAATAACTCGTCAAAAGGGTACATTGATCAAACTGCAGGAACAATATCATGATCCCTTCGTGAACTCTGAGCTGTCGAACCTCAAACACAGTTGGTTGAGGCGCTCCCTCGCAACGTGACCCACCTGGCCACCGAATCAGCAACTGAGGGTACTCCTCGAACACAAATCACCGCAACACCTGCTGCGTGATAGGATCACCAACGATCGCCCAACTCATGCCACAGGAGCAAGTCCGCTACACTGTGATCTCCGCCATCGTCAAATAGATAAGCAGAGGATCCTCAACATAATCGATAAGGCCATAACCTGATGAAGTCACTGTTCCCGAAGTGTCGGAACTCAACCTCATCAAAACATCTCGACTGAATCCATTTGCCTCAAATCATCACATCGGAAACCGCGTACAACTTTCCCTCACAATAGCCTCGCCACGGAGTACAGCACACTAAGCTCCTCACGGTTATCTCGAGGCACATCAATCAAACTCTCTCTGATACTCAGGTTCAAACTTATCTCGAACCTCGTGCACAGCTCCCTCTGAAGCCACATAATACGTGCAAACAAGAACAAACACGTGGACAATGCATCACTGCCTCAGGTGAGTAAACACTCCATAGTCGAATATTGGGTAGCCTGATAAACCATTACCGTATACACAACACTCTGAATGTAGGCCATGGAGTCACAACCGGAACTCACATAACATCAGCCCACCAAACACAACAATCTAACTCAGGCAAACATCAACTGCCACAATTCTCGGCTCTGAGGCAACATATAGACGCTCACATACACATCCCCAGGCAAACCGTGCCACACAAATCTCTGAACCCAGAATACTCATCCAAATCCACTGTTCTCTGGCAATTCACGCGTCGAATGATCCTCAACAGGATCCACAACCGAAACGACACGGAAAGCACGTCAGGAGGCATCCTAATGAATACAATATCGTTCACAACAAGTGGAACGTAATCATGGAACTTCAAATATTTGAAAGCATACAACACCCGGAATTTGATGATTATCCGCCGGCCGGTCGGGTCACCATTCCAGACATGCTGTACATTCTCAAATATCCTTAGTAAACACGACTACAGAAGTCTACAGAACCTATAACCTAATGCTCTGATACCAAGCTGAAAGGACCCAACCCCGATTTAGCTCCCTAAATCGGAATCAAACCCCTTCGAAAACACGAACCAACAAAAAATTTTCGAAATTTGGGCAGAGTTTCGTTACTAACGTGGAATTACCTTAACCTGCACGCGAAAAATACACTTCATCCTATGCCACAAAAAGCAAACCGTGGGCACCAATCCCATCCGGATTTCTCAATATCTCAACAGTAAAGTAAAGTAGTAAATATATATGTACTTTACTGAAATCCAGTGTAAAATCGTATAACGTATTCAATAGGAAGCTCAGAGCGACATCTAATACATAACCGTATACGCATACCACAGTAGGTAGAACAATAAACCTACTGGATGAAACAAAGTAGCTCGAGCACTATGCCTCCGACCACGACGTGCGACACCAGAGCCTGAACTGCAAACTGGGCACGGAAACCGAAAAGCCCAGGTGAAAGACAATAAACACGTTAGAGTGAGTGGACGAAAATAAATGTCTTTCACCAAATAAAATATACGTATAAAATCATATGCGAGTCAAATGCACATAAAATCAAATGGTACACGAGGGAGACTCTAACTCCTCACGCGTACAGAGCATGCAACGTAAAACATATCGCGGAGACTCTCGCGGGCTTCCACGCGATAGCACAGTCTGAATCACGGGATCCCAGACCCACACGTGATTCCTAGCCAGAAAGGCCTCGGGTCAGGATATCTGTCCCCCCCCGGAGCGTACTCGGGGATCAGCCGAGAAGCCAATGTGTATCGATACCACAACATATACTGAGACTGTACTCTGTGTAAACCAAATCATAAATCCTTTCCATGCACATGCATAAAACGTAATATGTACGTATATGTATATATTCGTATACGTATATTCGTATAAGCATAATCGTAAAACACATGCTCGTAAAATCATAATCAATCCGCATGCTCAAGTTCGTAAATCATTTATAAAAGACTCGCAATCAATCCGTGAAAAGAAATGTCCACTCACAGACTGGCGTAACGCGTATCGCGTTAACCCGTGATCCGGCGGAAAGTCCCTCGCCAAACGAACGATCACGAAACCCCTGAATATTCACAAAGTTCATTATTCAAAGTCATAATCCGACATTACAAATCAAACCACGAGAAACCACCGTTCTCGGAAACAGATAATTCAAAGTCGACGAATCGTCGAAAATCCATATATACCACTTCAATACCTCGCTTTACGTTCGGACGCTCAACTCAAAAAACGAACCTCCCCACTGCGATCGGAGCGCGATTTCGAGTCAAACGACATGCAACTTGCCGAAAGTCAAAAAAAGTCAACCCGTTGACCGTTGACCGCCGTGGACGGCGGTCAACGGCGGCGCCACTGTTGACCGGAGAAATTCACGGCGGAGCAACCCCTATTCCATGCAAAACCATCCACTGAGCAACTTTGTCAACTACACCGAAGTCCAATTCTCACTCTAACATGGTCAATTTCATGAAAAACCGAATGAACACACAAATTTCAATCCCAAAATTCTCCTTCCACAAATCGAATTGGAACACGAAACTTACAGGGAAGCATCATGGTGATGAGGGCTACAAAGCCCACCCCAAAGTTCAGCTCGAATCGGCCCGAATCCAAGAACCCGAATCACAAAGTTTTCTCTCCATTTTTGGCCGGATTTTCTTCCATTTCCGGCGAGTCTCGCCTTGAACGGTGGCCGGGGAAAGGACGAGGAAGCTGAGGCGCTTCGAACGGGACCAACCCCGTCCCACGGGATGGCCGGAATCGATCGCCGCCGTGGAGTCACCGTCATGCACGTCGGCCACCTTCTCTCACCACCGAGTTGACCGAGTCAACTCGGTCAACAACCGAATAGGAAATGTTTGACTTGACCCAAAATGGCAACCTGCTATTTATAGCCTTTCCCGATTAGGAAACTTCATGTTTATCCATTTCGACAAACTTCAAACACGCGTAACTCTCTCGTCGTAACTCCGATTCCGAAAATTCTCGCGGCCACAAACTCGTCTCGACATACTCTTCAATAATTACCCGAAGTCAAACACATCGGCCAATCGGATAAAAAGTCAACTGTTCACACCACACATATTTAAATCGACTAAACAAACAACCAACAGAAATAATCACAACTAAATCTCCATAACTCAAAATCATGTTCCGGAAGTTCACACAAACTCAAAATTAAATTCTGAACAACTTCCGTGAAGAAGCCGAAACCAAATTCTCGTCCGGTAATTTAGTCGTTAAGTAGCTCACCATTTAAATCTGAACTTCAAATATTCATAACTAATTCCTCGGTCGTCCAAATAACGATCCGGAACCGCTCACGAACTCGAAATCACATGAACAACGACTCTCGAGAAGAGACCCAGCTCCAATTCTCGGCCAATAATTTAGTCGTTAAGAAGCTTCAGCGATTCAAATAACTGCCGAACAGCTGCGACTATGCAGTAACTCACGTATATAGCTGATCAAACTGCTAATTCTGGTCCGGGTCGTCACAAATCCACCCCCCTTAGAAAAATTTCGACCTGGAAATTTCCAAGTCTGTCGACTACAAGGTAGGAGCACTGCCTCTACATGCTGCTCAACTGCCCAGTGGCTATTTCAACTGAACAACTCTGGCAACTGACTCCACAATAGGAGATAGCTCCGTGCTGAAATCTCTGTACCCTCAAATCACAAATCTGAACTGGCTCACACAATCGCCAAGTGTTCCCACATAAGGAACAGACAGGGTACACAACACGTAGCAAACTTGAAACACAGTTCCACCACACGGAATACAATACACATCTCACACACAAAAGCCAACAACGTAGGCGACACCGAACTATACGGCACAACACATACTCGCCTATGACCACATACGGATCAAAACAACGTGGCTAATCACAACACAGTCTATACACACCAACATAACTCAAACATGTATCAGCCCATTTCCGCTAACCTGACAATCTGTGGTAACACACTCCACAAAATCAAAATCAAACATCAACTCAAACTCAAACAAATCAAACTCGCTCCAACACTACGGAGCACAACGTTGTCCACAAACGACATCAAGCAACGCCGATATCACAATGGTCAACAAACTGGTACTGCAAGCAATCTCGAACAGCTAAAACTGCTGGTCCCGAATCCTTCGGAACTACAATACCGGGGTCCACAACATGCCCTCCAAGGTCTAAATAGTCCTCGAAGATCGCTCACCAATCTGAGATAAGAACCGGTACTAACTCGTAATCTGGTCCCCAATGCTCGCTGCAAAGCTTACCAACACACAGTTATAGCCGATTGTCTCGATCAGCGAACTGGGACATAAGCACATCACGAAATGGACAATCTCCACCAAACTCAGGTATGCCAGCCTGTCACTAAAATCATCTCTGAATGCACAAGGAAATGTACTAAATTCATCAAATGGTCCACAATGGTCAAACCACTGGCATCACAAACCAAAGTGCATACAAGCATACACAAACACAGCAGTAATCGCCACGTTTAACCGGAAATCTTCAATGGCTGACACTCCTCGGCAAGTCTCTGCCTCCTAGCCATCATCAGTCGACAGAAGTGGCAAATGTACACACAAACCGCTACATTCTACTTCATGCTGCATCACGAGTAATAAACTCGGAAAATCTGGTACATGTCCACATCAACAGTGCATAACGCACGCAAAACCACGAGCCTCAATATCCTCATACTCAAACTCAGCTCTCGTAGCCCATAACTCGGCTAACACGGAAACTCGAGCCACACATACACATATGCAATATTGAAACTCCTGACTCTCAACTGAATGCATCAGCATCAACATCATCCCAAACAGATGGTCAAAGTACAGTCTCTAGCCTTTTTCGAGCAACTCAAAGGTGCAGCCATAGTCGTCAGTCGACTCCATCCATCGTCACTGCCTCAAGCTCAAATCTGGCCGAAAATGCAAGTGGATGACACTCAATGATCAGTGCACATCATACACTGCTCTGCACGCCATAGCAGTAGTATCTCCAACTCTCTGGTGCTAACACAAGGACAGCTACACCCAAATCATACATAAGATATGTAGGTACATAAGGTTTCCACTGCCCGAAACCATAAGTCATCGCTCTACTACACAGCATCAAAACACATCCAAACCCAAACCTCGATGCATCGCCATAACCCATAAACACGTCGCGGTCGTCAGGTAAAATCAAAACCGCAGTAACGGTCAACCACCCTGCAGGAGTAAGTAACTCTCTTTGCGTGCATCGAACCACTCGAACTTGACAGCATCGTCATCAATCCGGAAAGTAGAGTGGAAATCTGGAAAAATCCTGCACAAGCCGTCGGTAATAGCCTGCTAAACCCAAGAGACCTCTGATCTCTAGCACAATGGTAGGTCAACCCCAAATCAACACCGCTTCCATCTGGTTAGGATCCACGCCACTCACTCGGATAACATCACACAGTCCAAAATCAACACGCTAATCGGCCAAAACTCACACTGGCTGAACTTCGCAAACACAAGATCGTCTCGCGAAGTCCGCAAAACCACTTGCAACTGCTTCAGGTACTGGCTCACGCTCCTGGAGTACATCAGGATACTGCCAACGAACATGACCGCAACTCGTCCAGAAACCGTCTGAACACCTGGTCCATCAAGTCTACACGATCTACGGGGCATTGGTCAACCAAACAACGTGACCAAAAACTCGTAATGCCTGCACCATGATCTGAAAGCTAACATAGACACATCTGACTCATCGAACCACAACTGATGGTATCCAGATCCGGAATCAATCTTCGTCAAGACTGAAGCTGTCACAAGCTGATCAAACTAATCGTCAATCCGAAGCGGAGGATACTCGCACTCCTCTGAAGCAAATCAAGCTTCCCGTAGTCACTGCACCACCACGTCGAATCATCCAACAACCACACAAACAATGCAGGAGCACACCACGCAAATACGCGGGGTCGCATGAAATCTCCTGAAATCTCCTCCAGCAACTCCTGGAGTCGAAACAATAGCTCCCTCAGCTCCGCTGGCTCCGAACGACAAGATGCCGGTAAAATGAGTCCAGCGCCTGGTACAAGCTCAATGGTGTAGTCAGTCTCCCAAACTGGGGGAACACCTGGTAACTCCTCCGGAATACACCTGAAAACTTTGGAACTACCTCAATGTCAACAATGTCGGGTACAACAACCACAGTATCCACAACACGAGCTAAGCAACAACATAACCAGTCTCCATCATCCGCTCAACCATCACCGCGAAACAGCATCTCGGAAAAATCTGGTCGTCGAAACACAACCTCCTTCTCGAGGTACTCGAACACGGCCAAATGCATCGTCAGACTCACAAACATACTGAAACCGCAATATCCAGCTATAACAGATCCGCGGCTAAAACATAACCTCCAACAAGGATCTCGCAACCTCCGGATGGATACAATACTCTCCAAAACCTCGGAAGTGGAGATGCAGGTACAATAGCCATGGATATCAAACAACAGCAACCTCGGAGAAAAATCTGTCCTCAAACAAGGTCATGGCACGAACTCCAACATGCCCAACTAACCGCCCACATCAATTGCGACTTGTTGAATAACTCGTCAAAAGGGTACATTGATCAAACTGCAGGAACAATATCATGATCCCTTCGTGAACTCTGAGCTGTCGAACCTCAAACACAGTTGGTTGAGGCGCTCCCTCGCAACGTGACCCACCTGGCCACCGAATCAGCAACTGAGGGTACTCCTCGAACACAAATCACCGCAACACCTGCTGCGTGATAGGATCACCAACGATCGCCCAACTCATGCCACAGGAGCAAGTCCGCTACACTGTGATCTCCGCCATCGTCAAATAGATAAGCAGAGGATCCTCAACATAATCGATAAGGCCATAACCTGATGAAGTCACTGTTCCCGAAGTGTCGGAACTCAACCTCATCAAAACATCTCGACTGAATCCATTTGCCTCAAATCATCACATCGGAAACCGCGTACAACTTTCCCTCACAATAGCCTCGCCACGGAGTACAGCACACTAAGCTCCTCACGGTTATCTCGAGGCACATCAATCAAACTCTCTCTGATACTCAGGTTCAAACTTATCTCGAACCTCGTGCACAGCTCCCTCTGAAGCCACATAATACGTGCAAACAAGAACAAACACGTGGACAATGCATCACTGCCTCAGGTGAGTAAACACTCCATAGTCGAATATTGGGTAGCCTGATAAACCATTACCGTATACACAACACTCTGAATGTAGGCCATGGAGTCACAACCGGAACTCACATAACATCAGCCCACCAAACACAACAATCTAACTCAGGCAAACATCAACTGCCACAATTCTCGGCTCTGAGGCAACATATAGACGCTCACATACACATCCCCAGGCAAACCGTGCCACACAAATCTCTGAACCCAGAATACTCATCCAAATCCACTGTTCTCTGGCAATTCACGCGTCGAATGATCCTCAACAGGATCCACAACCGAAACGACACGGAAAGCACGTCAGGAGGCATCCTAATGAATACAATATCGTTCACAACAAGTGGAACGTAATCATGGAACTTCAAATATTTGAAAGCATACAACACCCGGAATTTGATGATTATCCGCCGGCCGGTCGGGTCACCATTCCAGACATGCTGTACATTCTCAAATATCCTTAGTAAACACGACTACAGAAGTCTACAGAACCTATAACCTAATGCTCTGATACCAAGCTGAAAGGACCCAACCCCGATTTAGCTCCCTAAATCGGAATCAAACCCCTTCGAAAACATGAACCAACAAAAAATTTTCGAAATTTGGGCAGAGTTTCGTTACTAACGTGGAATTACCTTAACCTGCACGCGAAAAATACACTTCATCCTATGCCACAAAAAGCAAACCGTGGGCACCAATCCCATCCGGATTTCTCAATATCTCAACAGTAAAGTAAAGTAGTAAATATATATGTACTTTACTGAAATCCAGTGTAAAATCGTATAACGTATTCAATAGGAAGCTCAGAGCGACATCTAATACATAACCGTATACGCATACCACAGTAGGTAGAACAATAAACCTACTGGATGAAACAAAGTAGCTCGAGCACTATGCCTCCGACCACGACGTGCGACACCAGAGCCTGAACTGCAAACTGGGCACGGAAACCGAAAAGCCCAGGTGAAAGACAATAAACACGTTAGAGTGAGTGGACGAAAATAAATGTCTTTCACCAAATAAAATATACGTATAAAATCATATGCGAGTCAAATGCACATAAAATCAAATGGTACACGAGGGAGACTCTAACTCCTCACGCGTACAGAGCATGCAACGTAAAACATATCGCGGAGACTCTCGCGGGCTTCCACGCGATAGCACAGTCTGAATCACGGGATCCCAGACCCACACGTGATTCCTAGCCAGAAAGGCCTCGGGTCAGGATATCTGTCCCCCCCGGAGCGTACTCGGGGATCAGCCGAGAAGCCAATGTGTATCGATACCACAACATATACTGAGACTGTACTCTGTGTAAACCAAATCATAAATCCTTTCCATGCACATGCATAAAACGTAATATGTACGTATATGTATATATTCGTATACGTATATTCGTATAAGCATAATCGTAAAACACATGCTCGTAAAATCATAATCAATCCGCATGCTCAAGTTCGTAAATCATTTATAAAAGACTCGCAATCAATCCGTGAAAAGAAATGTCCACTCACAGACTGGCGTAACGCGTATCGCGTTAACCCGTGATCCGGCGGAAAGTCCCTCGCCAAACGAACGATCACGAAACCCCTGAATATTCACAAAGTTCATTATTCAAAGTCATAATCCGACATTACAAATCAAACCACGAGAAACCACCGTTCTCGGAAACAGATAATTCAAAGTCGACGAATCGTCGAAAATCCATATATACCACTTCAATACCTCGCTTTACGTTCGGACGCTCAACTCAAAAAACGAACCTCCCCACTGCGATCGGAGCGCGATTTCGAGTCAAACGACATGCAACTTGCCGAAAGTCAAAAAAAGTCAACCCGTTGACCGTTGACCGCCGTTGACCGCCGTCCACGGCGGCGCCACTGTTGACCGGAGAAATTCACGGCGGAGCAACCCCTATTCCATGCAAAACCATCCACTGAGCAACTTTGTCAACTACACCGAAGTCCAATTCTCACTCTAACATGGTCAATTTCATGAAAAACCGAATGAACACACAAATTTCAATCCCAAAATTCTCCTTCCACAAATCGAATTGGAACACGAAACTTACAGGGAAGCATCATGGTGATGAGGGCTACAAAGCCCACCCCAAAGTTCAGCTCGAATCGGCCCGAATCCAAGAACCCGAATCACAAAGTTTTCTCTCCATTTTTGGCCGGATTTTCTTCCATTTCCGGCGAGTCTCGCCTTGAACGGTGGCCGGGGAAAGGACGAGGAAGCTGAGGCGCTTCGAACGGGACCAACCCCGTCCCACGGGATGGCCGGAATCGATCGCCGCCGTGGAGTCACCGTCATGCACGTCGGCCACCTTCTCTCACCACCGAGTTGACCGAGTCAACTCGGTCAACAACCGAATAGGAAATGTTTGACTTGACCCAAAATGGCAACCTGCTATTTATAGCCTTTCCCGATTAGGAAACTTCATGTTTATCCATTTCGACAAACTTCAAACACGCGTAACTCTCTCGTCGTAACTCCGATTCCGAAAATTCTCGCGGCCACAAACTCGTCTCGACATACTCTTCAATAATTACCCGAAGTCAAACACATCGGCCAATCGGATAAAAAGTCAACTGTTCACACCACACATATTTAAATCGACTAAACAAACAACCAACAGAAATAATCACAACTAAATCTCCATAACTCAAAATCATGTTCCGGAAGTTCACACAAACTCAAAATTAAATTCTGAACAACTTCCGTGAAGAAGCCGAAACCAAATTCTCGTCCGGTAATTTAGTCGTTAAGTAGCTCACCATTTAAATCTGAACTTCAAATATTCATAACTAATTCCTCGGTCGTCCAAATAACGATCCGGAACCGCTCACGAACTCGAAATCACATGAACAACGACTCTCGAGAAGAGACCCAGCTCCAATTCTCGGCCAATAATTTAGTCGTTAAGAAGCTTCAGCGATTCAAATAACTGCCGAACAGCTGCGACTATGCAGTAACTCACGTATATAGCTGATCAAACTGCTAATTCTGGTCCGGGTCGTCACATATCTCTATATTCATTACATATTCTTTTTAATACTAACACTTGGTCTTTGGTGGATCTCAGGCTAATGAATGTCCGATCAGAATCCTGGACCATCTAAAACAAAGTTTGAGGAAATCGCAGAGAGGATAGCTAGACTTAGAGCTCAATCAGAACCGCTGGATTATCCCATTATTGAGGAAGGTTCCGATTCTTCACATTCATCAACTGATCATAATTCAGAGCCGGAAGCACAAGAAGTCATAATGGCCAACGTAGAACAATCCCTTCGTCAACGCACCTGCTCAACTGGATGGAGCAGCGGGCCTTCAAGCATTGCTTTTCCACCACCGGGGGAAAACTTGAAGGACATCGAGCTGAAGAGTGGTTTCCTCCACCGACTGCCCATTTTTCACGGACTTTCAAATGAAGATCCGAATAAGCATCTCAAACAATTCCAATTTGTTTGTAACAGCATGAAGCCATCCGATGCTGATACGGAGCTCTTCAAGCTTAAAGCATTCCCATTCACCCTAACCGACAGGGCCGAGTCTTGGCTCATGGAACTACCGCCGAACCATATTACCACATGGAAGCAACTTGCGGACATGTTCCTGGCGAAGTACTTCCCGGCCTCAAAGATCACCGTCTTGAGGAAGCAAATCACTGGCATTACACAGAAACTAGACGAGACTTTCGGCCAATATTATGACCGATTCAAGGTTTTGTGTGCCACCTGCCCATCTCATGGATTTTCTGAGACTAATCTCATGAATTACTTTTATGATGGTCTCAAGGCGATCGATAGGGAATTGCTCGATGCAGCAGCTACCGGTGCATTCATGGACTTAAACGAAACCGAAGCTAGAACTCTTCTAGAGAATAGGGCGAACAACGATGCACAATATGGAATGTCCAACAGAAGAGCAGTCGGCGAAGTGAGTTCTAAAACCGACGCGGATGAAAAATACGACAAACTAGCTCATATGCTAGAGAAGGTTTTAGAGCTCGAAACGACAAGAGCCAAAGCAACTCATGGGCAAGAGCCAAAGCAACTCATGGGCCTGTTTGTGGCATATGTCAAGTACAAGGTCACCATAATGACCAATGCCCTCAAGTTCGTGAAGCTCAAGATTCAGATGCCTATCTGCTGAGCAAGAAGAATTTGATTCAGAATAATGTACCGACAGAGTTTTGGATGAGGAGTAATGGCACTTTGGTGTTCAGAAAGAGGTTATGTGTTGCTAGAGATGACAGATACCATGCAGATTTTCTTAACAGATTAAAGTTGTCGGATTATCAGAAAATATTGCGCGTATGTCAGTCAGAGTATACTGTGGTAATTGAGTATCCTTCTAGCTATTGCCATGGAAATGAGTTATGAACAGTTGTTAGCGCGATAAGTTATGCACATTAGTAAAGATATAAGTGTTATGGTTTATTGTTTAAAAAGGATTATCAGGGTTGGCATATGGTATGACGTATTTTATGCATTGTGGTTATGGACGTATATTCCTAAATCCCTGATGTTAGCGTGCCTCAGAAATTTCCGTTGTAGACAGTTTCAATTGCAGTTCAGTTTAGGTTGTGGAACCGTTGGATGTTCTTAATTGTCAAGAGTAGATTCTCTAGAACAGAAATTTTCTGTTAGTGTCGGCGTTTTTGTTTGTACAGAAATCATAGAGTAAAGGTCGTCACGTAATAGCTAGAACAGTTTGTATGAGTAGTAGCTTCGTTCTCCTAGCCGGTATGTAAATTTTGAGGACGAAATTTTTGTTAGAGGGGTAGGTTTGTAACGACCCGAACCACAGAATGTGCACAGATTGGTCCGAGCCGTGATTATTGTGAATTATTCGTGCTCGTGGGTTAGTTAACGACTAAATTATCGAGCAAGAATTTGGTTTGAGTTCTTTAGCGGGAATTATAGAGGATTTGATTTCGAGCTCGTGGGAATTTTCGGGGAATTTTTCGGTAAAGTGAGCAATGTTTTATCGAGTTTTGAAGTTGGTTGGTGAATGTGGATTTAATCATGACCGTCCGATTTGGATTAGATTGAATTATAGCCGTTGATTTGGGGATGGTATATGCACGGTATGTATACAATATAAATACGTGACAATTGAGGAAATTTTCCAGTTTGGGAAATCTGGTTTGACCCCCGTTGACCCACGGGTCAAAACTGACCTGTTCGGGGCCGTCAAATTCTCGGCGTCGATGTGCCTTATTCCGGCATCTTTTGGACGTGGTTCCTTCATGAAAGTTGTTGGGCTTGAGCTCCTCTTTCTTTTGATAGGTGGATCACTCAATTTGGTTGTCGGATGAAAAAGATATGACGTGTTAAAGTTTGGGGAATTCCGGCGGTAATCGGTGGTGGTCGGAGGCGGCTGGGACGGCGGCGATGGGGGTTGAGGTTATAGGGGTTTTGTAGCCTATGGAGAGGTAAGTCTATTCCAAGTGGTTTCAGCCCTTGCCATGCTCGGTGGTGGCCGATCGGAGAAATTGAATTCCAGCGAGATTTTGGAACTTCGCGGTTAGTTTTGGACCTTTTTTTGGTTAAAATTGGGCTTAGCTTTGAACTACAAAGTTGTTGGAAATGTCGAGATCTTTAAATTGATGTATAGGTCAAAGATTTTTGGGTTGGTGAATTTTTCGGTGGTGGATTCCGGCGAGATGGAATTTTCGAAAAGTTTTATGTCGTTTCGCTCGTTTTCGCTTGCCGAACACAATGGTGAGGTTTTTGAGTTGATTTGGGTATTCTATTTTAGGACGAGGGTTGTTTGGGTATATTTTGGGAATTTTACTATCATCGTCGATATTTCAAGCGATACGTCTTTCGAGAACGCGGGGTTCCTGACGTGTATTAATCTGTATTTCGTATGTTATGTTTCAATATGTATTGATCCTATCCCTGTTATTCAGGTGATCGTGATCAAGTGTTTGAGAAGGGATCTTCCGCCGGACCTCAGAGTTAGCTTCGTATTATAAGTGGCATTTTATTTTCACAGTTGAATTGCGAGTCTTGATTTATACATATTATGAGTATACATTTATGATTATGCATTTATGTTAGCATTTATGATTATGCACTTTACGATTATGCATGTGCATGGAAATGATTTATGATTTGGTTTACACAGGGTACAGTCTCAGATATAGAGGTATGCATCGATGCTTTAGCTTCTCGGCTGATCCCCGAAATGTTCCGGGAGGGGGGGGGACAAATATCTTGACCTGAGGTTTTTTAGACTTATATTAATCACGTGTGAGTCAGGGATCCCTTGATTAGACTGTACTATGCGGAGGAGTCCGTGAGTGACCCCGCTGGATTTTACGTGCATATTTATGGATCAGGGAAAATGTATCTGGTCAGGATTTTCATGTGCATTGACTCGCATTATGTTTTTATAAGCATATGTACTTATATATTGGGAGAGACATATTATTATTTTCGTCTACTCACTCTAAAGATTTTATTTGTCTTCCCCTGGGCTTTTCGGTTTCCTTTGCCCAGTTTGCAGTTTGAATTTCGGGGTTGCACGTCGACGGTGGAGGCGTAGTGTTTAAGTCACACTTCAGTTCGAGTAGGTTCTTTGTTCGACCTACTGCTTGTATATGATGTATATAGGAGTCGCTCTAAATACTTATGTTTGTTTTCAGTTGAGTTTACTCCTGAATGTTTTCTGGATTTCTTGTAAACCTTTCGGTTTATTATATATGATGTTGAGAAATCTGGATGGGGAACGGAGGCCCACGGTTTGGTTTTTGTGAAATATTCGAAGTGTGTTTCTTTGCAAGTTCTAATATTGGTTCACGTATTTCAAAGTAAACTCTAGCAAAAAAAATTTAAGGTCATGTTTTCGAAGGGATTTGATTTCGGTTTAGGCAACTAAATCGGTATCGGGTCCTTTCAATATTTTATCTCCCATTATCTTTTTCCTAGAACATCATTTGCCCAGGTGGATTTAAGATGCTCTAGAACATCAAACCACACATGCAATATACCCATTTATGGTAATATATATATATATTCGGACTTAATTAATATAGGTAGACACACATATGAATATCTAACTAACTCACCGACATAGCGTTGTTCACCATGTTCTTCACTTCTTGCGGCTAATAGGACTGGCATTGGTGTTATTGTTAGGGATGTTGGTGGTACAACGATTTTGGGAATTTTTGGAGTATCCAGTGAAGTTGATGAAGCCCTTGTTGTTGATGCTGGAACTGGGCCATTGCAAATGGTATCAAGGATTTTGTGATAGAGTTAGATGCTTCTTGCATTATCAAGGCTTTAAAGTGTTCTGCCTATAAGGGATGGGAAGTGCATCCTATACTGGGAAAAGTTAGAAGAAAGGTACAAGCCTGCAATCGCTTGGTGTGAGCTTGGGTTCCTAGAGAAGTGAATCGTGTAGCACACTGTGTTGCATCGCTTGTAAAGCAGGTGATGGGTCTTCAACGATGAGTCTCACGAACACCATAATCTATTGTGAATGTAATTCATGGCGATGGATATGGCAACCCTCATGGAATATGCTAGATTTTATGCTTTTCTTTGTTTTTACGGTGCTGTGATCTCTCTGCCCATGCATGTTTGCTTGGTGGAGGTCATTGATACATTATCTGTTTGGAGGAGATAGAGTTTTCTAATTGCATGTTTTCTATTGCAAGAGTTTCATCAAGTTAAAGAAAAAAAGGCATCTAAATAGATATAAGCCAACAGTTTATTTTCAGGTTTACATATAAGTTGAATATAATATTTCATTTGTTATAGAATAATTAGATTATGAGTGTTCCAGTAAATAGGTAAATAATTGCTTAGTCAGTAGATATGTTAGTGGTGGTATGTACCACAGAGTGGAGAGATGTACGTGATAGTGGAAACACGTTCTCACGTACTTTGTTCATGGCACCTGTAAGCCAATTTCTTCTATATGTAATCTCCTATAAAAGGAGCTCTCTCATTCTAATGAAAAAACACTCAAAATTGCCTCCAGATTACTATTTCTTTAAATACGTTATCAAGCACGAAGCTTTACCCAGAGCCAAAAATCTCCAAAGTTCCCAAACACCGTAAAATTCGTTAATCATTACTCACCTTTTTATCGCGACTCGACTACCGCCATCGATCAGATCCTCACCAAAGCCGCGACTCAGCCGAGTCTCTCACCTTCATCGCGACTCCCGCTCCAAGTTGTTTGAAGCCTGTGACTTCCGTTTGCTCCCTCAAGCGCGACCTGTGACTCTTGATCGCTCGTCACTTCAGCGACCCGCATCGCTCGTCTTCCTCACGTTATAGCGCTTCGAGTCAATCCAGTAAGCCGTGACTTCCCATCCAGTCACTCAGCAACTCCAGCCGATCCGATCATCCTATTCACTTCTCACCTCAGCGATTCGTTTAGCCAGCAAGTTGAGAAACAAGTCTGCCCAGAAAAATTTTGTCTAACAAGCAAGAAGTAAGTTTTAATATTATGGTTGTTGCTTTTTGCAATTTTAATTAAAATAACCTACTCTTTTACTCCTTTTTACCCGAGAAATTTGGAGATTCCTTCTCCCTTCTACGATTATAATAGTTATAGAACTATGTTCCTAAAATGGACAATGAAGTCCATGTGAATCAAGAGAATTCACTATCGATTCGAACAAAAGAGTTTGTAAATGCATCAATAAAACGAACTAAGAGAGTTCGTAGACCATATATAGTTGCAAAGGTCTAATCCAGATACTAATCTTGGAAATTATAGTTGTCGTGGAAGTCTTTGAGACTGTGAAACTAATATATCTTTTATTTTTTTCTTTCAAGATGTCTCAAACCAAGCTAAATTTTGGGAAATTGGACCCACAAGGCCTCTAGTATCACCGATGGGTGAAAAATGTAGAAAATACGTTGACCGCTAAGGTTATCATTGCTACTATCCAACCACTCAATGAAGATCTTGTGAACCAACTAATATCAACCATGAAGGCACAAGCTGTCATCATCATGAGGCACCATTTGGATCCAGCACTGCAGTGGCATTACATGAATGTCAAGGATCCTAGAGCTTTATGGCTTGCACTCGAAGATCACTTAGGTAACATTGCAGACACCCTGCTCCCGAATCTGAAGGATAAGTGGAACACCATTAGGTTCCAAGACTTCAAAACTGTTGCAAATTTCAACTTTGAAATACTCAAACTTCGATCCATCCTTCATTACTATGAATAGAATATGACAGAAGCTGACAAGCTCGAGAAAACTCTCTCCACCTTCCCGGCTTCTGCAAGGATTCTTGCAAATCAATACCGCAATGAGGTTAGAACCGATAATATTATAACTTTTAATCAGCTTATTTGGATTATGTTCGTTGCAGAAAAGCATAATAGCATACTTGTGAGCAATAGTTCAAAGCCTATTGGGACAAAGAGGACCCTCGAGGCAAACTATGCAAGCGCTTCAATGAGGAAGCGCAAAGAGTTGAACCCTAAAGGAAAGGAAAGGTTGGAAGGACATCTTGGTCCTCCAAACCACTCTAAGAAGGACCACGCACTACGTAGAGGCCATGGATGCCAAGGGAGAGGGACTACCACAACGGAAGGCCGAGGAGGCCATGGAGGCCAAGGCAACCTAAATGGTCGAGCCACCTATGCTTAAAAGGGCAAGGCTAAGGCTCATGAAACTCGAGGAAAAAGAGAAAATCGCAGTGATTGCCACAGGTGTGATCAAGCAACCATTAGTACAAGCTAAGCAAAACTAGCAAGGGATTTTTTTATCAATATAAAGCATACCGTGAGAAGCTTGACATGGAAGCTTACAACAATGAAATAGAAGATAGAGATGTAGTTGATGCTAATCTCAATATAGCAGACTTCAAAATTTGCGGAGACTCAATTGATGAGACACCGGATTTTGATTAGAGCTTTTTAAATTTCCAAGAATCAAGGCATTTGTGCCATATGTTTTAGTTTGACAATGTTTAGTCAATTTCATTCTAGATTAGCAACTTTGATGTATTTCGTTGGCAATAATAATGAGAACAATTGTTTGTTTTATTAATAAAGGGCTTGATTATATTCTGTCTACAGTAATCGATTTATAGTATTTATAAATCTATTCGCTACTATGGCTCACTTAGAAGCTCATAATGTCTATAAAAAGAGACTTTCGATAACAGTGTACTTGAATAGGTTATGCCCCACCTACATCGATTTCTCATAACCTGGTTATGAGTAAAAAGTTCTACCCAAATGATTATAGATAAAATAACTACTACAGAATTCGTTCATATACTATTTTCGGATTGCAGAATTGTTTGAATCCTTGAAAATCACCACAAAACGCAGCAGGTGCGAAATCAGAATGTGACTATGTTGGTCAGTCAACTTTGACAGAATACTGAAAACTGACCAGAATGAACCGAGTTATGAATGATATATTGTTGGAAAGTTTCAAGTGTCTAATTTCCAAAACTTTATTCGATTTGTCAATATCTATTTTGTAGACAAAGTTATGCCTATTTGAGTACACAAAGGTCAGAAAACGATTTTCTGAAAGAAAAAAATCAGATTTTTTGAAACAAAGTTTTGTTTCTTTGTAGGTGTGTTTCCCGGAGAACTTGAATGTCTCATTGACAATGGAACCACATACACTATGCTTTGCCATAGATAACTTTTTATCGACTTTATGCCTTGTCAAATATCTTTAACCACAATGATCGGAGGATTTACAAAATTGATCCAAGGGCGAGGTAAAGCCCAATTTATGTTGCCAAATGGCAATATCCTCACCATCAAGGATTCTCTCTATGCTCCTAGGGCACAAAGAACTAACGAACTCCATACAAATACTCATTGTGAGAATGAAATTGAATACTTATGTATTACCTCTAATAATTCTGGTAGAAACCGAATATTAGATAAGCTAATGTGTCATCCAAATGGGCTATGTATAACACCCATTCGAGTTGTTGAATCTAACCATGTCATGAGAAATGACTTATGGGATTCAGACACATATAGGTTTTGGCACGACAGACTGGGACACCCAGGTCGTGATATGATGATCTGTATTTTGAAAAACTCAAACAGACATCCCTTTTTCAGAGTGAAAGGAAGCAAGAGTCACCTGTTAGAGGCTGGCGCCGCTACAACCCCCCAGCGGCAAAGAACTAATGCCAACAATGGCGCTTTAGTTCCATATAATGCTTCCCAAGTCAATGATGACTTCGAGCTTGAACCAACATCTTCATTGGTTATATCAAATGCTTATCGTTCATTCTGCAAAGCCTGTTCTTTAGCTAAAGTGGGATCGAGACCGTCCTACTCTAAAGACACCAAAGAGAATATTTCATTCTTACAATGTATTGAAGGTGATATTTGTGGAACTATCCACCCATCATGCGAACCATTTTGATATTTTATGGTTCTAGTGGACGCTTCGACACACTGGTCACATGTCACACTTTTGTCCACAAGAAATGGTGTATATGCTAAACTCCTAGCACAAGTTATTCGCTTGAGGACTCACCACCCAGATCATCCTATTAAGTCATTACGTCTTGACAATGCTGGAAAGTTTACATCGCAAACATTTGATGATTATTGCATGTCCATTAGGATTGATGTCGACCATTCAGTTCCCCATGTACATACCCAAAACGGTCTCGCAAAAGCTGCCATTAAAAGACTTCAAATGGTTGGACGAGCTTTGGTCATGTGCACCAATCTCCCTACTTCTGCTTGGGCTTATGCAATATTACATGCAGCTATGCTTATTCGTTTCAGACCCGCTGCTAGACAACCATTTTCTGCGTACCAATTGGTTACTGCATATGAGCCGAATATTTCGCATCTAAGCATTTTTGGTTGTGCAATTTATGTGCCTATCGCGTCACCATTATGCAAAAAGATGGGTCCTCAGAGACGAATGGGCATATATGTTGGATATGTGTCTCTAACTATAATCCGCTATATATAACACTTAACAGACGATCTCTTTACCGCACAATTTACGGATTATCACTTTGATGAGACATTCTCGTCGTTAGAGGGAGGAAGGAACGATAATGCTCCGCAGAAACGACATGAATTATCATGGTCTGTCCCCACTTTATCTCATCTTGATATCTACTCCGCACTAGCAAACGGTGAAGTTTGAAGAATTATAGAGCTTGGAAACGTACGTAGGATTTGATGCCCGATGCGTTTGCTAACCTTGCTAAAGTGATGAGATCATATATACTTGCTGCAAATGTGCCTGCAAGGATAGACATCCAATAAGAAGGATGTGAGGCCGCTGCTCCTAATGTAGGAGGCGGTGCTGCCGCCACACTTAGTGGACATGTGGTGGCTGATGCCGCTGTGACGACCCATAACAGAATTAGTAGTGTAATCGGCTTAATCCACGAGCTTGCGCGTAATCGCAGTTTTCCGTAAATTGATTGAATTGCCGAGTTTGATAACGACTTAATTATTGGCCGAGAATTTGAGTTGAATCTCTTCTCGAGAGTTGTTGTATGCGTGATTTCGAGTTCGTGGGCAGTTCCGGATTATTATTTCGACGACCGAGGAATATAATATGAATATTTGAAATTTTGAAATATCTTCGAGTTTATCCGTTCGTATTCGAGTTATCCAAATCGTGATTGTGATCCGTTTTGGACGGTCGATCGACCCGAACCGAAATTTGAATGGTTATCGACTTGATTTGCGAGTTTCACGATTAGTCGCGATTTTGACGTAATCGGTTAATATCGCGGCTTCGTTAACGACTAAATTTTCGGACAAGAATTTGATTTGGGATTCTTCACGAAAATTGTAGAGAAATTAATTTCGAGCCCGTGGGAACTTCCGGAGGATTATTCCGAGTTGCGAGGAATAAGTTGTGAATATTTTCGGCCATCGGATATTGTCGTATTTATCCGTTTGGGATTCGATATGCGTACGGTATAAATATGGGAAAATACTTGCCGATTTTGGAAAGTTTCCAAATCAGGAAATTGGGCCTTGACCCGCGTTGACCACGGGTCAAGGAGGCGACCCGTTTTGCCCGTTTTCGCCGTTTGGTTTTCTTGGTTTTTAACCCGATTCGGGCCACGGTTGGCCGGAGTCTCTTCATGGAATATATTGGGCTCGAGCTCCTCTTCGGATTGGTAGGTGGATTGACCCGAGAGGTGGCCGGAGGAGGAAGAATCGAATCGGCAAAGATCACGAAATTCCGGCGAGTTTTTGAGGGCTTCGGGTGACGGCGTGGAGGCCGAGTTGGTGGTGGCTCTTTGAGAGGTTTTGTTAGCCTTGAGGAGAGGAAGCTTTTAGAAGTGGTTTCAAGTCTTGCCGTGGCAGGAGGAGAGAGATCCGTGATGTTGAAATTCCGATAAGGGTTTGTGACTTTGAGGTGAGTTTTGGACCTTTTCCGGTCAAAATTGGCCTTAACTTTGAACTGGAAAGTTGTTGGAAATGTCGAGATCTTCAAATCCATGTGTGGGTTGCATTTTTCTGGGCCGGTGTGATTTTTCGGTGGCCGGCAGCAGCGGCGACGGCGACGGCGGCATCGACTTTCCGTCCGACGTGTTTTTCGACGAGTTGTATGTCGTTTCGCTTGGAATCGCGCACCGATCACAGTGGTGAGGTTTATTTTTCGAATTGAGCATTGAAAATTATAGTGAGATTTTATAGTGTGATTATCGGATTTTGACGATTTCGTCGATATTGAATTATATGTTTCTGGGAACGGTTGTTTCTCGAGATGTGATTCGAGGTTTTGAGTTATGATTTTGAGCAGTTGATTTTATGATTATCCAGGGGATCGTGATCGATCGTTTGGCGAGGGATTTTCCACCGGACCACGTGATTAGCGTGAGTGCGCGTTTTGCTCACCTGTGAGTGGACCTTTCTTTTCACTGATCGATTGCGAGTCTTTATATTATACTTTACAAGCATGAGCATACGTTTGTGATTATGACTTATACGAGCATGTGCTTTACGATTATGCATTTACATTATGCTTTATACGTATGCATGAAACTATTTATGATTTGATATACACAGAGTACAGTCTTAGTATATGTGGTTGTATCGATACACTTGCATCCCGGCTGATCCCCGAGGATGTCTACCAGGGGGGAACTGTACCTTGTGCCGATGTATTTTCGGGTGGGAACAGATACCCTGACCTAAGGCCATTCTGGCTAAAATCACGTGTGGGTCTGGGATCCCGTGATTCGGACTGTACTAGCACGGATGTGTCCATGAGTGACCCCGTGGGATTTTTCTATGCATGCTCTGTACGCTGGAGGAGTTTGGGTTCACCTCGTGTACTATATCATATTCATTCATTTTGAGTCGCATATGTTTTTATAACATATATTATTCGGCGAAAGACATTTATTTTCATCCACTCACTCTAACGGTTTTCATATCTTTCCCCTGGGTTTTTCGGTTTCCGTGCCCAGTTTGCAGTTCGTATTCTAGTGTCGCACGTCGTGGTCGGAGGCTTAGTATTCGAGCGATGTTTCTTTTATGGTAGGTTCTTAGTTTGGCCTACTATTTGTATATATATATATATATTAGAAGTTGCTCTGAGTATTCTTATGTTATATTTTTATACGATTTTTCCCCGGACTTCTGTAAAGTATAGTTTTATTGATTACTTTACATTACTGTTATGATATTGAGAAATACGGATGGGATTGGTGCCCACGGTTTGATTTTTGTGGCATAGGATGAAGTGTATTTTCTGGGTGCAGGTTAATGGCAATTCCGCGTTAGTAGTGTTACTCTGCCGAAATTTTTATGGTTTTTGTTGGTTTGTGTTTTCAGAAGGGGTTTGATCCTGGTTTAGGAAACTAAATCGGGGTTGGGTCCTTTCAGCTTGGTATCAGAGCATTAGGTTTTAGGTTCTGTAGACTTCTGTAGTCGTGTTTACTAAGGATATTTGAGAATGTACAGCATGTCTGGAGTGATGACCTGACCGGCCAGTGGATACTCATCAATGCTCCCGGTGTTATTGAAAGGACCTAACCCCGATTTAGCTCCCTAAACCGGAATCAAACCCTTTCGAAAACACGAACCAACAAAAACCGTAGAAATTTTGGCAGAGTTTCGTTACTAACGTGGAATTACCATTACCTGCATGCGGAAAATACACTTCATCCTATGCCACAAAAATCAAACTGTGGGCACCAATCCCATCCGGATTTCTCAATATATCAACAGTAAAGTAAAACAATAAATTTATTTATACTTTACTGAAATCCGGAGTAAAATCGTATAACATAAACAACAGATTTCTCAGAGCGACCTCTAATGTATAAACATATCAGTATACCACAGTAGGGAGAACAATAAACCTACTGGAAGAAACAAGGTAGCTCGAGCACTATGCCTCCGACCACGACATGCGACACCAGAGCCTGAACTGCAAACTGAGCACAGAAACTGAAAAGCCGAGGGGAAAGACAATAAACTCGTTAGAGTGAGTGGACGAAAATATGTCTTTCACCACGTAATATATACGTTATAAAAACATATGCGAGTCGAAATATAAATAAATCAAATAGTATACGAGGAGACGCTGACTCCAACTCGTAAACAGAGCATGCATGGAAAATCTCACGGGGTCACTCATGGAAACATCCGTGCTAGTACAGTCAGAATCACGGAGTCCCTGACTTCCACGTGATTCATAGCCAGAAAGGCCTCGGTTCCGGGGTACTGCCCCTCGCCGGTCAGGTAGGGGTACTGCCCCTCCTGGTGGGCCTACCATCGGGGATCAGCCGAGAGGCAAGTGTATCGATACAACAACGTAACTGAGACTGTACTCTGTGTAAATCAAATCATAAATAGTTCGATGCAAATGCATGAATCAATATATAAGTGCATATACGTAATATATACTGGTATAGGCATAATCGTATAACACATGCTCATAATAAACATCATCTCGTATGAAATCTCATGCTCGTAAAACCATAATCATACTCCATGCTCAAGTTCGTAAAACGTATATAAAAGACTCGCAATCAATCCGTGAAAAGAAATTGTCCACTCACAGACTAGCGTAACGCGATATGCGTTAACCCGTGATCCGGCGGAAAGTCCCTCGCCAAAAGAACGATCACGAACCCCTGAATAATCACAATAACCATTTCTCAAAATCAGAATTCGACAATTCAAGACAAATCACGAGAAACCACCATTCTTGGAAACACATAATCCGAATATGACGAATCGTCGAAAATCCGATATGTACACCACAATACCTCGCAATACTTTCGGATGCTCAAATCGAGAAACGAACCTCCCCACTGCGATCGGGGCGCGATTTCGAGTGAAATGACATGCAATTTGTCGAAAACCCAAAAAGTCAAACTGTTGACTGCCGTTGACCACCTCCCACGGCGGCGCTGCCACCTGACCGGAAAATTTCACGGCGGAGCAACCCTTATTCCACTAAAAATCACCCACTGAGCAACTTTTATAACTGCAACAAAGGCCAATTCCACCTCTAACTAGCTCAATTTCATGCAAAACCGAATTGGTACCAAATTTTCCAATCCAAAATTCTCCAAGTACACATCGAATTGAAATGTCAAACTTACATGGTAGCATCAAGGGGATGAAAGCTACAAAGCCCACCCAAAATTTCAGCTCAATTCGGCCAAAAACGTGGAACCCGAATTCACCAAGTTTTCACCATTTTCAAGTCAGAATTCCCTCCCTTTCCGGCGATCTACACCGTGCGTGGTGGCGGGGAACGGACTCGGGACGTCAAGACAAAGGGGAAGGGTCCAAGCCCGGAGCCGGAGGTGGCCGGACGGGCTTCGCCCCCGGCGAGCCGAACCACCGTCGTGAGCCTCACCTCCCCCATCGGTCAAACTAAGTCAAACATAGTCAACTTCACTATTTCAGACTTTGACTTTCCCAAAGGGGAAACTGCTATTTATAGACTTTCCCAATTAGGAAACTTCATAATTATCCATTTCGACGAACTTCAATTACTCGTAACTTTCTCGTCGTACTTCCGATTTTGATAATTCACGCGGTCACAAACTCGTCTCGACATATTCTTCAATTATCACCCAAAGTCAAACACATCGACCAATTGGATAAAAAGTCAACTGTTCAAACCAACACACACTTAATCGACTAAATAACCAACAATCGGAAATATTCACAACTAAATCTTCGTAACTCAGAATAATGCTCCGGAAGTTCCCAAATGCTCGAAATTAAATTCTGAACAACTTCTGTGAAGAAGCCGAAACCAAATTCTAGTCCGGTAATTTAGTCGCTAAGAATGCCACCATTTAAATCCAAACTTCAAATATTCATAATTAATTCCTCGGTCGTCCAAATAACGATCCGGAACCGCCCACGAACTCGAAACCACACATACAACGACTCTCGAGAAGAGACTCAGCTCCAATTCTCGGCCAATAATTAAGTCGTTAACAAATCTGGCGATTCAAACAACTGTCGACAATCTGCGATAACACGCGAGCTCGTAGATTAAGCTGATTCCACTACTGATTCTGTTCTGGGTCGTCACAAATCCACCCCCCTTAAAAAAAATTTCGACCTCGAAATTTTCGAGTCGAGTCTGTCGGCTAAAAGTAGGAGCACTGCCTCTGCATACTGCTCAACTCTCCAGTGACAATGTCAACTGACCAACTCTGACAACTGACTCCACAACAGGAGATAGCTCCGTGCTGAAATCCCTGTACCCTCAAATCATGAATCTGAACTGGCTCCACACAATAGCCAAGTGTTCTTGCATAAGGGACAGATAGGGTACACAACACGTAACAAACCGGAAACATAGTTCCGCTACACGGAACACAACACAACACACACACAAAAGCCAACACTATAGGTGATGCCGAACTATACGGCACAACACAAACTCGCCTATGACCACATACGGATCAAAACCACATGGCAAATCACAACTCAGTCTACACACATCAACACAGAACAAACATCGAACTCAAGCAATTATCATCTTGTTTCCGTTAAATCAAAGTCTGTGGTAGCACATTCCACAAAATCAGAATCAAACGTCAACTCACATTAAACTCGCTCTAACATAATGGAGTACCACATCGTCCTCAAAACGACAACACGTAACATCAAAAGTCATAGTGGTCCACAAACTGGTACTGCAAGCAATCTCGAACAGCTGAAACTGCTGGTCCCAAGTCCTCCGGAACTGCAATACCGAGGTCCACAATATGATCTCTAAGGTCTGAATAGTCCTCAAAGATCGCCCACCAATCTGAGGATAAGAACCGGTACTAACTTGTAATCTGGTCCCCAATACTCGCTGCAAAGCTTGCCAACACTCAGTCGTAGCTGATTATCTCGATTAGCGAACTGGGACATAGGCATATCACGTAGATAGGCAACCTCCGTCAAACACAGTCATGCCAGCCTGCCACTGAAATCATCTCTGAATGTACAAGGAAAAGTACTGAGTTCATCAAACGATCCACAAAGGCCTAACAACTGGTATCACAAACCAAAGTGCATACAAATACACACAATCACAGCAACAAACGCCACGTCTAACCGGAAATCTCAAATGGCTGACACATCTCGGCAAGTCTCTGCCTCCTAGCCATCGTCAGTCGACAAATGTGGCATCTACACACACATGCTGCGCATACACAAGCTGCTATATTGCTCTTCATGTTGCATCATGAGTAGTAAACTCGGAGTATCAGACACATCTCCGTACCACTGGTGCATATCGCACGCAAAACAATGAGATTCAACATCATTATACACGAACTCAGTCTCCATAGCGCATAACCCGGCTAACACGGAAACTCGAGCCACACACTCACATGAAACACTGAAGCTTCCAAATTCCGACTGAATGCATCAGCAACAACATTCCAGACGGATAGTCAAAGTACAACCACTAGCCTTTTTCGAACAAACTCAAAGGTGCAGCCATAGTCGTTAGTCGACCTCAACCATCTACACTGCCTCAAGCCCAAATCCGGCCAAGAATGCAAGTGGATGAAACTCAAGTGATCAGTGTACTTCCTACACCTTGCTGCACGCCATAGCTGTAGTGTCTCGAACTCTCTGATGCTAACATAAGGACAGCTACACTCAAATCTTACACAGGATATGCAACTACACAAAGTTCCACTGCCTGGAACCATGAGCCATCGCTCTGCAAAGCTGTATCACAAATAACCAAATCCAATCCTCGATGCATCGCCACAACCCACGAACTCGTCGCGGTCATCAGGTAAGGTCAAAACCGAAGCAACGGTCAACCATCCTTCAGGAGTAATTAACTCTCCTCGCGTGCATCGAACCACTCGAACTTGACGCCTTCTTCGTCAATCCGGAAAAATCCTGCACAAGCCGTCGATAATAGCCTGCCAAACCCAAGAGAAACTCTGGATCTCTGGTAATGGTAGAACAATCCCCAAATCTACACGACTTCAACTGGTCAGGATCCACTCCGACTTCCTCGGATAACATCAAACAGCCCAAAATCTTCACGCTAATCAACCACAATTCACACTGGTTGAACCTCGCAACACCTGGTCGTCTCACAAAGTCCGCGAAACCGCACACAATTGCTACAGGTGCTGGTCCACATGCCTGGAGTAAATCAGGACGTTGCCGACGAACAAGACCGCAACTCGTCCAGAATCATCTGAACACATGGTCCATCAAATCCACACGATCTACGGGGGCTGTGGTCAACCAAACAGCGTGACCAAAACTCCTGATGCCCGCACCGAGATCCGAAAGCTAACATAGCCACATCTGACTCACCGATCCACAACTGATGGTATCCGGATCCGAAATCAATCTTCGACAAGACTGAAGTTCTCGCGAGCTGATCAAACCACTCGCCAGTCCGTAGCAAAGGATACTCACTCTCCTCTGAAGCAAATCAAGCTTCGGTATTCAATGCACCACCTCGACAAACCATCCATCAACCATACACACCATGCAAGAGCACACCACGCACATATGCGGGGTCACACAAAATCTCCTGAAATCTCCTCCAGCGACTCCTGGAGTCGAAACTGTAGCTCTATCAGCTCCGCTGGCTCCGAACGACAAGATGCCGGTAAAATGAGTCCAGCGCCTGGTACAAGCTCAATAGTGTAGTCAGTCTTCCAAACTGGAGGGATACCTGGTAACTCCTCCGGAACACCTGGAAACTCGGGAACCACCTCAACATCAACAATGCCAGGCACAGCAACCGTAGTATCTACAACATGAGCTAAGCAAGCAACATAATCCGTCTCCATCATCCGCTCGACCATCACCGCGAAACAGTATCTCGGGGAAATCTGGTTGTCGAAACACAACCTCCTTCTCGAGGCACACGAACACAGCCAAATGCATCGTCAGTAAGTCCATACTTACAAACACACCAAATCCACGATATCAAGCTATAACAGATCCGCAGCTAAGCCATATCCTCCAACAAGGATCTCGCAACCTCTGATGGATACAACACTCTCCAAAAACTCGGAAGTGGAGATGCAGGTACAATAGCCATGGATATCAAACAACAGTAACCTCGGAGAAAAGTCTGTCCTCAAACAAGGTCATGGAACGAACTCCAACATGCCCAACTAGCTGCCCACATCAATTGCGACTTGCTGAATGGCTCATCTAGAAGTCTGAATTGGTCAAGCTCCAGAAACAGCATCATGACCTCATCCTGAACTCTGAGCTGTCGAACCGCTAACACAGCTGACTGAGAGCGCTCCCTCGTAACATGACCCTCCTGGCCACCACAATGGCAACAGAAAGTGCTCCTCAAACACAAGTCACAGCGACACCTGCTGTGAGAAAGGATCACCAATGATCACTCGAACTCATGCCACAGGAACAAGTCCGCTACTCTGTGATCTCCATCATCGTCAAACGGCTTCTCTGCTTCATCTGATGACCCTCAACATAATCGAAAAGGCTATAGCCTGATGGAGTCACTGATCCCGAAGTGTCGGAACTCAACCTCATCAAAATCTCGACTAAGTCAACTTTCCTCAAACCAACACATCGGAAACCGCGTACACCTTTCCTTCTCAATAGCTTCGCCACGGAGTGCAACACATTAAGCTCCTCCTGGTTATCTCGAGGCACAATAATCAGACTCTTTCTGATGCTCAGGTTCAAACTCATCTCGAACCTCGCGCACTGCTCCCTCTGAAGCCACATAACTCGTGCAAACAGAAACAAACATGTGGACAATGCATCACTGCCACAGGTGGGTAAACACTCCTCATTCGATTGCTGGATAGCCTGATTAAACCATTACCGTATAAACAACACCCTGAATGTAGGTCATAGAGTCGCAACAGGAACTCACACAATATCAGCCCACCAAATACAACAATCTGACTCAGGCAAACATCACTGCCACAATTCTCTGCTCTGAGGTCACATGTAGACGCTCATACACACACAACCAGGCAAACCGTGCCCCACGAATCTCTGAACTCAGAGTACACATCCAAATCCACAGTTCACTGGCAAATTGCGCGTCGATTGATCCTCAATAGGATCCACAACCGAAACGACACAGAAAGCATGTTAAGGAGGCATCCTAGTGAATAAAACATCGTTCACAACAAGTGGAACGTAATCATGGAACTTCAAATATTTGAAAGTATACAACACCCGGAATATTGATGAGTATCCGCCAGCCGGTCGGGTCACCATTCCAGACATGCTGTACATTCTCAAATATCCATAGTAAACACGATTACAGAAGTTTACAGAACCTATAACCTAATGCTCTGATACCAAGCTGAAAGGACCTAACCCCGATTTAGCTCCCTAAACCGGAATCAAACCCTTTCGAAAACACGAACCAACAAAAACCGTAGAAATTTTGGCAGAGTTTCGTTACTAATGTGGAATTACCATTACCTGCACGCGGAAAATACACTTCATCATATGCCACAAAAATCAAACCGTGGGCACCAATCCCATCCGGATTTCTCAATATATCAACAGTAAAGTAAAACAATAAATATATTTATACTTTACTGAAATCCGGAGTAAAATCGTATAACATAAACAACAGATTTCTCAGAGCGACCTCTAATGTATAAACATATCAGTATACCACAGTAGGGAGAACAATAAACCTACTGGAAGAAACAAGGTAGCTCGAGCACTATGCCTCCGACCACGACATGCGACACCAGAGCCTGAACTGCAAACTGGGCACAGAAACTGAAAAGCCGAGGGGAAAGACAATAAACTCGTTAGAGTGAGTGGACGAAAATATATGTCTTTCACCACGTAATATATACGTTATAAAAACATATGCGAGTCAAAATATAAATAAATCAAATAGTATACGAGAAGACGCTGACTCCAACTCGTAAACAGAACATGCATGGAAAATCTCACGGGGTCACTCATGGAAACATCCGTGCTAGTACAGTCAGAATCACGGAGTCCCTGACTTCCACGTGATTCATAGCCAGAAAGGCCTCGGTTCCGGGGTACTGCCCCTCGCCGGTCAGGTAGGGGTACTGCCCCTCCTGGTGGGCCTACCATCGGGGATCAGCCGAGAGGCAAGTGTATCGATACAACAATGTAACTGAGACTGTACTCTGTGTAAATCAAATCATAAACAGTTCGATGCAAATGCATGAATCAATATATAAGTGCACATATGTAATATATACTGGTATAGGCATAATCGTATAACACATGCTCATAATAAACATCATCTCGTATGAAATCTCATGCTCGTAAAACCATAATCATACTGCATGCTCAAGTTCGTAAAACGTATATAAAAGACTCGCAATCAATCCGTGAAAAGAAATTGTCCACTCACAGACTAGCGTAACGCGATATGCGTTAACCCGTGATCCGGCGGAAAGTCCATCGCCAAAAGAACGATCACGAACCCCTGAATAATCACAATAACCATTTCTCAAAATCAGAATTCGACAATTCAAGACAAATCACAAGAAACCACCGTTCTCGGAAACACATAATCCGAATACGACGAATCATCGAAAATCCGATATGTACACCACAATACCTCGCTATACTTTCGGATGCTCAAATAGAGAAACGAACCTCCCCACTGCGATCGGGGCGCGATTTCGAGTGAAATGACATGCAATTTGTCGAAAACCCAAAAAGTCAAACTGTTGACCTCCGTTGACCGCCGTTGACCACCGCCCACGGCGGCGCCGCCACCTGACCGGAAAATTTCACGGCGGAGAAACCCCTATTCCACTCAAAATCACTCACTGAGCAACTTTTATAACTGCAACAAAAGCCAATTCCACCTCTAACTAGCTCAATTTCATGCAAAACCGAATTGGTACCAAATTTTCCAATCCAAAATTCTCCAAGTACACATCGAATTGAAATGCCAAACTTACATGGTAGCACAAGGGGATGAGAGCTACAAAGCCCACCCAAACTTTCAAGTGAATTCGGCCAAAAACGTGGAACCCGAATTCACCAAGTTTTCACCATTTTCAAGTCGGAATTCCCTCCCTTTCCGGCGATCTACACCATGCCTGGTGGCGGGGAACGGACTCGAGACGTCAAGACGAAGGGGAAGGGTCCAAGCCCGGAGCCGGAGGTGGCCGGACGGGCTTCGCCGCCGGCGAGCCGAACCACCGTCGTGAGCCTCACCTCCCCCATCGGTCAAACCAAGTCAAACATAGTCAACTTCACTATTTCAGTCTTTGACTTTCCCAAAGGGCAAACTGCTATTTATAGACTTTCCCAATTAGGAAACTTCATAATTATCCATTTCGACGAACTTCAATTACTCGTAACTTTCTCGTTGTACTTCCGATTCTGATAATTCTCGCTGTCACAAACTCGTCTCGACATATTCTTCAATTATCACCCAAAGTCAAACACATCGACCAATCGGATAAAAAGTCAACTGTTCAAACCAACACACACTTAATAGACTAAATAACCAACAATCGGAAATATTCACAACTAAATCTTCGTAACTCAGAATAATGCTCCGGAAGTTCCCACAAGCTCGAAATTAAATTCTGAACAACTTCCGTGAAGAAGCCGAAACCAAATTCTCGTCCGGTAATTTTAGTCGCTAAGAATGCCACCATTTAAATCCGAACTTCAAATATTCATAATTAATTCCTCGGTCGTCCAAATAACGATCCGGAACCGCCCACGAACTCGAAACCACACATACAAAGAATCTCGAGAAGAGACTCAGCTTCAATTCTCGGCCAATAATTAAGTCGTTAACAAATCTGGCGATTCAAACAACTGTCGACAATCTGCGATAACACGCGAGCTCGTAGATTAAGCTGATTCCACTACTGATTCTGTTCTGGGTCGTCACAGTTATATGCTTTCAAAATATTTGAAGTTCCATGATTACGTTCAGTTTGTTGTGAACAATGTCTTGTTCATTAGGATGCCTCATTGACGTTCTTTCCGTGTCGGTATGGTTGTGGATCCTATTGAGGATCAGTCGACACGCGACTTGGCAGCGAGTTGTGACTTGGGTGAGCATTTTGAATTTAGAGATTTGTGTGGCATAGTTTGCCCAGTTGTGCGTGTATGGGTGTCTACACGTTGCCTCAGAGCAGAGAATTGTGGTAGTTGATGGTTTGCGTGGTCAGATCATTGTGTTTGGGGGGTTGGTACTGAGTGAGATCCTGTTGCGACTCCATGACCTACATTCAGAGTATTGTTTATACGGAAATATGGAGTGTTCACCGACCTAAGGCAGGGATGTATCGTTCATATGTTTGTCCCAGTTTGCACGTGTTATGTGGCTTCAGAGGAAGCAATGCACGAGGTTCGAGATGAGTTTGAGCCTGAGCATCAGAGGGATTTTGACTGTTATGCCTCGAGATAATCGTGAGGGGTTTGATGTGCTGCACTCAGAGGCGAGGACATCGAGAAGGAAAGGCGTACGCGGTTTTCAACATGTCGTTTTGAGGAAGGTGAACTTAGTCGAGATATTTTGATGAGGTTGAGTTCTGGCACCTCGGGATCAGTGACTTCATCAGGCTGTGGCCTTTTCGATTATGTTAGGGGTCATCTGAATAAGGCAGAAGATCCATTTGGTGGTGATGGAGATCACAGAGTAGTGGACTTGTTCCTGTGGCATGAGCCAGGGTGATCGTTGGTGATCCTTTCACAGTAGGCGTCGCTGTGACTTGTGTCTGAGGAGTACTCTCAGTTTCTATTGTGGTGGCCAGGAGGGTCACGTTGCGAGGGAGCGTCCTCAGCCAGCTGTTTTAGAGGTTTAGCAGCTCAGAGTTCAGGAGGAGGTCAAGATGCCATTTCTGGAGTTTGACCAACGCAGCCTTCTAGACGAGTTAATCAGAAAGTTGCAATCGACGTGGACGGCTTGTTGGGCATGCCAGAGTTCGTGCCACAATCCTATGTGAGGACAGAGTTTCTCTGAGGTTACCGTTGCTCGACATCCATGGCTATTATGCTTGCATCTCCACTTCCGGGCTTATGGAGAGTGTTATATCCATCCGGAGGGATTGTGAGATATTTGTTGGAGGTTGTGGGTTAGCCGCAGATCTGTTATTGCTGGATATCGTCGATTTTGATGTGATTTTGGGTATGGACTTTTTGGTGACACATTGGGCTATGTTCGATTGTCACAAAAAGGAGGTTGTGTTTTGACGACCAGGGTTCCCAAAGATACTGTTTCGCAGTGAGAAGAATATTTCATTGCCATGCATGAATTCAGCGATGAAGGCCGAGCGGATGATGAAAAGAGGCGTGTAACATACTTAGCTCATGTTGTGGATACTACGGCGGCTGTGCCGGACATTGGTGATATTGCGGTGGTTCCCGAGTTTCCATATGTGTTTCCGGAGGAGTTACCGAGTATTCCTCCAGTGCGGGAAATCAATTTCACCATTGAGCTTTTACCGGCGTTGGACCCATACCACAGGCACCTTATCGATTGGCGCCAGATGAGTTGAAAGAGCGACAGATTCAACATCGAGAGTTGCTGGAGGAGGTTTTATATGACCTAGTTTATCATCGTGGGGTGCTCTTGTACTATTTGTGCGGAAGAAGGTTGGTTCGATGAGGTTGTGTATTGACTGTCGGAAGATGAATCAGGTTTCAGAGATGAGCGAGTATCCTCCACTTCGGATTGACGACTTGTTTGATCAGCTTATGGGAGCTTCAGCCTTTTCGAAGATTGATCTCAGATCCGGATACCATCAGTTGAGGATCAGAGAATCAGATGTGGCCAGGACAGCTTTCAAATCACAGTGCGGGCATTACGAGTTCTTGGTTATGCCGTTTGGGTTGACCAATGCCCCCGCAGCTTTTACGGATTTGATGTGCCGGGTGTTCAGACGGTTTTTGGACAAGTTTGTGGTCGTGTTCATCGGCCACATCCTGATTTACTCCAGAAGTGTGGGCCAGCACAAGAAGCATTTGCGAGCGGTTTTGCGGACTTTGCGAGATAATTAGCTGTTTGCGAAGTTCAGCAAGTGTGAGTTTTGGTTGATTAACATGAAGTTTTGGGCCACGTGATATCAGTTGAGGGAGTCAGCGTGGACCCTGACCAGATAGAAGCCGTGTTGATTTGGAATGGACCTACCACCGTACCAGAGATAAGGAGTTTCTTGGGTTTGGCGGGTTACTATCGGCGCTTTGTACAGGATTTTTCTCGGATTGCCACTCCACTTTCCAGATTGACGAAGAAAGGCGTCAAGTTCGTGTGGTCCGATACGTGTGAGGAGAGTTACTTACTCCTGAAGGAAATGTTGACCACTATACCTGTTTTGACTTTACCTGACGACCGTGGTGAGTTCGTAGTTTATAGCGATGCATCAAGATTTGGATTTGGTTATGCTTAATGCAGCATAGCAAAGCGGTGGCTCAAGGTTTCAGGCAGTGGAAACTTTATGAAGCTACGTATCCTATGTATGATTTGGGAGTTGCTGTCTTTATGTTAGCATTGAAGAGTTTGAGTCACTACTGCTACGGCGTACATCGTAGTGTAAGATGTACACTGATCACTTGAGTTTCATCTACTTGCATATTCAGCCAGATTTGAGCTTGAGGCGGCGTAGATGGATGGGGTCAATTAATTACTATAGCTGCAGATTTGATTTTTTCCGAAAAGGTTGATGTCATTGCTGATGCATTCAGTCGGAATCGAGAGCTTCATTGTTTCATGGTGTGTGGCTCAAGTTTTCGTGTTAGCCGAGTTGCGAGCTACGGGAGTTGAGTTAGAGTGTGTTGATGATGAAGCTCATTGTTTTACGTTTGTTATGCACTAGTGGTACAGAGATGTGTCAGATATTTCAAGTTTACTACTCATGACGCAACATGAAGAGGAATATAGCAGCTTATGTGAGCAGATGCCACATTTGTCGGCAAGCGAGAGCAGAGAGGCAGAAACTTGCTGGGAAGTTACAGTCATTGGAGATTTCCGATTAGAAGTTGGAGCTTGTCACTATGGATTTTATGTATCAGTTCTTTTCCTTGTACTTCCGGAAAAGATTTCAGTGGCAGGCTGATATAGCTGTATTTAGCGGAGGTTGTCCATTTATGTGGTGCGCCTGTGTCCCAAATCGCTGATCGGGATAATCAGTTACAACAGAGTGTTGGCAAACATTGCAATGAGCATTGGGGATCAGATTACAGTTTAGTACATTTTCTTATCCTCAGATTGGTGGGCGATCTTTGAGGACTATGCAGACCTTGGAGGGCATGTTGTGGTCCTATGTATTACAGTTCCGAAGGATTTGAGACTCGCAGTTTCATTTATTCGAGTTTAGCCTTCGGATTAGCAGGGACAGGTTGATAATTGCTCGAGTTCAACATTAGAGTTATGTTGATGTGAGCAGGTTGAGTTATGAATTTGCCACATTATTTTGGTTCGTATGTGATCATGGGGCGAGTTTGTGTTGTGCCATATAGTTTGGCTACCTATAGCGTTGGCCTTTGTGTGTGTTGTATTCTGTGTGGTGGAATTACATTTCAGATTTATTGCGTATTTTGTACCTTATCAGTTCCTTATACAAGAAGACTTGGCATTTGTGGAAGAGCCAGTTCAGATTCAGGATTCGAGGGTATATAGATATTTTCCATTAACAGAGTCGTTCAGTTGAGGTTGCCACTTGGGAGTTGAACTGTATGCAGAGGCAGTGTTCCTACTTTTCAGTTGGCAGACTAGGAAATTTTGAGGTCGAAATTTTTTTAAGGGGGTAGATTTGTGACGACCCGGAACAGAATCAGTAGTGTAATCGGCTTAATCCACGAGTTTGCGCGTAATCGCAGTTTTCCGTAAATTGATTGAATTGCCGATTTTGATCAGGAAATTCGGCAACTACTTTCCCGTATTTATACCGTACGCGTATCGAATCCCGGTAAGGGTTTGTGACTTTGAGGTGAGTTTTGGACCTTTTCCAGTCAAAATTGGCCTTAACTTTGAACTGGAAAGTTGTTGGAAATGTCGAGATCTTCAAATCCAAGTGTAGGTTGCATTTTTCTGGGCCGGTGTGATTTTCCGGCGGCGGCGACTTTCCGTCCGACGTGTTTTTCGACGAGTTGTATGTCGTTTCGCTCGGAATCACGCACCGATCGCAGTGGTGAGGTTTATTTTTCGAATTGAGCATCGTAAATTATAGCGAGATTTTATGGTGTGATTATCGAATTTTGACGATTTCGTCGATATTGAATTATATGTTTCCGGGAACGGTTGTTTCTCGAGATGTGATTCGAAGTTTTGAGTTATGATTTTGAGCAGTGGATTTTATGATTATCCAGGGGATCGTGATCGATCGTTTGGCGAGGGATTTTCCGCCGGACCACGTGATTAGCGCGAGTGCGCGTTTTGCTCACCTGTGAGTGGACCTTTCTTTTCACTGATCGATTGCGAGTCTTTATATTACATTTTACAAGCATGAGCATACGTTTGTGATTATGACTTATACGAGCATGTGCTTTACGATTATGCATTTACATTATGCTTTATACGTATGCATGAAACTATTTATGATTTGATTTACACAGAGTACAGTCTTAGTATATGTGGTTGTATCGATACACTTGCATCCCGGCTGATCCCCGAGGATATCTACCAGGGGGAACTGTACTTTGTGTCGATGTATTTCCGGGTGGGTACAGATTTCTGTTCCTTGTGCCGATGTATTTCCGGGTGGGAACATATACCCTGACCTGAGGCCTTTCTGGCTAGAATCACATGTGGGTTTGGGATCCCGTGATTTGGACTGTACTAGCACGGATGTGTCCATAAATGACCCGGTGGGATTTTTCTATGCATGCTCTGTACGCTGGAGGAGTTTGGGTTCACCTCGTGTACTATATCATATTCATTCATTTTGACTCGCATATGTTTTTATAACATATATTATTCGGCGAAAGACATTTATTTTCGTCCACTCACTCTAACGGTTTTCATGTCTTTCCCCTGGGCTTTGCGGTTTCCGTGCCCAGTTTGCAGTTCGGATTCTGGTGTCGCACGTCGTGGTCGGAGGCTTAGTATTCGAGCGATGTTTCTTTTATGGTAGGTTCTTAGTTTGGCCTACTATTTGTGTGTGTATATATATATATATTAGAAGTCGCTCTGAGTATTCTTATGTTATATTTTTATACGATTTTTCCCCGGATTTCTGTAAAGTATATTTTTATTGATTACTTTACATTACTATTATGATAGTGAGAAATCCGGATTAGATTGGTGCCCACGGTTTGATTTTTGTGGCATAGGATGAAGTGTATTTTCCGGGTGCAGGTTACTCTGCCGAAATTTTTATGGTTTTTGTTGGTTCGTGTTTTCAGAAGAAGTTTGATTCCGGTTTAGGAAACTAAATTGGGGTTGGGTCCTTTCCGCCGCGGCTCCCCAAAGGAAGAGGGGGAGACCTGTAGGTTCGATGGATACTCGCCCTAGAAAAAAGGGAAGTTTGGCACAACCTAATCCATTAATCATCAACACTCAAAATCAAACTCACAAAATTATTTCTCACTATAGTTATGTTTATGAGACAACCAATTTGGAAGGAGTTCCAACTATTGATCCAAGTTTATCGAATAAAGAGATCTCAATGAATTATGCTAGCGTACATGAGATACTGGATACAGAATCTATGATCCTTGACGATGCCTTTACATTCTCAGTTGCACAGGAAATCATGGAACATGATGATATCGAACCTCGCTCTATTGAAGAATGTTAACGGAGAGCAGATTGGCCCAAATGGAAAGAATCAATCCAGGTTGAATTAGATTCACTAGCAATGAGACATGTATTTGGCCTGGTAGTGCTAACCCCACCAAGTGTAAAGCTTGTAGGACATAAATCGGTCTTTGTTAGAAAGTGTAAAAAGAAGAATGGGGTATTGAGATATAAAGTCCGCCTTGTGGCACAAGGTTTTTCACAACACCCTGAAATTGACTATAAGGAGACATAGTCTCCCGTAATGGATGTTATAACGTTCCACTGCCTTGTCAGTTTGATAGTTTCCGAAGAATTTGACATGCAGCTTATGGATATGGTTACTGCATATCTCTATGGGGATCTGGATTCAGAGATATATATGAAAGTTCCTAATAGACTTCCATTACCCAAATCAAGTGGCTCTAAACCAAGGAACGCTTTTTCAATAAGATTAAGACGTTCCATATATGGATTGAAATAATCCGGACGTATGTGGTATAATCGTCTAAGTGAATACTTGGTTGGGAAGGGATATGTGAATAATGAACTATGTCCATGCGTGTTTATTAAAAGAATAAGTTCAAGATTTGCAATTGTCGTTGCCTATGTCGATGACATGAACATTATTGGGACTCTTGATGAGTTAAAGGACACTGCAAAGTATTTGAAATCCGAGTTTGAGATGAAGATCTTGGGAACACACGGTTTTGCCTAGGCATAGAGCTAGAGCAACGTTGTGGAATATTAGTCCATCAGTCGGCTTATATCCACAAAATGTTGAGAAGATTTAACATGGACAAAGTACATCCTGTTAACACTCCCATGATTGTCCACAGCCTAGATCCAAAGAAGGATCCATTTCGTCCAAAAGATGAGGATGAAGAAGTCTTAAGGGCTCAAGTGCCTTACCTAAGTGCAGTAGGTGCATTACTGTACTAGCTCAATGCACAAGATCAGACATCTCATTTGATGTGAACTTGTTAGCTAGATTTAGGTCAGCGCCCACGCAACACCATTGGACTGGCATAAAGACAAACTTTCGATACTTGAAGGGTACAGTAGATATGGATATGTTCTATCCCTACAACGAGTCACGAAGGAAGGCCTTCATTGCAGGAAGCAAGGACGCCACTTCTTCCTTCATCCCCTACACCAATAATCAATGTGATGTGTTGATTGGTTTTGCTGATGCTGGGTATCTCTTTGACTCACATAGAGGTCGTTCCCAGACTGGTTATGTCTTTACCATGGGAAACACCGCGATATCTTGGAGGTCTACAAAACAGACCCTTGTCGCTACATCTTTGGATCATGCTGAGATTGTTGCTCTACATGAAGCTGTTAAGGAGTGCATATGGTTGAGATCCATAATTGCACATATTCAAAGATCAAGTGGTCTAGAATCAACCACAGATGAACCTATATGCATTTAAGAGGATAATGCTGCATGTATTGAGAAAATAAAGCTAAGTTACATCAAAAGCGACAACACCAAGCATATATCGCCTAAATTTTTCTATAATCAGCTAAAACAACAGTTTCTCAAGATCCAAGTGAACCAAGTTCGATTTGAGAGCAATGTGACAGACTTATTCACTAAGTCATTGGCCAAATCCACATTTGAAAAGCATGTGAAGAGCATAAGATTGCTTAGCTTATCTAAGCTACCCTGATTACTGGAATCAGGGGGAGATGCAGACTTCACAAGGAGTCTGGCATACACATGAGCGTTCTAAATGTGAAGGCACATTGTACTCTTTTTTCTTGACCAAGGTTGTTTATATCCCAAAGGTTTTTTTAGTACTTGACAAGGTTTTAATGAGGCAGCATAGATAAGTGTTATATCATCATCTACGACAATTTTTACTTGTTCGAGATCACATTTTCTCCTGCAAAGGTTTTTAGCTCAACAAAGTTTTTAATGAGGCATTACATAAGCATTAAAGAAGCATCATCTACTATTGTACGAAACAAGGGGGAGTGTTACAGAATAATTAAATTATTATTGTTCCAGTATATAGGTAGATAATTACTTAGTCAGTAGATATGTTAGTGGTGACATGTACCACAGAGTGGAGAGAGTGGAGAGATGTATGTGATAGTGGAAACACGTTCTCACGTACTTTGTTCATGGCACGTGTAAACCAATTTCTTCTATCTGTAATCTCCTATAAAAGGAGCTCTCTCTTTCCAATGAAAAAACTCAAAAAACTCAAAATTGTTTCCAGATTACTGTTTCCTTAAACTTCATTCTATTAGTTCATGGTTTTTGACAAAGTACGACCTTTTGAAGGCAAAAGGCCAAAAGCAATTACATACAATGTGATGGGATGCACAAATGAACCATGGGACATCTGTAACATAAAATTTAAACATCGTACTTGACATAAAATCCCTCGGGTTTCTGTTTGTACAGAAGGAATAAAATATAGGCTAACCGACAGTTTCTGTACGAGAGCAACCCAAGCATTGGAGTGGAAAACACCACCGCATGCATGCTCATGTGTCTAGCTATGAGAAGAAGAAAACCCCTAAATTCTAATCTACATGACACTGGAGGGAACACCATGCATCACGGGAAAAAGTAATGGCAGATGCATGCCTCTTGTGTCCAACAAAAGAACACTAACTAAACACCGATTGAGAATCACGCATATTTCAGTCTTTACGCAGCCTTGTCTAACATAGGTTCAGGCGATGAACTTGCATCCTTTGGGCCTCTGTTCATTTCGTTCAGTTCTTTAGCACCTTCACTACCAGAGTTTACTTTTGGACTCTCCTTGGACAAGGTTATAGCCTTAGGTGTGATCTGCGTAGAGTCAATACCATCCTTCGCTTCTTCCTTCAACTCGCCAGCATATATATCACCTTCGTCATCCTTCAATCTGACCATTTCATCGGATTCATCATTCCGCAGTTGCTCTTTACTTGCAGGCCCATCTAGTGTAGAACCATCTGCAGCTTTACTGCCGCATTTCATAAACTCAATGGTGGACAAACCATCTGAGACTCCAGTTCTAGATATCCTTCAAAAGAGTATTAATTGAGGACGAATAATTGCAAATGACACGACAGCATGTAAACTACCAGTCTCTTGACAAAAGATGTAAAAGTAGATGAAGGGGTGTATATATACAACTAACCTCTTCGAGGATAAACCAGCATTTGCTTGCTCAGATGAATCTGAATTTGCTTTTAGCTTCTTCTTTTGTGGTCTGATAGATATGAACAATCAGTAAATAAATGTAAAGCATAATTATACCTGGTAAAGGCCAGAGTGGAAAAAGAGCAATTGCAATATTAACCATGTAATTTCAAGAACAGTGATTATAAGCTATATTGCGTGATTACTGTTCATTAAATGACATTTTTGTGTTGCTATTAGATACATTACGAAGTTACTGCATCGATCCTTTGGTTTATATTACAAAGCTATTACAAAACAAAGATCCTTGCCCACGTAGTTGTGCAAACCCCGAAAATCACACACAAGGGCTAGTCCAGATTCCAGAACAAAAATATACATCTGGTTGATATGTACGTGCATTAATCAAACTCAGAGATAACACTTGAATAAAAGCACTTACGTGTCAGAACCATCAGCCTTCGGCGTATCGTTCTTTTGGCCCAATTGTAGACACAGCTAATTATCAATATTATAACATCTTTCAGGATATGTAAATTGATCAAATGAAGAACAATGAAAATTTGAACTAAAGAATATTCATACCTCTGGTGAATCACCTCCAGTCAGTTGCCATCGTTGCTTTCGAAGGTTTAGATGTTCTTCCTCCCCATCAGTATAAAGTACCTGCACAAGAGGTAATCAACGAAGAACGTTACTAAACAAAGGTAGAAAAAACAACTGTGAAATTGATACACAGAGAGAATCATGCTAGGTGATTGACAGGCCGACCTAGAGGGTGCTCAGTGAGACAACCACATATTGCCCAGACGTTCTGGCCACTTGTACACAGATTTACACATATGAGTAATAACACAGATTTTCACATACGAGTAATAACACAGATTTTCTCCTGATGAAAACCTTTATTTTAAATAAATAAAACCTTAGCTCTTAAGGGTGATCTAGTTCGAGTTCATGCTACTATAAAGAGACCAAGAAGATCCTGGGTCAGAGGCCCAAGGACATATAGTACTTGGACATTTTCACTCCAGCAATATCAAGTTTTTAGACATTTTGTGATTGAGATGACCAGACACATGAAAAGAAGAAAAGGCGGGCAGATCAAAACGTCAACTCACCCGGTGCTTCTTTCTAACACCATCGTAGAAAATAACAACACCTTCATAAAACCTGCAGAGTAAGAAATCCCATATGAGAGACAACCATATTAGAAATTTTACTGATGTTTAGTGGGTGCATATAGAAGATATGAACCAACTGGCTTTCCGATTATGGCGGCTTAGCCCAAGTACACGAGAACTTCGGGTAGCTTAAAAACCCATATTTTTTAACAGAAAAGTCTGCTTCAGGTAAGAACCAGTAGTATATCATTACATCAAACCTCATTGTAATCAACTATCTGTATCAGAAAAAAAAAATACCAGGACAAAATCATAAATAGATTTGCTAGTTTAATTTAAAGTTAAGCATGCCCACAATGCTATAACCACAACTACGGAGGTGGTGGCCACCTGCAACTAAACTAAACTAAAAAAACAAAACACCTTCACTAGTTCCACTCAGATCATCCAAGGGTCTGGAAAGAACCTTGTAAGAGTTTACTAAATAATAACTTGAAATGCTTATAGCTAGCAGAGAGCTAAATTTTACAGAGGCAAAAATCAAATAATTTTAGATTAACATTATACTTTATAATAAGTTCTGAACTACTCACATTCTGTCCTGTGGCCACCAAACTTTTATTCCTTTGCCGACTATTCGATCATCAGGTTCTCGCATTGGATTATCCTGAATTTGCAGGGGCCAAAGAAAACACACACACCCAGAGATTATAATATATAACAGGTAGACGGTAGGCCCATAGATAAAAGGTAATGTGTGAATTAAGAGTTTAGAAAGCAGAACAGACATACATATAATACTTGAAGCAAGTTCTTAAAAGAAAAGAAAAAAAAAGGTAGTGAGGTGATAAGTTAGATTACTAACAACCAAAAGAAACATAAACACACACAAATATAACAGGTTGCATAATGCCTAATTACATGAAGGAGAAAGGGTAAACCTTGTATACGTAAAGCACAACCACAGATTAATTACGAAGTAAACAAAAAGCAGCCTTTTGTTGACATTTTTACATGTATGCCAGTGTTTGAAAAAATTATGCCATGGTTTTTTATGTTCAAATATGTCAGGTCCTTAAGATACTATTTCACCAATATGATCTATTGATAAACAACAAGAGGGAAGTGTAAGAAGCTTGAAGCACTCAAGGATTCCCAAGATAAGAATGTAAGCCTCGGATATAAATCCAGTGCGGCTCATTAATTCCACATAGAGACTTGGTTTACATCACTGTTTATAAACATGAAAATGAATATAAAAGGGTAATTTCAATTTTCTAAGATATGCAAACTGTTGCTAAAATGCAATTAAGATCTGGTCTGGTAATTTCAGAATCTTCATTACGCCACGGAATTATCAATAAGTTGCCTTAACTTATCTCAAAACACCCCAGTTTACGAACTTTTAATGAACTGTAAATTTTATGATATTATAGAATCTAGCTCATTTCCACTGATTCTTATCTATGGAACCTTGCTTATAAGGAATGCAACAGATTCAAATGAAAATAGGACAAAATCAGGGACAAGTGGACAACTAATTATGTTCCTGGCTAGTACTTCATACGTAATATAAGACATATTTCCAGCATTTATTGATTACTTTTATTTATGACATATAGTCCCAACTCCAAAGTACCAATTTTCCAAAAGACAATGGTCGATTTGAATGAAGAAACCAATAATGAAGACATATTTTTCCTGATAAGGGCAATTGTGCCATAGATGAGTGAGACACCAAATTGTAACTTGCCATAATAGCTGAGGTAATTCAACTTTTACCTCTTCCTTTACAACGGAACGCTTCCTCTTGCGTACACTCTTAGGGGTTCCTTCCACTTTTGTCTCCGATTTGGAAATTTTCTGCGGAAGTGTAAGATAATGCAGAAAAGCAACAGGCAAAATAAAAAATACTGACAGGTTTCTACATAAAACTTTCATGATCAGCAGCAAAGTACCTTGCTACGAGATACTTCAGTCCTCACTTTCCTAGAAGTATCATCCCGCCTACTCTTCATAGTTGATTGATCATTAATACTCTCAATTCTATATTGTAAAGCTGACTCCTTCTGTGGTGTTTCTTTGAGATCACATTGAACTGGGGACTCCTGCTTCCCTTCTACATGTTCAGAGGGATGAGTGGTCCCCTGATTCATTTTGGGGCCAAACTTTCTTGGCCGCCCCCTTGGTTTTGGTTCACTCACATTTCCGATTCCAACCTTATGAACAGCTAGCTTATCATTGATAGTCCCAGTTTCCAGATTGAAAGCTGACTCTTGTGACTTGTCCTCAGGATCACATGGAAAGGCAGAATCATTCTGTGAGTGCACATGTACAGAAGCAATAATGGTCTCATTAATTGTTTTTGCAGAAGATTTTCTGGGGCGTCCCCGTGATTTTACTTTTATGGGACTTGTCTCCTTAGGATTGGTTGTCAAAGTATCCATTGCTTGCAGAGTTTTCTTCCCAGCCTGACCACTCAGAGTTTCTCCCTTTGCAGGATTAGCTTCCGGATTATCTACAGCTACTTGTTTCTTAGGTCGGCCCCTTTTGGGTTGGCTTTCATGATGCTGGCTATTTTGTAGAAATGAAGGAGATGATCCTATGCCCCCCTCAGTCTTAAGTTGAGAACTTTGTGACTCATTTACTTTTTGAAAAGTCGATGGCTCAGTCACTTCCTGAAGTGCAGATAGCTCAGTCACTTCATGAAATGCCGATGGCTCTTGAAGTGCGGATGGTTCAGTCACCTCCTGAGGTGCAGATGGCTCAGTCACCTCCCGAGGTGCAGATGGCTCAGCCACATCTTTAAGTGTTGATGGCTCAATCACTTCTTGAAGTGTAGTTGGCTCAATCACTTCTTGAAGTGTTGATGGTTCAGTCACTTCTTGAAGTGTCGATGGTTCAGTCACTTCTTGAAGTGTTAATGGCTCATTTGCTTTTAGTAGTGTTGATGGCAAAGTGGATGACAGTCCAATCTTCCTGTTGCCAGCTGATTTTGGAGACAGCATCCAATGATTATCGTAGCCTTCTTCTGGATTCATCAAAGAATTTGGCTTCCGGCCTCTCTTTTTTGGAGCTGAATTCAGCTCACTTTCTGACCTTTCCTCTGAATTCAGTAAAGAACTTGGCCTTTTGCCTTTCTTTTTTGTGACCAAATGTTGCTCATTTACTGTTTTCACAGCCTTTAAAGAGACTGAATTTTTGGGTTCAGCATTATCTCTTGAAATAGCATTCTTGGAATGTTTACTAGAATGGCACCGCTGTAATGTTCCAGAAGATCTTTCCTGCACAACATTAGGTTCATCACTAGTGGGAGCAGCCACAGATTTGTCAACTTCTGTCGGACAAGCAGCAATGAGGGTAATTCTTTCTGTCACCTGGGTAATAGAGGAAAACTTTATTCAAACGAATGCATAAGAACCAAAAAGAGAGTTTAAACAGGCAAATTTATTTGGAGTCCTTTTTACCAATTAGGCTTTATTTCCTGGATAATCACAGTCAGCTGGAACTTTCAATCTATTATGCAAATTAGATGTACCACCATGAATGGACACGCAAGCATACACAGGCAGATGTCAAAAACAATAACATGCATATTTCCTCTGGAATCATACCTCGGATACCATGTACTTTAAGATAGGTAATGCTTTCCAATTTCTCCAATAATTTCTAGAATAAGATAGAAAAACTAGGTAGACAGAGAATGCAATTATTTCATGCAGGGATGATTTGAATCATTATAAATGCTCATTATCCATGCAGAACTTAATAATAGTTGTCCCTTAACTGTCGTGCTGTTTTAATTGAATCGGAGGTTTTTCCCACTGGCTGGCAAATATCCCTTTATTGTAAACCTTGGTTTCTGGTAACCATGTCAAATCTTCTTTCTTATTTCTTTTACGTTGTCACGAACACAATATCCCCAGTGTGTGAAAAGAATTGGATATAGCCTGGATTCAAATGGCTTTCAAGTTCAAATGCATATGTACATGTCACACAAAAAAGATGAAAAGAAAATCGATATGCAATCACACAAAAAAGATGAAATGAAAATCCTTATACACATAGACTATGCAAATGAACTATTAAAAACAAAATCACACGGTAAACATACCGGATTCTTCTCAAAATCTTTGACATGATTAAGTTTGTAGCTATTGGATCCCTTTTGGCATATAGAAGCAACAATATGAGCATAATCGTCCAAACAAGTACCCATGGACTTCACTGCCTCCATGAGGTAAGGTTTAAGCTTAGCTGAACAATTATCAAGAACAGTCTCGCCCAATTTCCAGGAAAAGGGTGAAAGTTTCTGAACCAATAAATAAGACGGGGTTAAAATCTAAAAATAAAAAATAAATAAGCAGAATATTTATCAAAAGCTAGTAAAATAACAACAAAGACTGAAGGATTATATTTTATTATTACCTGATTTTCTTTTTTGACACTAGATAAAAGAATCTTTAGAAGATCCAAGGGAAATTCTTCACTTTCATGAATTTCTTCAAAAACCATTGTCATAATAGTTTCCATAGTTGTAAAGATAGCATGTGGGTGATCGGCCCTGAAAAATAGATAAGAACATCAGATATTATTTTTTGCAAGTTTAATAAAATTATAGAATTAAATTCTCTTTTCATAGGAAATAACATCAACAGAGAACCAGAAAGTTTAAAGTACGGGAAGGTGTCCACTGATTAACTAACAAACTTAGCAACTATTGAAAATGTTTGAAAAAGAAAAATAAAGAACAAAGAAACATAAAAGAAAAACACTGAACAGAGGACACTCGATATTGAAGCACAACAGCTCTGTAATCCAGAAATCTTTTTAAACTTATGCCTTTCCATCCACAGGATCCAAAAGATGACCATCATAGCATAACCTCTTAACACCATATTTTTCCAAAGAATTTAGACCTATTCTCCCCTTCCATTTGAATTCAATATAGAAGGTCCCAACTGCAAAAATAAACTATGTTTAAAATTACAGTTGCAACCTACTACCACCCACAGAAGACTTCTGTTTTGCTTTACTAATAAGTGTGATCCTCAACATGTATTGCATGACAAGATTAGACATTAAAGTAGAAGCCGCAACCCTATTAAAAATCTACAGCTTTGTAAAACAGATGCAACAAGTACACTACCGGTAGAAAAAGTGGAGCAGTATGGTTACACGTTACTCTGGGATAAACAGAAAGTAAACAGTATCCCATACTTCCAGATCAGAGTATCAGATGATATTACAGAAGCATAGGCAGTGTTCGTTATTTAGTTTCATAATGTAAAGGTTAATTAAAGGAACCTTCAGGTGTCAAAGATCCAAGTAATCAGTAGTTACATCTCAGATTTCAGCCACCAAATTGAAACTCTTACCGGATTATATCAAGAAACTGTTGAAACATCTCGAGAATCAATGCATAACAGTCGAGGTCTAGCATCATCACTATTGACCTGACCTTCGCAGTGATTTTTAGAATGGAAACTGCCTTGGTGTAAGAACGAGTAGACAGATGTGACAAATTTTCGAGAGCTGATACAGTCAGCTGAAAAATTTCCTGCAGAAACCATCACAAGGAAAATGAACTGCTAGCGCCTATAATTATAAGTAACACTACATATTTTAGAATGTTATAAAGCTTCCAAACGACATCAAGCATTATTTGAGAATTCCCTAGAATGTTATGAAGCATTATACCTTCATCTGTTCATCATTGTACGGAGCTTCTGGAGCCGTTATTCTCGTAATCTCAGAAATGCAAGATGCAACAGAAACCTTGACATCATTGTCAGAATGTTGTAACAATTGATTTGAAATTAATGCCGTCATAGTGGGTAGAAGTGCATCTTGAACGGTTGTAGATGGTGCTTGGCGCACATCTGACAACAAATCCTCAACTTCCTAAAAAATTGAAACGAGAAGTTTGTTCATTTATTCCTTAAAAGCTATAAAGGAACAAAAAGAAAAACATGCTATGGTATATCTCAAAGTTCAATCAGCAGAAAAGTCACACAGAGATTGTTGAGATAAACTAAGAAGAGAGACCAATATTTAATCATCATATACAGATTTATGCATATCATCAAGAAACAACGATCCATCTTGTTTAGATATGTGAAAAAATTAGGAGGCAAAACTGATTTGTCTGTAAAGTGATGCTTCAACTACCAAATTGATCACCAATGTGTCTTGCAAAAACAGCCTTAGCTAAAATCCAGAAAATCGTTTCCCCAACTCACACTGGCAACCATTGGGGCAAGCCATCACAGCTAAAAACACAAAACCATATGTGCCAGTACAAAAAAATTAATGAAATCCAGATAATCATTTGCCGACTACACAAGCAAAACAGGATTTAATAATGAAGATTAGAACTTCAGACATGTGACTTACAAAAATCTGTACAGCAATTGCTTGCTCATTTATCTATCTTATTAAGAGGGCTCAGTAGCATTACCTTAAAGCTACTTTAGCATTCCATTTACACAAACTCAAATAAAAAACCTCTTGTAATCAGAAACAGTAATACCTCATCCAGCATTCAAAAACATTAAAATTGCCACAACGAACAGCCACAATCGATTTGACAGGTACGCGGAAAGAACTCATAATACAATAACCTCTAACATATACAAGCAACATAAAGAAGCACAACACTGAGTACAAAAGGGACACATCAATATGCACAACCCTTAGAAAGACTGAAACAACTATAAAGAGGCAAACAATTGGTAACAAAATGATGATTAACCCAGTTCAAGTCAACAATTCAGAGCACCAACAGTTGAAGAATTCAAGAAAACCATAATCGAAAGGATAAGGCCAAAGGGAATTACATCAAGAAGCTTAAGAAGCTCATCAGTATCGGAAGGAGGGTTAAGGAGTGAATGTCCTGCGTCCTTAAGCCGCTCTTCAAGCTTTTTTCGGGATGAAGACATTCTGGGAACTCAATAAAAAATGGGCAGTTTCGTATTCTGATCAAATTTATGAGTCTTGCTTCAAAACTATCCAACTTCAACATTACAAAAAGAAAAAGACCTCTAAAACCATAGCCAAAACCAGACAGAGTCCCCCCAGCCGAATCAGAAATACTCGCCCTTGCCTACTACTATCTCAGTCTGGTGGACAACGGCGGCGGCGGCGGCGCAAGGTGGAGATTTGGACGCCGGTGCTACTGAATGGAGCGGGGAGAGAGAGAGAGAGAGTGAGTGAGCGAGTGAGTGAATGTAGGAGGGTTTTACATATGGGTCAATCCCATAGAGCTCGAGAAAAGTGTCCTAAAAGTTACGCAAATTATAAAAGTTACCCAAATGTCGTTTTATTCAAAAAATTCACAAAAAGATTGAAAATATAGCTCTAACACGCCTAGATAATAGTATCTCTAATTCTCTATATCGGGTAAAGAGTATCTTTTATGATCTCGGTTAGTAGCTTATGTTTTCGAAGAACTGATTAATATATGTAATTAAATTGTGTATTTTGATGGTAGTGAACTTACGCTATGTTGATAACAATTTTATGTTTCCGCGTTTGTGGTTTTATATTTGATCAATAATAACGTATTTGTGGTTTTATGCTTGGTCGATAGTAGCATTATGTTTTGGGGATCGATAATAACTTTGTAGTGGTTCGGTGATAGCTTTATGTTCTCATAGTAGTAATTTTTCACTTGTTCAATAGTAGATTTATACTTTAGCGATAGTAACTTTACGATAAGTCGATAATAGTTTTATGCTCTATTTACGTCAATTTTATAATTGGTCAATAATAACTTTATGTTTGGTCGATTTTAGCCTTATCCGGTGATAATAGGTTTGTTGTTTTGTAATAGTTTTGTTGTATAGTAATGATAGATTTGTTGTTTAGTAATAGTGATTTGTGCTAAATCAGTAAATCAATCGTGAAGAAACTAGCAAGGAAAAAAATTATTGCAAGAAATTATTTTTATGGGAGAAAAAATAAGGGCATAATCATTCATATATAAAAAAGGGGGAAATGAAAAAAAAAAATTCACCACTCTCTTTCCTCAAAAACTCATCATAAGTTTTCAATCTCAAAAAAACACATTCTATTTTAAGTATATAACAACCCAATATTATTCTCATATTTACTACATATGCCACCGATTTGTAAAACTCATTCTCCTTTCTGAGAAATCCTCTCTCTCTCTCTCCCTCTCTCTAAAAATACAATAGCAGAGCATTACTCCTCCTCAACTCCAATCACGCTGAGCTCAAATTCTTTGAGTTTTTCAATCCTTTGATTCTTTCCCACACAAATCAAGAAAATGAATAGTAAAAGCAAGAAAAGAAAGCACGTGCAGGACACGAGCAACGATGACTCACCGTCATCTTCTCCTTTAACCTTCTCCGACTCTGACGACTACTCCTCCTCAAAACGGCACCGTCGTCACCAGCAAGACATTGAGAAGAGAAAGGAGAGGAGATGAGAGAGAAGCGAAAGAGTTAGAGAGCAACAATGAAGCGAAGCATATCCAAGAGATCATCGACGAAAAAGAAAGGCATATTTTTTGTGTGAATGGAACCCCCTTTATATATGTTAGAATACAGTTAATGCACAATAAAGTGTTGAAAGGAATTCTTTACAAAATTGGGTCAAATATGATATGTGTAGATATGTAGTAGTTTAATTTCTTCTAGGAGGTGGTAGGGATGTGGGAGTTTGATGTATGCTAGAAGGGTTTTTGATAAGATGCACGAAAAGTACAACCATTGATAATTGTCCAGCAAGTTGTCTAGGTAGCTATCTGGATAACTGTCTAAAGAGCTGTCTAGGTAGCTGTCTGGAGAGCTATCTAGGTAACTGATTGGATAACCGTCGATTTGTTCATCCATTTTTGGGCCACCCGAGAATTATTCTGCTCAAAATCAAACAGCAAACAACTTTCTCTTCTACATCATCCAATTAAAAAAAAAAGCAAGGCCAAACAACACGGGTCTTGATATACAGAAGTAAAAAGTGTTAAGTGTCGTTCCTTCAATTTTCTGTTTAATTGTCAAGTTGTCTTTGCAGTCTCAAAATAAAAGAAAATGGGCAGCTGTCTAGGTAGTTGTCTGGATAACTGTCGATTTGTTCATCTATTTTTCAGCGACCTGAGACTTATTTTTCTCAAAATCAAACAACAAACAACTTTCTCTTCTACAACATCCTCCAATTCTAATTACAAAACATCGAATTTACCTTTGAACATCAAAATCTTCAATTCTTCTATTCGGTGAACACCAATTGAATTAGGAAGCAACCAAGCTATGGTCAACTTTGTGGAGTAAGGGATACAAAGCCAGTGAGTCTTTCCATCTGATTCGGCTTAAAATCGATCAACCTCTAATTTCTAGGATTTTTAGTTTTCTCGGACTTTTTCTTCACTTTTCTGTGTGATCGGCCAAGGATAAGAGTATGAGTTGAGGAAAGAGAAACAAGACATCATGGTGGTAATTTTGGTACCTTTTCTCAAAGGTTTTGGTGGCCAGACAGCCTTCCTCCGTCGCTGGCGATTTCGTCGCGGAAGAGAGAGAGTAGAGGAAGAGAGAGAAGGTCAGGAGAGATAGAGAGACTAAAATAGAAGTGGATGAGCTGACTAACTAGCAACACCTTCTTTGTGGGAAAAACTAGAATGACAGAATGTGTTTTATAACATTTTGGTTTTTTTTTGGAAGAAAATGACGTCAGCTGAGTTTTTTTGGAAAAAAAATTGTCATAAGTTTGGCCTTTTTACCTTGGTATCATAAGTTGAGTTTTTTTGGAAATCTTATCTGATTTTGGGTTTTTAAATAATTTTTCCTAAAAAAATGCCTTAAAAACATATTTTTATGCTATAAATTGGTTTTTTGTACATTAATTAAAATCGTATTTTGGTGTATTTTGGGCTTTTTTTCTTTAAACTAAGTGACTTTAGCCAAAAAATGCTCCAAAGAAAATTGTTTGGAGAATTTCCCTTTTACATATATAATATTTATTTATTTTTAAAATTTACAGATATAAAATAAGAGAATACATTTGTCTTTTTATCATATGTTTTGGGCTTTTGCCCATGTTCTTGGTTATCAAAATAAGAGGGAGCAAAGTTTGGTTTTTTATAATTGTTGAAGATAAACAAATATGCAATAATTATATACTGAAACTTGTATCTTCGCCATTGATAGATGACCTTAAACACTGGAGTGGAAACAAATTTCCTGCGACAAATCAAAGAAGAACACGTGTACAACAAAATAAAAATTATATTGATTTGTGAATTTGTAGGTTACACTCTTTGTATAATCCTCTGATTCTATTTTCGATGGTGTGCTTGATTCAAGAGTGATGAATAATTGGTCTTGAATATCTTGAGGGTCACAAGGTTTTGCACGTGACGGTTGAACTTTGACTTGGATTAGATGAAGAATTCGGCTATTTGAGCATCCTAATGATTCTTCAATAATTTGAGACTTCGACTTGAATTTGGTGAAGAATTCGGTCGTTTGAGTAGCTTGATGATTCTTCAAATACTTCGGATTTGGCTTGGATTTGATAAAGAACTCGGTTATTTGAGAAGCTTGGTGGTTCTTCGAGAACTTGAGAATTTGGCTTGAATTTGATTTGCGAATGAACCAACTACTTGATCAACTTAATGATTCTTCCAACTTTGACTTGTATTTTTGAAGGAATCAACTACTTGTTCAACTTGATGATTCTTCTGACTTTGACTTGTGGTTGTTGAGGAATCGACTACTTCATCAGCTTGATGATTCTTTTGGGATTTGGAACTTCAGAGCTTTAGAGCTTAAACGCTTTCTCGTCTATCTGAAAGTTGTTTCTTCTTGATTTGTGAAGCCATATTTATAGTGGTTAAGCTCTACTCGATTTGGCAATGCATTGATGACTCAGAATTAATTGATTTTCGTATTTTATTTAATCAATCAGTTTTAATTGATTGACTAATAATTTAAGGAAAGAGATATTTCATTTAATACTTGATTTCAATATGAATAAATTAACTATTATAATTCCCGATCACATTTGATTTTTTGTTCAATCGGAATCAATCAATTTAATTTAGTTTTCTTGCATTCATGCTTGACGTAGTTAGCAATTATAAGTCAACATTGAACCAATGATCTCCCGCTATTGCCGACAAATTCTAAAATTTGTCTCAGGGTTTATTTATTGTCGGTTGAAATATGAGCCACATGTCTCATTTGTAAACTCATGGACCCCCAAATTTGGTCAATGTAATATTTGACTTGTTGACCGAATATTTTAATTAATTTTTATTTTCATTAAATTTTATGCGTGTACAAATACCCCCACTTCAAGTGCGTCGTACGTAGACATGTGATTTCACACGTTGAACGCGTGAACTTGATGTCCAAGCGTTCGTCAGTGAACTTTGTAGGCTTGATGCTTAAGATTCCACTTTATCTTCCTCTTCGTGATATATTATTTGCGATTAAGTCTGGGCATGCTACCAAGTCTTTCGCTTAGATGCTCTTCATATATAGACTAGACTGTTTAAGGAAAGTATATTTCATATTTTCCGGAGTGTGTCTTGTCCTAATTAAATTAGAAGTAGAGTTTCTAGAAATCCCTGATTTATCGAAATACTGATTCTAATTGATTGTAATGCTTGTACATAAGGTCATCTATCAATGAATAAAGATATAGTTTCAACCTACAATTATTACATATGCTTTTCTCTTTCAACACATTATCAACACGCTCTGAGTTGATAACCATCACCACAGATAAGAATAAGAAAAAGAAAAACCCTAAACACCTATCCTCCCTCGCTAGAAATTCCACACCAGTGTCACCACCACCGCCAACAACCATCTTCCTTCGATCGCCGAGATTATCATCGACAGTCGGTGCTCCTCGACGGTTTTCAAGTCACCTGCAAGTTTCTTCTCCAAATTTTGTTAACAAACTACAACTGCGATCATACCAAGCATAACACCAATCGAGGTAATTTTCTAACATCCTTAATTTAGAATTTAGGTTGTAAAACTTAATTTCTGCAGCACCCTAGATCTAGGACTAAAACTTAATTCCTGCAGCACCCTAGATTTAGTTTTTTTATTGCTTTGATTCTATTGTGGAATTATACTATGTCGAGAGAAGGGGATTTTATCACCCTTTTACTCAAAAAATTTGATTAGTGACTGTCCTGGGGGAGTCACGATATAATGAAAAAAATAATAAGGAAATCGATAGTAGTGACTGATTATGATTATCACTGTTTCTGAGTGTGGTATGAAGCCACCGTTTATTGAGCATCGATTTTTGTGACCATACATTTTGGATCACGTTCTTATTCCTTAAACTTGATACTAGTGATCGTGGTTTCGATCGTTACTAATTATCTTTCTTACAACATTTGACAAGCTAGGCCAGAGTTCAACATCTTTGATTCCAAAGGAACAAAGTATCATCGTTGAGTCTCTGATGTAGAAAACACATTTATTGGAAAGGGATTCACCAACACCATCTACCTATAAACAAATGTAAATGAAATCCCACCAAGTACAACAACCACCGTTTATCAAGCATCGATTGTTATGACCATACATTTTGGATCACGTTCTTATTCCCTAAACTTGATTCTAGTTATCATGGTTTCGATCGTTACTAATTATCTTTCTTGTCTCTTTTGTAGATGACTACGACATCTGAAAAGGTCGGCTAGAGTTCCACATCCTTAATTCCAAAGGAACAAAGTATCATCGTTGGGTCTCTGATGTAGAAAACACATTCATTGGAAAGGGATTCACCAGCACCATCTACCCACAAATGGATGTGAATGCAATCCCACCAAGTAAATTAACTAAAGCTAAAACCCTCATGTTTTTGAGGTGTCATATCCATCCTATTCTGAAGAAGAAATATTAAAAAAAAACATATCCTGAAGGATTTATGGGACGTTCAGAAGCAACACTTCAATAACATGCATTACGCACAACTTCCAGAATTGATAGAGAGATGAGACTCCATTTGTTTACTGGATTATCCTAAGGTTGATACATACAACCAAGCTATGTTAAAGCTACAGTCTGAGCTAAGTTTTGGTGGGGTTGACAAGACTAATCAAGATATGATTGAGAAGTCTTTGAACACCTTCCCATCTTCCATGAGTATATTGGCTCTTTAGTACCGGCTTGAGTACGATTAAGGAAGAATCACAACTTTTCGTGAACTCATGAATATCTTGGCTAAGAAGGAGAGACATCATTAGACAATTCTCAACAAAAATTCAAGGCATGCTAAGATGAAGAAAACACCTGAGAATTACAACGTTGGATGGAAGACATGTAAGGAAAAGAAGAACATTCATTCTTAGCCTTACAACCATGGTGGGAGAGCAGGGTGTGGTAAAAGCCAAAACCTGTCTTGACATAGAGATCACGGCGCCGACTCTAATAAGAACCAATTAGGTTCCAAGAATGATGACAATTCTTCACACTCTACTTCGTTTGGAAAATACACTTGCTTTAAGTGCAGATCTACCAAGCATATGCACAAGAAATGCCGTGTAAGCAAGGACATTCAAAATATCTACAAGAGGCACTAGCAATACTTGGCACAAGTGACTAACTTTGTTGGGAGAGACTGAGATGGAAGAAGACTGTGATGTCAATCACATTATAGCAAACAACAAGAAAGCAAGTCTTGAGACTTCGACTTTTGATTTATCTATGTATTAGGTTGTTATCTTTGCTATGTAATAATGTTTTGTTTTTGTTTGGCTTGTTTAGTCATGTTTTGAGACTTTAATTTTAGTCAGTTTGGAATAAGACAACTTTGATGTAATTTGAGTTGGCAAGCAATACAATTTCTATATTTAGCATATGAAAGTCCTGAGAATGTTTTTTTTCTTCATAATGCATGAATGGTTCAAGATATATAGAATTCAATGGCACTATGAAATCAGAAAACAGGAAAAACGTGAAAAGAGGGGACGTTCTGATCCTAGGCCTCTCGACCCGTCGAGACACGCACTGAAAGGATACGATTCTGATTTAGTTGCCTAAACCAAAATCAAACCCCTTCGAAAACATGACCTTAAATTTTTTTTGCCAGAGTTTACTTTGAAACACGTGAACCAATATTAGAACCTGCAAAGAAACACACTTCGAATATTCCACAAAAGCCAAACCGTGAGGCTCCATTCCCCATCCGGATTTCTCAACATCATATATAATAATTCAAAAGGTTTACAAGAAATCCAGAAATATTCAGGAGTAAACTAACTTGAAAACACAACATAAGTATTCAGAGCGCCGCCTATATACATCATATACAACCAGTAGGTCGAACAAGGAACCTACTCAAACTGAAGTGTGATCTGAACTCTACGCCTCCACCGTCAACGTGCAACCCTAGAATTCAAACTGCAAACTGAGCAAAGGAAACAGAAAAGCCCAGAGGAAGACAAATAAAATCGTTAGAGTGAGTGGACGAAAATAATAATATGTCTTCCACCATTATAAACATGAAATCATAATGCGAGTCTAAAATCATCAATCATAGGAAAGGTGGTTGTCATAACCTTCCTGGATACCATATAAAATGTGGAGGTCATAACTCGAGTACATTTTCCTCAAAATTACAATCCTGCTCAACCAAGGTAAGGGGTTTGTCATAACCTTCCTAGGAGCCACATAATCAGGGCGTTTGTCATAACCTTCCCGGAGCATCTCGGGGATCAGCCAAGAAGCCATGCATCGATGCATCCATATATCCATAATCCACGTAAAACAAATCATGTGTATGCCTCCAAGTAAAAATACATAATCATAAATGCATAATCATAATTGCATACTTGTAAAATGCATAACATAAAATGCATAATCAAGACTCGCAAATCGACAGTGAAAATAAAGTGTTCACTCACAGTACGAGGCTAACTCTGAGGTCCGATGAAAGATCTCTCGCCAAACACTCGATCACAATCACCTGAATAATAAGGATACGATCAATACATATAGAATCACAACATACGAAGCTAATACGTCAAGAACCCCGTATTCTCGAAAGACTAGTCGCTCGAAATATCGACGAGGATAACAAAATTCCCAAAATACACCCAAACAACCCTCGTCCCAAAATAGAATACTCAATTCAACTCAAAAACCTCACGACTACGATCGAAACGTGATTACGAGCAAAACGGTATAAAAATCTTCAAAATCCCAAAAAGTCAATCTCGCCGGAGCTCCGCCATTGACCGCCGGCAGCAGGGTGGCAGCGCGGCGTCAATGGTGAAAAACCCCGGTGACCCATACCTCAAACTCTTCCTCTCCTCAATCCCAACTTCATTTCCTTCTACCACTAACCTCAATTCCACCCACACCGGCCATAATTTCGGCCGAAAGCCTCGCCGAAATTCCCCCTCTGGTCACCGCCCCGAACCGCCACAAACCACCTCCAATTCCAAATCAAAGTACCCAGAACTCATCTATGGGTTAAGGGGAAGCAAACCCCCCCACCTCTCTGACATTAAAACTCAACCAATTCCCACAAAATCAAGCTTAAATCAATAGAGAATCTCAAGAGGATTCTAACCATACCAAAATTGTGGTCGGAGATGGCCGGAAACGCCGGGTCGGACGGCAAACCCGAAACGGGTCATGGTGGTGCTCCGGTCAACGCGGTCAACTCGGGTCAACTTGGTCAAACGGCCTAAATGCAAATTTTCGACAATTTCACGACTAATCTGATATTTATACGCGCGACCCAAAATGATCAACGGTCCAAAACGAATCGAAACAAAATGGATAAACACGACTAAATCCAACGACCGAAAATATTCATAACTTATTCCGCGTAGCTCAAAATAATCCTCCGGAAACTTCTGTAAGTTCAAAATCATGCACACTACAACTCTCGTGAAGAGAGTCATACCAAATTCTTGCCCGATAATTTAGTCGTAAACAAACCCGCCATATCGACCAATTACGATAAACTACGACTAATCATAAAACTCACAAATCAAGCCAATTAACATACCATTTTCGGTTCAGGTCGTTACAAATCTACCCCCCTAACAAAAATTTCATCCTCGAAATTTACATACCTGCTAGCTGAAGAGGTAGGGATACTGCTCACAAGTAGCCTCTTCAACTGAATGATTCTGCCACAATACCTTCACAAGAGGAATGGCTCTATGTCGCAACTCCAAGACCTTCCGATCAAGAATCTGAACTGGTTCATCCATATAGGTCAAGTCCTCCCGTATAGGAAGCTGATACGGTGCCAACACATGAGATGGATCAGAAATGTACTTCCGCAACATATACACATGGAACACATCATATACCCTGGCCATCTCAGATGGTAATGCCAACTTATATGCGACAACACTGAGTCGCTCAGTGATCTCATATGGGCCAACATATCGCGGACGAAGTTTACCGCGCTTCCCGAAACGAACAACACCCTTCCAAGGAGAAAGTTTTAGGAAAACCCAATCACTAACCTCAAACTCAAGGTCCTTCCGTCTCACATCAGCATAATTCTTTTATCGATCCTGTGCGGCCTTCAATTTGTCCCGAATAACCTGAACGTCTTCCGTGGTACATTTCACCAAATCAGGACCAAGAAGCCATTTCTCACCAACTTTACTCTAACATAATGGAGTTCGACACTGTTTGACGTACAACGCCTCGTAAGGTGTCATACCAATGCTAGCCTGATAGTTGTAGTTGTACGCAAACTCAATCAAATGAAGTTGTTGATCCCAATTCCCTTTGAAATGCAAAACACAAGATCATAACATATCCTCTAGAGTCTGAATAGTCCTCTTCGACTGACCATCTGACTGGGGATGAAAAGCTGTTCTAAAGTGTAGTCTAGTCCCCATTGCCTTCTGTAATGCCCGCAAAAATTCGGAAGTGAACTGACTATCCCAATCAGAAACTATAGACACAGGTACACCATGCAATATCACAACCTCTTTCAAGTACAACTTCACCAATCTGCTCACGGAAAGCTTTCCTGGAAGTGCAAGGAAATGAGCTGACTTCGTAAGGCGATCTACAATCACCCAAATACTAGTACTACCACCAGAAGTACGAGGTAACTGATACACAAAATCCATGGTGATATGCTCCCATTTCCACATTGGAATCTCCAAAGGTTGTAGTTTACCTGCAGAATTCTGACGTTCCGCCTTCACTTGCTGACAAATCAGGCATCTGTTCACTTACATTGCTATTTCCCTCTTCATGTTTCACCACCAATAATGAGTTTTAAGTGTCCGGAACATCTTTGTACTACCCGGATGCATAGCATATGCGGAACAATAGGCTTCGTCGAGTATTTCTTTCTTCAAATCATCATCTCTAGGCACACACAATCTCCCCCTAAACATCAAAGTGCCATCACTCCTCATCCGAAACTTTGTCAGTACACTATTCTGAATCAAATTCTTCTTGCTCAACAGATACGCATTTGAATCTTGAGCTTCACGAACTTGATCAAGTAACACCGGACAAACTTGGAAGCTGACTAACAATGCTCCATCATCGTTCCACTCCAATTTTGCTCCCGTTGCTCGCAACTCTGTCAAAAGTGACACTCTAGCAATACGTACATGGAAGAGAGAAGCACCATGTTTCCGACTGAAAGCATCAGCAACCACGTCAGCTTTCCCTGGATGATACTCGAAAGTACAGTCGTAATAATCAGCTTCATCCATCTCTGCTGCCTCATATTCAAATCTTGTTGTGTACGCAAGTAGGTAAGACTTTTGTGATCGGTGTAGATGTGACGACTCGAAACATAATCAATAGTGTAATCGGCTTAATCCACTAGCTTGCGCGTAATCACAGTTTTCCGTAAATTGATTGAATTGCCGGTTTTGATCACGACTTAATTATTGGCTGAGAATTTGAGTTGAGTCTCTTCTCGAGAGTTGTTGTACGCGTGATTTCGAGTTCGTGGGCAGTTCCGGATTATTATTTCGACGACCGAGGAATATAATATGAATATTTCAAATTTCGGAATATCGTCAAGTTTATCCGTTCGTATTCGAGTTTATCCGAATCGTGATTGTGATTTGTTATGGACCGTTGATCGACCCGAACCGAAAATGGAATGATTATCGACTCGATTTGCGAGTTTCGCGATTAGTCACGATTTTGACGTAATTGATTAATATGGCGGCTTCGTTAACGACTAAATTATCGTGTAAGAATTTGATTTGGGATTCTTCACGAAAGTTGTAGAGAATTTAATTTCATGATCATGGGAACTTCCGGAGGATTATTCTGAGTTACGAGGAATAAGTTGTGAATATTTTCGATCGTTGGATATTGTCGTATTTATCCGTTTGGGATTCGATACATGTACGGTATAAATACAGGCGAATACGTGACGAATTGGGAAACTTTCCATTTTGGAAAATCTGGCCCGTTGACCAGTTTGACCCGTGGGTCAAAACTGACCCATTCCAGGCCGAGTTTTGTTTGCCTTCGTTGAGCTCGATTCCGGCCTCTTTTGGCCGTGATGTCTTCATGAAATTTGTTGGGCTTGAGCTCCTCTTTCTTTTGATAGGTCATTCGTTAAATTTGGTTGCCGGATGAAGAAGTTATGGCTTATCAAAGTTTGAGAATTTTGGGTGGTATTCCGGCAAGTTTTGGCGACGTTGGTGGCGGCGGAGGCGGCCGAGATGGAACTCGGGGTTTGAGGGGTTTTCTTAGCCTTGGAGAGAAGAAGCTTTTAGAAGTGGTTTCATGTCTTGCCGTGGCCGGAGGAGGGAGATCGGAGAACTTGAAATTCCAGTAAGGGTTTGTGACTTTGAGGTAAGTTTTGGACCTTTTCCGACGAGTTGAAATTAGCCTTAACTTTGAACTGGAAAGTTGTTGAAAATGTCGAGATCTTCAAATCTATGTGTAGGTTGCATTTTTCTGGGCCGGTGTGATTTTCCGGCGGTGACTTTTCGTCTGACGTGTTTTTCGACGAGTTGTATGTCGTTTCGCTCGGAATCGTGCACCGATCGCAGTGGTGAGGTTTATTTTTTGAATTGAGCATCGGAAATTATAGAGATATTTTATGGTGTGATTATCGAATTTTGACGATTTCTTCGATATTGAATTATATGTTTCCGGGAACGGTTGTTTCTCGTGATATGATTCGAGGTTTTAAGTTATGATTTTGAGCAGTGAATTTTATGATTATCCAGGGATCGTGACCGTTCGTTTGGCGAGAGATTTTCTGCCGGATCACTGGATTAACGCGTATTGCGTTATGCTCATCTATGAGTGGACTTTTCTATTTTCACTGTCGTTATGAGTTCGTGATTTTTCGTATTTATTTATATACGATATTGAGATTATTTATTACTTTTGGAGGCATTATTTTATATTTTATGGTGATGGCATTACTTGCATCGATGCTTCGGCTACTCGGCTGATCACTCGTAGTCTGACCAGAGTTGAGAGATTCCTCTGGACCAGAGTTGAGAGATTCCTCTGGGCAGGGTTGAGAGATTCCCCTATTATGCCGCTGGAGTTGAGAGATTCCCCTAGCTTATCACCGTTGGGCTTGAGAGATTCGCCTGGCACCTCCTTATATATTTTCCGAACTCGCTATACTTTACATTGTTTATTGTATATGAAATTGGTGAAAGGCATATGTTTATTTTCGTCCACTCACTCTAACAATTTTATTGCCTTTCCCCTAGGCTTTTCGGTTTCCGTACTCAGTTTGCAGTTCGGATTCTGGTGTCGCACGTCGTAGTCGGTGGCATAGTATTCGAGCGATATTTCTTTTATGATAGGTTCTTAGTTTGGCCTACTATTTGTATATATATACTAGAAGTCGCTCTGAGCATTCTGATGTTATACTTTTATTCTATTTTTCCCTGGATTTCTGTAAAGTATAGTTTTATTTATTACTTTACAATACTGTTATGATATTGAGAAATTCGGATGGGATTGGTGCCCACGGTTTGATTTTTGTGGCATAGGATGAAGTGTATTTCTCGGGTGCAGGTTAATGGCAATTCCGCGTTAGTAATGTTACTCTGCCGAAATTTTTATGGTTTTTGTTAGTTCATGTTTTCAGAAGGGGTTTAAACTAAATCGGGGTTGGGACTTTTCAGCTTGGTATTAGAGCATTAGGTTTTAGGTTCTGTAGACTTCTGTAGTCATGTTTACTAAGGATATTTGAGAATGTACAACATGTCTGGAGTGATGACCCGACCGGCCGGCGGATACTCATCAATGCTCCGGGTGTTGTATGCTTTCAAATGTTTAAAATTCCATGATTACGTGCAGTTTGTTGTGAATAATGTCCTGTTCATTAGGATGCCTCCTTGACGTGCTTTCCGTGTCAGTACGGTTGATAATGTGACTTGATAATGTGAGTTGTGGGTTTGGATGAGCATTTTGGGTTCAGAGTTTTGAGTAGCATGGTTTGCTCGGTTGTGCCTGTTTGGGCGCCTACATGTTGCTTTTGAGCAGAGAATTGTGGCAGTTAATGGTTTGATTGAGTCAGATCATTGTATTTGGTGGGTTGGTACTGTGTGAGCTCCTGTTGTGACTCCATGGCCTACATTCAGGGTATTGTTTATACGGAAATATGAAGTGTTTACCAACCTGAGGCAAGGATGTATCGTTCACATGTTTGTTCCAGTTTGCACATGTTATGTGGCTTCATAGGAAGCAGTGCACGAGGTTTGAGATGAGTTTGAGCTTGATCATCAGAGGGATTTTGACTATTATGCCTCGAGACAACCGTGAGGAGCTTGATGTGCTGCACTCAGAGGCGAGGACACTAGGAAGGAAAGGCTTACACAGTTTCCAACATGTCAGTTTGAGGAAGGTGAACTGAGGCGAGATATTTTGATGAGGTTGAGTTCAGGCACTCGGGATCAGTGACTTCATCAGGTTGTGGCCTTTTCGATTATGTTAAGGGTCATTTGAATAAGGCAGAAGATCCGTTTGGTGGTGATGGAGATCACAGAGTAGTGGACTTGTTCCTGTGGCATGAGTCAGGATGGTCGTTGGTGATCCTTCCACATAGCAGGCATCGCTGTGATTTGTGTTTGATGAGCACTCTCAGTTGCTATTTTGGTGGCCAGGAGGGTCACACTACGAGGGAATGTCCTTAGCCAGCTGTTTTAGTGGTTCGGCAGCTCAGAGTTCAGGAGGAGGTCAAGATGCCATTTCTGGAGTTTGACCAACACAACCTTCTAGACGAGTCAATCAGCAAAGTCGTAATCGACGTGGACGGCTAGTTAGGCATGCCATAGTTCGTGCCACGACCCTCTTTGAGGACAGAGTTTCTTTGAGGTTACCGTTACTTGACATCCTTGGCTATTGTGCATGCATCTCCACTTCCGGGGTAATGGAGAGTATTGTATCCATCCGGAGAGGTTGTGAGATCTTTGTTGGAGGTTATGAGTTAGCCGCAGATCTGTTATTGCTAGATATCGTCGATCTCGATGTGATGTTGGATATAGACTTCTTGACGACACATTGGGCCATGTTCGATTGTCACAAGAAGGAGGTTGTGTTTCGACGACCAGGCTTCCCCGAGATATTGTTTCGCGGTGAGAAGAATACCTCATTACCATGTGTGATTTCAGCGATGAAGGCTGAGCGGATGATGAAAAGGGTTGTGTAGCATACTTAGCTCATGATGTGGATACTACGGCTGCTATGCCAGACATTGGTGACATTGAGGTGGTTCTCGAGTTTCCAGATGTGTGTCTGGAGGAGTTACTGGGTATTCCTCCAGTGCGGGAAATTGATTTCACCATTGAGCTTTTACCAGTGTTGGACCCATATCACAGACATTTTATCGTATGACTCCAGCGGAGTTGAAAGAGCTACTGATTCAACTTCCAGAGTTGTTGGAAGAGATTTCATACGACCCAATGTATCACTGTGGGGTGCTCTTGTATTTTTTGTGCGGATAAAGGATGGTCCGACGAGGTTGTGGATTCATTATCGGAAGCTGAATCAGGCTTCAGAGGAGAGCAAGTATCCTCCACTTCGGATTGATGACTTGGTTGATCAGCTTATGGGAGCTTCAGTCTTTTGGAAGATTGATCTCAGGTCCAGATACCATCAGTTGAGGATAAGAGAGTCAGATGTGGCCAGGACAACTTTCGGATCACGGTGTGGGCATTACGAGTTCTTGGTTATGCCGATTGGGTTGACCAATGCCCCCGCAGATTTTACGGACTTGATGTGCCGGGTGTTCAGACGGTTTCTGGACAAGTTTGTGGTCGTGTTCATCGACAACATCCTGATTTACTCCAGGAGTGTGGGCCAACACAAGAAGCATTTATGAGTTGTTTTGCGGACTTTGCGAGATAATCAGCTGTTTACGAAGTTCAGCAAGTGTGAGTTTTGGTTGATTAGCGTGAAGTTTTTGGGTCACGTGATATGAGCTGAGGGAGTCGGCGTGGATCTTGACCAGATAGAAGCCGTGTTGATTTAGAGTTGACCTACCATTGTACCAGAGATAAGGAGTTTCTTGGGTTTGGCAGGTTACTATTGGCGCTTTGTGCAGGATTTTTCTCGGATTGCTACTCCACTTACCAGATTGACGAAGAAAGGCGTCAAGTTCGAGTGGTCCGATACATGTGAGGAGAGTTACTTGCTCCTGAAGAAAAAGTTGACCACTGCACCAGTTTTGACTCTACCTGACGATAGTGGTGAGTTCGTGGTTTACGGCGATACATCGGAATTGGGACTTGGTTGTGTTTTGATGCAGCATGGCAGAGTAGTGGCTTATGGTTCCAGGCAGTGGAAACTTTATGAAGTTACGTATTTTGTGTATGATTTGGGAGTTACTGTCTTTATGTTAGCATCGGAGAGTTGGAGACACTACTGCTACGGCGTGCAGCGCAGTGTAGGATGTACACTGATCACTTGAGTTTCATCTACTTGCATATTTAGCCAAATTTGAGCTTGAGGCGGCGTAGATGGATGGGGTCGATTAATGACTATAGCTGCACATTTGAGTTTATCCGAAAAGGTTGATGTCGTTGCTGATGCATTCAGTCGGAATCGGAAGCTTCATTGTTTCATGTGTGTGTGGCTCGAGTTTCCGTGTTAGCCAAGTTGCGAGCTACGGGAGCTGAGTTAGAGTGTGTTGATGATGAAGCTCATTGTTTTACGTTTGTTATGCACTAGTGGTACGGAGATGTGTCAGATACTTCGAGTTTACTACTCGTGACGCAACATGAAGAGGAATATAGCAGCTTATGTGAGCAGATGCCACATTTGTCGGCAGGTGAGGGAAGAGAGGCATAAACTTGCTGGGAAGTTACAGCCATTGGAGATTTCCAATTAGAAGTTGGAGTTTGTCACTGTGGATTTTGTGAATCAGTTCTTTTCCTTGTACTTCCGGAAAAGATTTCTGTGGGCAGGCTGGCATAGCTGTATTTGGGCGGAGGTTGTCCATTTTCGTGGTGCGCCTGTGGCCCGGATTGCTGATCGAGATAATCAGTTACAACAGAGTGTTGGCAAGCATTGCAGTGAGCATTGGGGACCAGATTACAGTTTAGTACAGTTTCTTATCCTCAGATTGGTGGATGATCTTTAAGGACTATTCAGACCTTGGAGGGCATGTTGTGGTCCTCTGTAATGTAGTTCCGAAGGATTTGAGATCCACAGTTTTATTTGTTCGAGATTGACCTTCGGATTAGCAGGGACAGGTTGAAATTTGCTCGAGTTCGACATTAGAGTTATATTGATGTGAGCAGGTTGAGTTTTGAATTTGCCACGTTATTTTGGTCCGTATGTGATCATGGGGCGAGTTTGTGTTGTGCCGTATAGTTTGGCATTACCTATAGCGTTGGCCTTTGTGTGTGTTGTATTCTGTGTGGTGGAACTACATTTCAGATTTGTTGCATCTTTTGTACACTATTAGTTCCTTATGCAGGAAGACTTGGCATTTGTGACGAGCCAGTTCAGATTCGGGATTTGAGGGTACAGAGATTATAGGGCAGAAATACTTCTTACGTGGAAATCTGTTAGCAGAGTCATTCAGTTGAGGTTGCCACTTGGGAGTTGAACTGTTTGCAGAGGCAGTGTTCCTACTTTTCAGTTGACAGGATTGGAAATTTCGAGGTCGAAATTTTTTTAAGGGGGGTAGATTTGTGACGACCCAGAACATAATCAGTAGTGTAATCAGTTTAATTCACGAGCTTGCGCGTAATCGCAGTTTTCCGTAAATTGATTGAATTGCCGGTTTTGATCACGACTTAATTATTTGCGGAGAATTTGAGTTGAGTCTCTTCTCGAGAGTTGTTGTACGCATGATTTCAAGTTCGTGGGCTGTTCCGGATTATTATTTCGACGACCGAGGAATATAATATGAATATTTGAAATTTTGGAATATCATCGTGTGTCGACCCAAACTAGAATCTGATGCATATTCGACACGATTCTCGAGATTGAGTTTAGTCGCAGTTTATTGTCGTAATTGTGGTTTGCCGATTCGATTCGCAACTATGTTTTCGGTCGAGAATTTGAGTTGGGTATCTTCACGGAAATTGTAGAGTACGTGATTTCGAGCTCGTGGGTGGTTCCGGAAGATTTTTCCGATAACCGAGGAATATTTTATGATTATTTGAAGTTTCGGTTCCCGACGAGTTTATCCGATTGTTTCGTGTTTATCCGAATCATTTCGTATATTCGTTTTGGACCGTCGATCGACCCGAGGCTTGAGTATAAATAGCGGAATAGTCAAGAATTAGTCGTAAAACATTGTTTTTTGTTGACCAGACGTTGACTTTCTATATTTGGCAAGTTGACTGCGTTGACCCGAGGGGGAGAAGTTTCCCGATTTGGTGACTGTCCGACGACCTGTTTTCCGGCAACCTTAAGCTTCGAGAAAGGTATAATTAGCTTCCCTTGATGATTTCGAGTAGATTGGTATTAAGATTTGTGAAAATTGATGGGGATTTCGTGGTGCCCGAATCGGGCTGAGTTGGGCTGTGTCGCCGGTGACGGTTGGCCGTCTTCCAGCGAGGTTTGGAGGTGTTTGTTTGGGGGGTTAGACTCCCCTTGATCCTCTGAAGCTTATGGTATGTTTGATTTTGGGATTAGTTGAGGTTTTAATGGTCAGCGGTTAGGTCACCGGAGTTGAAATTTCGATTTGGTTTTGGCTGAAATTGGACGGGTTCTAGTGGGAATTGGTCTGTGAGGTAGAAGGGGAAAGTGTTCGCCTGGATTAGACCATGAATTCTGGAGCTTCCTGCCGTGTGATTTCACGGTTGACGGCGCGCCGCCGTCGGCAGCGGCGGTCAACGGTGGTCAACGGCGAGGAAAAAGTCAACTTTTCAGATTTCGATAATTTTAATGTCGTTTTTCTTGTAATCACGCCCTGGTTATCGTACAGAGATTTTCGGGTTGATTTGGTTAGCCGATTTTCAGTCGAGGTTTCGAGTTGGGATTTCGGGAATTTCGTTTATCGTTTTGTACCGCATTTCATATTTCCGGGAACGGTTGGTTTCCGTGCATCAGTACAGTGTTGTGGATTTCGATTTTGATCAGTTATGTTTTGTGGATATTCAGGGAATCGAGATCGAGATCTGGATCGTGATCGTGCTTCAGGCGAGGGATCTTCCGCCGGACCACGAGTTTAGCGCGTGTGCGCGTTTCGAGAGTCTGTGAGTGGACATTTCTTTTCACGGAAAATCTTGCGAGTCTTTTATATATGATTTACGAACTTGAGATTTCTTGCATGATTAGGGTTTTACGAGCATGAGATTTCATACGAGATTATGTTTAATATGAGCACGTGTTTTACGATTATACGATTTATTTATACGGATATACGTATACGAATATGCATACATTTATATGCTGTTTCTTGCATTTGCATCGAATTGTTTATGATTTGGTTTACACAGAGTACAGTCTCAGTTACGTTGTTGTATCGATACACCTTGCCTCGTCGACTGATCCCCGACTGAGGGCCGCCTGGAGGGGCAGTACCCCGACCAGACCGGTGAGGGGCAGTACCCCGGAACCGAGGCCATTTCTGGCTCAGAATCACGTGGTAGTCAGGGACTCCGTGGTTCAGACTGTACTAGCACGGAGGAATCCATGAGTGACCCCGTGGGATTTTACTTGCATGCTCAGTACACTGGAGGAGTATGAGTTTTACCTCGTGTACATATGTTGTTTTATTTACCTGGACTCGCATATGTTTTTATAACATATATATTAATTGGTGAAAGACATTTATTTTCGTCCACTCACTCTAACGTGTTTATTATCTTTCCCCTGGGCTTTTCGGTTTCCGTGCCCAGTTTGCAGTTCAGGTTTGGTGTTTCACGTCGCGGTTTGGAGGCTAGTGATCAGAGTCACCTGTGTTTTCCAGTAGGTTCTTGTTTCGCCTACTGATGTACATATTGTATATGTTTTACTCTAGAGGTCGCTCTGATACATTCTGATACATGTTGTGCGGATTTTCACGGATATACATATATATAGTACATTTTATTTACTGTTGTTGATTGTATTGATGTTGAGAAATCCGTTGGGATTGGTGCCCACGGTTTGCTTTTTGTGGCATAGGACGAAGTGTTAATTTCTGGGTGCAGGTTATGGTAATTCCACGCTAGTAACGAAACTCTACCGAAATTTTGAAAATTTTTTGTTGGTTCATATTTTCGAGAGGGTTTGATTCCGGTTTAGGTAACTGAATCGGGGTTGGGTCCTTTCACATCGAGTTTATCCGTTCGTATTCAAGTTTATCCGAATCGTGATTGTGATCCGTTTTGGACCGTTGATCGACCCGAACCAAAATTGGAATGATTATCGACTTGATTTGCGAGTTTCGCCATTAGTCACGATTTTGACGTAATTAATTAATATGGCGGCTTCGTTAACGACTAAATTATCGGGCAAGAATTTGATTTGGGATTCTTCACGAAAGTTGTAGAGAATTTAATTTCGAGGTCGTGGGAACTTCTGAAGGATTATTCTGAGTTACGAGAAATAAGTTGTGAATATTTTCGACCGTTGGATAATGTCATATTTATCCGTTTGGGATTCGATACGTGTACGGTATAAATACGGGCGAATACGTAACGAATTGGGAAACTTTCTATTTTGGGAAATCTGGCCTGTTGACCAGTTTGACCCGTGGGTCAAAACTGACCCATTCCAGGCCGAGTTTTGTTTGCCTTCGTTGTGCTCTATTCCGGCCTCTTTTGGCTGTGATGTCTGCATGAAAGTTGTTGGGCTTGAGCTTCTCTTTCTTTTGATAGGTCATTCGTTCAATTTGGTTGCAGGATGGAGAAGTTATGGCTTGTCAAAGTTTGGGAATTTTGGATGGTATTCCAGCCAGTTTTGGCGACGTTGGTGGCGGCGGAAGCGGCCGAGATGGAACTCGGGGTTTGAGGGCTTTTGTTAGCCTTGGAGAGAGGAAGCTTTTAGAAGTGGTTTCAAGTCTTGCCGTGGCCGGAAGAGGGAGATTGGAGAACTTGAAATTTCGGTAAGGATTTGTGACTTTGAGGTGAGTTTTCGACCTTTTCCGGTCAAAATTAGCCTTAACTTTGAACTGGAAAGTTGTTGGAAATGTCGAGATCTTCAAATCCATGTCTAGGTTACATTTTTCTGGGCCGGTGTGATTTTCCGGCGGCCGGCGGGGACTTTTCGTACGACGTGTTTTTCGACGAGTTGTATGTCGTTTCGCTCGGAATCGCGCATCGATCGCAGTTGTGAGGTTTATTTTGTGAATTGAGCATCGGAAATTGTAGCGATATTTTATGGTGTGATTATTGGATTTTGACGATTTCGTCGATATTGAATTATATGTTTCCGGGAACGGTTGTTTCTCGTGATGTGATTCGAGGTTTTGAGTTATGATTTTGAGCAGTGGATTTTATGATTATCCAAGGGATCGTGACCGTTCGTTTGGGTTGAGATTTTCCGCTGGATCACTGGATTAACGCGTATTGCGTTTTGCTCATCTGTGAGTGGACTTTTCTATTTTCACAGTCGTTGCGAGTTCGTGATTTTTTGTATTTTTTTATATACGATGTATAGTTTATTTATTATTTTCGGAGGTATTATTTTATATTTTTATGGTGATGGCATACCTGCATCGATGCTTCGGCTACTCGGCTGATCACCGGTAGTCTGACCAGAGTTGAGAGATTCCTCTGGACCAGAGTTGAGAGATTCCTCTGGGCAGGGTTGAGAAATTCCCCTGTTATGCCGCCGGGGTTGAGTGATTCCCCTAGCCTATCACCGTTGGGCTTGAGAGATTCGTCTGACCGTCAGGCTTGAGAGATTCGCCTGGAACCTCCATATATATTTTCCGAACTCGCTATACTTTACATTGTTTATTGTATATGAAATTGGTGAAAGGCATATGTTTATTTTCGTCCACTCACTCTAACGATTTTATTGCCTTTCCCCTGGGCTTTTCGGTTTTCGTGCCCAGTTTGCAGTTCGGATTCTGGTGTCGCACGTCGTGGTCGGAGGCATAGTATTCGAGCGATATTTCTTTTATGGTAGGTTCTTAGTTTGGCTTACTATTTGTATATATATACTAGAAGTCGCTCTGAGCATTTTGATGTTATACTTTTATACGATTTTTCCTCGGATTTCTGTAAAGTATAGTTTTATTTATTACTTTACATTACTGTTATGATATTGAAAAATCAGGATGGGATTGGTGCCCACGGTTTGATTTTTGTGGCATAGGATGAAGTGTATGTCATGACTCGGAACGGAATCAGTAGAGTAATCAGCTTAATTCACGAGTTAGCGCGTAATTACTATTTTCTGATAATTGATTGATTTACCGGTTTTAATCACGACTTAATTATCAGCCGAGAATTTGAGTTGGGTCTCTTCTCTAGAGTTGTTGTACACGTGATTTCGAGTTCGTGGGCGGTTCCGGATGATTATTTCGACGACCGAGGGATATAATATGAATATTTGAAGTTTCAGAATTTCGTCGAGTTTATCCGTTCGTATCGAGTTTATCAGAATCGTAATGGTTATCCGTTTTGGAGTGTCGATCGTCTCGAGACGCGAGTATAAATATCGAAAATAGTCGAAAATTATCGAAAAACACTGTTTTGGGAAGTTTGACCGGCGTTGACCATATTGGACGCGTTGACCGGAGAAGAAAATTTCACCGCCGCTTGACTCGCCGGCGACCTTCATTTTCCGGCGACCTCCGGTCGAGGTATTGGTATATTTCGATTCTTCTCTTGTTTTCTAGTTGATTAGAACTTGGAATTGCTTGATTTAGTGATGAATTGAGGGAGAAATGTCGATTTGAAATTTTGGGGATTTTGGCCGGATTCGGCTTCGACGGGGCGAGGTGTTCCGGCGAATTTCCGAGGGGGGTTTGTGTTGGAAATTGTTGGGTTTGAGGTAGGTTGGTGGACCCTTGAGTTTGGGAGGCCGGGATGGCCTCACGGTGACAGAATTAGACGGAGGAGCAATTTCCGGCCGGTTAAAGATTTTGGACTTTCGAGCTGATTTTGAGCTACTTGCCATCCGATTTGGCCTTTGGTGTAGTTGAGAGATGTGTTAGGCTCGAGGAGGAGAAGCTAAGGTGAGCTTGGCCGCCGGAAAATCTCTTCGGTTGACGGCGGCGGCGGCGGCAGTCAATGGCGGAGCTCCGGCGACCCGTTGTTGTTTTAGAATTTGATAATTTTAATGTCGTTTTACTCGTATTCGTGCCCCAATCGTCGCCTTGAGGTTTTCGAGTTGATTTGGGTACTGGATTTTCAGTCGAGGGTTTTGAGTGAAGATTTCGGGAGTTTCGTTGATTATTTTTGTATCAGTTATACGTTTCCGGGAACGGTTGGTTTCCGAGGTGTGGTACAGTGTTGTGAATTGTGATTTTGGTCAGATATATTTTGTGATTATGTAGGGGATCGTGATCGTGCTTCGGGCGAGGGATCTTCCGCCGGACCAGGTGATTAGCGCGAGTGCGCGCTTTGCTCACCTGTGAGTGGACACTTTTATATTTTCACAGTCGTTGCGAGTTCGTGATTTTCCGTATTTTTTTATATACGATGTTGAGTTTATTTATTATTTTTGGAGGTATTATTTTATATGTTTTTGGTGATGGCATACTTGCATCGATGCTTCGGCTACTCGGCTGATCACCGATAGTCTGACTAGAGTTGAGAGATTCCTCTGGAACAGAGTTGAGAGATTCCTCTGGACCAGGGTTGAGAGATTCCCCTGTTATGCCGCCGGGGTAGATTCCCCTGGCCTATCATTTTCGGGCTTGAGAGATTCGCCTGGAACCTCCATATATATTTTCCGAACTCACTATACGTGCTTATTGTATATGAAATTGGTGAAAGGCATATATTTATTTTTGTCCACTCACTCTAACGATTTTATTTCCTTTCCCCTGGGCTTTTCGGTTTCCGTGCCAAGTTTGCAGTTCGAATTCTGATGTCTCACGTCGCGGTCGGAGGCTAGTTGTTCGAGCTACCTGTCTTTTCCAGTAGGTTCTTTGTTTCGCCCATTGTTGTATATTTTGTATATATACATTAGAGGTCGCTCTGATACGATACTGATACATGTTTTATGTTGTTTTCCCGGATTTTTTATATTATACAGTTATGTTTACTGTTTATTATTATTGTTATGATATTGAGAAATCCGGATGAGATTGGTGCCTACGGTTTGGCTTTTGTGGCATATGATGAAGTGTTATTTTTCGGGTGCAGGTAATGGTAGTTCCGCGTTCGTAGCGTTACTGTGCCGAAATTTTAATGGTTTTTGTTGGTTCGTGTTTTCAGAAGGGGTTTGATTCCGGTTTAGGAAACTAAATCGGGGTTGGGTCCTTTCAGCTTGGTATTAGAGCATTAAGTTGTCAGATTCTGTAGACTCTTGTAGTTGTGACGCTTAGGGTATTTGAGTTTTTATAGCATGTCTGGAGCGATTATCCGACTGGCCAGCGGTACTTATCAATGCTTCGGGTGTTGTGTGTTCTCAAATATCTGAGGTCTCATGATTACGTTCCTTCTGTTTGTACCTAATGCTTGTCTTGTATCAGTAGGATGCCTCCTCGACGTGGTCCCCGTGTTGATCGGGAAATGGATCCTGATGAGGATCGCCAGACGAACGACTTGCTGATGTGAGTGTTACATTTGGAGGAGCGTTTTGAGCCTGTGGTCAAAGCTCGTACTGCTAGTGCGACTGTCATTTCGGGTTTAGCTGATCCAGAGATGTGTGAGGCATGGTTGGTTCAAGTTGAACGAGTTTGTGAGCGTCTGAATTTTACCCCTGAGCAGATGTCAGTGGCAGCAATTGGATTACTTGAGTCAGATGCATACTTCTGGTGGGTTAGCACCGATCGGGTACCAGTTGATACTCCATAGACTTTGTTTCGAGATTTGTTTATGCCGAGATACTTTAACCAGGCTACCCAGCAGCGGAAGTATGAGGAGTTTACGAATTTGAGACAGGGCAGTATGTCTGTGCTTGAGTACCGGGACAGGTTTACCCGCTTATCTCGTTTTACGCGTGACATGGTGGCTACTGAGGAAGCCAAGTGCCGCAGATTTGAGCTGGGTTTGAACTTGAACATCAAGGGGACTCTGACTACGATGCCTCGGAACAACTTCCATGAGTTTGTTAGTGCAGCACTCCGAGGTGAGGATATCGAGAAGGAAAGGCAGATGAGGTACCAGCCTAGACGGTTTGAGGAGGGCGGACCGAGTCAGGGGCCTTCCAAGAGGTAGAGTTCTGATACTTCCGATTCGGCTTCATCCTCGAGCAGTGAACCACATCGATCACAAGCTAGTACACCGAGACAGAGACAGAGATGGAGGAGAGATCGACCGCAGCGACCACAGTCTAGTGGGGGTTCTAGCGGTTCCAGTTATCCTCGGCATACCGGTGGCTCTTTTGCCGTACTGAGGGAGTACCCGTTGTGTAGTCTCTGCAGTAGGCACCATGTTGGTCCGTGTCAGCGAGGCCCTGTCACTTGTTTTCGTTGTGGCCAGGTGGGTCACTATGCGAGAGAGTGTTTCCAGCTTGATGGTGCTGGTGGACAAGCGGCCCAGAGTTCTGGAGGAGAGCGAGGTGCCACTTCGGGGGCTCGACCGGTACAGTTTGCGAGCCAGGGTGGACAGCAGGGACAACCTCAGCGTGGACGACCAGCCGGGCAGGCCAGGGTTCATGCCATGACTTTGCGTGAGGGCAGAGCTTCACCAGAGTTTGTTATCGGTACGTTGCATGTCTTTGGTATTCCAGTACTTACATTATTAGATCCAGGTGCTACTCACTCATTTATGTCGTATAAACTATCATCTTTAGCTACTGTACCTGCGTCTCCACTTCCGGGGTTGTGGAGAGTGTTGTATATGTCCGGTGAGATTGTGAGTATTGGCTGGGTATACCGAGATTGTGAGATCTTTATTGGAGGACATGGTTTAGCCGCGGACTTGTTATTGATTGATATCGTTGATTTTGAATTGATCTTGGGTATGGACTTCTTCGAGACACATTGGGCCATGTTTGACTGTCACAAGAAGGAGGTTGTGTTTTGACGACCAGGCTTTCCGGAGATATTGTTTCGCAGCGAGAAAAACACTTCATTAGCATGTGTGATTTTCGCGATGAAGGCGGATCAGATGATGAGGAAGGGCTGTGTTGCTTATTTAGCTCATGTTGTGGACACTACGGCTACTGTGCCGAACATTGGTGATATTGAGGTTATTTCTGAGTTTCCGAATGTGTTTCCGGAGGAATTACCAGGTATACCTCCAGTTCGGGAGATTGATTTCACTATTGAGCTATTGCTGGGTACAGGACCCATATCTCAGGCACCGTATCGTATGGCGCCAGCAGAGTTAAAAGAGTTACGGGTTCAACTTCAGGAGTTGCTGGAGAAGGGTTTCATTCGACCCAGTGTTTCGCCGTGGGGTGCCCCGATTTTGTTTGTGCGAAAGAAGGATGGATCCATGCGGTTGTGCATCGATTATCGGAAGCTGAATCAGGTCACTGTAAAGAACAACTATCCGTTGTCGCGGATTGAGGATTTGTTTGATCAACTAAAGAGAGCTTCAGTCTTTTCGAAGATTGATCTCAGGTCCGGATATCATCAGTTGAGGATCCGAGAGTCTGATGTGGCCATGACAGCTTTCAGATCGCGGTATAGGCACTACGAGTTCTTGGTTATGCCGTTTGGGTTGACCAACGCCCCCGCAGCCTCTATGGACTTGATGAACCGAGTGTTCAGACGGTTTCTGGACAAGTTTGTGATCGTGTTCATCGACGACATCCTGATCTATTCCAGGAGTGTAGGCCAGCACAAGAAGCATTTGCGAGCGGTGTTGCGGACTTTGCGGGACAATCAGTTGTTTGCGAAGTTCAGCAAGTGCTTGTTTTGGCTAGACAGCGTGAAGTTTTTGGGGCACGTGATATCGACTGAGGGAGTTAGTGTAGAGCCTGACAAGATCGAGGCCGTGCTGAATTGGAGTAGACCTACCACCGTACCGGAGATCCGGAGTTTCTTGGGTTTGGTAGGCTACTATGGGTGTTTTGTATAGGATTTCTCTCGGATTGCTACTCCACTGACCAGGTTGACGAAGAAAGGCGTCAAGTTTGAGTGGTCCGATGCATGTGAGGAGAGTTACTTGCTCCTGAAGGAAAAGTTGACTACTGCACCAGTTCTGACATGACCAGACGACAGCGGTGAGTTTGTGGTTTACAGTGATGCGTCGAAGTTGGGACTTGGTTGTGTACTGATTCAGCATGGCAAAGTTGTAGCCTATGGTTCCAAGCAGCTGAAACCACACGAAGTCAACTATCCGACCCATGATTTAGAGTTGGCCGCTATTGTGTTAGCGTTGAAGAGTTGGAGACATTACTTGTACGGAGCCCAGTGTAAGATTTACACTGATCACAAGAGTCTCACGTACTTGCGGACACAGCCAGACTTGAACATGAGGCAGCGCAGGTGGATGGAGTTGATCAACAATTACGATTGAACTTTTGAGTACCATCCCGGGAAGGCCAATGTTGTTGCCGATGCACTCAGTCGAAAATTCGGAGCTTCGTTGTTCCATGTGTGTGTGGCTAGAGTATCTATGTTAGCTGAGCTTCGGGCTACGGGTGCCGAATTCGAGTGGGAAAACGAGGAAGCTTTTTTGGCTAGTTTCCAGGTTTGACCAGTGTTGGTTGATCAGGTTCGGGAAGCTCGGCATTCAGATTCCTACCTGTTGGGCAAGAAGACCATGATACGGAATGGTGTGCTAACAGAGTTTCGGTTGAGTGACGACGGTACGTTATTTTTCAGAGGCAGATTATGTGTACCCCAAGACGAGAGTCTGAAGAAGGAGATTTTGGACGAAGCTCATTGTTCGGCGTATGCGATGCTAAAAGGACCCAACCCCGATTTAATTTCCTAAACTGGAATCAAGCCCCTTTTGAAAACACGAACCAACAAAAACAGTAAAATTTTCGGAAGAGTAATGCTACTAAAGCATAATTGCCTTTACCTGCACCCGGAAAATTGCACTTCATCCTATATCACAAAAGCCAAACCGTGGGCACCTCAACCCATCCGGATTTCTCAATATCATCTCAACAGCAATAAACAGTAAATATGACTGTAATATATAGTATATCCGGGAAAAACCGTGTAAAACATGTATCAAAACGTATCAAAGCGACCTCTAGTGTATATATATACAAAATATACAACAGTAGGTGAAACAAGAAACCTACTGAAAAACACAGGTAGTTCGAACAACCAGCCTCCAACCGCGACATGAGACACCAGAATCCGAACTGCAAACTGGGCACGGAAACTGAAAAGCCCAGGGGAAAGGCAAATAAAACGTTAGAGTGAGTGGATGAAAATAAACATATGCCTTTCACCAGTTTCATATACATAATCAATATAAAACAATGCGAGTTCGGAAAGTATATATATAAAGGTTGCCAGGCGAATCTCTCAAGCCCGACGGTCAGGTGAATCGCTCAAACCCGACGGTGATAGGCCAGGGGAATCTCTCAACCCCGGCGGCATATAGGGGAATCTCTCAACCCTGCTTAGAGGAATCTCTCAACTCTGGTCCAGAGGAATCTCTCAACTCTGGCGAACTACCGGTGATCAGCCGAGTAGCCGAAGCATCGATGCAGTAATGCAATCACCAATAAACATAAAATAATACCTCCGAAAATAACATATATCTCAACATCGTACAAAGTAAATATGGAAAATCACGAAAAATCACGAACTCGCAACAACTGTGAAAATATAAAAATGTCCACTCACAGATAAGCAGAGCGCGCACTCGCGCTAATCACGTGGTCCGGCGGAAGATCCATCGCCCGAAGCACGATCTCGATCTCCTGAATAATCACAAAACATATTTGATCAAAATCACAATTCTCTACACTGTACCACACCACGGAAACCAACCGTTCCCGGAAACATATAATACTATGCAAAATAATCGACGAAATTCCCGAAATCTCCACTTAAAATCCTCGACTGAAAATCCGATACCCAAATCAACTCGAAAACCTCAAGGCGACGATCGGGGCGCGAATACGAGAAAAACGACATTAAAATCATTGAATTCCAAAAAGTCAACGGGTCGCCGGAACTCCGGCGTTGACCGCCGCCTCCGGCGGCGGTGCGCCGTCAACCAGAGAGTTTTCCCGACGACCGAGCTCACCAAAGCTTCATCTCGACGAGTAGGACACATTTCCCTTCTATGGCAAGGATCAATTCCGGCGGGATTGGCCGAAAATCAGCTCAAAAACCACGGTTTCCCTCCACCTCCAGCGAATCTGTCCACCGCCGTACCTCCGCCTACGGCGCACGGCAGCCCACGAGGCCACTCCTAATGGACTCGCCGTGGAACCATGGTCAAAACCCCTCCATCCCCGGGCACCCCCGTGGCCGGAGCACCGCCGTCACAACAACCCGAAACCGGCCGGAAAAACCTCAAATTTCAACTTAACATTTCTCCCTCAATTCTCAACCAAATCAAGAAATTCCAAGTTCTAAACTGTTTAGAATCACGAGGAGAACATTTTACTTTCAAGGGTCGTGGCCTGAAACGACTGGAATCAGCCGGTCCGGCGATGGAATCCAAACGATCCGTTTTCCTCCTAGGTCAATGCCCCAAATTTCAGTCAACGCCGGTTAAACTTCGCAAACAGTGTTTTCGACAATTTTTGACTATTTCCGATATTTATACTTGCGCCTCGGGATAATCGACGGACCGAAACGGATAACCATAACGATTCGGATAAACACGATACGAACGGATAAACTCGTCGATATTCCGAAACTTCAAATAATCATATTATATTCCTCGGTCATCAGAAAAATCATCCGGAACCGCCCACGAGCTCGAAATCACGTGTACTACAACTCTCAAGAAGAGACTCAACTCAAATTCTCGGCCGATAATCAAGTCGTAAACAAAAATCGGCAAACCACACAATTATCGATAAACCGCGATTACGCACTAACTCATGATTACGCTGATTACTCTACTGATTCTGGTTCGGGTCGTTACAGATGCATCCCGGTGGTACGAAAATATTTCGTACACTTCGAGCGTATTACTGGTGGCGCAACATGAAGCAGGAGATTGTCGCATATATGAGCCGATGTTTGATCTCTCAGCAGGTTAAAGCGGAGAGGCAGAAGCCTGCGGGAAAGTTGCAGCCACTGGAGATTCCAGTTTGGAAGTGGGAGCACATTACCATGGATTTCGTTTATCAGTTGCCGCATACTTCGGCTGGCAACACTGGTATTTGTGTTATTGTGGATCGATTGACGAAATCTGCGCATTTTCTCGTACTTCCGGGGAAGATATCAGTGGGCAGATTGGCCAAGCTGTATTTGTCAGAGATTGTTCAACTGCACGGTGTGCTAGTATCTATTGTTTCTGATTGAGACAGTGAGTTTACCTCAGAGTTTTGGTAGGCATTGCAGCGAGCCATGGGCATGAGATTGCATTTCAGTACAGCTTTTCATCCTCAGACTGACGGGCAGTCTGAGTGGACTATACAAACTCTTGAGGATATGTTGCGGTCTTGCGTTTTGCAGTTTCGAGGAAATTGGGACCAGCAACTACATTTGATTAAGTTCACCTACAACAATAGCTATTAGGCCAATATCGAGATGGCACCGTACGAGGCCATGTACGGGAGGCAGTGTCGTACTCCTTTGTGTTGGAGTGAGGTGGGCGAGCGATGGCTTATTGGCCCTGATCTAGTGAAGAGCACCATGGAGGACGTCTAGATTATCTGGGATAGATTGAAGATTGCCCAGGATCGCTAGAAGAGTTATGCGGACGTGAGGAGAAAGAGCCTCGAGTTTGATGTGGGCGATTGGGTCTTCCTGAAACTATCTCCGTGGAGGGGAGTTGTGCGTTTCGGGAAGCGTGGCAAGCTTCGACCACGGTACATTGGTCTATACGAGATCACCGAGAGAGTTGGTGTCGTGGCTTACAGACTTGAGTTGCCAGCTGAGATGGCTCGTGTTCATGATGTTTTCCACGTTTCGATGTTGCGGAAGTATATCTCAGATCCATCGCATGTGTTAGCGCCACAGCAGCTACCGATCAGAGAGGATTTGACGTATGTGGAGGAGCCGGTATAGATTCTTGATCGACGTGAGCAGGAGTTGAGGCACCGTGTTATACCACTGGTGAAGGTCTTGTGGCAGAATCACTCGGTTGAGGAGGCCACCTGAGAGACTGAGCAACGTATGCAGGAATGGCATCCTCATCTGTTCACCTGACAGGTATGTAAATTTCAAGGTCGAATTTTTTTTTAAGGGGGGTAGATTTGTGACGACTCGGAACGGAATCAGTAGAGTAATCGGCTTAATTCACGAGTTAGCACATAATTTCTGTTTTTCGATAATTGATTGATTTGCCGGTTTTAATCACGACTTAATTATCGGCCGAGAATTTGAGTTGGGTCTCTTCTTGAGAGTTGTTGTACACATGATAATTTCGAGTTCGTGGGCGGTTCCGGATGATTATTTCGACGACCGAGGGATATAATATGAATATTTGAAGTTTCGAAATTTTGTCGAGTTTATCCGAATCGTAATGGTTATCTATTTTGGACCGTCGATCGTCCCGAGACGCGAGTATAAATATCGAAAATATTCGAAAATTGCCGAAAAACATTGTTTTGGGAAGTTTGACCGGCGTTGACCATATTGGACGCGTTGACCCACGTTGACCAGAGAAGAAAACTTCACCGCCGCTTGACTCGCCGAAGACCTTCATTTTCCGGCCACCTCCAGCCGAGGTATTGGTATATTTCGATTCCTCTCTTGATTTCTAGTTGATTAGAACTTGGAATTGCTTGATTTAGTGATGAATTGAGGGAGAAATGTCGATTTGAAATTTTGGGGATTTTGGCCGGAATCGGCTTCGACGGGGGGAGGTGTTCCGGTGACTTATCGAGGGGGGTTTGTGTTGGAAATTGTTGGGTTTGAGGTAGGTTGGTGGACCCTTGAGGTTGGCAGGCCGGGATGGCCTCACGGTGACGGAATTAGACGGAGGAGCAATTTCTGGCCGGTTAAAGATTTTGGACTTTCGAGCTGATTTTGAGCTACTTTCCATCCGATTTGGCCTTTGGTGTAGTTGAGAGATGTGTTAGGCTCGAGGAGGAGAAGCTACGGTGAGCTTGGCCGCCGGAAAATCTCTCCGGTCGACGGCGCGCCGCTGGCGGCGGCGGTGGTCAACGGCGGAGTTCTGGCGACCCATTGACTTTTTAAAATTTGATGATTTTAATGTCGTTTTACTCGTATTCGCACCCCGATCGTCGCCTTGAGGTTTTCGAGTTGATTTGGGTACCGGATTTTCAGTCGAGGGTTTTGAGTGAAGATTTCGGGAGTTTCGTTGATTATTTTTTGTATCAGTTATACGTTTCCGGGAACGGTTGGTTTCCGAGGTGTGGTACAGTGTTGTGAATTATGATTTTTATCAGATATATTTTGTGATTATTCAGGGGATCGTGATCGTGCTTCGGGTGAGGGATCTTCTGCCGGACCACATGATTAGCGGAGTGCGCGCTTTGGTCACCTGTGAGTGCACACTTTTATATTTTCACAGTCGTTGCGAGTTCGTGATTTTTTGTATTTTTTTATATACGATGTTGATTTTATTTATTATTTTCGGAGGTATTATTTTATATTTTTATGGTGATGGCTGATCACCGGTAGTCTGACCGGAGTTAAGAGATTCCTCTGGACCAGAGTTGAGAGATTCCTCTGGGTAGGGTTGAGAGATTCCCCTGTTATGCCGCCGGGGTTGAGTGATTCCCCTGGCCTATCACCGTTGGGCTTGAGAGATTCGCCTGGCACCTCCATATATATTTTCCGAACTCGTTATACTTGTTTATTGTATATGAAATTGGTGAAAGGCATATATTTATTTTTGTCCACTCACTCTAATGATTTTATTGCCTTTCCCCTGGGCTTTTCGGTGTCCGTGCCCAGTTTGCAGTTCGGATTCTGGTGTCTCACGTCGCGGTCGGAGGCTAGTTGTTCGAGCTACCTGTCTTTTCTAGTAGGTTCTTTGTTTCGCTTACTATTGTATATTTTGTATATATACACTAGAGGTCGCTCTGATACGATACTGATACATGTTTTATGTGGTTTTCCCGGATTTTCTATATTATACAGTTATGTTTACTGTTTATTATTATTATTATGATATTGAGAAATCCGGATGGGATTGGTGCCCACGGTTTGGCTTTAGTGGCATAGGATGAAGTGTTATTTTCCGGGTGCAGGTAATGGCAATTCCGCGTTAGTACCGTTACTCTGCCGAAATTTTAATAGTTTTTGTTGGTTCGTGTTTTCAGAAGGGGTTTGATTCCGGTTTAGGAAACTAAATCAGGGTTGGGTCCTTTAAGTTTATTTCCCGGGTGCAGGTTAATGGCAATTCCGCGTTAGTAACGTTACTCTGCCGAAATTTTTATGGTTTTTGTTGGTTCGTGTTTTCAGAAGGGGTTTGATTCCGGTTTAGGAAACTAAATCGGGGTTGGGTCTTTTCAGTAGATCTTGCACTGTGCCACGTACAAGTCATGTCTCCAACTCTTCAATGCTAACACAATGGTAGCTAACTCCAAATTATGAGTACGATAGTTAACTCCATGTGGTTTCAACTGTCTCGAACGATATGCTACCACCTTTCCATGCTTCATCAAGACACAACCCATACCTAACTTCGAAGCATCACTGTACACCACAAACTCACCGTTATCGTCAAGTAAAGTCAACACTGGTGCAATAGTCAACCTTTCCTTCAAAGTCAAGTAGATTTCCTCACAAGCATCAGACTATTTAAACTTGACTCATTTCTTTGTCAAACGGGTAAGCGGTGTTGCTATCCGTGAAAAATCTTGCATGATTCAATGATAATAACCTGCTAAGCCCAAGAAACTCCGTATCTCTGCCACGTTGGTAGGTCTTCTCTAATTCAGCACCGCATTAATCTTGTCAAGATCCACGTTGACTCCCTCAGCTGATATCACGTGACCCCAAAAATTTACACTGTCTAGCCAAAATTCACATTTGTTGAACTCGGCGTACAACTGAGCGTCTCAGAGTCTGCAAAACTGCATGCAAATGCTTCTTGTGCTGCCCCACACTCCTGGAATAGATTAGGATGTCGTCGATGAACACAATGACGAACTTATCTAAATAATGTCTGAAAATCTGATTCATCAGGTCCATGAAAGCAGCTGGCGTATTGGTCAACCCAAACGACATAACAAGAAACTTATAGTGCCCATAGCGTGATTGAAACGCCGTCTTATCCACATCGGACTCCCAAATCCGTAGTTGATCCAGACCTGTGATCAATCTTCGAGAAGATTGAAGCTCCTTTTAACTGATCGAACAAATCATCAATCCATGGGAGTGGATACTTGTTCTTCACCGTAACCTGATTCAACTTCTGATAATCAATGCATAGCCTCATCGAACCATCCTTTTTCCTCACAAACAACACTGGAGCACCCCAAGGTGAAAGACTAGGTCGAATGAAGCCTTTCTCCATCAACTCTTGATAGTGAAATCAATCTCCCTAACTGGAGGAACACCGGGTAAGTCCTCGGGAAACACATCTGGATACTCACAAACCACCGCAATATCACCAATGTCCGGTACATGAACACTCGTATCGATCACATATGCTAGGTAAGCCACACAACCCTTCCTCATCAGTCGCTCAGCCTTCATTACTGAAATAAAAAAAAGCAAAGAAGTATTCTTTTCACCCCGAAACAAGATTTCCGGCATGCTTAGACTTCTAAAAACAACCTCCTTCTTATGACAGTCAAGAACAGCCCAATGGTTCTCCAAGAAATCCATGCCTAAAATCACGTCAAAATCCACAATATCCAGCAGCATCAAGTCCGCGGCTAACCTCTAATCTCCAATAAAAATCTCACATTCTCTATATACCTACCCGACACACACTACCTCGCCAGATGAATACAACACTCGCCACAAAATAGGGAGTGGATATGCATGTACAGTAGCCAATGATGCTAATCTATATGACATGAATGAATGCGTAGCCCCTGAATCTAGTAAAGTAAAAACTGGATGACCAAAAATGTACAACGTACCGATAATAACCTCTGGGGAAGATCTGCCCTCACGTAAAGACATGGTATGAACTCGAGCCTGTCCAACTGGTCGTCTACGTTGGTTGTGATTCTGCTGACCACCCTGTCCAGAAGACTGTGTTGCACGATCACCGGAAGCAGTACCCTAATCTCGACCAGCACTCTGATCCGCAACACCTCTAAAAGTGCCAAGCTGAAGACACTCTCTCACAAAGTGACCCTCCTGGCCATAATGGTAACAACTCATAGTACCCCGATAACATGAACCATGATGTCGCCTATTACAAAGATTACATAATGAAATATCTCTTGGTGCAGCTGGTGTACTAAAGATAGGTCGAGGATAACTAGATCCACTGGAACTCTCACTCGACTGTTGCCTCTGTGGTCGACTCGTCCTCCATCTATGACTCTGCCTAGCAGTGCTGGTAGGATATCTGTAAGGTCCACTACCCGAAGATGATGCTGATCCAGAAGTACCTGAACTCAGCCTCTTCGAAGCACCCTGACTAGGTCCACCCTCTTCAAATCGACGCGTCTGAAACTGCTTCTGTCTTTCCTTCTCGATGTCCTCACCTCTGAGTGCAGCACTAACAAATTCATCAAAGTTATCTCGAGGCATAGTGGTCAAAGTCCCCTTGATATTCAGATTCAAACCCAACTCAAACCTCCTGCACTTTGCTTCCTCTGATGCCACCATATCACGTGCAAACCGAGACAAACGAGTGAACTTATCCCGATACTCAAGCACTGACATATTCCCCTGCTTCAGGTTAGTAAACTCCTCATATTTCCGCTGCTGAGTAGCTGGATTGAAATACAGACGCATGATCATCTCTTTAACCATCAGCCAAGGAGTATCAATAGGAACTCGGTCTGTACCAACCCACCAAAAGTAGGCATCTGACTCAAGCAAACCCATTGCAGCTACAATTTTCTGTTCAGGAGTAAAATGCAGGCACTCACAAACACGCTCAACCTGAACCACCCAAGCTTCACACACTTCAGGATTAGGGGAACCAGAGAAAACAGTTGCTCCCGCTGTCCTAGCCTTACCCACCGGGTCAATACGTTCCTCCAAACGCAATACTCGCATAAGCAAGTCACGCGTACGTTGATCCTCATTAGGATCCCCAGTTCGTTCAGCACGAACTCCACGTTTATGAGGCATCCTAAGAATAAAATATATTAGTCACGGGAGAGAAATGATGTAATCATGAAACTTTAAACGTTTGAAAGCATATAACACTCTAGAGCATTGATGATTATCCACCAGCCGGTTGGGTCATCGCTCCCGAAACGCTGTACATTCTCAAATGTCCTTAGTAACACAACTACAAGAGTCTACAGAACTTAAAACCTAATGCTCTGATACCAACCGAAAGGATGCGACTCCGATTTAGTTGCCTAAATCGAAATCAAACCCCTTCGAAAACATGACCTTAAATTTTTTTTGCCAGAGTATACTTTGAAACACGTGAACCAATATTAGAACCTGCAAAGAAACACATTTCGAATATTCCACAAAAACCAAACCGTGGGGCTCCGTTCCCCATCCGTATTTCTCAACATCATATATAATAATTCAAAAGGTTTACAAGAAATCCAGAAATATTCAGGAGTAAACTCAACTGAAAACACAATATAAGTATTCAGAGCGACGCCTATATACATCATATACCACCAGTAGGTCGAACAAGGAACCTACTCAAACTGAAATGTGATCTGAACTCTACGCCTCCACCATTGACGTGCAACCCCGAAATTCAAATTGTAAACTGGGCAAAGGAAATCGAAAATCCCAGAGGAAGACAAATAAAATCGTTAGAGTGAGTGGACGAAAATAATAGTATGTCTTCCACCATTATAAACATGAAATATAATGCGAGTCTAAAATCATCAATCATAGGTAAGGTGGTTGTCATAACCTTCCTGGATACCGTATAAAATGTGGAGGCTGTAACTCGAGTACATTTTCCTCAGAGTTATAATCCTGCTCAACCAAGGTAAGAGGTTTGTCATCACCTTCCTGGGAGCCACATAATCACGGGTCAGGCGTTTGTCATAACCTTCCTGGAGCATCTCGGGGATCAGCCGAGAAGCCATGCATCGATGCATCCATATATCCATAATCCATGTAAACCAAATCATGCATGTGCCTCCAAGTAAAAATACATAATCATAATTGCATACTCGTAAAATACATAACATAAAATGCATAATCACTACAACATTTTTGCCCATTACCGGCGAGATCACCGGAGACAAGGCCGGCGACCGGAAAAGTCGCCGGTAATGTTGCAAAACATTACCGGCGACTCCAACCGTCGCCGGCAATGTCTAGGGAGACATTACCGGCGATTTTCCGGCGGGAATATCGCCGGTAATGTCTCCCTAGACATTGCCGGCGACGGTTGGAGTCGCCGGTAATGTTTTGCAACATTACCGGCGAGATTCCGGCGTAAAGTCGCCGGTAATGTCTTCATTTCCGGCGACTTACTCCGTCGCCGGCAATGTGTCTTATATTAGATGCCGGATCGGGCAGCTCGATCATTCAATCATTTTGAGCGAAAAAAATCCAGAGAAATCGAAAGAAGGAAAACGTACGCTCTGAAATCGATCATTCGGTATATTGTCAAAATTAAGGCGGGCGTCGAAAACTCGATCACTCGGGAAGCTATTTATATAGGTACGTAGGTGTATATATACGTATATGTGGTATATATATATGTGTGTGTGTGTGTGTTGATCAAATCCAATTCGTGAGATATATATATATATATATATATATATATATGAAATGTTGTTGATGTACGGTCACCGAAACGAGAAAACAGCTTGTAGTTAATCTTGTGTCTGAATCAATGACTGGTATTATCGTATTGTTATCGGAGCCAGGCTTAACAGAGCCTCCTCCTATATACCCAGTCAAATACGTTTTGAATTGAAAAAAGGAGAATACGTACTATCATCGAGTACTGAATCGAATTCAGAGATTAGATCGATATATATACATATGCATGCATGTGTTGATTTAATTAGAGTTGAATTGAGAGTTCACGTCGATTATTAGTAGTGAATGTGTGTATATATATATAATTAATACGTAAAATTGTTAGAATTTTCAGGATGGACAAGAGTTGGATGAGCCTCGAAAGATGGGATGTCAGATATCACGAGGGAATTAGGAGTTTTGTGGATTTTGTGAAGGCTAATTGTGGAGACACTACACTTCATTATTGCCCGTGTAAAGAATGTAAGTGTTTCAGCGATCGATTTCGATTTCCCATTGATAAAGTCCAGAGGCACCTGAGTAAATACGGGTTTTGGGATAAGTACACTTGTTGGATTTATCACGGTGAAACATCGGTAGCGGGTCCGCATGATCATGGACAATTTGGTGAGAGGGCCAGTCCACGCTATGATTATGGAGATTTTGCTGAGAGGGGCAGTTCATCCTATGATCCAACATCGATGTTAATCAATGATATGTTTCCTCATGAGAGCGGTGTATTTGCTGATGAAGCACCAAATGTCCCTCCCGTCGTTGAGGGTTTCCCCCATATCGAGCCAGTCGAACCATTACCTGGAGGTCATGCCAACACAAGCGGTATGGACAAGTACAATAACCTGATTGCATTGCAACAGACTCCGTTGTACGACGGTTGTAGTAAGACTGTTCTTGAAAGTCTGATGGGAGTGATGCAGCTAAAAATGGAGAACAAAATGTCTGTCAAAGCTGTTGATTCTTGGTTGAAGTGGACTGCTTCGCTACTGCCACCCGGTCATCGTCTTCCTACCACTCATCATAAGGTGCGACATATCCTGAAAGATCTTGGGCTTTCCTACATCAAAATCCATGCATGCAGATATGATTGTATTCTCTTCTGGGGAAAAGATCTCGAAGACCTTGAAGTCTGCCCGGTATGTTTTACAGAAAGGTATAAGTTGACTCCTGCAGGCAACAAGAAAGCTGTGAAGATACTTCGATATTTCCCGCTTATTGATAGGCTGGAGCGGTTGTTCATGTGTGCTTTCACGGCCGAGGCAATGAGATGGTGGGCTGAGAGGAACTTGCCTGATGATGACACCCTTATACACCCTTCCGACGGAGAGGCTTGGAAGCACATGGTCAGGGAGTTTGATCATTTTGCAGCAGAGGTCCGAAATGTGTGGCTAGGGCTCTCATCTGACGGATTCAACCCTTTTGGCAACATGAGTCTTCAATACAGTATATGGCCAGTTATTTTGGTACCGTACAACCTTCCACCATGGATGTGCATGAAGAAGGAATACAATATGCTCACTCTGTTAATTCCGGGCCCGGGTTATCCAGGAAAGTGTCTCGATGTGTATTTGAGGCCTTTGATTGAGGAGCTTAAGTACCTGAGTGAGTGTGGCCACCCCACTTACGATAGGTTCAAAAAGGAGATGTTCCAGATGCATGCCATGCTTGTTGGCACCATCAGTGATTTTCCTGCCCGCGGTATGTTGTCGGGCAACGTTACCAGGGGTTACAGGGCTTGTTCAGAGTGCATGACGGTTGATTGTTGCAGTCCTCATTGCAGTAAAATTGTCTCGATGCGTCACCGTTGTTGGCTTCCATATGATCACCCATTTAGGCAGGATCCAGACGCGTTTGATGGGACTGTTGAAACTGGTGTGGCACCCAGGCGATGGACAGGGGACGGAATTTTGGAAGTGTTGAATGAATACGATTTTGGCCAGCTGAGCAATCATCCTGACATAGTGGCGTCAATTCCAGACAAGCCCGAAAGGTATAAGTTTTGGACACACAAGAGCATATTCTGGGAACTCTCCTACTGGCCCAGGTTGCTTATCAGACATTACCTAGATGTCATGCACATAGAGAATAATGTGTGTGAAAGTGTGGTGGGCACAGTTCTTAACTTGGAGGGGAAAACAAAAGACATCCCTAAGGCACGCATTGATCTTAAAGCAATGGGTGTGCGGAAACATTTGTGGTTAAGAGATGGTAAGAGAAAAATGCCGCAAGCTCCGTACACCGTAAAGCCGAAGCATAAGCATGAAATTTTTCGGTGGCTGAGTAATGTCAGGTATATATTCTTATGGCTATGTATGAATTTGTCCTTAAATTTTTAGCGGAGTATATATGGTTATATGCGAGAAATATAATTGGTCCATATATATGGCTTCATCTATATATATATGCAGGTATCCTTATGGCTATGCAGGAAATATAAGCAGGTGTGTTAACTTCCGGGACAATAAGATGTACGGATTAAAGAGTCATGACTGCCATGTACTGCTTCAACGCCTTTTCCCTATTTTCATTCGAGGGTACATGCCCAAAGAGGTGGTGGAGCCGTTGGTGGCCTTGTCAAGATTCTTTCAGAAGTTATGCACCAGGGAAGTTAAAAAAGCAGACCTGAGGGAGATGCAAGATGACATCATTTTTATCATGTGCAAGCTTGAGAGGATATTTCCCCCAAATTTTTTCGACATAATGCCGCACCTGATGATCCATCTTCCCGAACAATTGTTGCTTACCGGTCCCGTACACTACACTTGGATGTATCCCATGGAAAGGTACAAATGATTCATAAATTTGGTTTGCCTATGGTTTTTATATGTAATGACTTCTGGTTAAGTAAGTTAACATGCACTTGTTAACTTGTAGACAATTGGGAGCCTACAAGGACTATGTGAAGAATAAATATGCACCTGAAGGGTGTATCGCTGAAGCATATCTTGCGCACGAGTGTGTAACGTACACCAAAGTCTACCTCGAAAATGTAGAGGACCCCCAACAACATATGCCGATAGATGAACCCCAGTTCAACCTTTCTATCATCTCCAATGACGTGGTAGTACAGGGAAGCTTGCCAAAGTCGTACAAGTTGGATGGAAATGAGGTAGCCATTGCCCACTGGTCGGTACTGATTAACTGTCAAGAAGTACAATATTGGAAAAACTATCATCTTCACTGCCCTGCTATTGTCGGAAATGTTGATTACCACAACAAGACGTTTGCAAACTACTTTGGTCAATGGGTAAGTATATGTGTATATGTCTATTTTTATATATATATCCTTACATAGCATGTATGTATGTACGTGCTTTTGTGGTTTCAAGATGACATAATTTCTTCTGTACGTATTAATATATGGACGTTTTCAGATGAACCATGTAGCAGATGATGGTTGCCCAGAGTGGTCAAACGAATTGAGGGTCCTGGCGATGAAACCGATTGCTTCAAAAGTTTACTCGATGTGTCAGGTCAATGGCGTGAAATTTATATGTGAAAATCGAGACGACCGACTGAAAACACAGAATTGTGGGGTGATGGTCCATGATGGGCAGGATGGCGTTGACTATTACGGTGTCCTTCATTCAGTTGTTGAACTAATTTATGGGAACCGCATGAAAGTGCACTTGTTCAAGTGTAGATGGTTTGATACTAGCCCGGAGAACACAAGGACCGATCAGTACGGAACATTTTCGGTGAATACTGCTACTACCTGGTATGAAGATGACCCTTTCGTTCTTGCCTCATCAGTAAAACAAGTGTTTTACCTGGACGATCTTCTTAACAAAGTCCCGTGGAAGGTGGTTAACCATGTTGCTCATAGAAACATATACAGTGCTGCCACACTTGGTGATACCGCAGATGATGAGGAAGTTACTGCATACCAAGAGCCGAACGCTTTTGACATTCCGGAATCATCTACGATTCGCCTTAATAATGTGAGATCTGGGAGTGTGGTTCGAATTACTGGAGCAGAACTTCTCGATGTTAATCCATATGAAGTTGACGCTGATTCAGATGACGAGGAGCGGCACATATTGCCAGAGGTTACCTATGAAACCGAGTCAGACTCAAGTGATGAAGATGATTACGATTATCATCCTTAGTACGTTGGAAATTGTAGTCGGAAATTGTAGTCGGAAATCGTACGTAGTCGGAAAATGTAGCTAGTCTAAATTGTAGACGGAAATTGTAGTCGTTAATCGTACGTAGATGGAATTTGATAATCGAAAATGTAGTCGGAAAATGTAGTCGTTAATCGTACGTATACGGAAATTGATAATCGAAATTTTAGTCGGAAAATGTAGCCGGAAATCGTAGACGGAAAATGTAGTCGTTAATCGTACGTATACGGAAATCGTAGTACGTATACGGAAATCATTAATCGAAAATGTAGTCGGAAAATGTAGTCATTAATCGTACGTATACGGAAATTGATAATCGAAATTTTAGTCGGAAAATGTAGCCGGAAATCGTAGACGGAAAATGTAGTCGTTAATCGTACGTATACGGAAATCGTAGTACGTATACGGAAATCATTAATCGAAAATGTAGTCGAAAAATGTAGTCATTAATCGTACGTATACGGAAATTGATAATCGAAATTTTAGTCGGAAAATGTAGCCGGAAATCGTAGACGGAAAATGTTGTCGGATATTCTTCGGGAAATAATGACATTACCAACGAGTTGAAGTCGTTGGTAATGACATTACCAACGAGTTATAAGCAACTCGTTGGTAATGACATTACCCACGAGTTAACTCGTCGTTGGTAATGTCATTACCAACGAGTTGCTTATAACTCGTTGGTAATGTCATTACCAACGAGTTGAAGTCGTTGGTAATGACATTACCAACGAGTTATAAGCAACTCGCCGGTAATGTTTTCTGGTTTCCCCCATATCGAGCCCGAGCCTTTCATTTCTCCTCCTCTCCCTCTCCTCCTCCTCTCCTCCTCCCAAATCGGTCCGGTGAGTGTATGTGCTCCTCCTCCTCCTCTCCCACTCCTCCTCCTTATCCTCTACTCCTCCTCTCCCTCTCCTCCTCTCCACCGATCCCCTCTCCTCTCCTCCTCCGAAAATCTCCTCCTCCCCTCCTCCCCTCCTCTCCTCCCCTCACCATTGTAGGTGGAAATTCATGGCAGGTCCGATCCTCTCTCTCTCCCTCTCTCTCTCTCTCTCAATTTTTAATTATTTTTTTGCATGTGTATGTGTATGTGTATGTGTATGTGTATGTGTATGTGTATGTGTATGTGTATGTGTATGTGTATGTGCATGTGTATGTGTATGTGTATGTGTAAATTAATTAGGGTGCTAAGTTGGAAATTAGGGTGATAAGTTCTAAATTAGCATGTATGTATATATGTGATGTATATATATATTTAGGTATGTGAATATGAAGTGATGTATATATATATGTGAAAATTATGTATAAATGTGGTTTGGATGAATATGTGATGTATATATATGTGGAAATTAAACCGGTTTAATTTGGATGAATATGTGATGGAAAATTAATTAGGGTTTGTGATTTGGATGAATATGTGATGAATAAATTTAATTAAGATGCATGATGTATATATATATACACATCGAATATGTATAGTCGTTAATTTAGGTGATATAGTTGTTAATTAATCGTATAAATGAAGGTGGAAATCGGGATCGGGACGGTTTAGAACCAGAACGGTTTTAAACCGGAACGGTTTGGAACCGGAACGGAAATTGTAACCGGAACCTTTATGTTACAAACGTTTCCGGTTACAAACAGTTCCGGTTTCAAACGGTTCCGGTTCCAAACCGTTCCGGTTCCGATTTGTTATAGAACCGAAACGGTTTGGAACCGGAACGGTTTGGAACCGGAACTGTTTGTAACCGGAACCGTTTGTAACATAACGGTTCCGGTTACAAACAGTTCCGGTTTCAAACGGTTCCGGTTCCACACCGTTCCGGTTCCGATTTGTTATTGAACCGAAACGGTTTGGAACCGGAACTTATTGTAACTGGAACCGTTATGTTACAAACGGTTCCGGTTCCAAACAGTTCCGGTTTCAAACGGTTCCGGTTCCAAACCGTTCCGGTTCCGATTTGTTATAGAACCGAAACGGTTTGGAACCGGAACTGTTTGTAACCGGAACCGTTATGTTACAAACGGTTCCGGTTACAAACAGTTCCGGTTTCAAACGGTTCCGGTTCCACACCGTTCCGGTTCTGATTTGTTATTGAACCGAATCCATGACTATTACGATGTCCAGGAGGTTTTGCGGCTAATTGGCTTCGGAGAGGTTCCCAAAATAGTGGAGGGAACAGTAGTCAAGCTTCCTCCTCGCCCGTAGTTAGCAACACGCCCAGTGGGCCAATGATGACTGCTCGCACGAGAGCCTTGCTAGAGGCGCGAGCTGAGGAGGAAGCTGCACGATCAAGAGCCGTGGAACCGGAATTCGAGGCTCGAGCCTCAGTCTCTAGACGCTCAATCAGCAGACGTCCCTCCGGTGGCAGAGCCTCAGACGAGCGACAGTCAACGGGGGCATCAGAAACTCCCTCAATCCGAATGCCCCATATTCGGATGGTGCCTACTCCCGTTTCACGGGAATCATCTGAGGCACATGGTGGTGCTGGCGCCTCATCGTCCAGGCCTCGTCTATCTCCGCCGTCCGGTCTCTTCCTACCCGACGAGATTCCTGTCATCCCTGAATTCGATGATAGGGGGATGCCTGTTTATATTGAAGGACGGCCGGATTTCCTGACCGTGGAGGAAGCGTATAACTTCCTCCCGTTCGACCCCGTGTATCTTTGGAGTGTGAGGTGCACCAACCAACAAACGGACGATGCAGGTAAATTTTATTTAACATCAGATTGATTAATTAATTATTACTTAAGACTTGCGATTGGTTCAATTAATGATATCAATTTGTTGACATTGTTTTATTAGGCAATTTCGTTAATGGGACTGGAAAACGGAAAGGGGCTAGAGGCACCTGCACCGGGAAGAGACTTGAGCAGGCCACCGGCGGAAGGAAAACGCCCATAAGGGCCAATGAGGATGGCGAGGTGATCGAGGCATTCGACACCACGCGCAAATATGTCAGCATGGCCGGTGCGATCGTGCGGGACAAGGTCCCAATGCTTTGGCCAGATTGGGAATCTGTGCCTATCTACGTGAAGATGCAAGTGCATAATGCACTCAGTGTGAGTAAAATCGTATTTTCATTACGTAAATTTTACATTTATTAATTAAGTCCACTTAAATATATAATTTTACCTTTTATATATTCATATTGCAGGTGTGGTTTGACGTGGATGAAGTTCTTATTCACACGTGGGTAGAGCGTCAACTACATAATCGGTGATGTGCTTCGACTTATTTGAATATATATCGAGTTAGATTTTTGTTTATCAACTGTTTTAATATCTCTAACTTTTTTTCCTTGTTTTAATATAGGTATAAAGAGTGGAAGAACGAGCTTTCTTCCCATTACACTGTATACAAGGAGCTAGGCCGAGGTTCTACCCCTAGCGAATTCCGGTTTAGGGAGTACGAGTGGCTGTGGCTGATAGCCCACTTCGAGCACCCCAAAGCTCAGGTATGCATCCTTAATATATCTTACAAGCCTAATGTATCGTATCAGATTGAAATAGTGTGAGATCTAATTTTTTTCCATATGTTTATCAAACAAGGCGATTTCGAAGACGAACCGGGCGAATAGATTGAAAAACACCAGGGCCCATCATGCAGGTTCACTCAACTACATGGGTTGGTCGACTAAGGCGCAGCAACAACAAGAAGTGAACCCCTTGGTGTATATTCATCAGAAGTTCTATCCGCAGTGCCCTGACGAAGTAGTAAGTCTTTCGCCTCTCCATGTGTTAATAAAACTATTTTTCGATATTAATAGATGTTGTTAGTTAATACGTTGTTCATTTTCGCTTTTCAATTAGGCGAGAGTGGAGGAGGCGACCGCAGAAGTGACCATGAGTATAGCTCGGACTAACCATCCTGACTGCTCCGAGGAAGAAGTCACCCAGTATGCCTCTCAGATCGATCCGCTTGATCCCCCGATAGCGGCTCAGATCATGGCAAAAGCGTGCGGGACTGGAAAGAATACCTACTACTGTAGGGGAATGGGCTCGGCGGGAGAAGGAGTATTGAAAACCACTTCACAATACTCTACCGGGTCAAGAAGTTCAACTTCTAGTCGTAACCTCGCAGCGGAGCTTCATAGGACGCAGAGGGAGTTGGAGGAGCAAAAGAGGCAGATGGCCGAGTACCAAATGCAGCAGACACAGGTGCAGGCTCAGATGTACACATGGATGCGGACGATGTACGAGGCTCAGACTACCGGACAACCGTTCCCCACACCTCCCCCGGTCCCGGTCCCGGTCCCTCCGTTCCCTAGCTATCCACCACCACCACCGCACCAGTCAACGCCAGAGCAAGACCAAGGAAGCCACCAGAATTCAAATGAGTACATGGATTACTTCGACCCTGACCCGCAAGTTCCTGGACCCTGACCTGTAGTTGTAGTTAATTTTCGTATCGTCGTTGCTATTTGTACTGTACGTTGGACATTTATGTGTACTGTTGAACTTGTATGATTGTACGGTTTATGTCTTTCAATGCAGGTTCTGGAATTGGGCCCAATCCAGAACCGCGTTTTTTTTTCAAAATTTTTTCAGACATTGCCGGCGACATGGACCTCAGTCGCCGGCAATGTCACAAATTCCAGCCACGGCGGCGGAACCATTGCCGGCGACAGCGTCGCCGGTAATGTCGGAGACATCACCGGCGACTCGAGTCGCCGGTAATGTCTTGACATTGCGTCGCCGGCAATGTCAAGACATTACCGGCGAATCGAGTCGCCGGTGATGTCTCCGACATTACCGGCGACGCCGTTTCCCGTCGCTGGCAATGTTAACACCGGGGGGAGATTTCCGGCGACGTCATTGCCGGCGACTCGTCGCCGGGAATGACATTTCCGGCGAAAAAAAAAGACAAGGCCGGCGACCTCCCGTCGCCGGTAATGTCTCCTTTTCTTGTAGTGAATCAAGACTCGCAAAAATCGACGGTGAAAATAAAGTGTCCACTCACAGTACGAGGCTAACTCTGAGGTCCGGCGGAAGATCCCTCGCTAAACACTCAATCACGATCACCTGAATAACAGGGATACAATCAATACATGTAGAATCACAACATACGGAGCTAATACGTCAAGAACCCCGTGTTCTCGAAAGACGTATCGCTTGAAATATATACGAGGATAAATAAATTTCCAAAATACACCCAAACAACCCTCGTCCCAAAATAGAATACTCAATTCAAATAAAAAACCTCATGACTACGATCGGGACGTGATTACGAGCAAAACGGTATAAAAATCTTCAAAATCCCAAAAAGTCAACCTCGCTGGAGCTTCGCCGTTGACCGCCGGCAGCGGGGTGGTGGTGCGGCATCAACGGTGAAAAACTCTGGCGACCCATACCTTAAAATCTTCCTCTCCTCAAGCCCAACCTCATTTCCTTCTACCACTAATCTCAATTCCACCCACACCGGCCGAAAGCCTCGCTGGAATTCCCCCTCTGGTCACCGCCCCGAACCGCCACAAACCACGTCCAATTCCAAATCAAAGTACCCAGAACTCATCTATGGGTTGAGGGGAAGCAAACCCCCCACCTCCCCGATACCAAAACTCGCCGAAATCTGCCACCCGATTCTGGCAAAATCTCAAAACTTCATTGAGTTCGAACTCCACCAATCTCAACCAATTCCCACAAAATCAAGCTTAAATCAATAGAGAATCTCAAGAAGATTCTAACCATACCAAAATTGTGGCCGGAGATGGCTGGAAACGCCTGGTCAGACGATAAACCTGAAACGGGTCACGGTGGTGCTCCGGTCAACGCAGGTCAACTTGGTCAACGCTGGTCAAATGGCCAAAATGAAACATTTTGAAAATTTTATGACTAATCCGATATTTATACGCGCGACCCAAAATGGTCAACGGTCCAAAACAAATAGAAACAAAACGGATAAACACGACTAAATCCAATGGCCGAAAATATTCATAACTTATTCCACGTAGCTCGAAATAATCCTCCAAAAACTTTCACAAGCTCGAAATCATGCACACTACAACTCTTGTGAAGAAACTCATACCAAATTGTCCCCTGATAATTTAATCGTAAACAAACCCGCCATATCGACCAATTACGACAAATTGCGACTAATCGTGAAACTCACAATCAAGCCAATTAACATACCATTTTCGGTTTGGGTTGTTACACGCACCCTGAAAATTATCGCCATGTTTTCTTCGACTCGTTGAAGATGGTCACCTGGACTTGATCTTGTGTTCTTTCGACCCGTTGAGACTATCACCCCAGACCTGTTTTTCGAACAACTTTGACCCGTCGAGAACACCTTTCAACTAGTTGAAACAATGGTTTTGTTAATTGTTTTTTGGGTTTTCGGACAAGAAAAGAAGCGAAAAGAATTTTTTTTGTAAAGACCTGAACCTAAATTAACAAGTTAATTCTAGTTAGTCGTGTTTATTTAACGAGCTAATCATTCTACGTCAAGCTTATCGAGATTCGTCATGACTAATAATCGACTTTTATCGTTATAATTTTGGACTCACTTTCTTCACAAAATTTGTAGAGGATATTATTGCGAGTTTGTGCATATTTTTATTGGATTTTTTGGAGGTTCGAGCTAATTGTTATAAATTTTTGAAGTTTAAAATATTTATGTGATTAATTGAAAATCTACCAGTGGTTAATTAATCAGGACCATTAGTTTTGTTAGTAATGGACTATGGACCGTTGATCATGTTAATAACCGTGGCTATAAATTTGGGATTTCTACCCGAATGGGTAGAACGGAGGTTGGACCCGACTCGATTCACTGACCGGGTCGGATCTTCGACGTTCGACCACCTCAGCTCGCTGTACTTCCACAAATCGAAAGCTCTCTCTCCCATCGACCTCCCCATATGCTTATTTCAACCATGCAATACTCGGTGAAGGAGAATCGAAGACATGAATTCGTGTATTTTTCTCGAATTTGGTTTCATTGTAGATGGCAGTTTCTAGCAAAGGTTTGGTAGCGTACGCAAAGGGGTTTTAATCCTGACCCTTCCAGGAGTCTATTGTGCAAAGTCTCGAGGCACAGCGTGGCCAGATGTGGCCGGTCTGTAGTTTTCCAATCAGGGAATAATCCCAAACTTTTGAGGTAGATTTCGAAGGTTTTCAATCTATTTTGGTGTTGTGCTAGTTGGAAAAGTTGTTGTGTGTTGTGAGATCTTTCGATTGGTATGCAGGTTGGAGTGTTCAGAGCATGTTGGATTCCGGCCACTATCAGTCCACGCGTCGCTGTGTGCGATAGAGCTCGGGCGACCAGATCACTGATTTCTTCACGGGAAGTTTTCTAGGCCATTTTTTATTAGGTTTTGAGTAGTTACGCGTCATACGATAGACTCGAGACTCGAGACTTTGCACAATAGACTTCTTTGATATAATTCAACTTATTTTCAGGAGTTAAGTCGACTCGACACCTTCGATGCGGCCGATCGTCATGTGTCGAGGCGAGACTCACCTTTTTTGAGTCAAGTGGGACAATATAAAGGATGAGACCGAGCAGTATTTGACGAGTACAAGAACAATTATCAATTCACGATTATCGAAAATAAATGTGAGTTTTCCCTAGTCGTTTGTTTCAGAAATCTTTCTACATTAGTGTATGAATCGAAACTATGTTATTAATATACGGTATGACTTTAGGGAGGATAAGTACTATTTTTCGAGCTTATGAATTCATGAATACAGAGCTGGCATCCAGGTGAGTGGACATTTTTTTTTCACTATCGATTAGCAAGTCTAATTTTTATCCTCATTATTTCTCTAACGCTTATGATTTTCTTATGCATTTACGATATGATTTATGATATGTATATGGTATGCACGGAGACCTATGATATGATTTTACCATTTCATGCACACGTGTTTATGTATTAATGCATCGATGCACTGGCTTCTCAATTGATCACCGAGTATGCCCCGTGAAGTACACGACAACACTTGACTTGATGACTATGTTATGCAAGCCTCCACACACTACTATATATTTTACGGTTTTACCTAGACTCGCTCAGTTTTATTTTATGTTTTCAGTGAAAGGCATAAACTTACGTTTTATGATTTCTTAAGATTGTTTATTTTTCGTTCACTCACTCTGATGCTTTCCATGTTTTATATGCCTTTCCCCTGGGTCTTTTGGTTTCAATTGCCCAAATTTGCAGAGTTATGTGGAGGTCGAGTGAACACGTTGTCACTATAAGAAAACATCACTTAGACCACGGAAACAGAATAGTTCCATGGTCCAAGTGACACTTGGACGACGGAGAAGTCTCCGTCGTCCAGGTGGTACTTGGACGACGGAGATAGTATTCTCCGTCGTCCAGGTTCTCACTCGGACCACGGAGACTTCTCTGTTGTCCAGGCGAGAACGAACTTCTCCGTTGTCCTGGTGAGAACCTGGACTTCTCCGTTGTCCAGGTGAGAACCTGGACGACGGAGATAGTATTCTCCGTCGTCTAGGTTCTCACCTGGACAACGGACCGACACGCCGTGGTCCGAGTGACGTCCGCTTAGACGACGTACCGACACCTCCGTCGTCTAAGTGAAGCATTATATAAGCCCGATGCCAAACTCTTTTTCCTCTCCCGGGAATCGAAAGTTTAAAGAAGAAGGAGAAGAAGGAGAAAGAGAAGGAGAAGGAGAAGGAGAAGGATCGGATATATATCATCGATCTCCGCTCACTAGCTCTTAACTGATATCGAGAAGGCCAGCAGGTACGTACGCAGTTAAAATTTGCTTAATAATATTTAGTTAAAACGTACATACATGCATGGATGTTAGCTACACATATTAAATTATGTAATTGATCGATGTAGATCGAGTACGTATAATTAATAGTTAATTAATGGACTAATATATATGTAATAATTAATTAATTATAATATTTTGTAGCAGTATGGACAAGAGTTGGATGAAGTTGAAGAATAGATGTGATGTGCGGTATATGGATGGAATTAGCGAATTTGTGAATTTTGCGATAGAACATGGTCAGGGAAAGAAGCATTTCATGTGTCCTTGCCAGAAATGTCTTAATTGTCAGTATGTGGATGTTATTGTTATGGTGCAACACCTGTATGAAAATGGTATGATGTGGAGTTACACTACATGGAGCGAGCATGGTGAAGCAGTAGAGTTCAGCTCAGCAGTCTTCAGCTCAGGGTACAGTTACCAGGGTGCCTCATCCAGCGGCAGTGGTGCCGGCCCCCAGCTTGCAACCCAACTGCAGATTTAGTCCATGATGCGTTTCCGGGATTTAGTCATGGTGGACACCAACACCAAGACGGAGGTTACAGTACCACTCATGAGCATGATGACACATTCCCCGCTGCTAGCTTGGCCACTGACACTAGTGAGATGGATAAGTACAACCGGATGCTAGTTGAAGTGCAGACCCCGGTGTTCCCTGGATGTCGAGAGAATGTGTTGCAATATGTGATGGAGCAAATGAAGATAAAAGTGAAGCACAAAATGTCAGTGAGTGCTTTTGATGAAATTCAAGAGCAAATATGTAAGTTGCTTCCTGATGATCACAATCTTCCTAAATCTCATTATAAGGTTAGAAATATCTTGAGCAGCCTCGGCCTAAAGTACAGGATAATTGACGCATGTCCGAATGATTGTGTGTTATTTTACAAAGAGTATAGGATGTTGGCAGCCTGCAGGACAAAAGGATATAATGGATGTCCTATATGTTTGGACGACGTGAACTCTAGTTGGCACGCGGGGAAGGTATGTTACTTGGGTCACCGTAGATGGCTTCCTCATGACCACCCCTGGCGACATGATGAAGCTCATTTCGACGGGATGGTAGAGAACAATCCTAAACCCCGTAGTTGGTCGGGCGAAGAGATTTTAGAGAGGTTGAGCTATTTCGACTTTGGTGTGTTGACCAATGACGCGGATGTAAAGAAATGCAATCCAATTCCTCCACATGATCTCAGCTATTGGCATCACAAGAGTATATTCTTTGAACTCCCTTACTGGTCGAAGTTGAAGCTGAGGAACAACTTGGACGCGATGCACATAGAAAAGAATGTGTGTGACAGCGTGGTGGGAACAATTCTCGGTATTAAGTTCAAGACTAAAGATACTCCCAAAGCGTGCAAAGATCTGGAATCAATGAATGTACGTCGTCCCTTGTGGTTGAGGAGGGATAGGAAAGTAGTGTACAATAAGATGCCAGCTGCACCTTACACAGTGAAGCCGACACTTAGACGTTCTGTATTTCACTGGTTTAAGGGTGTTCGTTATCCGGCTACGTATGCAGCTACTATAACTGGAGCAGTGGACGAGGTGCAACACAAGTTTGTTTGTCTAAAGACACATGACTATCACGTCATGCTGCAACGTCTGATTCCAGTGGTAATTCGACCATATTTGCCTTGTGACGTCGTCGAACCAATAGTGGCATTGTGCACATGGTGGCAGAGGTTATGCGCCAGAGAATTAAAGAAGTCAGATGTGGTGGAATTGCAACAACAAATTCTGCACATCATTTGCAAACTAGAGAGGATTTTTCCCCCTGCTTTCTTTGACATCATGATTCACCTAATGATCCACCTGCCCGAGCAGGTGCTCATTTCTGGTCCGGTCTAGTATACTTGGATGTATCCTCAAGAAAGGTACGTACAACTAATTATTTAATTATACAGGTTTTTCGATTCATAATTTGTTCCACTAGAGATTACTAGCTATATGTACTTATTCTTATTGTACGTTTGATTTTGTAGACAGCTTGGACAGTATAAGTCATTCGTCAAAAATAGGTCGGCCCCAGATGGCTCCATAGCAGAGACATACCTAATGCATGAGTGTGTTACTTACTGCAATAGGTACCTCAAAGATCCACCACCTCCCACTGCCTCCGATCCCAGTGCCCGCATCAATCTTTCTGCCGTCACCAATGTTGTCCGACCGTTTAGAGGAGTATTAAAGGAATCGTTAACACGGGAAGAACTTATTGAGGCACATTGGGTAGTGTTGCGAGACTGTGACGAAGTTGAGCCGTACATGATCATACAGGGAGAGGCTTTAGGCGTTAAATCAAAACAAGAGTTCAACATGGATTGAGAAAATGGTTAAGAAGAAGTTTCCCGATTATTTCTTCCAATGGGTACGTACGTACGTCTCGATATCTAGTAATTTATATACATATCGATCATGTTTGTAGAAAGTAAACCCTTATATTTGCCCATTTTCGCAGATGATTGATCTGCAAAAATCTGAAAACCACGGGGGGTGGTGGTCCTGGCCAAAACACTTACTAGCAGGGAAGTCGATTAAACACTATATTTATCCCGGATATTTTGTGAACAGTGTAAAGTTCCATTCATTGGCCCGAGATGAAGGAAGAAGAACACAAAATAGTGGGGTAGCGGTTGGGAAAGACAATGATCTATATTACGGGGCTATTGTAAATGTGGTTTAGCTATGTTACGGGAATGATGTCAACGTTTTCCTATTCAAGTGCAGATGGTTCAAGTGTACAAAGGAAGACCTGGGACTATTATCAGTCGATACAAACTGAAGCTGGTATGAGGATGAGCCTTTCGCTCTCGCCACCTTAGTTAGGCAGGTGTTCTATCTTGACGATCCGAAAGCCGGGGAAGGGTGGAAAATAGTGAACCATATCTCTCATCGAGGAATATGGAATACAGAGACAATTGAAGGGACACCGGCGACTGAAGATGCTGCTGAACCAGAAAGAGACATTCCTGCCTATCAAGAGCCTAATATTTTTGTCATCCGCTCCGATATAATGGACCTGGTTCAAGATGGTGAACGGTTACCCATGCCTGATGGTTGTACAGATCTAACTGAAGATGAGATTATCGATGCCATTAATGAGGTAGATGAAGAAGACGTGCAGGATGAGGAAGCGAACGAGGACTCAGGTTATTCGTCGGATGATGTTGAGTATAATGAGGAGGATGAGCAATCGGATACCGGGGACGAGGATGATGACGATTATGATGAAGACTACTTAACTAAGACGAGAAAAATTAATTGGTAATTAATTTATATAATTATTGTATTATATGATGCATCATCGATCAATAATTAATATAAATATTATAAGGAGGAGAATGTATATATGTACGTAGATCTTAATATTTTTGTACTTAATTAATTAATTACACGCGTCTATGCTCGATCAGATCGGATCGATCGACGTACGTAAATTAAATTAAATTAATTATTTAATCCGAATTATATATCCTGGACACCGGAGAAATTAATCACAGCTTTCGCCTTTTGGGTATTTTGGGCTTTGGGTTGTCAAAAAGGTGAAAGCTTTCTATTATGTCCAAGAAGCTTCTTGAAGAAGCTTTCGTTCGTTTAATTGTTTTTAAATAATATTTATGTGTAAATTATGGGTCCCTAGCTATGATTATTGCGAGAGATGAATGAAATAAATGTTTGAGAAATTATACTATATTATTCTATGATTGATTATGTCATGTAAGTGATAGTATTATTGCATTGTGAGCACGATGTAGTATATGTTGTTTTTATTACGGCGTTAAATCTATATATCATGCCAGAAGGAAAGTTCATACATAAATACCTTGAGCTATCTCCCTAAACCCTTAACCCTAAAGCTAGCAGATCGGATCGATCGATGATTTTTTTAATTATCGACTTGAATCAGAATAATTGAACGGACACACAAATGACCTTGGATCACCTAAACCCTAAACAGTAAGGCCCTAACCCCTGAATTCATGGTCTCTGCACCTGGACGACGGAGATGACCTTATCCGTCGTCCAGGTACTAACTAGGACGACGGAGAAGGGCATTTGCGTCGTCCAAGTGCCTAAACCCTATACCCTAAACAGTAAGGCCCCCTAACCCCTGAATTCAGGGTCTCTGCTCCTGGACGACGGTGATGATCTTCTCCGTCGTCCAAGTGCAGATTTAGTAATTTTTTCTAAGACAACGATCATCTAGACCATCTTCCAATGCATATTCTTTTCGTCAAGACTTTAGAGTAAACAATTCTTGGTTTGTGAGCTTCAACGGTTCGAAAATCGGAGTTGCGAAATGTCTTGTATCCACGTTTCTGGTTTGTGAAAATCTCAGTTTTGCGGTTGACTGTGCCGATGAACCCCTTCACGAACATATTATTTTCTGAAAATTATTGTAATTATATATTATGTTACGGCGAACGTATCCAACGGTTGTTTTGTCCAAATTCAATTTCATTAATACTCTGGTACAAATGAGCCTATACTTAATAACACTTAAGTTGTAAAGATTAGTAGATACTTAACAAGTTTAAAGATGTAAAATTATTCGTTGTTTCAAATTTAACTGTTTATATATACGATGCGTTCATCGATATTTTACGACTATTTCGTTCGAATGACAGATCGCCAAATTCCTTGCGAATTAATTTTTAAATTTTTTTTAACGTAATTTGCACCTGGACGACGGAGAATGACCATCTCCGTCGTCCAAGTCCAAAAACATGACAGTTCACTATAATTTTTAATTTTTTTTAATGTAAATTGCACTTGGACGACGAAGATGGTCATTCTCCGTCGTCCAAGTTGAAAATATATGGCGGTTCGATGTGCTGCCTTAAATTTCGGCGCCGCTTCAAATTTCACTTAGACGACGGAGAATCAATTCTCCGTCGTCTAAGTTCAAATTTATGGCGGTTGAAACGTCCCGCCGATTAATTAAGCGGCGTTTCAAAATTTTGAAACGCTTCACCTAGACGACGGAAAAGCCCGTTTCCGTCGTCCAAGTCCACTTAGATGACGGAAAACAGGGCTCCGTCGTCTAGGTGAAAGTCTATAAATAGAATAGTCCCCCCTCTCCTTTTCTCATTCCATCTCCTCTCCTCTCCTCCTCTCCTCTCCTCTCCTCCGGCCTTCCTCCTCCGGTGACGCTCCGGCGACTCAAATTCCGGCGTGGTTCCCCCTCTCCGACGACTCTACTCCGGCGATATTCCGACTACATTCCGGCGAGGTAATAATTCTATTTTTTAATTAATTAACATTATTTTTATTTAAGTAATTATTTAATTTGTAAATAGTTTTAAATAATTAGTAATTATAATAGTAATAAGTAAATAATAATTAATAATTAGTAAGTATAATAGTTTTAAATAATTAGTAATTAATAATAATAATTATTACTAATTTTTAATTATTTAGTAATCATTATTAGTTGTTATTTGGTAATGAATAATTATTAGTTAAAATTAAATAATAGTAATAATAATTAATTATATTCATAAATGAATAATTATTATTAAATGCATGATAAATAATAATTCATCATTGTCATTATTTATTGTTTTAATTAATAGTATAATTTGTGATTATTATTGCATGTAATTAAAAATTATTAATTGATAATTATGTGTATTTTCTAGTAAATTGCATGGTAGTACGTCTTTGATTTAAATTTAGTACATAAGCTTGGTTTATTAAGTCGCACTCTTTGGAATAGATGACGTCTCTTTTCCTAGCTTATCTCCCTAACCCCTCGTGATGTGTGGATTTCATCACCGCACATCATAACCTAAGTGAAGTTATGGACACAAGGTTGAGGGCGGAGTTTGCAAAGGACTTGAGGAAATGTAAATTTTCGAAAAATTGGTCGAATGTCGAACATGGTGTCTAGAAACGGGTTATGACTGGTGACAGGTTTTGGATCTAAGAAAGATGACACCAATAGAGTATATACCATTCATTTGGTTAGCCTCGGGGTGTTTTGTCGAAATTAGTCATGCCTCTCGCGTTATCTCTATCCCTAACTGGCCATGTTTTTCGATTGAACTAAAGCTAATTAATTGAAAATTTACACTTTATCGCACGGGTTGCACGTCCATTGAACGACCGAAAAAGCCAAGCTAGTGTACTCTATTTAAATCTTAGCCGCACTTAATTAGCGTAAATTTTTTTATATAATTATTATGGTAATCAGGTATTTTAACAACGTACTCCTAGGTTTAAATGGCTTCGTCCGGAAAGAAAAAAGCCCAACAGGAGGCCGAAGATGCTATGCTCCGCCGCTTGGAGGACCAAGTCGGTTGGGAATTACAGGAGGGCCACGACGCCCTCAATCCGGACCCTTCATCTGGTCCGTCGGCAGCGTCATCTGGGGAAATTCCCGCTCCCCCATTTATCCCGAGCGGTGATGACGACCCCTATTCAAGTTCGACGCCCGGTACCGGTTCAACAGCAAGTACTCAGGCGTCCTTGACCTCTGAATCTATCCTCTACAGCGCCCGGCGTAAGCAAATGAGGGCCCCGACTGACCCGGAACCGAAAAGGACTCGCGGTCTCATCAAAGGAGGCAAAGCGGAGAAAATTTTAAAGGCGACTGGGAAATAAATCGACTTGCCGTACGACAAATTCACCGGTGGCCCTCCCACAGCTTAGCTAGCAAGTCTCTCGGCGCATAGAATAGGGTCAATCCTTCGTAGCCGGGTTCGTCTCATTGCTCCTAATTGGAAGGAGTTGCCGGATGAAGAGAAGGCGAAACTCTTTAAAGAACTTTCGGTACGTAATACGTACAATTTTAAATTTATTTTCTAATAACCAATAAATATTATAATTTCATAATGTATACGATTATAATTTCCTATTTATTTCTGATAGGAGCAATATGAGGTAGATCCGACACCGGCGATGCTTAGGCATATCAACTCCACCGCCAACTCTATCTACCGTGACTGGAAGTACAGGCTTCATCAATACTTCGAACATATCGGCCCTGTACCTACCCCCGTAGAGCTTCGTGGGGATAGAGAAGATGAGTGAAAGTGGTTGTGTAACCACCTTCAAGATGAAGAATTTAAGGTGTTTACTTTTTTATTTCAATTAAGAGAATTGAATTATTTTAATTTTAGTTACTTAGTAATTTTTTAATGATTTATGTTGTCTAACAGAAATTCTCTGAAGTCAACAAAAGCAACCGGGGGAAGAAGGACAAACACCATATTTCCGGCGCCAAGCAACCTATTCAAATAGCCAAGGAGCACAGGGATAAGGGCTCCAAACACCCTTATCTCGATGCTAGCATAAGCGCGTACGTGACGCCTGAGCTCGATAATGAAGCGAGTCAATACGGCGTAAGTGATATATATATGTACTTTTAATTGTAGTAATTATTATTTAATTATTATTTAATTATTATTTTTTAATTATTATTTTGTAGGCAAAGGTGGTAGAGCATGCGCAGGAAGAATTGGCTAGCACTCAGCTTGCGTTCCCAGATTTGCCGCTGGAAGACCTGCCTCCTCTATCGATGGAGAGCCAAATTGTAATCGTGGATGAGGTCTACGGTCGTAGAGCTGGCAGGGAGGTTAGGGGGTTCGGACCTAAGGTGGTTCGAGATTTGTCGACGACCTCTGACTCATCATCTACGGGAGGTTCGGGGCGGAGAAGTACTCAGGCTGCGGCCGTCGAAGCAGCCATTCAAGAGGCTCGACTTGCACGAGAGGAAAAGCAATCCATGCGTCAAAGGCTTGATGAGCAACAAGCACAAATAACCCAACTCATCGCCCTCATGCAACAAGCTCGAGGAGAATGTCAACCTCCTCCGAACCCATACCCCGACGACGACGACCCGGCTGGAGGTGGGGGACTCGGCGGTGCATCTGCTTCTCCAGTATTTTAGCAGCTAGTAGTTTATTATATCGTTTCTTTCCCCATTCCGAACAATATTTTAATTTTTATGCGTTTTTCGATAATGTATATATGTACAAATTAATTTTATTATTTAATTTAGTAATTACAAATTTATTTTAATTAATTAATTTTAACGTTTTTCATTATTTAAATGAGATTGGTTTATAAATTAAATTATTAATATTTAATAACAATTTAATTTAAAAAAAAAAATTAAATAATCACCTGGACGACGGAGATGATATTCTCCATCGTCCAAGTGTTTACTTGGGCCGCGGAGACTATTAGCTTCCTCCGCGGTCCAAGTAAGCACTTGGACGACGGAGAATATCATCTCCGTCGTCCAAGTGATTACTTGGGCCACGGAGGAAGCTAATATTCTCTGTGGCCCAAGTAATCACTTGGACGACGGAGATGTCATTCTCCGTCGTCCAAGTGCTTACTTGGGCCACGGAAAATGTCCGTCGTCCAAGTGAACTTGGACGACGGAGATGTTATTCTCCGTCGTCCAAGTGCCTGGACGAAAGCACTTGGAGCACGGAGCCTGGAGGACGAAGTCTCCGTCGTCTAAGTACTTAGACGACGGAAAAACGCACTTAGATGACGGAAACGCTCCGCGGTCTAAGTGCGTTTTTCTTGTAGTGTGTTCATGGCATAAAAAATTTCGTTGTAGGAGCAGATTGATCCCACGAGCTAGTATTTAAGTTAACTTAGTTAGTTTAGATAGTCTAGTAGCTCTGATATCATAACGTCTTTTTATATTCGATTCTTGCTATGACCCAATAGTAAAAGAATTACATTGTTGTATGACGTCAGAGTCTTGAATTTTTACTTTCTTTGTTTTTTAGTTAAGTGTAAGGTTAACCTTAGGTTTGTATGGTCATTGGGGTCTGAATTCGGTTTTGTATCTAAATCGTGGTCGGGGCCTCACATTTTTGGAATCATTTTGACCCGTTAGATGTTGTTTTACATCAGCCTTTGGCTATTGCCATGGCCATCACTCTAATCGAACCTTGCTAAGTTTTGAATACATTTGCACCAATGGTTTATACTTGGAAACATCCTATGAGAATGAAAAATAAATCTTGTGTGTAACCTTCATAGAATGTGGCAGAAACTGTATTTTGGAGAAGTTTATGAGCATTTGTAGTTGTATATATATCTTACTACAGTTCTGATAATTGAATCCAATGTAGTCACTCAAATTACTGTGTGTGACTGAGCCTCATATAAACTTTGGCATTATCGACTGGATCACCCAGGTCGAGATATGATTATCAAAATATTAAAAAATTCGCATGGTCATCCGTTGTTTAGAGTAAAGAAGCATGTGGTAATACCCAAAATCATTGGTTTAGATGGAGGGGCTGAGATTACTGCTCTCAGTCTAGGCTTTGTCTCCAAGACGAGTGCAACACAATCCTGGCAACATACTGATGAGGCATCACGTGTTATCCCACCCGATTCCTTCGTGGCAATCTTTATTACATACCGCTTGTTTTGCAAAGCATGTTCATTAGCAAAGTTACAGGCATGACATTCTTTTACTGTCGACACAACTGAGGATATCCCATTCTTGAAACGAATCCAAGTTGATTTTAGTTGACCTATCAAACCTCAATGTAGACCGTTTAAATATTTTATAGTTTTGGTAGATGCATTTTAAAGGACCAAACCCCGATTTAGTTGCCTAAACCAAAATCAAACCCCTTCGAAAATACGACTTTAAATATTTTTTTGCCATAGTTTACTTTGAAAACACATGAACCATTATTAGAACCTGCAAAGAAAACACACTTTGAATATTCCATAAAAGCCAAACCGTGGGGCTCCGTTCCCCATCCGGATTTCTCAACAACATATATAATAAACTTAAAGGTTTACAAGAAATCCAGAATCATTTAGGAGTATACTCGACTGAAAACACAACATAAGCATTCAGAGCGACGCCTATATACAATATTTACAACTAGTAGGTTAAACAAGAAACCTACAGAAATTGAAGGGTGGTCTGAACTCTATGCCTCCACAGTTGACGCGCAACACTGAAACCCAAACTACAAACTGGGCAAAGGAAACAAAAAAGCCCAGAGGAAGAAAAATGAAATCGTTAGAGTGAGTGGACAAAAATAATAATATGTCTTTCCCAAATAAATGCTCGTAAAATCATAATGCGAGTCAATGCATATGAAAATCCGGACTATGTACATTTTCCCTGATCCATAAATATGCACGTAAAATCCTGCGGGGTCACTCATGGACTCCTCTGCATAGTACAGTCTAATCACGGGATCCCAGACCCACACGTGATTAACATAAGTCTGAAAGACCTCGGGTCAGGATATCTCTCCCCCCCCAGAGCATCTCGGGGATCAACCGAGAAGCCAAAGCATCGATGCATACCTCCATATCCGAGACTGTACTCTGTGTAAATCAAATCATAAATCCTTTCCATGCACATGCATAATTGTAAAATGCATAATTATAAATGCATAACTTAAATGCATAATCATAAATGTATATGCAAAATCATAAATATATACTCACAATGCATAATCACAGTACGCGGCTAACTCTGAGGTCCGGCGGAAGATTCCTCGCCAAATGCTCGATCCCGATCACGTGAATAACAGAGATACGATCAATATATATTGGAACACAACATACGGAGCTAATATGCCGAGAACCCCGCATTCTCGAAAGACGTATCACTCGGAATATCAACAAGGCTAACAAAATTCTCAAAATATACCCAATTAACCCTCGCCCCAAAATCGAATACTCGAATCAACCCAAAAACCTCAAGACTACGATCGGAGCGCAATTACGAGAAAAACAGTATAAAACTCTCCAAAATTTCAAAAAGTCAACCCTTTGCCGGAGCTCCGTCGTTGACCACCGCCGGTGGCGGCGTGGCATCAACAATGAGATTTTCCGGCGACTAAGACCCCCAAATCTTCCTCTCCCCAAGCCTAGTCCAACACTCCACTACACCATCACCCAAATCGGCCGGCAACCACCTCAAAAATCCCTCGAAAGCCACCGGCCCGAAATTGCCGAAAAACTTCTCCGGCCGATTCCGGCGCCGTCGCTCCACCATGGCCCTCCAAACCTTAGGGGTTTCATCCCCAACTCTAACCCAACTGATTCCACCCAAAATCCCCATCGGAAAACCATCGGAAAACCTTCCCCTATTAACCCCGATTCCGGCCAATTTCACATCCAAAATCAACCAACCAAATCACCTTCAAACATCACAATATATACATCAATCAAAAGCCCAAGGGAAGAGCTTCAAATCCCTACCTTAATCTCCGACAACCGTGTCGTTTTTCTGCAAAAATCGCGACGGAGAGTTCAATGACTCGGCGGGTCAACTCGGTTGACTCGGTCAACTCGGTTCCTGGCTCGGTCAACGCTGGTCAACGGCCCAATTTCAACTTTTCGACAAATTTTACGACTATTCCGCTATTTATACGTTGTGAACCGATCAAATTCATGATTCGAATAACTCAAACCCTCACGGATAAGCACGACTAACTCGATGATAATTTCAAATATTCATTTTTTATTCCCCGATTATCCAAAAAATCCTTTGAAACCTCCTACGAAGTCGAAATCAAATCCTCTACAATTTTCGCGAAGGAACCCAAACCAAATTCGTGTCCGATAATTAAGTCGTGAACAAAATTGCCAGATCGATCAATTACAACTAACTGCGACTAATCGTGAATTGTGCAACTCAAGCCGATTAACATACCATTTCTGGTTCAGGTCGTTACAACATTGACGCATTTGTCACACGTCACTTTACTATCCTCAAATAATGTTGCATTTGCTATACTCGTAGCTCAGATCATTAAGCTTAGGGCTCACCACCCAGACTAGCTAATCAAGTAAGTTCGATGGGATGATACAGGAGTGTTTACATCATAGTTTTTTTTTTATGGTTTTTGCATTTTTGTTGGGATTGATGTTGAACATCCTATTTCTCTTATTAGGGGGAGAGAGGAATGGTTATATTCTAGTTGAACATAAGGAGTTGACGTCGTCAAACCCCACTAAGTCTCATCATGATTCTCGCACATCTCAGAGTGAGACTGAAGTGCAACGTATTCTCAATCTTCAGAAAGAACCAGATTCGATGTCTGACTCCATTATTGATATTGGGAAAATGACATCAGATATACATACTGCAAACATTCCTACAAGTTTCGAAGTCCCTAGATTTGGGCAAGTTAATGCCACACCCGAGTAAGGTAGTGTTTCTTCTGCTAATAGTGGAGGTGTACCATCGATCAAAATCCATTGATGAACTGCCGGTGAAAAGGCAAGCCATCAAGGCACAAAATGATCCATTTGTCATCAACACATGACATTATTTCTCACTAAAGTTATATCCTAGAATCGACATTGACAATAGCAGGAGACGCCTCAGAGTCAATGACGATGCCAAAAAACAAATAAATCTCATCAAGTTATCCAATTGCTAACGTTATTATTGATAGATCTTCCTTGTTAGATGATGATGTATTTTCTTATTCCATCGCTCAGAAATTTATGATGATGAAGTGGAACCTCACTGTATTGTAGATTGTCAACATAGAGTAGATTAGTCGAAATGGAAATATGCAATCCAGGCTGAACAAGACTCTCTGAGAAAAATGCAAGATTTTGGTCCGGTACTATTATGCCCACAGAATGTTAAGCCGGTTGGACATAAATGAGTCTTTGTTCAAAGCACATTGAGAAGAACTTATAGCATAAGGTTTTCTCAATGCCCTGATATTGATTATGAGGAGACGTATTCTCTGGTTATGGAGATCATTACTTTCTTGTACCTGATCAATTTGGTAGTGTTCGAAAAACAGTGTATGGAGCTTATGCATGTGGTCACAACATATCTCTATGGGGATCTTAATTCAGAGATATACATGAAAGTGTTGAAAGACATAGTTTTACCCAAATCAAGTAACTCTAAACCACGGAAATCATGTGATAAGATTGAGACGTCTAAGTGACTACTTGATTGGGAATAGATACAAGAATGATGAGTTATACCTATGTATGTTCATTAAACGAATAAGTTCAAGATTTCCATCATAGCAATCTATGTTTATGAGTTAGTTGGCTACTTGAAATCTGAGTTTTAGATGAACGCCCTTGGTAGGACTCGATTTTGTCTCAGTTTAAAGTTGGAACATCAAGTTGGTGAAATTCTTATTCACTAGTCTTCTTATGTCCAAAAGATGGTAAGGTGATTTAACATGGACAAAGTACACCCTCTTAATACACCAATGGTTATTCGTTGTCTAGAACCCAAAAAGGATCTATTTTGTCTGAAAGATCATGATGAGAAACTTTTGGGAGATGGAATTCCATATCTTAGTATTGTTGGAGCTTTGTTGTATTTAGCTCAGTGCACACATCTACACATTGACTTCTCAGTCTGCGCTTATGCAAAGTCATTGGAATGGAGTAAAACATATCTTCAGGTACTTGAAGGGATCCATTGACTTGGACATATTCTTTCCTACAAAGAAGCACTAGAGATACTTAAAATTCCGAAAAATAGAATGGTTGAAACGCAGCTTTCTGATTCTGCACTGGTCGACATGTTGAACCTGGCTCTCGACCCTTCAAACCAGGCATTCAAGATGGATATGCCATAGTCATTCAACCTGTTGAAAGCTTCCAGCACTGAACCATCTTTCAGTATAGTTCCCTATTCAAAGACACTTAATAATGTGTTAGTTGGATTTGCTAAAGCCAGGTATCTCTTTGACCCGCCTAGAGGATGTTGCCAAACTGGTTATGTTTTTACTATTGAGAATATGACGATTTCTTGGAGATCAAGAAAGAAAATCTTTGTTGCTTCTTCCTCGAATCATTATGAAATCATAGCTCTACATGAAGCTATTAAATAGTATGTCTAGCTTAGGTCAGTAATATACAATATTCGAGGGTTTAGCGGATTATCATCTACTATGACAACACTAACTTGCATCTTTAAGGATAATATGATTTGCATTGAGCAAATGAAGTTGTGGAACATTAAGGGTAATAATACAAAACATATTTCACCAATGTTCTTCTTCAATCAGTAACACCAGTAGTTCTTGGTATCCATGTGAGCCATATTGATTTTAAGGATAATGCTACAGACTTATTCATCAAGTCACTTCCAAAATCAACATTTGTGAAACATGTGAGCGCATTGGCATGCGACGATTATCTGAACTCCGATATTAAGTTACCAATTAGGGGAGTCACTTTTGGTAGAGATGAAGTTTTTGTTTGCTTGAATTGGCAATGTTTTTAGTGTGACAACAAATTATGCATCATACATTAGGAACTCGACACAAGGGGGAGTGTTTAAAAAAAGTACATTCCATATCTTTTGGAGTGTGTCTTGTTCTTGTTAGATTAGAAGTAGAGATTCTAGTGATCCCTGATTTATTGGGTCACTGATTGTAATTGATTCTAATTCATGTACTTAATGTCATCTTTCAATGAATGAATAAAGATACAATTTCAGTATACAATTATTACATATACTTTTCTCTTCCAACATAGACCAGTTAGTCAAATCTGAAGTGTGAATCGCTCCGTGAGATTTTTCTTAAGAAGGATATTAAACACATGATTTGAAAGAAAATCAATCATAGCTTTTGTATGAATTGTTGAAGAGGAAAATATGATAAATGAAAGCTATAATCTTTTCATTAATAGAATGTCTTATATATAGGCTGATACAATCTGTTACAATTACTGCCCCTATAAAACAGGGATTCTCTACATCTATATCTAATCTAATCCGTATCTAATTAGGACAAGACACACACCAGAAGTTAATCAGTCATGGATTTCATATATCCTACGCATACCAATATGTCTTATATTTTTCACAAATATAGATTTAGGAAGTGACTTAGTAAACAAGTCAGCAACATTATCCACCAAACCAATCCGGTTCACACGGATAATCAATAACCGTTGCTATTACTGATTGTATGAGTACTTTGGTGAAATGAGTTAAGTATGACACCCTTAGTGTAGCCCAACTTCAATTGTTCAATGCAAACCGCATTACCTCAAAAATGCAAGTTGGTGTTGTCATAGTAGATAATAATCTACTAGACCCTTGAATGTAGTGTATTTACGTCCTAAACCAGACACACTCATCAACCGCTTCATACAAAGCTGTAATCTTTAGAATAGTTCGAGGAAGTAGTAATAATGGTTTACTTTGTTGTTCTCCAAGAAACCGCCATGTTTCCCATGGTGAATAACCTGTATGGGAATATCCTTTTTATCGGTCAGAGAGGTACCCAATATCAGCAAATCCGACCAAAACATAAACTGGTATTTTGGAATAGGGGATTGTAGTAAAAACTGCTCGCAACAAGAGAGGAATTTGACGAGTCGAAGACCTTACTCGACTGGTCGAACGAATGGTTTTGTTCGATCTAGGGTACCGACTTCGATAGGTTGAAGCCGTTCTTCGATGAGTCAAAGACCCATTCGGGCTATTACAATTCACTACATTTGACGGGTCAAGAGATATGCTCGACGGGTCGAAATTCCCAGAACTTGAATGCTGCGATTCAACCATCCCTTTACCGGGATTTTCAAGCTTCCTAGTATATTTTTTTTAAGGGAAGAATATGCCTAAGTCAATGGATCACTTCAAGTACCTGAAGATGTGTTTTACTCAATTCCAATGACTTTACGTAGGCGCATACCAAGAAGGCAATGTCTGAATATATGTACTGAGCTAAATTCAACCAAGCTCTAATCGTACTAAGATATAGAATCTCAGCTCCAAAAGTTCCTTATCAACATCTTTTCAGATAAAATGGATCCTTTTGGGTTACAGAGTGCAAACAACCATTGGTGTACTAATAGGGTATGCTTTGTCCATTGCCTGATTAGACATAAGCAAACTGGTGAATACGAATTCAACCAACTCGATATTCCATCTGAAAACCAAGACTTAACCGAATCCTACCGAGGTCTATCATCTCAAATATCTTATTCATCTACTGAACACGCATGGACATATAGTGAGCATCTCAGTCTAATCACATGAGCATTCTATGGTTTAGAGGTACTTGATTTAGGTAGAACTATGTCATCCGGCACTCTCATGTATATCTCTGAATTAAGATCCCCATAGAGATATACTGTAACCACATCTATAAGCTGCATACTTAGTATTTTTGGACACTACAAAATTGATAAGGTAGCAGAAAGTAATGATGTCCATGACCTGAGAATGTATCACCTCATAATCAATACTAGGTCATTGTGAGAATCCTTGTGCCACAAGTTCTTCTCATTTATCTTCTAAACATAGACTTATTTTTGTCTAATTGGCATACCATTCGATGGTTATATCACTACCATATTCAAAACTTGCCATTTGTAAGAAAGTCCAGGTAAGCCTAGATTGCAACTTTCCATATTGGTTAATATGCTCTATGTTAACCGTTGACAATCTACAATAGAGTAATGTTCCACTTCATCATCGTCAATTCCTGAGCGATGGAATAAGTAAATGCATCATCAACGAACATGGATCAACCATCAATAATAACACTAGCATTTGTTTAACTTGGTGAGATTTCTTTGTATACTGACATCGTCATTTACTCTGAGACGTCCCCCAGTGTTTGTCAATGTCGACTTTTAAACATAATTGTAGTTAGAAACAATCTCATGTATTGATGATGAATGGTTGTGCCTTGATAGCTTGTCTTTTTACTGGTGGCTCATTTGTGGATTTTGACCGACGCTACACTCCCACTATGGACAGGAGAAACACTACATTGCCCAAGTGTTGCGTTAACTTGCCCAACGTCTGAGACTTTCAACCATGCAGGATTTGCAGCATATATAACCAATCTCGTCACTTTCTGAAGATTAAGAATATTGCACTTCAATCTCACACTGAGATGTGCAGGAATCATGATGAGAAATAATGGGGACATACCACATCAATTTTTGATATTTAACCAGAATGAAAGCATTCTTATCTGCCCCTAATGACGAGAAATATGACTCATCAAAGTGACATTCTGCTAAACTTGCAGTAAAGAGATCTTCTGTCAAATGTTTTGAATAACAGACAATCGTTGGAGAATAATAACCAACATAAATGCATAATTGTCGTTAATGACCCAATTTTGTATGCAGTGGAAGCATAATAGACACATGTTCCATGGAACCAGAGATGCGTAGATGTGAGATATCAGGCTTATAGCAAGTTACCAACTGGTATGCACTAAATGGTTGTCGGTTTATAGGTATCAAGCGAATAAGCATAGCTGCATGTAATATTGTATATCCCCAAGAAAATATCTGCAAATTAGTATGCATAACCATTGCTCTGGCCACAAGCTTTAACCGCTTGATTTTTGCCTCTCCCAACCCGTTTTACGAAAGAACATGGGGAACTAGGATATTCAACAACAATCCTAATCAACATGCAATAATCAACAAAATATTTCGATGTAAACTCTCTTATATTAAACCAATCAAAATGACCAAATTGAATTTTTCGGGTGGTGAGCCCGAAGCTAATTAGTATGTGCCAAGAGTTTTTCAAATGCAGCGTATCATGTGGATTGCAAAGACGTGTGACCTATGTGTCGATACATCAATCAAAACCATATATAAACAGTCCGCATAACGGTTTTATTAATCCATAAATATATTATTGGAATCTGTGGAGGAATGAAAGTTGTGTCTACAACAAAAGACCGTCATGCATGTAAATAACATTCTATACATAATAAATCTTTACAAAACGAACAATGTGCATAAGACATTGCAACATATGAATCTAGTGGGATAACGCACGATGCCACAAAGGTACATTGCGGGGATTGTGCCATCGAGTTACTTCTAGGTACTGGACCTATTTCGCAGACACCTATCATATGGCACCCGCAGAGTTAAGGGAGTTGCATATTCAACTTCAAGAATTGATTGAGAAAGGCTTCATTTGACCTAGTGTTTTACCTTGGGGTGCTCCAATGTTGTGTGTGAGGAAGAAGGATGGTTCGATGAGGCTATGCGTTGACTATCGGAAGTTGAATCAGGTTACGGTGAACAACAAGTATCCACTCCCACGGATTGATGATTTGTTCGATCAGCAAAAATGAGCTTCAGTCTTCTCGAAGATTGATCTCAGGTTTGGGTACCATCAGCTACGGATTCAGGAGTCCGATGTGACACTAAGTAAATTGAGAACACATCGTCCACAATGGTAAATTGAGAACACATCGTCCACAACGGTAATAATATAATCTCATGTGACACGCCGTCCCAAAAATTATATTTTTATTATTTATTTAAGGTTATCCAGAAGTGTAGTTAGTATTGTCATCGTCGGTAATTATTATGAGCATTTTTAGTTGAATTTTTATCAGATTGTCGAAGTTGGTAGACTTTGGGTGGAAGTCGTAGAAATTGTGAAGTCCAGTCTGTAGACGCGAAGAATGCCAAAAATAGAGTTATGACAAGAAAGTTATGATTAGTAGAAGTTTATCGCAAATGTAATAGTCGTAGATGGACAAGTATAATTGGACTTTCTATTTCGGGAAACTATATTGAGGAAAGTCGTAGACTTTATCGAGACTAGTTCGTAGCCACGTCAAGTATCGGAGTTACAATGAAGAAGTTATGGTCAGCAAACGTTTTGTACGATTTTGTGAAATCGGTTAGTCGCCATTTAAACATATAAATAGGACTTTCTGAAAATGGAAAGTCAAACTTTCCATTTCGGGTCAACCAATGTTGACCCACGTTGACCAAGCTTGCCGCCGAAAAATTTCCGGCGAATTTCTTCCAGCGGTGCAATGCTGTCTGGCTGCCATGGGGGCCGATTCCGGTCGGAATCGAATCGCCTCCTCTCCCTTTTTTTGGCTTTATATCCGACGATGGAGGATGAATCAACGGAGAAATTTTTTAGGGATTTCGGCATTTCGGGTTGCCGTCGTCGACGACACCTTCGGAAAATATTGAGGACGACGTGTTAGCAGCTAGTGTCAGATGTATAGAACGCCGATAGACAGGCTACAACTTTGTGGAAATCACGACACAGTACTGTGAGTGGACACTTTATTTTCACTGTCGATTTGCGAGTCTATGATTATGCATTTTACAATTATGCATTTTATGACTATGCATTTACGATTATACATTTGCATGGAGACACATATGATTTGGTTTTACACAGAGCATAGAACAGTTCATGCATCGATGCACTGGCTTCTCGGCTGATCCCTAAGACGCCTTGGGAGGGATAAAAGAAACACCTGACCCGTAATTTACACAGTACCCAGAAGGGTTAGGACAAACACCTGACTTGGGAATTCTTGTAGCTTTGAGGAAATGGTACGTACTCAAATTACTGCCTCCACAGATTCCACAGTACCTAGGAGGGTTAGGACAAACACCTGACCTGGGCTTGTTTATTTTTGGACTCGCATAATTTTTATGTACATTTATAGTGAAAGGCATATTATTTATAGTTTTTAGTTTAAAGTGAAATATTATTTTCGTCCACTCACTCTAACAATTTTATTATTTTATGTGTCTTTCCTTGAGTTTTTTGGTTTAATTGCCCAGTTTGCAGAGTTCGTTTGAAGTCGAGCGCACAAGCAGATTGAGGAGTGGTATCTACTGTAGGATCTGAGGTAGATCCTATGAGTTAGTATTCTCATCAGTGTAGTTAGTTTAAATCACAATGAACCTATGTGAGTTTTGAGCTAAATCCATGTTTCATTTTGAGAGAAAATTTCGACATATATAGGATTTTTGGCATAAAATTATTTATATGCCTCATATGATTACTTGCTATAGTTTTTAGTGAACTAGAGATCACTAGAACTTAGTCATGTAGATTTACAAAGCTTTTAAGTTGATATATGCACTGATTTTGAGTATGATTAAAGACACTTTGGTTTTACCACCACTTTGCTAAATAGCCATGTGTCCCTTTTTGTGTGCACGAGTTGCGACACCCTAGCCTTAGATAACCCCATTGAGCTTACATGGAACCTTTTCTTTCTTAACCATATATATATATATATATCTAAACATTGGGTGATGAATTTCCAAACTAGCACATGAAGAGGGCATGAAGATGATGAGAGAATGAAAATTAAGGGAAGACTTGTCCAAAATAATCAAATAAAAAAAAGTATATGCCGAAAGGAAAAAAAGAGAGAAGAAAATCTCGAGAGCATGAAGAAGAAAAAAATAATAAGCTCTCCGAGAAAATGTACTGAAATGTAAAAGTATGGATCTAGTGAAGTTTAACATGAAGTTAGGACCCAAAAGATGAAATTTTGTTCTGTTTTTGAAGATTGACACATGAGAAAAGATGGAGCTTGATTTGATGAAGTGTTGACTAACTCTTTGAAACATTTTTACCACCCCAGATCTAAATTTCGAAGACCTTAGCCTCAGCCCCGTTACAACCGTTCTAAAGTCCTTTATGATCCTTAAGGTCAGTAGCCTTCGATTGGTTAAGTAAGTTACATGAGTAAGCATATGGTTTGGGTTTATTTGTGCAAGTAATTGGTTCCATTTCTGAGGTTTCATTGATTCTTATATATATATATATATATCTTGAGTGAAAAAGCCTTTGTCATGAGTGAAATGATGATGAGTGTATCCATGCGATGTGATTTTGAACTTTTCTAATGCAAGCATAACTTTTAAATCACCATTGTTTTCATCTAAGTCTTGTTCATTCATGAGAATGTCTTTATTAAGTCTTGAATTCCTTGTGCTTAAACTTTTTGATTGTCATGATATTCATGATATTTAGTTAAAGGGCTTAGTAGTGCTTACTTATTCTTACCATGAAATTTTTAGAAGCGTTATATGTTAGAGAAATTTTGAGTCTCTGTGTTTGCTAAGGGACTAGCAAAGTTTAAGTGTGCGGAAATATGATTTACGCATTTTATGCATATTAATTTGTGCATTTTCTCTACATTTTTACTTTGTTATTTACTTAGTATTATTAGTTTTAATGTATTTTGTTATTTTTAGGGTTTTATCAAAAGATACGGAGTAAAGAGGGCTACAAGCATGCAAGGTGTGGAAAAATGGAGCAAAAATGGATTGATGGAATTCGGCTGAAAATACCAAGGGAAAATGGGAAGAAAACATGAAGAACTTGAAGAGAGAAAAAAGTCATTTGTTGACTAGGAAATGAATCTTCCAGAAGAACCTTGAAGAAGAACAAATGCAAAATAGGCCAAAGTAATTAGAAAACCATTTGAAAAGTCTAAACTTGAAGACCAAGTCAGCCAATTTTGTGCAGCACAAGATATGGCAAGAAGAAGATTCCCAAGTTGAGTAGAAGAAGGAAATCATGGAGAATAATGAAAAAGGAATATGCCTGTACAAATCTGCCAACTTCGAACGACGACTGGGAATAGCTCAACAAGAGTTAGACGGCAACCAACTGATGGTTGGAAAGCTCTTTGAGTTTTCTTTCCAACGAGCCAAAAATCATAATTTTTGGAAGTCTTCAACTTCTGAAAAGTGCGATTCTTTAGAGACTGCCAGATCTACCCAAGTAGAGTAAGAAAACCTTATTTTCGGAGAAAACTGTATTGTAAAGCCTATATATACAAAAGGCTCATCCTTAGTCTAGATAATCACTTATTCTACAGTCTGAGCTATGCTAAGAACTCATCTCCATCTCACAAATCAAGCCGAAACACTTCAAGAGGCCGACTATACCATCCTACCGCCACCTTCACTTCCATAGGTATGTAGAGGGTATCTAGCACCATCCAAAAAGGAGTTGTATTCTACAAAGTGTAATCATGATCTCTTTACTCCGTAGTTCTCTTTTGTTTTGTGAAAACTTATTTTATGTTTTAAATGATAAATTTTTGTTTTATTACATATATGAATTTCAATAACTTTCCATGTGTTCAAATATTCTAAATTTCAATATGCATGTGTTAATTTGATTCTTAATGTTTTGATTTGAATGTAAGGGGTACTTAGTCTCAATCAATGGGGTATAAGGGGTACTTAGTAAAAATCATGAAATTATGCATACTAATCGGACTTAGGGCTATGAGATTTCGTAAGTGTTGATATTTGCATGTGTTAATAAATGAGCTAGGTAAAGGAATAAGTTGATCACTTGTAAATAGTAATTAGGTTTTCTTTTTGTCAAAAACGTGGTACGTATTTTAGGGTCTTTGGTGTGTTTTCTTGTCTATGAGTTGATGCATATTTGGATCCTAGAATTCTTTCTATGTGTTTGACGTTTTAGGTAGTAATTAGATAGAAAATTTAGGTAATTAATCAATCTTCTCATACCCCCCTTTTATTACACACTTAAGGCATGCACCCTTCAATCTGCAATTAGAACGATCTCTACTTGCTTAAAATACTACATCTATATGGTTTTAAATTGTATGATGAATTATATGTTGAGTCTTTATTTGAAGCATGTTTCACTTGTATGACTTCCAAAATGAAACTACTCACTAAACATAACTAGACCAAAATTTAGATACATGCTTAGTCAAAGCTCCACCAAATGACTTTAAGGCTTCTTGATCCACATCTTCACTTCTAGCTAGCACCCAACTTCAAGACGAGGTAAGGATAGCTCTTAGGATTCTAAAAAGCTAAGGGAAGAAGGATTACTTCCCACTCTTATAGGCAAAGGTGAGAGGAGGAATACCCAAACTAGACCGAAATGACCATGGAGGTGAGGAGAGGTTCGGCCACCTTGTAGGGAGTAGGCTAGGCCTCTTAAAGATGGATGGAGATGGTGGTGATTTGACCTAGATGAGGGTGAAAGGGGGAGGAAAGTGTTTTAGATAAAAGGGCTAGAGAGATGAGAGCTAAAACTTAGAAATATAAAAAATGAAGTATGTTATGTATGGTGGTAATGGGGACCTCGAAATTGTCTAGACAAAGGAGATATTTTCTAGCTTTAATTTAAAATTCAAATGTGGAGAAAAGCTTAGGACACGATCCACAATTTTAGGGATAAATGTGGTCCTAAGGTGACTTACCATGGCATGTGCTTCTCATGTGACTTTCTCTTGCCCAAAATATCATCATGGATGACTTGAAGTCTTGATCCAAGTTTGACTATGACCATAGTTGACCACTGGCGTTGATTGACATTGATCAGCTGGTGATCAGAATGGAAGAATATTTCGACAAAACTCACGCGACCAATTTTTGTCATTTACGCAAAGTTTCTCCGTTTTCTTCCACGGCATTGGAAATATCATATTTTGGCCGACTCTTCAAACAATCATGGCTTGATTCCTTGCATATTGTATAACAATTCAAAATGGATGCCTTAAATACACATCTATACTACAGATACTTTCGACAACCGATCTTTGCAGTCAAGACTTAGTGAATGCCACTTGTTTATGTAGTCAACCACAGATTCTTCTTTTTGTTGCCTTGTACTAGTCAGCTCCATCATGCTTATAGTACGCCTTGTACTATAGAAGAGTTTCAGAAACTCTCACTCCATTTGGTGTCAATTTTTGATTGACTTTGGCTCCAAATATGTATACCATTCAAAAGCATTACCTTTTAGTGATCGAACAAATTTCTTGACGAGATGGTCACTCTCTGTTCCAACATTATTGCAAGTTTCGACAAAGTGAACAATATGTTGCTTTGGATTGCCCTTCCTCTTGAACAGCTGAAACTTTGGTGGTTGGTACCTGAAAGGCATCCTAAGACTATCAACTCTCTTCATGTAAGGCTTGGAGTACTTCAGAGAATCTCTTGGGGTGCCTCCATATTAAGCTCTTATGGAGTTGTTGATTATATCTTGGAGTTGTTGGTAGGTAAATCAACCGAGTGGACATTCCTTGGTTTTGGAGAACTCCCTTTAACTTCTATTTTTCTTTATCATTTTGAGAAGGCAATTTGACAAAATCATCCTGAGGGTTGGCTTCCAGTTGACTTCTAAGTTCAACAATTTCCAAATCTTTCTCTTCTATGGTTTTAGTAAGGTTTTCCACTGCGTTGATCAAGTTTGCTATTTGCTCCTTTACTGAAGTTTCTCCCGTCATGAAGACTTGTGCTACCATAGAGTGTGACATAGCATCTAACTTCACTAATAAAGCATCATCTTCTTTATCGTCGGAAGACCCGTTGTATGATCCGGTACATGAGTTAGAATGAGTAAGTGAATATGATCGAGCCCTCGAATCATCATTACTTTAAGTTTCTCTCTCTTTGCTCCGAGAAACATGTGCCATACCAGGACTCTCCATGGTGATTCGGTGGACGAGGTTTGAGTGACAGAGCCACAAACATTGTAGGCTAAACCTTTGACAAACTTCAAGTAACGAGGCCGACTGACTTGTTATTTGATCTTGAGGTGGTTGACTTGGCTTTGTTTGGGAACACTACTTCAACCTCTTGGAGGCCATCGTTCAAGTTGAGAACTTTCAAACTTCAGAGAATGAGATGAGAGGCAAGGAAGGTCCCACTAAGCGTGCAAATTTATGGACACAAATTTCTTGCAACGAATCAAACAAGAACACGTGTACAACAAAATAATAATTTTATTGATTTATAAATTTTTGGGTTACACTCTTTCTATAATCCTCTAATTCTATCTCTCATGGTGTGCTTGATTCAAGGGTGATGAACACTTGGTCTTGACTATTTTGAGGGTCACGACGTTTTGCACGTAACAGTTGAACTTTGACTTAGATTTGATGAAGAATTTGGCTGTTTGAACATATCAATAATTCTTCAATACGAGGTTTTGCACATAACTGTTGAACTTTGACTTGGAGTGCCCCTGTTTATGGCTTGAAGTTGTCGCTTGATGTCGTCCTTGCTAATTTTGTTAGCTGCCTCGACCTGCCCGTTGCTCTCTGGGTGAGCGGGAGAAGAAAAAAGGATGTTCGTTCCCTGCCTCTTGCAGAACTAAATAAATTATAGATTGTTGAACTGAGTGTTGTTGTCTGTTATGATATTGATTGGTGCGCCATATCGACAGTAGAGCATTCTCCATAAGAATTCGGTGACTTTGACCGTTGTGATTTTGACGAGTGGTTCGGCCTCGATAAAATTTGTGTGATAATCGATAACGACGATCATATACCGATATTATCCTTTGGCTTTTGGCAGTTTGCTAATGAGGTCGAGACCCCACTAGGCGAATGGTATTGGGGATAGTATAATCGAGAGTGGGATAGCTAGGGAATGGACCTTATGGGCATGGAACTGGTAGGCCTTATAGATGCTAGTAATCTTAAGCCTTCAAGGTTTGTATTCAATATCGAATTCACAAAGCTCGATGACCCATTTGCTGAGGCGTCTACTGTGATAAGGATATTGAAGCACTTGCCTCAATGGAAGGTTAGTTAGGACCTGCATCTTGTAGGCTTAAAAGTAAGGGCGTAGTCGCCAAGCCGCGGTCACTAGGACAAGTGCCCATTTGTCGAATGTTGGAATCTTTTCTTTTCTCTTGTAAGTCCCTTGCCTATAAAAAGGTGGGGAGCTCGTTATCAGTGTCATACCGTACGAGGGCGGAGGTGATAGCTGTGAGCGAGATAGCTAAATATAGGTATAGCGTTTCCCATTGTATAGGTCTGGATAAAGTAGGAATATAAGCCAGGTAGTGCTTGATCTACTTGAATGTGTCTTCACAAGCAGGTGTCCAGTCAACGGAGCGCTTGTTGTTGGTAAGGCAAAGTACCTTAAAGAACGGTTCACATTTATCTGAGAAACGAGTAATAAAATGGTATAGCACAGCAAGCTTACCCGTTAGGCTTTGGAACTCCTTCAATGTAAGCTCTGTCATGTCCATGATCTCTTGGGTAGCCTCAATGCGACATTAGCTGACATTGTAACCCAGAAACTTACTCGCCATGACGCTGAATATGCACTGGGTTAGGTTCAGTTGAACATTGTGTTGTATGAGTATCTATAAAACAATGCGAAGGTTGGCCACATGACCCTTGGCGGTTGGACTCTTAACCAAGACGTCGTCAATGTATACTTCTACCACTGTTCCGTTCACATCCCTGAAGATGTAGGTCACGAAGCGTTGGCAAGTGGATCCAACGTTCTTAAGACCGAACGGCATCACCACATAGTAGTAGAGTCCCTTATTTGTGGTAAAGGTAGTGGCTTCTTGGTCATCTGGGGGCATAAATATCTGATTGTATCAAGAGTGTGCGTCCAGTGTGGAAAGCAATTCATACCCTATAGTAGCATCCCCAGACTGGTCAATACAGGGGAATGGGAAGCTGTCCTTTGGGCGTGCCTTGTTAAGGTTTTCTTTATTACCTTCTATCGAGGGACCTCTCTTGTCTTGGGGTCTATTGAACATTCAATGAAGTTGTAGCCATGTACGAATCCTATTCCAAAGTCAGTAAGGAACTGCATGTACGTAACGTTCATGATGATGTAAACTGCTCTGTCAGGGGAACGATGCTTAAGCGGCTTATGATGCCTCGGTGAGGTTTGTATGACGGATCTTCGATGTTTAGGTGTCTTCTATCATGGTGGACTACGTCTTCTCTTAGGCGTACAGGATCATCAGTGTTTGCCTCAGTGATTGTTGCATATTGGGAGGTGTTGCGACTAGACTAGTGTGGAGAATCGCGTCCATGTGCGTTTCAGTCCCTCTGCCCCAGACTCTGTTATGGACTTTAGCCTTCTCGACCATCATATGTAGTACCTTTTTGTAGGACGCAGGCACAGATAAGTCCATTTCGCAAGCCTAGTGCAACCAAGATTTGCACCCCCCCTGCGTGTGTGAGATAGAGCCTCTCTACTTGCTCACTCAAAGCATACTAGAGTGCAATCATACTTAAAGACCTCCACATTCTTAATTTCTTCCATGTGGGATAAAATTCATTCCATTTTTTTCAAGTGGCCAAGTTTGGGTGACAATTTCTCATTCACCCCTTAACCAATTTAAACAAATGAGTACATAATCTTTATATACTCTTGTAGGAGAACAAAAATCCATGTTTCCCTTACATCAATATTAAGTGAATCTCACTTAATTATTTTGTTTGAATTGTCCTATTAAAATGGTGGAAAACCACCATTTTTCCAACAAATCTTGAACTTGTTTATTTAGTTAGCACGCATGGGCATAACTCATATATATCAATTTCTAATCAAGTAGTCACTTAGACGTTTCAATCTTATCACATGAGCACTCTGTGGTTTAAAGTTACTTGAATTGGGTATAACTATGTCATTTGGCGCTCTCATGTATATTTCTGAATCAATATCCACCTAGAGAAATGTTGTAACCACATCCACGAGCTGCATATTAATTTTTTCGGATACTACCAAACTGACTAAGTAGAGGAAAATAATAATGTCCATGGCCGGAGAATACATCTCCTCATAATTAATATCAGGGCGTTGAGAAATTTTTTAGGCCATTAGTCTAGCTCTATACCGCAAGACTTCATTCTTCTCATTTCTCCTCCGAACAAATACCCATTTATTTCCAATCGGCTTAACATTCGGTGGGCATAGCACTACCAGACCGAAAGCTTTCCTTTTATTAAAAGAGTCTAGTTCATCCTGAAATACATCTTTAGATTTCGACTAATCTGTTTTCCGTTGACAATCTACAGCAGAGTGAGTTCCACTTCATCTTTATTAATTCCTGAGCAATGGAATAAGCAAATGCATCATCAACTAAAATGGAAGATCTATCCGTAATAACGCTAGCATTTGTATAACTTCATGAGATATATTTATTTTCTGACATCGTCATTGACTCTGAGGCATCCCCCGATGTTGTCAGAGTCGATTCTAGGAGATAACTATAGTAAAAAATAACATGTGTCGATGACGAATAGATCAATTTGTGCCTTGATGACTTGCCTTTTCACCAGCATCTCATCAGTCAATTTTGACCGATGGTACACCCCATTATTGGTAGTAGAAACACTGCATTGCCTGAGTGTAGGGTTAAGTTGCCCAAATCCAGGGACTTCCAACTTTGCAGGAATGTTTGCAGCAGGTATATCTAATCTCGTCACTTTCATGATATCAGTAACGGAGTCAGTCATCGAATCTGCTTCTTTCAAAAGATCGAGAATACGTTGCACTTCAACCTCACTCTGAGATGTGTGGAGATCATGATGGGACATAGTGGGGTTTGACCACGTTAATTCTTGACTCTCAATTGTAATAGAACCATTCCTCTCTTCCCCTAACCGCGGGAAGTATTTCTCATCAAATTGACAATATGAAAATGCAGCAATAAAGAGATTTCCTGTCAAAGGTTCTAAATAACGGACAACGGTTGGAGCTTCATAACCAACATATATAATTAATCATCTCTGAGGACACATTTTTGTACACAATTTAGGCGTATTATGCACATATACTGCGCAAGCAAAGATGCATAGATGTGAAATGTCATGCTCATATCCATTTACCAACTGGTATGCATTGAATGGTTAGTCTACTATGGGTCTAAAACAAATAAGCATTGCTGTATGCAACACTCCATACCCCTAAGTAGATAGGGCTAAATTGGTGTTCACCATCAAAGCCCTAGCCACAAGCTGTAACCGCTTAATTTTTGCTTATACCAAACTGTTTTGTGAGTGAACATGGGAACAGGATGTTGAATATCAATGCCAACATGCATTCAATAATCATCAAATTATTTTGATGTAATGTGACGACCCGTCGACTTTTTGGAATTTGATGATTTTAATGTCGTTTTTCTCGTATTCGCGCCTCGATCGTCGCCTTGAGGTTTTCGAGTTGATTTGGGTATCGGATTTTCAGTCGAGGGTTTTGAGTGGAAATTTCGGGAATTTCGTCGATTATTTTGCGCAGTGTTATATGTTTCCGGGAACGGTTGGTTTCCGCGGTGTGGTACAGTGTTGTGAATTGTGATTTTGATCAGATATATTTTATGATTATTCAGGGGATCGAGATCGTACTTCGGGCGAGGGATCTTCAGCCGGACCACGTGATTAGCGCGAGTGCGCGCTCTGCTCATCTGTGAGTGGACACTTTTATATTTTCACAGTCGTTGCAAGTTCGTGATTTTCCGTATTTATTTATATACGACGTTGAGATTATTTATTATTTTCGGAGGCATTATTTTATATTTTATGGTGATGGCATACTTGCATCGATGCTTCGGCTACTCGGCTGATCACCGGTAGTCCGCCAGAGTTGAGAGATTCCTCTGGACCAGAGTTGAGAGATTCTTCTGGCCAGGGTTGAGAGATTCCCCTGTTATGCCGCCGGGGTTGAGAGATTTCCCTGGCCTATCACCGTCAGGCTTGAGCGATTCACCTGACCGTCGGGCTTGAGAGATTCGCATTGTTTTACATTGATTATGTATATGAAACTGGTGAAAGACATATTTTTATTTTCGTCCACTCACTCTAACGTTTTATTGCCTTTCCCCTGGGCTTTTCGGTTTCCGTGCCCAGTTTACAGTTCAGATTCTGGTGTCTCATGTCGCGGTCGGAGGCTAGTTGTTCGAGCTACTTGTGTTTTCCAGTAGGTTCCTTGTTTCGCCTACTGTTGTATATTTTGTATATATATACACTAGAGGTCGCTCTGATACATTAATGATACATGTTTTATACGGATTTTCCCGGATTTCCTATATATTACAGTTATGTTTTCTGTTTAATGCTATTAGTATGATATTGAGAAATCCGGATGGGATTGGTGCCCACGGTTTGGCTTTTGTGGCATAGGATGAAGTGTTATTTTTCGGGTGCAGGTAAAGGCAATTCCGCGTTAGTAGCGTTACTCTGCCGAAATTTTAATAGTTTTTGTTGGTTCGTGTTTTCAGAAAGGGTTTGATTCCGGTTTAGGAAACTAAATCGGGAATGGGTCCTTTCAGCTTGGTATCAGAGCATTAGGTTGTCAAATTCTGTAGACTCTTGTAGTTGTGACGCTTAGGGTATTTGAGTTTGTACAGCATGTCTGGAGTGATGACCCAACTGGCCAGCGGTACTCATCAATGCTTCGGGTGTTGTGTGTTCTCAAATATCTGAGGTCTCGTGATTATGTTCCTTCTGCTTGTACCTAATGCTTATCTTGTATCAGTCGGATGCCTCCTCGACGTGGGCCCCGTGTGGATCGGGAAGCGGATCCTGATATGGATTGCTAGACGCACGACTTGTTGATGCGAGTGTTGCGTTTGGAGGAGCGTTTTGACCCTGTGGTCAAAGCTCGTACTGCTGGTGCGACTGTCTTTTCGGGTTCAACTGATCCAGAGATGTGTGAGGCATGGTTGGTTCAGGTTGAACAGGTTTGTGAGCGTCTGTGATTTACCCCTGAGCAGATGATAGTGGCAGCAGTTGGACTACTTGAGTCAGATGCGTACTTCTGGTGGGTTAGCACCGATCGGGTACCAGTTGATACTCCGTGGACTTTGTTCCAATATATGTTTATGCAGAGATACTTCAACCAGGCTACCCTGCAGCGCAAGTATGAGGAGTTTACGAACTTGAGGCAGGGCAGTTTGTCTGTGCTTGAGTACCGGGACAGGTTTACCCGCTTATCTCGGTTTGCGCATGACATGGTGGCTACTGAGGAAGCCAAGTGCCACAGATTTGAGCTGGGTTTGAACTTGAACATCAAGGGGACCCTGACTACGATGCCTCAGAACAACTTCGATGAGTTTGTCAGTGCAGTGCTTCAAGGTGAGGATATCGAGAAGGAGAGGCAGATGAGGTACCGGCCTAGACGGTTTGAGGAGGGTGGACCGAGTCAGGAGCCTTCTAAGAGGCAGAGTTCTGATACTTCCGGTTCGACTTCATCCTCGAGCAGTGGACCATATCGACCACTAGCTGGTGCACCGAGACAGAGGCATAGATGAAGGAGAGATCGATCGCAGCGACCACAGTCTAGTGGGGGTTCTAGTGGTTCCAGTTATCCTCGGCGTACCGAGGGAGTACCCGTTGTGTAGTCTCTGCAGCAGACATCATGTTGGTCCGTGTCAGCGAGGCCTTGTTACTTGTTTTCACTGTGGCCAGGTGGGCCACTATGCGAGGGAGTGTCTCCAGCTTGATGGTGCTGGTGGACAGGTGGCCTAGAGTTCCGTAGGAGAGCGAGGTACCATTTCGGGAGCTTGACCAATACAGTTTGCGGGCCAGGGCGGACAGCAGGGACAGCCTCAGCGTGGACGACCAGCCGAGCAGGCGAGGGTTCATGCCATGACTTTGCGAGAGGGCAGAGCTTCACCGGATGTTGTTATCGGTACGTTGCATATCTTTGGTATTCCAGTACTTACCTTGTTAGATCCAGGTGCCACACATTCATTCCGGATGTTACCTTGTTAGATCCAGTGTTTCGCCATGGGGTGCCCCGGTTTTGTTTGTACGGAAGAATGATGGATCTATGCGGTTGTGCATCGACTACCGGAAGCTGAATCAGGTTACAGAGAAGAACAAGTATCCGTTGCCACGGATTGATGACCTGTTTGATCAGCTCAAGGGAGCTTCAGTCTTTTCGAAGATTGATCTCAGATCCGGATATCACCAGTTGAGGATCCGAGAGTGTGATGTGGCCAGGACAGCTTTCAGATTGCGGTATGGGCACTACGAGTTTTTGGTTATGCCGTTTGGGTTAACCAACGCCCCCGCAGCCTTTATGGATTTGATGAACCGGGTGTTCAGACGGTTTCTGGACAAGTTCGTAATTGTGTTCATCGATGATATTTTGATCTATTCCAGGAGTGTGGGCTAGCATAAGAAACATTTGCGAGCGGTATTGCGGACTTTGCGGGACCATCAGTTGTTTGCAAAGTTCAGCAAGTGTGAGTTTTGGCTGGACAATGTGAAGTTTCTGGGCCACGTGATATCGGCTAAAGGAGTCAGTGTTGATCCTGATAAGATCGAGTCCGTGCTGAATTGGAGTAGACCTACCACTGTACCGGAGATCCGGAGTTTCTTGGGTTTGGCAGGCTACTACCGGCGGTTTGTACATGACTTTTCTCGGTTTGCTACTCCACTGACCAGACTGACGAAGAAGGGCGTCAAGTTTTAGTGGTCCGATGCATGTGAGGAGAGTTACTTACTCCTGAAGGAAGAGTTGACTACTGCACCGGTTCTCACATTACCAGACGACAGCGGTGAGTTTGTGGTTTATAGTGATGCGTCGAAGATGGGACTTGGTTGTGTGCTGATGCAGCATGGCAAAGTTGTAGCCTACAGTTCCAGACAGCTAAAACCACACGAAGTCAACTATCCGACGCATGATTTGAAGTTGGCCGCTATTGTGCTAGCATTGAAGAGTTGGAGACATTACTTGTACGGAGCCCAGTGTAAGATCTACACCGACCACAAGAGTCTCACTTACTTGCGGACACAGCCAGATTTGAACATGAGGCAACGCCGGTGGATGGAGTTGATCAACGACTATGATTGCACTTTCGAGTACCATCCAGGGAAGGCCAATGTTGAGGCTGATGCACTTAGCCAGAAATCCGGAGCTTCGTTGTTCCATGTGTGTGTGGCTAGAGTGTCTATGTTAGCCGAGCTTCGTGCTACGGGAGCCGAGTTTGAGTGGAATGACGATGGAGCTTTGTTGGCCAGTTTCCAGGTTCGACCCGTGTTGGCCAGTTTCCAGGTTTGACCCGAGTTTGAGTGGAATGACGATGGAGCTTTGTTGATCAGGTTCGGGAGGCTCAGGATTCAGATTCCTTCCTATTGGGCAAGAAGACCATGATACAGAATGGTGTACCTACAGAGTTTCAGTTGAGTGATGACGGTACATTGTTGTTCAGAGGTAGATTGTGCGTACTCCGAGACGAGAGTCTGAAGAAGGAGATTCTAGACGAGGCTCATTGTTCGGCGTGGAGATGCACGCACAATAGCCATGGATGCCAAGCAACGGTAACCTCAGAGAAACTCTGTCCTCATACAAGGTTGTGGCACGAACTCCGGCATGCCCAACTAGCCATCCACGTCGATTACGACTTGCTGATTGAGTCGTCTAGAAGGCTGCGTTGGTCAAACTCCAGAATAGCATCATGACTTCCTCGTGAACTCTGAGCTGCCGAACAACTAAAAACAGCTGATTGAGGACGCTCCCTCATAGCGTGACCCTCCTGGCCACCAAAATAGCATCTGAGAGTGCCCCTCGGACACAAATCACAGTGACGCCTGCTTTCGATCACCCAAACTCATGCCACAGGAACAAGTCCACTACTCTGTGATCTCCATCACCACCAAACGGATCTTCTGCTTATTCAGATGACCTTCAACATAATCGAAAAAGGACACAGCCTGATGAAGATACTAATCCCGAGGTGCCTGAACTCAACCTCATCAAATATCTCGACTAAGTTCACCTTCCTCAAAATGACATGTCAGAAACCGCGTATAACTTTCCTTCCTAATGTCCTCGCCTCTGAGTACAGCATATCAAACTCCTCACGGTTGTCTCGAGGCATAACAATCAAAATCCCTCTGATGTTCAGGTTCAAACTCATCTCGAACCTCGTGCACTGCTTCCTCTGAAGCTATATAACACGTGCAAACTGGAACAAACATGTGAACGATACATCCCTGCCTCAGGTTGGTAAACAAGCCATATTTCTGTTGTTAGGTAGCCTGATTGAACCATTACCGTATAAACAACACTCTGAATGTAGGCCATGGAGTCACAACAAGAACTCACACAATACCAACCCACCAAATACAATGATCTGACTCAGGCACACCATCAACTACTATAATTCTCTGCTCTGAGGCAACATGTAGAAACCCATATACGCACAACCGGGCAAACCATGTCACACATATCTCTGAATCCAGAGTGCTCATCCAAACCCACAACTCACTGTAAAGTCGCGCGTCAACTGATCCTCAATAGAATCCATAACCGTACCGACACGGAAAGCACGTCAATGAGGCATCCTAATGAATAAGACATTATTCACAACAAACTGGACATAATCATGGAACTTCAAACATTTTAAAGCATACAACACCCGGAGCATTGATGAGTATCCGCCGACCGGTCGGGTCATCACTCCAGACATGCTGTACATTCTCAAATATCCTTAGTAAACACAACTACAGAAGTCTACAGAACCTAAAACCTAATGCTCTGATACCAAGCTGAAAGGACCCAACCCCGATTTAGTTTCCTAAACCGGAATCAAATCCTTTCTGAAAACACGAACCAACAAAAACCATAAAATTTTTTGCAGAGTAATGCTACTAACGCAGAATTGCCATTACCTACACCCGAAAAATAACACTTCATCCTATGCCACAAAAATCAAACTGTGGACATCAATCCCATCCGGATTTCTCAATATCATAACAGTAATGTAAAGTAACCAATATAACTATACTTTACAGAAATCTGGGGAAAATCGTATGAAAAATATAACATCAGAATGCTCAGAGCGACCTCTAGTGTATAATTATATAAATATACCATAGCAGGCAGAACAAGAAACCTACTGGAAGAAATAAGGTAGCTCGAACACTATGCCTCCGACTGCGACGTGTGACACCAGAATCCGAACTGCAAACTGGGCACGGAAACCGAAAAGCCCAGGAGAAAGACATAAAATCGTTAGAGTGAGTGGACGAAAATAAATGTCTTTCGCCGAATAATATATGTTATAAAAACATATGCGAGTCAAAATGAATGAATATGTTATAGTACACGAGGGAGACTCAAATTCCTCACGCGTACGGAGCATGCAGCGTAAAACTCTGCGGGGTCACTCATGGACATGTCCACGCTAGTATAGTCGGAATCACTGAATCCCAGACCCACACGTGATTCTAGCCAGAAAGGTCTCAGGTCAGATGTCTGCCCCCCCCCCCCCCCCCCCCCCCGGTAAAGGCCTCGGGTCAGGGGTCACAGCCTCCCCTGGTAAACATCCTCGGGGATCAGTCGGGATGCAAGTGTATCGATACAACAACATATACTGTGACTGTACTCTGTCTAAACCAAATCATAAATAGTTATATGCAAGTGTATAAAGCAATATGTAAATGCATATACGTAATGTATAATTGCATAGGCATAATCGTATAAGACATGCTCATATAAATCATAATCTCATATGCATGCTCATGCTCGTAAAACGTGTATAAAGACTCATGATTATCAGTGAAAAGAAATTGTCCACTCACAGATGAGCGTAACGCGATACGCGTTAATCCCGTGATCCGGCGGAAAATCCCTCGCCAAATGAACGATAACGATCCCCTGAATAATCATAAAATCCACTTCTCAAAATCATAACTCGAAACCTCGAATCACATCACGAGAAACAACCATTCCCGGAAAAATATAATTCAATAACGACAAAATCGTCAAAAATCCGATAATCACACCACAAAACCTCGCTATAATTTCCAATGCTCAATTCGAAAAACAAACCTCACTACTGCGGTCGGAGCGCGATTCCGAGTGAAACGACATATAACTCGTCGAAAAACACGTCGCCGGAAAAGTCGTCGCCGCGGACGGCGGCGGCGCCGCTGTCACCGCTGCCGCCGGCCGCCGGATAATCAAACCTGCCCAGAAAAATTCAAGCTACACATGGATTTGAAGATCTCAACATTTCCAACAACTTTCTAGTTCAAAGTTAAGGCCAATTTTGATCGGAAAACCTCCAAAATTCAACTCAAAATTCCAAACCCTTACCAGAATTTCAAACCGATCGATCTCTCTCCTCCGGCCATGGCAACCCTCAAGACCACTTCCTATAGCTTCCTCACCTCGAGGCTAACAAAACCCCTCAAACCCCGAGCTCCATCTCCGCCGGAAAAACCACCTCCGACCACCTCGAATTCTCGCCAGAAATCACCGAATTTCGCTGCCGCATTTCTTCCTCCTCCGGCCACCATAGAGGGTGATCCAACTCTCAAATCGAAGAGAGCCACAAGCCTAACAAATTCCGTGAAGGGACCCCGGCCAACCATGGCCAGAATCAGCCTCCACGGCGAGGCAAAGTTCACGGTGCCCAAACAGAAAAATGGGTCGACCCACCCGGTCAACGCAGTCAACCCAGCCTTCTATTTTTGAAAACTTTCCCAAATCGTCATGTATCGCTTCCGTATTTATACCGTACGCGTATCGAATCCCAAACGGATAAATACGACAATATCCGACGCCCAAAAATATTCACAACTTATTCCTCGTAACTCGGAAAAATCCTCTGGAAGTTCCCACGAGCTCGAAATTAAATTCTCTACAATATTGACGAAGGATTCAAAATCAAATTCTTGCCCGAAAGTTTAGTCGTTAATGAAGCCGCCATATTAACCGATTACGACAAAATCGCGACTAATCGCGAAACTCGCAAATCAAGTCGATAACCATTCCAATTTCGGTTCGGGTCGATCAACGGTCCAAAATGGATCACAATCACGATTCGGATAGACTCGAATACAAACGGATAAACTCGACGATATTTCGAAATTTCAAATATTCATATTATATTCCTCGGTCGTCAAAATAATAATCCGGAACCGCCCACGAACTCAAAATCACGCGTACAACAACTCTCGAGAAGAGACTCAACTCTAATTTTCGGCCAATAATTAAGTCGTGATCAAAACCGACAATTCAATCAATTTACGGAAAACTGCGATCACGCGCAAACTCGTGGATTAAGCCGATTGCTCTACTGATTCTGTTCCGGGTTGTCACAATAGCAGAGATAACAACCTAATATACATAGACTAATCAAAAATCTGAAATCTTAAGACTTGCTTTCTTGTCATCTACCATAATGAGACTGACATCACAGTCTTCTTCAATTTTATAGTCTCCCCCAACAAAGTTGGACTCTTGTGCCAAGTATTGCTTGTGTCTCCTGTAGATATTTTGAATCTCATTGGTTGCACGTCATTGCTTGTGCATGTTTTTAGTAGATTATTTAGTAAATTGCCGAATTGGTCCCCCAACTATGTCAAGATAGACACTTTAGTAAGTATCGTTTGACATATATCAAAATAGTTACTCAATTTTGATCTCTGTATATCAAAATGGTCACTCCGTCATCTTGGATGTTTAAAAAAAAGGTGACGATTTGAACAATTTTCCTAAAATGAAATGACACAAAGATTTTTCAATCCCCAGCAACGGCGCCAAAAATTGATAACGCTAAACTAAGCATCAAATTAAACACTTAACACTCAACAATAATGCATACAATTTAAACCTTTTTCAGTAGATGTAGCATTGATAAATAGGGATCATTCTTACCAATGATTGAGGGTACTAAGCATGATCCACGTTTGAAAGGTATAAGGGGGGGGGGGGTAAAGAGGTCATGGTTACACTTTTTGTTCATTGTAATCGCACTACAAACTCCAAGCATGATGAACTCCTAGATGGAATGGTGCATAATAAATAAGAGACTGAGTTATACTTCCTTCCAAATCGTTAACACTTGCATGTGTTGTACAAGTGCTTCAGAGAAGATGAGGTGGTGTACTTCTTGGCTTGGAGAGGAGGAGCTCGACTTTTTTGTGAAGAAGATATTTGGGAAGAGCTTTGGCTCATAAATTTAGAGATATTATGAATGATAACCCCAAGTCCTCTATTATATGCACAAGAGAGGGCTATGCCTTTTCCTTCAAGGAAAACAAATATCTTTCCCATTGTGTGTCTTCTCTTACAAACTTCTTTTTTCTTGCCCACCAAGTTGCATTCATATCCCTTCAAGTTGCTTGACTTCTTTTATTTCTTTCTTCTTATAGAGAAAGGCTAACATATCAAAGGCCTAGCCCATGTATTCTGGTCTAAATTATCAATGATGGCAAGCCCAAATGCTTTTTGAGTATTGTCCCTAACAGACTGACCCTTCTTCACTCTAACAAACATTCTGGGAGCTACAGACCTCCAAAAATTACGATCTTTAGTGTCAGAGTGCCTTGCAATATTGGACCATGTCACCTTTTTTTTCACGAACCATGCATGCATTATAAGGTAAAATAACTTTTTCAACTCTTTCATATAACCGAAAATAGATCAATTTTATTACTTGCCAGCACAATTACATCCAAGATGTTCTATTCCTAGAAGAGATAACAACCTAATATACATAGACTAATAAAGCAAAACAACCTAATATACATAGAATAAACAAGCAAAACAAAAACTAAACTTGAAAGATTCAATAGCAGAGATAACAACATAATATACATAGACTAATCAAAAATCTGAAATCTCAAGACTTGCTTTCTTGTCATCTACCATAATGAGATTGACATCACAGTCTTCTTCCATTTTATAGTCTCCCCCAACAAAGTTAGACTCTTGTGCCAAGTATTTCTTGTGCCTCCTATAGATATTTTGAATGTCATTGCTGGCATGACATTGCTTGTGCATGTGTTTAGTAGATTGTTAGGCAAAATTCTTCGGCCCCCCCAATCTTAACTATGGAATTAGCTAAGATAAAGATTGTAATCTCACTAAACCACAAGTATACGGTGTCCAAGTAATATAATTTGTAAGAAAATTGAGTGTCAAACACACGAGTATTGACCACTCTAATTCTAAAGCTTAACTCGATTAAGTCCTAGACTACATTAGACACAAACATGCAATGTGACAATAAATCTAAAACATATAATTGATTGAAATGTATCGTACCTAGCAAAGCTCTTTGGTAACCTTACTATGCAAGGGGTGGTGTAACTACAATGAGTAATTAAATGATTAAAGGGTTGTTCAACTAACTAAATGCAATCATAAAGTTAAGAAACAAATAAAAACATTTGGCCGGCTAGAGACACTAGCCAACTCAATGTACCAACAATGTCCAAGTTACGAGTTTTAATTCGATTTACATGTGATTGTCCAAATTGTGCCCTACTCGACTCACGTTTGGCTGTGGACTGAAGCTCCTAGACCATTAAGGATCTAGATAATTTCCAGTTCAACGATCAGGTATAAGGTAAACCAAAATTAAGATGTGAATCAATTACGAATCATATCCTAATCGTAGAACATGCCTGATGAGTTTAATTTGCAAACTCATGTGATGAATGTGAATGGCTTCCCTTCTTAAGTCCCTATTAGAGAACATGGAAGTAGGTTCTAGTAATTAACCTCTCCTAATGTACACCGTTTAAAACATGAATAAGAAAAAGTAACGATTAGCTACAAAACCCCTTCGAATCGATGTAAGCTTGACTGAAGCTCCATGCTCAAACCCAATAAAAACCAAACCTTAAGCTTAACCTTTTAAGTTTAAACCTAAGTCATGTTTACATGCTTATCTTTCCTTAGGTGAGTGACTAGTTCACTTAGGTTAATTTTTAGTTACCCTAAACATATCTTAACTTAGCCATGGCTATGATAAGTAAATGACAACCTTGAATCAAGCCCAAACACATCACCACACATCACACACTCATCAAACTCATTTATAACATGTAGTACACTAAAACGAATCCAATTTCATAACTCTAGGCATCATTGTATGTACATCAAATTAGTTATGGCTAAATCCTAGCCTTCCAAAAGGCAACTGTAATGACCCGAACCTTGATTAGTGAGTTAATCAATGTTAATTGCACCAAATAAGGAGCTAAGCATCACACGTCACGTTTATCGAGATTCATCGCGATTAAAAATTATATTTTTATAGGTTATAACTTTGGACTTAATTTCTTTACAAAAACTGTAGAGGATATTATTACGAGTTTGTGCATATTGTTATTGGATTTATTGGAGGTCCGAGTTAATTATTATGAATTCTGAAAGGTAGGAGTATTTATGTGATTAATTGAAAATTTACCGGTGGGCAATAATTCGGAACCGTCAGATTCGTTATTGAAGATATCTTGACTGTCGATCATTTTATTCACTATGGGTATAAATTTCAGAATTCTACCCGGATGGGACCCAATCAGCTCAACCCGACCCAAAAGTTAGACCCATCAGGGGACCCGAATCTCCTACCTGACGGCCTACGCGACCCAATTCACTGACTCAGTTGGATCTTCACTGTTCGGCCACCTCGGCTCGTCGCCCCACCCCAAATCAGAAGCCCTTTCTCCCCTCGATCTCCCCATGCTTTCAAAATCGCCATGCTTCACCATATGGAGGAGAATCGAAATCGTGTAGTTCTCGGATTTCACATCGTCAGTGGGAGCCATTTTGCCAGCGTCAGACAACGAGACCTTTAAGGTTTTTCATCCCCACCTTCCAATGGATCGATTGGCACTGGTCTTGGGTCACGACGTAGTGTGTCGAGGCCGGTCGACCATTTCGATTATCCAGTGAGTTTTTAAAATTTCTCGAGGTAAATTCATAATGTTGGGATGTGTTTTGGTATTGTTGTAGTTATGAATGTTGTTGGGCTTGTCAAGAGGTTCAATTTGACATGAGATCGAAGATTTCTGGGCTGATCAATTCTGGCCATCATGTATGGTGGAGCGTAGGACCCACACGTCGTCGTGTGCAGTGGAGCTCAAGCGACCAAAACCCTATTTTCTTCGCAGGAAGTTCCCTTATCTGATTTGTGATGATTTTTGATGCAGTCGCGTAGAATTTGATCAATTTTTGTAACGTTTCATTTTACGCACAGATTTCGGGGTAACCCGACCTTCAACTTTGTCGATTGTCGTATGATGAGTCCAGACTAACTCTATTGAATGGTACAAAGCGATTATTTGGATGAAGACATGGTTTGTTGACTTCGAATGGCAAATAAGAGTAGCTATTTAAAAATATTGAGGAAAAGGTAATTTTTTCGATCGACTTCTTGTCTCGGATTCTTTTATCCATCTTAGTTACACGATTGGAAAAATTTAGTAATTGATTTAGATTTCAATTTGGCCTAGGAGTGTTGAGTACAAATTACGAGTTATTGGATCAACTGTTGGATTTCTGGCGAACCAGGTGAGTGGACATTTGTTTTTCACTGTCGTTTAGTGACTCTAATTTTATGTTTACGATTTCATAAACAAACAAATATATAAATGTATATAGTAGGATATGATATGATACGTTTACGATATTCACAAAGGCATCTATGATACGATTCCAGGTTTTTATGCACATTATATTCACGGTTGTTGCATCAATGCATAAGTCGCTCGGCTGATCACCGAGGTTCTCCGGGAAGGTCATGACAAATACCCGACCCGAGATCACGTTATGCACGCCTCCACACTTCTGATATATATATATTTTTCTTAGACTCGCTATATTTTTACTATATGGTTACGGTGGAAAGGCATAAAGTAAGTTATTTGATTTCTTACGAATATTTTTGTCTACTCACACTAACGATTTTCAAATTCTATATGCCTTTCCCGCCTTTCGGTTTCCAATACTCAGGTTGCAGAGTCTCAGCTGAGGTAAGGCGCACACGCAGATTGAGGTATAGCAGTATTTGCCGTCGGATCCAAGGTTGATCCTACGAGTTAGCAACTTAGTCAGCATAGGTATTTAGAGAGTCTTGCAGCTTTGGTATCATAAATAGTTTTAGATTCTATTAATTTATGAGTTGTTTTTGACATTTAGTGTACGACCTGAACTTTGAGTATATGATTATCGACACGACATATGATTATCGCGAGTTGGTTGCACATATGTGGTTTGTTAATGACTAAATTGTCGGACAAGAATTTGGTTTGAGTTCCTTCATAGAAATTGTAGAGGGATGGATTTTGAGCTCATAGGAGGTTTCAAAGGATTTTTCGGATAATCGGAGAATATAAAATGAATATTTGAAATTGTAGTCGAGTTAGTCGTACTTATCCAATTGTGTTGGAGTTATCTGAGTCGTCGGTTAGGTCGGTTCGCGACGTATAAATATCGAATAGTCGAAAAATCAGAAAATCACACATTTGGACCGAGTTGACCGAGTTGACCCGTTTGAGCTCCACCGACCCAGTTTGTTTTCACCGTCGGACCCGACGATTCCGGCCACCTCCGGTCGTGTTCTTGGTATGGTTAGAAAGATCTTATGATTTCCTATTGATTCATGTATTCATTTGTGAAATTAAATTGATTTTTGAGGGAGTTCGAACTCGGTGAAGTTCATGGATTTCGCCGGAATCTGGTGCCGGTTTATGGCAAGGTTTGGCGTCGTGGGTGTGGGAGGTTTGGTTCCCCTCAACCCCCTGAAGATTTCTGGGCTGTTAATTTGGGATAAGGAGGAGTTTTTGGGGTAGCCTGTAGGGGTTGCCGAAATTGGTTTCGGCCTTGGAATTTCAAGGGAAATTTCGGCCACGGAATTGGTTGTTTGGACTTGCGGTTATGGGGGTTTGGTTGGGCTTGAGGAGGGGAACATTTTGAGGTATGGTTTTCCAGAGTTGGTCACCGTTGACGCCGTGCCGGCGGCGGCGGCGGTTAACGGCGGAGCTCCGACGAGGGGTTGACTTTTGAGGTTTTTAGAGATTTTTATGTCGTTTTGCTTGTAATCGCGCCTTGATCGTAGTCGTGAGGTTTTTGAGTTAAATTAAGTGTGTTAATTTTTGGGACGAGGGTTTGATGGGTGTATTTTGGGAATTTTGTTATCCACGTCGATATTTCGAGCGATATGCTTTTCGAGAACGCGGGGTTCTTGACGTATTGGCTCTATATGTTGAAGTTGAATATGTATTAATCGTATCCCTATTATTCAGGTGATCGTGATCGAGTGTTTGGCAAGGGATCTTCCGTCAGGCCTCAGGGCTAGCTGTTATCTGTGAGTGGACCTTTTATCCCAAGTTGATTTTCATACTTTGATTTCCACAGTGGATTTGCGAGTCTATGAATATGCTTTATGATTATACATTTACGAGTATGCATTTATGATTATGCATTTTATGAGCATACATTTGTTTGGAGACACATGTGATTTGTTTTTACATTGAGTATAGATATTTGATGCATCGATGCTTCGGCCTCTCGGCTGATCCCCGAGATGCTCCGGGAGGGTTACGTCTATATGAGCACCTGACCAGTGATTCACAGTACCTGAGAGAGTTACTTCTTTATGAGCACTTGAACCAGGCGTGTTGTAACTTTGAGGAAAATGTACTCAAGTTACTGTCTCCACACATACATTACCCAGGAGAGTTACGTCTTTATGAACACTTGACCTGAGCTTGTTTGTTTTGACTCGCATGATTTTATGTGCATTATTGTGAAAAACATGTTGGATTTATTTATGCGGCATATTATGATTTAGGGCCACTCACTCTAACGGTTTTATTATTTATATGCTTTTCTCTGGGCTTTTTGATTTTCGCCGCCCAGATTGCAGTATCTTTCCCGTGGTTGCATGTCATCGCAGGAGGCCTACAGTTCCAATCACACTCTCCTTCTAGTAAGTTCCTGATGTAACCTGCTAGTCTTGTATATTTGTAAGTAGAAGTCTCTCTGAATACTTGTGTAGTGTTGTTCATTTTGAGTTATACTGCTTAATATTTTCTAGATTTCTTGTAAATCTTGAGTTTTACTATATATATGGATTTTGAGAAATCCGGATGGACAATGGTGGTCCACTGTGTGTCTGGGAATTTATCTGTGAATTGTAATCTTCTTGCAGGTTTTTGGTTTGTACGTTTTATAAAGTAAACTCTGGCAAATTTTTTTGTAAGTTGTGATGTCGTTAGGGCCTAATTTCGGTTTAGGCAACTAAATCAGGGTTGGGTCCTTTCAGTTGGTATCAGAGCATTAGGTTTGAGGTTCTGTAGAGTCTTGTAGTTGTGTTACTAAGGGTATTTGAGAATGTACAGCATATCGGGAGTGATGACCCGACTGGCCAGCGGACAATCATCAATGCTCTAGAGTGTTGTATGCTTTCTAATGTCTGAAGTTTCATGATTATGTTGCTTGTGTTGTGTGACTAATGTCCTTTCATTATTAGGATGCCTCCCCGACGTGGAACCCGTGCTAAAGGGGCTGGGGATCCTGTTGAGGATCAGCGTATGCACGACTTACTCATGCGAGTGTTGCATTTGGAAGAGCGTTTTGACCTTGTGGTTAAGGCTAGGACAGCTGGAGCAACTACCTTTTCTGGCTCCTATGATCCTGAGATATGTGAGACTTGGTTAGTCCAAATGGAGCGTGTTTGTGAACGCCTACATTTTACTCTTGAGCAGAAGACTGTGGCTGCTGTTGGGTTACTGGACTATGATGCTTATTTCTAGTGGGTTAGCACCGAGAAAGTTCCTATTGATACTCCATATCCTACATTCAGAGATTTATTTATGAGTCAATATTTCAACCAGGCCACCCAGCAGAGGAAATATGAAGAGTTTACCAATCTGAGGCAGGGGAATATGTCAGTGCTTGAGTATCGAGATAAACTTACCCGTTTTTCTCGTTTTGCACGTGATATGGTGGCATCTGAGAAGGCAAAGTGCAGAAGGTTTGAGTTGGGTCTGAATCTGAATATCAAGGGAACCTTGACCACCATGCCCCGGGACAACTTTGATGACAATGTTACTGCTGCACTCAGGGGCAAGGACATTGAGAAAGAAAGGAAGATGCAGTTTCAGTCTCGTCGCTTTGAGGAGGGTGGACCCAGCCAGGGTCCCTCGAAGAGGAAGAGTTCTGGTACTTTGAGTTCATCATCTTCTTCAGGTGGTAGCACTTTCAGATATCCTTGTGGTTCATCGAGCCAGAGTGGAAGCCAGAGATAGAGAAGGAATCGACTTCAGAGGCAACCACATAGTGGGAATTCCAGTGGATCAAGTTATTCACGACGTGCGTATGATCTACCAGCTGCACCTAGAGACTATCCATTTTGCAACACTTGTAATAGATGGCATTACGGTTCATGTTATCGAGGCACCACCAGTTGTTACCGTTGTGGCCAGGAGGGTCACTTTGCGAGGGAATGTCCGTAGGGTGGTACTTTTGGGGGTGTTGCAGCTCAGGGTAGTGGTCATAGTCAGGGAATTGCCTCTAGTGGTCGTGCAAAACAGTCTTCTGGACATGATGGTCAGCAGAATCGCAGTCAGCGTAGACGACCAACTGGAAAAGCTCGAGTTCATGCCATATCCGAGGGAGAGGGCAGAGCTTCCCCTGAGGTTATCATCGGTACGTTGTACTTTTTCGATCATCCAGTTCTTACTTTACGAGATCCAGGAGCTACACATTTATTCATGTCATATAGATTATCATCATTGGCTATTGTACGTACATCTCTACTCCCTAGTTTGTGGCGAGTATTGTATCCATTTGGCAAGGTTATGTGTGTCAAGTGGGTGTATCGGGATTGTGAGAATTTTATAGGAGGATATGGGTTAGCTGCGGATTTGATGCTGCTGGATATTGTGGATTTTGATGTGATTTTGGGCATGGATTTCTTGGAGAACCATTGAGTTGTTTTTAACTGTCACAAGAAAGAGGTTGTTTTCAGGAGTCCAGGTGTACCAGAAATTTTATTTCATGGTGAAAAGAATACTTCTTTACCTTGTCTGATTTCGATAATGAAGGCTGAGCATATGTTGAAAAAGGATTGTGTGGCGTATATAGCACATATGATTGATACATAGGTTCGTGTACCAGACATTGAGGATATATCGGTGGTTTATGAGTATCCGGATGTATTTCCTGAGGATTTACCTGGTGTTCTTCCAGTCAGGGAGATTGACTTTACTATTGAGTTACTTCCAGGTACTGGACCGATTTCACAGAAACCCTATCGTATGGCACCAGCAGAGTTGAAGGAAGTGCAGATTCAAATTTAAGAATTGATTGAAAAAGGCTTCATTCGACCCAGTGTTTCACCTTGGGGTGCTCCAGTGTTGTTTGTGAGGAAGAAGGATGGTTCAATGAGGCTATGCATCGACTATCAGAAATTGAATCAGGTCACAGTGAAGAACAAGTATCTGCTTCCTCGGATTGATGATTTGTTCGATTAGTTGAAGGGAGCTTTAGTCTTTTCGATGATTGATCTCAGGTCTGGGTACCATCAGCTACGGATTCGAGAGTCTAATGTTGATAAGACGGTGTTTCGGTCACGCAATGGGCATTATGAGTTGCTTGCTATGCCTTTTGGGTTGACGAATGCGCCAGCTGCTTTTATGGACTTGATGAATCGGATTTTCAGGCGTTATCTGGACAAGTTCGTCATTGTATTCATCGATGTGACGACCCGAACCAGAATTTGATGCATAATCGGCACGATTCTCGAGATTGAGTTTAGTCGCAGTTTATGTCGTATATGTGGTTTGCCGATTCAGTTCGCGACTATGTTTTCGGTCGAGAATTTGAGTTGAGTGTCTTCACGAAAATGGTAGAGTACGTGATTTCAAGTTCGTGGGCGGTTCTGGAAGATTTGTCCGATAACCGAGGAATATTTTATGATTATTTGAAGTTTTGGGTTTCGACGAGTTTATCCGATTGTTTCGTGGTTATCCGAATCATTTCGTATTTTCATTTCGGACCGTCGATCGACCCGAGGCTCGAGTATAAATATCGAAATAGTCGAGAAATAGTCTAGAATTTCATTTCGGGCATTGACTGAGTTGACTTTCCATTTTGGGAAACTTTGACCGTTGACCCGTGAGGAAAAACTTTCCGTTTTCGGTTTCAACTTCCGGCGACCGGATTCCGGCCACCTCCGACTTCGGCAAGGGTATGGTTCGAATCCTTGTTCAATTTCGAGTCTATTGGTGTATGAATTTGTGAGAATTTGTAAGATTTTCTTGGAACCCGAGTAAGGCCGAAATGGAGGAAATCGTCGCCGTCGGTAGGCCGTTTTCCGGCGAGCTTCGGTGGTGGAGGATGGGGGGAAACGACTTCCCTTGCTCCTCTGAGTCTATTGGTGTTCTTAATTTGAGTTATGGTTGAGTTTTAAGTTGGGTCCGATTAGGTCACCGGAGGGGATTTTTCCGTTCGGTTTTTGCCGGTTTTGGAAGGTTTCCGGTTTGAATTGGCTTGGGTGATAGAAGAGGAAATGATTCGCCTTGACGAGACCATGAAATCTGGAGCTTCCCGCCGTGAAACTCCACGGTTGACGGTGCGCCGCCGTCGGCGGCGGCGGTCAACGGTGGTCAACGGCGGCGCTCCGGCGAGGAAAAGTCAATTTTTCAGATTTCGACAATTTTAATGTCGTTTTTCTCGTAATCACGCCCTGATCGTCGTCCAGAGGTTTTTGGGTCAATTTGATTAGCCGATTTTCAGTCGAGGTTTCGAGTTGGGATTTCGGGACTTTCGTTTATCGTTTTGTACCGCATTTCATATTTCCGGGAACGGTTGGTTTTCGTGCATCAGTACAGTGTTGAGAACTATGATATTGATCAGTTGTGTTTTATGAATATATTCAGGGGATCGAGATCGGGATCGTGACTGAGCTTCTGGCGAGGGATCTTCCGCCGGTCCTCGAGATTAGCGCGGGTGCGCGTTTTGCTCACCTGTGAGTGGACAATTTCTTTTCACGGAAATGATTGCGAGTCTTTTATATGATTTTCGAACTTGAGCATGCGTACGAGATTACGAGTTATACGAGCATGTGTTAGCTGATTATGCTTATATCATTATATATTACGTATATGCATTTATATGCTGTGTATTGCATTTGCATCGAAATGTTTATGATTTGGTTTACACAGAGTACAGTCTTGGTTATGTTGTTGTATCGATACACTTGCCTCTCGGCTGATCCCCGATGGTAGGCTTATTGCCAGGGGAGGCTGTGACTCCTGACCCGAGGTCTTTACCGGGGGGAGGCAGACCTCTGACCTGAGGCCTTTCTGGCTAGAGTCACGTGTGGGTCTGGGATCCCGTGATTCGGACTGTACTAGCATGGTGTGTGTCCATGAGTGACCCCATGAGATTTTTACTTGCATGCTCAGTACACTGGAGGAGTGTGAGTTTTACCTCGTGTACTTTATTATTTCTATTTACCTGGACTCGCATATGTTATTTTAAACATATATATTAATTGGTGAAAGACATTTATTTTCGTCCACTCACTCTAACGTGTTTCATGTCTTTCCCCTGGGCTTTTCGGTTTCCGTGCCCAGTTGCAGTTCAGGTTTTGGTGTTTTCACGTCGCGGTTTGGAGGCTAGTGATCAGAGTTACCTGTGCTTTCCAGTAGGTTCTTGTTTCGCCTACTGATGTGTATATGTTGTATATATGTTATACTAGAGGTCGCTCTGATACATTCTGATACATGTTTATACGGATTTTCTCGGATATAAATATATACATAGTACAGTTTGTTTACTGTTATTGATTATATTGATGTTGAAAAATCTGGATGGGATTGGTGCCCACGGTTTGGCTTTTGTGGCATAGGATGAAGTGTTATTTTCAGGGTGCAGGTTTATGCAATTCCACGTTAGTAACGAAACTCTGCCAAAATCTTGAAAATTTTTTGTTGGTTCGTATTTTCGAAAGGGTTTGATTCCGGTTTAGGTAACTAAATCGGGATTGGGTCCTTTCAATCGACGATATCTTGATATATTCTAGGAGTGTGGGGCAACACAAGAAACATTTGCATGCCATTTTGCAGACTTTCCGAGACGCTCAGTTGTATGCCAAGTTTAGCAAGTGTGAGTTTTGGTTGAACAGTGTGAAGTTTTTGGGTCACGTGATATGAACTGTGGGAGTCAGCATGGATCCATATAAGATTGAAGCAGTGTTGAATTGGAGTAGACCTACAAATGTGATAGAGATACGAAGTTTGTTCGGTTTAGCAGGTTACTATCGCCGATTTGTGCAAGAATTTTCACGAATTGTGACACCGCTTACCCGTTTGACAAAGAAAGGAGTCAAGTTTGAGTGGTTTGATGCTTGTGAGGAAAGCTACTTGACTCTAAAGGAATGGTTGACTACTGCACCAGTGTTGACTTTACCTGACGATAATGGAGAGTATGTTGTATACAATGATGCTTCGAAGTTAGGTCTGGGTTGTGTTTTGATGCAGCATGGTAAGGTGGTTGCATATGGTTCTAGGCAGTTGAAACCTCATGAAGTTAACTGTCCTACTCATGATCTGGAGTTAGCTGCCATTGTGTTAGTATTGAAGAGTTGGAGATATTACTTGTACGGAGCACAGTGCAAGATTTACACTGATCACAAGAGTCTTACCTACTTGCGTACGCAACCAGATTTGAATATGAGACAACGGAGATGGATGGTGCTGATTAATGATTATGACTGCACTTTTGAGTATCATTCAGGAAAAGCTAATGTGGTTGCTAATGCCCTTAGTCAGAAGTATGAGGCTTCTCCTTTCCATGTACGTGTAGCAAGAATGTCACTTTTGACTGAATTGCGTGCAACGGGAGCAGAATTGGAATGGAATGAAGATAGAGCATTATTAGCCAGTTTTCATGTTCGTTCAATACTACTTGATCAAGTTCATGAAGCTCAAGACTCAGATGCCTATCTGCTGAGCAAGAAGAATTTGATTCGAAATAGTGTACCAACAGAGTTTCGGATGAAGAGTGATGGTACTTTGATGTTCAGAGGAAGATTATGTGTGCCTAGAGATGCTGATTTAAAGAAGGAAATACTTGATGAAGCTCATTGTTCGGCGTATGCTATGCATCCTGGTAGTACGAAGATGATTCAGACACTTAAAGCTCATTATTGGTAGCATAACATGAAGCAGGAAATAGCAATATATGTGAGCAGAGGCCTGATTTGTCAGCAAGTGAAGGCAGAACATCAGAAGCCTGTCGGTAAACTACAACCTTTGGAGATCGATTCCAGTGTGGAAGTGGGAACATATCACTATGGATTTCGTGTATCAGTTACCTCATACGTCTAGTGGTAATACTGGTATTTGGGTGATCGTGAATTGTCTTACGAAGTCAGCTCATTTTCTTGCACTTCCAGGAAAGCTTTCTGTGAGTAGTTTGGCGAAGCTGTACATGAGAGAGGTTGTGAGATTACATGGTGCGCTTGTGTCTATAGTTTTTGATCGGGATAGTCAGATTACTTCAAAATTTTGGTAGGCATTACAGAGAGCATTGGGGACTAGACTACACTTCAGCACATCTTTTCATCCTCAGACAAATGGTCAGTCAGAGAGGACTATTCAAACTCTGGAGGATATGTTATGATCTTGTCTGTTGCAGTTCAAAGGGAATTGGGATCAACAACTTCATTTGAATTAGTTTGCGTACAATAACAGTTATCAAGCTAGCATTGGTATGGCACCTTATGAAGCTTTGTATGGAAAACAGTGTCGAACTCCATTGTGTTGGAGTGAAGTTGGAGAGAAATGGCATCTTGGTCCTGATTTGGTGAAAAGCACCAAGGAAGATGTTCAAGTTATTCGGGACAGATTGAAGGCTGCACAGGATCGACAGAAGAGTTATGCTGATGCGAGACAGAAAGATCTTGAGTTTGAGGTTGGTGATTGAGTTTTCCTGAAACCTTTTCCTTGGAAGGGTGTTGTTCATTTCGGGAAGCGCAGTAAACTTTGTCCGCGTTATGTTGGCCCATACGAGATCAATGAGCGAGTTGGTGCTGTGGCGTACAGGTTGGCATTACCTTCTGAGATGGCCAGGGTACATGATGTGTTCCATGTGTCTATGTTGCGGAAATACATATCCGATCCATCTAATGTGTTAGCACTGTTTTAGCTTCCTATTCGGGAGGATTTGACTTATGTGGAAGAATTAATCTAGATTCTCGATTGGAAGGTCCAGGAGTTGCGGCACAAAACTATTCCTCTTGTGAAAGTTTTATGGCTGAACCATTCAGTTGAAGAGGCTATATAGGAGACTGACCAACATATGCTAGAGTAGTATCCCTACCTCTTCAGTTAGCAGGTATGTAAAATTTGAGGACGAAATATTTGTTAGGGGGGTAGATTTATAATGACCCGAACTTTGAGTATATGATTATCGGCACGACATGTGATTATCGCGAGTTGGTTGCACATATGTGGTTTGTTAACGACTAAATTATCGGACAAGAATTTGGTTTGAGTTCCTTCGCGGAAATTGTAGAGGGTTTTATTTTGAGCCCGTAGGAGGTTTCAGATGATTTTTTGGATAATCGAAGAATATAAAATGAATATTTCAAATTGTCTAGTTAGTCATACTTATCCGATTGTGTTGGAGTTATCCGAGTCGTGGGTCTGGTCGGTTCACAACGTATAAATATAGAATTGTTGTAAAAATTAGAAAATTACATATTTGGACCAAGTTGACCGAGTTTACCCGTTTGAGCTCCACCGACCCGATTTTTTTTCGCCGTCGGACCCGACGATTCCGGCCACCTCCTTTCGTGTTCTTGGTATGATTAGAAAGCTCTTGTGATTTCCTATTGATTCATGTATTCATTTGTGAAATTTGTTTGAATTTTGAGGGAGTTCGAACTCGGTGAAGTTCATGGATTTCCCCAGAATCAGATGGCGGTTTCCAGCGAGGTTTGGCATCGCGGGTGTGTGGAGTTTGGTTCCCCTCAACCTCTTGAAGATTTCTGGGCTGTTAATTTGGGATAAGGAGGAGTTATTGGGGTAGCCCGTAGGGGTTGCCGGAATTGGTTTCGGCCTTGGAATTTCGAGGGAAATTTCGGCCACGGTGGTGGTTGTTTGGACTTCTGGTTTTAGGGGTTTGGTTGGGCTTGAGGAGAGAAACATTTTGAGGTATGGTTCGCCAGAGCGGGTCACCGTTGATGTCGCTCCACCGGCGGCAGCGGTGGTCAACGGCGGAGGTCCGGCGAGGGGTTGACTTTTGAGGTTTTCGGAGATTTTTATGTCGTTTTGCTCGTAATCGCACCCCGATCGTAGTTGTGAGGTTTTCAAGTTGAATTGAGTGTGTTAATTTGGGACGAGGGTTGGATGGGTGTATGTTGGAAATTTTGTTATCCTTGTCGATATTTCGAGCGATATGATTTTCAAGAACGCGGGGTTCTTGACGTATTTTGTATTGATCGTATCCCTGTTATTCAGGTAATCGTGATTGAGTGTTTGGCGAGGGATCTTCCGCCGGGCCTCAGGGCTAGCTGTTATCTGTGAGTGGACATTTTATCCCACGTTGATTTTCATACTTCGATTTCCATAGTGGATTTGCGAGTCTATGAGTATGATTTACGATTATGCATTTACGAGTATGCATTTATGATTATGCATTTTATGAGCATACATTAGTTTGGGGGCACATGTGATTTGTTTTTACACTGAGTATGGATATTTGTTGCATCGATGCTATGGCCTCTAGGCTGATCCCCGAGATGCTCCGGGAGGGTTACGTCTATATGAGCACCTAACCCGTGATTCACAGTACCCGAGAGAGTTACGTCTTTATGAGCACTTGACCCGGGCGTGTTTTAACTTTGAGGAAAATGTACTCAAGTTACTATTTCCACACACACAGTACCCAAGAGAGTTACGTCTTTATGAACACTTGACTTGGGCTTGTTTGTTTTGACTCGCATGATTTTAAGTGCATTTATTGGGAAAAACATGTTGGATTTATTTATGTGCCATATTATGATTTACGTCCACTCACTCTAATAGTTTTATTATTTATATGCTTTTCTCTGTGCTTTTTAGTTTTCGCTGCCCAGATTACAGTATATTTCCCGTGGTGGCACGTCATCTCAGGAGGCCTAAAATTCAAATCACACTTTCCTTCTAGTAGGTTCCTGATGTAACCTGCTAGTCTTATATATTTGTAATTAGAAGTTGCTCTGAATACTTGTGTAGTATTGTTCAGTTTGAGGTATACTCCTGAATATTTTCTGGATTTCTTGTAAATCTTGAGTTTTACCATATATATGGATTTTGAGAAATCCGAATGGACAATGGTGGTCCACGGTGTCTAGGAATTTATCTATGAAGTGTAATCTTCTTGCAAGTTTTTGGTTTGTAATTTTTATGAAGTAAACTCTGGCAAAAATTTTTGTAACTTGTGATGTCGTTAGGGCCTAATTTCGGTTTAGGCAACTAAATCGGGGTTGGGCCCTTTCATTTAGTCTCTTAATTTATGAATTTTAGATTATTGAATTTTGCTTCGATTTTCTTTTGGACTACCATGTTTAAGTCCTAATTATCGTTAGGGCCTAATCCAAGTTTAGACAACTGATCTACTCATTATATGCTTGATTCTTAACATCTTTCTCTTTACATTTAGCTTTGTTTTGACCTTAGTATTATCATTTCTTAATTTTTTGTTTTTAGGTTTTGAATAAAGGATCGGAGATCAATAAAGGAGGTGGAAATGGGCTTAAAACGCAACAGATGGAGATTTCCTAAATCAACTAGGAATGGTGGCGGCACAAGATCAAGATGATGGCCGAATTATGATGCATTTGGATCTGAAAATGTGAGAAGAATATCAAGGAGATCAAGTGTATCAAAAATATCAAGCATTTCGGCAAGAAGATTTGAGGAGTATCAAGAATATCAAGTGTATGGAAAGATAGAGATTTCCCTACTCCTAGTAGGAATAGGTAAATCTGTCTGCCAGCTCATCCAACTTCAAGATATCACCGAATATACAAAAAAATTATAAATATAGTGATCATATATCTCTTTGTAAATCTCTAGACGTCCTCTTTCTAACGAGTACAAGATCATAATTTTCTGAGCTACATAACTCCCGGAATACTCATTTCAAGATAGGCTGGCAGATTTACCCGGGTACACTACGAATATCTTGTTTGGAGAGGAAATATGCAATCCTTTGCCTATAAATAGAAGAGCTCAACATCATTCTGAAGCATCACTCATCTTAGAAGCTAGAGCTCTGCCATACACTCTCTTCCTCTTCCAAACTCAGAAACCTCCAAGGATCCACCACCCTCCATCACCACTAAACACCAACCTCCACCGAGTAGACTATAGGGCAAATTCCCTTAGATACTCACCATCTCCATTGAAGGATGGCTTCATTAGAGACATAGGAAAATTTTCGAGCTTAAAGTGTAACTCTACCCATTTTCTCTATCCTTGTAACGTTTTTGTATTGGGTTGATTAATAAAGTGTTTTAGTTCACAATTTTGAAGTGTTTTGTGTAATTTGTTTTGTATCTTAGAATTTATGTTGAGCATGTTAGACTTAGTGCATCAATTGAGGCTAAGACAAATTCCTTGTCAAGTTGGTAGATGTGTCATAGGGCAAATTCCCGAAGCACTAAAGAAGATCATGCATGTTAACTCGGTTAAAGACTTAGATACTAAATGGAGCATATAATATGACTTAGTTGTAAGACTTTGGTGAAAAAGATGAGTCGATCACATATATATATTAGCTTAGTATTTTATTTTTGGTGTACAAACATGTTTAAGTAATTTAAGGGTTCTTAATTGTTTACTTGTCTATGAGCTAAGCATGATTAGAATTCTAGGGTTTCTCTATGTGTTTGTTTACCACGTTTTGTTCTTATTTTTGTAGGTTATAAAATGAAACCCCCATTTTAAACCAAAGCGTAGTCATACATGCACCCTCAATCCCTAGTTAAGAACGACACCCTACTTACCAATGCTTAATCTTACAAAAAAGGGTTTTAATTGGATGCACGCTTTGAGTGATTTCTAAGTGTTTAATTAGGAGTTAGTTTTAGGGTGTATCAACAACTAAATCGGGGTTTCATAGCAACTACTCACTAAGCATAATATAAAGCAAGTTTAAATATATAATTGAAGATATAGAGAGATGTAGAGATAACCCAAGAACTCTCAAGCAAGCTAAGTAATCCATGGTCTTCATGCTCCATCTTCTAGGCTTCCAAATGCATCCAACTTGAGGTAGATGCAAAAGTAGAAACACCCAAGAAAACCCCAATGGTTATGGTGGTGGTGAGGTTAGATTTGTAGTTGTGGAGATAGTGTTTGGCTAGGCTTAGATGGGTGTGAGAGAAGATTTTAGAGGGTTGGAAGTGATGAACTAGTGAGAGAAAGAGATAGGTTAGAGAGAAGGTAGAGATAATTTTTTGTAGAATGAAGTGGGTAAGGAGAGAGAAAATCAATCTGAAAATTAGGAGATATTGTCAACATTTGAATTTTTAAATTAAAATGGTAATGTGGTCTTAAGATGAATCACCCACCATGACATGTGCAAGTCATGTGCCATCACCTCCCTTTGATTTCTTCTAGCATTTGGTTTAATCTTCCATAACTTGACTTCTGACCTTGACCGACATTGACCTTCCTTTCTCTGTCTCCCAGTTTCGCTCTATCCTCTCCAAGTTCTCCAGAAATGTGCTTGGTTTCTTCAAATAGTGATTAATTACCATCTTTAAGAGTGTTTCCATGCTAACTTCTAATTTCATAGCATAAAAATGAAACATAATAAGAATAATGCTTTATTCATAACATACAAGTAATAAACATGAAGTTAGAGATGTAATTAACACATATTTATGGTCTTAACATAGATAACACATAATTATGGGCCTAACATAGATCCTCATTTAAAAAAAGTGTATTTTCTAGACGGAGCAAAGTGTGAAGAATTGTCAAGATTGTTGGAACTTGCGAATTGACTGGTTCTCATTAGAGTCAGCCCCCTGATCTCTATGCCAAGACAGGAATCAGGGTTTACCACGCTTTCCTCTACCACCATGATTATAAGTCTCAAAACAATTGTTTTGATTTTCCTTACGTGTCTTCCCTTCATTGCTGTAATTCTCAAATATTTTCTTGATCTTAGTAGGCCTTGAATTGTTGTAGAGAATTATCTCAAGACTTACTTTCTTATCATCTGCTACAATGAGATTGACATCACAGAGTCTCTTATGCCAAGTATTGCTTGTGCCTCTTGTAGATATTTTGAATTTCCTTGCTTGCACGATATTTCTTGTGTATATGCTTAGTAGAGCCACATTTAAAACATGAATATTTTCCAGACGAAGCATAGTATGAAGAATTTCCATCATTCTTGCACCCGGAACCTGACTAGTTCTTGTTCGAAGTACTGGGGCCGGTGTCTTGGCGATGCCAAGTCAAATTGTGACTTTGGCCATTGTCATGACCTTCCCTTCCACCAAGGTTGTATAGCTCATAACGTTTGTTCTTATTTTCCTTACGTGTCTTCCCTCCAGTGTTATAATTTTCATTAGTTTTCTTGGTCCCAGCGGGCCTTAAGTTGTTGAGAATTATCTCATGATATCTCTTTTTTTAGATAGGATATTTATGATATCACTGAATATCTTGATTCTTTGTTGTTCATACTCAAGCTAGTACTGATAAGCAAGTATACTCATGAAAGATGGTTTCTTGTCACGCTTTAGATTTTCGATCGCTTGACCAAACTGTCCGACCATTCTAGAGCCCGAGCCGAAATGTGACTGTGAAATGCAAAAAAAAAACAAAAATGGTAAATTCAACTCGGATCATAAATGAAACAGTGCAAACTCTATTACAACCTACACTAATAATAACTCCTCTAATCTCGTCGTTATGTTCTCTGCTAATTATTTCAATTCTTGAGACCAAAATGCAATATGTTTAGAGGAGTGAGCTAACCACGAGTTGAGAGAGAGAGCTGGTTGTTTTGAACCTTTGCCAAAATAGAAAGGTTTAAATTATTCAACCTTATAAAATAATAAAATAGTAATCCAATTTCTGATGATCCCAATTTCATGAGATGAACTCCGTTAAATGTATTCTGAATGTCCACAAATTCGTCTCGACAAAACTCTATAATTTAAACTTTATAATTTTCATGAAGAAATTTGACCCCAAAGGTATCAAAGGTATCAAATATGATAAAGTGGTTCTGGAAAAATCATAAAACACACATTTTGGAACATTATAAATAAACTGGTGTCTCGATTCAACACTAAATTTAAAAGGCAAAATTCAACATTTCCATCGAAAATTCGGCATAACTTCCAAAAAAATTGACTATCCAAACCTGTAGAAGAAAAACAATCTACTACAATTACAAACACAACCAATGAGATAACCGTAACAAACTTAACTAAGAAATGGTTCATAATCTTGGTATCTCAAACCTCTAACGTACTAACAACCACAATTTATATATAATACAAGACATACAATGCAAGAGCAAGATTAACCCAATTAATATCCTACTGTTGGAAAGTTCGATGACCAGACACAATGTCTTGAGCTATATAAAGCACAACCTCCTTAACTAGCTAGCTAGTTTGCAGATTGGGAAACGTAGACCAAATGGTTCAAGGAAAGCATTAGAAGATGTTAATGTGAGCAGAAAAAAATAAATACATAATTAAGAAAAAATATGAAACAATTCAAAATACTTGTCCAAATTTTTTTGCATAAATGAAAATTGTGACTCTCTTAAAGACAAACTCTCCGATCAAAGAAACTACGCCACGTTGTCTAAAGATATAGTATAAAGACTATTAATATAATAAGAAGATGATGACTAATAGCGATATACAACCTCAATTATTAATGTTAAATTAAAGAAATTTATGAATAAATTGTTTGTATAGCATTAGTTGTCCGATTAATATACTTATCCGCTTAAACAGGAAAGCAACACCCACCCGACCGCCCGAAAGACCACCAAGGAGGCTTCAACTTCACTCGCCAGACCCACCCCATCCGAGCGCGCACGCGCCCGTGGGGCGCACACCCGAACGCACGGATCCCACATCAACAAAGGCACAAATCCCACATCGAAGAGCACAAGTGAGCACCAATCTCAACCACCTATATAGGTAAGATAGTTATGGCAGGTAAGGACATTCAATTCGATTCAATAGCATTCAATTCACTCCACCCGAACACTATTCACACGCATGTTCGCTTGACTGTTATATCCAATACACCATTTGACTTAGGCATCGGAGCGTTGAAGGCGGGGCACCCCGTCTTGACCCCTGACCGCCTGTTCATTGTTGTATTCTTCTAACAGCCGCACGCGAACACGTATACCCGAACATCCGAAGGGAGAGAAGAGCGCCCGACATCCGAACAGCCCAAGCGTTCGGACGAAGAGAAAGGAGAAGGAAGTCTAGCTCGTACTTGCTTCTGCCAAATTACGTCCCCGCGCGTAATTCGGTAGAAATATAAATATAATTTCAAGAAATTGCAATTCCCACCGAACGTTAGCTACACTTCTAATTTCGGAAAGGACAGTGTATCGAATGACTCGAATAATCTGACATTGTACATTTGAAACTAACTTCACATATTTTAGTTTTTGTCTTTTCTTTTCTACTTATGCATGAGAAGCGAAACTTACGCATGCAAGAACATACAAATATAGCTAAACACAGTCAATGATAAAATCTCCACCACTCGAATCCCTTAACTTTCGTCAGAAATTATACACAACAATCAATGGGCGTATAATAGTGAAATTTATCTATAAAAGACCCTGGATCTCCATTTTTTGATTCAGTGGAATTCGCTCTCTGCCTTTTAGAAGTCCCAAACCCCCTAATTGATTCTCTCTCATAGTTTTATCTCTTCAAGATGACAATGGCTAGATCTATTATTGTAGTGCTTTTGGTTGCATGCATGGTCGTTGCAGCCTCAAGTGCACAATCTCCATCATCATCACCAGCTACATCTCCCAAAGCGTCACCACCATCGAAGAGTACAACACCGACTGAAGCGCCTTCTACATCAAAAAAAACACCTACAACTGCTCCTTCTCCAAAGAAGAGCAGTACTAGTACTACACCCGAAGTAGCTCCAACTACTTCGAAAAGTTCTTCACCGGCAACGACTCCAACAACAGAGGCACCTACTGTTGATTCGCCAGCATCTCCTCCATTACCTTCCTCTGAAGAGGCAGTTACTCCCACTCCGTCTTCTACACAAACCACAGAGGCGCCTGCACCGACAAGCAATGGTGGTGTTCTACACAAGCTTAACATAGCCGGGTCTATAGCTTTTGGGGTTGTTGTTGGTGTCTTAATAATGTAAAGAGAGAATGACATGAGAGTTCCGAATATAGTGGGGGTTTGTTGATATTTTCTTTCAATTGAGTACCTATTGTATTATTCTAATCAATTGATTTACAAGGAACATAATGAGGCATTTTTATCTACCTGGTTTCAATAATAATAATAATAATAATCAATCCTGCAATGACTGGTGTCTTGCTGCTTACTTTTTAATTATTTTTTAAGACGAAAGTGAAGCGTCATTACTCATTAATAAAAGGATGAGATCAAATTATAACAAAAACTGCCCATAGCATAATCGAACGTAAAACAAGAGATGATTTAGAAGGCATTGCATGCGATCTGTTCAGAGACTCTAGCAAATGCTTTGGTTGTTAGCATAAAAGAAACATGATTGAAATTGGAAGCAAAGTTACGTACATTTTAATTCCAAGCTTAATTGTTGAGGTCTGCCGCCAAGATTTGGAGATAGAGATCAACTTAACTTAAAGAAATTAGAGGCTCGGAAAGCTGGCTTTGGATTCTCTTCGTTGTTATTTGTCTCGATTGTATTTGGGCTTGTTTGTTGTAAATAATAGTTGGACCATGTAGGTGATTTTTCTGTGTGTGCATCATGTATGTCTTGTATGATATTGCGAGAGGAGGCATATATTATCGTTCAACGGAAACTTCTTCATCGTGGCAAGATTAAAGGAAGTGCCATACAACGATTCTAGTTTAGCGATCTAAACAATACGGTTGTGTGTCCAACCTATGTATCTTGTCTGACATTGGGAGGAGGCATCTCTTGGTTCAATGTACGTTTCATTCTAGTGACAGGATGAAATAAAGTGTCGATTTTCATAATACGGATACAATTAATTTTATCTGAATTCATCGTCTTTAATTTATCTTTCTGTTATTGTGCTGCTACATTTGTAAAGCGGAGGGAGTTGCTTACATTGCACTATGCTAATAAGTGCGTACTTGAATGTATATGTATTAGGCTTATTTTGATTATTATGGATCTTTGGGTCTTGAATGCAATACGGCGCCTAAGTACCATGTCTCTATCATGAGTATGTCTTTAGTCATTGTTCTAAAAATCGGTCTACACCGCCTAGGCGCTTAGGTGTTGAATTTTGCCTCAAATCGGGCAAAAAAATTGTTTTCACCTTCTAGGCGGTCAATTTAAAAAAAAAATTTCCAATTTTTTATTTATTTTTATTGACGGTTCTAGGCGGGTCATTTTTTTTTCAAAAATATAAAAGTTTTAAATTTAGGGATCTAACCCTAAATTCCTAAATTAACTCGCGACACAGAATCTCTGAAGTCTTGCCTTGCGACAGTTAATCCCGACCAATTAAGCTCAATCCTCACTTTGTAGCATTTTATTGTGTTATGATTTTGTATTAGATAAATGGATTGTAAATACTATAAAATCTTAACATTATGTCATGTAACTTACAATAAAGACTGGATGATATGTTTTTTATTTAGTTACTGTGACTCTAATTATGTCTAATTTGACTTTATAAGGATCTTTATTAATACTATAAAACTACATAGAATCCGATTAATCTCCGCCTAGCCACCTAGGCGGTAGAAGGTACTCTCACCGACTAGAGCCGCCTAGCGATATTTAGAATCTTGTTTTTAGTTGTTTCATCAATAAAGGCTCAAGGGCTGTTACACTTTAAAAATAAAGAATATATATTACCAAAAAAAACTTTGGGAGATAAATAAACCAGCTGTAGACACCTATTGAGAGAACAAGAGTATATCTCCACGATATAAAGCAATCTTCAACATCTTAATCGATGACGGCAACAATGGGTCGAATATACATGTACATAATTTTACATAATTGTATTGGTTATTCCTAATAATCCAGAGTTGGAAATGTTGTCCAACCATAAGGGCAAGGGAGAGAGACGTTGAAGGAACTTTATAACCGAAAGAATGTACAGCCCATTTACCAAAAAAAAAAACAAAGAATGTACAGCCCAGGCTTGATTACACTGAATGTATGTGTGCACTTTGAATGCGATCTTAATACTGAATATGAATCAATTACATTTCTCTTTCAAAAACTAAACGTTCCTCGTAGCCTTGTATAATTGTACCACGTCACTAACATATATAGACAAATCGCTTTTGGGGTGTGGCTCGGCTAGCCAACAAGTTCTACTTGGTTTGAGTTGCTCTCAAGTCTGATGATCTTCTGCTTTGTCTGTGCACCAAGTTTAAACATGCAATTAAAAAATAACAAAGAAATGACGTGCATTATATATATGTGAAAGCAAAATCGAACATCTTCTGTTCAGCAAAACACATTAAAAAGAGATAGTCTCTCATTGTGCACTAAGAACTTTCAAATGCGTTGAAATTTTAAGTTGATATCAGCATTCATTCAACCGTTATTTCGAAAGTCCTTATTTTTTTTCTTTCTAATTCCATTAGTCTTCACCAAAAAAGCCCTCTCAATATTTATACTACATGAAATTTGAATTTATATGTTAATATACACCATAACACCAATGCAACGTTTTTAGTTTTTTTTTTTTGAAAGAAAGACCCTCCAAATGAGGAGGATAATTTGAGATTAACTTATACGACTAAGGTCGTAGAACATGGCATGCAGAATGTAATTTGGAGCGTTGACAAACCATTCTATGTTTACGCAAGAATCATAAGCATAGTTGGCTAGTCAGTGTGCAACCCTATTACAAGTTCTTGGAGAGAAAATAAGTTGCAATGAAGGAGAGTTCCGTAGAACCCCTTTAATGTCTTCCACCAGATTACCTAAGGTAGAGAGATCAACTGTACCATCTAGGCACCCTCTGCACACTCTTTGTACAATCTGTATCAATTGTGCAATGAGTAATTTCCAAAGCTTTGAGAAGTAGAACCTCATCCCATAAGTTGAGAAACTCTGCATGCAAAGCAGAGGATATTGTCACGCTCCGCCAACATTCTAAGAGTTGCCTTGAGCATTTGCGAGGGAAGCATGGCTCAAGGACATGATTGGAGCACCCTGGAAGCATCCGAGGGCAGCTAGAGGCACCCAGAGGGCGCTGCCCGAAGCAGCCAGGGGGCTGCCAGAAGCACCCAGAGGCAGCCGAGTGCCAGCCAGGGGGCTGCCTGAAGCACCCGGAGGCAGACGGGTGCCAGCCAAGGGGCTGCCAGAAGCACCCGGGGCGCTGCCAGACACACCCATGTAGGCCTGGGAGGTTCCGGAAAGGTTCAAAACAGCGGGGTCGATTTCAGAGGGGTCCGAAACATCGCGGTGGCATCCAGAAGGGTCCGAAATGGGATGGAGGCACCCGGAATACTACGGAAGGTGCCTGAAGGCCATGGAAGGTCGCGAAAGTCTCCGGAAGACTTGGAAGGCATCAAGAAATGTCCTGAACTCTCTAGAACCTTAGAGAGGCTCATGGGACAAGGTCACTCCGGAGATCTCTAGAAGCGTCACGGACATCATAGAGTTGTATAGATAGGTCTAGAACTCTCTATACTTGTACATGTTCTAGATTAGTCTAGAACACTTAGACTTGGAGGGGGAGGCTAGAAATAGGGAACCACCCCTCCCATTTGAGATTTAGAGGAAAGAACTCTACGAAGGAAATCAAGGAGCTTAGCTTATGAGCTTAGCTTAGGAACAAGCTATCAAACTCTTGTAAAGATTTCTTTAGCAATACAAGTTCTTCTTTCAAAAATCTTCTCCCTTTGATCTTTCGGTTGTTCTAGCCAAGCGTTAGCGATAGTTAGGCTGACTTAGGATAAGGAAAGTGCTAAGGCCGCACGAGTGCTAGCAAAAAAATAAGCTCGTGACAATATGCTGGCATAGTGCTTGCTAAACCCTGCTACAAAACTGCCTCGACTATTCCTCAATATACCACCTCCTCCACCAAATCTAGCATTATGTAAAAACGCCCCGTCTACATTGAGTTTTAGGGACTGTTCGAGTGGAGGCAGCTTGTTTTTTGAGCTCACTTTGCGTGGTTCCTTGCACGAATTTGGAGTATCCCGAGCTGCCTAAAACTCTCCATATAATGCCATGGTGCTTGCCGAAATAATAGTTGCAGTCTTGGATTTATCATTCCACACTTTATCTTTACGATTCATCCACAGCCCCCACAACCCCATCAATAGTTGCTCAAAACGAAGGGGACTCAGGATATTAGATTGTTCAAGTAACCACTCATTGAAGTTAAAACTTGGAGACATGAGCATTTGCAAGTTGAAAGGATGAACTTTCAATAACTCTTCAGCTGTAGGACACTCACAAAAGAAGTATTTAATAGTCTCTTGAGGATAGGAGCAGAGAGCACATCCCAAAGGTCCTGTAAAATCTCCGTAACTCAAAGATTCTTTCGTAGGCAAAATGTTGTTAGCAACTCTCCATATACACATAGCCACTTTACCCGGGACTTTTGCTTTCCATAGCTTCTTCCACAAACGCTGAAAGCCTGAATTACTCGAACCGGAAACTAGAGACGGATTCATCACCATATAGCTCTTCTGACCTGAGCAATTTTTTTAAAAAAAATAGAGAAATGAATTGAACAAACAAATAGATAAAACATCCGCATCGTATCATCTAAACTTCATTAAAATATTCAACGTGAATAAAAAAAGGAACTCCATATGCTTCCATCCACATCGTATAATCGCATCTTAGGCAATATTTATAATATTGTCCTTGATTTCAAATTTTGACCGTAAAATTTGATTTTTGCTAACCAATGTTGTAATGAGCTAGCTCCAAAGATTTAAAGATAATTAATTGGTTAACCCTATAGTTACGAAGACCGAAACATAATCAATTAGTTAGCTAGCCTCCATTTCTCTTTTTTGTATATAAAAAAAGGTATACAGTTTTGGGAAATTTTTAGTTTACACTTCTGTGCTGTTGTTAGGGTGAACCATCATTTTACCACTTTTCATATATGATCATTCTTTTACTTATTATTTGGGTAAAATATCATTTTACTACAAATTTTGAGTTTGATCATTTTTACTATCTACACTCATCAAAATTCGTCACTGTACTACCTGATTTTTCGATTTTAAACATAACACATAAATTGAAAGAAAGTTAAAAGTGATAAAAAAATGTTAAGTTCAGGTTGTACAATGATTAAAATAGAAAAATAAAGATAATATATTGATTAAAATCGTACAGTCAGATAGTAAACTAAGGTTGATGGCAAACTATATGTAGTAAAATGATTAAATTAGAAAATCAGGTAGTAAACTAAAGTTGATGGCAAACCACATGTAGTAAAATGCAATTTGCCATAAAATATTCGGTTAAGTTCAATAGCATGAAAGATTTTACACAATTTTTAGCACCAACACTACCAGCATAAGTACTATAGCCGACGACATAAAGTTGTCTGCCTGTTAGCCAAAAGTCATCGGCTATAGTATGACCGACAACATGTCGTCAGCTATAGTGTCGTCGGGAAAAGGTTGTCGGCTATACTATAGCCGACGACCTTTGGGGCACCTTGTCGGCTATAGGTCCAAACTATAGCCAATGACTAAAAGTTGTCGGCAATAAATCCACACAATAACCGACGACTTTCGAATGAAAAGTTGTCTGGCAAACCCTCCCGGTCTGGTCAAATTGTTTGACCGGAGGATAATATAGCCGACGACTAGTTTTGGCAACCGTCGGGTATAGTTTTGGCGGTCGTCGGGAATTTTAGACTATAGCCGACGACTTTGGTACATGTCGTCGACTATAGTATGCAATTTTATGAAGAAGAAAAAAATGGAAAATTCTGGATTTACCATTCCCAACAATGCATAACAGCTTCATAATCAACACAAAACACAAACTTATAAAAATTTAGCGTATAATTTTGAAACAAATGCATATAAACTAAATATTGCCAAAGTCAAAGTTGCGGAGATAAGATGGGTCACTACCATTATCATCGAGTGGATCCTACTGCTCATGTGGAGCATCGTGAGAGTGCTAGTTAGATGGAGTCCAACCTTGGGCCGGGACATTTATTCCTTGCGCTTGAAGGGTTGAGCTCAGGCCTTCAAAATTCCTAGCCATTTCAGCTTCCATCCGAGCTAACTCCTCAGCCTGCTGCCGGGCAATCTCTTGACGCATCTCCTGCATCTGGTGGGTCATCTGTCGCTAAGTCTCTTCTATCTTGCTCTGATACTCCTCAACTGTCGTATGAAGTTGCTCGTCTAGTTGGGCCTTAGAAGATCCCGATTTGTGTTGAAAACCGGGCGTGTTCTTCAATATCCCATCGTCCTAAACCCTTATAACAGTAATTTCTCCTTTGTGGTGGGAAAGCATTTCCCATGATCCTCGCTCGTACCCTTAAATCAGATTGATTGATCTGAGATATGGCCGGGGGAAGCTCATCATCCGAGATATTAGGGTTTCGCTCCCTCGCAAGCTAAGTCAACACCTCCTCAGGTGTTTCCCTTAAATGAGCCTAAATGAGCCTAATTGACAATGAAAAGAAAATGACATATTAGTAAACATACATTAATATTTTTTTAGGAAAAATAGATATGTAAGCAATTTGTAAAGTTGTAAGGGCACAATACTTACAGCTTGTTTGTGGGACTGAGGATGCGTTTTTTCATACATCCACATGAACGGATTTTCTTCAGGGTGTTGGGTCACTGCCTCCTTCCTATAAGACGCATAGGGTCTAGAACCACCGCAATGGTTGTCTGTGTTCTTTGCTCAGTTCCTTGCGTTTATGGAGGAAATGGCCTTGTTTCATAAATATATATTAAAAAAATTGATTTAGAAACTATCAATGTCAAATTATCCACAAGTAAATGCATATGATGTTAAATATATACCTCAAATCGTGGGACGTTGAAGTGGATTAGAAGCCACTTCCACTCGTACTCCCTAAGCATGAACTCCATAAGGGTACCTGAACGGTCAATGAACATGTTATTATTCTTCCGAAACTTACAGAGCTCATTCTTCCACTCTTTATACCTATATATGCGACACAAATGTTAGAGACACATTACATGATCCCTTTAATATCTAAATATATATTATATAACTCTCATCACCTTCCTCCTTGAACCTCATTTGCCCAGGTGGATTTAAGTTCCTCATGAACATTGAACCACACCTGCAATATCCCATTTTTTATGTCAATATATTTATATTTTAAAAGAATTAATTAATATAAGTAGATATACACAATGAATATCTAACTCACCCACATCGCATTGTTCACTTGGTCCTTCACGGACTGAGGACCACTCTAACAATAGAACAGGGACTTTGTCCCAGATAATGTTTTCAACCATGCCGGAGTACCTCCTACAAATGTTTCCCTCTCTCACCAATCCTTACTCGTCGGTCTCTATGACTAGTTGCTCGTAGGCCTCGACGTTCTTCTGAAGTTGCTTCCCTATAACACAGCCTCTGGTCCTCACTTTTTTCTCCCCTCCGACTTCTGTCGTACAAGATAAAATATAAAAAATTAAAACAGGATCACCCAAAATTAATATACAAATTATTGGAAAGTTTGAAATTAAATAAAGCATATATTTACTATTTACCTGATGATTCTAACATCAATGCGTTTGCTATCCTTGCACTTTTCAGAGGTGTATCAAACGGCTGAAAGACATATGCTTCCTTCGGCATATGCTTCCTTCGGGTGGATATGAATAAGGTTTCCCTCGTTATCGACAGCTGGTATAAGGTTTTCCGCGTCATCGATATCTGGCTGGGTAGGTACTCCCTGCGAGGGAAATAGAGGTGAGAAGGGAAGACACCTCCTTGTTGTTCGGACGATGATATCCCTGAAGCACCAGCATGGCCGGGAGAAGGACCTCGAGTTGGCTCTGGCTGGTTCATTTCTAGCATAAGAAGACCCGTAGGAGCAGGACCCATATAGCTGAGCGTAGCCGACATGTGGCTCATGTCTGGCATACCTTGACTTGAAGGGTCAAGACCAGTAGAGCAGGGCGTAGACGTCTAGCTCCTGTTGGAGAATAAAAGCTGCCTCGCGCTCTGTGGTCGTTGAGGGTTAGCCACATCATCATGCACATACGTCTCCTAGATGCCTCCAAGAAGTTATCGGAGACGATTGTTGTATGGGCCGCCGTAAGTCTGGTGAGGCCAGTTGTTCGAGCCAGACCCACAACTGCCGCCACTGGATCTGTTTTCTCGATTCTTAGATGTTACCTTATTTCCTCTACCCGAAAACAAATGTATGATTCTTAAAATTCACATAATTTGAGCATCTTTAACATCAATAAATTCATCAAACAATAACCTAAAACACAATCCCATAACCAAATCACAATCCCATAACCTAATCATAATCATTACAATCACAATACTCACAATCCCATAACCTAATCACGATTCCTAATTTTACAATCACAATAATTTCGACCCATAATTTCACAAACCTAATCATAATCACAATCACCTATATCACAATCACATAATTCACAATCACTACCTAATCATAGTAGATTAATTGAGAGAGAGAGTGTGACGACCCGAACCAGAATCAGCAATATGATCAGCTTGATTGATGAGTTTGTGTGTAGTCACAGAATTGTTCGACAGTTATTGAATCGCCAGGCTCGTTAACGACTAAATTATTGGCCGAGAATTGGAGCTGGGTCTCTTCTCGAGAGTCGTTGTACGTGTGATTACGAGTTCGTGGGCGGTTCCGGATCGTTATTTGGACGACCGAGGAATTAGTTATGAATATTTGAAGTTTCGACGGAAACGGATTTAACTGGCAGGTTTGCTCGCGACTAAATTACCGGACGAGAATTTGGTTTCGGCTTCTTCACGCAAGTTGTTCAGAATTTAATTTCGAGCTCGTGTGAACTTCCGGAACATGATTTGGAGTTACGAGGAATTAGTTGCGAATTTTGCCGTTTGTTGATTATTTAGTCAATTTAATGTGTGTTACTTTCAAGGGTTGACTTTTTATTCGGTTGGCCGATATGTTTGACTTTGGGTGATGTTGGAAGATTATGTCGAGTCGAGTTCGTGGCCGCGAGAATTATCGGAATCGGATATACGACGAGAAAGTTACGTGGGTTTGAAGTTCGTCGAAATGGATAATTATGAGTTTCCTATTCGGGAAAGCTATAAATAGTGACCTGCCTAAAAGGGAAAGTCAAAGACTTTAATTGGAAGTGTTGACCTGGTTTGACCACGTTTGACCGTGGTGAGGAGAGAGAGTTCGACGGTGACTTTGGCTCGCTGGCGGTGAGGAGTTTTCCGGCATCCCACGGCTTGCCTCCGGTCTTGTTCTCTTCGTCTTGAGGTCACGAGTCTAGCCCCGGTCATGTTTTCCGGCATGGTGCACGGTGGAGAGAGAAATAGTGAGCCAAAGTTTGTGAAATTTTGGGTTAATGGTGGTTTTCGATTCGGGTTGAGTTGAACTTCAAGAGATACTGGGTTTTGTAGCTCTCTTCAAGGTGATTCTAACCATATAAACATTGTGTTCTAATTTGATTTGTGGATTGAGAATTTTGGGATTGAAATTTGTGAACCAATTCGGTTTTGCTTGAAATTGACCATGTTAGAGTGAGAATTGGACTTTGGTGCAGTTGACAAAGTTGCTCAGTGGGTGATTTTGAGTGGAATAGGGGTGGCTCCGCCGTGAAACTCTCCGGTCAACAGCAGCGCCGCCGTGGACGGCGGTCAACGGCGGCGGTCAACGGTCAGAGTTGACTTTTTGACTTTCGACAAGTCGCATGTCATTTGACTCGAAATCACGCCCCGATCGCAGTGGGGAGGTTCGTTTTTCGAGTTGAGCGTCCGAACGTAAAGCGAAGTATTGAAGTGGTATAAACGGATTTTCGACGATTCGTCGACTTTGAATTATCTGTTTCCGAGAACGGTGGTTTCTTGTGGTTTGATTTGTATTGTCGAGTTATGAGCTTGAGATATGGATTTTGTGAATATTCAGGTGTTCGTGATCGTTGTTTTGGCGAGGGACTTTCCGCCGGATCACGGGTTAACGCGAACCGCGTTACGCAAGCGTGTGAGTGGACAAGTTTCTATTTACACTGTTGATTTTGCGAGTTCGTGGATTTATTGATTTCCGTATTTAAATTATACGATGATTGAGATATATGTTATTTTCGGAGGTGTTGTTATGTGTTTATGGGTGATGGCATTTATAGCATCGATGCTACCAGAGTTGAGAGATTCCTCTGGCCCAGAGTTGAGAGATTCCTCTGAAGCAGGGTTGAGAGATTCCCCTGAGTGCCGCCGGGGTTGAGAGATTCCCCTGGCCTTTCATCGTCAGGTTTGAGCGATTCACCTGACGTCGGGCTTGAGAGATTCGCCCGACAACCTCCATATATATATGTGTTGTGTTGTTGTGTTTTCCGAACTCGCACTGTTTTATATTGAGTATGTGTATAAATTGGTGAAAGGCATATGTTATTTTCGTCCACTCACTCTAACGTTTTATTTGCCTTTCCCCTGGGCTTTTCGGTTTCCGTGCCCAGTTTGCAGTTCGGACTCTGATGTCACACGTCGTGGTCGGAGGCATAGTGCTCGAGCTACTTTGTTTCTTCCAGTAGGTTTATTGTTCTACCTACTGTGGTATACATATATGGTTATGTATTAGAAGTCGCTCTGAGTTTCCTGTTGTATATGTTATACGATTTTAAACCCGGATTTCAGTAAAGTACTATATTTTGTATTGTTTACTTTACTGTTGAGATATTGAGAAATCCGGATGGGATTTGGTGCCCACGGTTTGCTTTTTGTGGCATAGGATGAAGTGTATTTTCAGCGTGCAGGTTAAGGTAATTCCACGCTAGTAACGAAACTTTGCCCAAATTTCGAAAAGTTTTTGTTGGTTCGTGTTTTCGAAAGGGTTTGATTCCGATTTAGGGAGCTAAATCGGGGTTGGGTCCTTTCAGAGAGAGAGAGAGTTACTGAAATTTAAACTGTGGCGAGAGAAGAGGTGGCGAGGTGGCTTCGGCGGAGGCGGGTAGAGGCGGAGAGGAGAGAGATTTTGGGGTTTTTGAAGTTTGGGTTTTTTATTGTTTAGGACAAGGAGAGGAGAGGGAGGTCGGGTTTAGGGGTTAGGTGATCGAATCTGTGCGGTGGCGGCGGCGACTTGGGAGAGAAATGGGGATTTTTAGGGTTTAGGTGAGAAATGGCTTGGGCTCGAACCATTTTCGGGTTAAAGTGATGGAGGACACCCGATGACTTAAATAAATTCTTGTCGGGTATACTATACCCGACAACGTGTTGTATGAACGCCTTATCGTATGAATGTCGTCGGGTGTAGTATACCCGACAAGAAATGTAAAAAAAGTCGGGTATACCCTGAAAATATTTTGATAAATTAGCCTCGATCATTTGAAAACACAGTTTTCACAAAAACTTGTTTCAGTAATTTTGGATCATCACCATTTAACAAACACGTAAATTTAACAAACACGTAAATTATGATCATCACCATTCAACAAACACGTAAATTTAACGCATTGATTTTTAACTAATCAAGGTGCATAATCAAAACCATCCCTTGAGTCTAATTCGTTGTCCGTGTTAATTTCTAGTAATATGTGTCGCTCCTCTTCACTGGAGTCTTCGTTGTCTTCATTTAGATTGACATCAATAAGTTCCGCTCGAGGAAATCGAACCACACTACTCGGACTCACATTGTTATGGCGAATTGTCAAGGAACCTGAAATATTAATTGTGTTCGGCTCTTGGTGTGCAGTAACTTCTTCATTCTCCGCGGCATCACCAAGTGTAGCAGCACTGTATATGTTTCTAAGAACAAAATGGTTAACTATTTTCCACACGCCTTTGTGCACAAGATCACCAAAATAAAATACTTGTTTTACCGCTGTGACAAAAACAAAAAGGTCATCTTCATAAAATGTTGTAGCAGTATTCACCGAAAATGCTCTGTAGTCATCGGTCCTTGTGTTCTGAGGGCTAATATCAAACCATCTACACTTAAATAAGGGAACTGTCAATTCCATTCTGTTGACCATGCACTATTACCCCAGAGTTCAGTGTTTTTCGTCTCACGTCTCTATGTGCACATATAAATTGCGCGTCATTGACCTTATACATCAGATACACTCTTGAAGTTATCTGTTTCATCGCTAAAAGCCTCAATTCGTGTGACCAGTTTGGGTTACCATCATACTCTACATGGTTCATCTGAAGCAATAATAACTGACATGTTAGATGACAAATGTCGCGATATTAAATTATATATATCAATAAGTATATATATAGACGAACCCAGCCACCAAAATAGTTTTCAAACTCCCTATTATGGTACTCAAGATCTCTGCCAACCCGAGGACAGTATAGATGGAAGTTTTTCTAGTATTGCATTTCAGGATAGTTAAGCAATACCCACCAATGGGCAATGACTAGCTCATACTGTTCCAACTGGTACGACTGGCAAATTTCCACCAACTTCAACATCATATGAGAGGATAAAAGGTTTGAACTGTGGTTCATCTACAGCCATATGTTGTGGAGGGTCCTCTAACCCTCCTAAATACAACTTAGTGTATGTTACGCACTCGTGCGCAAAATATGTTTCAGCTATATATCCTTCATATGCGGATTTATTAGCCACATAGTTTTGTAGTCTCCTAGTTGTCTATCAAGTTTAAAAGTTCATATTATGATTATTTCCAAATAATTTTAAAAAAATAAGAGCCAAATTCAAATGTTGAATCATACATACCTTTCCATAGGATACATCCAAGTGTGGTATACTGGACCGGTAAGCAACAATTGTTCAGAAAGATGGATCATCAAGTGAGGCATGATATCAAAAATATTTGGGGGAAATATCCTCTCAAAATTGCACATGATAAAAATGATGTCGTGTTGCATTTCTCCCAGGTTTGATTTTTTCACTTCTCTAATGCATAGCTTCTGAAAGAATCTTGACAGCGCCACTAACGGCTCCACCACCTTTTTCGGCACCGTCAAATGAAAACAAGGAATAGGCGTTGAAGCAGTATATGGCAGTCATGACTCTTTAATCCGTACATCTTATTGTCCCGGAAGTTAACACACCAGTCTATATTGCCTGCATAGCCTGAAGGATACCTGACATTATCTATCCACCTAAAAATTTCATTATTCTGATTAGGCTTGACAGTGTAAGGAGCTTGAGGGATTTTTTCATCCCTTCTCTCAACCACAAATATTTCCGTAAATTCATTCTTTTCAGATCAATGTGTGCCTTAAAGCCGTCTTTAGTTTTCCCCTCCCAATTCAGCATTGTGTCTACCACACTTTCGCACAAATTCTTCTCTATGTGCATGACATCTAGGCAGTACCTGATTGGCAACTTGGGCCAGTACAGGAGTTCCCAGAATATGGTTTTGTGTGTCCAGAATTTATGCCCAGGTATTAACGCCACTATTTCAGGATGATTGCTCAGTTGCCCAAAATCGTGTTTATTCAGCACTTCCAAAATTTTCTCCCCCGTCCATCTCCTGGGTTGCACACTCGTTTCTACAGTCCCATAAAAAAGCCTCAGGATCCTGCCGCCATGGGTGATCATGTGGAAGCCAACAACCGTGACACATCTGGACAATATTCCTGCAATGAGGTATGCAGCACTCAACAGTCATGTACTCGTTGGGTATTGTTAAAAGGCGTCCAAAACCCGCTCGTGAAGCTATATAGCTAGGTACGTGTATATATATATGTGGATCGATGTATATGTGTGTTGATTTAAATATATGTGTTGATTTAGAGTTGAGATTAATGGTTTGATATGCAAATAGAGTTGATATATTGTTGATTTTGAGTTGCTTTGAGATGATTTCAATGAAAATATGCTTGTGTATATATATATGTATATAAATTTATTTTGTGATTAATTGTTAATATGTATATATATACATGTAAATTTTTAATTGGGAATTGTTGGTATATATATATTTTTTTATATGCATGGGTCAACTTTTGTTTAGGGAGATATATATATATATATAGACGAAGAATTAATTAAATTAGTGTAGCTAGTTTAATGATAGATATATATATATAGATGCATGCATGTAATGATGATTTTTTAATTAATTAGTAGTGAATGTATATACAGAAATATATAGTACTGCTAGAATTTTCAGGATGGACAAGAGTTGGATGAGCCTTGAAAGATGGGATGTGAGATATCACCATGGAATTAGGAGTTTTGTGGATTTTGTGAAGGCTAACTGTGGAGAAACTACACTTCATTATTGCCCGTGTAAAGAATGTAAGTGTCGCAGCGATCGATTTCGTTTTCCCATTGATAAAGTCCAGAAGCACCTGAGTAAATACGGGTTTTGGGATAAGTACACTTGTTGGATTTATCACGGTGAAACATCGTTAGAGGGTCCGCATGATCATGGACAATTTGCTGAGAGGGCCAGTCCATCCTATGATCCAACAACGATGTTGATCAATGATATGTTTCCTAATGAGAGCGGTGTATTTTCTGATCAAGCACCAAATGTCCCTCCCGTTGTTGAGGGTTTCCCCCATATTGAGCCAGTCGAGCCATTACCTGGAGCTCATGTCAACACAAGCGGTATATATAAGTACAACAACCTGATTGCATTGCAACCGACTATGTTGTACGACGGTTGTAGTAAGACTGTTCTTGGAAGTGTCATGGGAGTGATGCAGCTCATAATGGAGAACAAAATGACTATCAAAGCTGTTGATTCTTGGCTGAAGTGGACTGCTTCACTACTGCCACCCGGTCATCGCCTTCCTACCACTCATCATAAGGTGCGACATATCCTGAAAGATCTTGGGCTTTCCTACATCAAAATCCATGCATGCAGATATGCATGATTGTATTCTCTTCTAGGGGAAAGATCTTGAAGACCTTGAAGCATGCCCGGTATATTTTACAGAAAGGTATAAGTTGACTCCTGCAGTCAACAAGAAAGCTGTGAAGATACTTTGATATTTCTCGCTGATTGATAGGCTGGAGCGGTTGTTCATGTGTGCTTTCACGGCCGAAGCTATGAGATGGTGGGCTGAGAGGAATTTGCCTGACGATGACACCCTTATACACCCTGCCGACGGAGAGGCTTGGAAGCATATGGTCAGGGAGTTTGATCATTTTGCAGCAGATGTCCAAAATGTTTGGCTGAGGCTCTCATCTGACGGATTCAACCCTTTTGGCAACATGAGTCTTCAATACAGTATATGGCCAGTTATTTTGGTACCGTACAACCTTCCACCATGGATGTGCATGAAGAAGGAATACAATATGCTCACTCTGTTAATTCCAGGCCCGGGTTATCTAGGAAAGTGTCTCGATGTGTATTTGAGGCCTTTGATTGAGGAGCTTAAGTACCTGAGTGAGTGTAGCCACCCCACTTACGATAGGTTCAAAAAAGAGATGTTCCAGATGCATGCCATGCTTGTTGGCACCATCGGTGATTTTCCTGCCCGCGGTATGTTGTCGGGCAACATTACCAGGGGTTACAGGGCTTGTTCAGAGTGCATGACTGTTGATTGTTGCAGTCCTCATTGCAGTAAAATTGTTCAGATGCGTCACCGTTGTTGGCTTCCAGATGATCACCCATTTAGGCAGGATCAAGACGCTTTTGATAGGACTGTGAAAACGGGTGTGGCACCCAGGCGATGGACAGGGGATGAAATTTTGGAAGTGCTGAATGAATATGATTTTGGCCAACTGAGCAATCATCCTGAGATAGTGTCGTAAATTTCGGACAAGCCCGAAAGGTATAAGTTTTGGACACACAAGAGCATATTCTGGGAACTCCCGTACTGGCCCAGGTTGTATATCAGACACTACTTAGATGTTATGCACATAGAGAAGAATGTGTGTGAAAGTGTGGTTGGCACAGTTCTAAATTGGGAGGGGAAAACAAAAGACATCCCTAAGGCACGCATTGATCTGAAAGCTATGGGACTGCAGAAACATTTGTGGTTGAGAGATGGTAAGAAAAAAATGCCCCAAGCTCCTTACACGGTCAAGCATAACCAAAAGCCTGAAATTTTTGAGTGGATGAGTAATGTCATGTATTCTTATGGCTATGCAGGAAATTAATATAATTATTCCTTATGGCTATATGCAAGAAATATAATTGTTGCTTATGGCTATATATGCAGGTATCCTTATGGCTATGCAGGAAATATAAGCAAGTGTGTTAACTTCCAGGATAATAAAATGTACGGATTAAAGAGTCATGATTGCCATGTACTGCTTCAAAGCCTTTTTCCTGTTTTCATTCGAGGGTACCTGCCTAAAGAGGTGGTGTTGCCGTTGGTGGCCATGTCAAGATTATTTCAGAAGTTATGCACCAGAGAAGTTAAAAAATCAGACATCGGGGAGATGTAAGATGACATCATTTTTATCATGTGCAAGCGTGAGAGGATATTTCCCCCAAATTTTTTCGATATCATGCCTCACCTGATGATCCATCTTCGCGAACAATTGTTGCTCACCGGTCCTGTACACTACACTTGGATGTATCCAATGGAAAGGTACAAATGATTCATACATTTGTGTTTGCCTCTGCTTTTATATGTAAATTCTTATTTTTTAAGTATCATAACATGCACTTGTTAACTTATAGACAATTGGGAAACTGCAAGGACTATGTGAAGAATAAATCTGCACCTGAAGGGTGTATCGCAGAAGCATATCTTGCGCATAAGTGTGTAACATACACCAACTTGTATTTGGGAGCGCTGGAGGACCCCCAAAACATATGCCGATAGATGAACCCAAGTTCAACATTTCTATCATCTCCAATGACGTGGTAGTACATGGAAGCTTTCCAAAGTCGTACAAGTTGGATGGAAATGAGGTAGCCATTGCCCAGTGGTCAGCACTGATTAACTGTCCAGAAGTTCAATATTGGAAAAACTATCATCTTCACTGCCATGCTATTGCCGGTGATGTTGACTACCACAACAGGACGTTTGCAAACTACTTTAGTCAATGGGTAAGGGTATATGTGTATATATATTTTTTATATCCTTATATAGCATGTGTGTACGTGGTTTTTTTTTTCTATATATGTTCATAATTTCTTGTGTACGTGGTTTCTTATCTTTTTCAGATGAACCATGTAGCAAATGATGGTTACCCAAAGTGGTCAAACGAATTGAGGCTCTTGGCGATGAAACCGATAGCTTCAAAAGTTTACTCGATGTATCAGGTCAATGGCGTGAAATTTATATGTGAAAATAGAGACGACCGACTGAAAACACAGAATTGTGGGGTGATGGTCCATAGTGGGTAGGATGGCGTTGACTATTACGGTGTCCTTCATTTAGTTGTTGAACTAATTTATGGGAACCGCATGAAAGTGCACTTGTTCAAGTGTAGATGGTTTGATACTAGCCCGGAGAACACAAGGACCGATCAGTACGGAATATTTTCGGTGAATACTGTTACAAGCTGGTATAAAGAAGACCCTTTCGTTCTTGCCTCATCAGTAAAATAAGTGTTTTACCTTGACGATCTTATGAACAAAGTCCCGTTGAAGGTGGTTAACCATGTTGCTCATAGAAACATATACAGTGTTGCCACACATGGTGAGACCGCAGATGATGAAGAAGTTACTGCATACCAAGAGCCGAACGCTTTTGACATTCTGGAATCCTCTACGATTCGCCTTAATAATGTGAGATCGAGGAGTGTGGTTCGAATTACTAGAGCAGAACTTCTTGATGTTAATCCAAATGAAGTAGACAATGATTCAGATGACGAGGAGCGGCACATATTGCCAGAGGTTACCTATGAAACTGAGCCAGACTCAAGTGATGAAGATGATTATGATTATCCTCCTTAGTACGTTAATGATGTACGTATTTTAGTATATATAAACGTGCATGTATGTTTGTTATGACCGACGAGTCAGAAATACTATCACTGAAATAGAAGAACTCGCACAGCTTTGTAAATTACAAAAAGGTGGCCAACGTCATATCGATCAGCCACATCAGTGTTTATGCTACATTAGACTTGAAATGGAAAATGAACACAGAGCCTTCGATAATGGCGTTATTTGTTGAAGAAATTTGGGAATCACACTATCACCGACGAGTTTCTTATTAAACTCGTCGGTGATAGTATCACCGACTAATTGATTATTAACTCGTCGGTGATAGTATTACCGACGAGTTGATTATTAATTCGTCGGTGATAGTATTACCGACGAGTTAATAAGCAACTCGTCGGTGATAGTCCTGTTTATATTCCAGCCTGACGGGGCAGGAGCCATTTCTTCAAACTCGACCTAAAACCTAAAATCGCCCCTCTCCGCCCCTCGCCGCCGACCGTGCCAAAATCAGCCCTCTCCTCCTCCCCTCCTCCCCTACCCCCTCCCCTCCCTCTGGCCGTTGGAATTCAAGCACCGCCGTCGCCCTCTCTCTCAACCCGATGAATGACAGGTCCTCTCCCCCCCTCTCTCTCTCAATTCGATTTTTCAATCTTCAATTTTAATTACATGATATTTTAATTAAGTTGGTGTAAATTTGTATAAGTTGGTGTTGGTATAATTTTTTGTGTAGAAAATATTTTGTGTAGAATATGATTTTGTGTAGGATATTTTTGTGTATATATGTAGAATATATGTAGGATATTTTGTGTATATATGTAGAATATATTTTGGTAAAATTATTTTTGTGTTGGTTAATTAAGATTTGGGTTAATTGATATTTTTGATAATTATATTGGTAATGATATTTTTGATATTTTGGTTAATTGATGTTTTTGATAATGATATTGGTAATGATATTTTTGATAATGATTTTGGTAATGATATTTTTGATTTTTTGGTTAATTGATATTTTGGTAATGATATGTAGGATATTTTGTGTATATATTTTTGTGTTGGTTATTTTTGGCATATAGAATATATTTTTGGCTGTTCTGTTTAATTGTTGGATGTGCAAGAGGTTTGGCGACAAATTGGCTTGGGGGCAACAAACGGAGAGCAACAAGCATCCTCATCCGCAATCAGCAACACGCGCAGTGGCCCTATTATGAATGCTCGCACACAAATTTTTCTACGTGCGCGAGAACAGGAGGAAGCTACACAATTCGGATCCTTGCAACCCTCAGTCCAGCCTCGACCCTCAGGTAGCAGACACTCAGGCGAGCGACCCTCAACGGGCGCATCAGAAACTCCCTCCATCCGAATGCCCCCTATTGGCCCGGTGCCTACTCCCCTTTCACGGGAATCATCTGAGGCAGATGGTGCAGGTGCCTCATCGTCCAGGCCTTGTCTATCTTTGTCGTCCGGTCTCTTCGTGCCCGACGAGATTCCTGTCATCCCTTAATTCGATGCTAGGGGGAGGGTTATTTTTATTGAAGGATAGTCGGAGTTCTTGACCGTGGAGGAAGCGTACGTGTTCAAGCCATTCGACCCCGTGTATCTTTGGAGTGCAAGGTGCATGAACTAGCAAACGGACGATGCAGGTAAATTTTATTTAACAAGAGTGATTACGTAATTATTACTTAAGACTATAAATAGTGTCAATTAATAATTTTGATTTTTTAACATTGTATTAGTAGGCAATCTCGTTAATGCCAATGGAAAACGAACGAGTAGAGGCCCCTGTATCGGGAAGAATCTTGAGCAGGCCACCGGGGGAAGGAAAATGATCATTAAGGCCAATGAGCGTGGTGAGGTGATTGAGACAGAAAACACCACGCGAAAGTATGCTAGCATGTCCGGGGCCGTCGTGCGGGACAAGGTCCCAATGCTGTAGCCAGATTGGGGTGTTGTGCCTCGCTACGTGAAGTTGCAAGTGCATAATGCACTGACTGTGAGTTAAATCGTATTTTCATTACGTAAATTTTACATTTATTAATTAAGTTCAAAGAAATATATAATTTTACCATTTATATATTCATCTTGCAGTTGTGGTTTGACGTGGATGAATGCCTTATTGAGACGTGGGCAGAGCGTCAACTACATATCAGGTGATGTGATTCGAGTTATTTGAGTATATATCAAGTTAGATTTTTGTTTATCAAGTGTTTTAATATCTCTAACATTTGTTTCTGGTGTTAATATAGGTATAAAGAGTGGAAGAACGAGCTTTCAAAACATTACACAAAGTACAAGGATCTAGGTCGAGGTGCTACCCCTAGCGAACTCCTGTTTAGGGAGTACGAGTGGTTGTGGCTGGTAGCCCACTTCGAGCACCCCAAAGTGAAGGTATGCATCCTGAATATAGTTTACAACCCTAATGTATCGTATCACATTGATATAGTTAGTTACTAATTTTTTGACATATGTTTATCCAATAAGGCGATTTCCAAGATGAATAGCGAGAACAGATTGAAAAACACCAAGTCCCATCATGCAGGTTCACTCAACTATTTGGGTTGGTCGGGTAGGGCACAGAAACAACAAGAAGTCAACCCGTTGGTGTTTGTTCATTAGAAGTTCTATCCACAGTGCCCAGAAGAAGCGGTAAGTCTTTGGCCTCATTATTTTGTAGTTCACATATGCATGTGTTAATAAAGCTATTTTTCTCTATTAATTTATTCTGTTTGATAATACGTTATTCATACTCGCTTTTCGATTAGGTGAGAGTGGAGGATGCGATCACAGAGGTCACCATGAATATAGCTCGAACCGACCATCCTGACTGCTCGGAGGAGGAAGTGACCCAGTATGCCTCTCAGGTCGATAAGCTTGATCCCCCTATAACGGCTCAGATCATGGCAAAAGCGTGCGGGACTGGGAGGAATATCCACTACTGTAGGGTAATGGGCTCGGCGGGCGAAAGAGTATTGAAGGACACTTCGGAATACTCTAGTGGGTCAATAACTTCTTCTAGGAACTCTAACCTAGCAGCGGAGCTCCAGAGGACGCAGAGGGAGTTGGAGGAGCAAAGGAGGGTGGTGGAGGAGATGCGGCAATTGGCCGAGCAGCAAGCAGCCAGAGAGGTCGACCACCGAACGATGGTCGAGCAACACCGAGTTATGGTCGAGCAACATACACAAATGATGACATTAATGCAGACGATGTATGAGTGCCAGACTACCGGACACCCGCTCCCCACACCTCCACCGATGCCTATGTTCCACAGTGTTCCACAACCGCAGCCGTCGAAGCAAGACCAGGGTAGCCGCCGGAGTTCAAATGATTTCGTCAACATGGATTTCATCGACTCTTAGTGTAGTTGTATTTTATTGTTGTTGTTTGTACTGTTGGACAATTATGTGTGTACTGTTGGATGTTTATTTATACGGTTTGTGTTTTTCACTGCAGGTTCTGGAATTGGGTCCAATCCAGAACCTGCTTTTTTTTGTAAAATGTCACCAGGTATTGCCGACGAGATGGACCTATCTCGTCAGCAATAACTTTCAATTTCCGACTAGATTCTTGATTATCACCGACGACTTTTTGAAAAATGTCGTCGGCAATAAATGTGGCTGTCAAACATGTTGACCCGGCGGAGCTTCATCACCGACGAGGTAACTCGTCGGTGATGCTCTTTTCCATTGCCGGCGACGTTATCTCGTCGGTGATACCTTTGAAGTATCATCGACGACTTCTTGAATATCTCGTCGGTGATAGTATCACCGACGGGTTGCTTCCAGCGACCTTATAACCGGCGACATGTCGTCGGTTATAAGTATCACCGACGATATATGGAGAAAGGCTTACGACTTTAAGTCGTCGGCAATGATAAAAAATGTGGTAGTGATATGACATCTGCATTCAAGAGTTAACTTTCCCAATATAGATTGAGTTGTTCAAGGGACAACCAACACGAATTGGTGATTGCAAACAATTTGCATTATTTACACCTAAGAAGAAATCATTATTATTAAGTTATGATCAATGTTGATAAATGTACCCTTTGGTGCGCAAAGGTATTCTACTGGCAGAATGACGTGAATATGTAACAATCAGATGGACAGCTCACGGTTCTTTGATGATCTAGATCAACCAGAAATGGTATTTTTTTTTTCCAAATATAACCAGTATAAAGCATACAAAAGTCAGTACAACTGACTACTGAGATCCTTTTTTCAAGGGTATAGACTATAAGTTATACCGTATAGTTATAAGTTTTTAGCCATTAAATAGTAGCATAGAGATTTTAATTTACAGAAAATGCTGACTTTTGCTTCTGCATCTGATCTTAAGCCTGAATGATATTATTACACCCACGCATGACATTTTCAACACTAATGCTGTAACAATACACGAAAGAAAAATTTCAATATATGTAGAACAATAGAGAAAAGACACGACATTAAAATTAACTGCACAATTAGTAACATGGACATCCTACAATTATACCAAAACAAACCATGATTGGCAGTTGCAATACTACCGCACTGAGTTTTGAGAAAAAAATTAGTACAAATTGTAATATTCATGCCCATAAATTATTTAACACTCTTTCTAGAAGCATTCTTGGTTAAAAATTCCTCAATTGCACGTGTCTATATGTAAAACAGCTTCCATTACAACCTAAACATAAGGACATTTTCAAGTAAGAAAAGTTATTATTAATACACGTGGAAACGCTATGTCTATATCTATGTCTAAATTAATTATTTATCGTTATTGGCCATGTCTAAATTAAATATTTTTCGTTGCTGGTCTATTTCTTTAGCATAACATTTCTCCATACTCCAATAATTGATAGGTTCATGCCTGCCAATCATCATGCATGCTGGAGAAGAAAGAGCTTATTCAGTTATTTGCATATCATACAGTGCACTCGTAACCATTTGTGTTACTAAAGGTCCATTGCACCATGTCAGAATATAGAAATCTTCCACATGACATGGACTATGCATATACCTGTGCGACTCTGGTCTATATGCCTTGAGAACAATGAGATTTTTAAGCTACTGTTAGCAATTGTAGAGTACATTAGAACCCCGGCCAGGAACCCGATTAAACATTGATCTTAAGGTACCTAACTTGAACAATGGAAAGTTATATGTTATGAGGGTTGCGTCAGAGTTGAAACTTATTGACCAACATTATAAAACTAATATATCTGGGAAAGATAAGTATTCACCAAAGTTGATAGTGCAAATCTATATGGAAACAATGAAAAATGACTGCAGATGACAATAAAGTCTAAACACCAGAAACGGAAGTTACATATTACTTATTCCTAACCATGTCACGTGTCATCAATGCATCCAGCACAAGTACTAAAATACAAAATACAAAACTGCATATTACAAAGTAATTATGAAATCAGGAATGCCTTACATACCAATTTATTCTAGATCATACTGCTAATGCTTGTAAAATGAGACAAAGGGAAAGATAATAAGTAATCAAACCAGCGCCGGCCCTGATTTTTTGGGCCTTAGGCGGAAAAAAAAAATGAGACTTATTGTTGGAAGATTTATACCTTCACACTTAGTAAGTTATTGGCTAACTCATAAGTGCAAGATTAGTCTTCGCCCGCAAGTGTACGGGGACAACTAATAATATAGAAAGAAAATCGAGTGTAGAACCCACGAGGATTAAGCACTTAGATTCCTTAACTCGAAAATGAAAACACAAAGATTATGACTCACTAGATAATACTCGACACTAAAAGGAAATACAATGCGAAAGTGTATATCGCATTACCAAGTCCTTTGAAGACTTAGCATTGCGAGGGATGATGCAATTACGGTGAGTGATTACACAAGTTGATTGGTTGATTAACTAACTAACTAAAGTGAAAACATAAAGTAAAGCGAATCAAAGGGAATGTTTGGTCGGCTAGAGATATACCCACTAGCCAACGCAATGTACAAACAATGTCCAATTTGTGATATTTAGGAATCACCATTGGTTGTGAACCGAATCTCCTAGGCCATTAAAGCACTAGAAGTGTTCGGCCCAACATTCAAATGTAAAACAAACTGAAACTACAACTCAATTACGAATTGTTTATCCTAATCATACCACATGCCTAATGAGTTCAATATCACTTATGATGAATGTGAATGACTTTCCTTCCTAAGTCCCTATTAGAGAACATAGAAGTAGGTTCTAATGACTTTCCTAATCAACACCATTTAGATAGAACATGTATTAGATCAAGTAACGAGTAGCTACAAAGCCCCTTCGAGTCAATGTAAGCTTGACCGAAGCTCCTTGAATCATTCAGACTTTAAGAAGGCTTCCATCAATGCTCAATCCCAATAGAAACTAAACCTTAGTCTTATCCTTTTAAGTGTAGACCTAAGTCATGTTTACATACTTATCTGCCTTAGGTGAGTGACTAATTCACTTAGGTTCATTTTTAGCTTCCTTAAACACATCTCAACATAGTCATGGCCAAGAAATGAGTATGAAAACATTGAATCAAGTCCAAATATGCAAACATACCACAATCACATCACAAACTATCAAAATCATTCACAACATGTAATTAATAAACTAAACCAAATTCAAATCCATAACTTAAAACATAGTTGTGTGTACATCAAATTCGCTAGGGCTAAGCCTTAACCTTCCAAAAGACAACTACTCACTATCCATAGCTAAGATAGAGTATAGATACATAAATTGTGAAATCTCCTCCACATGCATTGTCGACCTTCCTTCTCGTCTCCATGCATAATCCTTGGTAGAAGAAAGACAATAACATGTCTTGGCTTTGGCCGTGGTTAGGGCACCCAAGTTCAAGCTCCTTGAAATGCTCCAAAGTTTCATAGAGCAACTCCCCATCATCCTCACAAAATTTCATCAACCTTGTCCTTCCCTCATTGATCTTCCTCGGCAGAAAGTACTTGGTGTTGAACTTGAGTTGCATCGCCTCCCATAAGTAAATTGAGTTAGGAGCAAGTTTGTTGAACCATATCTTTGCCTTGACTCGCAAACTTGAAGGAAATACCCGAAACTTCAATTGTCCCGGATCCATGTTCTAGATGTTGAACCTTATACATGCTTCTTCGAACTCCAACAAATGAGAATAGAGATCAAAATGTGGATGTCCCATGAAGATTGGTAAGGTTTAGACAAAACTAGACTTGATATTCAGGGATTCGCCCTCTAAAGGTTGAAGAACAATGCAATCGGTATGCATCAACAAAGTTGGCAAAGCACTATCCCTCAAAGATCTTGTTTCAATGACATCCTCGTCCATGATGGGATCTTCCTCAAAAAGATTTCTGGCGGGATTGGCTCTTTTGGCATGTTTGGGTTTATTTTGAATATTTCTTCACATGAAAATCTGATGAGTTGTCCAGTTTCCTTGCCCATGATCAAAGTTGTAGCCTCATCACTTTCATCTTCTATGATCGCATATATCTTATAGCTATACATTGTTTACAAAAAGATATAAATTTGTTGGTACAAGAGATATAATTGTCGTTAGTGATGCCATATGGGAAAAATATTACATGAGGGTTGGCTTTTGCATGTTGTGTTCTTGGCAAAGCATTAGGCCACTATTTTCTTTTCGTTTTAGTTGGCAGAAACAACGGGGACATGCTTCATAGTACCATCTACTGGTTTCTACAAATCTTAAAGGAGTAGCTCTACATTATATGATTGTATCATGTAATGTTCCAATATGTAATCTTTAGTTCATGAGTAACATATCATTACATTTGTTGGTAACAGTTTGGTTTAGTTTTTTTTTTATCTTTGCTTGCTTAGGATCCAAAATTTTCAGCTGTCAAACCGTTGTTTGGTGATTTTTTGGAGGTTCTGTGGAGTCATGTATGGTTTCACCTCTGGTTCGGTTATTTCAATGGATTTCTGATATGAAAATCAGTAAAAAAGAAATCCCATTACTAAAGAAAACTGACATGAGAGTGTCATATGATTTAACATGAGTACCAACTCCTTTTTATAGGCTTATGCTTAAGGCACATCAAGATTCACGTATATGCGAGTATAGTGTGTGCTTGACATGGTAGGAATTCCTGTTAATAGTTAGTTGGGTTGTTAGTGTTGTATGAGTAGTTGTTGTAAACTGATATATATATATATATATATATATATATGGTGGATACCTTGATACATTCGAACTTTACAACTTGTTACCACTATCATTACAGGGGTGAGGGGAGATTTTGTATGCCTAGTATGTAAAGCTCAGTTGCCTTTTCTCCCCAAAGAGTGCCTTTCTGCACTTGTTTCCTGGCTGTGTTTGTAACAGTTTTTAAATTTCATTGCAGTACTGTAGTGGCATTATAATAATTTGAATCAAAGACTAAGCATTTAAATATGTTGGATAAAAGGGATTACCTTAAGTTTTGAATGTTGATCTCACATTTTTTTTTCTATTCTGTCTTTGAAGTGTTTGTCCTCTATTTCTTCCATTGATTGCACGCAACCATAGATGTCTGAGATATATCAATAAAGTAAATTTGTAAGTAGTTAGTAATTGAATAGTCACAATTAATTGTAACAGTAGTGGTTATCAGTGATTTTTTGTGTGTGTGTGTGCAACAGTGAGAATAGAGTTATTATCAAGTCTGTTCGGCACTTGGTTATAATCAATGAAATAGAAACGATGCATCAGAAACTTGGGCAGGGCAACCGTAACGATTTCAAATTTAGTTCTCGAGTTGAAGTGAGCTTCAACTGAATTTTCGACAACTCTAAAGGTAGACATTGTTCTTTGAGTCAAGAAATTGTAGATGTCATAGATTTGTCCTTCAGTAGTTCTGTCAGCAACATATTTGTAATCGCCTTCGTTGATGATTGCAAGAATTGCATCAGCATGTAGATTTAATAAATCTTATATTCATTAGTGAAAATGATTAAAATAATAGGATATAAGTGGTTGTTACTATAATTCAGGAAATCACTTTTTGATCAACGAAGATGAAATTATACCTTGCTCTCTAGTAGGATTGATGAGTTTTTCTCTCCATGTTCTATCCATTCAAACTTTGATTTTGAGATCATCTTGAAAGGGTCTGAACTGGTGGATCATATTAGATCTCTATGTTTTCTTACTCTGTACGTGGACCAAGGTAATGAAATCAGTTAGTATATCACAATCAGCTAACTGTCATGAATTGAAATCAGTTTGGTTTACAGTTGTGTATGTTCACTAATGACTTCTAGAGATGTACCTGGATATCCATTTTGTAATTTCGTTGTCAGGCAGTAGTTTGTGTTGAACGGATATGTGAGTTCTGTGAGGTTTTGTTTGGTAATAGGTGAGTGTTTGTCCACAGTTAAATATCAGGGAGGATATCGATAACGTTTTATATAAGAGGTATATCTTACCTAAAAGTAATGTACATTCTTTCTTTCATACGTTGTGACGACCCAGACCTGAATTTGTATAGTAATCGGTTTAATCCACGAGTTTTACAAGTAATCATTGTCTGTCATAATTGAGCAGTTTTACCGGTTTTATTCACGAAAAATTTATTAGGCGAGAATTTGAGATGAGTTTCTTCACGAGAGTTGTAGTATGCATGATTTCGAGTTCGTAGGCAGTTTCGAATAATTGTTTCGATAACCGAGGAATATGTTATGAATATTTGAAATCGCATGATTTAGTCGTGTTTATCCGATTAAGTTTGAGTTATCCGAAATGTGGATGAGATTCGATTTGGACCGTCTATCATATAGTGCCGCGAGTATAAATATCGGAATAGTCGTAAAATTGTCGAAAATCACTGTTTTGGGAAGTTTGACTGTCGTTTGACCGAAGGAAGACCGTTGACTCGCGTTGACCAAGGGAGAACCGCACCGCCGGTTGACTCGCCGTGGAATTTCCGTTTCCGGCAACTTCAGACCAAATATTGGTATGGTTAGCTTCCTCTCATGATTTCCTATTGTTTTGCAATTGGTTTGAGTTGATTTGGTTGAGATTTGAGGGAGAACGAGCTCGGTGAAGTTCTTGGTTTTTGCCGGAATCGGGTGGCCATTTTCGGCCAGTTTTGGGGTCGGAGGGGTTGGGGGTTTAGCTCCCCTCAACCCAAGGAAGCTTTTGGGTGAAGAGTTTTTGAAATTGGTCGCCATTTGGAGCTCACCGGAATCCATGGATTCTGTGGGACTTCGAGGCGAATTCCGGCCACCATGAGCCTTGGATGGTAGGGTCCTTTGAGAGAAGTTGTTGGGCTTGAGGAGAGGGATCATTTCTGGAAAATTTGGCTAGAATCCGTGTGATGACACGAACCAGAATCAGTAGAGTAATCAGCGTAATTCACGAGTTAGCGCGTAATCGCAGTTTTTTCGATAATTATGTGGTTTTGTCGGTTTTGATTACGACTTAATTATCGATCGAGAATTTGAGTTAACTCTCTTCTCGAAAATTGTTGTACACGTGATTTCTAGTTCGTGGGCGGTTTCGGATGATTTTTCTGATGAACAAGGAATATAGTATGATTATTCGAAGTTTTAGAATATCGACGAGTTTATCCGTTCGTATCGAGTTTATCCGAATCATTTTGATTACCAGTTTTGGACCGTCGATAGTCCCGAGGCGCGAGTATAAATATCGGAAATAGTCAAAATTATCGAAAATGCACTGTTTGGAAGTTTGACCGTCGTTTGACCATATTGGAGACGTTGACCCGCGTTGACCGAAGGAGGAAAACCGGCCACCGTTTGACTCGCTGGCGACTTTCATTTTCCGGCCACCTCCGGCTTGGACCTTGGTATATTTCGATTCCTCTCTTGATTTCTAGTTGATTTGAACTTGGAATTGCTTGATTTGATGATGAATTGAGGGAAAAATGTTGATTTGAAAAATTGGGAATTTTGGCCGGAACCGGCTTCAACGGTGGGAGGAGTTCCGGCGACTTTCCGAGGGGGGTTTGTGATGGAAATTGTTAGGCTTGAGGTAGTTAGGTGGTCCCTTGAGGATGGGAGGCCGTGATGGCCTCACGGTGATGGAATTGAGCGGCGGAGCATTTTTCGGCCGGTTTTGAATCTCTGACTTTCGAGCTGGTTTTGTGCTACTTGCCGTCATATTTGGCCTTTGATGTAGTTCAGTGATGTGTTTTACTCGTCCGATTTCGGCGGTCAACGGCGGAGCTCCGGCGACCCGTTGACTTTTTAGAATTTGATGATTTTAATGTCGTTTTACTCGTATTCGCGCCCCGATCATCGCCTTTAGGTTTTCGAGTTGATTTGGGTATCAGATTTTCAGTCGAGGGTTTTGAGTGGAGATTTCAGGAATTTCGTCGATTATTTTACACTGTGTTATATATTTCCGGGAACGGTTGGTTTCCGCGGTGTGGTGTAGTGTTGTGAATTGTGATTTTGATCAGATATATTTTATGACTATTCAGGGGATTGAGATCGTGCTTCGGGCGAGGGATCTTCCGCCGGACCACGAGATTAGCGCGAGTGCACGCTCTACTCATCTGTGCGTGGACATTTTTATATTTTCACAGTTATTGCGAGTTCGTGATTTTCCGTATTTATTTATATACGATGTTGAGATTATTTATTATTTTCAGAGGTAATATTTTATATTTTTTGGTGATGGCATTATTGCATCGATGCTTCGGCTACTCGGCTGATCACCGGTAGTTTGACCAGAGTTGAGAGATTTCTCTGGGTAGGGTTGAGAGATTCCCTTGTTATGCAGCCGGGGTTGAGAGATTCCCATGGCCTATCACCGTGGGGCTTGAGCGATTCGCCTGACCGTCGGGCTTGAGAGATTCGCCTGACACCTCCATATATACTTTCCGAACTCGCATTGTTTTACATTGAGTATGTATATGAAACTGGTGAAAGGCATATGTTTATTTTTGTCCACTCATTCTAACATTTTATTGCCTTTCCCTTGGGTTTTTCGGTTTCCGTGCCCAGTTTGCAGTTTGGATTCTGGTGTTTCACGTCGCGGTCGGAGGCTAGTTGTTCGAGGTACCTGTCTTTTCCAGTAGGTTCCTTGTTTCGCCTACTATTGTATATTTTGTATATATATGTACACTAGAAGTTGCTCTGATACGATACTGATACATGTTTTATGTGGTCTTTCTCGAATTTTCTATATATTACAGTTATGTTTACTGTTTATTGATATTGTTATGATATTGAGAAATCCGGATAGGATTGGTGCCCACGGTTTGGCTGTTGTGACATAGGATGAAGTGTTATTTTCCGGGTGCAGGTAAAGGCAATTCTGCGTTAGTAGCGTTACTCTGCCGAAATTTTAATGGTTTTTGTTGGTTCGTGTTTTCAGAAGGGTTTTGATTCTGGTTTAGGAAACTAAATCGGGGTTGGGTCCTTTCAGCTTGGTATCAGAGCATTAGGTTGTCAGATTTTGCAGACTCTTGTAGTTGGGACGCTTGGGGTATTTGAGTTTGTACAGCATGGCTGGAGTGATGACCTGACTGGCCAGCGGTACTCATCAATACTTTGGGTGTTGTGTGTTCTCAAATATCTGAGGTCACATGATTACGTTCCTTCTGCTTGTACCTAATGTTTGTCTTGTATCAGTAGGATGCCTTCTCGACGTGGTTCCCATGTTGATCGAGAAGCGGATCCGGATGAGGATCGCCAGACGCACGACTTGCTGATGCGAGTGTTGCGTTTGGAGGAGCATTTTAACCCTGTGGTCAAAGCTCGTACTACTGGTGCGACTGTCTTTTCGGGTTCAGCTGATCCAGAGATGTGTGAGGCATGGTTAATTCAGGTTGAACGTGTATGTGAGCGTCTGCGTTTTACCCCTGAGCAGATGACAGTGGCAGCAGTCGGATTACTTGAGTCAGATGCATACTTCTGGTGGGTTAGCACCGCACCGATCGGGTACCAGTTGATACTCCGTGGACTTTGTTTCGAGATTTGTTTATGCGGAGATACTTCAACCAGGCTACCCAGCAGCGGAAGTATGAGGAGTTGACGAACTTGAGACAGGGCAGTTTGTCTATGCTTGAGTACCGGGACAGGTTTACCTGCTTATCTCGTTTTGCCCGTGACATGGTGACTACTGAGGAAGCCAAGTGCCGCAGATTTGAGCTGGGTTTGAACTTGAATATCAAGGGGACTCTGACTACGTTGCCTCGGAATAACTTCGATGAGTTTGTCAGTGCAGCACTCTGAGGTGACGACATCGAGAAGGAGAGGCAGATGAGGTACTAGCCTAGACGGTTTGAGGAGGGTGGACCGAGTCAGGAGCCTTCCAAGGGGCAGAGTTCTGATACTTCCGGTTCGGCTTCATCCTCGGGTAGTGGACCATATCGACCACCAGCTGGTGCACCGAGACAGAGGTAGAGATGGAGGAGAGATCGACCGTAGCGACCACAGTCTAGTGGAGGTTCTAGCGGTTCCAGTTATCCTCGGCGTACCGGTGGCTCTTTTATCGTACCGAGGGAGTACCCATTGTGTAGTCTCTGTAGCATGCACCATGTTGGTCCGTGTCAGGGGCCCTGTCACTTGTTTTCGCTGTGGCCAGGTGGGTCACTATGCGAGGGAGTGTTTCCAGCTTGATGGTGCTGGTGGACAAGCGGCCCAGAGTTTCGGAGGAGAACGAGGTGCCACTTCGGGGGCTCGACTAGTCCAGTTTGCGGGCTAGGGTGGACAGCAGGGACAACCTCAGCGTGGATGACCAGCCGGGCAGGCCAGGGTTCATGCCATGACTTTGCGTGAGGGCAGAGCTTCACCAGAGGTCGTTATCGATACGTTACATGTCTTTGGTATTCCAGTGCTTTCATTGTTATATCCAGGTGCCACGCATTCATTCATGTTGTATAGACTATCGTCTTTAGCTACTGTACATGCGTCTCCACTTCCGGGGTTGTGGAGAGTGTTGTATCCGTCCGGTGAGATAGTGAGTATTGGCTGGGTATACCGAGATTGTGAGATTTTTATTTGAGGCCATGGCTTAGCCGCGGATTTGTTGTTGCTTGATATCGTCGACTTTGATTTGATCTTGGGTATGGACTTCTTGGAGACACATTGGGCCATCTTTGACTGTCACAAGAAGGAGGTTGTGTTTCGACGACCAGGCTTTTCCGAGATATTGTTTCGCGGCGATAAGAACACTTCATTACCATGTTTGATTTCCGCGATGAAGGCGGATCAGATGATGAAGAAGGGCTGTGTTGCTTATTTAGCTCATGTTGTGGCACTACGGCTGCTGTGCCGGACATCGGTGATATCGAGGTTGTTTATGAGTTTCCGGATGTGTTTCCGGAGGAGTTACCAGGTATACCTCCAGTTCGGGAGATTGATTTCAGTATTGAGCTATTGTCGGGCACTGGACCCATTTCTCAGGCACCGTATCGTATGGCGCCAGCAGAGTTGATAGAGTTACAGGTGCAACTTCAGGAGTTGCTAGAGAAGGGTTTTATTAGACCCAGTATTTCGCCATGGGGTGCCCCGGTTTTGTTGTTGTGGAAGAAAGATGGATCCCTGCGGTTGTGCATCGACTACCGGAAGCTGAATCTGGTTACAGTGAAGAACAAGTATCCGTTGCCACGGATTGATGACTTGTTTGATAAGCTCAAGGGAGCTTCAGTCTTTTCGAAGATTGATCTCGGATCCGGATATCACCAGTTGAGGATCCGAGAATCTGATGTGGCCATGACATCCTTCAGATCGCGGTATGGGCACTACGAGTTTTTGGTTATGCTGTTTGGGTTGACCAACGCCCCCGTAGCCTTTATGGACTTGATGAACCAGGTGTTCAGACGGTTTCTGGACAAGTTCGTGATTGTGTTCATCGATGATATTTTTATCTATTCCAGGAGTGTGGGCCAGCATAAGAAGCATTTAATAGCGGTGTTGCGGACTTTGGGTGACAATCAGCTGTTTGCGAAGTTCAGCAAATGCGAGTTTTGGTTGGACAGTGTGAAGTTTCTGGGCCACGTGATATCGGCTAAGGGAGTTAGCGTTGATCCTGAAAAGATCGAGGCCGTGCTGAATTGGAGTAGACCTACCACCGTACCAGAGATCCGGAGTTTCTTAGGTTTGGCAGGCTACTACCGGCTATTTGTACAGGATTTTTCTCGGATTGCTACTCCACTGACCAGGTTGACAAAGAAAGGCGTCAAGTTTGAGTGGTCTGATGCATGTGAGGAGAGTTACTTGCTCCTGAAGGAAAGGTTGACTACTGCACCGGTTCTGACATTACCAGACGACAGCGGTGAGTTTGTGGTTTATAGTGATGCGTCGAAGATGGGACTTGGTTGTGTTCTGATGCAGCATGGCAGGGTTGTAGCCTACGGTTCCAGACAGTTGAAACCACATGAATTCAACTATCCGACCCATGATTTAGAGTTGACCGTTATTATGTTAGCGTTGAAGAGTTGGAGACATTACTTGTATGGAGCCCAGTGTAAGATTTACACTGACCACAAGAGTCTCACTTACTTGCGGACATAACCAGACTTGAACATGAGGCAGCGCAGGTGGATGGAGTTGATCAACGACTACGATTGCACTTTCGAGTACCATCCAGGGAAGGCCAATGTTGTTGTCGATGCACTCAGTCGGAAATCCGGAGCTTCGTTATTCCATGTGTGTGTGGCCAAAGTGTCTATCTTAGCCGAACTTTGGGCTACGAGAGCCGAGTTCGAGTGGAATGATAAGGGAGCTTTGTTAGCCAGTTTCCAGGTTCAACCCGTGTTGGTTGATCAGGTTCGAAAAGCTCAGGATTCAGATTCTTATCTGTTGGACAAGAAGACCATGATTCGGAATGGGGTGCCAACAGAGTTCCTGTTGAGTGATGACGGTAGGTTGTTGTTTAGAGGCAGGTTGTGCGTACCTCGAGACGAGAGTCTGAAGAAGGAGATTTTGGATGAGACCCATTGTTCGGCGTATGCGATGCATCCCGGTGGTACGAAGATGTTTCGTACACTTCGGGCATATTACTGGTGGCGCAACATGAAGCGGGAGATTGCCGCATATGTGAGCCGATGTTTGATCTGTTAGAAGGTTAAAGCAGAGAGGCAGAAACCTGCGGGGAAGTAACAGCCACTAGAGATTCCGGTCTAGAAATGGGAGCACATTACCATGTTTTTCTTTGTGCATTAAAATCTGTAGGACTAACTAAACATTACATTTAGCTTGCATAAACTTTCCAGAGGTTTTATGATGCTCGGATTTTACTACCGAGTACCCTAACCTAAGTGAAGTTAGGGGCATAAGATCGAAGGAGAAGTCATTCATTCATGCATACATTTAGCACGTAACTTGTGTGTTTTCTGCACGTTCTAACATTTTTTTTTCTTATGCATTCACTCCATACTTCACTTAGGTTCTTGTGTGATTCATTTAAGTGATTATTTGAATGTGTTTTGCATGAACTCGAAGTGTTTTGTAGTATGTTTGCATACTTAACATGTTAATATGTGTGTATATGTCTTCTCACATAATGTTTCTAAGGTTTTTACATTTTATTTTGTCTAACATGGCAGAGAACGTTGTCTAGGTGTGTTTTAGTTCATTTCATGCATTTTAGTTCATTTCAAACCACTTATATACATTTTAGGTTGCTTAAATCATTTGCATACCTTTTAGCAATACATTTCGCATTACCTAAGTTAATTTTTGTGTGTTACAGTGTTTAGAAGTATCTTGAGTCTTTTTGGTGTGTTTTTAGTATACTTTGTTTTATTTATGTGTTTTACGTTTTGTATTCTATGCTTATATTTTGTCAAGTATCTTGAATTCATTGATAATCCTTTCGATACTAACACTTAGTCTTTAGTGGATGCTCAAGCTAATGAATGTCCGATCTGAATCCTATACCGTCTAACACGAAGTTTCAGGAAATCGTAGAGAGGATAGCAAGACTTAGAGCTCAATCAGAACCGCTGGGTCATCGCATTATTGAGGAAGGTTACGATTCTTCACATTCATCAACCGATCATAATTCAGAGCCTAAATCACAAGAAGTTACTATGGATAGTGCAAAACAATCTCTTCACCAGCGTACTTGCTCAACCGAATGGAGCAGCGGGCCTTCCAGCATTGCTTTTCCACCACCGGGGGAAAACATGAAGGATATTGAGCTGAAAAGTGGTTTTCTCCACCGATTGCCCATCTATCACGGACTTTCGAATGAAGATCCAAATAAGCATCTCAAACAATTCCAATTCGTTTACAACAGCATGAAGTCATCTGATGCAGATACAGAGCTTTTTAAGCTTAAAGCGTTTCCATTCACATTAACAGGCACTGCCGAGTCTTGGCTCATGAAACTACCGCCAAACCACATTACCACATGGAAGCAACTCGCGGACATGTTCTTGGCGAAGTATTTCCCGGCCTAAAAAATTACCGTCTTGCGGAAACGAATTACTGGCATCACACAAAAACCAGACGAGAGTTTCGGCCAATACTATGACCGATTCAAGGTTTTGTGTGCCACCTGCCCATCTCATGGATTATCTGAGACTAATCTTATGAATTATTTTTATGATGGTCTCAAGGCGATCGATAGGGAGTTGCTCGACGCAGCAGCCACCAGAGCATTCATGGACTTAAACGAGACCGAAGCTAGAACTCTTCTAGAAAATCGGGCGAACAATGATGCACAGTATGGAATATCTAACCACAGAGCAGTCGGCGAAGTGAGTTCTAAACCTGATGCGGATGAAAAATACTAGAAGCTAGCTTATATGCTAGAGAAGGTGTTAGAGCTCGAAGCAGCAAAAGCCAAGGCAACTCAAGGGCCTGTTTGTGGCATATGCCAAGCACAAGGTCACCATAATGACCAATGCCTTCAAGCGTCGGAGCAAGCTAATGCCATAGGTGGATGTCAAGGAGGCCAACGGTACAATAACTACAACAATTTTGGCAACCGAGATCATCCAGGCTTTAGATGGAGCAGTAATGAGGGAACTTTGAACCCTTCGGTACCTCAACAAAGCTACCAACACCCTCCATTTTAGTCTAGGCCGCCGATGCAGCAAGTTTCTTCATCTCAATCCTTCACAAATCCGGATTATGACAAGATGTTGTCAGAACTATTGGCCTCCACACAAGTTCTCCTTGATGGACAATCAAAGACCAAGGAGACATTGGATGCTCATGGCTGAGACATCACCGAAGTGAAGAAGCAACTTGGTCAACTCATAGATTTCATGGGAAAAATCAAAGAAACGGGTCGGCTTCCACCTCAACCCACCCCTAATTAACGAAATGTGAATGCCATTGTCACAAGGAGTGGGAACATACTAGAAGAACCAAAGACCAAGAGATCTCATCTAGATAAAGTGACCATCGAAGACATCACTCATGATGAGGAAGATGAGATCGAATCGGTAGCTCAAGAGGCCGAGAACAAGAAGGTGACGCCTAAGGTCACCAAGGTACCATCACCTACGCCATCTACCCCTGTACAAGGTAAGAACCGTATCCCTTCAAGTTCGGTTCATACTAAATCTTCATTTCTAGTGCACCATTCCCTAGCAGGTTAAAAAAACCCAAGAAATATGATCAATACGAGGACATCATGGACATCTTTTGGAAGGTGCAAGTAAATTTGCCCTTACTAGAGTGCATAAAGCAGGTGCCTACCTATGCTAAATTTTTAAAAGAACTATGCACCCAAATGAGGAAAACGAGAAAGAAGGAGTTCGTAAAGGTGAGCGAGACCGTTTCGGCATTAATTCAATGGCAGCTACCCCCCAAATTGAAGGATCCCGGAAGCTTTTCAGTTCCGTGTGTAATTGGTGACAGAAGGTTCGACGATGTAATGATAGACCTAGGTGCATCAATAAATGTAATGTCGTTTCATTTATATGCATGTATGAATCTAGGTGAGCTAAAAATTGATAATGTCCTCATATAATTAGCCGATCGCACTAACAAGTACCCTAGGGGGGTACGTTGAGGATGTTTTTATGTAGGTCAATCAACTCATTTTTCCAGTTGATTTCTACATCATGGACATGGAGGGGAGCACTCGAAACACCACGCCATTGTTGCTAAGGCGTCCCTTCATGAGGACTGCAAGAACAAAAATTGACGTTTTTGAAGGAACTCTCGCAATGGAGATTTATCGAGAGTTGGTCGAGTTCAACATCATTGATGCTATGAAATACCCTTCTTCGAGTTTAAGTGCTTGTTATTCAATGGATATTCTTGACTCTATTGCACAGGAGCCTTTGGACACCATTAGAGAAGATGAACTCGACGTAGCTATACAAACTAGAGCGGGGCTGCCTCAACACAATGATAACGCCTTAATTAATATTTTAATTGAGGCTTTGGAACCTAGAATCCGCGTGATGGCCATGGCTCTAGATGAAACAACACAAAAAGTAAGTTTTTCTCCCCCTTTACCAATTACTTTTGGTATTAACAAAATTGTTCCCTCAATCGTAGAAGCTCAAGTTTTAGAACTCAAGCTATACCGGATCACCTAAAGTATGCGTACTTGGGCGAGAATGAAACCTTGCCAGTAATTATTTCGTCTGCAATGGAAGAAGAGCAGGAGGAGAAACTTGTGAGTGTACTCAAGAGGTACAAAACCGCAATAGGTTGGACGCTTGCAGATATAAAGGGAATTAATCCAGCAACCTGTGTGCATCGGATTTTCCTAGACGAAGGCACCAAGCCTACAAGGGAAGCGCAACGTCGGCTCCACCTTCCCATGATGGAGGTGGTAAAAAAGGAGGTAATTAAACTCATGGATTGTGGAGTTATTTACCCTATTTCTAATAGCCGTTGGGTTTCCCCTGTGCAGGTTGTACCTAAGAAATCCGGAATCACCGTCATCAAAACTGCGGAGAAGGAACTCGTGCCACAGTGGACAATCACTGGACACTGAGTGTGCATTGATTATAGGAGGCTCAACACCGCAACTCGCAAGGATCATTTTCCACTACCGTTCATAGATCAAATGCTTGAAAGGTTAGCCGGCCATGCATTTTACTGTTTTCTCGACGGATACTCCGGTTACAACCAAATTAGCATTGCAGAGGAAGATCAAGAAAAGACAACGTTCACATGCCCTTTCGGAACGTTTGCATACAGCCGAATGCCATTTGGATTATGTAATGCACCAGGTACGTTTCAACGTTACATGCTCTCAATTTTTTTTGATTACATTGAAAAAATTATTGAAGTATTCGTGGACGATTTTAGCGTATTTGGGAGTGATTTCGATGCATGTTTAAACAATTTAGAAATTATTTTACAAATATGCGTTGAAACCAACTTGGTGCTTAATTGGGAGAAGTGCCATTTCATGGTTACACAAGGGATCGTGTTAGGTCACATTATTTCGGAAAGAGGATTATAAGTTGATAAATCTAACATAGATCTTGTGCGTCACTTACACTTTCCAACTTCGTTCAGAGAGATTCGTTCTTTTCTTGGACATGTAGGATTTTATTGAAGGTTTATCAAAGATTTTTCCCACATCTCTCGCCCGTTGTGTTATCTGCTGCAAAAGGAGACTCTGTTCGTATTTGACAAGGAATGCAACATTGCCTTCAACAAGTTGAAGGAACTTCTCACGAGTGCTCCTGTTTTGAGCAGCTCTGATTGGTCCCTACCCTTTGAACTCATGTGCGACGCCTCAGATTATGCCGTAGGAGCTGTTTTGGGTCAGCGGAACGACAAGAAGCCTTATGTAATTTATTACGCCTTTCAGACGCTTGGTGAAGCTCAAAGAAATTATACCACCACCGAGATGGAGTTACTTGCAGTGGCTTTTGCTTTAGATAAATTTCGGTCTTATTTACTTCAAAATAAAATAATTGTGTACACTGATCATGCAGCTTTGAAGTACTTAATGCTAAAAAAGGATGAAAATGTTGATAAATTTTGGTCTTATTAGATGGATACTTCTACTCCAAGAATTTAACTTCGAAATCAAGGATAAGAAGAGAGTAGAAAATGTTGTGGCTGACCACCCATCATGTTTGATAGGTGAGAATGAGACGGTTGAAATTGAGAAATTGAGGTGACAAACTTAAACACAATGCTAGGAATTTTATTTGGGATGAGCCTTATTTATGGAAACAATGCTCCGATTTAGTTTTTAGGAGATGTGTCCCAGATAGTGAATTTAAGCCTATTTTAGAGTTTTGTCTCAATGAAGCAGGCGGGGGACATTTTGGTTCGAGGAGGGCAGCCCTTAAAATTTTAGATTGCGGTTTCTTTTGGCCTAGTTTATTTTGCGATGCTCATGCATTTTGTACTGCATGTGATAAGTGCCAGAAATTCGGTAATTTAGGACCTAGAGATCAGATGCCACAACACTACATATTTAATGTCAAGATTTTTGATGTGTGGGGTATTGATTTTATGGGATCATTTCCTTCCTCCAATGGTTATACGTATATTTTACTCGCAGTAGATTATGTGTCAAAATGGAAGGAGGCAAAGGCCACCCGTACTAATGATTTGTGAGTTGTTGCAGATTTCCTACGAACTAACATTTTTAGTAGATTTGGAATGCCATACGTTCTAATTAGCGATGGAGGAAGTCATTTTTGCAACCGCACGGTGGAAGCATTGATGAGGAAGTACAGCATAAAACACAAGGTTTCCATACCATACCACCCTCAAACAAATGGAATGGCTGAAATTTCCAACTGTGAAATCAAGAAGATTTTGGAGCGAACCATCCACCCAAACCGGAAAGATTGGAATCAATGCTTAGATGATGCATTATAGGCATATAGAACAGCCTACAAAACCCCCATTGGTATGTCACCTTTCCAATTAATTTATGGGAAAATGTGCCATCTTCCGATAGAATTGGAGCACAAGGCATGGTGGGCCGTGAAGAAATTCAACATTGATCGAGATGCAGTAGGTTTGCATCAAAAGCTATAAATTTGTGAACTTGAAGAGATTAGAAATGATGCTTTCGACAATGCATGGATTTACAAAGAGAAGACGAAAAAAGATCCATGATAAGATGATTCGTGGGAAAAGTTTTTAAGTTAGGCAAAAAGTATTGCTTTTTCATTCGAGACTTAAGCTCTTCCCGGGCCCAACCCCGATTTAGCTCCCTAAAGCGGAGTCAAACCCCTTCGAAAACACGAACCAACAAAAACTTTTCGAAATTTGGGCAGAGTTTCGTTACTAACGTGGAATTACCGTTACCTGCACGCGGAAAATACACTTCATCCTATGCCACAAAAAGCAAACCGTGGGCACCAATCCCATCCGGATTTCTCAATATATCAACAGTAAAGTAAACAATACATATAATATATACTTTACTGAAATCCGGGTAAAATCGTATAACATATTCAATAGGAAACTCAGAGCGACTTCTAATACATAATCATATACGCATACCACAGTAGGTAGAACAATAAACCTACTGGATGAAACAAAGTAGCTCGAGTACTATGCCTCCGACCACGACGTGCGACACCAGAGCCTGAACTGCAAACTGGGCACGGAAACCGAAAAGCCCAGGGGAAAGACATAAAACACGTTAGAGTGAGTGGACGAAAATAAATGTCTTTCACCAGTAATATATACGTATAAAATCATATGCGAGTCAAATGCACATAAAATCAAATGGTACACGAGGGAGACTCTAACTCCTCACGCGTACAGAGCATGCAACGTAAAACATATCGCGGAGACTCTCGTGGGCTTCCACGCGATAGCACAGTCTGAATCACGGGATCCCAGACCCACACGTGATTCCTAGCCAGAAAGGCCTCGGGTCAGGATATCTACCCCCCCCGGAGCGTACTCGGGGATCAGCCGAGAAGCCAATGTGTATCGATACCACAACATATACTGAGACTGTACTCTGTGTAAACCAAATCATAAATCTTTTCCATGCACATGCATAAAACATAATATGTACATATATGTATATATTCGTATACGTATATTCGTATAAGCATAATCGTAAAACACATGCTCGTAAAATCATAATCAATCTGCATGCTCAAGTTCGTAAATCATTTATAAAGGACTCGCAATCAATCCGTGAAAAGAAAAGTCCACTCACAGACTTGCGTAACGCGATACGCGTTAACCCGTGATCCGGCGAAAAGTCCCTCGCCAAACAAACGATCACAAACTCCTGAATATTCACAAAGTCCATTATTCAAGGTCATAATCCGACAATACAAGACAAATCACGAGAAACCACCGTCCTCGAAAACACGAAATCCGAATACGACGAATCGTCGAAAATCCATATATAACACCTCAATACCTCGCTTTACGTTCGGACGCTCAACTCGAAAAAAAAACCTCCCCACTGCGATCGGGGCGCGATTTCGAGTCAAATGACATACAATTCGTCAAAAACTACTCCGGGCGAAAAATCGCCGGCGCCGCCGCCGTCGCCGCAAAATTCAAACCTGCCCAGAAAATTTCGTGCTACACATGGTTTCAAAGATCTCGACGATTCCAACAACTTTCCAGTTATAAGTTAAGGCCAATTTTGACCGGAAAACCTCCAAAAATCAACCCAAAGTTCCAAACCCTTACCAGAATTTCAATTCAACGGATCTCTCTCCTCCGGCCACGGCAACCCTCAAGACCACTTGGAAAAGCTTCCTTAGCTCAAGGCTAACAAAACCCCCCAAGGTAGAGCCACCAACTCGGCCTCCACGCCGCCACCCGAACACCACAAAACTCGCCGGAATTTCACTAACTTTGCCGATTCGATTCTCTCTCCTCCGGCCACCCCACAGGACGATCCACCTACCAATCCGAAGAGGAGCTCGAGCCCAACAAGTTTCATGAAGGAACCATACCCAAATATGGCCGGAATCGGCCTCAATTTCGGCGATCAAAATCGGCAACCCAAGGAACCAAAACGGGTCGACCCACTTTGGTCAACCCAGTCAACAGACCAAAATGGAAAGTGGACTTTCCCAAATGGGAAACTTGCTATTTATAGGCCTTCCCAAAATGGAAACCACATAATTCACTTTTCGGCAAACTTCAAATACCCATAACTTTCTCGTTGTAATTCCGATTCCGATAATTCTCGTGGTCACAAACTTGTCTCGACATGATCTTCAATTATCATCCAAAGTCAAACACATCAGCCAAACGGATAAAAAGTCAACCCTTCAACCAAATACATATTTAATCGACTAAATAACTAACAATCGGAAATAATCACAACTTAATCTTCGTAACTCAGAAAAATGCTCCGGAAGTTCCCACAAACTCGAAATTAAATTCTGAACAACTTCCGTGAAGAAGCCGAAACCAAATTCTCGTCCGGTAATTTAGTCGCTAAGTAGCTCACCATATTAATCCGTTTTCGTCGAAACTTCAAATATCCATAACTAATTCCTCGGTCGTCCAAACAACGATCCGGAACCGCCCACAAACTCGTAATCACACGTACAACGACTCTCGAGAAGAGACCCAGCTCCAATTCTCGGCCAATATTTTAGTCGTTAACAAGCTTGGCGATTCAATCAACTCTCGACAATCTGCGACTATGCGATTTCACTGCTGATTCTGGTCCGGGTCGTCACAAATCCACCCCCCTTAAAAAAATTTTGATCTCGAAATTTCCAAGTCTGCCAACTAAAAGGTAGGAGCACTGCCTCTGCATACTGCTCAACTGCTCAGTAATCACATCAACTGAACGACTCAGATAACCGACTCCACAATAGGAGATAGCTCCGTACTGAAATCCTTGTACCCTCAAATCACAAATCTGAACTGGCTCCACACAATAGCCAAGTGTTCCTGCATAAGGAACAGACAGGGTACACAATGCGAAACCAACCTGAAACACAGTTCCGCCACACGGAGCACAACTCGCACAAAAACCAATGCTATAGGCGATGCCGAACCATATGGCACAACACACACTCGCCTATGATCACATACAGATCAAAACAACATGGCATTTCACAATTCAGTTCACACATCTCAACATAACTCACACCCACATATCAACATAGTTCAAACATCGGACTCGGGCAATTAACAACCCCATTTCCGCTAATCTGACAGTCTGTGATAGCACATTCCACTAAATCAGAATCACACATCAACCCAAACTCAAACCAAACTCACTCCAACACAATGGAGTACAACAACATCCCTCAAAACGACATCACGCAACGTCAATATCACAGTGGTCAACAAACTGGTACTGCAAGCAATCTCGAACAACTGAAACTGCTGGTCCCGAATCCTTTGGAACTGCAATACCAAGGTCCACAACAAGCCCTCCAAGGTCTGAATAGTCCTCAAAGATCGCCCGCCAATCCGAGGATAAAAACTGGTACTAACTTGTAATCTGGTCCCCAATGCTCGCTGCAACTCTCACCAACACTCTATCGTAGATGATTGCTTCGACCAGCAAACTGGGACACAGGTACACCACGTAAATGACCAATCTCCGTCAAACACAGCTATGTCAGTCTGCCACTGAAATCGTCTCCGAAAGTACAAGGGAACGTACTAAATTCATCAAATGGTCCACAAAAGTCTGACAACTGGTATCACCAACCAAAGTGCATACAAACACACACAAATACAGCAACAGTCGCCACGTCTAACCGGAATCTCAAATGGCTGACACATCTCGGCAAATCTCTGCCTCCTAGCCATCGCCAGTCGACAAAAGTGGCATCTGCACACATACAAACCGCTACATTGCTCTTCATGTTGCGTCACGAGTAATAAACCCGGAGTATCAGACACATCTCCGCACCACTAGCGCCAATTGTGCGTAAAACAATGAGTTTCACATCATCACACTCGAACACAGCTCCCATAGCTCGCAACTCGGCTAATACGGAAACTCGAACCACACCTACATGAAACACTGAAACTCCCGACTCTCAACTGAATGCATCAACAACAACATCCCAAACGGATGGTCAAAGTACAACCTCTAGCCTTTCCCGAACAAACTCAAAGGTGCAGCCATTGTCGTGAGTCGACCCCATCCATCTACACTACCTCAAGCCCAAATATGGCCGAAAATGCAAGTGGATGAAACTCAAGTGCTCAGTGCACGTCCTACACTGCGCTGCATGCCGTAGTAGTAGTGTCTCGGACTCTCTGATGCTATCACAAGGACAGCTACACCCAAATCATACACAGGATATGCAACCACATAAGGTTTCCACGGCCCCAAACCACGAGCCATCGCTCTGCTACACAACATCAAAACATAACCAACTCTAAATCTCGATGCATCGCCAAAACCCATGACCACGAACTTATCACGATCGTCAGGTAAGGTCAAAACCGAAGCAACGGTCAACCATCCTGCAGGAGTAAGTAACTCTCCTCACGTGCATCGAACCACTCGAACTTGACGCCTTCTTCGTCAATCCGGAAAGTGAAGTGGCAATCCAGGAAAATCCTGTACAAGCCTTCGGTAATAGCCTGCCAAACCCAAGAGACCCCTGATCTCTGGCACAATGGTAGGGCAACCCCAAATCAACACGGCTTCAATCTGGTCAGGATCCACATCACTCACACGGATAGCATCACACAGCTCAAAATCTTCATACTAATCAGCCAAAACTCACACTGGCTGAACTTCGTAAACAGCTGATCATCTCGCGAAGTCCGCAAAATCGCTCGCAATTACATCAGGTACTGGTCCACACTCCTAGAGTACATCAGGAAGTTGCCGATGAACATGGTCGCAACTCGTCCAGAAACTGTCTGAACACCTGGTCCATCAAGTCCACACGACCTACGGGGCATTGGTCAACCAAACAGCGTGACCAAAAGCTCCTGATGCCCGTACCATGATCTGAAAGTCGTCCTAGCCACAACTGACTCATCAAACCTCAACTGATGGTATCCGAACTCATAATCAATCTTCAACAAGACTGAAGCTCTCGCAAGCTGATCAAACCACTCGTCAATCCGAAGCGAAGGATACTCGCACTCCTCTGAAGCAAATTAGGCTTCTGGCAGTCAACGTACCACCACGTCTAACCATCCATCCTCCGTACACACAATGTAAAAGCACACCATGCAAACACGCGGGGTCGCATGAAATCCCCTCCAGCAACTCCTGGAGTCGAAATTATAGCTCCATCAGCTCCGCTGGCTCCAAATGACAAGATGTCGGTAAAATGAATCCAGCGCCTGGTACAAGCTCAATGGTGTAATCAGTCTCCCGAACTGGAGGAACACCTGGTAACTCCTCCGAAACACACCTGGAAACTCAGGAACCACCTCAACGTGACCAATGTCAGACACAGCAACCATAGCATCCACAACATGAGCTAAGCAAACCACACAACTCATCTTCACAAAACGCTCGACCATCACCAAGAAACAGCATCTCGGAAAATCTGGTCGTCGAACATAACCTCATCCTCGAGGCTCTCGAACATCGCCAAATGCGTCGACTGTAAGTCCATACTCACAAGCACACCAAAACCACAATGTCCAGCTATTACAGATCCATGGCTAACACATAACCTCCAACAAGGATCTCACAACCTCCGGATGGATGCAACACCCTCCAAGACCTTGGAAGTGGAGATGCAGGTACAATTGCCATGGATATCAAACAAAAGTAACCTCGAAGAAAAGTCTGTCCTCAAACAAGGTCATGGCACGAACTCCAACATGCCCAACTAGTCGTGCACGTCAAGTACGATTTGCTGAATAACTCGTCAAAGGGTACATTGATCAGACTACAGGAACAACATGAGGATCTCCTCGTAAACTCTGGGCTACCAAACCGCTAACAAAGCTGGCTGAGGGCGCTTCCTCGTAACGTGACCCTCCTGGCCACCACAATGGCAACTGAAAGTGTTCCACAAACACAAATAACCGCAACACCTGCTGCGGGAAAGGATCACCAACGATCGCCCAACTCATGCCACAGGACCAAGTCCGCTACACTGTGATCTCCGCCATCGACAAACGGATCCTCTGCCTGATCTGATGGTCACAACAATATCGGAGAGGTCGCAGCCTGATGAAGTCACTGATCCCAAAGTGTCGGAACCTAACCTCATCAAAATCTCGACTAAGTCCACTTCTTCAAACCATCACATCAGAAACCGTGTACATCATTCCTTCTCAATAGCCTCGCCACTGAGTGCAGCACACAAAGCTCCTCATGGAAATCTCGAGGCACATCAATCATACTCTCTCTAATACTCAGGTTCAGACTCATCTCGAACCTCGTGCACACCTCCCTCTGAAGCCACATAACACGTGCAAACAGGAACAAACATGTGAACAATGCATCTCTGCCTCAGGTGGACAAACACTCCACATTCGAATGCTGAGAAGCCTGATAAAATCATTACCGTATAAACAACACCCTGAATGTAGGCCATGGAGTCGCAACCGGAACTCACACAACACCAGCCCACCAAATACACTGATGTAACTCAGGCAAACATCAACTGCCACAATTCTCAGCTCTGAGGCAACATACAGACGCTCATACACACAAAACCAGGCAAATCGTGCCACACAGTTCACTGAACTCTGAATACCCATCCAAATCCACAATCTCTGGCAAATCGCGCGTCGATTGATCCTCAATAGGATCCACAACCGAAACGACACGGAAAGCATGTCAGGAGGCATCCTAATGAATACAATATCATTCACAACAAGTGGAACGTAATCATGGAACTTCAAATATTTGAAAGCATACAACACCCGGAATTTGATGATTATCCGCCGGCCGGTCGGGTCACCATTCCAGACATGCTGTACATTCTCAAATATCCTTAGTAGACACGACTACAGAAGTCTACAGAACCTATAACCTAATGCTCTGATACCAAGCTGAAAGGACCCAACCCTGATTTAGCTCCCTAAACCGGAGTCAAACCCCTTCGAAAACACGAACCAACAAAAACTTTTCGAAATTTGGGCAGAGTTTCGTTACTAACGTGGAATTACCGTTACCTGCACGCGAAAAATACACTTCATCCTATGCCACAAAAAGCAAACCGTGGGCACCAATCCCATCCGGATTTCTCAATATATCAACAGTAAAGTAAACAATACATATAATATATACTTTACTGAAATCCGGGTAAAATCGTATAACATATTCAATAGGAAACTCAGAGCGACTTCTAATACATAATCATATACGCATACCACAGTAGGTAGAACAATAAACCTACTGGATGAAACAAAGTAGCTCGAGTACTATGCCTCCGACCACGACGTGCGACACCAGAGCCTGAACTGCAAACTGGGCACGGAAACCGAAAAGCCCAGGGGAAAGACATAAAACACGTTAGAGTGAGTGGACGAAAATAAATGTCTTTCACCAGTAATATATACGTATAAAATCATATGCGAGTCAAATGCACATAAAATCAAATGGTACACGAGGGAGACTCTAACTCCTCACGCGTACAGAGCATGCAACGTAAAACATATCGCGGAGACTCTCGTGGGCTTCCACGCGATAGCACAGTCTGAATCACGGGATCCCAGACCCACACGTGATTCCTAGCCAGAAAGGCCTCGGGTCATGATATATGTCCCCCCCGGAGCGTACTCGGGGATCAGCCGAGAAGCCAATGTGTATCGATACCACAACATATACTGAGACTGTACTCTGTGTAAACCAAATCATAAATCTTTTCCATGCACATGCATAAAACATAATATGTCCATATATGTATATATTCGTATACGTATATTCGTATAAGCATAATCGTAAAACACATGCTCGTAAAATCATAATCAATCTGCATGCTCAAGTTCGTAAATCATTTATAAAGGACTCGCAATCAATCCGTGAAAAGAAAAGTCCACTCACAGACTTGCATAACGCGATACGCGTTAACCCGTGATCTGGCGGAAAGTCCCTCGCCAAAAAAACGATCACAAACTCCTGAATATTCACAAAGTCCATTATTCAAGGTCATAATCCGACAATACAAGACAAATCACGAGAAACCACCGTCCTCGAAAACACGAAATCCGAATACGACGAATCTTCAAAAATCCATATATAACACCTCAATACCTCGCTTTACGTTCGGACGCTCAACTCAAAAAACGAACCTCCCCACTGCGATCGGGACGCGATTTTGAGTCAAATGACATGCAATTCGTCAAAAACTACTCCGGGCGAAAAATCGCCGCCGCCGCCGCCGTCACCGCAAAATTCAAACCTGCCCAGAAAATTTCGTGCTACACATGGTTTCAAAGATCTCGACGATTCCAACAACTTTCCAGTTATAAGTTAAGGCCAATTTTGACCGGAAAACCTCCAAAAATCAACCCAAAGTTCCAAACCCTTACCGGAATTTCAATTCAACGGATCTCTCTCCTCCGGCCACGGCAACCCTCAAGACCACTTGGAAAAGCTTCCTTAGCTCAAGGCTAACAAAACCCCCCAAGGTAGAGCCACCAACTCGGCCTCCACGCCGCCACCCGAACACCACAAAACTCGCCGGAATTTCACTAACTTTGCCGATTCGATTCTCTCTCCTCCGGCCACCCCACGGGACGATCCACCTACCAATCCAAACAGGAGCTCGAGCCCAACAAGTTTCATGAAGGAACCATACCCAAATATGGCCGGAATCGGCCTCAATTTCGGCGAACAAAATCGGCAACCCAAGGAACCAAAACGGGTCGACCCACTTTGGTCAACCCAGTCAACAGACCAAAATGGAAAGTGGACTTTCCCAAATGGGAAACTTGCTATTTATAGGCCTTCCCAAAATGGAAACCACATAATTCACTTTTCGGCAAACTTAAAATACCCATAACTTTCTCATCGAAATTCCGATTCCGATAATTCTCGCGGTCACAAACTCGTCTTGACATGATATTCAATTATCATCCAAAGTCAAACACATCGGCAAAACGGATAAAAAGTCAACCCTTCAACCAAATACATATTTAATCGACTAAATAACTAACAATCGGAAATAATCACAACTTAATCTTCGTAACTCAGAAAAATGCTCCGGAAGTTCGCACAAACTCGAAATTAAATTCTGAACAACTTCCGTGAAGAAGCCGAAACCAAATTCTCGTCCGGTAATTTAGTCGCTAAGTACCTCGCCATATTAATCCGTTTTCGTCGAAACTTCAAATATCCATAACTAATTCCTCGGTCGTCCAAACAACGATCCGGAACCGCCCACAAACTCGTAATCACACTTACAACGACTCTCGAGAAGAGACCCAGCTCCAATTCTCGGCCAATATTTTAGTCGTTAACAAGCTTGGCGATTCAATCAACTCTCGGCAATCTGCGACTATGCGATTTCACTGCTGATTCTGGTCCGGGTCGTCACATGCAACTCCAAGAACCGGCCATTTCGGAAGCAAAATGATGCATCACGTCTAAGCTAAGACGTAAAATAAGCGCTCATTGGGACGCAACCCAATGGAGAAGAAGACGACATATTTGCTTTCTTCTCCCTTTTTCCTTAATTTAGTTGCTTTTGCATTTTAAATTAGAATTTTCGTAGATCCTATATTTCGTTCTTAATTCTATACTTTTACTTTAGTACATTGAGGGCAATGTAGAGTTTAAGTGTGGGGGAAGGGTTTACAATTTAATTATGTCTAAATAGTGTTTTTCAAAGTCTTTAGGATGCTCTTAACTAGTCGATGATGAAATTGGACCGAAACGAACACATATAGCATATGAATCACATGCATCGAATTCTTGTGCTAATTGAGATATTCTATGTGTTTTTAACATGTAGTAGGTATGATTTGCAAAACATGGTACATAAATTGCATGCTTGAATAAGTTTTTAATCATATGAACCCTGTGTGAGCTTTTGAGCTATCTGTTCTTTATTCCTCGAGTGAATATACATCCATTTCGTAGCTACTAGCTTATATATGCCTCATTTGATTGCTTGCCATAGATTTTAATGAACTACAGAATGCTAGAATTTACTCATGTCAATTTGCAAAACTTTTGAATTGATACATACTCTGATTTTAGATATGATTAAAGGTATTTAGGATTTTCCACCACGTGGCCAAATTCACCATGAATCCCATTATGTGAGCATAAATTGTGACACCCTTAGATAAACCAATTGAGCGCACATTAAGCTTTTCTTTCATCACCATATATACCTAAACACTTACCCTGGTGAGAAAGATTGAAGGAGTTAATGTGAGTTTGGGGAAAGACTTGTCCAAATAGCTTTAAAAGTATGAGATTGCGAACAAAAAAAATATTGAGAGAATGAAAAGAAAATAATATATATCTCTCATGGAAATATTTTGTGTTCTAAGTATAACCATTTGGATTAATATCCCCCTTATTTGCGGATTTGGAGGTTACAACGAATTGAAGGCCCAAAAATGAACAAATTTGGTCTTTATCCTGTCCGAAAAGCTCAAAGGGTAGTTTAGATTTCGAATGCCTTAGCATTAGCCATCACAACCTTTTCTAAAAAGTTCTTTATGATCCTTAAAATGAGTAGCTTTCAATTAGTAGAGTAAGTTACATGAGTAAGCTTATGGTTTTGGTTCATTTGTGCAAGTAATTAACTCCATTCATGAGATTTTCGTTTAAATTCATATACACTTTAAGTGAACCCTTTTCATGAGTGCAAAATATGATGAGTGCATCCTTGTGAGCCGATTAAACCTTTATTCAAAGCATTCATAACTATAACATAACCATTGTTTTCTCCATATCTTACTTGTTCATTACATGATCATATCTCAATTATCTCTTGAATTCGTTGAGCATACAAGTTGAAAATCATGTCAGCCATCGCCATACACTTATGAAAATTCTGAGACAAATTTTAGCTAAGGGCTTAGTTTTATTTTTGTTCATACCTTTGAGATGAGTTACTACTTGATGATAAGGTGTGTTCTTTCTTTTCTTTTAATTCTTAGAGAGTCTTAGTTTAACTTAGTGTTTGTTAAGGGACTAGAAAAGTTTAAGTGTGAGGGAATTTGATATACGCATTTTATGCTCGATTCTTAACGCATTTCCTTTTACGTTTAGCTTTGTTATTTTCTTAGTTTTTATGTTTTTAACTTAGTTTACCTTTTTTAGGTCAAATACGAAGTAAAAGAATAATAGGTGCACTTCGGAGGATTTTTGCAATTTCGGAGCATCGGAGATAGGCCGGCCCATAAAGTGTTTTTTAGGCCCATTTGTCAAAGTTTATTTTGGCCCAAAGTGGAGGCCCAAGTCATGTAATTCGGCAGCCCTAGCCACTTGGTGAAGAGGAAAAGTCAAGAATGGCAAGCTTAGTGACTAGGCTTGGTGACTCAAGCTTGGTGACTCATTCTTGATGACTAAGGGGATGACTCAAGGCTTATCTTGGTTATTCTTAGCTGATCTTGATGACTAAGGCGTTGACTAGGGGCATGACTATGGGTGATGACGAAGGGAACATTAGTGGATCAGCCAAGTTGGAAGGAAGAGGCAAGGCAATCCCTTGGCCTATATATAAGGGTTGGCCAGCCAAGAAGAGGGCATCACTCATTTCACTTGCCAAAGCTCTACACAAATACCTCTCCTCCACAAACACATCAAGGATTCCCTCCAAGCCGAAGCACTCCATCCTCCACAAGCATCGGTGTGACGACCCGAACCAGAATTAGTAGTGGAATCGGGATGATTCACGTGTTAGCGCGAAATCGCGGTTTATCGTTAAATGTGTGATCTGTCGGTTTAATTCGCGACTTAATTTTCGGCCAAGAATTTGAGTTGAGTCTCTTCTCGAGAGTTGTAGTACACGTGATTTTGAGACTGTGGGCAGTTCCGGATGATTTTTCTGATAACCGAGGAATATAATATGATTATTTGAAGTTTTGGTTTAACGACGAGTTTATCCGTTCGTATCGTGTTTATCGAATCGTAATGGTTATCCGTTTTGGACCGTCGATCGTCCCGAGGTGCGAGTATAAATATCTGAAATAGTCGAAAAATTGTCGAAAACACTGATGGGAAGTTTGACCGTCTTTGACCAGAGGTTGACCGTTGACTTTCGTTGACCGGAGGAGAGAAATTGGACCGTTTGGCTTTCATCGCCAGACCGGCCAAATCCGGCCATTTCAGGCCACGACCCTTGAAGGTAAAATGTTCTCCTCGTGATTCTAAACAGTTTAGAACTTGGAATTGCTTGATTTGGTTGAGATTTGAGGGAGATATTTGGATTTGAAATTTGGGAAATTTTGGCCGGAATCGGCCTCGACGGAGGGAGGTGCTCCGGTGACTTTCCGGGGTGGATCCTTGGTGGGTCTTGTTGGGTTTTGCATGGTGATCATTTCCCCTTTGGTTTGGAGGGACGAGGTGGCGCGACGGCGCCGAAATCGGCACGAAAAGTTTTCCGGCCGGTTTGAACCACCGTGGATTTCGAGCTCCGTTCCGGCCACGGTGGTGGTTCCTTCATTAAAGTTGTTCGCCTTGTTGAGAAGATTATTGTGGCAGCTTGGTAGCTTGGAAAACTCTCCGGTTGACGGCGCGCCGGCGGCGGCGGCGATGGTCAAAGCCGGAGCTTCGGCGACCCGTTGACTTTTTGGATTTCACTGTTTTTAATGTCGTTTTTCTCGTAATGGCCCCCCCATCGTCGCCTTGAGGTTTTCGAGTTGATTTGAGTATCGGATTTTCAATCGAGGGTTTCGAGTGGTGATTTCGGGAATTCAGTTGATTATTTTGTACAGTATTTTATGTTTCCGGGAACGGTTGGTTTCCGTGGTGAAGTACAGTGTTGTGAGCTATGATTTTGATCATATATATTTTATGACTATTCAGGGGATCGAGATCGTGCTTCGGGCGAGGGATCTTCCGCCGGGCCACGAGATTAGTGCGAGTACGCGTTTTGCCCACCTGTGAGTGGACATTTCTTTTCACGGATTGACTGCGAGTCTTTTATATACGTTTTACGAACTTGAGCATGTAGTTTGATCATGATTTTTATGAGCATGTGTTTTACGATTATACGTTTACGAATATGCGTATACGAATATACATACATATATATATATATTGTTTTATGCATGTGCATGGAAATAATTTATGATTTGGTTTACACAGAGTACAGTCTCAGTTATCAGGGTTGTATCGATACACATTGGCTTCTCGGCTGATCCCCGAGTACGCTCCGGGGGGGACAGATATCCTGACCCGAGGCCTTTCTGGCTTGGAATCACGTGTGGGTCTGGGATCCCGTGATTCAGACTGTACTAGCGCGAGGGAGTCCATGAGTGACCCCGCAGTATTTATGATGCATGCTCTGTACGCGTGAGGAGTTAGAGTCTCCCTCGTGTACCATATGATTTTTATGCATTTACACTCGCATATGTTTTTATAACATATATTATTCGGCAAAAGACATTTATTTTCGTCCACTCACTCTAACGGTTTTCATGTCTTTCCCCTGGGCTTTTCGGTTTCCGTGCCCAGTTTGCAGTTCAGGTTCTGGTGTTTCACGTCGTGGTTGGAGGCTAGTAGTTCGAGCTACCTGTGTTTTCCAGTAGGTTTCTTGTTTCGCTTACTGATGTATATATTGTATATATTTACACTAGTGGTCGCTCTGATACATTCTGATACATGTTTTATACGGTTTTTCCCAGATATACTATATATTACAGTATGTTTACTGTTTATTGATGTTGATATGATATTGAGAAATCCGGATGAGATTGGTGCCCACGGTTTGGCTTTTGTGGCATAGGATGAAGTGTTATTTTCCGGGTGCAGGTAATGGCAATTCCCCGTTAGTAGCGTTACTTTGCCGAAATTTTTAATGGTTTTTGTTGGTTCACGTTTTCAGAAGGGGTTTGATTCCGATTTAGGCAACTAAATCGGGGTTGGGTCCTTTTAGCTTGGTATCAGAGCATTAGGTTGTCAGATTCTGTAGACTCTTGTAGTTGTGACGCTTAGGGTATTTGAGTTTGTACAGCACGACTGGAGGGATGACCCGACTGGCCAGCGGTACTCATCAATACTTTGGGTATTGTGTGTTCTCAAATATCTGAGGTCTCATGATTACATTCCTTCTGCTTGTACCTAATGCTTGCCTTGTATCAGTAGGATGCCTCCTCGACGTGGTCCCCGTGTTGATCGGGAAGCGGGTCCTGATATGGATCGCCAGACGCACGACTTGCTGATGCGAGTTTTACGTTTGGAAGAGCGTTTTAACCCTGTGGTCAAAGTTTGTACTGCTGGTGCGACTGTGTTTTCGGGTTCAGCTGATCCAGAGATATGTGAGGCATGGTTGGTTCAAGTTGAACGTGTATGTGAGCGTCTGCGTTTTACCCCTGAGCAGATGACAGTGCCAGCAGTCAGATTACTTGAGTCTGATGCATATTTCTGGTGGGTTAGCACCGACAGAGTTCCATTTGATACTCCGTGGACTTTGTTTCGAGATTTGTTGATGCGGAGCTATTTCAACCAGGCTACCCAGCAGCGCAAGTATGAGGAGTTTACGAACTTGAGACATGGCAGTATGTTTGTGCTTGAGTATCGAGACAGGTTTACCTGCTTATCTCGTTTTACGCGTGACATGGTGGATACTGAGGAAGCCAAGTGCCGCAGGTTTGAGCTGGGTTTGAATTTGAACATCAAGGGGACTCTGACTACGATGCCACAGAACAACTTCGATGAGTTTGTCAGTGCAGCACTCCAAGGTGAGGATATCGAGAAGGAGAGGCACCTGAGGTACCAGCCTAGACGGTTTGAGGAGGGTGGTCCGAGTCAGGGGACATCACAGAGGCAGAGTTCTGATACTTCCGGTTCGGCTTCGTCCTCGGGTAGTGGACCATATAGACCAGCAGCTGGTGCACCGAGGCAGAGATCGAGATCGAGGGGAGATCGACCGCAGCGATCACATGCTAGTGGGGGTTCCAGCGGTTCCAGTTATCCTCGACGATCTTTTGGCACTTTTGCTACATCGAGGGAGTACCCATTGTGCAATTTGTGCAATAGGTATCATGTTGGTCCATGTCATCGAGGTACCCTTAATTGTTATCGTTGTGGCCAGGTGGGTCACTTTTCTAGGGAGTGTCCTCAGTTGGTCGGTGTTGGTGGCCAGGCAGCGCAGAGTTCCGGAGGAGAGCGAGCTGCCACTTCGGGAGCTCGACCAGTGCAATATGCGGGCCATGGCAGACAGCAGGGTCAGCCTCAGCGTGGACGACCAGCCGGACAGGCGAGGGTTCATGCCATGACTTTGCGAGAGGGCAGGGCTTCACCAGAGGTCGTTATCGGTACGTTGCATGTATTTGGTATTCCAGTACTTACATTATTAGATCTAGGTGCCATGCATTCATTCATGTCATATAGACTATCATCATTAGCTACAGTACCTGCATCTCCATTTGCGGGGTTGTGGAGAGTGTTGTATCCGTCCGGTGAGGTAGTTAGTATCGGCTAGGTGTACAAAGACTGTGAGATTTTCATTGGAGGCCATGGTTTAGCCGCAGATTTGTTGTTGCTTGATATCATTGATTTTGATCTGATCTTGGGTATGGATTTCTTGGAGACGCATTGGGCCATGTTTGACTGTCACTAGAAGGAGGTCACGTTTCGACGACCAGGTTTTCACGAGATATTGTTTCGCGGCGAGAAGAATACATCCTTGCCATGTTTGATTTCTGCGATGAGGGCGAATCGGTTGATGAAGAAAGGTTGTGTTGCTTATTTAGCTCATGTGGTTGACACTACGGCTGCAGTGCCGGATCTGGGTAGTATTGAGGTTGTTTCTGAGTTTCCGGATATGTTTCCGAAGGAGTTACCTGGTATACCTCCTGTGCGGGAGATTGACTTCACTATTGAGCTGTTACCGGGTACAGGACCGATTTCACAGACACCGTATCGTATGGCGCCAGCGGAGTTGAAAGAGTTACAGGTTCAGCTCCAGGAGTTGCTGGAGAAGGGTTTTATTCGACCCAGTGTTTCGCCATGGGGTGCCCCGGTTTTATTTGTACGGAAGAAGGATGGATCTATGTGGTTGTGCATTGATTACCAGAAGCTGAATCAGGTTACGGTGAAGCACAAGTATCCATTGCCGAGGATTGATGATTTATTTGATCAGCTCAAGGGAGCTTCAGTCTTTTCGAAGATTGATCTTCGATCCGGATATCACCAGTTGAGGATCCGAGACTCTGATATGGCCAGGACAACTTTCAGGTCGCGGTATGGGCATTACGAGTTTTTGGTCATGCCGTTTGGGTTGACCAATGCCCCTACAACTTTCATGGACTTGATGAATCGGGTGTTCAGACGGTTTCTAGACGTGATTGTGTTCATTGATGATATTTTGATGTGATTGTGTTCATTGATGATATTTTGATTGTGACCAATGCCCCTGCAACTTTCATGGACGTGATTGTGTTCATTGATGATATTTTGATTTATTCCAGGAGTGTGGGCCAGCATAAAAAGCATTTGTGAGCTGTGTTGCGAACTTTGCGGGATCATCAGTTGTTTGCGAAGTTTAGCAAGTGCGAGTTTTGGTTGGATAGTGTGAAGTTTCTGGGCCACGTGATATCGGCTGAGGGAGTTAGTGTTGATCCTGACAAGATCGAGGCCGTGCTGAATTGGAGTAGATCTACCACAGTACCGGAGATCCGGAGTTTCGTGGGTTTGGCAGGCTACTACCGGCGGTTTGTACAGGATTTTTCTTAGATTGCTACTCCGTTGACCAGGTTGACGAAGAAGGACGTCAAGTTTGAGTGGTCTGATGCATGTAAGGAGAGTTATTTGCTCCTGAAGGAGAAGTTGACTACTGCACCGGTTCTGACATTACCAGACGACAACGGTGAGTTTGTGGTTTATAGTGATGCGTCGAAGTTGGGACTAGGTTGTGTGCTGATGCAGCATGGCAGAGTTGTAGCCTACGGTTCCAGACAGTTGAAACCACATGAAGTTAACTATCCGAACCACGATTTGGAGTTGGCCGCTATTGTGTTAGCGTTGAAGAGTTGGAGACATTACTTGTACGGAGCCCAGTGTAAGATCTTCACCGACCATAAAAGTCTCACTTACTTGCGTACACAACCAGATTTGAACATGAGGCAACGCCGGTGGATGGAGTTGATTAACGACTACGACTGTACTTTCGAGTACCATCCAGGAAAGGCCAATGTTGTGGCTGATGCACTTAGCCGGAAATCTGGAGCTTCGTTGTTCCATGTGTGTGTGGCTATAGTGTCTATGTTAGCCGAACTTCGGGCTACAGGTGCCGAGTTCGAGTGGGATGATGAGGGAGCTTTGTTGGCCAGTTTTCAGGTTCGACCTATATTGGTTGATCAGGTGCGGGAGGCTCAGGATTCAGATTCCTACCTGTTGGGCAAGATGACCATGATACGGAATGGTGTGCCTATAGAGTTCCGATTGAGCGACGACGGTACGTTATTGTTCAGAGGCAGGCTGTGTGTGCCCAGAGACGAGAGCCTGAAGAAAGAGATTCTGGATGAGGCTCATAGTTCGGCGTATGCGATGCATCCCGGAGGTACGAAGATGTTTCTTACACTTCGAGTGTATTACTTGTGGCGCAACATGAAGCAGGAGATTGCCGCTTATGTGAGCCGTTGTTTGATCTGTCAGCAGGTTAAAGCGGAGAGGCAGAAACCTACAGGGAAGTTACAGCCACTGGAGATTCCGGTTTGGAAGTGGGAGCACATTACTATGGATTTCTTTTATCAGTTGCCGCGTACTTCGGCGGACAATACTGGTATTTGGGTTATTGTGGATCGACTGACGAAATCCGCTCATTTTCTCGCACTTCCGGGAAAGATATCAGTGGGCAGATTAGCCAAGCTGTATTTATCAGAGATTGTTCCACTGCATGGTGTGCCTGTGTCTATTGTTTCTGACTGAGACAGTCAGTTTACTTCTGGGTTTTGGCAGGCATTACAGCGAGCCATGGGCACGAGGTTGCGTTTCAGTACAGCTTTTCATCCTCAGACTGACGGGCAGTCTGAACGGACTATACAGAGACACTTGAGGATATGTTGCGGTCTTGTGTGTTGCAGTTCCGCGAGAATTGGGACCAGCAACTGCATTTGATAGAGTTCGCCTACAACAACAGCTATCAGGCCAATATCGAGATGGCACCGTACGAGGCCCTATGCGGGAAGCAGTGACGCACTCTGTTGTGTTGGAGTGAGGTGGGCGAGCGATGGCTTATTGGCCCTGATCTGGTGAACAGAACTATGGAGGACGTCCAGATTATCCGGGACAGATTGAAGATCGCCCAGGATCGTCAGAAGAGTTATGCGGACGTGAGGAGAAAGAGTCTCGAGTTTGAGGTTGGCGATTGGGTCTTCCTGAAACTATCTCCATGGAGGGGAGTTGTGCGTTTCGGGAAGCATGGTAAGCTTCGACCACGATACATTGGTCCGTATGAGATCACCGAGAGGGTTGGAGCTGTTGCTTACAAACTTTAGTTGCCAGCTGAGATGGCTCGTGTTCATGATGTTTTCCACGTTTCGATGTTGCGGAAGTACATCTCAGATCCTTCGCATGTGTTAGCCCCACAGCAATTACCGATCCCAGAGGATTTGACGTACGTGGAGGAGCCAGTACAGATTCTCGATCGTCGTGAGCAGGAGTTGAGGCACCGCGTGATCCCGCTAGTGAAAGTCTTGTGGCAGAATCACTCGGTTGAGGAGGCCACCTGGGAGACTCAGCAGCGTATGCGGGAGCAGTATCCTCATCTGTTCACTTGACAGGTACATAAATTTCGTGGTCGAAATTTTTTTTAAGGGGGGTAGATTTGTGACGACCCGAACCAGAATCAGTAGTGTAATCGGTATGATTCACGTGTTAGTGCGAAATTGCAGTTTATTGTTAAGTGTGTGATCTGCCGGTTTAATTCGTGACTTAATTTTCGGCCGAGAATTTGAGTTGAGTCTCTTCTCAAGAGTTGTAGTACACGTGATTTTGAGCTTGTGGGCGGTTCCAGATGATTTTTCTGATAACCGAGGAATATAATATGATTATTTGAAGTTTCGGTTTAACGACGAGTTTATTCGTTCGTATCGTGTTTATCCGAATCGTAATGGTTATCCGTTTTGGACCGTCGATCATCCCGAGGCGCGAGAATAATTATCGGAAATAGTCAAAAAATTGTCGAAAATACTGTTTGGGAAGTTTGACCGTCGTTGACCAGAGGTTGACCGTTGACTTTCGTTGACCGGAGGAGAGAAATTGGACCGTTTGGCTTCCGTCGCCGGACCGGCTGATTCCGGCCATTTCAGGCCACGACCCTTGAAGGTAAAATGTTCTCCTCGTGATTCTAAACTGTTTAGAACTTGGAATTGCTTGATTTGGTTGAGATTTGAGGGAAATATTTGGATTTGAAATTTGGGAAATTTTGGCCGGAATCGGGCTCGACGGAGGGAGGTGCTCCGGTGAATTTCCGGGGTGGATCCTTGGTGGGTTTTGTTGGGTTTTTCATGGTGATCATTTCCCCTTTGGTCTGGAGGGACGAGGTGGCGCGACGGCGCCGGAATCGGCACGAAAAGTATTCCGGCCGGTTTGAACCACCGTGGCTTTCGAGCTGATTTCCGGCCACGATGGTGGTTGGATGGTGGTGGTTCCTTCATTAAAGTTGTTCGCCATGTTGAGAAGATTATTGGGGCAGCTCGGTCGCCGGGAAAACTCTCCGGTTGATGGCGCGCCGTCGGCGGCGGCGATGGTCAACGCCGGAGCTCCTGCGACCCGTTGACTTTTTGGATTTTAGTGTTTTTAATGTCGTTTTTCTCGTAATCGCGCCCCGATCATCGCCTTGAGGTTTTTGAGTTGATTTGAGTATCAAATTTTTAGTCGAGGGTTTCGAGTGGTGATTTCGGAAATTCAGTTGATTATTTTGTACAGTATTTTATGTTTCTGGGAACGGTTGGTTTCCGTGGTGAAGTACAGTGTTGTGAGCTATGATTTTGATCAGATATATTTTATGACTCTTCAGGGGATCGAGATCGTGCTTCGGGCGATGTATCTTCCGCCGGGCCACGAGATTAGCGTGAGTGCGCGTTTTGCTCACCTGTGAGTGGACATTTCTTTTCACTGATTGACTGCGAGTCTTTTATATACGTTTTACGAGCTTGAGCATGCAGTTATGATCATGATTTATATGAGCATGTGTTTTACGATTATGCATTTACTAATATGCATCTATGAATATACGTACATATATATATATATTATGCTTTATGCATGTGCATGGAAAGGATTTATGATTTGGTTTACACAGAGTATAGTCTCAGTTATTTATCAGGGTTGTATCGATACACATTGGATTCTCGACTGATCCACGAGTACGCTCCGGGGGGGGGACAAATATCCTGACCCGAGGCCTTTCTGGCTTTGAATCACATGTGGGTCTGGGATCCCGTGATTCAGACTGTACTAGCGCGAGGGAGTCCATGAGTGACCCCGCGGTATTTATGATGCATGCTCTGTACGCGAGTGGAGTCAGCGTCTCCTCGTGTACCATATGATTTTTATGCATTTAGACTCGCATATGTTTTTATAACATATATTATTCGGCAAAAGACATTTATTTTTCGTCAACTCAGTCTAACGGTTTTCATGTCTTTCCCCTGGGGTTTTTGGTTTCCGTGCCTAGTTTGCAGTTCAGGTTTTGGTGTTTCACGTCGTGGTTGGAGGCTAGTTGTTAGGGCTACCTGTGTTTTCCAGTAGGTTTCTTGTTTCTCCTACTGATGTATATATTGTATATATTTACACTAGAGGTCGCTCTGATACATTCTGATACATGTTTTATACGGTTTTTCCCGGATATACTATATATTACAGTATGTTTACTGTTTATTGATGTTGATATGATATTGAGAAATCCGGATGGGATCGGTGCCCACGGTTTGGCTTTTGTGGCATAGGATGAAGTGTTATTTTTCGGGTGCAGGTAATGGCAATTCCGCGTTAGTAGCGTTACTCTGCCGAAATTTTTAATGGTTTTTGTTGGTTCACGTTTTCAGAAGGGGTTTGATTCCGGTTTAAGCAACTAAATCGGGGTTGGGTTCTTTCAATCAGATCATTCATAATACGCTAAGTCCCTTGTGAATGAGAAGCATCCTCCAAAGAAGTCATCAAGCACTCAAGACAAAAAGTGTAACCATGATCTTCAATTTTCATTCTTTTGGTTTGTATTGGATCATTTTTGATGTATTTAATGAAGAACAAGTTTGGATTTAAGTTATATGTTTTTAAGCCTTTTGGTAGATTTCATGTGTTTATGATTTCAAGCCTTTTATATATGTTTGATACAATCTTAAAGCTTAAAAACTATGTGTTAGATGATACGCTAAGTCCCTCTCTTTTGCATGTTTCGATGATCGTACTTCATATTTAGAGAACGATGAAAATACATGTGTTCCCCTTCTAATCTTGAAGAGATTGTAGTAGTCAGGGAGTATCCTAATGTCTGTTCTGAAGAATTATTAGGTCTTCCTCCATTACAGGCAATTGTTGTTATGTATGAGCTTTTCCAGGTATATGTCTCATTGCGTAGGCGCTGTACCAGCTGATTCCATATGATTGTACGATGTCTGGCTGAAATGAATTATTGTGAAGATGATATACGCATTTTATGCTCGATTCCTAACATTACCCTTTACGTTTTGCTTTGTTATTTTCTTAGTTTTTATTTTTTTAACTTAGTATATCTTTTTTAGGTCAAATACGAAGTAAAAGAATAATCAGTGCACTTTTTTGCGATTTCAGAGCATCGAAGATGGACCGGCCCATAAAGCATTTTTTAGGCCCATTTGTCAAAGTTTATTTTTGCCCAAAGTGGAGACCCAAGTCATGTAATTCGGCAACCCTAGCCACTTAGTGAAGAGAAAAAGTCAAGAACGACAAGCTTAGTGACTAAGCTTAGTGACTAGGCTTGGTGACTCAAGCTTGGTGACTCATTCTTGATGACTAAGGGGATGACTCAAGGCTTATCTTGGTTATTCTTAGCTGATCTTGATGACTAAGGGGGTGACTAGGGGCATGACTATGGGTGATGACTAAGGGAGTATTAATGGATCAGCCAAGTTGGAAGGAAGAGGCAAGGCAATCCCTTGGCCTATATATAAGGGTTGGCCAGCCAAGAAGAGGGCATCACTCATTTCACTTGCCAAATCTCTACACAAATACCTCTCCTTCACAAACACATCAAGGATTCCCTGCCGAAGCACTCCATCCTCCACAAGCATCGGATCATTCACAATACGCTAAGTCCCTTGTGAATGAGAAGCATCCTCCGAAGAAGTCATCAAGCACTCAAGACAAAAAGTGTAACCATGATCTTCAATTTTCATTCTTTTGGTTTGTATTGGATCATTTTTGATGTATTTAATGAAGAACAAGTTTGGATTTAAGTTATATGTTTTTAAGCCTTTTCGTAGATTTCATGTGTTTATGATTTCAAGCCTTTTATATATGTTTGATACAATCTTAAAGCTTCGAAACCATATGTTAGATGATACGCTAAATCCCTCTCTTTTGCATGTTTCGATGATCGTACTTTGTTTAGGGTGTTTAGACCCTAAGTTGCACTCCTACTCAATAATCAAGCATGTATACTTAGTTAGAAGTCATAAATTTCGTAGCTTACTTAGAGTTTTAAGGCATGAAAAAGGGTAAGGTCAATAAGATGAGATGATCACTTGTAATTAGTAATTTAGAACTTATTTTCGGTGTAGAAAGCATGTTTAAGACGTTCTTTGATTCTTGTTGGTTTGCTTGTCTATGAGTTGGAGCTAGCATAATAGAGTTATAGGTTTCTGAAATATGTTTACTTGCCATCTTTTGTTTTTATTTTCTTAGGACATTAATCAACCAATTTCCAATCCCCCCCCATACGTTTAAAATTTTTGTTCAAGAACGAAACCATGCATGCACCCTATAATTCCTCGGATAGAGCGATCCCTACTCACCAATGCTACATCCACAAAAGAAAGGTTTTAAATTGCATACGTGTGAACTATGTGTTGAGTATCTATTTTGTGTTAATATTTTATGCTTATTTTGCGCGTATCAATCTTTGGCGCCGTTGCCGATGAGTTGTAAAGTTTTTGTGTGATTTCGTTTGTGCATATGTAAAAATAGATAAATAAAAGCATGTCTATAATTTTCAATGTTCATACTTGTTTATACTTGTAGAAATAAACATACGTGTTTACAATTTATAGTTTTTACTTATACGAATTTATTTACACTTCTTTTATACACTTGCATAATTTACTTTCATGTTAAAGGATAGTCTTTAATTTCATTTGAGTACTAGTATTTAGTTATGAAGTTTCGCTCTTCGAATAGAGAGGTGACTCTTTTGTTTGTTCATCTCCTTAACCCTTCATGAAGTGTGGATTTCATCACCACACATCATAACCTAAGTGAAGTTATGGGGCATGAGGTTGTGGGCGGAGTTTACAAATAGTTGAGATTGTGTACTATGTTGTGATTTCGAGTAATAGTTGGTCATGGTGTCTAGAAGGGTTATGAATGGTAACAAGTTTTTGGACTAAGAAAAAAAATCACCATTGGAGTACATACTCTAACGAGTTAGCCTCAGGTTGTTCTAAAAATTAGTCCTTACCTCTCGCATTACATCTATCCCAACTGGTCATTTCCAACAATTACGAGAATAAACAAGAGTTACTATACATTTTCGCGCGGGCCGCACGACGAACAGATTTACTCAATAACTAACTAAATCGTGTATTCCTTTTAAATCTTAGGCGCACTCAATTCATGAACGCACTTATATTGATTTCCATAGAGTACAAGAGTTGGTTATTAAGTTTCATTCTTTGGAATAGGGAGGTGCCACTTTTTATGGTTCATCTTCTTAACCCTTCATGAAGTGTGGATTTCATCACCACACACCATAACCTAAGTGAAGTTATGGACAGGAGGTTGTGGGCGGAGTTTACTAAGGACTTGAGATTGTATACTATCTCAAAATTTTGGCTAATTGTTGGATATGGTGAGCAAGGTTATGACTGGTGACAGGTTTCGGATCTAAACAATAGAACATCATTGGAGTATATACCATTACTGGTTAGCCTCGTGGTGTTTCTAAGAACAACAATGGAGTATATACTTTAACGAGTTAGCCTCGGGTTGTTCTAAAAATTAGTCATTACCTCTCGCGTTATCTCTATCTCTACTTGTCATTTCTAAACGTAACTAAGCTGAATTATTGAGAGTCAGTATACATTTTCGCGTGGGTCGCACTACCAAGAAATTTACCCAAAGATCATTTCAAGTACTCTCTCTAAATCATAAGTGCACTCAATTTGGACAAATACTTGAACATAATAAAAATGACTAAATTCTTCAATCCTTCTAAAGATGGTATATAGAATTATGCATGCTTACACATCTGGGAATCAGACTTCATCTTTGATGAACGAGATCCATTACACAGTGGAGAGCCTCTGAACCACGTACCATTGGGGCCGAAGGAAAATAAACAATACTTCATCGAATTTGTGTTTTTCTTTGTGCATTAAAATCTGTAGGACTAACTAAACATTACATTTAGCTTGCATAAACTTTCCAGAGGTTTTATGATGCTCGGATTTTACTACCGAGTACCCTAACCTAAGTGAAGTTAGGGGCATAAGATCGAAGGAGAAGTCATTCATTCATGCATACATTTAGCACGTAACTTGTGTGTTTTCTGCACGTTCTAACATTTTTTTTTCTTATGCATTCACTCCATACTTCACTTAGGTTCTTGTGTGATTCATTTAAGTGATTATTTGAATGTGTTTTGCATGAACTCGAAGTGTTTTGTAGTATGTTTGCATACTTAACATGTTAATATGTGTGTATATGTCTTCTCACATAATGTTTCTAAGGTTTTTACATTTTATTTTGTCTAACATGGCAGAGAACGTTGTCTAGGTGTGTTTTAGTTCATTTCATGCATTTTAGTTCATTTCAAACCACTTATATACATTTTAGGTTGCTTAAATCATTTGCATACCTTTTAGCAATACATTTCGCATTACCTAAGTTAATTTTTGTGTGTTACAGTGTTTAGAAGTATCTTGAGTCTTTTTGGTGTGTTTTTAGTATACTTTGTTTTATTTATGTGTTTTACGTTTTGTATTCTATGCTTATATTTTGTCAAGTATCTTGAATTCATTGATAATCCTTTCGATACTAACACTTAGTCTTTAGTGGATGCTCAAGCTAATGAATGTCCCCGACCACGACGTGCGACACCAGAGCCTGAACTGCAAACTGGGCATGGAAACCGAAAAACCCAGGGGAAAGACAATAAACACGTTAGAGTGAGTGGACGAAAATAAATGTCTTTCACCAAGTAATATATATATTAAAAATATATGCGAGTCGAAAGTATAATTAATCAAGTGGTACACGAGGGAGACTCTAACACCTCACGCGTCTGAGTACACGAGGGAGACTCTAACTCCTCACGTATACGGAGCATGCAACATAAAAATCGCGGAATCACTCATGGACTACCACGCGATAGCACAGTCTGAATCACGGGATCCCAGACCCACACGTGATTCCTAGCCAGAAAGGCCTCGGGTCAGGATATCTGTCCTTCCCGGAGCGTACTCGGGGATCAGCCGAGAAGCCAAGGTGTATCGATACCACAACATATACTGAGACTGTACTCTGTGTAAACCAAATCATAAAACCATTCCGTGCATATGCATAAAACATAATATGTACGTATATGTATATACTCGTATACGTATATTCGTATAAGCATAAACGTAAAACACATGCTCGTAAAATCATAATCAATCTGCATGCTCAAGTTCATAAATCATAAATAAAAGACTCGCAAATAATCCGTGAAAAGAAATGTCCACTCACAGACTGGCGTAACGCATATCGCGTTAACCCGTGATCCGGCGGAAAGTCCCTCGCCAAACGAACGATCACGAACACCTAAATATTCACAAAATCCATATCTCAAAATCATATCTCGACAATGCAAGACAAACCACGAGAAACCACCGTTCTCGGAAATACACAATTCGAATACGACGTATCGTCGAAAATCCATATATACCACCTCAATACCTCGCTTTACATTCAGACGCTCAACTCAAAAAACGAACCTCCCCACTGCGATCGGAGCGCAATTTCGAGTCAAATGACATGCAACTTGTCTACAATCCAAAAAGTCAAACTTTGACCGTTGACCGCCGCCGCCGGCCGAAGAATTTCACGGCGGAGCTGCACCAATTCCACTCAAAATCGTCCACTGAGCAACTTCCATAACTGCACCGAAGTCCAATTCAAACTCTAACTCATCCAATTTCAAGCAAAACCGAAATAGAACACAAAATTCAAATCAAGAATTCTCTAAACACAAACCGAATTGAAACTCCAAACCTACGTGGTTAGATTCGTGGAGGGAAGAGCTTCAAAGCCCAATCCATGGTTAAGCTCAACTTGGCCGAAATGATATCACCAGAATTCACTTCAAAATCGTGGACTTTGGCCGGAAATTCCTTCCTCCTCCGGCGTCCCACGCCGTGGGAGGAGGCCGGAAACACGATGAGAACGTCAAGGCGAAGATGAAGAGACCAAAGTTGAGGCCGGAGGTCGCCGGACGACGAACCACCACCAAGAACCGTCGCAACACCGTCGTGCATCTCATCCTTACCCAAACAGGTCAGTCAACCCAATTCAACCCAGGTTTGACTTTCCCAAAGGGGAAAGTCACAATAAATAGCCATTTAAAACTTTCCCAATTTGGAAACTCAAAATTATCCATTTCGGCAAACTTTAAACACCCGTAACTTACGCGTCGTAACTCCGATTCCGATAATTCTCACGGCCACAAAATCGTCTCGACGTACTCTTCAATAATCACCTAAAGTCAAACACATCGGCCAAATGGATAAAAAGTCAACTGTTCAGCCCAAACACATAATAAATCGACTAAACAAACAACAAATGGAAATATTCGCAACTAATTTCTCGTAACTCCAAATCATGCTCCGGAAGTTCCCACGAACTCAAAATTAAATTATGAACAACTTCCGCGAAGAAGACGAAACCAAAATCTCGTCTGGTAATTAAGTCGCGAACAAACTCGCCATTTAAACCCATTTCCGTCGAAACTTCAAATATTCATAACTAATTCCTCGGTCGTCCAAATAATGATCCGGAATCGCCTACGAACTCAAAATCACACATAGAACGACTCTCGAGAAGAGACCCAGCTCCAATTCTCGGCCAATAACTTAGTCGTTAAGAAGCTTCGGCGATTAAAACGACTGTCGCAACTCTGCGACTACGTGCAAGCTCATCAATCAAGCTGATTCCACTGCTAATTCTGGTCCGGGTCGTCACATATCAGAAGAGGAATTATCCACCGTTCGTTGTGATGATGGGTTAGATAATTTGAAAGGAGCTTCAGTATTGCTCAAAATTGGTTTTCGATCGCGTTTCAGTCGATATAAATTTCAGAGATGTACAAAAGCAGGTAAGGCATCAGATTCTTGATCGATGACCTTGTGAGAACTCTAGTTGTATACCAGATTTAGTAAGTACAGGTTCTGATTGTGGTGCAAGATTTCTCGGCCATGTATTAATTATGCATGTTGATGTCGACCCAAATATGGTTGAAGATGTGTTGATCTAGAGTAAACTTATTGACGTGGTAGTTATTCAGAGATTTCTGTGATTAGTTTGTAATTATCGCTGATTTGTGTTAGACTTTCAACATATTACGGCTTAGTGATCTCATTGTTGAGAAAAGAATTTGATTTTATTACTGATATATTTAGTTAGAAATCTGGTATTACCCTATTGCATATTCAGGAATCGCGAATACTACTTCAGTCAGAGATATGTATTTGGAGTGTTTTCTTTTATATCGAAGTTATTGAGCCAGAGGTTTTATTGTTAATTCCTGGTTCGACCAGTTTCTGTTTATCGACTTCGTGAACTCCAGAATTGTGATCTTTCTTTAGTAAATTGTATGTTGATGGATTTTCTTGATTTCTTGCAGTTATGGGGTGAGATGTTGTTATGTAAAGGCAGATTCTATGTATCAGTTAAAGATTAGTTAAAATAGAAGATTTCTAGTCAGGCTCATTACTCGAGTTTGGTTGGGTATTCTAAAGTATAAAATGTATTGAACCTTGAAGAAGTCCTATAGGTACCAGAACGTCAGGAATTTCCAAATTGTAGTAGCATGTGAGAGGTGGAAGAAGATTATTATAGTTTGTCTATAACTTACGTATACTCAAGAACATACCGACATTCAGCTATTTGTGAATTGTAGCATGGGTATCAGTTGCAGGTTAACATAGTTTTCATCCCAGAAATTATGTAGTAAATGTGATCACGTAGCAGCCAGAACAGTTTGTGTGAGCAGTGGCTTCGTTCTCCTAGAAGGTATGTAAATTTCGAGGACAAAATTTTTGTTAGGGGGGGTGGATTGTAACAACCCGAACCAAAATTTACGTATTAATCAGCACGAAATTGAGTTATCGCAGATTAGTCGCGTAATTGGGTATGTCAACGACTTTTTCATTGGGCAAGAATTTGTGTTGACATCCTTCACTAGAATTGTAGAGTATTTAATTCCGAGCTCGTGGGACTTTTCGGGGAATTTTTCGGATAAGCGAGCAATGTTTTATCGAGTCTTGAAGTCGGTTGGTGAATTTATTGAAAAGTGTTGTTTTTATTGTTGATTTAATCGTGACCGTCCAATTTTTATCAGATTTTTTTTGAACCATTTATTTGGGAATGTATGTGTATGGTATATATATATATGGTATTAATACGAGATAAAATTAGAAAGTTTCCATTTTGAGAACATGCCCGTTGACCCGCGTTAAACATCGGTCAAGTCAACCCGTTTTGGTCACGGAACTTGTCGCCGGCGGTGAGCTCAATTCCGGCCATCCTTGGCCGTGGTTGCTTCATGACAATCGTTGGGCTCGGTCTCCTCTTCAATTTGGTAGGTGGATCATCGAATTTGGTGGCCGGAGGAGGAAGATTCGACAAGATGAAGATGGGAGTTTTCCGGCGGTTTTTGGCGGTGGACGGAGGCGGCGATACCGGCGACGATGGAGGTTGAAATATTAGGGGTTTTGTAGCCCTTGGGATGGTGAATCTATCCCAAGTGGTCTTGACCTCTGCCGTGGCCGGATTCCGGCGAACGAAGGTAATGAAATTCCAGTGATTATTTCGGTTTTCCGGCAAATTAGAGGTTTTCTGGTTAGTTTTTGGTTTTGTGATGTACTACAATGTTGTAGGCTCGTTGAGATGAACATTTTCATGTATAGGTCGAAGTTTTCATGTTGTTGGGCTCGTTGAGATGTTAATGCTCCACACGCCACTATGCGCGGCGGATCTCTGGCGAGGTGAAATTTTTGACAAGTTTTATGTCGTTTCGCTTGTTTTCGCGTGCCGAACGTGATGGTGAGGTTTATATTTAGATTTGAGTTTGTTAAATTTGAACGAGTATTTAATCAGACAATTATCAGTTTAATTCACAACAATATTAATGGACGCTTTAATTATCCGTTTATTTACGAGTCATTTGATGTTCGAGATTTGTTTGCGACTCTTTAAAGTGAGGGATTACAGGGAATTGCATTCAATATTTGGTTGAGTCAATGATTAAATAGGAAAATACGTTATTTGAGTATTCGGGATTCTCGATGTTATTACTCACTAAATTACGATCTTTGCTATTCAGTATGAATCCAATGATCAGATATTAATTTTAATCATGGTTTCAGGATGTTGAGTTAGCGGGGGCGTGTCAGATAAATAATTGTGCCGATTGACAAGGTTTCAGGTTTATGTTTATGTCAGCAACCTGTGAGTAGACATCTTATCCCACATTGATTTTCATACTTCAATTTTCACAGTGGATTTGTGAGTCTTGATTTATGTATTTTACGAGTATGCTTTACAATTATGCATTTACAGGTATGTATTTATAATTATGTATTTTATGAGCATACATTGATTTGGAGGCACATGTGATTTGCTTTTACACTGAGTATGGATATATGATGCATCGATGCTATGGCCTCTCGGCTGATCCCCGAGATACTCCGGGAGGGTTGCGTTTATATGAGCACCTAACCCATGATTCACAGTACTCGGGAGAGTTACGTCTTTATGAGCACTTGACCCTGGCGTATTGTAACTTTGAGGAAAATGTACTCAATTTACTGCTCCACACACACATTACCTAGGAGAGTTACGTCTTTATGAGCACTTGTCTTGGGGTTGTTTGTTTTGACTCGCATGATTTTATGTGCATTTATTGTGAAAAGCATGTTGGATTTATTTATGCGGCATATTATGATTTACGTCCACTCATTCTAACGGTTTTATTATTTGTATGCTTTTCTCTGGGGTTTTTGGTTTTCTTTCCCCAGATTGCAGTGTGTATCGTGGGGATGCTGAATGTCATCAAAGGTGTCGAGTTCACCAGTCCACCAGTTAATTCCTTTAGCAGTAGGTCCTTCCTTAATGTCAGTATGTCTCTTATGTTATTGAAGTCACCTTGGATACTAATTATGTAGTATCTTCTATGTGAGACTCTTGTGAATAGGTTGTCACTCGTATAGTTGTCGAGTTGAGCTTCTTTGTATGCGAATCCATATTTACTAGAAGTATGCTTTCGAATTCTGATTAATGTATCAGCTTTGATTTCCCGTTTAATGTTGAGAAATCTGGATGGACATCGGTGGTCCATGGTATTGTTTGTGGGTTTATCTGCGAAGTGTCAGTTTTCCTTGCAGGTTTTTGGGTGCCCTTTTTTTTAAGAGAAGTTATGTCAAAATTTTCGCAGAAACTAGTAGATTAGGGTCAGTCGTTAGGGCTTGATTCTAGATTACTAGTTGATCTAGGATCGGGTCCTTTCAGATGTAGATATAAAAGTGAATAATTACCAGATTGGCTAGATGAAGCTTTTATTTTCAAATGTACATTCTTGAAAGCCTGTAGGATGGAAAGATTAATAGACTATTGAAATTAAAACATAGAATTCAACAGTACCACTTTTGATTTAGTAAACTTAACCATTAGCAGATTCTCTAGTTGAGGCTTCATTTTCAAACACATGTTGCCTCTTACTTTGCGTAGTACGATTCCGTGAAACTGTCCAATATAGAAACAAAAAAAATGAAGTTCGATTTATTGATCAAACTACATTTTAGTTGTAGTAGTTGTGCATCTGTAAATTTCACCCATTTACAATAATTAACTGAAAGCAAAATATTCAACAGCACTAGTTTTGATTTAGTAAACTCAACTGTTAGCAGATTGGCTTGTTGAGTTCTAATTTTCGAGCACACGTTGCCTCCTACTTTGCCAAGTACGACTTGATATCACTGTCTAATGTGGGAAAACGAAAATTCCAATTCAATTAATTTATTAAATAAACATACAAATCATATTTAAGTTCTAGCAGTTGCAAATTAGTAAATTTCACCCATATCTAGGTTTGCTAGTTGACGCATGGGTTTCCAGCACACGTGATCTACGCATTTTATGCTTGATTATTAATGTCTTTCTCTCTATATTTAACTTTGTTTTATGCTTAGTAAATATGTTTCTAACTTACTTTATGTTTTTAGGTAGAAATAAAGGAGGAAATAATAAAGGAGGCGTTTCGGAGCTAAAAGTTGGCTAAGGAGAAAAGTTCCTAATTCCAGAGAAGAAATGGTCCGAGAAATGGTGTTCAAAATGGTTACTAAAATGCTTTCCCACATGGTGTCAAGAGTTGAAGACCAAAAGCATGTCCAAAGAAGCCCAAAGAAAGAAGATGGATTAAAATGAATTATCAGAAATCAGCCTTTGTACATCAGCCCACTTTTAAAGACCACTGTGAACATATCCGGATTAATCTAAAAGAGATTAGCATATGGTTGGAAAGCTCTAGAAGTCTAGTTTCCAACGCAACTGAAATCAAACGATTTGGTGTTCTAGAACGAGATAAATTCCTATTTTAGTGGAGAAGGGTCAGGTTACCCGGGTGGAGTAGTTAGAGTTCTAAAAGGAGTCGAACTAGGCTTTTCTTGGCCTATATAAAAGAGGGTCGACTAGCGTTTCATTATCACATATCATAGACACCAAAGCTCTGCCCAAAATACCTCCCAAGTCGTCCTAAGCCTAATTACCTCCAAGGCCGAAGCTCCTTCCACACGGATCAAGAATAATCAGCGCTCTTCGTCTTGTTCTTGAGAATCCATCCACTCGAGGCGTTGTTAGTGCTCTTCACATATTCCAAAAGTGTCACCATAAACCTTCTATCTCATATTTTGTCTTATATAGAATTCGGTTTATGACTTGTGATTTGTTTAATGATATGACCAAAACATGCATCAAATATTAACACAAAGTAGACACTCAACACATAATTCAACCATATGCAATTTAAACCCTTTTTGTGTAGATGTAGCATTGATAAGTAGGGTATCGTTCTAAACCGGGGATTGAAGGGTGCATGCAATTCTTGTGTAGTAAAAAGGGGGGTATAAAAGAGTTGATTTTAATTTCCTAAATTTTCTATCTAATTACTAACGAAAAACGTCAATCACATAGCAAGTATTCCTAGAACTCTATCATGCATCAACTCATAGACAAGCAAACACATAAGAAAATCCCAAAAACCCTTACCATATTTTCGACAAAAACCTAATTAATTATTTACATGTGATCATCCCATCCTACCCACATGCATATTATACAGCTCTAATTCTCCCATCATCTAAGAAATTTACAAACCTTAATTCCAATTACATGTTATGGTTTTCTTTATCTTTTAATCAAAGTGCAATGAACAGCATATAAACACCTTAACTAAATCATCGATTTAACTAAAGGTAGAGACTAACATGTTCCGTGAACAGCACTGCAAACGTCCTAGTGATCCTAACCTCTACCCATACCGAAGCTTTATGCCCAACACATAACACATAAAAGAAACTAAGATTCATAAACACATGGAACACGTATGGAATTCATAAAGTGTATAAAACCAAAATAGACATTCATTCACCGAGTTTTTACACAAATAAATACAAAGACAAAAGAGACTACGGAGTAAAGAGTTCATGTTACACTTTTAGTTCCGTGAACAGCACTGCAAACTTCAAGAGCAAGACGACCCTTTGATGGAGTTGGTATCGGTTTTTAGGAGGTGGTGATGGTGTAGTCGACCTTGGCTCTGGAGATCTTTGTGGTGGAGAATGTTTGAGGACTTTGGCAGCGTGAGAGCATGAGATAGGTGATGATTTACTTTGAGGCCGAGCCTCTTGTATTTATAAGCTCACAAGAATCATTCTCCTCCTAGAATAATGTTTTCCTTCTATTTTCGGGCAGATCTGGCAGTCTGTAAAGATTTGCACTTTCCCGGAGTTGTAGATATCTAAAAATTATGATTTTGTTGTCGTTGGAAAGAAGACTCAAATATCTTTCCAACCATAGGTTAATCGCCTCTTAACTCCTCCTGGTTCGTTCCCAGTTGTGGTTCGAAGTTGGCCTATCTGCACAGGCAGATTCTGCTTTCCTTATTCTTCATGATTTCCTTCTTCTTTTGACTTTGGGAAACTTTTTCTTACCAAAACTTGATCTCCACGAAATTGGCTGATTGGATCTTCATATTTGGGCTATCAAAATGGTCTTCTAATTAATTGGACCCATTTTCATTTGTTCTTCTTCAAGATCCTTCCGGAAGCTTTCAAATCCTAGTCAACATAGGAAAAGTTTTCCTAGTCAACCAATGATTTCTTTTTCTCTTCAATTTTTCTTCTTTCTTCCTTGGAATTTCGAACCAATTTCTTTTCTCCATTATTTTGTTGCGTTTTGCGTGCTTGTAGACTCCTTTACTCCGTCTCTTTTGGTCAACACCTGAAATTAACAAAATAAGTTAAAACTAATAAAACTAAGCAATTATCAAAGTAAAAATGTAGAGAAAACACATTAATTAATACGCCTAAAATGCGTAGATCATTTAATAAAGGCTATATGTTTTTACTTACTTATGTTACATTCCATGTGTTCTTAGTTTTTGGTCTTTGACTTGTATGCATGCTTGTATGCTTAAAGCTTCATAATGTGTTGGGTGATACGCTCTTCGTTCCTCCCTAGCATGTTTTGTATGAATCTTAGATAAATTAAGGTGTACGTACTCTTCGTCGCACTCTTAAAAGCGTGTGTATAAATTGCAGGTTGAAATGTAAGAATTTCGTTGATACTGGGTAAGTGAAGCATGAAAACGGTGGAGGTAGACATGATGTGATGATCATGTGTACATAGTAGAATTAGGTTTAAATTTTGTAGGTTATTAGTTAAACAAACCAAATCTCGCACCCCCATAAACAAACCTAGCATAGTTATGCATGCACCCTCAATCCCCGGTTATGAACGATCCCTATTTACCAATGCTACATCTACCAAAAAGGGTTTTAATTGACTCATTTTTGTTGAGTGTTAAGTGTTAATTTAGTCCTTAGTAATGGTGAGTATCAACACGCAATCATTTGCTTTGTCCACTATGGGACGATATTAGTGTTGAATAAGATACAATCACAAAGGTAAAAAATCATAAAGAGAAAAAAGCATTAGGAATTGATCTCAAATAACCAAAATCAAAACAACAACAACTAAGCTAGCTCTATCTCGGTTAGTTTACATTTAAGTACAACTTTCAGTCTAAGCAAACATGTAAGCATAATCAGAAAAAATACAGAAAAACAGATTGCATTCATAGTTGAATGGGAAAAAAGATGAAAAAAAAGGAATTAAATCATTCAATAAATACGAAAGAACTCATATAAACAAAGTTTAACAACCAACTTTTTTCACCTACACCTAAATAGTTCCAGACTCCGATTTAGTTGCCTAAACCGAAATAAAACCCCTTCGAAAGCACGACCTTAAATGTTTTTTGCCAGAGTTTACTTTGAAACAGGACATACCAATATTAGAACATGCAAAGAAATACACTTCGAATATTCCACAAAACCCAAACCGTAGGGCTCCGTTCCCCATCCGGATTTCTCAACAACATATATAATAAACTCAAAGGTTTACAAGAAATCCAGAACATATTCAGGAGTAAACTCAACTGAAAACAAACATGAGTATTTAGAGCGATGCCTATATACAAAATTTACATCAAGTAGGTCAAATAAGAACCTACGGAAACTGAAGAGTGATCCGAAGTCTATGCCTCCACAGTCGACGCGCAACACAAGAACCCAAACTGCAAACTGGGCAAAGGAAACCGAAAAGTCTAGGGGAAGAGAAATGAAATCGTTAGAGTGAGTGGCCAAAAATAATGTAATATGTCTTCCACAAATATAAACATGAAATCATGATGCGAGTCTAAAATCATCAATCCCAGGTAAGGTGGTTTCCATAATTTCCAAAACTCAACTCCTCCTTAGGCCCAAAATTTTTTCCTTCTACACCAACCTCCAATTCGAAACACACCGGCCGGAATCAAATCCGAAACCCACGGCTTCCATGGATTCCGGCAAGCTCCAAACGGCTTCCAATCTTGAAATCTCTCCACCCAAAAGCTTCTATGGGTTGAGGGGAGCAAAACCCCTAACCCCATCGACCCCAAAAGTGGCCGGAAAAGCTCACCCGATTCCTGCAAAAATCCCAAATTTCACCGAGTTGGTTCTCCCACAAAACTCAACCAAATCAACTCAAACCAAGTTCAAAATAATAGGAAATCACAAGAGGAAGCTAACCATACCAAGCTTGTGGTCTAAAATGGCCTAAATCAGAAGGTCCACAGCGAGTCAACGGTGGTGCAAAATCTCTTTGATCAACACGGGTCAACGGCCTAATTTTTGGTCAACGACGGTTAAACTTCCCAAATGTGACTTTTCGAAAATTTTACGACTATTTCAATATTTATATGCGCGGCCCGAGACAATGAACGGTCCAAAACGAATCGAAACCAAAATGGATAAACACGACTAAATCCGACAATCAGAAATATTCATAACTTATTCCTCGTGATTCGGAATAATCCTCTGGAAACTCCCACGAGCTCGAAATCACGTGCACTACAACCCTCATGAAGAAAATCATCTCAAATCTCATAAAAAATCTGTCATATCGACTAATTACGGTAAACTGCGATTATACGTGAAACTCGCGAATTAAGTCGATTAACATACTATTCTGATTCAGGACGTTACAAATCTACCCCCCTTACAAAAATTTTGACCTCAAAATTTACATACCTACTAACTGAAAAGATGAGGATACTATTCTCGCATGTGTTGCTCGGTCTCCCATGTGGCTTCCTCACTGAATGATTCTGCCATAAGACTTTCACAAGCGCAATGGCTCTGTGTCTCAACTCCTGTACACATCTATAAAGAATCTGAGTTGGTTCCTCCACGTAAGTCAAAATGGCCCGTATAGGAAGATGAAATAGTGCTAAAACATGCGATGGATCCAAAATGTACTTCCACAACATAGATACATGGAAGACATCATGCACTCTAGCCATTTCTGAAGGTAACTCCAACTTATATGCCATATCACCAACTCTCTCTGTGATCTCATAAGGACTAATATACTGTGGCCAAAGTTTGTCACGCTTCCCGAAACAAACTACTCTTCTCCAAGGAGACAATTTCAGGAAGACCCAATCGCCAACCTCGAACTCAAGACTCTTCCTCCTCACATATGCATAGCTCTTCTGTCGATCTTGAGCAATCTTCAGTCTGTCTCTGATGATTTGAATATCCTCAGTAGTGCTCTTCACCAAATCAGAACCAATGAGCCAACGCTCACCTACCTCACTCCAACACAAAGGAGTACGGCACTGCTTCCCGTACAAAGACTCATAATGTGCCATATCCATGTTGGCCTGATAACTGTTATTGTAGGCAAACTCGATCAAATGAAGTTGATGGTCCCAATTCCCTCTAAATTGTAATATACAGGACCACAACATGTCCTCCAAAGTTTGAATAGTCCTCTCCGACTGACCATCTAACTGAGGATGAAAAGCTGTGCTGAAGTGTAGTCTAGTCCCCATTGCCTTCTACAATACCCGCCAAAATTCGAAAGTGAACTGACTATCCCGATCAGAAACTGTGGACACAGGTACACCATGCAAACGAACAATCTCAGCCAATTACAGCTTTGCTAACGTACCCACTGAAATCTTCCCTGGAAGTGCAAGGATATGAGTTAATTTCATCAAACGGTTCATAATGACACAAATACCAGTGTTACCAACAGAAGTACGCGGTAACTGATATACGAAATCCATAGTGATATGCTCCCACTTCCAAACTGGAATCTCTAAAGGCTGTAACTTTCCAGCAGGTTTCTGTCTCTCTGCCTTCACTTGTTGACAAATGAGGCATCTGCTCACGTATATTGCTATTTCCCTCTTCATGTTTCGCCAGCAACAATGAACTTTCAGTTTCCGGAACATCTTTGTACTACCCGGATGCATAGCATATGCAGAACAATAGGCTTCGTCGAGTATTTCCTTCTTCAAATCCTCATCTTTGGGCACACATAATCTCCCTCTGAACATCGAAGTGCCATCACTCCTCATCCGAAACTCTGTTGGTACACTATTTTGAATCAAATTCTTCTTCCTCAATAGATAGGCATCTGAATCTTATGTGACGACCCGGACCAGAATCAGCAGTATGATCAACTTGATTGATGAGTTTGTGTGTAGTCGCAGAATAGTTCGACAGTTATTGAATCGCCAGGCTCGTTAACGACTAAATTATTGGCCGAGAATTGGAGCTGGGTCTCTTCTCGAGAGTCGTTCTATATGTGATTACGAGTTCGTGGGCGGTTACGTATCGTTATTTGGACGACCGAGGAATTAATTATGAATATTTGAAGTTCAGATTTAAATGGTGGGCTACTTAACGACTAAATTACCGGACGAGAATTTGGTTTCGGTTTCTTCACGGAAGTTGTTCGGAATTTAATTTCGAGTTTGTGGGAACTTCCGGAGCATGATTTTGAGCTACGAAGATTTAGTTGTGATTATTTTCGTTTGTTGATTAATTAGTCGATTTAAATGTGTGTTGATTCAAAGGGTTGACTTTTTATCCGTTTGACCGATATGTTTGACTTTGGGTGATTATTGAAGAGTATGTCGAGACGAGTTCGTGGCCGCGAGAATTATCGGAATCGGAATTACGACGAGGAAGTTAAGCGCGTTTCAAGTTCGTCGAAATGGATAAACATGAAGTTTCCGTTTTGGGAAAGGCTATAAATAGAAACTTTCTGTTTTGAGGCAAGTCAACACTTACCACTTTGGGGTTTGACCGAGTTGACTGAGTCAACTCGGTGGTGTGAGGGTGGTGCGACGTGCACCGTGGCTCGCCGGCGGCGAGGTTCCGATCGGCCACCTCCGGCCTCGGGCTTAGGCCCGTTCTCTTCGTCTCGATCTCCTTGTTCTATTTCCGGCCTTCTTTCACGGCAAGGCTTGCCGGAAGTGGAGGAATTTCCGGCATGAAATGGAGGGAATTTTGGTGAATTCGGGTTCTCCGTTTTTGCCCGAATTGAGCTGAAATATTGAATGGGCTTTGTAGCTCTCATCACTAGCAAGCTACCATGTAAGTTTGGAGTTCTAATTTTGGTTGTGGAAGGAGAATTTTGGATTTGAAATTTGTGTGTTCATTCTGTTTTTCATGAAATTGACCATGTTAGAGTGAGAATTGGACTTCGGTGCAGTTATGGAAGTTGCTCAGTGGGTGATTTTGAGTGGAACAAGGGTTGTTCCGCCGTGAAATTCTTCGGCCGGCAGCGGCGCCGCCGTGGGCGGCGGTCAACGGTGGTCAACGGTCAAAGTTTGACTTTTTCGGACTTTCGACAAGTTGCATGTCATTTGACTCGAAATCGCGCCCCGATCGCAGTGGGGAGGTTCGTTTTTCGAGTTGAGCGTCCGAACGTAAAGCGAGGTATTGTGGTATACATATACGGATTTTCGACGATTCGTCGACTTTGGATTTCGTGTTTCCGAGAACGGTGGTTTCTCGTGATTTGTATTGTATTATCGGATTATGACTTTGAATAATGGACTTTGTGAATATTCAGGGGTTTCGTGATCGTTCGTTTGGCGAGGGACATTCCGCCGGATCACGGGTTAACGCGATACGCGTTACGCTAGTCTGTGAGTGGACAGTTTATTTTCACGGAATTATTGCGAGTCCTTTATATACGCTTTATGAGCTTGAATATGTAGTATGATCATGGTTTTACGAATATGAGTTTTCGTACGAGATTATGTTTATATTGAGCATGTGTTATGTGATTACTATTTATACGTTGTTATATGTCCACGAGTGGCCCCGTGTGATTTATACACATGCTCTGTACGTGTGAGGAGTTAGAGTCTCCCTCGTGTACGTATACGTGAGGAGTTAGAGTCTCCCTCGTGTACCCGGACGCGTGAGGAGTTAGAGTCTCCCTCGCGTACCATTTGTTGTTTATACTTTCGACTCGCATATGTTTTTAAAAGTATATATTACTTGGTGAAAGACATTTATTTTCGTCCACTCACTCTAACGTGTTTATTTTCTTTCCCCTGAGCTTTTCGGTTCCCGTGCCCAGTTTGCAGTTCAGGCTCTGGTGTCGCACGTCGTGGTCGGAGGCATAGTGCTCGAGCTACTTTGTTTCATCCAGTAGGTTTATTGTTCTACCTACTGTGATATGCGTATACGATTATGTATTAGATGTCGCTCTGAGCTTCCTATTGAATACGTTATACGATTTTACACTGGATTTCAGTAAAGTGCATATATATATACTACTTTACTTTACTGTTGTTATATTGAGAAATCTGGATGGGATTGGTGCCCACGGTTTGCTTTTTGTGGCATAGGATGAAGTGTATTTTCAGCGTGCAGGTAATGGTAATTCTACGTTAGTAGTGAAACTCTGCCCAAATTTCAAAAAGTTTTTGTTGGTTCGTGTTTTCGAAGGGGTTCGATTCCGGTTTAGGGAGCTAAATCGGGGTTGGGTCCTTTCATCTTAAGCCTCACGAACTCGATTAAGTAATACCGAACAGACTTGGAAACTGGCCAACAATGCTCCATCATCATTCCACTCTAACTCTGCTCCCGTTGCTCACAACTCTGTCAAAAGTGACACTCTAGCAACACGTACATAGAAGAGAGAAGCACCATGTTTCCGACTGAGAGCATGAGCAACCACATTAGCTTTCCCTGGATGATACTCAAAAGTGCAGTCGTAATCATTGATCAACTTCATCCATCTCCGCTGCCTCATATTCAAATCTGGCCGCGTATGTAAGTAAGTCAGACTTTTGTGATCGATGTAGATCTTGCACTGTGCCCCATACATGTAATGTCTCCAACTCTTCAATGCTAACACAATGGCAGCTAACTCTAGATCATGAGTAGGATAGTTGACTTCATGTGGTTTTAATTGTCTCGAACCATAAGCCACCACATTCCCATGTTGCATCAAAACACAACCTAGGCGTAGGTTCGAAGCATCACTGTACACCACAAACTCACTGTTGTCATCAGGTAGACTTAACACAGGTGCAGTAGTCAACTTTTCCTTCAAAGTCCAGTATTCCTCGCAAGCATCTGACCATTCAAACTTGACCCCTTTCTTCGTCAAACGGGTAAGCGGTGTTGCTATCCGTGAAAAATCCTGCACGAATCGGCGATAATAGCCTGTTAAGCCCAAGAAACGCCGTATCTCTGCCATGTTAGTCGGTCTGCTCCAATTTCACACGGCATCAATTTTATCAAGATCCACGCTAACTTCCTCAGCTGATATCACGTGACCCAAAAACTTTACACTGTCGAGCCAAAATTCACATTTATTGAACTTGGCGTATAACTGAGCATCTCGTAAAGTCTGCAAGACTGCATGCAAATGCTTCTTGTGCTGCCCCACCCTCCTGGAATAGATCAAGATGTCGTCGATGAAGACAATGACGAACTTGTCCAGATAACGTCTGAAAATCCGATTCATCAGATCCATGAAAGCAGTTGGCGCATTGGTCATCCCAAACGGCATAACAAGCTAAGGAACTCATAGTGCCCATAACGTGACCAAAATGCCATCTTATCCACATCAGACTCCCGAATTCGTAGCTGATGGTATCCAGACCTGAGATCAATCTTCGAGAAAACTGAAGCTCCTTTCAGCTGATCGAACAAATCGTCAATCCGTGGAAGCAGATACTGGTTCTTCACCGTAACCTGATTCAACTTCCGATAATCAATGCATAGCCTCATCGAACCATCCTTCTCCCTCACAAACAACACTGGAACACCCAAATTTGATACACCAGGTCGAATGAAGCCTTTCTCAATCAATTCTTGAAGTTGACCCAAATGTGATACCCAATGTGCCATATGATAGGGTGTCTGCGAAATAGGTCTAGTACCCGGAAGTAACTCAATAGTGAAATCAATCTCTCTGACTGGGTAAGTCCTCGGGAAACACATCTGGATACTCGTAAACCACTGAAATATAACCAATATCTGTCACACGAACACTCGTATCAACCACATGTGCAAGGTAAGTCTCGCAACCTTTCCTCATCATCCAATCAACCTTTACTGCTGAAATCAAACAAGGTAAAGTAGTATTCTTTTCACCACGAAACAAGATTTCCGGCATGCCTGGACTCCTGAATACAACATCTTTCTTGTGACAATCAAGAACAGCCCCAATGGTTCTCCCAGAAATCCATACTCAAAATCACATCAAAATCCACGATATCCAGCAGCATCAAGTTCGCGGCTAACCCATAACCTCCAATAAAAATCTCACAATCTCTATATACCCACTCGACACACACTACCTCGCCAGATGAATATAACACTCGCCACATACGAGGGACGGGAGATGCAGGTATAGTAGCCAATGATGCTAATCTATATGACATGAATGAATGCGTAGCCCCTAGATCTAGTAAAGTAAGAACTGGATGACCGAAAATGTACAACGCACCGATGATAACCTCTGGAGAAGCTCTGCCCTCACGTAGAGACATGGCATGAACTCGAGCCTGTCCTGCTGGTCGTCCATGTTTGCTGCGATTTTGCTACTGACCACCCTGTCCAGAAGACTGTGTTACACGATCACCAGATGCATTACCCTGATCTCAACCAGCACTCTGATCCGTAACACCTCTAAAAGTGCTAAGCTGAGGACACTCCCTCACAAAGTGACCCTCCTGGTCACAATGATAGTAACTCATAGAACCCCGGTAACATGAACCATGGTGTCGTCTATTGCAAAGAGTACATAATGGAATATCCCTCGGTGCAGCTGGTGGGCCAAAGGAAGGTCGATGATAACTCAATCCACTGGAACTCCCACTCGACTGCTGTCTCTAGGGTCGACTCCTCCTCCATCTATAACTCTGCCTAGCAGTGCTGGTAGGATATCTGTAAGGTCCACTACCCGAAGATGATGCTGATCCAGAAGTACCTGAACTCAACCTCTTCGAAGCACCCTGACTAGGTCCACCCTCTTCAAAGAGACGCATTTGAAACCACATCTGTCTCTCCCTCTCGATATCCTCACCTCTAAGTGCAGCATTAACAAACTCATCAAAGTTATCTCGAGCCATAGTGGTCAAAGTCCCCTTGATGTTCAAATTCAGGCCCAACTCAAACCTCTTACACTTGGCTTCCTCTAATGCCATCATATCACATGCAAACCGAGACAAATGAGTGAACTTATCCCGTTACTCAAGCACTGACATACTCCCCTGCTTCAGGTTGGTAAACTCCTCATATTTCTGATGCTGAGAAGCTGGATTAAAATACTGACGCATGAACATTTCTTTAAACATCGCCAAGGAGTATCAATGGGAACCCTATCTGTACCAACCCACCAGAAGTAAGCATGTGACTCAAGCAAACCCACTGCTGCTATTGTTTTCTGTTCAGGAGTAAAATGCAGGCGCTCACAAAAATGCTCAACCTGAACCACCCAAGCTTCACACACTTCAGGATCAGGGGAACCAGAGAAAAAAGTTACTCCCGCTGTCCTGGCCTTAGCCACAGGGTCAATAAGTTCCTCCAAATGCAATACTCGCATAAGCAAGTCACGCGTGCGTTGATCCTCATCAAGATCCTCAGTCCGTTCAACACGGACTCCACGTCGAGGAGGCATCATAAGGATAAAAGATATTAGTTACAGGACAGAAATGATGTAATCATGAAACTTCAAACGTTTGAAAACAAACAACACTTTAGAGCATTGATGATTATCCGCCGGCCGGTCGAGTCATGGCTCCTGAAATGTTGTACATTCTCAAATGTCCTTGGTAACATAACTACAAGAGTCTACAGAACCTGAAACCTAATGCTCTGACATCAACTGAAAGGACCCAACTCCGATTTAGTTGCCTAAACCGAAATAAAACCCCTTCGAAAACACGACCTTAAAATTTTTTTGCCAGAGTTTACTTTGAAACAGGACATACCAATATTAGAATCTGCAAAGAAATAAACTTCGAATATCACAAAACCTAAACCGTGGGGCTCCGTTCCTCATTCGGATTTCTCAATAACATATATATAATAAACTCAAAGGTTTAAAAAAATCCAGAACATATTCAGGAGTAAACTCAACTGAAAACAAACATGAGTATTCAGAGCGACGCCTATATACAGCATTTACATCAAGTAGGTCAAATAAGAACCTACGAAAACTGAAGAGTGATCCGAAGTCTATGCCTCCACAGTCGATGCAAACTGCAAACTGGGCAAGGGAAACCGAAAAGCCTAGGGGAAGACAAATGAAATCGTTAGAGTGAGTGGACGAAAATAATAGTAATATATCTTCCACGAATATAAACATGAAATCATGATGCGAGTCTAAAATCATCAATCCCAGGTAAGGTGGTTGCCATCACCTTCCTGGATAACATATGAAATGTAGAGGCCGTAACTCGAGTACATTTCTCCTCAGAGTTACAATATTACTCAACCACGGTAAGGGGTTTTTCATAACCTTCCTGGGAGCCATATGCATATAATCACGGGTCAAGCATTTTTCATAACCCCCCCCCCCCCCCCCCCCGGAGCATCTCGGGGATCAACCAAGAAGCCATACATCGATGCATCCATATATCCATAATCCATGTAAAACAAATCATGCATATGCATCCAAGTAAAATACATAACCGTATACGTATAATCGTAAATGCATAATCATAATTGTATACTCATAAAATGCATAATATAAAATGCATAACTAAGACTCGCATAACGACAGTGAAAACAAAGTGTATACTCATAAAGCAAAGCTAGCCCTGAGGTCCAGCGGAAGATCCCTTGCCAAACGCTCGATCTTGATCACCTGAATAGCAGGGATACAATCAATACATATAGAAGTATGACACAAGGAGCTAATACATCGAGAACCCTATGTCCTCGAAAGACGTATCGCTCGAAATATTGATGAGGATTACAAAATTCATGAAATAAACCCAATAAACCCTCGTCCCAAAATCAAGTACCCAAATCAACTCAAAAACCTCAAGACTACGATCGGGGTGCGATTACGAGCAAAACAGTATAAAACTTCCCAAAAATCCCAAAAAGTCAACCTTGCCGGAGCTCCGCCGTTGACCGCCGCCGCCGCTGCTGCCGCGGCGTCAATTGTGACCAATCGAGCTCCAAACGGCGTCCAATCTTGAAATCTCTCCACCCAAAAGCTTCTATGGGTTGAGGGGAGCAAAACCCCTAACCCCATCGACCCCAAAAGTGGCCGGAAAAGCTCACCCGATTCCAGCAAAAATCCCAAATTTCACCGAGTTGGTTCTCCCTCAAAACTCAACCAAATCAACTCAAACCAAGTTCAAAACAATATGAAATAACGAGAGGAAGCTAACCATACCTAGCTTGTGGTCTGAAGTGGCCGGAATCAACGGTGGTGCAAAATCTTTTTGGTCAACACGGGTCAACGGCCCAATTTTTTGTCAACGACGGTCAAATTTCCCAAATGTGAATTTTCGACAATTTTACGGCTATTTTGATATTTATATGCGCGGCCCGAGACGATGAACGGTCCAAAATGAATTGAAACCAAAACGGATAAACACGACTAAATCTGACGATCAGAAATATTCATAACTTATTCCTTGTGATTCGGAATAATCCTCTGGAAACTCACACGAGCTCGAAATCACGTGCACTACAACTCTCGTGAAGAAAATCATATAAAATTCTCGCCCGATAATTTAGTTGCAAACAAATCTGTCATATCGACTAATTACGGTAAACTGCGATTATACGTGAAACTCGCGAATTAAGCCGATTAACATACCATTCTGATTCGGGTCATTACAGGTCGAAATAGAAAACTCATACTTAATTTATAGAAGTTGGCATCGTCCCCTCATTTATCCCATCTCGAAGATGTCCCTTGCACTTTTTGTGAAATTATCTTGAGGAAAGTTGTAGAACTCACTGAGACGAGTTCGTGGCCATGTGAAATGTTAAAACTAGAATTACAAAGAGAAATTATTGTCATTGGAAGTTCTGTAAACTTTACAAATCAATATCTTCTCCTCTGTACTTTCTCTCTTCCTCGTGACTCACTCTCGCAAATCATCACTGTCGGGGATGGAGTCTTCCGTTCGGCCACCAAACTAGCGGTTTTGGGTATTAATCTTCTTGTCTTGAATCCCTCTATCACGTTCCCTTAACTCCAGCATCTATACCTCTTTGGTTTTGCTCGAATTTGGTGAAGCAACTTCAAATTTCCAAGAACGTAGAATTTGAGGTCGTTCGTGTTTAGGTTAATTTGACGAACTAGATGTACTGGGCTTTGAAGCTCTGCTAGTCAAGAGTCTACACATACCAGAATACGTTCTAACCCCATCCGAGTAGAATTAATTGAAGATTTGAAGTTCTTGGAAATTTTTTGTGTTCTTGAGAATGGTACTTTCGTTAAATTTCCTTTGGATTTGGACTTTGTTGTAGTTATGGAATTTTCTGGGTTAATTTTACACATGTTGGACTTTTGGTTGCCGGAAAAGGCACTGGTGCCGCCAGCGGTGGCTCATAACAGTGGCTCCTGCAGAGGGTTTTTGATTGTTGTTTTAGTCGTAATCTCGTACCGTTTGTAATTAATTGGTTATTAAATTAATTGGACGCAATGAAGTGTGGACTTCGAATTAATCATAATAAATTAAACATTTTTACAATTAAATGAATTTATCGATTCAAGCGTCGGCTTGACCTCGAGTCGCAAAACTTTAGAAAAGCCTAGCACGATTTTGAGAGGCAATTAAGGATTTGTGTAATTTGATTAGTTTAAAGCCATATTGGGATTCTGGAATGCATGAGGTTTGAGACTGGAGTGCTCTCGAATGGAGTGCTCATTGAGCGAACGAGGTTAATTATTCGATATTGTGTTCGATGTATAGATGTTTAATAGTGTTCATTAATAATCGGGAATTAATCGTTCGTGATCTAGCTCCAAAGAACATAATACTCTATAGTGATTATCTTAGCGGTGACTGATACTCAGACATCACTCGCTCACTAACCTATTTTATAGTGTTACACTGATAGCGTAACTGTTTACTGCATGTTGAGTTTCAAGGTTTCAGTTAAACTGAAAAATGAAACATTACCAGAACAAATACTATAGCCAACGAATTTAAAAAAAAGGCCAACGAGACATTTCGTCGGCTATACTGTATTTTTACACATTATTTCATCGGCTATACTATAGCCGACGATATTATACATCGCCAACTATAATCATCGGGTTTATATTTCCAGACCACTGCTCCCCTCCACAAAAATCCTAAAAATGTTTCTCTCTCTTTCTTTCTCTCTCTCTCTCTCTCCCCCTAAAAATCCTAAAATCCTAAAAATGGTTTGGTGAAGGATCTCACTACAAGAAAAATGCACTTAGACCGCGGAAACTTCTCCGTAGTCTAAGTGAACACTTAGACGACGGAGATGTCTTTTTTCGTCGTCTAAATGCTCACTCCGTCGTCTAAGTGAAATTTCAAAAATTCAAAAATTTCACTTAGACCGCGGAGAAAGTTTCCGCGGTCTAAGTGTTCACTTAGACCGCGGAAAAAACCATCTCCGTCGTCTAAGTGAAATTTTTGAATTTTTAGAACCAGCGCCCAATTAATTTGGGTTTAGGGTCTCTGCGGTGTGGGTGACACTTAGACGACGGAAAAAGACATCTCTGTCGTCTAAGTACTTTAACCATAAACTCTAAACTCTAAGGCCCTTACCCCTAAATTACGAAATTTTCACTTAGACGACGCAACTACACGTTTCCGTCGTCTAAGTGATTACTTAGACGATGCAAACGTGCCTTTGCGTCGTCTAAGTGCTTACTTAGACGACGGAAACGTGCAGTTGCGTCGTCTAAGTGAAAATTTTGTCATTTCACCTAAGACAACGGTCATCCAGACCATGTCCCAATGCATATTCTTTTTGTCGAGTCCATAGAGTAAACAATGCTTTGAGTGTGAGCGTCGACGGTTCCAAAATAAGACTTACAGATTTTCGTGTATCCACGTTTCCGGTTTGTAAAAATTTTGGTTTTGCGGTTGACTGTGCCGATGAAACCCTTAATGAACTTACTATTTTGTGAAAATTATTCAGTTTATATATTGTCTTATGGCGAATGTATCCAGCGGTTAGTTTGTCCAAATTCAATTTCGTTAATATCGATATGCAATGAGCCTATACTTAATAACACTTAAGTTATACACATTAGTAGATACTTAACAAGTTTAAAGACGTAAGATTATTCGTCGTCTTAAATTCAATTGTTTATATATACGATTCGTTAATCAATATTTTACGACTATTTCATTCGAATGACCGATCAGAAACTTCCTTGCGAATTATTTTTAAAAATTAATTTTACGACTATTTCACCTGTACCACGGAGATGGACCATCTCCGTGGTCTAAGTGAATTTTTTTAAAACTAAATTTCTGAAAAATTAATTTTGGAGAAAATTTAAAAAATTTAAAAATTCACTTAGACCACGGAGATAGTCGTGTCCGTGGTCTAAGTGAATTTTTAAAACTAAATTAATTTCTGAAAAATTAATTTTGGAGAAAATTAAAAAAAAATTTAAAAATTCACTTAGACCACGGAGATGACCATCTCCGTGGTCTAAGTGAATTTTTAAAATTAATTTTTGAAAAATTTATTTTGGAGAAAATTGAAAAATTTTAAAAATTCACTTAGACCACGGAGATGACCATCTCCGTGGTCTAAGTGAATTTTTTCAAACTATTTTTCTGAAAAATTTATTTTGGAGAAAATTGAAAAATGCCGCCAATTATTTTCACTTAGACGACGAAAAATAAGAAATTCCGTCGTCTAAGTCAAAATAATTGGCGGCAATTTTTTCCACTAAAATTTTGGGAAAAATTTAAATCAATTAGACGTCGAAAATACTGATTTTCTGTCGTTTAAGTGAAAAATTGGCGACATTTTTTTAAAATTTAAAGCACTTAGACGACGGAAATACTGATTTTCTCAATCTCTCTTCATTTTTTCCTCTCTCAGTCCACTCTACCTCTCCCTCTCTCCCCCCCAATCAAACCACCCACCATATATCATCACCACCACTATCACCATCCACCATCATCATCACCACCACAGTCGCCGCCAACACCGACATCACCACCGTCGCCGCCGCCATCACCGACATCACCACCGACGCCGCTGATAGTTGCATATTTATGCAACGTTTATGTGCTTAACCGAACCTTATATTTAGCTCTTTTTTGTTATGTTTTTAAGTAATTTAACATTATTATTTGTTCTTAGGTATTTTGGAGATAAATGAAGAAAAAGAGATTAAATATATAATGCAGCTTGGCGAAGGAACGGGAGTCTTTGGCGAGGAGGTTTGGTTCTTGGCGAGCACGTGATAGAAGAGTGCAAGTGGGTTTTGCTAGTTTAATTAAACTAGTTAAACGAGGATTTATATATATATGGCTTGGCGAGGAACAGCAAAAAGAAGAGAAGTCTTTTTATAATTGGACTTTGCAGAGAAGTTGATGTGGAATGGAGTTTGCATGCACATGGGCTTTGAAAGTTTGACTTGGAATTTGATTAGGAATGGTGCATGTGCAAGCCAACTTGGTTAATTGGCTTGATTGAAGAAAAGCAATTTTTGCTTGCTTGGCGAGGAAGAGCAAGGAGAGAAGAAGAGTCCTATTATAATAATGAGATTAAGAAGAGTTGGGCTGGATTTTGGAGTCTTGCACATGGTTTGCTAGCTAGTCTGGAACATATAAATTGCTAGCAAGAGAACGTACGCGGGGATGGACGTAACGGGGAGCAAGAGGAAGGAAGCTGCAAGTTTCTCTTTCATCCGTATGTATCAATTTCTTTCATGGATTATTTTAGTTTAATTTCTGATTCCATGAGGAGCTAAACTCCATTGTTAAGGGGCTGTTTTGAAGCCCCGTTCATGATATCTAGATTGCTTATGCTCGTTAACTAAGTTTTGTTTTTGTTATTTGAATGAGGTTTCTTTGTTATTTATACAGTGATGATTCTTGATTATGTATGCTTTGAGTGCACGCTTAGTATGCATGTTTAGGAATTTAATTCTAAGAAAATTGATGGTTGTTGGTGATTATTACCTTCCTCAAGTTTCAATCGTAGAACCCATACATGCTTCGTATAAGAAACCCTAGGTCTAGCAAGACACGACCGTAGTGTGTAAAGCCTTGTAGATTCTCAAACCCTTTCTAAATCTTAATGCTTTTCTCTTAGATAATTCGAGTCCGTGACTTCGGGTTCTTTGAGGGATAGACAATATTGATAAGCAGACCTTCAATGTTGTAAACATAAGGATCGGGTAATAGGTTGTGTTCGCAGCTCAGGGCCTTCCTGGGAATCTTTCATTCATAACATTTGCATTATTTAGTTAAGCATTTGTCGTCTAGATGGAGTGACGGTGGTGGATAACACTTCCCTTAACCCATTTTATCATTGATTGTCAGTTTTACTTTTATTCTGTTTTCTGTTTCAGTTTCGTAATCTGTTTTGCATAATTTTGTTCGCGAACCAAACCAATTCCGATTGTATCGAATTTTCGCGTGGTAGTCCGCCATTTTGTCTATAGTGTCCTGTATTAATTTCGTGATTTTAGATTGAGTCTAGATATTTTAATTAATTATGTTAGTGTCCAGTGGTCGAGTCTATCAGATTTCTGACTTTCGCGTCTGTTTGTAGTTTAGAATATTAAGTCTCATCTTTCCCTGTGGATTGACCCCTATACTATTGTACTGCATTGACAAGCATATTGAGTTTATTATAGGGTAACTTTGAGGGTGGTTAAACATCGATCAAATTTTGGCGCCGTTGCCGGGGAAAGATCTAGTCTTTATATTCTAACGTGTCTTTTGTTTCTATTTTGTTTTGTTTTGTTTCATTTCTTTTGTAGTGTAATGTGTCTCTTGTGTGCAGGTACTTAGTGCATGCATACTCGAAGGTCAAGGAGAACTGAGCCTTTATTGCTTGATTTAGAGATTGAGCGCTCAGCTAAGCAAAACCGGAAGCAGAAGAGGCGAGCAGAACTGGAGGTTGGAAACACGAGTGGCACAGTGTCAGAACCTGATATTGAGGTGGAAACAAGTTCAGATTCAGAAGGAGAAGTTCCTCAATCGCCACCAAAAAGAGCAGCAATGGGAGAACAACCAAGAACGTTGATGAATTCTTTTGTACCTAGTGCTCAGGGGAATTCATCACCAATAGTGTTGCCAGCTCTTGGGACATATTCAGTGCCTCCTGCATTACTTTCTGCCCTACCTCATTATAGGGGGGGTATTTTCAGAAGATTCGCAACAACATTTGGCGGAGATTGAAGCTTTAGCATCAACACAAAACTTACAAAATGTTGAATCTAATGTGTTGAAACTAATTTTATTTCCTTTTTCTGTGAAGGAAGGAGCGAAGATGTGGTTCAATTCTTTGGCTCCTAGGTCTATACAATCTTGGGATGAGATGAAGGTGACATTCATGAAGGAGTATTTCTCAGCCCAGAAGACTAAGCAGTTGAAGAAGGAGATTAATAGCTTCATACAAAAAGATGGTGACATGCTTCATGAGGCATGGAGTCATTTCAAGGAGTTGTTAGAGGAAATGCCCACATCATGGGTATGATCTTGAGGACAGGATGACTTTCTTTTATGAAGGTCTAGAGCCAGCCAACAAGACAAGAGTGGATTCTGCTTGTGGAGGTATGTTTATGTACCAAACAGGTTAGCAACCTCATGATACCATAGAGAAATTGGTTGAGAACACCAAGCAGTTCTATACAAGAGAGAGAACGTTGGCGAGCAAGAAACAGCAAGATGTATTTGAGGTTGCCACCAACCCAGACATGGACAAGAGAATGAAAGCAACGGAGAAGAAGTTGGAGTCCATTTCTACTGCCATCAAGAGCCAAACGACATCATCATCATCTGTTTCTCAGGTATGTTCTGTATGCTCTATGTCGGATCACACTAACGAAACTTGTCCTTTTATTCCTGAAGAAGAGCAGGTGAATTTTGTGCAACAACGGGCATCAAGAAATGATCCCTACTCAAACACATACAATCCGGGGTGGAGGAATCATCCCAATTTCAGCTATGGAAACACAAACAATGTGCTGAACCCACCCACCGGATTCAAGGCTGACCTGAATTTTAGCAGGTACAACAGCCGGTTGCAGCTCCAGCTCCTGATCCTATCATGGCAGCAATATTGGCTAGGCTAGAGGGGATTGAGATGCACAACAAGAACTCTATCAAGGCATTCGAGCTTATGGAGAAGCAGCTGAACAGCTTGCAGCAACAAGTGTCAACAAGAGAACAAGGTACTCTTCCAAACAATGTGGTTAAGAACCCAAGATCTCAATATGAAGCTAATGTGATCACATTTAGAAGTGGAAGAGTGATTGAAGAGGTTGAAAAGCCTACAAAAAAATCTTTAGAAGATGAGCCGGTCCTAGAAAAAGTGCTGTCATTTCCACCACTACTGTAGGATCAGGGAGAGAAGAGTGCACCTGGACAGAAAAATTCATCAAACGAAAAAGCAGGTAAGTCAATTTCTGAACCTTCTCCTTCAATTCCTTTACGTGTTCCTTTTCCTGGTAGGTTGAAAAACAAGAAGAAGGATGAGTTGGAGCAAGAGATTCTAGATACATTCCGGAAGGTAGAAGTGAACATTCCGTTGCTTAATATGATTAAGCAAATACCGAAGTATGCGAAGTTTCTTAAGGAACTTTGTACAATGAAGAGGAAGTTCACAGGGACCGAGACCGTGGCCTTGAGTGAGAAGGTGTTAGCAGTACTTCAGAGGAAGCTACCACCCAAGATGGGAGATCTTGGACGATTCACAGTCCCATGTACAATTGATAACACTAATTTTACTGGAGCTTTACTTGATTTGGGTGCATCAATATATTTAATGCCTTACTCTGTGTATAAAACCTTGAATATTGGTGCATTACAACAAACTGGTGTTACAATTAAATTAGCTGATCGATCTAGCTGCTACCCCAGAGGTTTTGTTGAGGATGTTTTGGTACAGGTAGGTAAGTTGATCTTCCCAGCTGATTTCTTCGTATTAGAGATGGAGGCAGAGCCTCAACCATCAGAGCTACCATTGATACTTGGTCGTCCATTCTTACGGACCGCTAGGACCAAGATAGATTGTTTCAATGGTACCCTCTCCATAAAAGTAAATGAAGAGAAGATCCGCTTCAACATCTTTGACGCAATGAGGCATCCTAGTGATAATGATTTGTATTCCTGTTTTTCTATTGATACATTTGATAATTTTATGCAGGAATTTATGCAGCATTCGATGAATGAGAATGAGGATGTGTTGAAGAAAGCGATTGAAGAATGGGGGAGGAAATCTGAAACCTCCCCATGTTCTAAAGTATGGGATGAACTTGAGGATTTGATCACCCAAGTTCGATCCATGGATGATGGTGAAGAGACATTGAGAATCAGCTCAGCTGAAGAGTTAGTGATGGGTGAAGAGTACGATGATGTTGTGGCAGCCCTTGAGTCATTGCCATACATAAGAGGTATTTCAAAATCTCTTCCTCTTCCTATTACTAATGACACGCTTCTTCCTTCCATTGTAATAGCACCAAAGCTTGAGCTCAAGCCTTTGCCTGAGCATTTGAAGTATGCATTCCTTGGAACTGGTGAGACTTTACCACTCATTTTATCTTCAAAACTAACCATGTTACAGGAAGAGAAGCTAATCACTGTACTCAGGGAGTATAAGGAGGCTATTGGCTGGACAATTGCAGACATTAAAGGAATAGATCCAACATTGTGTACTCATAGGATATTCCTTGAAGATGGAGCAAAGCCAACGAGAGAACCACAACGAAGACTCAACCCACCTATGATGGATGTGGTGAAGAATGAGGTTATCAAACTTCTCGATGCAGGTATTATTTATGCAATATCTGATAGTAAGTGGGTGAGTCCTGTACAGGTGGTGCCAAAGAAGTCAGGCATCACAGTGATTAAAAATGATGAGGATCTGCTGGTGCCAAAGAGAGTTCAAACAGGATGAAGAGTCTATATTGACTACCGCAGGCTTAATGCCACAACCCGTAAGAATCATTTTCCTCTTCCTTTTATTGACCAAATGTTGGAACGTCTTGCAGGTCATGCGTATTATTGCTTTCTTGATGTCTATTCTGGCTACAACCAGATTGCCATTGACAGAGAGGACCAGGAGAAGACTACCTTCACGTGCCCCTTTGGCACGTTTGCTTATAGGAGGATGCCATTTGGGTTGTGCAATGCACCAGCTACTTTCCAGAGATGCATGATGAGCATCTTTTCAGACATGGTGGAGAAGATCATCGAGGTATTCATGGATCATTTTCTGTTTTTGGTGATTCTTTTGATACATGTTTGAATAATCTGTCCCTAGTTCTAGAAAGATGTTTGGAAAAGAACCTTGTATTAAATTGGGAAAAATGTCATTTCATGGTTGAACAAGGTATTGTTTTGGGACATGTAATTTCTGAAAAAGGTATTGAGGTAGACAAGGCTAAGGTTGATGTTATACGTACCTTACCACCTCCCACTACTGTGAGAGAGGTGCGCTCTTTTCTTGGACATGCAGGTTTCTATCGCAGGTTTATCAAGGATTTCTCCAAGATAGCCTGACCTCTCAGTGCTTTGCTCCAGAAGAGTGTGACGTTTGATTTTACTGAAGATTGTATTGTTGCCTTTAACAAGCTCAAGGAGTTGTTGATCACCGCCCCAATTATCCAAGCACCAGACTGGAACCTTCTGTTCGAATTGATGTGTGATGCATCGAAATATGCTGGAGGTGTTGTGTTGGGACAGCGGGTTGAGAGGTTACCACATGTGATTTATTATGCTTCTCGAACCCTTAATGATGCTCAGTTAAACTATTCAACAACTGAGAAGGAACTTTTGGCTGTTGTCTTTCCTTTAGAGAAATTTAGATCTTATTTGTTAGGAACTAAAGTGATTATTTTCTCTGACCATGCTGCATTGAGATATCTTATGACAAAGCAGGATGCAAAGCCAAGGCTGATTAGGTGGTTACTACTCTTTCAGGAGTTTGATGTGGAAATCAAAGATAAGAAAGGAACAGAGAATGTGGTTGCAGACCATTTGAGTCGGTTGACACATGAGTCCAATGCGGAGGAGGATAAACTCCCTTTGCATGAGAATTTCCCGGATGAGCAACTTTTTGCTATCCAGGATTCTGAGTCGTGGTATGCGGATATTGTCAACTACCAGGTTTCAAAACTGGTACCTACTAACTATACCCGTGCTCAGAAGGACAAATTGAAGAAGGAGGCTAGATATTATGTGTGGGATGATCCATACCTATGGAAGCATTGCCCAGATTCCATCATTCGAAGATGCGTACCCGAATCTGAAATTTATTCTATTCTTTCTTTCTGCCATTCACATGTAGGTGGAGGACATTTCGGGGGAAAGAAAACTGCACTCAAGGTGTTGGAGTGTGGATTTTATTGGCCTAGCATTTTTAAGGATGCTCATGAATTCAACAAAGCATGCACAAGATGCCAAATGACAGGTAACATAGGTCCTAGGGATCAAAGGCCTCAACACCCAATTCTTGTGGTTGAAATTTTTGATGTTTGGGGTATTGATTTCATGGGTCCTTTCCCTTCTTCGCATTCTAATGTGTACATACTTTTGGTAGTTGATTATGTGTCTAAGTGGGTGGAGGCAGTTGCCACCCGAACTAACGATTCTGTTGTTGTGCTTAAATTCTTAAAGTCCATATTTGCTAGATTTGGCACACCTAGGTACATCATTAGCGATGGAGGCACTCATTTTTGCAACCGCACTTTTGCTGCGCTCTTGAGGAAATATAATGTTCAACACAAGGTGGCGACACCTTACCATCCTCAGACTAGTGGACAAGTGGAGGTGTCAAACCGCGAAATCAAGAAGATCCTTGAGAAGACCATAGGCCTTACCAGGAAGGATTGGAGTCAGCGATTAGATGAAGCTTTGTGGGCTTACCGTACAGCTTACAAAACACCTATAGGGATGTTTCCTTACAGGCTTGTTTTTGGCAAAGCTTGTCATCTGCCGGTCGAGCTTGAACACAAAGCTTGTTGGGCGGTCAAGCAGTTCAATTTTGATATTGATGAGGCTGGGATTCACAGAAAATTGCAATTGAATGAGCTGGCTGAAATCAGGAACAATGCATATCAGTCCAGCATGATTTACAAGGAGAAAGCCAAGGCTTTTCATGATCAAAATATCAGGAGCAAGACTTTTGTGGTAGGACAAAAGGTCTTGGTTTTCAACTCGAGGTTGAAACTGTTTCCAAGTAAGCTTCAGTCTAGATGGATTGGTCCATTTGTAGTTATTAATGTTTTTCCTAGTGGTGCTGTAGTTGTGAAAAGTGACCAAACAGGGAAAATTTTCAAAGTCAATGGACATCGACTGAAGCCGTTTTATGAGTTGATATTGGAGCACACCGTTGAGCAGGTACCTCTCGAGGATGTGCCACAAGATAAAGAGTGATACTTGGTACCGTCTGGCTGAAGATGTTAAACTTAGCGCTACTTAAGAGGCAACTCATGTGGATGGAGAAGCTTGGCTGCCAGATTTGAATTCTTATCCCTTCTCCTTTTCTTTATTTTTCTCCATGTTAGTGTGATTTGTGATATGTTATGTGTCTTATTCCATGCTTGTCTGATGTATTGTATGTTTTAGTTTCGTCTTATATTGAGGAAAATGCAAATTTCAAGTGTGGGGTGGGGTTTATATCATATCCTTAGCGTCTATGTATAATTTTTCGTTATTACGGTTCTGTGCAGTATGCTGTTTTGTGTCAATTATTTGACATAGCTTAAGGTCTCGTAAAATTCTTAAATTTTGAGGGAGTGTATGTACATGTGTCTAGTTGGTTCCCTCTAAATTTCAGCTCATTCCACTCTGTCATTAATTCTATATAATTCTTGCGAGTGGAGCTGAGTCATGCGAGCAACAGTTTTCGGTACTGTGCAGTATCCTGTATCGTGTAATTTGTTTGACATATCTAGAAGTATCGTTAATTTCTGAAATTTTTAGAGGATGTTTATAAATATGTCTAGTTAGTTCTCTCTAAATTTCAGCTCATTGTGCTCTGTCATTAATTCTATATAATTCTTGCGAGTGGAGCTGAGTCATGCGAGCAACAGTTCTCGGTACTGAGCAATAACCTGTATCGTGTCATTTATTTTATATAGTTAGGGGTCTCGTAATTTTCTGAAATTTTTAGGGAAGGTTTGCACATGTGTCTAGTTAGTGCTCACAAAATATCAGCTCATTACGTTATATGATTAATTTTGTAAAATTCATGCGAGATGTGTTGCTAAGTACACAGTGTTTGGCGAGCTGCTCGCCAGAGGTTGGAGTTACTCGCCAGATGTGGGTATTTTTGAGTTTTTCTTTGTTTTCCTTGGGTATTTTAGTGACTTATTTGAAAAATCAAATACAAAAGTAAAAAGTGTCAAGAAAAACATAAAAAGAGTCTTTTGTTTTGTGTCTTAAGTGCCCTTAACTAGTCCATGATGTGATTATGTCTTCCGTAATTGTGACTGAAAGATGATCATGTTATTTGGGTTTCTTTGGTTAATCTTGATATATGATACATATGCGAATGTGTAGTGGATGTAGAAAAAGTTAACATGGTACAGATTTTTGGCATGCTTAAACTTTGTTGAGATTCATTTAACCTGTGAGCGATTGAGCCTATATGTGAATACACATGCTTTCTCTATTGAGTGTCAATTGCTTGCCACAGATTAAGTTAATGGACTCTAGAATTTACTAGAACTTGCTCTTGTGCTTTTCAAAGCTTATAGTCAATACATGTTCTGATTGAGGAAGTGATAAATGCATTTAGGGGACATCACCATAGCCTACATGTTTAAACTTTATGTCATCACCCACATATCTTTGATCTTAAACCTTAGAATAGTTTTATCTTTACCCTTGTTCTAGGACTTGGTAGAGCTATACATGAGACAGATTTGTGAAGGCGGCGACAATGTCGAAAAGTGATGCAAAGAAATAAGTGTGGGGTATCAAGCTAGTTTTTGTTATTTAAAAAAAAAAGAAAAAAAAAGAGAAGAAGTAAAAAGTGATGTCTAGCTTGATATCCGAGTTAACTGTTGATGAAAACAATGACGTGAAGGCCCAACAAGATGAAATTCGGCCACAAAAGTGAGAAAGTTCATGGTTGTAAAGTTTGAAGAAGTCTCTTATTTGGTGCTCTACTGGGTTCTAGAATTATATTTGAATTCTTTATCCATTTATTCTTTAACCTATGAGCCAAGCCCCATTACAACCCATGAAAGTCCTTTTGATCCTCAAGATGGCAGCCTTTGATCTGTGAAGATTTGTCACAAATGTAAGCATATGGTGTGGTCCATTTTGCAAGTAATTGAGTTGAGTGAAAACCTTAGATATATTTTGAGAGAAACACTTTTGAGAGCATATCTTTGTGAGATTGAATCTTGACTTGTTTTCGCATGCTACAGCTTTACATTCACCATGATTATGTCTTCGTCCTACATATTACATGTGCGTCATGCATTGAAATTAATTTTCGAAACTTTGTGGAATGTTAATTTGGAGTCACTTATCTTGGTGTTACAATTGTGGAAGATTGCTGAGACAATTTGTTGAGGGCATTAGAGTTATGTAGTTAGAGTTTTGTCGAATCTTTTCAGAGTCTAAGTTTAGTGTATTGCTCGAGGACTAGCAAAAGCTAAGTGTGGGGTATTCTGATAGTTGCATATTTATGCAACGTTTATGTGCTTTAACCGAACCTTATATTTAGCTCTTTTTTGTTATGTTTTTAAGTAATTTAACATTATTATTTGTTCTTAGGTATTTTGGAGATAAATGAAGAAAAAAAGATTAAATATATAATGCAGCTTGGCGAAGGAACGGGAGTCTTTGGCGAGGAGGTTTGGTTCTTGGCGAGCACGTGATAGAAGAGTGCAAGTGGGTTTTGCTAGTTTAATTAAACTAGTTAAATGAGGATTTATATATATATATGGCTTGGCGAGGAACAGCAAAAAGAAGAGAAGTCTTTTTGTAATTGGACTTTGCAGAGAAGTTGATGTGGAATGGAGTTTGCATGCACATGGGCTTTGAAAGTTTGACTTGGAATTTGATTAGGAATGGTGCACGTGCAAGTCAACTTGGTTAATTGGCTTGATTGAAGAAAAGCAATTTTTGCTTGCTTGGCGAGGAAGAGCAAGGAGAGAAGAAGAGTCCTATTATAATAATGAGATTAAGAAGAGTTGGGTTGGATTTTGGAGTCTTGCACATGGTTTGCTAGCTAGATTAATTAACCTAGCTAGTCTGGAACATATAAATAGCTAGCAAGAGAACGTACACGGGGACGGACGTAACGGGGAGCAAGAGGAAGGAAGCTGCAAGTTTCTCTTTCATCCGTTTGTATCAATTTCTTTCATGGATTATTTTAGTTTAATTTCTGATTCCATGAGGAGCTAAACTCCATTGTTAAGGGGCTGTTTTGAAGCCCCGTTCATGATATCTAGATTGCTTATGCACGTTAACTAAGTTTTGTTTTTGTTATTTGAATGAGGTTTCTTTGTTATTAATTTATACAGTGATGATTCTTGATTATGTATGCTTTGAGTGCACGCTTAGTATGCATGTTTAGGAATTTAATTCTAAGAAAATTGATGGCTGTTGGTGATTATTACCTTCCTCAAGTTTCAATCGTAGAACCCATACATGCTTCGTATAAAAAACCCTAGGTCTAGCAAGACACGACCGTAGTGTACTTGTAAATCCTTGTAGATTCTCAAACCCTTTCTAAATCTTAATGCTTTTCTTTTAGTTAATTCGAGTCCGTGACTTCGGGTTCTTTGAGGGATAGACAATATTGATAAGCAGACCTTCAATGTTGTAAACATAAGGATCGGGTAATAGGTTGTGTTCGCAGCTCGGGGCCTTCCTGGGAATCTTTCATTCATAACATTTGCATTATTTAGTTAAGCATTTGTCGTCTAGATGGAGTGACGGTGGTGGATAACACTTCCCTTAACCCATTTTATCATTGATTGTCAGTTTTACTTTTACTCTGTTTTCTGTTTCAGTTTCGTAATCTGTTTTGCATAATTTTGTTCGCCAACCAAACTAATTCCGGTTGTATCGAATTTTCGCGTGGTAGTCCGCCATTGCGTCTATAGTGTTCTGTATTAATTTAGTGATTTTAGGTTGAGTCTAGATATTTTAATTAATTATGTTAGTGTCCAGTGGTCGAGTCTGTCAGATTTCTGAATTTCGCGTCTGTTTGTAGTTTAGAATATTAAGTCTCATCTTTACCTGTGGATTGACCCCTATACTATTGTACTGCATTGACAAGCATATTGAGTTTATTATAGGGTAACTTTGAGGGTGGTTAAACATCGATCAAAACGCCGCCGCCATCACCGACATCACCACCGTCGCTGCCACCACCACCTTCAACGTCGCCTCTACCACCACCACACACCACTAGCTACCGCCTACATTGTTGCCTCCACCACCGGCCTCCACATTCCGGCCACCACCACCGGCGCCGCCGCCACCGCCACCGCCACCACCGCCTATAATTAGTTTAGTTTTAGGTTAATTTAGTTTATTTAGGCTAGATTAATTTATTTTATTATATTATGAATTTTGTATTTAAATGCATAATAATTAAATTATTTATTCATTATGAATTTTGTACATATTATATATTATTAATAATTAACATTCAATAAAATTTGCAATATTATGAATATTGATATACAAAAAATTAAATGAAAAATTCATGAAATGCTAATTATTAAATTACTAATTAGCATTTCATGAATTTTTCATTTAATTTTTTTTACAAAATCCCCACTTAGACGACGGAAATGTTGTTTTCCGTCATTTAAGTGATTACCTAGACCACGGAGCTGGACGTTTTCCGCGGTCTAAGTGAATTCTCCGTCATCTAAGTGAAAGCTTAGACCACGGAGAATGTCCGCGGTCTAAGTGCTCGCTTGGACCGAGCAAAAGACTCCGCGGTCTAAGTGCTTGGATGACAACACTTGGAGCACGGAACTTGGAGGAGGGAGGTTCCGTCGTCTAAGTACTTAGGCGACGGAAAAACGCACCTAGACGACGGAAACGCTCCGCGGTCTAGGTGCGTTTTTCTTGTAGTGTCTGGATAGTGAAGTGATTATGGATGGTGAATGAATTGCATATCTGGATTTCTGGGAATAGAAATCTAGATCTGTAGTTTTTATTTTTTAGATTTGGAACTTTAGCCGACGAGTTTATATTTCGTCGGCTAAAGTCTACACTATAGCCAATGACAACCACTTACCTCGTCGGCTATAGATATTGCCGACGGCCTTCTGGCGACGATGTTATAGTCGAAGAAGGTTTGTCGGCTATAACTATAACTGACGAGATTTGGTTACAGGCCGATGAAATTTATTCGTCTGCTATAGTAGTTCTACTGGTAGTGCAACCTTTTTCAATTTTAATTTGGATTATTTTTGTCCACTCTAGTCACAATGTGGATTTATTTTTGATACTCGATTAAGGTTCAGTAGTCCCTCTTGATGTCTTTGGATGTCTCTTTGAATTTTCCAAAGTAGCATATATAGTATTTTATTATTTATGTAGACATGCATCAAGTTATTCTTACGTTTTTATATGTCAGAATATTATTTTTCGTTTGCTTACTCTAACAGATTTGTGTTTTGACGCCTTTCATTGATCTTTTTGTTTAAATTGCCTTTTTAGCAAGTAAACCGGTCGAAATTGCGACCATCCAGAGTATGAGGCCTGATTATCCACCACTTATGTTTCCAAGTATAGATGCTCAATTTAGATTATGGAAATATATCGGCATGTAGAGCTTCCTCGACTTACGTATAATCATTAAGACCTAATTTCAGTTTTAATGGTTAAATTGGGTCTGAGTCCTATCACTAGCCCAACTAAATTGTACTCGTTGCATAACATAGGACTCACACGTTGATTAGTAGTCACATAAACATCTAGGATAATAGAACTGATGGGATTTTGAATTTCCACACGGATTTTCACTATGATAAGTTCATAACGGAAGAAGCCATCTCAGGCATATTGACTATTTAAGGTGAATAAAAGAACATACATATCTAGCACTGCGAACTAGATGTAGCCCCCTTTCGGTTGAGTTTTTGGAATTGAATTGAATCAGCTTATTATATTGTACACTATTTTGATTGAACGAGGGTTTGGTAAAATTATAAAAACTGTTTATTTTAATTTTTTTTGGTTCAAAAATCACTTAAACCACGGTTAGACATAAAGAAGTGAATGATTGCTTATTCTGAGTTGTGTTTTTTAAAAGTAAAATATTTTTAACTTAATCCCAAACTAAGTGCACTACCGGAAAAAATACTATAACCGACGAAATATGGAAAACTATAACCGACGAGATAAAAATCTCGTCGGTTATAGTGGAAAAATAATTTTTTTTTAATTCTTTTTAGAAATCTCGTCGGTTATAGTACTATAACCGACGAGAATGGGTAAAAATCTCGTCGGTTATAGTATTACCGACCGACTTTAGCCAGCTGACTATAACCGACGAGATTAAAAATCTTGGGGCTGGCTAAAGTCGGTCGGTAATACTATAACCGACGAGATTTTTACCCATTCTCGTCGGTTATAGTACTATAACCGACGAGATTTCTAAAAAAAAATTTAAAAAAAATTATTTTTCCACTATAACCGACGAGATTTTTATCTCGTCGGTTATAGTTTTCCATATCTCGTCGGATATAGTATTTTTTCCAGTATCTTAATGTGAAGAAAAAAAACCCTAAGCTGTAGAACAAAAAAGTGAACCATTAACTCTTACTCTCGTACTATATATACAAACATTTGTAGACCGGTACCAAAGTCAACAACAATGATGGAACAATTTTCTAATATGATGATTTAACGCCTTGTTTGGTTGACATATTATGATGGGAAGGCACAGGAAAGTTCGAAATTTTCTCACATTCTTGTGTTTTGGGACAATCAAGGAAATGAAGTTTATTCATGATGGAAATGAAAATCGGGTGGAAAATGATTCCTCCATCAGCTTTGGGATTTTGTTTCCTCTAGTCTCTCAAGCATTAATTGCAACTTTTTTTTTACCACAGTAGCCTTGCTCAGAATTGTAATTACTAACACAAAGACACATTTAGGTTACTTTTCTGGTGTTACCAAACACTAAAAATAAATGCAAACGAAAGCTTTACTTTCCATTCCCTAGGGAAAGTACATTACTTTCCTTTTTGGAATACCAAGCGAGGCCTTAGTTAGGAATAGAAGGTACATATAGACAAGTACTAGTGGCAAGACAATCCAAAAGTTCTCAAGTAAACCTGGTTAAGGTGAACCAAGTCACTTTTACATAGGTGTCTTCATGGGTTAGGCTGGATCGGCCTCGGCCCTAAATTTAAGGCTTATGGCTGAGTTTGGTCAACAGTCAAACATAACGAGGCATGGCTGATGCTAGAATTTAGAAGCCTTAGCCCACCCATCAAGGTTATGCCAATGAGGCTAAAGAGGCCGGCCGGGCCGGGCCAAGATGGACCTCAAATTGAAAAAAAAAAATTAGTACATAAAAAGTTTAATGTATCGTTGTTATTGATGTATGATAATTATTTTGAATGGTGCGGAGAGAAAATAAAAATAATAAAGAAAAAATATGAAAACAATTGTAGATTATATTATGTTTTTCAATAAAAATAACCAAAATAATACTACCACAACATTCACTATAGCCAATGATTATTTTTAAAAAAAGGCCGACGACACTTATTTTCGTCGGCTATAGTGCACTATGGCCAACAATTAATTGTATCACCGGCTATAGTTCTTAGACTGACGAGAGAAGAAAAAGTCGCCAGTTTTTTCTAGAAAAATCGTCGGCTATAGTCGGTACTATAACCGACGACATAATGTGTAAAAATCGTCAGCTATAGTATAGCCGACGACATTATACATCGACGGCTATAATTATCATGTTTATATTCTTAGACTGCCGCTTCCCTCTCTCAAAAACCCTAATATATATATATATCTCTCTCTCTCTCGCTCTCTCTCTCATACCTTCGCCTCTCCGTCCGCCGCCGCCGCCTCGTCCTCTCCGCTAAAAATGGGAGAGATATAATTTGAATTTGTGAAATAAAAGTTGTAATTTTGTTTAATTTGGTGGAATTATGCATGGTTACTTTGTTGAAGTGATTATGGAGGTGAAGTGATTATATGGCCGGTTTGGTAAATTAGGAATTGTAGATCTGGATTTCTGGGAATAGAAATCCAGATTTGCAGTTTTTTTTTTTCAGATCTGGGACTATAGCCGACAACATTCATATATACTGATGTCGGCTATAGTTCCTCCGTTCAAAAATTTTGCCCGGAGGGGAAGCTATGGTCGACGAATTTTTTGTCGGTTATAGTCCAACTATAGCCGACGACGTGAAAAATCTCGTCGGCTATAGTATTGTTGACTGTCTTTTTTCGACGTCATTATAGCCGACGAAAATAGTGAACAGGCCGACGATTTTTGATCGTCGGTTATAGTGAATGTTTTGATAGTGTAAGTCTTATTAGGCTTGACCTCTAAGCCTTTAAAGAGACACAAATATATTTATAAATTAATTAATTTTTTTTATTTGAAAAAAAGTTGGGCTTGACGAGGCTTATGAGGTCGAGGCTGGGCTAGCCAAAAAGGCTTAAATGGGATGGGCCGAGAGGCTGAGCTGAATTTCAAATATATAGTCCATATCCTACCCTATTTCAAAAGTGGTTGGGCTGGCCTGACCTCGGTTAAGGTTGGACTGGGTTCGGCCCTAAAGACTGAACGGGTTAGAATAAGGCTCAAAACCAAATCGGCAAATAATGACCTACTTTTACACACAAAGTTGATAATCCCTGTATTTTCCTCCACACGAGCACCACCTGTTTGTGTTTACATTGATATGATTCAGCTTGAACCACGTTTACATGAGCCATACTGCAAGAGAAGCTATAGAAAGAAAAGTAAAGCTTAGAGGTGCCAGCATGCTTTTTCCAGAAAACCAAGACCAACGGCTAGAAGCAACACCACGCTGCTGCGCTTCCCATGCTGCATGCACATTTCAACAGTGAAATACAGCTGCTTCTCACTTGTTTTCTTCACATGCAATAGACTATATATTCTGCTGGCCCATCGAGCATCGATTCTTGATTTCTTTGACTTTCTTTGCATATGTATATTTCCGGCATCGAATGGAAATTAAAGCCAGTCCGTTCACTAATGCATTTTAAAATAATAGATTGACTAATTAGTAGTGCATGCATGTCTTAAAACTACTATCGATTTAATAAATACACCCAATGGCCGGATGAGACTGGCATTGTGCATTTCAGCTAGCCAGCGAAATCGAATATAACGTCTCCTCTCTAGCTAGTCTCTACACTTGTGAGTTGTGACTAATTAGTTGTGAGTTGCAGCCATTATATATATGAATTAGCAAGGAAAAGTAAAAGCAGAGATTCCCAATCAATTCATCGGTCTTGATCTCTACCGTCTATATAAACATGTACGTGTGTATAAATATTATACATAGAACCTAGCTAATTAGACATGAAGAGATATATGTGTGTATATATATATATCATATCGATCTTCATCGGAGCTAGCTAGGAATTGAGAATGATGATCATTTGTAGTAATTGCAAGACAAGGAGTCCTCAGTTAGCCATTACATCATCATCCACCGTAACTCAATATCAATATTACCGCTGCTTCTCCTGTGGTTGTGCCACTCAGCCAGTTCAGACTCACTCTGTACTACAAGGTCATCATCAGCAGAAACCGAAGCAGCATAGCCTTCCGACACGAGCTTCGGACTGGCTTCATTCAAATTTCAAGCAAGGATCTAAATCACCTAGATCTACATCACCGTCGTCGACCTCGTCGTCAACAACAACGAGCAGGATGAGCAGCTTTATCAATAATAGCTCCGGTGGTAGAAAGCGGGCACTTCTTTGCGGAGTCACTTACAAGCAGCGCAAGTATAAACTGAGAGGCACTCACAATGATGTCATGAACATGAACGACCTGCTGATCAACACGTTCCACTTCCCCAAAGACTGCGTTCGCATACTCTCAGGTACCTAGCTAGCTATCTACCTTCGAATTACCTATATACATACATGCATGCCGTATTGCTGATCAATCCTACATTACACACATATATACAGGGAACAACTAATACTGTAGCTAGATTTAGTTAATGCAAGCACTTACCGTTATTCTCTTATAGGATATATTCATCACGATCAAAGAAGAATATAATCTTTCATGAAAGTTGAAAAGAAATGGATCATGTGGCTAGATACCTTGTTTCATGCATGTACCATCAAATGAAAGAAGAAGATGACTGATTCCTTTTGAAATTTGTGATTGCAACCACAAATTTAAAGTGCATGTATAAAGTTTCGTAAAAAGCTCGACAATCATTATCAATATGTAAGTTTGATGCTTAGAAATAAATCCTACTGTTGAGTGGTACCGTTTTAATGATAGTCATTTAATTAATTTCTTTATTTTTGGCTTAAAAGAGAGTCCATCTTTTAAAAATTGTATATGGTACGTGGAAATTTGATACGAATGAAATGATCGAATAAACTGATCGATTGAATTTATGTTCGTTTGTATAAGACGACGAGCAATCGAGAGATCTTCCGACAAAGAAGAACATAGAGGAATCTCTGAAGTGGCTTGTGGAAGGGTGCGAGGCAGGAGATTCGTTGGTATTCTACTTCTCAGGACACGGTCTGCGACAGCCCGATTTCAAAGACGACGAGGTTGATGGATTCGACGAGACTATTTGCCCTCTCGATTTCATGGAAGAGGGCATGATCCTGGACAACGATATCAATTCCACCATTGTTCATCCACTCAAAAAGGGCGTCACACTTCATGCCATCGTCGATGCTTGCCACAGCGGAACAATTCTTGATCTACTCTATGTCTACGACCACAACAAGTACGTTGGCCTGGATGTCGAATATAATGAAATTAATTAAAGTTCAATGTTCATACGTATAAATTAATTGCATGCATGCAGGAACAATTGGAAGGATAACCGTCCTCCGTCTGGTGCTAACAAGAGTACTAATGGAGGGTTGGCTATTTGTATTAGTGCCTGCGAAGATGATAAAATGGCAGCTGATACAACTGTACGAAAATCGTACATTTTTTTTTTCTATTGAAGAAAATTAAACAATTAAATTGGATGGAATCAAAATTAATCTGGATTTTAATTGAATCTGCTGCAGGCTTTCAATCGAAATGCAATGAACGGTGCCATGACATACATTCTTATAGAAACTGTTAAGAGCCAGATATTGAAATCAGAAGAAATAACCTACGGGTTTCTGCTCGACTCCATGCAAGACCAAATCGAAAAGATCAATGGGGAAAGGTGTCTCAACTCCAGAATATTGAGAAAAGTCTTTCGACACAAAATCATCCAGGTTAACTTGAACATTTATTTATTTATTAATAAGTACCCAAAAACATATCAAATTGGTAACACCGGGTTCGGGGATTTATGTGTACGCAGGAACCTTTATTGTCTTCCTCCAAAAAATTCGATGTGTACAACACGAAATTTATCTTATAACCAAATATCAATATTAATTGTAAGATTTTGATGGTATTGGGCGAGTAGTTTGGTCGACCGATCAGTGGCATCGTCGGCCAAATCGGACTCGCTTGAACTTCATCAACAAGGAGAGGAGGGTGTGGAGTGTTTTTGCCAGCTTTTTCACGCCGAGACCCCTAGTGTGCTTTGGTGTACGGCCGTGGACTATGTTAATGTGGTATTTCTAGCAACACAATAAGATCGGGAATGGTCCTGTATTCCCGTGGTCTTGGAACGGCGACATTAAATTGTGTGCTGACGAGGGTGCCTATTCTTGTTGCTGAAGGCGGTCAGCGGCCAACCGATGGTGGGCATGCATCCATGTCCGTACTTCGTACGTGGTGAGGCGTACTCTCAGTCAACGTTGTCCCTGGTTAGTCGACCTATCAAATCATTGGGCTCTCGCTAGGCCTAGGATTTCTTTTGGTTTAATTTGGCCTAGGGCATTTTCTGCTGGTCTAGGAAGCTGTTGGAGGTTTTGATTCTGTTTCTGCGCGGAGCCAAGAAACTATTCACATTGTGGGCCATACCCTGTGGTTGCGGACTTTGTTCACTGAGGTTTTTTTATTTTTTTAATATATTTTTATGAGATTGTCTGCTAAGGGTTGATTATATATTTTAATACAAATTTTGCATTTTAATTTTTGCAAATATTAAGTTGAATATATTGCTTATCATCTCAGAATATGTCATTAGTTATTTGATCCTGTGTTTCTTATTAGGATACAATTATTTGAATATATGGGCTAGCTGCGTGTTTGGTTGTTTATATTAGATTGCCTACAATATGACTTCTTTCTTACGTTCCTCTTTAGTGGACAATCATGATTATAATGGTGTCTGTGTTTTCTCCAAATCTAAACTTACTTCTCACACATTACCCTTCAAAAAAATATAAAAAATTGTGTGTCTTCTTTGGAAATCAATTTGGCCAATCCAATCCATGAAACAAAACATGCATGGCCCAGGCTTCCTTGTTCGGTTGTCCCAATTATTTCCTCAAAATGATTTTTCAATTAATTGTTAGAACATGTTTAAATGTTCCATAACTTATACGATCATGGTTTGATTAAACATTGGTGCATATTCTAACCACATTATTTTCATAATTATGCTATCCAAAGTCATCCAGAATGACATTTAACTACAACATATATGTCATCTAGGTATGCTTTAGATTTTTTGTCATTGTTATATGTTATATGAAGGTATTTGAGACGACAAATGACTCTTTTAAATTGGTCATCCAAAAGTCATTCAGACGACATATTATATATATGTCTTTTATGTCGTCTGATGCTAAAACGACCCGAGCTAAAATGACATACTTAGTGACTTGTATTAGTTTTATTCTGAATTAGTCGTGACTCGTGAGTGATAGATCATTAAATGACTTTTTAATTCATTTAGAATTTGACCTAGGTTTCTTCTCGAGAATTTTAGATAATTTTATTTCGAGCTTGTACAAATTTTTGGTGAATTTTTCGGATAAGGGAGATAATTTTTATGGATATTTGAAGTTGGGTGAAATTTAAATTGGATTAGAAATTATTTCTGGCGACTTGATCTCAGTCGTTGGTTTCAACTGAAATAAAACCTCTGTCGTTGATTTGGTGAGGAGTTTAAGGGTATATAAAGGATTTTGGGCTGAAAACCCTATCTTAATTATAACCTACCTCGGCTATTGTATGTGTTGCAGGCGGTGAGGTGAGAGAATCAATGAGATTTTGTTAGTCGGGGTACTACCACCATGGGCGGCGGTGCTTTGACCGACTTGGAATGCGAGAGGTGGGGGTTTTGATAGCTCTTCTCCTCCTACGTCGTTTGCGCTCAGCCTCGAGCTCCGTGGTGGCTCGAAGGTGGCGTTGCGACACTGATATCATTTTATTTTTTTTGAGAAACCGCCAACTTTCGGGATCGATTCCGGCTTAACTAGGCCGATTCAGGTGTTAGCATTTTTAGTAAAAAAGTTAGGATCGTTGTAGGCTTTCCAACGAGGTATGAATCACTGCTGCATGTGGAGGTGCATGACAGCCACGCGCCGCTGTCAACGACGGAGCTCCAACGAAGCAGAAACCTAGCTTTGTCCAGTGGGTTTCTGGAATTGTTTCTAAATTGGTTTCACATATTTTATCGAATTTATGTAAATGATTTTATTATTTTTTATCAGGAGATTGTGACCGAGATTTGGGCGAGAGTATTTCCGCCGACCTCAGAGCTAGTTGTTTACTGTGAGATGACACTTTTATTTTCACAGTCGATCAGCGAGTCGATTTATTATTTATATTCAGTCCAGTTTGAGATTTTCGTATTAAGCGTATATTTTAGAGGCTAGATTTAGTTACAGTTTTAGTTAGTCTTGCATCGATGCATGAATTACTCGGGTGATCCCTGAGTGGCTCCAAGGAAGGATCACTATTCCCCCTTGGCATTCACGTCGTCTTTGTGTTAGGAGTCACCAAACGACTTTAGGTAGCCTGAGGTTTGAGGACTCTAGTCACCGCCTCCACTAGCAGATGATACTCGAGAAGGGTCAAGTGTGCCCCTTGAAGTACCTTTTATATTATTTTTATAGTATATTTGACTCACTACTTTTTATATCTTTATCAGCACAAAGGCATATTGTACATTTTGCTCTTTGCGTACTTGATGATTACATTTTTTTCACTCACTCCAATGGTTTTCATGTTTTCTATTGTCTTTCTTTGGGCCTTTCGGTTTCTTGTTTCCCAGTTTACAATTTATATCCTTTGGTTGGACCTCATTGTCAGAGGCTTAGAGTTCGAGTCACACTCCTTCCCTAGTAGGTTCCTGGGCTTAGCGTACTAGTATGTATATTATCTAAATTAGTAGTTGCTCTGAATACCATGTTCTAGTTTGCTTCTGCGTGTATTGTGTATTAAGTAATCATTCGATTTGTTTCTGAATTCAATACTTTTGTAGTAACATATATAGTTAATTAATTTGAGAAATCCGGATGAGCATGTGTGGCTTACTGTTTAGATTGTAAGATTTGTTTTTAGATGTTTTCAGTGCAGGTTTTAGGTATCATTTAGTTTTCGGGGAGGTTATGGCAAAATTTTGGTAGAATTTCCCCATTTTCTTATGACTCGTTAAGACTTAATCTCGATTTACTAGTTAAATCGGGGTTGGGTCATTTTAGATGCCATCCTCTGACGCCACAACGATTAACGACATATACTGAAGGCATCAGACAACAGTTATTAATTGTCATCTAATGGCTTTATTTTAGTAATGTCCATAGGGATTTCAAGATAACATCTCATCCCTCCTTCCTACTCCGCACCTTTTTTGAAGGAGGGAATTTAGAATAAAGAGAGTTCCTAGATGAACTAAGAGCATTCATTGTGAACAAAAAGAGTTTACAAATCGATTGAACAAAAAGAGTTTATAAGTTCATCGATTAACTAACAAAGAGAGTTCATAAGACCAAATATATTATTGAGAAAGTAAAGGTATAATACAAATATTTTATTGGAAAACAAATTAGTTCTCGATGGGGTCTTTTAAGACTAAAAAACTAATATTTCTTCTATTTACTCATGGTATTTCATATGCAAAAGTGCATTAACACCCTGCTCCCAGATCTAAAAGAGAAGTGAAATAACATGTGGTTTAATTTCCGACTTCAAGCATGTTGCATCAATCAACTATGAGATGTTTAAGCTAAGATCCATGCTCCCAATTATGAAGAATGCAATAAAAGAGCTACCTTCCTCGTTGCAACAATCATGATATCCCAAGCAATATAGAAGGTAATTTGATGCTGAATGAATCAAGGCATTGCATTAGCTTATTAGATTTATGATAGATGAGGAAAAGCTTATGCTCGTGAATAATCATAATTTAAGACAAGATTTAACCAAGAGAGTTCACAATCGAAATTATGAAAGTGTACCGAGGCGAGGGCCATAAGGAGTAAAACCCTTAAGCTAAGGGAATTTTTGTGAGACATTTTTGATCTCTAAGACCTCCTACACAAGGATGGGCGCCAATGTGGTGCATGAAGGTCATGATAGAGAAAGCGCCAGCCATAGAGACCGTGGTGACCAAAAAACCCATGGAGGCTAAGGCACCAAAGCTAAAAGATCGAGGTAAGGATGAAACGCATGATGTTTCCTGAATCAAAGAAGTTGTTTATTTTGTTTATTCTCAAAATGTTTGTGAAGACAAATATTGGAAGGCTTGGGCCAAAACGTGTTGAATACCATCGATAGGTAAAGGGTGTGAGGAATCTATGGATTGCCAAGAACATCATTACCTTCAAACCTCCTAACCTGAATCTACTTGGATCCTAGAACACATTAGTTTTCGGAACTGTTTTCTGCGTACTTTTGTACAAATTATTTGACCAAGCTATAGGTCACGTAAAACTATGAAATTTTGTAGAAGTGTTATATATGTGTCTAGTTTGTGTCCAAAAACTATTGCATTCCGACACACCAATGATTCCGAAGAAATTCAAAAAGTAAGCATGCTTAATTTTTGCGATGCTGGATTGAGTAAAGAATGAAACAACAGATGGAGATAGAGCTTATGTAAAGCTCCACATAGCCTACGACAAGATTGGCAAAGGATTGATTTATGACAACCGAATTTTGATTAGAGGCTTTATGTTTTTTAAGAAAAATGGCGTATGTACCTAAGTATTATTTTGACAATTTTTGGTCAAGTATATTTTTGATTAGCAAATTTTGATGTATCATGTTGGCATTATTAATAAAGGAATCATATTGGCTTATTAATAACACGTTTGTCTATATTTTGGGCATTATCAATATTTGTTGTGGTTTCTACAAATCTATCGTTTATTAGGACTCACCTTAGTAAATTGTGATGTCTAAAGTAAGAGATTTTCAATAATAGGTTTTTAAGCGGACCTTGTGTCCCACCTACTGATCTACGCATTTTTTGCTTAATTCTTAACATATTTCTCACTACATTTAGCTATGTTATGAGCTTAGTAACTCTATTTCTAAGTTACTTTATGGTTTTAGGTAGAATAATACAGGAGGATGAATAAAACGAGAGGAAATGAGCTTAAAACGAGTTAAGGAGGAAGTTCCTAATTCCGGAGAAAAAATAGTTTGAGGGTATCAAGAATTGGAAACCAAATAACAAATGAAAATGGTGCAAAATAGTTCAAATGAAGATGGAATCATTTCTCGTACTCGAGCTAAGAATGACAAAATGGTGGTGGATCAAATGCATTTGTGTCCAAACCATATGAAGATTAAATTTATATGATTTGAAGCCCGAAATGTATTTACAAGATTTGGTAATTCGGCCAAACTCATAGAGAAGAAGAAATACAATATATGGAAAGAAGAAGATTTTCCTACTCCTAGTAGGAAGGGGGAAATAGGCATGAACAGTCAGCCAACATCGAGAAATCACCGAGGATGCAATTAAACTCAAAACATAGTGATGATATATCTGTCTGGAAAGATCTTTAAGTATTCTTTCCAACGACTCCAAGATCATAATTTTCTAAGGTCTACAACTCCCGAAATACTAGTTTGAAGACAGGTTGTCATGTTTTCCCGGGTACACTAGGAAAACCTAGTTTTGGAAGGATAATCCCTAATCTTCACATATATATAAGCAAGAGTTCGACCTATTCTTATTCAACTCCCTTCTTTGAAGCCTAAACGCTGCCAAAATATCTCTCATCCACAAAGAACCCGATCATCCTCTCCAAAGCTGAAGTGTTCATCCTCCACAGCCTCCAATCGCTCACCATACGCTAAGTCCATTGTGAGTGTGATCCATACTCCCTAGAAGGAATTGGAACCTTAGTTTTGCAGTGCTATTCATGGATAAAAAGTTTAAAAATGACCTCTAGCTTCTCTTCTTTTGCTTTGTATTGGATTCGTTTGGTTTATTTGATGAAGAACAAGTTTGATATTTGGCTGTATGTTCTGATTCTTTAAGTAGCTTCCATGTGTTTATGATTCCAAGTCTTTTGCATATGTTTGGTTTAATCTTAATGCTTTGATGCCATGTTTTAGATGATACGCTAAGTGACTCTCTTTTACAGGTTTCGATGATCTCATATATGAATTGTTTAGGGTATCTAGACGCTAAGTTGCACTTCTATTCAATAATCAAGCATGTGTACTTAGTTTGGAATTATGAATTTTGTTGATAACTTGAGTTTTCAAAGCATGAAATCAGTTAGGTTAGTATTAGATTATATTTTCGGTTTAGTAAGCATGTTTAGCTAGGGTTTCATGTTCTTGTTTGTTTTTCTTGTCTATGAGTTGAAGCATGATAGAACTTAGGGTTGATGAATGTGTTTCCTGCCTTGTTTTGCACTTTAAATTCTTAGAATATAAACCAATCTCTTATACACCCCCTAAACCTAGCGCAGTTATGCATACATTCTCAATCCTCAGTTAGAACAATCTTTACTTATAATTGCTGCATCTACAAGAAAAATTATTAAATTGTATGCATTATTGCTGAATGTTAAGTGTTTATTTTCAGCGTTATCAATTTTTGACGTCGTTGTCGAGGATTGTAAAGAATTGTGTGATCTCGTTTGTGAATATGTGAAATTGTGTGAATAATACAAAAAGCATGTCTATAATAGTTAAAAAGTTCACATAGTTGTTTACAATACATACTTGTTCATACTTATAATCTGTTTTGCAGCCATATTACATATTTAAGGAAGTCTTCGATTTACATTGAGTACATAAGCTTGGTTGAATAAGCCTCACTCTTCAGGAATAGATAGCGCCTCTCTTTATTGTTTATCTCCTCAACCCCTCATGATGTGTGAATTTCATCATCGCACACCATAACCTAAGTGAAGTTATGGACATGAGGGTGAGGGCGGAATTTACATTGGACTTAAGGGTGTGTGCTATCTCGAGATTTTGGCTGATTGTTGGTTATAGTGTCTAGAGGGGAAATGACTGGTGATAGGTTCTGGATCTAAAAAAGAGAAATATTAATAGAGTATGTACCATTGGCCTAGTTAGCCTTGGTGTGTTTTCTCAAAATTAGACTCGCCTCTTGCGTTATCTTTATCCCTACGGGCCATTTCTAAATGTTAAATATGTCGATGGATTGAGAACTAGCATACATTATAGTGCGGGTCGCATGTCGATTGAAAGACCTAATGATTAAGCTAGTGTACTATCTTTAAATCTTAGGCGCACTCAATTTTGACAATGCTTGTAAATAATACTATGTCAAAATTGTGTGTTTGTGCATATAAACTTATAAATGACTAACAAACATTGCATTTAGGCTTGGATAACCTTCTGGCTCCCTTGTGATGCTCGGATTTCATCACTGGGTACCCTAACCTAAGTGAAATTAGGGACATGAAGTCAAGAGAAAGGTTACGTTGCATTCATGATTTAGCACGTAACTTGTGTGTTTTCTACAGGTTTCTAATGTTTTCTCTTATGAATTCACTCCATACTTCACTTAGGTTCTTGTTTGATTCATTTGGATGGCACTTTATGTGTGTTATGCATGAATTCGATGTGATTTATTGTGTAGTTGTATTTTAACATGTATATATGTGTTTCTAATGTTTATGTATATATGTGATTCATTCATCATGGAAATGATTACCAACCTTAATGATCAAGTGAGCAACCTTAGTGAGCGGATGCGTGCCTTGGAGGTCCATTACCATGGAGGAAGTGTCGATCCGTCAACAATAGGGCAAGAAGATGTGGCACATGATGATGGGGGTGATGAGGACATGGATGAATGAAGACTTTAGCATTCTTGTGTTTTAGTTAATCTCTCTCTCATTTGTGTTTAACTACCCTCTTATTTGAAGACTTTGTAGGGATTATTTTTATGGTTTGTGATCTCATTTGAACATCTTTAATGCATTTCGATTGATGTCAATGTAGTTACTTACTAATGTTTTTAGGTCTTTTGTGGTATTGCTTGTCCTTGTGAACTCAAATGCTTATTTGATGCCTTAACGATGATTTGGATGAGCATTTCACCACTTTTTGTAGAGTTTGTGTGTTTGTTTTATAAAATGTGTGTAAATTTAGGGGAATTTCCTTTCCCCGACGAAAATCCCTCCTGCCACTACAGGTCAAGTTTTTCGACAGGTCAAGGAATTTCCTTGACCCGAACCGGAAATTGTATGTTAATTGGCTTGATTTGCGCATTTCATGATTAACCGCGGTTTTGTGGTAATTGGTCGATATGACGGGTTTGTTCACGATTTAACTATCGGGCAAGAATTTGGTTTGAGTTCTTTCGCGGGAATTGTAGAGGATTTGATTTCAAGTCCGTAGGAGGTTTCGAAGGATTTTTCGGATAGTCGGAGAATATAAAATGGATATTTGAAATTATCGTCGAATTAGTCGTACTTATCTGATTGGGTTTGAGTTATCCGAATCTTGAATTTGGTCAGTTTGCGGCGTATAAATATTGAATAGTGGTAAAATTGTTGAAAAGTCACATTTGGACCGAGTTTGACCGAGTTGGGGCTGAGTTGACCTGTTGACAGAGTTGGGCGATTTTGACCCGTTTTGGTTCACCATTTGACCGATCGATTCCGGCCACCTCCGGCGATGATTTTGGTATGGTTGGAAAGCTCTTGACTTGTACTATTGATTTGTGTATTCATTTGTTAAAATTGGTTGAGAATTGAGGGAGAATGAACTCGATGATATTTGGGGATTTCGTCGGAATCGGGTGGCAGATTCTGGCGAGTTTTGGTGTTAGGCTGGTGGGGGGTTTGCTTCCCCTCAACTCCTTGAAAATTTATGGGTGGTTTGTTTGGGAATTGGTGGAGGTTTGTGGTGGTGACCGGAGAGGAAAATCCAGTGAGACTTTCGGCCGATTGTAGTCGTGAGGTTTTTGAGTTGATTTGAGTATTCTATTTTGGGACGAGGGTTGTTTGAGTGTATTTTGAAAATTTTGCTATGCTCGTCGATATCTTCAACGATACGTCTTTCGAGAACGCAGGGTTCTTGACGTATTAGCTCTGTATGTTGTGATTCTATATGTATTGATCGTATCCCTGTTATTCAGGTGATCGTGATCGAGTGTTTGGCGAGGAATCTTCCGCCGGACCTCAGAGTTAGCTTCGGAAGACTTCCACTATATCGCGTAGTTACCGTGTGCACAAAAGCCCACCCGAAAATACAATTCATCCTATGCCACAAAAGCCAAACTGTGGGCACCAATCCGATCCGGATTTCTCAAAAACATAACATAACGTAAAGCAATAAACAAAATTATAGCTTTACAGAAATCCGGAAAAATCATGTGGAAATATAAATATAATAGTATTCAGAGGGACCTCTAGCATATACATATATACACAACAGTAGGCCAAACTAGAAACTTGCTGAGAAAGAAAAGTAGCTCGAATACTAAGCCTCCAAACTTGACGTGCGACACCTAAATCCAAACTGCAAACTGGGCATTGCAAACAAAGAGCCCAGAGAAAGACATATAAACTGTTAGAGTGAGTGGACGAAAATAAATGTCTTTCGCCGAATAATAGATATATTATAAAACATATGTGAGTCTAGATGCATAAAAATCAAATGGTACACGAGGGAGACTCTAACTCCTCACGCGTATAGAGCATGCATCAGAAATTCTGCGGGGTCATTCATGGACACATCCACGCTAGCTAGTACAGTCTGAATCATGGGATCCTTGATCCTCACGTGATTCCAGCAAGAAAGGGGCTCGGGTCAGGGTATCTTCTCCCCCCCCGGGTAAAGACCTCGGGTCAGGGCAACAGTCTCACCCGGTAAACATCATCGGGGATCAGCTGGGATGCTAAGTGTATCGATACAACTACTACTAAGACTGTACTCTGTGTAAACCAAATAATAAAGGTTTCCATGAAAATGCATAAAGCGTAATGTAAAAGCATACTCGTAATGCATAATTATAAAAGCATATTCGTAAATGCATAATCATAAAACATATGCTCGTATAATTCATAATCATAAGTGCATGCTCATGCTCGTAAAACATATATAAAAGACTCGCAACCAACAGTGAAAAGAAATGTCCACTCACAGACAAGCACAACGCGAAAACGCGCTAATCCCGTGATCCGGCAGAAGATCCCTCGCCAGCCGTATGATCCCGATCTCTTGAATAATCACAAATATCACTGATCAAAATCACAATTCAAAACTCTAAACCACAACTCGGAAACCAACCATTTCCAGAAACATATAACTCGAATATCAGCGAAATCGTCGAAAATCCCATTAATTCTCTGCTTATCCCTCGACACAAAATCCACTACCCAAATCAACTCAATAACCTCAAAACTACGATCGGGGCGTGATTACGAGTAAAACGGTATAAAACTTCTCAAAATTCCAAAAAAGTCAACTCGTCGGAGCTCCGCCGATGACCCTTGCCGCCGCTAGCGGCGCGACATCACCGGCGAGATTTTCCGGCGACCAAGACGCATAAAGCTTCCTCTCCTCAAGCCCAGTCCAACTCTCCACTACACCAACACCCAAATCAGCCGGTAACCACCTCAAAAGTCCCTCGAAAACCCATGGCCTGAAATCGCAGGAAAATTTCTCCGGCCGATTTCGGCGCTGTCGCTCCACCAAAGCCCCCAAAACCTTAGGGGTTCCCTTCCTTAATTCAAACCCAATCCATTCCAACCCAAAACTCCACCGAAAAGTCGTTGGAAAACCCTCCTCCGATAACCCTAATTCCGTTCACCTTCTCTTCCAAAATTCTCCAACCAAAACAATACCAAACAACACAATATACACATCAATCGAAAGCCCAAGGGAAGAACTTCAAATCCATACCTCAAACTCCGGCAATCGTGCCATTTTTCGGTGACAACCTCGACGGCGAGTCACGGACTCAGTGGGTCAACACGGGTTGACTCAGTCAACTCGGTCCAAAGTTGGTTAACCCGGTCAATCAGCCTAATTTTCAACTTTTGTGATAACTTTACGACTATTCTGCTATTTATACGTCGCGAACCGACCCTATCCGCGATTCGGATAACTCAAACTCAAATGGATAAGCACGACTCACTCATCGATAATTTCAAATATTCATTTTATATTTCTCGATTATCCGAAAAATCTTCTGAAACCTCCTACGAACGTAAAATCAAATCCTCTACATTTTCCGCAAATGAACCCAAACCAAATTCGTGTCTGATTATTAAGTCGTGAACAACGCCGGATAACCGAATAATTACAACGAACTACGATTATACGTGAAACTCGCAAATTAAGCCAATTAACTACCATTTCCGGTTCGGGTTGTCACACATATATACTTATATGTTGGAAATGACATATTATTATTTTCGTCCACTAACTCTAACGATTTCGTTTGTCTTTCCCTGGGCTTTTCGGTTTCTTTTGCCCAGTTTGCAGTTTGAATTCCGGGGTTGCACGTCGACGGTGGAGGTGTAGAGTTCAGGTCACACTTCAGTTCGAGTAGGTTCTTTGTTCGACCTACTAGTTGTATATGATGTATATAGGAGTCACTCTGAATACTTATGTTATGTTTTCAGTTGAGTTTACTCCTGAATGTTTTTTGGATTTGTTGTAAACCTTGTGGTTTATTATATATATGATGTTGAGAAATCCGGATGGGGAACGGAGCCCCACGGTTTGGCTTTTGTAGAATATTTGAAGTGTGATTCTCTTTGCAGGTTCTAATATTGGGTCACGTATTTCAAAGTAAACTCTGGCAAATTTTTTTTTAAGGTCGTGTTTTTGAAGGGGTTTGATTTCGGTTTAGGCAACTAAATCGGAGTCGGGTCCTTTCATTGCTCATGTCCGGTCTGTTGCAAACTTTTGACTTGTCAAAATTTCTAGTGCAATTTGTCTTGACCCGTCGAGCCTTGCCCTACCACCATTGACTTTTGAAGACCAAGAGTTATGGTCTTAATGCCATACCCCTTTGAGCTTTCACTTGATCTCAATTTCAATCCGAGGGCGCTGATTGCCGATCATGGCATAACTAAGAAACCCTTGGATGGTGAGGCCTAACTTACCCTTCATTGGTTTACATACTTAAGCATATGGAATCCGAAGCCGGTCGTTATAGCGTTTGCATCCTCTTTCTCCCTACTATCTCTTTACTTCTTAGCATGACATGTTTATGTTGAAAATGATGTTTAGTGTATAGTTTGAGTCGAGATAGTATCTTGTAATGTTTGTGTGATACATTGTGTGATACTTGTCCTATCAACTCAATGCCTTTATAAGTTACCGTTCATTCCATGCTAAGGTGTTCAAGTTCTAAATGTGATGTCCCCTTATGTTTTATGCTCGATTACAATGTAGTTTTCTTTTGAAATATGCCTAGTATGCAAGCTCCCATTGTAGTTGATATGACTCATGATCAAATGGCTTTATTACTTCTAAGAGACTATATGACCCTTTAAGTGCGAATGCATGTTAGTTACTATGTCTAGGAGAACATGTGTTAGGCGAATAATTTTGTGAAATGATGGTGCCTTGCTATCTTGTGTACACTTTTGTTTACCATGTGGCTTTATGCAAATTGAGGACAATTTGATTCTAAAGTGTGAGGTAGGCGGCAAAGTCATTATCACTCCTTATCCGAAAAATCGAAAGAAAAAAAATATATGTGTTTTGTGTCCCAATAACCACTCCTGATGATGAGATTGAACTAATGGCTAGTAAATTGCGTGATTTTGAGTATGTTTAGAAAGAGAGAATAATGCATGTTTAATCGGTTTGAAAAGTGCATGTCATTCAAAATGCATTTACATGAGAAAAAGAAGGATTAACATGTGTTCAAGCTATCTATGCCCCATGTGAGATTTTAAGCTTTATTGTGCATGCATAGCTACATTATGCATCTATTCATTCATGTGTAACATCGCTCAATCATTGTGTAATCTAGAACTTGCTTTAAACCATGCAAAGCGTTTTCCAAGGCATGAGATATTTTTTAAAATGATAGAGGCGTTGAGATTACAACCATGGCTAAATTGCCTATGGCCTATGATGCATACATCAAATAGTGAACTAATTTGAGCCTTATATTCTATAGCCTTTTATTTTGTGAGCACCACAAAATTCTACCTAGCTTAAACACTTACTCCGACCCTTAACAAGGCGATCGAGTAAGCAATAATGAAGTCTTATTAGGATGTGCTTAGAGTTTGTGCTTGTTGTAAAGAATGTCAAAAGGATAAGTGTGAGGTGGAGGAGTTGTTGTAATGTTGATTTGTGTTGTGATTTGTTAAAAAAACATAAGAAATTAGAAAATGAGTACTAAGGAAAAGAAGAAGAACGAGAAAAATAGAAAATAAAAAAGAGTTTCACAAAAAGATGTTAGTTGTACATAAAAAATAAGTATTTTTGGAAACAGTTTGTGTGAAAGAGGGCAAAGCTGATAGCACCTAGATGTACGTTATAGAACTTCAACATATGAATTGTTTTCTAGGTTTCTTGGTCTTGAATTCATATCCCCTTCTTTCCTAAGCCCATTCCTTAAGCCTCATTAAAACCCAAATAAAAGTCCTCTTGATTTAAAATGCTTGTGTTTTTGGATTGTTGGAGTATTTGGTTGAAAATCAAGCTTATGGAAAACATGTGATTGCTGCGATTTTTGAGTGCAAACATTAACCCTCAAACACTTGTGTCCATTGAGTGATTTCTACTTAGTTTGATGGTTAGGATACATGTTAGTTTGAATACATCTCATTGTGATGCATTTGGCTCGACATATAGCATGATCATTTCAGCTGATTACATGTGCATTGATTTCATGCTTTGAAGCGTTGCTTAAAAGTAGTTCAATCCATCTAGCCATGGGTCTTTGAGGGAAATCAATAAAAAATTCGGGACACTTACATGCCTTGTGTGTTTTTATGCTTTGAGTCTCGCTTAGCTTAATTCGTTTCTTTGTTTTTTGCTTGGGGACAAGCAAAGTCTAAGTGTGAGGTTGTTTATTAGGTCCATAATTACGATCTAATTATGTTTCAAACCACATGCTTATTACTTGTCTCCAGTTACTAAAGCATCATTTTTATTATGTTTCCTTGTTGTGCTAAGAAATAGAGGGTTGACATGGAAATGTTCTTAAAGATGAAAACTAATCACTTTTTAAAGAAACTAAGCAAGTTTCCTAAACTTGTGGAGAAGATGGAGAAAAACTGAGAAAAGGACAAAATATCGATAGCCGGTCAACAGTCAACTCTGGCAAATATTCGGCGGAAGGTCAAGACACGTTGGGCAAAGACTTCAAGACCCAAGCCCACTTGAGACATATTTTGGAAGAAATAGATGCATATGCAAGTCATGTGACTTTGATACGTCACACTTTAGGACCAATTAAAGCCTAAATTTGTGGATCATGCCTAATAATCAATTTTTTAAATTAAAACACCAAAATATCTCCCCTTGCCTTATAGGGTCGAGCTCCCTTAGACACTGTTGGAAGTTTTATAGCCCCACACTTAGTAAGCTATTGGCTAACTCATAAGTGCAAGAACGATCTTCACCCGCAAGTATACGGGGACAAGTAATAGTATAGAAAAAGAAATCGAGTTTTGAACCCACAAGAATTAAGCACTTAGATTCCTTAACTCGGAGTGAAAAGCACAAAGACTATGACTCACTAGACAATACTTGACACTAAAAGGAAATAAAATATGAAAATGAATCTCACACTACTAAGTCCTTTAGAGACTTAGCATTGCAAGGGATGACATAATTATGGTGAGTGATTAAACATAGGTCGAGTGGTTGATTAACTAACTAAATGAAGTGAAAACATAAAGTAAAACAAAACAAATGAAATGTTTGGTCGGCTAGAGATATCGCCACTAGCCAACTCAATGTAAAAATAATGTCCAAGTTATGAGTTTAGCCCGATTCACATGCTTGTCCAATTTGTGATCTTTAGGAATCACCATTGGTTGTGAACCGAATCTCTTAGGCCATGAGAGCACTACAAGTGTTCGGCCCAACATTCAAATATAATGCAAACCAAAACTAGAATGCAACTCAATTACGAATCATATCCTAATCATACCATATGCGTAATGAGTTCAATATGTGTTCACTTATGATGAATGTGAATAAGTTTCCTTCCTAAGTCCCTATTAGAGAACATAGAAGTAGGTTATAATGACTTTCTTAATCCACACCATTTAGAACATGAATTAGAAGGAGTAATGAGTAGCTACAAGGCCTCTTCGAGTTAATGTAAGTTTGACTGAAAGGACCCAACCCCGATTTGGTTTCCTAAACCGGAATCAAACCCTTTCTGAAAACACGAACCAACAAAAACCATAAAAATTTCGGCAGAGTAACGCTACTAACGCGGAATTGCCATTAACCTGCACCCTGAAAATACACTTCATCCTATGCCACAAAATCCAAACCGTGGGCACCAATCCCATCCGGCTTTCTCAATATCATATCAATAACATAAAGCAGTAAACATAACTGTACTTTATAGAAAATTCGGGGAAAATCACATAAAAAAAATGTATCAGTAACGTATCAGAGCAACCTCTAGTGTATATATACAAAATATACAACAGTAGGAAAAACAAGAAACCTACTGGAAAAGAAAAGTAGCTCGAACAACTAGCCTCCGACCGCCACGTGAGACACCAGAATCTGAACTGCAAACTGGGCATGGAAACCGAAAAGCCCAGGGGAAAAACATGAAAACCGTTAGAGTGAGTGGACGAAAATAAATTCTTTCACCGAACAATATACGTTATAAAAACATATACGAGTCAAAATGAGTGAATATGATCTAGTAAACGAGGGAGACTCTAACTCCTCACGCGTACAGAGCATGCATTGTAAAACTTCGCGGGGTCACTCATGGACATGTCTGCACTAGTATAGTCCGAATCACGGGATCCCAGACCCACACGTGATTCTAGCCAGAAAGGCTTTAGGTTATAGGTCTGCCCCCCCCTGGTAAAGGCCTTGGATCAGGGGTCACAGCCTCCCCCGGTAAACATCCTTGGGGATCAGCCGAGATGTAAGTGTATCAATACAACAATATATACTGTGACTGTACTCTGTGTAAAACAAATCATAAATAGTTCTATGCAAGTGTATAAAGCATAATGTAAATGCATATACGTAATACATAATTATATAAGCATATTTATCGATGCATAATCGTAAAGTACATGCTCGAACAAATCATAATCGCATATGCATGCTCATGCTTGTAAAACGTGTATTAAAGACTCGCGACTAGTCAGTGAAAAGAAATTTTCCACTCACAGGTGAGCAAAACGCGCACTCGCACTAATCACGTGGTCCGACGAAAGATCCCTCGCCCGAAGCACGATCTCGATCCCCTGAATAATCATAAAATATATCTGATCAAAATCAAAATTCACAACACTGTACCATACCTCGGAAACCAACCGTTCCTGAAAAATATAACACGGTACAAAATAATCGACGAAATTCCCGAAATCTCCACTCAAACCCTCGACTGAAAATCCGGCACCCAAATCAACTTGAAAACCTCAAGGCGATGATCGGGGCGCGAATACGAGCAAAACGACATATAACTCAACACATTTCCAAAAAGTCAACGGTCGCCGGAGCTCCGCCCTTGACCGCCGCCGCCGCCGGCGGCGCGCTGTCAACCGGAGAGATTTTCCGGTAGCCAAGCTCCCACAAGGTTCTCCTCAACGAACCTAACAACTTTCCCAACTGAGTCAACCATCAATTCCGGCGAGGTTGGCCGGAAAATAGCTCGAAACTTCAAAAAGCATAACCGGCAGGAAAACTTCCCGGAACGATTCTGGCGCCGTCGCGCCACCTCAACCCTCCAAACCAAAGAGGAAATGATCACCATCCAAAACCCAACAAAACCCACCAAGAATCCACATCGGAAAGTCGCCGGAGATCCGCCCCCAAGCAAGGCCGATTCCGGCGAAATTCCAAGAACTTCATCTCCTCCGTTCTCACTCATTCCGGCATCAAATCCAGTAATTCCAAGTTCTAATCAATAGCAAATCAAGTAAGGATCAAAAAATACCAATATCTCGGCCGGAGGTGGCCGGAATCGCGAAATCCGACGGCGACAGCTCAAAGCCCGCGGTGGTTCTCTGGTCAACGCAAAAAGTCAACTGTCAACGCCGGTCAAACTTCCCGAACAGTGTTTTCGACTATTTCCGCTATTTATTCTCGCGACTCAGGACGATCGACGGTCCAAAACGGATAACAATCCGATTCAGATAAACTCGATACGAACGGATAAACTTGACGAGATTCCGCAACTTCAAATATTCATATTATATTCCTCGGTCGTCGAAATAATCATCCAGAACCGTCCACGAACTCGAAATCACGTGTACAACAACTCTCGAGAAGAGACTCAACTCAAATTCCCGGCCGATAATTAAGTCGTAATCAAAACCGGTAAATTAATCAATTATCGGAAAACTGTGATTACGCGCTAACTCGTGAATTAAGCCAATTACACTACTGATTCTGTTCCGGGTCGTCACATTGACTGATGCTCCTTGAATCATTCGGACTTCAAGAAGGCTTCGGTCCATGCTCAAGCCCAATGGAAACCAAACCTTAGGCTTATCCTTTTAAGTGTAGACCTAAGTCATGTTTACATGCTTATCTTCCTTACGTGAGTGACTAATTCACTTAGGTTCATTTTTATCTTCCTTAAATACATCTCAACTTAGTCATGGCTAAGACATGAGTACGAAAATATTGAATCAAGCCTAAGCATGCAAACATACCACAATCACATCACAAGCTATCGAACTCATTCAAAACATGTAATAAACTAAACCAAATTCAAATTCATAACTCAAAACATAGTTGTATGTACATGAAATTAGCTAGGGCTAAACCTAACCTTCCGGAAGACAACTACTCACTACCTATAGCTAAGATAGAATATAGATACATAAATTAGAGACAAATAGGAGAAAAGATAACCAAAGAGTCCCAAAAACTCCAAGCTCTTCAAGCTCTCCTTCCCTTCTTGCTCCAAATATGCTCATATACTCCAAGAACTTGAGTCAGCCACCTTAGGTTTAGGAGAAGATGGTATAAATGAAAGTATGGTGGTGGTGATGGAGGTTTTCAAGCCTTTTGATGGTGCTAATGGGTGTTTGAGAGGTGAAGGAGATGGCTATATGGGGTGGGTATGGATGTAGGTCTAAGAGAGAGACTACAACTATGAAAAACTAAGAAATGAGGTGAGTTGTGTGTGGATGTAGTGGGGAGCTCGACCCATATAGCTTTGGATGAGATATTTTGGCATCAAATAATTCAAAATGAAGGTTGGATATGATCCACAATTTTAGGCTTTACTTAGTGGTCCAAAGATGACTCACCAAGCATGTGAGTGGCACATGTCTCTACCAAAATATCTTCTTCCTTGGGCTTTTGGGCTTGGACTTGGAATTCTTAGGCCTTAAAACATTCCGGCAAGGGGTCGCCGGAGTTGACCGTTGACTGGCTAGAGTTGACGTTGACCAGCGGTTGACTTTTTGTCCTTTTCTCGAATTTTTCTCATTATTCTCCCAAGCTTAGGAAACTTGCTTGGCTTCTCCAAAAAGTGATTAATTTCCATCTTTTAGCTCTTTTCCTCGCAAACTCTCCATTTCCTATCATCACAAGGAAATGTATTAAGAATGATGCTTTATTCTAAGAAGGCAAACTTTAAGCATAAGGTTAGGTACATAATTGGAACACAATTATGGTCCTAACAAACTAACTAACACTTATTGTTTGTCCTCATGCAAACTAAGAAGAAAAGAATTAAGCTAAGCTAGACTCGAAGCATTAAAACACACAAGTATGTAAGTGTCTCAAATGGTAGATTTGTTTTCCTTAAAGAATCATGGCTAGATGGATTGAACTACTTTTGAGCGACACTTTTAAAACATGAAATCAATGCATATGTAATAAGCCGAAATGAGATATACTAGGCCAAATTCATCACAATGAGATGTATTCAAATTGATATGTTTCCTAACCATCAAACTCACTAAATAGCGCTCAATGCACATAATTGTTTGAGGGTTAGTGTTTGCACTCATAAATCGCATCAATCACATGTTCTCCATAAGCTCAATTTTTAACCAATGCTCCAAAAATTCAAAATCATAAGTATTTCAAATCAAAAGGACTTTTATTCGGGTTTGATACACGGATTTTACTAAGTACTAAATAAACACTTAACACTCAACAAAAACGCATAAGCAATTAAAACCCTTGTTTGTTGATGTAGCATTGGTAAATAGGGTATCGTTCTTAACCGAGGATTGAGGGTGTATGCGTGACTACGCTAGGTTTAAAATGGGGGGATTTAAAAGGTTACTTTTTTACTAATTCCTACGAAATTAAAGACAGGAAATGGTTAGTAAACGCATAGAGAAATCCTAGGTTCTAACATGCTAGCTTCACTCATAGACAAGTAGAAAACAAGCAAGAACAAAGAATTCCTAAACATGCTTACTAGACCGAAAATAAACCTAAGTTATTATTTACATGTGATCGACTCATCTTGCTTACCCTTGCTCATTCCTAACCTGCAAATTAAACAATGTCAATCGAAATCCTAACTTCTTAACTTCACATAACACATGTTTATACTTAAGTTTAGTGCTCGGGATTGCCCTATACACATACCATTGATTTAGACTTGGGATTGCCCTATATCTAAGCCAAAGCATTACGATTAGATAAGCATGCATCATAGAACTTTAAGAAACTAGAACACATGGAAGACAATTGAAATCAAAACAAGTGCAGAAAACCAAAATACTAAAAACCAATCCTTAAAAACAATAGTTCATACAAGGAGAAGTTACAAGATAAAGAGAAATCGAGTTACACTTTTTAGTTTCTCGGTATTGCCCTATGGAAATCGAGTGCACACAGCTCTCTTTGGTGGAAGTGAGACTCGGGATTGCCTTATATGTCGTGGAGGTAGTTTGGTGGCGGAAAGATGGTGTAAACTTCTTCGTGGAGAACGTCTTGAGTTTTCGAGAGGAAGTAGTGTTTAGGCTAAGCTTAGGCGTCTAGAATGAGTGATATTTGAGAAGAGAGACGTCCTCTTGTATTTATAGGCAAGGAATGAATCTTTTCCTCTCCAAACTAGGGATTCCTAGTGTACTCGGGTAGAATTGATAACCTGTGACAGCTTATCTTGAAACGTCTTTTCCGTGAGTTCTAGAGCTCAGAAAATTGTGATTTTGGATTCGTTGGAAAGATCAGCTCGAGAGCTTGAAGAAGACATACATGATCACTAGATTTGGAGTTAAATTGTAGATTCTATGATCCGTTGAAGATTGATGAGCTGGCAAGCATATCTTCCTCTTCCTACTAGGAGTAAGGAAATCTTGATCTTTCCATATCTTGTATTTCTTGAGCTCCAAGTCATTTTGGCCGAACCTACCATATATTGTAGGATATTTTGATCTCTAAATAAGGCACTTTTGAGATGTACTTAATACTTTTGATCCTCCATCTATTCGGTAATATCTCCTTACTTGATTTTGCCCAAAATGCTTGCTGATTTTCGATCCACCATTTGAAATGTCTTCATTTTGCCTTGCGTCATTTTAGTAACTTGAGAAGACCATTTTGGATCTATATTTTGCTACGTCATTCCTAGTTGATTGAGGAAACTTCTCCACTTAGCTCATTTTATGCTCCAAATCACCTCATTTATTGTACTTCTTTATTATAAACCTAAAAACAATAAAATACGTAAGAACTGCGAATACTAAGGTCAAAACAAAGTAAAATGTAGAGAGAAATGCGTTAAGAATCTAGCATAAAATGAGTTGATCAAATTCCCCACACATGGACTTTGCTAGTCCCTAGCAAAAAACTAATTAAAAGAAAGACTAGAAATAAGAAAACACACAAAACCAATGTTGGAGGTAGTCTCCACGTTGGGAAAAGTCTAATAAAATACTCAGATTTTGAAACTCTTCTAAGCCCTTAACTAAATTTGTCTCAGAAATGTCTTTAAGTATATGGTGATTGAGTCACAAGATTTCAGTGTGAAAAGTTCAAAAATTTCGAGAGATAAGAGAAATATGATCATCTTATGAACAAGTAGGACTTTGAGAAAACAATGGTGAAGTCAAAGCTATGCATGTTGTGACGACCCGAACCAGAATCAGTAGATTAATCAGCACGATTCACGAGTTAGCGTATAATCGCGGTTTATCGTTATATATGTGTGTGATTTGTCGGTTTAGTTCACGACTTGATTATCGGCCGAGAATTTGAATTGAGTTTCTTCACGGAAGTTGTAGAGCACGTGATTTCGAGTTCGTGGGCGGTTCCGGATGATTTTTCTGATAACCGAGGAATATAATATGATTATTTGAAGTTTTGGTTTATCGACGAGTTTATCCGTTCTTTTCGTTTTTATCCGAATCGTATTGGTTATCCGTTTTGGACTGTTGATCGTCCCGAAACGCGAGTATAAATATCGGGAATCGTCGAGAAATAGTCGTAAAACACTGTTTGTGGTTTGACCATACATTGACCTTCTATTTTTGGAAAGTGACCGTTGACCCGTGAAGGTGAGAACGCGAGCCGTTTGTGCTCGCCGGCCGACCCGATTTTTCCGGCCACCTCCGGCCACGCTGAGGGTATCAATCGATTCCCCTTGAGTTCCTTTATTGTTTTGTGATTGAGTTTGTATGAATTGATGAGGTTTTGGTTGAAACCGATTCGGGTCCGTTTCATGAATTTCGCCGGTATTGGTTTGTGGTGTTCCGGCGAGCCAGGGTGGCAGGGGTGAGGGGGTTTCGACTCCCCTTGCCCCAGTGAGGCTCTCTATGTGTTTAATTTTGGCTAAGGTTGGATTTTGAGTGAACCCGTGGGGGTTGCCGGAGTTTTCTCCAATTTGGGTTTCGAGCTAAATTGAAGGTGTTGTGGTTTGAATTGAGGGTTGTTGTAGTTGTAAAAGTGGTTGGGCTTGAGGAGATCTTGAGAACTGGAGCTTCCTCGCCAGAGAAAATCTCTGTTGACCGCGGCGACGGCGGTTAATGGCGGCGCTCCGGCGAGACGGTTGACTTTTTGGTTTTCGATGTTTTTAATGTCATTTTTCTCGTAATCGCGCCCCGATTATCACCTTGAGGTTTTCGAATTGATTTGGGTATCGGATTTTCAGTCGAGGGATTCGAGTGGAGATTTCGGAAATTCAGTCGATTATTTTATACAGTTTTATAAGTTTCCGGGTGGATATTATTCGAATTGATTTGGGTATCGGATTTTCAGTCGAGGGATTCGAGTGGTGATTTCGGAAATTCAGTCGATTATTTTATACAGTTTTATAAGTTTCCAGGAACGGTTGGTTTCCATGGTTAAGTACAGTGTTGTGGGCTATGGTTTTGATCAGATGTGTTTATGATTATTCAGGGGATCGAGATCGTGCTTCAGGCGAGGGATCTTCCGCTGGACCACGAGATCAGCGCGAGTGCGCGCTTGCTGATCTGTGAGTGGACAATTTTATATTTTCACAGTTGTTTGCGAGTTCGTGATTTATCGTGATTTTCCGTATTTACTTTATACAATGTTGAGATATGTGTTATTTTCGGAGGTATTATTTTATATTTATTGGTGATGGCATTACTGCATCGATGCTTCGGCTACTCGGCTGATCACCGGTAGTCCGCCAGAGTTGAGAGATTCCTCTAGGCAGGGTTGAGAGATTCCCTTGTATGCCGTCGGGGTTGAGAGATTCCCTGGCCTATGACCGTCGGGTTTGAGCGATTCACCTGACGTCGGGCTTGAGAGATTTGCCTGACAACCTCCATATATATACTTTCCGAACTCGCACTGTTTTACATTGATTATGTATATAACTGGTGAAAGGCGTATGTTTGTTTTTGTCCACTCACTGTAACGTTTTTATTTGCCTTTCCCCTTGGCTTTTCGGTTTCTGTGCCCAGTTTGCAGTTCGGATTCTGGTGTCTCACGTCGCGGTTGGAGGCTAGTGATTCGATCTACCTGTGTTTTCCAGTAGGTTCATGTTTCGCCTACTGATGTATATATATTGTATATATTTACACTAGAGGTCGCTCTGATACATTCTGATACATGTTTTATACGGATTTTCTCAGATATATTATATATTACCGTATGTTTACTGTTTATTGATTATGATATGATATTTGAGAAATCCGGATGGGATTGGTGCCCACGGTTTAGCTTTTGTGGCATAGGATGAAGTGTTGTTTTCAGGGTGTAGGTATTGGCAATTCCATGTTAGTAGCGTTACTCTGCCGAAATTTTAATGGTTTTTGTTGGTTCACGTTTTCAGAAGGGGTTTGATTCCGGTTTAGGAAACTAAATCGGGGTTGGGTCCTTTCACATGTTTCGAATAAGGTTAAATCAAGCTCACATGGATGCACTCATCATATTTTCACTCATGAAAGGGGTTCACTCAAAATGTATAAATTGAATCGAAAACCTCATAATTACTTGCACAAATGAACCAAACCATATGCCTACTCATGTAACTTACTCAACCAATCGAAGGCTACTCATCTTAAGGATCATAAAAGTCTTGAGAAAGTTTGTAATGGGGCTAATGCTAAGGCATTCGAATTTTAGATAAGTGGTGGTTAAAAACGTTCCAAAGACTTAGTCTAGCACTTAGAATTCTCAAATTTCGTGGCCCATCCTTTGTACACTTCTTCTTGTGTCAAACTTCAGAATCGGGGGTCAAATTTCATATTTTTGGGCTCTAACTTCATTCTGAACTTCACTTGTCCAAACTTTTACACTTAGAACATTTGCTGGAGAGCTTAACTATTTTTTTCTTTCTTTCTTTTTCTTTCATGCTCTCGAATTTTCTTTCTTCCTTTTATTTTCTTTTCGGCAGTAACATTTTTTTTTCAAGCTTTTGGACAAGTCTTCCCTCTTTTTGTATTCTTTCATCATTCTCACTCCACTTTTATTGTGCTAGCTTCGAAATCTCTTCACCAAGTCTTTGAAAACAAGGGTTCGAAGTCTATTCTAGGCTAAGTGTTTAGATATATATGTGGTAATGAAAGGAAGGGGTTGACGTAGGCACAAATGGGTACTCTAGGGGTGTCGCAACTCGTGCGCACAATGGGAAACATGGCTTTTTGGTTTAAGTGGTGGTAACCTAATTTGCCTTTAATCATATCCAAAATCAGAGCATATATCAACTTAAAAGCGTTGTAAATCTACATGAGTAAGTTCTAGTAATCTCTAGTTCATTAAAATCTATGGCAAGTAATTAGATGAAGCATGTTTTGTTCTTGAAAACCATATGCATGAAATTCACTCTCAAAGGGAATAATGTAGGCTCAAAACTCACTTTTAAGGTTTATATGATTTAAAACTCAATCTAACATGCGAAATCTATACCATGTTTAAGCATACCATATCCACTACATGTCATGACAATCAAAATATCTCACGTAGCATAAGAAATTAGTTTGGTGCTTATTCAACGCCATATGTATTCTTTTTTTGGTCCATTTTCATCATAGACTAACTAAGGGCATCCTAAAAATGAAAAAGACTCTCAAACAAGCGTAGATTTAGTGCTTGTTTTCTTTGGGCAACCTTAGTAAAATGGCCAGTTGGCGAGAGAGACCAAGAGAGGTAGGAGTGATTTTCGAGCTTGTCTTTTCTCACATCCAAAACCCGTCTTAGAAACCATCCCCTTCTAGACACCAAATCATAAGGATTTCTTACTAAAAGACAAGTGTTCATCCACTACACTAAATTACAACGAAAATACACTAAGTATGACTTAAAATAATATATATATTTTTTTAGGGCATCATCCACCGGAAAGTTCCATTGTCCGCCCGATTTTTATGATTTTATGACTCAAATAAAGTTGTAAACCCCTCCCCCACACTTAAACTCTACATTGCCCTCAATGTATTTAGAGGAAACATAGAACTAAGTATGAAGAGAAAGACCCACGAAAATTTTAGCTAAGGAAAGTAAATAAGCAATGAAATTAAAAAGATAAGGGAGGAGAGAACAAATCCTTGACGATTCCTCTATTGGGTTGCCTCCCAACAAGCGCTTGTTTTTTAATGTCTTACTGCCTAGACGTGAATTTCTTTATGTTGTGGTTGACGGGATGGGGTCCTCAATCCGTGAGTCTTCAGCGATTTCTTCCTTGATGATCGAATGATATGGCTTTAAACGGTGGCCATTGACCTTGAATTCATTGCGGGATATTGGGCTCTTGATAAGGACTTCTCCATGGGAAAATACTTCAAGAACAATGAATGGTCCAATCCATCTAGAACGTAGTTTTCCTGGAAATATCTTAAGTCGAGAATTGAATAAATGCTGGCCAATGATGAAGTTCTTGCGTCGGATCATTTTGTCATGGAATACCTTTGTTTTCTCTTTATAGATCCATGCATTATCGAAAGCATCATTCCTTATCTCCTCAAGTTCACATAGTTGTAGCTTTCGATGAAGACCAGCCTCATCTCGATCCATGTTAAATTTCTTGACAGCCCACCATGCCTTGTGTTCGAGCTCCATCGGAAGATGACATTTTTTCCCATAAACTAATCGAAAAGGTGACATTCCAATGGGAGTTTTGTAGGCAGTATGGTACGCCCATAATGCATCATCTAAGCATTGGCTCCAATTTTTCCGGTTCGGCTTAACGGTTCTCTCCAAGATCTTCTTGATCTCACGGTTGGATACTTCAGTCATTCCATTTGTTTGAGGATGATAAGGCGTAGACACCTTGTGTGTGACACCATACTTCCTCAATAATGATTCCACCGTCTTGTTGCAAAAATGACTCCCTCCATCGCTGATTAGAACGCGTGACATTCCAAATCTTGTAAAAATATTAGCCTTAAGGAAATCTGTAACAACTCGCGAATCATTAGTATGGGTGGCTTTTGCTTCCACCCATTTTGAAACATAATCAACAGCGAGTAAAATGTAAGTGTAACCGTTAGACATGGGAAATGGTCCCATAAAATCAATGCCCCAAACATCAAAGATTTCGACATTAAGGATAAACTTTTGTGGCATCTGATCTCGTGGTTCAATGTTGCCGCTCCTTTGGCACCTATCACACTTAGTACAGAATTCATGAGAGTCACGAAAAACGTTAGGCCAAAAGAAACCACAATCTAAGACTTTTAAAGCTATTTTTCTCGAACCAAAGTGACCTCCACATGCATCGTTATGACAAAACTTAAGAATGGACTCAAATTCACTATTGGGGACACACCTACGAATTACTAAGTCAGAGCATTGTTTCCATAAGTAAGGTTCATCCGGAATGAAATGTTTAGCTAGCATTTAGTCTAAGTTTATGGCGTTGGACACTATGCATGTGAGGTGGAAACTTATGGGTGACTAAATAATTTACTATATCCGCATACCAAGGAGTTTTCGAAGCACTTACCTGAATTCCAAAGAGTTGTTCATCTGAAAATGTTTTCTCTATTGCCACTGCCTCTTGTTCATGTACAATTCGAGACAAGTGGTCAGCCACCACGTTTTCTACTCCTTTTTTGTCCTTAACTTCAATGTCGAATTCTTGGAGTAGAAGTATCAAACAAATGAGTCGTGACTTGGCATCCTTTTTCGCCATGAGATACTTCAATGCAGCGTGGTCCGTGAAGACAATCACCTTGCTTTGCAACAAGTATGATCGAAACTTGTCAAGTGCAAATACTACAGCGAGCATCTCCTTCTCCGTTGTTGTATAATTGCTTTGAGCATCATCTAATGTTCAAGAAGCATAGTAGATGGCGTAGGGCTTCTTGTCCTTCCCTTGCCCTAAAATAGCTCCAACGGCATAATCAGAAGCATCACACATAAGTTCAAACGGCTGAGACCAATTCGGTGCACAAAGGATAGGAGCACTCGTGAGAAGCTCCTTCAATTTGTCAAATGCAGCTCGACATTCATCATCAAACACAAAGGGAGTTTCTTTTTGCAGAAGCTTGCACAAGGGACGAGATATGTGTGAAAAGTCCTTGATAAACCGCCTATAAAAACCTGCATGGCCAAGAAAAGAACGCATCTCTCTAACCGAAGTCGGAGAGGGTAAGTACCGCACAAGATCTACCTCAGCTTTATCAACTTCTATTCCCCTTTTCGAAACTATGTGACCCAAAACTATCCCTTGAGTAACCATGAAGTGGCATTTCTCCCAATTAAGCGCTAGGTTTGTTTCAACGCACCTTTGTAAAATTTACACTAAGTTGTCTAGGCATGCATCAAAATCCCTCCCAAATACACTAAAGTCATCCATAAAAACTGAAAGGACCCAACCCCGATTTAGTTTCCTAAACCGGAATCAAACCCCTTCTGAAAACACGAACCAACAAAAACTTTTAAAATTTCGGCAGAGTAATGCTACTAACGCGAAATTGCCTTTACCGACACTCGGAAAATAACACTTCATCCTATGCCAGAAAAGCCAAACCGTGGGCACCAATCCCATCCGGATTTCTCAATATCATATCAATAGCAATAAACAGTAAACATAGCTGTAATATATAGGAAATCCGGGAAAATTCGTATAAAACATGTATCAGTAATGTATCAGAGCGACCTCTAGTGTATATATATACAAAATATGCAACAGTAGGTGAAACAAGGAACCTACTGGAAAAGTCAAGTAGCTCGAACAACTAGCCTCCGACCGTGATGTGAGACACCAGAATCCGAACTGCAAACTGGGCACGAAAATCGAAAAGCCCAGGGGAAAGGCAATAAAACGTTAGAGTGAGTGGACGAAAATAAACATATGCCTTTCACCAGTTTCATATACATAATCAATGTAAAACAATGCGAGTTCGAAAAGTATATATGGAGGTGCCATGCGAATCTATCAAGCATGACGGTCAGGCGAATCGCTCAAGCCCGACGGTGATAGGCCAATGGAATCTCTCAACCTCGACGGCTTAATATGGGAATCTCTCAACTCTGGCAGACTACCGGTGATCAGCCGAGTAGCCGAAGCATCGATGCAGTAATGCCATCACCATAAAATATAAAATAATACCTCCAAAAATTATAAATAACTCAACATCGTGTAAAATAAATATGGAAAATCGAGAACTCGCAACAACTGTGAAAATATAAAAATGTCCACTCACAGATGAGCAAAGCGCTCACTCGCGCTAATCACATAGTCTGGCGGAAGATCCCCCGCCCGAAGCACGATCTCGATCCCCTGAATATTCACAAAATATATCTAATCAAAATCAAAATTCACAACACTGTACGACACTGCGGAAACCAACCGTTCCCAGAAATATATAACACGGTGTAAAATAATCGACGAAATTTCTGAAATCTCCACTCAAAACCCTCGACTGAAAATCCAGTACCCATTTCAACTCGAAAAATTCAAGGTGATGATCGGGGAGCAAATACAAGCAAAACGACATTAAAATCATCGAAAACTAAAAAGTCAACGCCCTCGCCGGAGCACCGCCGTTGACCGCCGGCGGCGGCGCGCCGTCAACGGAGAATTTCTCCGGCGAGGAAATCCCAGTTCTCTAGCTTACCTCAAGCCCAACATCATTTATAACTACCACAAGTCTCAATTGTAATCAAATCAACCGGAAATCAGCTCGGAAAAACAGTTCGGAATCTAGCTCCGGCAACCACCACGGGTTCCACCGGAAACTCACCCTCGTCCAAAATTAGCAACCCAGAAAGCATCAATGGAGCAAGGGGAGTTGAAACCCCATCATCCCCGTCACCACAGCTCGCCGGAGCACCTCCCCCCGTCACCAGCGAAAACCGGAATCTTAACCCGATTCGAACCCTCACAAAACTCAACCAATTCAAACAAACTCAAGCACAAATCGAGAAAGGAACTCAAGAGGAGTCTAACCGTACCAAGGATGTGGCCGGAGGTGCCGGAAAGTCCGGGTCGGCCGTTGAGTCAAAATTCGGGTAGCGTTCTTCACGGGTCAACGAGTCAACGGTGAAAGTCAACGTCGGTCAAACTTCCAACAGTGTTTTTAGACAATTTTTGACTATTTCCGATATTTATACTCGCGTCTCGGGACGATCGACGGTCCAAAATGGATAATCATAACGATTCGGATAAACTCGATACGAACGGATAAACTTGTCGATATTTCGAAACTTCAAATATTTATATTATATTCCTCGGTCATCGAAAAAATCATCCGGAACCGCCCACGAACTCGAAATCACGTGTACAACAACTCTCGAGAAGAGATTCAACTCAAATCCTCGGCCGATAATTAAATCGTGATTAAAACCGGTAAATCAACCAATATACGGAAAACAGTGATTACGCATAATCTCGTGAATTAAGTCATTTACTCAACTGATTTTGGTTCGGGTCATCACAAATCTACCCCCCTTAAAAAAAATTTGACCTCGAAATTTACGTACCTGTCAGGTGAACAGCTGAGGATACTGCTCCCGCATACGCTGCTCAGTCTCCCAGGTGCCCTCCTCAATCGAGTGATTTTGCCACAAGACCTTCACCAGCGGTATCACACGGTGCCTCAACTCCTGCTCACGCCGATCGAGAATCTGTACCGGCTCCTCCACACATGTCAAATCCTCACGGATCGGTAGCTGCCGTGGTGCTAACACATGCGATGGATCTGAGATATACTTCCGCAGCATCGAAACGTGGAAAACATCATGAACACGAGCCATCTTAGCTGGCAACTCAAGTCTGTACACAACAGCTCCAACCCTCTCGGTGATCTCGTACGGACCAATGTACTGTGGCCGAAGCTTGCCACGCTTCCCGAAACACACAACTCCCCTCCACGGAGATAGTTTCAGGAAGACCCAGTCGCCCACATTAAACTTGAGGCACTTCCTCCTCACCTCCGCATAACTCTTCCGGCGATCATGGGCAATCTTCAGTCTGTCCCAGATAATCTGGACGTCCTCCATGGTGCTCTTCACCAGATCAGGGCCGATAAGCCATCGCTCGCCTACCTCACTCCAACACAACGGAGTGCGGCACTGCCTCCCGTACAGGCCCTCGTACGGTGCCATCTCGATATTGGCCTGATAGCTGTTGTTGAAGGCAAACTCTATCAAATGTAGTTGCTGGTCCCAATTTCCTCGAAACTGCAAAACACAAGACCGCAACATATCCTCAAGAGTCTGTATAGTCCGCTCAGACTGCCCGTCAATCTGAGGATGAAAAGCTGTACTGAAATGCAACCTCGTGCCCATGGCTCGCTGCAATGCCTGCCAAAACTCGGAAGTAAACTGACTGTTTCGGTCAGAAACAATAGATACAGGCACACCGTGCAGTCGAACAATCTCTGACAAATACAGCTTGGCCAATCTGCCCACTGATACCTTCCCTGGAAGTGCGAGGAAATGAACGGATATCGTCAGTCGATCCACAATAACCCAAATACCAGTATTGTCAGCCGAAGTATGCGGCAACTGATAAACGAAATCCATAGTAATATGCTCCCACTTCCAAACCAGAATCTCCAGTGGCTGTAACTTGCCCGCAGGTTTCTACCTCTCTGCTTTAACCTGCTGACAGATCAAACATCGGCTCACATATGCGGCAATCTCCCACTTCATGTTGCGCCACCAGTAATACGCTCAAAGTGTATGAAACATCTTCGTACCACCGGGATGTATCGCATACGCTGAATAATGAGCCTCATCCAGAATCTCCTTCTTCAGACTCTCGTCTCGGGGTACGCATAATCTTCCTCTGAAAAGTAATGTACCGTCGTCACTCAACAGAAACTCTGTTGGCACACCATTCCGTATCATGGTCTTCTTGCCCAACATGTAGGAATCTGAATCCTGAGCTTCCCGAACCTGGTCAACCAATACAGGTCGAACCTGGAAACTGGCGAACAAAGCTTGGCTAACATAGACACTCGAACTCGGCACCCGTAGCCTGAAGCTCGGCTAACATAGACACTCTAGCCACACACACATGGAACAACGACGCTCCGGATTTTCGACTGAGTGCATCGGCAACAACATTGGCCTTCCCCGGATGCTACTCGAAAGTGCAATCGTAGTCGTTGATCAACTCCATCCACCTGCGCTGCCTCATGTTCAAGTCTGGCTGCGTCCGCAAGTAGGTGAAACTCTTATGATCGGTGTAAATCTTACACTGGGATCAGTACAAGTAATCTCTCCAACTCTTCAACGCTAGCACAATAGCGGCCAACTCCAAATCATGGGTCGGATAGTTGACTTTGTGTGGTTTCAGCTACCTGGAACCGTAGGCGACAACTCTGCCATGCTGCATCAGTACATAACCAAGTCCCAACTTCGACGCATCACAATAATCCACGAACTCACCGCTATCCTCTGGTAACGTCAGAACCGGTGCAGTGGTCAACTTTTCTTTCAGGAGCAAGTAACTCTCCTCACATGCATCGAACCACTCAAACTTGACGCCTTTCTTCGTTAACTTGGTTAGTGGAGTAGCAATCCGAGAAAAATCCTGTACAAAACGCCGGTAGTAGCCTGCCAAACCCAAGAAACTCCGAATCTCCAGTACGGTGGTATGTCTACTCCAATTCAGCGCGGCCTCGATCTTGTCAGGATCAACGCTGACTCCCTCAGCCGATATCACGTGGCCCAGAAACTTCACACCGTACAGCCAAAACTCACACTTGCTGAACTTCGCAAACAACTGATTGTCCCGCAAAGTCCACAACACTGCTTGCAAATGTTTCTTATGCTGGCCCACACTCCTAGAATAGATCAAAATATCATCAATGAACCCAATCACGAACTTGTCCAGAAACCGTCTGAACATCCGGTTCATCAAGTCCATAAAGGCTGCGGGGGCGTTGGTCAATCCAAACGGCATAACCAAAAACTTGTAGTGCCCATACCGTGATCTGAAAGCTTTCCTGGCCACATCAGACTCTGGGATCCTAAACTGGTGATATCCGGACCTGAGATCAATCTTCGAAAAGACTGAAGCTCCCTTGAGCTGATCAAACAAGTCATCAATCCGCGGCAACGGATACTTGTTCTTCACTGTAACCTGATTCAGCTTCCGGTAATCGATGCACAACCGCATAGATCCATCATTCTTCCGTACAAACAAAACCGGGGCACCCCATGGCGAAACACTGGGACGAATGAAACCCTTCTCCAGCAACTCCTGAAGTTGAACCTATAACTCTTTCAACTCCGCTGGCGCCATATGATACGGTGCCTACGAAATGGGTCATGTACCCGGTAATAGCTCAATAGTGAAATCAATCTCCCGAACTGAAGGTATACCCGGTAACTCCTCCGGAATCACATCCGAAAACTCGGAAACAACCTCAATACCACCAAGGTCTGGCATAACAGCCGTGGTATCCACAACATGAGCTAAATAAGCAACACAACCTTTCTTCATCATCCGATCCGCCTTCATCGCGGAAATCACACATGGCAATGAAGTGTTCTTCTCGCCGCGAAACAATATCTCAGGAAAACCTGGTTGTCGAAACACAACCTCCTTCTTGTGACAGTCAAACATGGCCCAATGCGTCTCCAAGAAGTCCTTACCCAAGATCAGATCAAAGTCAACGATATCAAGCAACAACAAATCCGCCGCTAAGCCATGACCACCAATAAAAATCTCACAATCTCGGTACACCCAGCCAATACTCACAATCTCACCGGACGGATACAACACTCTCCACAACCTCGGAAGTGGAGACGCAGGTACAGTAGCTAAAGATGATAGTCTATACGACATGAATGAATGCGTAGGACCTGGATCTAACAATGTAAGTACTGGAATACCAAAAACATGTAACGTACCGATTGAAAGGACCCAATCCCGATTCAGTTACCTAAACCGGAATTAAACCCTTTCGAAAATACTAACCAACAAAAATTTTCAAAATTTCGGCAGAGTTTCGTTACTAGCGTAGAATTACCATAACCTGCACCCAGAAATTAACACTTTGTCCTATGCCACAAAAAGCAAACCGTGGGCACCAATCCCATCCGGATTTCTCAACATTAATATATGAATCATAAACAGTAAACAGTACTGTACTATATATAGTATATCCGTGAAAATCCGCATAAACATGTATCAGAATGTATCAGAGCGACCTCTAGAGTAAAATATATACAATATGTACATCAGTAGGCGAAACAAGAACCTACTTGAAAACACAGGTGACTCTGATCACTAGCCTCCAAACCGCGACGTGAAACACCAAACCTGAACTGCAAACTAGGCACGGAAACCGAAAAGCCCAGGGGAAAGACAATAAACACGTTAGAGTGAGTGGACAAAAATAAATGTCTTTCACCAGTTTATTTATATGTTATAAAAACATATGTGAGTCCAGGTAAATAAAAATAATAAAGTACACGAGGTAAAACCATAATCCTCCAGCGTACTGAGCATGCAAGTATAAATCCCACGGGGTCACTCATGGACACACACCGTGCTAGTACAGTTCGAATCACGAGGTCCTTGGTCCCCGTGATTCTAAGCAAGAAATGGCCTCGGTTTCGGGGAAACGCCCATCACCGGTCAGGTCGGGATGACGACGTCCCTCCTGGTGGCCTACGATCGGGGATCAGCCGAGAGGAAAAGTGTATCGATACAACAACGTAACCAAGACTGTACTCTGTGAAAACCAAATCACAAACAATTCGATGCAAATGCATGAAACAATATAAAAGTGTATGCATATTCGTATATGTATATCCGTATAAACGTATTCATATAATCGTAAACACATGCTTATATAATCCGTAATCTCAATATGCATGCTCAAGTTCGAAAATCATATAAAATACTCGCAATCACTTCCGTAAAAGAAATTGTCCACTCACAGACTCTCGATACGCCCACACGCGCTACACTCGTGGTCCGGCGGAAGATCCCTCGCCTGAAGCACGATCACGATCCAGATCTCGATCTCGATCTCCTGAATATTCACAAAAAAATAACTGATCAAAATCGTAGTCCACAACACTGTACTGATGCACGGAAACCAACCGTTCCCGGAAACTCGAAATGCAGTACAAAATGAATTACGGAAATCCTGAAATCCCCACTCGAAATCTTGACTGAAAATCGGCTAACCAAATCAACCCAAAAACCTCCGTACGATAACCAGGACGCTATTTCGAGAAAAACGACACTAATTACATCGAAATTTGAAAAAGTAAACTTTCCAGCCGTTGACCGCCGCCGGCGGCGGTGGCGCGCTGTCAACGGTGGAATTTCTCGGTGAAACTTTCCAGATTTCAAGATCACACCATTTCGAACCACTTTCCCTTCTACCCCGAAGGCCAAATCCAAACGGAAGTCCTCCAATTTACTCAAAATGCGATTGAAAATACATACTCCGGTGACCTATTCGGGTTGCCTCAAAAACTCGTCCCTAGCCCCAATTATTCACACCACGAGACTCAGAGAGATGAGGGGAGTCGAATACCCCTAATCCCCTCCTCCAAATCTTGCCGGAGCCACCTCCACCATCACCGTCGAACCACCCCATCTCGGCCTCAATCGAACTCCCCAAAAACTTAATCAATTTCCTTCAATCCAAGTGCAAACCTACTCGAAATCAAGAGAGGAAGGAGACCTTACCCTTCGCTTGGCCGGAGGTGGCCGGAAAACAAGTCGTCGGACGGCAACTCCCAAACGGGAAACTTTCCCTTTTTGTCCAAAAAGTCAACTTACCAAAAACAGAAAGTCAATGACTGGTCAAACTCAAACAGTGTTTTATGACTAATTCTCGACTATTCCGCTATTTATACTCGAGCCTCGAGTCGATCGACGGTCCAAAACGAATATACGAAATGATTCGGATAAACACGAAACAATCGGATAAACTCGTCGGAACCCGAAACTTCAAATAATCATAAAATATTCCTCGGTTATCGAAAAAATCTTCCGGAACCGCTCACGAGCTCGAAATCATGTACTCTATAATTTCCGTGAAGACACCCAACTCAAATTCTCGACTGAAAACATAGTCGTGAATCGAATCGACAAACCACACAATATCGTAAAACTGCGACTATAACCAAATCTCGAGAATCGTGCCAAACACACAACTGATTCTGGTTCGGGTCGTCACAAATCTACCCCCCTTAAAGAAATTTCGACCTCGAAATTTACGTACATGTCATGTGAACAGATAAGGATACTGCTCCCGCATACGCTGCTCGGTCTCCCAAGTGGCCTCCTCAACTGAATGGTTCTGCCACAAGACCTTCACCAGTGGAATCACACGGTGCCTCAACTCCTGCTCACGACGATCGAGAATCTGCACTGGCTCCTCAATATACGATAAATCCTCTATGATCGGCAACTGCTGTGGGGCTAACACATGTGAAGGATCTGAGATGTACTTCTGCAACATCGAAACATGGAAGACATCATGAACACGAGCCATCTCAGCCGGTAACTCGAGTCTATAAGTAACAGCTCCAACCCTCTCCGTAATCTCGTACGGACCAATGTACCGCGATCGAAGCTTGCCACGCTTCCCGAAACGCACAACTCCCCTCCACGGAGATAGTTTCAGGAAGACCCAATCACCAACCTCGAACTCTAAACTCTTCCTCCTCACATCCGCGTAACTTTTCTGCCGATCCTGGGCGATCTTCAATCGATCCCGAATAACCTGAATGTCCTCCATCGTGGTTTTCACCAAATCTGGACCAATAAGCCAATGCTCGCCCACCACACTCCAACATAATGGAGTGCGACACTGCTTCCTATACAGAGCCTCGTATGGTGCCATCTCAATACTGGCCTGATAGCTGTTGTTGTAGGCGAACTCGATCAAGTGTAACTACTGATCCCAGTTTCCGCGAAACTGCAACACACATGATCTCAGCATATCCTCAAGTGTCTGAATGGTCCGCTCGGACTGCCCGTCAGTCTGAGGATGAAAAGCTGTACTAAACCGCAACCTCGTGCCCAACGCTCTCTGTAAAGCCTGCCAAAACTCAGAAGTGAACTGACACTCACGGTCAGAAACAATGGACACAGGCACCCCATGCAAGCGAACAATCTCTGATAAGTACAACTTGGCCAATCTGCCCACTGAAATCTTCCCTGGAAGTGCAAGAAAGTGTGCGGATTTCGTCAACCGGACAACAATAACCCAAATGCCAGTGTTGCCCGCCGAAGTACGCGGCAACTGATAGACGAAATCCATCGTAATATGCTCCCATTTCCAAACTGGAATCTCAAGTGGCTGTAGTTTCCCTGCAGGTTTCTGCCTCTCCGCCTTCACCTACTGACAAATCAAACACCGACTCACGTACGCGGCAATCTCCCGCTTCATGTTGCGCCACCAATAGTATGCTCGAAGTGTACGAAACATTTTCGTACCTCCGGGATGCATCGCATACGCTGAACTGTGGGCCACGTCCAGAATCTCCTTCTTCAAGTCCTCGTCCCTGGGTACACATAACCTGCCCCTGAACAACAACGTACCGTTGTCGCTCAATCGGAACTCTGTAGGCACGCCATTCCGAATCATGATCTTCTTGCCCAGCAAGTAAGGATCTGAATCCTGTGCCTCCCGTACCTGATCAACCAACACTGGTCGAACCTGGAAACTGGCCAACAAAGCTCCATCATCATCATACCCAAACATAGCACCCGTAGCTCGAAGCTCGGCTAACATCGATACTCTGGCCACACACATGTGAAACAACGAAGCTCCAGATTTCCGACTAAGCGCATCTGCCACAACGTTGGCCTTCCCTGGATGGTACTCGAACATACAATCATAATCATTGATCAACTCCATCCATCGGCGCTGCCTCATATTCAGGTCTGGCTGCGTCCGCAAGTAGGTGAGACTCTTGTGGTCAGTGAAAATCTTACACTGAGCACCATACAGGTAATGTCTCCAACTCTTCAACGCTAATACAATAGCGGCTAACTCCAAACCATGTGTCGGATAGTTGACCTCGTGCGGTTTCAGCTGTCTGGAACCATATGCCACAATTCTACCATGCTGCATCAACACACAGCCAAGGCCCAACTTCGACGCATCACTGTATACAACAAACTCACCACTGTCGTCTGGCAACGTCAGAACCGGTGCGGTAGTCAATCTCTCCTTCAGGAGCCAATAACTCTCCTCGCACGCATCAGACCACTCAAACTTGACGCCCTTCTTCGTCAATCTGGTCAGTGGTGTAGCTATCCGGGAGAAGTCCTGTACAAACCGTCGATAATAGCTTGCTAACCCCAAGAAACTCTGGATCTCCGGCACAGTAGTGGGTCTACTCCAATTCAGCACGACCTCGATCTTATCAGGATCAACACTAACTCCCTCGGCCGAAATCACGTGGCCCAGAAAATTTACACTATCCAACCAGAACTCACACTTGTTAAACTTCGCGAACAGTTGATGGTCCCGCAAAGTCCGCAACACTGCTCGCAAGTGCTTCTTGTGCTGGCCTACACTCCTCGAGTATATCAAAATATCATCAATAAATAGTATCACGAACTTGTCCAGGAATCGTCGAAACACCCGATTCATCAAGTCCATGAAAGCTGCGGGGGCGTTGGTCAACCCAAACGGCATAACCAAAAACTCATAGTGCCCATACCGCGTCCTGAAAGCTGTCCTGGCAACATCTGAATCCCGGATCCTCAACTGATGATACCTGGATCGAAGATCAATCTTCGAAAAGACTGCTGCTCCCTTTAGCTGATCGAACAAGTCATCAATCCGTGGCAACGAATACTTGTTTCTCACTGTAATCTGATTCAGCTTCCGATAGTCGATGCACAAACGCATGGACCTGTCCTTCTTCCGCACGAACAACACTGGAGCACCCCACGGAGAAACACTCGGTCGAATGAATCCCTTCTCTAACAACTCCTGAAGCTGAATCTGCAACTCCTTCAACTCCGCAGGCGCCATCCGATACGGTGTCTGGGTTATCGGTCCAGTACCCGGCAATAACTCAATGGTAAAATCAATCTCCCGCACAAGGGGTATACCAGGTAACTCCGCCGGAAACACATCCGAAAACTCAGACACAACCTCAAAACTACCAAGATCCGGCACTGCAGCTGTAGTGTCCACAACATGGGCTAAGTAAGCAACACAACCCTTCTTCATCAACCGATCCGCCCTCATCGCGGAAATCAAACACGGTAGGGAAGTGTTCTTCTCGCCGCGGAACAGTATCTCGGGTAACCCTGGTCGACGAAACGCGACCTCCTTCCTGTGGCAATCAAACATGGCCCAGTGCGACTCCAAAAAGTCCATACCCAATATCAGATCGAAATCCACAATATCAAGTAATAACAGATCAGCAGCTAAACCATGACCATCAACAAACACCTCACAATCTCGGTAAACCCAACCGATGCTCACAACCTCACCTGACGGATACAATACCCTCCACAACCCCGAAAGTGGAGATGCAGGTACCGTGGCTAATGATGACAGTCTAAATGATATGAATGAATGTGTGGCGCCCGGATCTAACAATGCAAGTACAGGAATACCAAAAACATATAACGTACCGATAACAACCTCCGGTGATGCTCTGCCCTCACGTAGAGTCATAGCATGAACCCTCGCCTGTCCGGCTGGTCGTCCTCGCTGGGGCTGTCCCTGGCGTCGGCCCTGGCCTGCAAACTGTGCTGGTCGAGCTCCCGTGGTGGCACCTCGCTCAACTCCGGAACTCTGGGCCGCCTGTCCACCGGCACCATACGACTGAGGACACTCCCTCGAATAGTGACCCACCTGGCCACAGCTATAGCAAATGACTGTACTCCGCTGACATACACCAGAGTGATACCTGTTGCAGAAGCTACACAATGGATGATCTCTCGGAACAGGAAATATACCACCAGTACGCCGAGGATAACTAGAACCGCTGGAACTCCCACTAGCCTGTGGTCGCTATGGACGATCTCTCCTCCATCTAGACCTCTGCATCGGTACACCAGCTGGTGGTCGATAAGATCCACCACCTGAGGATGAAGCTGAATCGGAAGTATCAGAACTCAACCTCTTCGAAGGCCCCTGACTCGGTCCACCTTCCTCAAATCGTCTCGGCTGGTACCTCTGCTGTCTCTCCTGCTCAATATCCTCGCCTCGGAGAGCTGCACTAACAAACTCATCAAAGTTGTTCCTCGGCATCGTAGTTAACGTCGCCTTAATGTTCAGATTCAATCCCAGCTCAAACCTGCGACACTTGGCTTCCTCTGTAGCCACTATATCCCGCGCAAAACGAGACAAACGAGTAAACCGATCCCGATACTCAAGTACAGACAAACTGCCCTGCCTCAAGTTCGTGAACTCCTCGTACTTGCGCTGCTGGGTAGCCTGATTAAAATACCTCCGCATAAACAGATCACGAAACAATGTCCACGGAGTATCCACAGGAACTCTGTCAGTGTTGACCCACCAAAAGTATGCATCACCCTCAAGTAAACCAACTGCAGCTACTGTCATCTGCTCAAGATTAAACTGCAGACGCTCACAAACACGCTCAATCTGAACCAACCATGCCTCGCATATCTTTGGATCCACTGAACCCGAAAACATAGTAGCACCCGCAGTACGAGCCTTGACCACAGGGTCAAAACGCTCTTCCAAACGTAGCACTCGCATCAGCAAGTCACGCGTTCGGCGATCCTCATCAGGATCATCATCCTGATCAACACGGGGACCACGTCGAGGAGGCATCATACTGATACAAGACAAGCATTAGGTACAAGCAGAAAGAACGTAATCATGAAACCGCAGATATTTGAGGACATACAACACCTGAAGTATTGATGAGTACCGCTGGCCAGTCGGGTCATCACTCCAGTCATGCTGTATCAACTCAAATACCCTAAGCGTCACAACTACAAGAGTCTACAGAATCTGACAACCTAATGCTCTGATACCAAGCTGAAAGGACCCAATCCTAATTCAGTTACCTAAACCGGAATTAAACCCTTTCAAAAATACGAACCAACAAAAATTTTCAAAATTTCGGCAGAGTTTCGTTACTAGCGTAGAATTACCATAACCTGCACCCGGAAATTAACACTTCGTCCTATGTCACAAAAAGCAAACCGTGGGCACCAATTCCATTCGGATTTCTCAACATCAATATATGAATCATAAACAGTAAACAGTACTGTACTATATATAGTATATCCGTGAAAATCCGCATAAACATGTATCAGAATGTATCAGAGCGACCTCTAGAGTAAAATATATACAATATGTACATCAGTAGGCGAAACAAGAACCTACTGGAAAACACAGGTGACTCTAATCACTAGCCTCCAAACCGCGACGTGAAACACCAAACCTGAACTGCAAACTGGGCACGGAAATCGAAAAGCCCAGGGGAAAGACAATAAACACGTTAGAGTGAGTGGAGGAAAATAAATGTCTTTCACCAGTTTATTTATATGTTATAAAAACATATGTGAGTCCAGGTAAATAAAAATAATAAAGTACACGAGGTAAAACCATAATCCTCCAGCGTACTGAGCATGGAAGTATAAATCCCACGGGGTCACTCATGGACACACACCGTGCTAGTACAGTCCGGATCACGAGGTCCTTGGTCCCCGTGATTCTAAGCCAGAAATTGCCTCGGTTTCGGGGAAACGCCCCTCACCGGTCAGGTCGGGATGACGACGTCCCTCCTGGTGGCCTACGATCGGGGATCAGCCGAGAAGCAAAGTATATCGATACAACAACGTAACCAAGACTGTACTCTGTGAAAACCAAATCACAAACAATTCGATGCAAATGCATGAAACAATATAAAAGTGTATGCATATTCGTATACGTATATCCGTATAAACGTATTCATATAATCGTAAACACATGCTTATATAATCCGTAATCTCAATATGCATGCTAAAGTTCGAAAATCATATAAAAGACTTGCAATCATTTCCGTAAAAGAAATTGTCCACTCACAGACTCTCGATACGCGCACACGCGCTACACTCGTGGTCCGGCGGAAGATCCCTCGCCTGAAGCACGATCACGATCCAGATCTCGATCTCGATCTCCTGAATATTCACAAAAACATAACTGATCAAAATCGTAGTCCACAACATTGTACTGATCCACGGAAACCAACCGTTCCCGAAAACTCGAAATGCAGTACAAAATGAATTACGGAAATCCCGAAATCCCCACTCGAAATCTCGACTGAAAATCGGCTAACCAAATCAACCCGAAAACCTCCGTACGATAACCAGGACGCGATTTCGAGAAAAACGACACTAATTACATCGAAATCTGAAAAAGTCAACTTTCCGGCCGTTGACCGCCGCCGACAGCGGCAACGCGCTGTCAACGGTGGAATTTCTCGGTGAAACTTTCCAGATTTCAAGATCACACCATTTCGAACCACTTTCCCTTCTACCCCGAAGGCCAAATCCAAACGGAAGTCCTCCAATTTACCCAAAATCCGATCGAAAATACATACTCCGGTGACCTATTCGGGTTGCCTCAAAAACTCATCCCTAGCCCCAATTATTCACACCACGAGACTCAGAGAGACGAGGGGAGTCGAATACCCCTAATCCCCTCCTCCAAATCTCGCCGGAGCCACCTCCACCATCACCGTCGAACCACCCCATCTCGGCCTCAATCGAACTCCCCAAAAACTTAATCAATTTCCTTCAATCCAAGTACAAACCTACTCGAAATCAAGAGAGGAAGGAGACCTTACCCTTCGCTCGGCCGGAGGTGGCCGGAAAACAAGTCGTCGGACGGCAACTCCCAAACGGGAAACTTTCCCTTTTTGTCCAAAAAGTCAACTTACCAAAAACAGAAAGTCAACGACTGGTCAAACTCAAACAGTGTTTTACGACTAATTCTCGACTATTCCGCTATTTATACTCGAGTCTCAGGTCGATCGACAGTCCAAAACGAATATACGAAATGATTCGGATAAACACGAAACAATCGGATAAACTCGTCGGAACCCGAAACTTCAAATAATCTTAAAATATTCCTCGGTTATCGGAAAAATCTTCCGGAACCGGCCACGAGCTCAAAATCATGTACTCTACAATTTCCGTGAAGACACCCAACTCAAATTCTTGACTGAAAACATAGTCGCGAATCGAATCGACAAACCACACAATATCGTAAAACTGTGACTATAACCAAATCTCGAGAATCATGCCAAACACACAACTGATTCTATTAAGGTCGTCACACCGATAACGACCTCCGGTGAAGCTCTGACATCACGCAAAGTCATCGCATGAACTCTAGCCTGCCCGGCTGGTCGTCCACGCTAAGGCTGTCCCTGCTGTCCGCCCTGGCCCACAAACTGTACTGGTCGAGCCCCCGAAGTGGCACCTCGCTCTCCTCTGGAACTCTGGGCCGCCTGTCCACCAGAACCATCAAGCTGGAAACACTCCCTCGCATAGTAGCCCACCTGGCCACAGAGAAAACAAGTGACAGGGCCTTGCTGACACGGACCAACATGGTGTCTGCTGCAGACACTACACAACGGGTACTGCCTCGATACGGCAAAAGAGCCACCGGTACACCGAGGATAACTGGAACCGCTAGAACCCCCACTAAACTGTGGTCGCTGCGGTTGATCTCTCCTCCATCTCTGCCTCTGTCTCGGTGCACCAGCTGGTGGTCGATATTGTCCACTGCCCGAGGATGAGCCGAACCGGAAGTATCAGAACTCTGCCTCTTGGAAGGCCCCTGACTCGGTCCACCCTCCTCAAACCGCCTAGGCTGGTACCTCATCTGCCTCTCCTTCTCGATATCCTCACCTCGGAGTGCTGCACTAACAAACTCATCGAAGTTGGTCCGAGGCATCGTAGTCAGAGTCCCCTTGATGTTCAAGTTCAAATCTATCTCAAATTTGCGGCACTTGGCTTCCTCAGTAACCACCATGTCACGCGCAAAACGAGATAAGTGGGTAAACCTGTCCCGATACTCAAGCACAGACATACTGCGCTGCTGGGTAGCCTGGTTGAAATATCTCCGCATAAACAGATCACAGAACAAAGTCCACAGAGTATCAACTGGAACTCTATCGGTGCTAACCCACCAGAAGTATGCATCAGACTCAAGTAATCCAACTGCTGCCACTGTCATCTGCTCATGGGTAAAACGCAGACGCTCACAAACTCGTTCAACCTGAACCAACCATGCCTCACACATCTCTGGATCAGCTGAACCCAAAAAGACAGTCGTACCAGCAGTACGAGCCTTGACCACAGGGTCAAAACGCTCCTCCAAACGCAACACTCGCATCAGTAAGTCGTGCGTCTGGCGATCCATATCAGGATCCATAACACGGGGACCACGTCGAGGAGGCATCCTACTGATACAAGACAAGCATTAGGTACAAGCAGAAGGAACGTAATCATGAGACCTCAGATATTTGAGAACACACAACACCCGAAGTATTGATGAGTACCGCTGGCCAGTCGGGTCATCACTCCAGACATGCTGTACAAACTCAAATACCCTAAGCGTCACAACTACAAGAGTCTACAGAATCTGACAACCTAATTCTCTGATACTAAGCTGAAAGGACTCAACCCCGATTTAGTTTCCTAAACCTGAATCAAACCCTTTCTGAAAACACGAACCAACAAAAACGATTAAAATTTTGGCAGAGTAACGCTACTAACGCGGAATTGGCTTTACCTGCACCCGAAATTTTTTGGCAGAGTAACACTTCATCCTATGCCACAAAAGCCAAACTGTGGGCACCAATCCCATCCGGATTTCTCAATATCATAACAATAACAATAAACAGTAAACATAGCTGTAATATATAGAAAATCCTTGAAAATCCGTATAAAACATGTATCAGTAATGTATCAGAGCGACCTCTAGTGTATATATATACAAAATATACAACAGTAGGCGAAACAAGGAACCTACTGGAAAAGTCAAGTAGCTCGAACAACTAGCCTCCGACCGCGACGTGAGACACCAGAATCCGAACTGCAAACTGGGCACTGAAACCGAAAAGCCCAGGGGAAAGGCAATAAAACGTTAGAGTGAGTGGACGAAAATAGACATATGCCTTTCACCAATTTCATATACTTAATCAATGGTCCGGCGGAAGATCACGTGGTCTGACGGAAGATCCCTCGCCCGAAGCACGATCTCGATCCCCTGAATATTCACAAAATATATCTGATCAAAATCACAATTTACAACACTGTACGACACTGCGGAAACCAACCGTTCCCAGAAATATATAACACAGTGCAAAATAATCGACGAAATTCCCGAAATCTCCACTCAAAACCCTCGACTGAAATTTCGGTACCCAAATCATCTCGAAAACCACAAGGTCACGATCGGGGTGTGAAAGGACCGAACTGCAAACTGGGCACAGAAACCAAAAAGCCCAGGGGAAAGGCAAATAAAAACGTTAGAGTGAATGGACGAAAATAAACATATGCCTTTCACCAGCTTCATATACATAATCAATGTAAAACAATGCGAGTTCGGAAAGTATATATGGAGGTGCCAGGCGAATCTCTCAAGCCCGACGGTCAGGCGAATCGCTCAAGCCCGACGGTGATAGGCCAGAGGAATCTCTCAACCCCGGCGGCATAACAGGAGAATCTCTCAACCCTGCCCAGAGGAATCTCTCAACTCTGGCAGACTACCGGTGATCAGTCGAGTAGCCGAAGCATTGATGCAGTAATGCCATCGCCATAAAATATAAAATTATACCTCCAAAAATAATAAATAACTCAATATCGTAAAAAATAAATACGGAAAATCATGAACTCGCAACAACTGTAAAAAAATAAAAATGTCCACTCACATATGTGCAAAGCGCGCACTCGCGTTAATCACGTGGTCCGGCGGAAGATCCCTCGCCTGAAGCACGATCTCGATCCCCTGAATATTTACAAAATATATCTGATCAAAATCACAATTTACAACACTGTACGACACTGCGAAAACCAACCGTTCCCAGAAATATATAACACAGTGCAAAATAATCGACGAAATTCCCGAAATCTCCACTCAAAACCCTCGACTGAAAATCCGGTTCCCAAATCAACTCGAAAACCTCAAGGTGACGATCGGGGTGTGAAAGGACCGAACTGCAAACTGGGAACGGAAACCGAAAAGGCCAGGGGAAAGGCAAATAAAAACGTTAGAGTGAGTGAACGAAAATAAACATATGCCTTTTACCAGTTTCATATGCATAATCAATGTAAAACAATGCGAGTTCGGAAAGTATATATGGAGGTTGCCAGGCGAATCTCTCAAGCCCGACGATCAGGTGAATCGCTCAAACCCGACGGTGATAGGCCAAGGGAATCTCTCAACCCCGGCGGCATACAGGGGAATCTCTCAACCCTGCCCAGAGGAATCTCTCAACTCAGGCGGACTTCCGATGATCGGCCGAGTAGCCGAAGCATCGATGCAGTAATGCCATCACCTATAAATATAAAATAATACCTCCAAAAATAACATATATCTCAACATCGTATAAACTAAATACGGAAAATCACGAAAAATAACGAACTCGTAACAACTGTGAAAATATAAAAATGTCCACTCACAGGTGAGCGTAACGCGATACGAGTTAATCCCGTGATCCGGCGAAAAATCCCTCGCCAAATGAACGATCACGAACCCCTGAATAATCATAAAATCCATTTCTCAAAATCATAACTAGGTACCTCAAATCATATCACGAGAAACAACTGTTCCCGGAAACATATAATTCAACAATGAAGAAATCGTCGAAAATCCGATAATCACATCACAAAACCTCGCTATAATTTCCGATGCTCAATTCGAAAAATAAACCTCACCACTGCGATCGGGGCGCGATTCCGAGTGAAACGACATATAACTCGTCGAAAACCCCAAAAAGTCAACTTTGACCTGAGCACCACCGTTGACCACCGCCGGCGGCGGCGGCGCCACCCAACCGTGAAATTCTCCGGAGAACCAAGACCTATTCCACTCAAAATCATCTAACAAACAACTTCCATAACTACACCAAAGATCAATTTTTACTCTAACTAGTCCAATTTCATGCAAAGCCGAATTCTCACACAAACTTTAATCGATCGATTCTCCATGTACAAGAAAAATTGGAATACCATACTTACATAGGTAGATTCGTGATGATGAGGGCTTCAAGGCCCAGTGTCACGACCTGAACCAGAATCAGTAGAGTAATCAGCGTAATCCACGAGTTTGTGTGTAATCGCGGTTTATCGTTTATTGTGTGATTTGCCGGTTTAGCTCGCGACTTAATCAGCGAATATAATATGATTATTTGAATTTTCGGTTTAACGACGAGTTTATCCGTTCGTATCGTGTTTATCCGAATCGTAATCGTTATCCGTTTTGGACCGTCGATCGTCCCGAGGCGCGAGTATAAACATCGGAAATAGTCAAAAAATTGTCGAAAACACTGTTTGGGAAGTTTGACTGTCGTTGACCAGAAGTTGACGGTTGACTTTCGTTGACCGGAGGAGAGAAAACGGACCGTTTGGCTTCCGTCGCCGGACCGGCTGATTCCGGCCATTTCAAGCCACGACCCTTGAAGGAGATCGAGATCGTGCTTCGGGAGAGGGATCTTCCGCCGGGCCACGAGATTAGCGCGAGTGCGCATTTTGCTCACCTGTGAGTGGACAACTTCTTTTCACTATTAATCGCGAGTTAATACATACATTTTACGAGCATGAGCATGCATACGAGATTATGATTTATATGAGCATGTGTTATATGATTATGCCTATACCAGTATATATTACGTATATGCATTTATATATTGTTTTATTCATTTGCATTGAACTATTTATGATTTGGTTTACACAGAGTACAGTCTCAGTATATGTTGATGTATCGATACACTTGCATCTCGGCTGATCCCCGATGGATGCCTACCAGGAGGGGCAGTACCCCGACCTGACCGGCGAGGGGCAGTACCCCGGAACCGAGGCCTTTCTGGTTAGAATCACGTGTGGGTCTGGGATCCCGTGATTCAGACTGTACTAGCACGGTTGTGTCCATGAGCGACTCCATGGGATTTTCCATGCATGCTCAGTACACTGGAGGGGTTTGAGTTCACCTCGTGTACTATATTATGATTATTCATTTTGACTCGCATATGTTTTAATAACATATATTATTCGGCGAAAGACATTTATTTTCGTCCACTCACTCTAACAGTTTTTATGTCTTTCCTCTGTTCTTTTCGGTTCCCGTGCCCAGTTTGCAGTTCAGATTCTGCTATTTCACGTCATGGTTAGAGGCTAGTTGTGCGAGCTACCTGTGTTTTCCAGTAGGTTTGTTGTTTCGCCTACTGTTGTATACTTTGTATATATTTACACTAGAGGTCGCTCTGATACATGTTTTATACGGTTTTTCCCGAATATACTATATATTACAGTATGTTTACTGTTTATTGATATTGATATGATATTGAGAAATCCGGATGGGATTGGTGCCCACGGTTTGGCTTTTGTGGCGTAGGATGAAGTGTTATTTTCCGGGTGCAGGTAATGGCAATTCCACAATAGTAGCGTTACTCTGCCAAAATTTTAATGGTTTTTGTTGGTTCACGTTTTCAGAATGGGTTTGATTCCGGTTTAGGAAGCTAAATCGGGGTTGGGTCCTTTCAGCTTGGTATCAGAGCATTAGGTTTTCTGATTCTGTAAACTCTTGTAGTTGTGACGCTTAGGGTATTTGAGTTTGTACAGCATAACTGGAGTGATGACCCGACTGGCCAGCGGTACTCATCAGTACTTCGGGTGTTGTGTGTTCTCAAATATTTGAGGTCTCATGATTACATTCCTTCTGCTTGTACCTAATGCTTATCTTGTATCAGTAGGATGTCTCCTCGACGTGGTCCCTGTGTTGATCGGGAAGAAGATCTTGATATGGATCGCTAGACGCACGACTTGATGATGTGAGTGCTGCATTTGGAAGAGCGTTTTGAGCCCCTCGATGTGGTCCCTGTGTTGATCAGGAAGAAGATCCTGATATGGATCGCTAGACGCACGACTTGTTGATGCGAGTGCTGCGTTTGGAAGAGCGTTTTGACCCTGTGGTCAAAGCTCGTACTGCTTGTGCGATTGTCTTTTCGGGTTCAGCTGATCCAGAGATATGTGAGGCATGGTTGATTCAGGTTGAACGTGTATGTGAGCGTCTACGTTTTACTCCTCAGCAGATGACAGTGGCAGCAGTCGGATTACTTGAGTCTGATGCATATTTCTGGTGGGTTAGCACCGACAGAGTTCCAGTTGATACTCCGTGGACTTTGTTCCGGGATTTGTTTATGTGGAGGTATTTCAACCAGGCTACCCAGCAGCGCAAGTATGAGGAGTTTACGAACTTGAGGCAGGGCAGTTTGTCTGTGCTTGAGTACCGGGACAGCTTTACCCCCTTATCTCGTTTTGCGCGTGACATGGTGGCTACTAAGGAAGCCAAGTGCTGCAGATTTGAGCTGGGTTTGAACTTGAACATCAAGGGGACTCTGACTACGATGCCTCAGACCAACTTTTATGAGTTTGTCAGTGCAACACTCCGAGGTGAGGATATCTAGAAGGAGAGGCAGATGAGGTACCAGCCTAGACTGTTTGAGGAGGGTGGACCGAGTCAGGGGCCTTCAAAGAGGCAGAGTTCTGATACTTCCGGTTCGGCTTCATCCTCGGGTAGTGGACCATATAGACCAGCAGCTGGTACACCAAGACAGAGACCGAGATGGAGGAGAGATCGACCGCAGCGACCACAGGCTAGTGGGGGTTCCAGCGGTTCCAGTTATCCTTGGCGTACTGGTGGCACGTTTCCTGTACCGAGGGAGTACCCATTGTGCAACTTGTGCAATAGGTATCATCTTGGTTCATGTCAGTGAGGTACCCTCAACTGTTATTATTATGGCCAGGTGGGTCACTATGCGAGGGCGTGTCCTCAGTTGGTTGGTGCTTGTGATCAGGCGGCCCAGAGTTCCGGAGGAGAGTGAGGTGCCACTTTGGGAGCTCGACCAGTACAGTATGCGGGCCATGGAGGATAGCAGGGACAGCCTCAGCATGAACGACCAGCCGGGCAGACGAGGGTTCATGCCATGACTTTGCGAGAGGGCAGAGCTTCACTGGAGGTTGTTATCGGTACGTTGCATATCTTTGGTATTCCAGTACTTACATTATTAGATCCAGGTGCCACGCATTCATTCATGTCATATAAACTATCATCATTAGCTACGGTACTTGCGTCTCCACTTCTGGGGTTGTGGAGAGTGTTGTATCCGCCTGGTGAGATTGTGAGTATTGGCTGGGTGTACCGAGATTGTGAGATTTTTATTGGAGGTCATTGGTGAGCCACAGATTTGTTATTTCTTGATATCGTTGACTTTGATCTGATCTTGGGTATGGACTTCTTGGAGACGCATTGGGCCATGTTTGACTGTCACAAGAAGGAGGTCGCATTTCAACGACCAGGCTTTTCCGAGATATTGTTTCGCGGCGAGAAGAATACATCCTTGTCATGTTTGATTTCCGCGATGAGGGCAGATCGGTTGATGAAGAAGGGTTGTGTTGCTTACTTAGCTCATGTGGTTGACACTACGGCTGCAGTGCCGGACCTTGGTAGTATTAAGGTTGTTTATGAGTTTCCGGATGTGTTTTCGGGGGAGTTACCAGGCATACCTCCTGTTCGGGAATTTGACTTTACTATTGAGCTGTTACCGGGTACAGGATCGATTTCACAGGCATCGTATCGTATGGCGCCAGCGGAGTTGAAAGAGTTGCAGGTTCAGCTCCAGGAGTTGCTGGAGAAGGGTTTTATTAGACCTAGTGTTTCTCCATGGAGTGCCCCGATCTTGTTTGTGCGGAAGAAAGATGGATCTATGCGATTGTGCATCAACTACCTGAAGTTGAATCAGGTTAAAGTGAAGAACGAGTATCCGTTGCCGCGGATTGATGATTTGTTCGATCATCTCAAGGGAGCCTCAGTCTTTTCGAAGATTGATCTTCGATCTGGATATCACCAGTTGAGGATCCGAGACTCTGATGTGGCCAGGACAGCTTTTGGGTCGCGGTATGGGCATTATGAGTTTTTGATTATGCCGTTTGGGTTGACCAACGCCCCCGCAGCTTTCATGGACTTGATGAATCGAGTGTTTAGACGGTTTCTGGACAAGTTCGTGATTGTGTTTATCGATGATATTTTGATCTATTCCAGGAGTGTGGGCCAGCATAAAAAGCATTTGCGAGCGGTGTTACAAACTTTGCGAGACCATCAGTTGTTTGCGAAGTTTAGCAAGTGCGAGTTTTGGCTGGACAGTGTGAAGTTTCTGGGTCATGTGATATCGGCTGAGGGAGTGAGTGTTGATCCTGACAAGATATAGGCCGCGTTGAATTGGAGTAGACCTACCACTGTACCGGAGATCCGGAGTTTCTTGGGTTTGGCAGGTTACTACCGACGGTTTGTACAGGATTTTTCTCGAATTGCTACTCCATTGACCAGATTGACGAAGAAGGGCGTCTAATTTGAGTGGTCTGATCCATGTGAGGAGAGTTATTTGCTCCTGAAGGAGAAGTTGACTACTGAACCGGTTCTGACATTACCCGACGACAGCGGTGAGTTTGTGGTTTATAGTGATGCGTCGAAGTTGGGACAAGGCTGTGTGCTGATGCAGCATGTCAGAGTTGTAGCCTACGGTTCCAGGCAGTTGAAACCACACGAAGTCAACTATCCGACCCATGATTCGGAGTTGGCCGCTATTGTGCTAGCGTTGAAGAGTTGGAGACATTACTTGTACGGAGCCCAGTGTAAGATTTACAATGATCACAAGAGTCTCACTTACTTGCGGACGCAACAAGATTTGAACATGAGGCAACGCCGGTGGATGGAGTTGATTAACGACTATGATTACACTTTCGAGTACCATCCAGGAAAGGCCAATGTTGTGGCTGATGCACTTAGCCGAAAATCCAGAGCTTCGTTGTTCCATGTGTGTGTGGCTAGAGTTTCTATGTTAGCCGAGCTTCGAGCTACCGGAGCCGAGTTCGAGTAGGATAACGAGGGAGCCTTGTTAGCCAGTTTCCAGGTTCGACCCGTGTTGGTTGATCAGGTACGGGAGGCTCAGGATTCAGTTTCCTACCTGTTGGGCAAGAAGACCATGATACAGAATGGTGAGCCTACAGAGTTCCGATTGAGTGACGACGGTACGTTGTTGTTCAGAGGAAGGTTGTGTGTGCCCAGAGACGAGAGACTGAAGAAGGAGATTCTGGATGAGGCTCACAGTTCGGCGTATGCGATGCATCCCGGAGGTACGAAGATGTTTCGTACACTTCGAGCGTATTACATGTGGCGCAACATGAAGCGGGAGATTGCCGCATATGTGAGCCGATGTTTGATCTGTCAGCAGGTTAAAGTGGAGAGGCAGAAACCTGCAGGGAAAATACAGCCACTGGAGATTCCGGTTTGGAAGTGGGAGCACATTACCGTGGATTTCGTTTACCAGTTGCCGCATACTTCGGCTGGCAACACTGGTATTTGGGTTATTGTGGATCGACTGACGAAATCCGCTCATTTTCTCGCACTTCCGGGGAAGATATCAATGGGCAGATTGGCAAAGCTGTATTTGTCAGAGATTGTTCGTCTGTACGGTGTGCCTGTGTCTATTGTTTCTGACCGAGATAGTCAGTTTACCTCTGAGTTTTGGCAGGCTTTGTAGCGAGCCTTGGGCACGAGGTTGCGTTTTAGTACAGCTTTCCATCCTCAGACTAACGAGCAGTATGAGCGGACTATACAGACTCTTGAGGATATGTTGCGGTCTTGCATTTTGCAGTTTCGTGGAAATTGGGACCAGTAACTACATTTGATAGAGTTCGCCTACAACAACAGCTATTAGGCCAGTATTGAGATGGCATCGTACGAGGCCCTGTACGGGAGACAGTGCCGCACTCCATTGTGTTGGAGTGAGGTGGGCGAATGATGGCTTATTGGTTCTGATCTGGTGAAGAGTACTATGGAGGACGTCCAGATTATCCGGGACAGATTGAAGATCGCCCAGGATCGTCAGAAGAGTTACGCGGACGTGAGGAGGAAGAGCCTCGAGTTTGATGTAGGTGATTGGGTCTTCCTGAAACTATCTCCGTGGAGGGGAGTTGTGCGTTTCGGGAAGCGTGGCAAGTTTCGACCACGGTTCATTGGTCCGTACGAGATCACCGAGAGGGTTGGAGATGTTACCTACAGACTTGAGTTACCGGCTGAGATGGCTCGTGTTGATGATGTTTTCCACGTTTCGATGTTGCGGAAGTACATCTCAGATTCGTCACATGTGTTAGCCCCACAGCTGTTACCGATCCGAGAGGATTTAACGTACATGGAAGAGCCAGTATAGATTCTCGATTGTCGTGAACAGGAGTTGAGGCACTGTGTTATACCGCTGGTGAAGGTCTTGTGGCAAAATCACTCTGTTGAGGATGCCACCTTGGAGACTTAGCAGTGTATGCAGCAGCAGTATTCTCATATGTTCACTTGACAGGTACGTAAATTTCGAGGTCGAAATTTTCTTAAGGGGGGTAGATTTGTGACGACCCGAACCAGAATAAGTAGAGTAATCAGCGTAATCCACGAGTTTGTGTGTAATCGTGGTTTATCGTTTATTGTGTGATTTGCCAGTTTAGCTCGCGACTTAATTATCGGCCGAGAATTTAAGTTGAGTCTCTTCTCGAGAGTTGTAGTGCACATGATTTCGAACTCGTGGGCGGTTCCGGATGATTTTTCCAATAACCGAGGAATATAATATGATTATTTGAAGTTTTGGTTTAACGACGAGTTTATCCGTTAGTATCGTGTTTATCCGAATCGTAATGGTTATCTGTTTTGGACCGTCGATTGTCCCGAGGCACGAGTATAAACATCGGAAATTGTCAAAAAATTGTCGAAAACACTGTTTGGTAAGTTTGACCGTCGTTGACCAGAAGTTGACCGTTGACTTTCGTTGACCAGAGGAGAGAAAACAAACCATTTGGCTTCCGTCGCCGGACCGGCTGATTCTGGCCATTTCAAGCCACGACCCTTGAAGGGGATCGAGATCGTGCTTCGGGCGAGGGATCTTCCGCCGGGCCACGAGATTAGCGCTAGTGCGCATTTTGCTCACCTGTGAGTGGACAACTTCTTTTCACTATTAATCGCGAGTTAATACATACATTTTACGAGCATTTATATATTGTTTTCACTATACCTATACCGGTATATATTACGTATATGCATTTATATATTGTTTTATGCATTTGCATCGAACTATTTATGATTTGGTTTACACAGAGTACAGTCTCAGTATATGTTAATGTATCGATACACTTGCATCTCGGCTGATCCCCGATGGATGCCTACCAGGAGGGGCAGTAGCCGAAGCATCGATGCAGTAATGCCATCACCAATAAATATAAAATAATACCTCCGAAAATAACATATATCTCAACATCGTATAAAGTAAATACGAAAAATCATGAAAAATCACGAACTCGCAACAACTGTGAAAATATAAAAATGTCCACTCACAGGTGAGTGTAACGCGATACGCGTTAATCCCGTGATCCAGCGGAAAATCCATCGCCAAACGAACGATCACGAACCCCTGAATAATCATAAAATCTATTTCTCAAAATCATAACTCGGTACCTCAAATCATATCACGAGTAACAACTGTTCCCTGAAACATATAATTCAACAATGATGAAATCGTCGAAAATCCGATAATCAAACAACAAAACCTCGCTAGAATTTTCGATGCTCAATTCGAAAAACAAACCTCACCACTGTGATCGGGGCGCGATTCTGAGTGAAACGACATATAACTCGTCGAAAACCCCAAAAAGTCAACTTTGACCGGAGCACCACCATTGACCATCGCAGCCGGCGGCGGCGCCACCCAACCGTGAAATTCTCTGGCAAACCAAAACCTAATCCACTCAAAATCATCCAACAAACAACTTCCATAACTACACCAAAGATCAATTTTGACTCTAACTAGTCCAATTTCATCCAAAACCGAATTCTCACACAAACTTTAATCGATCGATTCTCCATGTACAAGCAAAATTGGAACACCATACTTACATAGGTTGATTCGTGGTGATGAGGGCTTCAAAGCCCAGTGCTTCATGCCTCTCAATTTGGCCAGAAAAAATGTCAACCAAAAACCCCAAAATCCACCAACTTTTGACCGGAAATTCATCCTCCTCCGGCGTCCTCGCCGTTGATGGTGGCCGGAAACACCACGGGGACGCCGAGGCGAGTCGAACGGGTCCAAGCCCGAAGCTGGAGGTGGCCGGACGGCAGCCCACCACCGGCGAGCCGTGCCTCCCGTCGAACCTCCCATCATCCTCCGAGTTGACTCGGTCAACATAATAAATAAATAGTTGACTTGCCCAAAGTAGAAACCCAGTTTAAATACCTTCTATTTTAGGAAACTTCCAAATATACTTTTCGACAAACTTCGAACAAACGTAACTTTCGCGTCGTAAATCTGTTTCCAACAATTCTCACGTCAACAAACTTATCTCGACAAGTTCTTCAATTTCCACCCGAAGTCAAACAACTTCGACCAATCCGATAAAAAGTCAACGGGTCAAACCATCACAAGCTTATCCGATTAAACGATCAACGGTCTAAAATATTCACAACTTATTCTTCGTAACTCGGAAATATTCTCCGGAAGTTCCCACGAGCTCGAAATTAAATTCTCTACAACTTTCACGAAGGATCCAAAATCAAATTCTCACCCGATAATTTAGTCGCTAAGGAAGCCGCCATATTAACAGAAGAGACTACGGTTCTGGTCGATCAACGGTCCAAAACGGATCACAATCACGATTTGGGTAGACTCGAACACGAACGGATAAACTCGACAGTATCCCGAAATTTCAAATATTCATATTATATTCCTCGATCGTCCAAATAATAATCCGGAACCGCCCACGAACTCGAAATCACGCGTACAACATCTCTCGAGAAGAGACTCAACTCAAATTATCGGCCAATAATTATGTTGTGATCAAAGCCGACGACTCAATCAATTATCAAAAATTTACGATTACGCGTAACCTCATGGATTAAGCTGATTACACTACTGATTCTGTTCCGGGTCGTCACAGGGCGCAAATACAAGCGAAACGACATTAAAATCATCGAAAACCAAAAAGTCAACGCCCTCGTCAGAGCACCGCCGTTGACCGCCGCCGCCGGCGGCGGCGCACCGTCAACGGAGAATTTCTCCGGCGAGGAAAGCCCAGTTCTCTAGCTTACCTCAAGCCCAACATCATTTATAACTACTACAAGTATCAATTGTAATCAAATCAACCGGAAATCAGCTCGAAAAAATAGTTCGGAATCTAACTCCGGTAACCACCACGGGTTCCACCGGAAACTCACCCTCGTCCAAAATTAGCTACCCAGACAGCATCAACAGAGCAAGGGGAGTCGAAACGCCATCATCCCCATCACCACAGCTCGCCGGAGCACCTCCCCCCGTCACTGGCGAAAACCAGAATCTTAACCCGATTCGAACCCTCACAAAACTCAACCAATTCAAATAAACTCAAGCACAAATCGATAAAGGAAATCAAGAGGAGTCTAACCGTTAGTACCAAGGATGTGGCCGGAGGTGGCCGGAAAGTCCGGATTGGCCTGCGAGTCAAAATCCGGGTTGCGTTCTTCACGGGTCAACGAGTCAACGGTGAAAGTCAACACCGGTCAAACTTCCAACAGTGTTTTTCGACAATTTTCGACTATTTCCGATATTTATACTCACGTCTCGGGACGATCGAGGGTCCGAAACGGATAATTATAACGATTCGGATAAATTCGATACGAACGGATAAACTCGTCGATTTTTCGAAACTTCAAATATTCATATTATATTCCTCGGTCATCGGAAAAATCATCCGGAACCGCCCACGAACTCGAAATCACGTGTACAACAACTCTCGAGAAGAGACTCAACTCAAATTCTCGGTCAATAATTAAGTCGTGATTAAAACCGGTAAATCAACCAATATACGGAAAATAATGATTACGCATAATCTCGTGAATTAAGCCGTTTACTCAACTGATTCTGGTTCGGGTCGTCACAAAAACTTCTATGATTTTCTCTATGTAATCGGAAAAAATTGAAAGCATGCAACGTTGGAATGTACCTGGTGCGTTGCAAAGTCCAAATGGCATCCATCGATATGCAAACGTTCCAAAGGGGCATGTGAACGTTGTCTTCTCTTGATCTTCTGCGGCGATGCTGATTTGGTTGTAACCGGAATAACCGTCAAGGAAGCAATAATAAGCATGACCCGCCAACCTCTCAAGCATTTGATCGATGAAGGGCAAGGGGAAGTTGTCCTTGCGAGTGGTGGCATTGAGCTTCCTATAGTCAATACAAACTCTATGGCCGGTTACAGTTCTTTGTGGCACTAATTCATTTTCCGCATTATTCACCACAGTGATTCCGGACTTCTTAGGAACTGTGACGACCCGAACCAGAATCAGCAGTACGACCAGCTATGTACGTGAGTTACCGCGTAGTCACTGGTATCCGATGGTTGTTTGGAATCGCCGAGCTTGTTAACGACTTAATTATTGGTCGAGAATTGGAGCTGGGTCTCTTCTCGAGAGTCGTTCTACATGTGATTATGAGTTCGTGGGCGGTTCCGGATCGTTATTTGGACGACCGAGGAATTAGTTATGAATATTTGAAGTTCGGATTTAAATGGTGGGCTACTTAACGACTAAATTACCGGACGAGAATTTGGTTTCGGCTTCTTCACGGAAGTTGTTCAGAATTTAATTTCGAGTTCGTGGGAACTTTCGGAGCATGATTTGGAGTTACGAGGAATTAGTTGCGAATTTTGCCGTTTGTTGATTATTTAGTCGATTTAATGGGGGTTGGTTCAAAGGGTTGACTTTTTATCCGTTTGGCCGATGTGTTTGACTTCGGGTGGTTAGTGAAGGATATGTCGAGACGAGTTTGTGGCCGCAAGAATTATTGGAATCGGAGTTTCGACGAGGAAGTTACGAATATATAAAGTTTGTCGTAAATCTATTTTTGGAAGTTTCCATTTTGGGCAAATATAAATAGGAGGTTTCCCCTTTGGGAAAGTCAAAGTTTGCAATTAATGGTTGACTTCCCTTGACCGGTTTGACCGAGCTAAACGGAGGAGGTGCGACGGTGGGTTTCGGCTCGCCGGCGACGTGGTGCTTCCGGCCACCCCCGAGCCCGAAACCAGTCCCAAAAGATGCGCCTTGGTGTCCCCATCATCGTCCCGGTCGCCTTTCCCGGCGTGGATCACCGGAGAGAGAGATTTTCCGGCATGAAATGGTGAGGTTTTGGATGATTTCGGGTTTGTTGATTTTGGATGAATTGAGCTATGAAATGGATTGGGCTTTGTAGCTCTTCCCTCCACGAATCTAACCAAGTTGATTTGGTGTTTCAATTTGATGTGTGTAAGGAGAATTCTTGATTTGAAATTTGTGGAACAATTCGGTTTTTCGTGAAATTGGGTGAGTTAGAGTTTGAATTGGACTTCGGTGCAGTTATGAAAGTTGCTCAGTGCAGGATTTTGAGTGAAATGGAGGTTGCCCCGCCGTGAAATTCTCCGGTCAACAGTGGCGCCGCCGTGGACGGCGGTCAACGGCGGTCAACGGTCAACGGGTTGACTTTTTGACTTTCGGCAAGTTGCATGTCGTTTGACTCGAAATCGCGCTCCGATCGCAGTGGGGAGGTTCGTTTTTCGAGTTGAGCGTCCGAACGTAAAACGAGGTATTGAGGTGGTATATATGGATTTTCGACGATTCGTCGTATTCGAATTGTGTATTTCCGAGAACGGTGGTTTCTCGTGGTTTGATTCGAATTGTCGGATTATGATTTTGAATATTGGACATTGTGAATATTCAGGGGTTCGTGATCATTGTTTTGGCGAGGGACTTTCCGCCGGATCACGGGTTAACGCGATATGCGTTACGCCAGTCTGTGAGTGGACATTTTATTTTCACGGATTGATTGCGAGTCTTTTATATACGTTAATGAACTTGAGCATGCAGCATGATTATGGTTTTACGAGCATGAGATTTCATACGAGATTATGATTATATGAGCATGTGTTTACGATTATACGAATATGTTTATACGGATATACGTATACGAATATGCATACACTTTTATGCTGTTTCATGCATTTGCATCGAACTGTTTATGATTTGGTTTACACAGAGTACAGTCTCAGTTACGTTGTTGTATCGATACACTTTGCCTCGTCGGCTGATCCCCGACGGAGGGCCGCCTGGAGGGGCGTTTCCCCAACCAGACCGGTGAGGGGCGTATTCCCCGGAACCGAGGCCATTTCTGGCTTAGAATCACGTGGTAGTCAAGGACTCTGTGGTTCAGACTGTACTAGCACGGAGGAGTCCATGAGTGACCCCGTGGGATTTTACTTGCATGCTCAGTACACTGGAGGAGTATGAGTTTTACCTCGTATACTATATTATTTTTATTTACCTGGACTCGCATATGCTATTTTAAACATATATATTACTTGGTGAAAGACATTTATTTTCGTCCACTCACTCTAACGTGTTTATTGTCTTTCACCTGGGCTTTTCGGTTTCCGTGCCCAGTTTGCAGTTCAGGCTCTGATGTCGCACGTCGTGGTCGGAGGCATAGTGCTCGAGCAATCTTGTTTCATCCAGTAGGTTTATTGTTCTACCTATTGTGGTATGCGTATATGATTATGTATTAGAAGTCGCTCTGAGTTCCTTATTGAATACGATATACGAATTTACACTAGATTTCAGTAAAGTGCATATATATTTACTACTTTACTTTACTGTTGATATATTGAGAAATCCGGATGGGATTGGTGCCCACGGTTTGCTTTTTGTGGCATAGGATGAAGTGTATTTTCCGCGTGCAGGTAATGGCAATTCTACGTTAGTAGCGAAACTCTGCCCAAATTTCGAAAAGTTTTTGTTGGTTCGTGTTTTCGAAGGGGTTCGATTCCGGTTTAGGGAGCTAAATCGGGGTTGGGTCCTTTCAGCTTGGTATCAGAGCATTAGGTTGTCAGATTCTGTAGACTTCTGTAGTCGTGTTTACTAAGGGTATTTGAGAATGTACAGCATGTCTGGAATGGTGACCCGACCGGCCGGCGGATAATCATCAAATTCCGGGTGTTGTATGCTTTCAAATATTTGAAGTTCCATGATTACGTTCCACTTGTTGTGAACGATATTGTATTCATTAGGATGCCTCCTGACGTGCTTTCCGTGTCGTTTCGGTTGTGGATCCTGTTGAGGATTATTCGACGCGCGATTTGCCAGAGAACAGTGGATTCAGATGAGTATTCAGAGTTCAGTGAATTGTGTGGCACGGTTTGCCTGGGGATGTGTATATGAGCATCTATATGTTGCCTCAGAGCTGAGAATTGTGGCAGTGATGTGTGCCTGATTCAGTTTGTTGTGTTTGGTGGGCTGATATTGTGTGAGTTCCGGTTGTGACTCCATGGCCTACATTCAGGGTGTTGTGTATACGGTAATGGTTCCATCAGGCTACCCAGCATTCGAATGTGGAGTATTTACCACCTGAGGCAGAGATGCTTTGTCCACGTGTTTGTTCTTGTTTACACGTGTTATGTGGCTTCAGAGGGAGCTATGCACGAGGTTCGAGATGAGTTTGAACCTGAGTATCAGAGAGAGTTTGATTGATGTGCCTCGAGATATCTGTGAGGAGCTTAGTGTGTTGCACTCAGCGGCGAGGCTAGTGTGATGGAAAGATGTACACGGTCTTTGATGTGATGGTTTGAGGAAAGTGGACTTAGTCGAGATTTTGATAAGGTTGAGTTCCGACACTTCGGGATTAGTGATTTCGTTAGGCTGTGACCTTTTCGATATTGTTGAGGGTCATCAGATCAAGCAGAGAATTCGTTTGATGATGGCGGAGATCACGGAGTAGCGGACTTGCTCTTGTGGCACAAGTTTGGGCGATCGTTGGTGATCCTATCACGCAGCAGGTGTTGCGGTGATTTGTGTTCGAGGAGTACTTTCAGTTGCTATTTCGGTAGCCAGGAGGGTCACGTTGCGAGATAGCGCCCTCAGCCAATTGTGTTTGAGGTTCGACAGCTCAGAGTTCATTAAGGGATCATGATGCTGTTCCTGCAGTCTGATCAATGTACCATTTTGACGAGTTATTCAGGAAGTCGCAATTGACATGGGCGACTAGTTGGGCATGTTGGAGTTCGTGCCATGACCTTGTTTGAGGACAAATTTTTCTCCGAGGTTGCTGTTGTTTGATATCCATGGCTATTGTACCTGTATCTCAACTTCCGAGGTGTTGGAGAGTGTTGCATCCATCCGGAGGTTGCGAGATCCTTGTTGGAGATTATGTGTTAGCCGCGGATTTGTTATAGCTGGACATTGTGGTTTTAGTAAGTTTGTGAGTATGGACTTACTGACGACGCATTTGGTTGTGTTTGAGTGCCTCGAGAAGGAGGTTGTGTTTCGACAACCAGATTTCCCCGAGATGCTGTTTCGCGGTGATGGTCGAGCGGCTGGTGGAAACGAGTTATGTTGTTTGCTTAGCTTATGTTGTGGATACTTCGGTTGATGTGCCCGACATTGGTGACGTTGTGGTGGTTCCCGAGTTTCCAGGTGTATTTTGGAGGAGTTACCAGGTGTTCCTCCAGTTCGGGGGACTGACTACACCATTGAGCTTGTACCAGGCGCTGTACTCATTTTACCGACATTTTGTCGTTCGGAGCCAGCGGAGCTGATGAAGCTACAGTTTCGACTCCAGGAGTTGCTGGAGGAGGTTTCAGGAGATTTCATGTGACCCAGCGTATTTGCGTGGTGTACTTTTGCATTGTGTGTACGGATGATGGGTGGTTCGACGAGATGGTTCATTGACTACCGAAGCTCGATTTGCTTCAGAGGAGAGCGAGTATCCTCCGTTTTGGACTGACGATTGGTTTGATCAGCTCGTGAGAGCTACAGTCTTGTTGAGGATTGATTTCGGGATTGGAGATTATCAGTTGAGGACCGATGAGTCAGATGTGATTTGGACAGCTTTCGGATCTCGGAGCGAGCATCTGGAGTTCTTGGTCACTTCATTGGTTGACCAATGCCCCGTAGGTCGTGTGGACTTGATGGACCAGGTGTTCAGACGGTTTCTGGACGAGTTGCGGTCATGTTCGTTGACAATGTCCTGATGTACTTCGAGAGTGTGTACCAGTACCTGAAGTAGTTGCAAGCGGTATTGCGGACTTCGCGACATGATCAGCTGTTTGCGAGATTCAGCCAGTGTGAGTTTTGGTTGATTAGCGTGAAGATTTTGGGTCATGTGATGTTATTCGAGGGAGTTGGCATAGGTCCTGATTAGATGGAAGCCGTGTCGATTTGGGGATTGCCCAACTATTGTACCAGAGATCGGGAGTCTCTTGGGTTTAGCTGGCTATCACTGACGGCTTGTACAGGATTTTTCCGGATTGCCACTCTACTTTCCGGATTGACGAAAAGGTGTCAAGTTGAGTGGTTCGATGCACGCGAGGAGAGTTACTTCCTCCTGCAGGATGGTTGACCGTTGCTTCGATTTTGACCTTACCTGACGATTGTGACGAGTTCGTGGGTTATGACGATGCATCGAGGTATAGATTTGGTTATGTTTTGATGCTGTATAGCAAAGCGGTGGCCCATGATTCCAGGCAGTGGAACTTTATGAAGCTATGTATCCGGAGTTTGGTTTGGGTGTAGCTGTTTTTATGTTAGCATTAAGGAGTTCGAGACACTATTGCTATGGCGTGCAGCGAGGTGTAGGATGTACACTGACCACTGAGTTTTATCCACTTGCATTTTGGGCCAGATTTGAGCTTGAGGCAGTGTCGATAGATGGAGTCGACTGACGACTATGGCTGCACCTTTGAGTTGCTCGAGAAAGGCTAGAGATTGTACTTTGATCATCTGTTTGGGATGATGTTGAAGCTGATGTATTCAGTTGAGAGTCAGGAGTTTCAGTATTGCATGTGTGTATGTGTGGCTCGAGTTTTCGTGTTAGCTGAGTTATGGGCTATGCGAGCTGAGTTTGAGTATGATGGTGTTGAGGCTCGTAATTTTGTGTGCGTTTGGCGCTAGTGATGTGGAGTTGTGTCTGATACTTCGAGTTTATTACTCGTGACGCAACATGAAGAGCAATATAGCAGCTTGTGTGTACTGATGCCACATTCGTCCACTGGCGATGGCTAGGAGGCAGAGACGTGCCGAGATGTGTCAGCCACTTAAGATTTCCGGTTCGACGTGGCGGTTGCTGTTGTGTTTGTGTATGTTTGTACGCACTTTGGTTGTGATACCAATTGTTAGGTTTTTGTGGATCGTTTGACGAACTCAGTACAGTACTTTGTACCTTTTGGAGATGATTTCAGTGGCAGGCTGTTATGGCTGTGTTTGATGGAGGTTGTCCCTCTACGTGGTGTACCTGTGTCCCAGTTCGCCGATCGAGGTGATCAGCTACGACTAAGTGTTGGCAAGCTTTGCAACGAGCATTGGGGACCAGATTACGAGTTAGTACCGGATCTTATCCTCGGATTGGTGAGTGATCTTCGAGGACTATTCAGGCCTTGGAGGGCATGTTGTGTATTTCGGTATTGCAGTTCCGGAGGATTCGGGACCAGCAGTTTCAGCGGTTTGAGTTTGCTTGCAGTACCAGTTTGAGAACCACTGTGGTTTTGGGGTTGTTTGATGTTGATTTGTGATTTGCCTTGATGTTTTGATCCATATATGGCCATAGGCGAGTTTGTGTTATGCCGTATGGTTCGGCATCGCCTATAGTGTTGGCTTTGTGTGTTGTGTTCCGCGTGGCGGAACTATGTTTCAGATTGTTGCGTGTTATGTACCCTGTCTGTTCCTTATGTAGGAACACTTGGCGCTTGTGTGGAGCCAGTTCAGATTTGTGATTTGTGGGTACAGAGATTCCAGCACAGAGCTATCTCCTATTGTGGAGTCAGTTGCCAGAGTTGTTCAGTTAATGTAGCCACTGGGGAGTTGAGCAGTATACAGAGGCAGTGTTCCTACTTTTAGCCAGCAGACTTGGAAATTTCGAGGTCGAAATTTTTCTAAGGGGGGTGGATTTGTGACGACCCGAACCAGAATCAGCAGTACGACCAGCTATGTACGTGAGTTACTGCGTAGTCACTGGTATCCGATGGTTGTTTGGAATCGCCGAGCTTGTTAACGACTTAATTATTGGTCGAGAATTGGAGCTGGGTCTCTTCTCGAGAGTCGTTCTACATGTGATTATGAGTTCGTGGGCGGTTCCGGATCGTTATTTGGACGACCGAGGAATTAGTTATGAATATTTGAAGTTCGGATTTAAATGGTGGGCTACTTAACGACTAAATTACCGGACGAGAATTTGGTTTCGGCTTCTTCACGGAAGTTGTTCAGAATTTAATTTCGAGTTCGTGGGAACTTTCGGAGCATGATTTGGAGTTACGAGGAATTAGTTGCGAATTTTGCCGTTTGTTGATTATTTAGTCGATTTAATGGGGGTTGGTTCAAAGGGTTGACTTTTTATCCGTTTGGCCGATGTGTTTGACTTCGGGTGGTTAGTGAAGGATATGTCGAGACGAGTTTGTGGCCGCAAGAATTATTGGAATCGGAGTTTCGACGAGGAAGTTACGAATATATAAAGTTTGTCGTAAATCTATTTTTGGAAGTTTCCATTTTGGGCAGATATAAATAGGAGGTTTCCCCTTTGGGAAAGTCAAAGTTTGCAATTAATGGTTGACTTCCCTTGACCGGTTTGACCGAGCTAAACGGAGGAGGTGCGACGGTGGGTTTCGGCTCGCCGGCGACGTGGTGCTTCTGGCCACCCCCGAGCCCGAAACCAGTCCCAAAAGATGCGCCTTGGTGTCCCCATCATCGTCCCGGTCGCCTTTCCCGGCGTGGATCACCGGAGAGAGAGATTTTCCGGCATGAAATGGTGAGGTTTTGGATGATTTCGGGTTTGTTGATTTTGGATGAATTGAGCTATGAAATGGATTGGGCTTTGTAGCTCTTCCCTCCACGAATCTAACCAAGTTGATTTGGAGTTTCAATTTGATGTGTGTAAGGAGATTTCTTGATTTGAAATTTGTGGAACAATTCGGTTTTTCGTGAAATTGGGTGAGTTAGAGTTTGAATTGGACTTCGGTGCAGTTATGAAAGTTGCTCAGTGCAGGATTTTGAGTGAAATGGAGGTTGCCCCGCCGTGAAATTCTCCGGTCAACAGTGGCGCCGCCGTGGACGGCGGTCAACGGCGGTCAACGGTCAACGGGTTGACTTTTTGACTTTCGGCAAGTTGCATGTCGTTTGACTCGAAATCGCGCTCCGATCGCAGTGGGGAGGTTCGTTTTTCGAGTTGAGCGTCCGAACGTAAAACGAGGTATTGAGGTGGTATATATGGATTTTCGACGATTCGTCGTATTCGAATTGTGTATTTCCGAGAACGGTGGTTTCTCGTGGTTTGATTCGAATTGTCGGATTATGATTTTGAATATTGGACATTGTGAATATTCAGGGGTTCGTGATCATTGTTTTGGCGAGGGACTTTCCGCCGGATCACGGGTTAACGCGATACGCGTTACGCCAGTCTGTGAGTGGACATTTTATTTTCACGGATTGATTGCGAGTCTTTTATATACGTTAATGAACTTGAGCATGCAGCATGATTATGGTTTTACGAGCATGAGATTTCATACGAGATTATGATTATATGAGCATGTGTTTACGATTATACGAATATGTTTATACGGATATACGTATACGAATATGCATACACTTTTATGCTGTTTCATGCATTTGCATCGAACTGTTTATGATTTGGTTTACACAGAGTACAGTCTCAGTTACGTTGTTGTATCGATACACTTTGCCTCGTCGGCTGATCCCCGACGGAGGGCCGCCTGGAGGGGCGTTTCCCCAACCAGACCGGTGAGGGGCGTATTCCCCGGAACCGAGGCCATTTCTGGCTTAGAATCACGTGGTAGTCAAGGACTCCGTGGTTCAGACTGTACTAGCACGGAGGAGTCCATGAGTGACCCCGTGGGATTTTACTTGCATGCTCAGTACACTGGAGGAGTATGAGTTTTACCTCGTATACTATATTATTTTTATTTACCTGGACTCGCATATGCTATTTTAAACATATATATTACTTGGTGAAAGACATTTATTTTCGTCCACTCACTCTAACGTGTTTATTGTCTTTCACCTGGGCTTTTCGGTTTCCGTGCCCAGTTTGCAGTTCAGGCTCTGATGTAGCACGTCGTGGTCGGAGGCATAGTGCTCGAGCAATCTTGTTTCATCCAGTAGGTTTATTGTTCTACCTACTGTGGTATGCGTATATGATTATGTATTAGAAGTCGCTCTGAGTTCCTTATTGAATACGATATACGAATTTACACTAGATTTCAGTAAAGTGCATATATATTTACTACTTTACTTTACTGTTGATATATTGAGAAATCCGGATGGGATTGGTGCCCATGGTTTGCTTTTTGTGGCATAGGATGAAGTGTATTTTCCGCGTGCAGGTAATGGCAATTCTACGTTAGTAGCGAAACTCTGCCCAAATTTCGAAAAGTTTTTGTTGGTTCGTGTTTTCGAAGGGGTTCGATTCCGGTTTAGGGAGCTAAATCGGGGTTGGGTCCTTTCAGGAACAACTTGCACGGGTGAGACCCATCGGCTGTCCGAAATCGATGCAAGAGTTTGATTACTTCCTTCTACACGACTTCCATCATAGGTGGATGGAGTCTCCTTTGAGCTTCTCTCGAAGGTTTAGCCCCCTCTTCGAGTAGAATTCGATGCACGCAAGTGGCCGGATTGATGCCTTTGATGTCGGCAAGGGTCTATCCAATTGCTGTTTTATGACGTTTAAGCATGTTGATGAGCTTGCCCTCTTGCTCTTCCTCCAACGATGATGAAATGATAACCGGCAAAGTGTCATCCTTCTTAGATTTCGTCAACCTATGTGGGAATGGTGCACGAGCAAACGATGCATTAGTATTAACCAAACTTGAAGGGATAGGGTTAATACCTTTGTTTGGGGCAGATTGCGTGGTGACTTGTGCCTTAGTGGCGTGAGGAGCCACACTCTTCTTTGTCTCGGCTACCTTAGTGGCCGGATCTTCTTCTAAATCCTCCTCCTCATAAATGGCTTGAGGAGGTGTCTTGCTTTTTGTTGGCAAAGGAGATGCCAAAGTTCTCCCACTCCTGGTAATAATTGCACTCACACTCCGATTTGGTGGTTGAGATTGAGGAGGGAGATGGCCGGATTCTCTAAACTAGCCCATGAAGTCCACGAGTTGTGATAGTTGCATATTTATGCAACGTTTATGTGCTTAACCGAACCTTATATTTAGCTCTTTTGTTATGTTTTTAAGTAATTTAACATTATTATTTGTTTTTAGGTATTTTGGGGATTAATGGAGAAAAGGAGATTAAATATTATATTTGGAGAGCAGCTTGGCGAAGGAACGGGAGTCCTTGGCGAGGAGGTTTGGTATTTGGCAAGCACGTGATAAAAGAGAAGCTGTGATATATATATATATATTTATATAGCCAAAGAGACGTACATGGAGGAAGTTGTTTTGTATCAGGATGGCTGCATGCATATTTATATATATATCAAGTGGATTGAAAAGAGGAGTCTAGCACGTGATGCATTCTAGCAAGTGAATCAACCAAGACTTATATATATGGCTTAGCGAGGAACAACAGAAAAGAAGAGAAGTCCATTTATAATTGGCCTTTGGAGAGAAGTAGTGGTGGAATGGAATTTGCATGCACGTGGGCTTTGAAAGTTTAACTTGGAATTTGATTAGGAATCATGCACATGCCCAACTTGCTAGGTCAATTAACCTAGCTTAAACATATATATATGGTGCTATCAAAAAGAGAGACGGGGGGAGACGTACGGAGGCGATTCGATAATTTTCTCTTTTCTTTTTAGACTAGAATTTTCTGATTCCATGAGGAGCTAAACTCCATTGTTAAGGGGCTGTTTTGAAGCCCCGTTCATGATATGTAGATTGCTTATGCACGTTAACTAAGTTTTGTTTTTGTTATTTGAATGAGGTTTCTTTGTTATTTATACAGTGATGATTCTTGATTATTGATATACGCATTTTATGCTCGTTTCTTAACGCATTTCCCTTTACGTTTAGCTATGTTATTATCTTAGTTTTTACGTTTTCCTTATTTAAATTGTTATTTTGAAGATCTTTACGGTGGAGATTAATAACGACGCAATTCGGAGGAATTTCGGCGATTTTGCGATTTTTGCGATTTTGGACCTCGAAAATGGGCCGGGCCAAAAAGCAAATTGTGGGCCGAATTCTCAACTCTTGTTTCGGCCCATTATCAAGCCCAAACCACATTAGTTCGGCTAGGAAGGCTTTTGGTGAAGAGGAAAAGTCTTGTTTTGCAACCTTTGAAGAGGCAAAGTCAACAATATCAAGCTTTGTGACTCACCTTGGTGACTCTTGCTTGCATTAAATGAAAAGATGACTTGCCATGGTGACTTGCATGGTGACTCTTGCTTAGGGTTTATAAATGGTGACTTGCATGGTGACTAAGGGTATGACTTGCCATATTGATCATTGCTTGCATTTAATGGAAGGAGGCAAGGTGGAAGAGAGAAGGCAAACATCCTTACCTATAAATACCAAGGGAGGCCGAACCATTCAAGGCATCACTCAAATTACTAGCCAAAGCTCTACACAAATACTCTTCCACCATAAACACTTCAAGGTTTCTCAAGCAAAGCCGAAGCACATCTCCTCCATTCCAAGCCGAAGCAATTCTCCTCCATCCAAGCCGAAGCAATCCTCCTCCATCCAACACAATACGCTAAGTCCCTTGTGAAGGAAATCCATCTCCACCGTAGATCATCAAGCATTCAAGACAAAAAGTGTAACCATGATCTTCACTTTCATTTCTTTTGCTTTGTATTTGAACCTTTTGATGTATTGGAATACATTTATGTATCAAATGAAGAACAAGTTTAGATTTGTGTTTTATGTGTTTAAACCGATTCATAAGTTGCATGTGTTTATGATTTCTAGCCTTTTATGCATGTTCGATACAATCTTAAAGCTTCGTAAGCATGTGTTAGAAAATACGCTAAGTCCCTCTCTTTCGCATGTTTCGATGATCGTATGTTGTTTAGGATGTTTATACGCTAAGTTGCATTCCTACTCAATTATTAAGCATGTGTATTTAGTTAGAAGTTATGAATTTCGTAACTTACAAAAAGGTTTGATGCATGAAAAGGGTAGGCTAATAAGATGAGATGATCACATGTAATTAGTAGTGTAACTTCTTATTTTTAGCAAGCATAATTAGACTTTAAGTTTCTTGATTGTTGAAACTTGTCTATGAGTAAAACATGTTAGATGCCTAAGAGTTTTAGTTGTGTTTGCATGTTTTTGTACTTTAATTTTGTAGATTAAACAACCAACTTCCAATCCCCCCAAACATTTAAATTTACGCTTATTAACGAAACCATGCATGCGCCCTTAATTCCCCGGATAAAGAACGATCCCTACTCGCCAATATTATAATGACAAAAGAAGGGTTTTAAATTGCAATGCGCGTAATCTGTGTTTTTAGGGTCTACTTTGTGTTAACGTTAAATGCATGTTTTGCGCGTATCAATTATGTATACTTTGAGTGCACGCTTAGTATGCATGTTTAGGAATTTAATTCTAAGAAAATTGATGGTTGTTGGTGATTATCACCTTTCTCAAGTTTCAATCGTAGAACCCATACATGCTTGGTATAAGAAACCCTAGGTCTAGTAAGACACGACCGTAGTGTACTTATGAAGCCTTGTAGATTCTCAAACCCTTTCTAGATCGTAATGCTTTTCTCTTGGTAAATTCGAGTCTGTGACTTCGGGTTCTTTGAGGGATAGACAATATCGATAAGCAGACCTTCAATGTTGTAAACATAAGGATCGGGTAATCGGTTGTGTTCACAGCTCGGGGCCTTCCTAGGAATCTTTCATTCATAACATTTGCATTATTTAGTTAAGCATTTGTCGTCTAGATGGAGTGACGGTGGTGGATAACACTTCCCTTAACCCATTTTATCATTGATTGTCAGTTTTACTTTTACTCTTTTTTCTGTTTCAGTTTCATAATCTGTTTTGCATAATTTTGTTCGCCAACCAAACCAAATCCCATTGTATCTAAATTTCGCGTGGTAGTCCGTCACTGTGTCTATAGTGTCCTGTATTAATTTCGTGATTTTAGGTTGAGTCTAGATATTTTAATTAATTATGGTAGTGTCCAGTGGTCGAGTCTGTTTGTTGTTAGAGTATTGAGTCTCATCTTTCCCTGTGGATTGATCCCTATACTATTGTACTGCATTGACAAGCATATTGAGTTTTTTATAGGGTAACTTTGAGGGTGGTTAAACACCGATCAAGTTGGCCCATTTGTTTCTTGATTTTAGTGATGTCTCGGCCATGTGTTTCCAAGTCTCATTTGCTTTTACTTGTCCCTCCAAAAGAACTTGTGTTGAAGCGGACAATTGAGTGAACATCTTATCATAGTCCGGATTTGTAAATTGTTGTTGGACTGGATGAGATTGTTGCATAGGTTGCATCGTTGGAATGGGAGCTTGAGGCATTGGCTGCCATGGTTGAAAGGGAGCACGTTGGTAGCCTTGTTGAGGTGCCGGAGGGTTTAAACATCCTTCACTGCTACTCCACTTGAAACCCGGATGATCTTGGTTGCCAAAATTGTTGTTGTTGTAATTATTGTAACGTTGGCCTCCTTGATATCCTCCAATTGCATTAACTTGCTCCGGATCTCCATTGTCTTTCTCCTTCATGTTAGGACATTCATCATTGTAGTGCCCTTGCATATTGTAAATGCCACAAACAGGTCCTAAGTTTGCCTTGGCTCTTTTCGACTCGAGTTCAAGTAGTTGCTCTAACATGGAAGTTAGCTTCTCATACTTCTCGTCCTTAACTTGCGTTGAACTAGCTTCATTTATTTGTCTTCGTGGAGCCATCCCATACTGAGCATCATTATTGGCTCGGTTTTCCAATAAGGTACGAGCTTCCATCTCATCTAGATCCATGAATGCTCCGGTGGCAGCGACATCCAGAAGCTCTCTATCAATCGGTTTCAAACCATCATAGAAGTAGTTCATGAGATTTGTCTCGGAAACACCATGGGAGGGGCAAGTGGCACATAAGACTTTAAACCGATCATAATACTGACCAAATGACTCATCCGATGCTTGTGTAATTCTCGTAATCTTCTTCCTCAAAATAGTGATCTTTGAGGCCGGAAAGTACTTAGCCAAGAACAGGTCCGCAAGTTGCTTCCATGTCGTGATGTAATTTGGCGGAAGTTCCAACAACCAAGTTTGAGCTCTATCCGTCAAGGTAAAGGGAAAAGCCTTGAGTTTGAAAAGTTCTTCATCGGCATCCGAAGGCTTCATACTCATGCAAATGAACTGAAATTGCTTGAGATGCATGTTGAGATCTTCATTTGACAGCCCATGTAAGATTGGTAAACGGTGTAGGAAGCCACTTTTCAACTCAATGTCCTTCTTATCTGCTTGAGGTTCCGGAAATACAATGAAAGAAGGACCACTACTCCATTCCGTGGAGCAAGTACGTTGGCGAAGAGATCGCCTCTCATTGTGGTTGACGTTGAGAGGGTTAAAAGGGTTGTTACGTGCCCTTGCTCTTTTTTTGTGAGTGCTCGGTGGAGTGATGGGATGAGTGTGGAGAGTCCAAATACTCCTCAATGAGAGGCTGCTCGAAATCTTGGTCCCTTGGGACAGTTTGACACTTCAAGTGAGCTAAACGGTCCGTGAGTGCTTGAAGATTGATCTTAGGAGTTAGATGGGAGCTGGACATTCAAGATTAGCCCTTGAAAACTGCTCAAAGATCAAGTGTTAGTATCAAAAGAATACACAAGGAATGCAAGATACTAACCAAAATTGTAAAAACACAAGAAAAACACACTAAACACATCAAAACAGAAGAAAACGAATCACATAAAGAAGAACAAGGTACAAACACACGAAAGCTTGTAAAAACACTAAGTTAAGACACTACAAGAATTGTAAACGTGAATGCAAGGTTTTAGACACCCTAGAATGAATGCATAGATAAGTTAGGACTCAATTTACATGTTTTCTACAAAGTTAGGCATATTTACAATGCACAGACTTAGAAACATATATATACAGGTAGAGTAATGCAAGCACACCACGTTACATTCAAATTCATGCTCAAAACACTTAAATCGTCATTCAAATACATTAAACAAGAGCCTAAGTGAGAAATGACGTGAATGCATAAGAGAAAACGTTAGAACCTGCAGAAAACATACAAAGTTACGTGCTAAATACATGATGCAATCGTGACATTTCTTTTGGCCTCATGCCCCTAACTTCACTTAGGTTAGGGTGTGTGGTGATGAAATCCACACATCACAAAGCCGCCAGAAGGTTAATGCAATCTACAAATGCAAGTGGTTAATCCTTTACAAGTTATGAGTATATAAGTATATACAAAACACACGAAATATGTATAGTAATATTCACAAGTATTTTGTTTATTGGGTTTTTCGTCTCTCTTCAAAGGAAATGAACATATTTGATCTTTCGGTCATTCATTGGACGTGCGTCCCGCGCGATAAAGTATAAACTCTCAATTAATCGGCCTTGGTTCAATCGAAAAACATGGCCAGTTAGGGATAGAGATAACGCGAGAGGTAGGACTAATTTCGACATAACACACCGAGGCTAACCGAGCCAATGGTATATACTCCATTGATGTTAGTCTTTCTTAGATCCAAAACCTGTCACCAGTCATAACCCGTTTCTAGGCACTATGTCTGACATTCAGCCAATCTTTCGAAACTTTACACTCCCTCAAGTCCATAGCAAACTGCACCCTCAACCTCATGTCCATAACTTCACTTAGGTTATGGTGCGGTGATGAAATCCACACAGCATGAGGGGTTAAGGAGATAAGCATGAAAAAGAGGTGTCATCTATTCCAATGAGTGCGACCTAATGAACCAAACCGATCCACTTTTTCAATTGAAGACACCTTTAACGTGGTAATTATCTACATGGCTGCAAAAACAGATTTGTTAGTATGAACAAGTATTGGTTACGTATAGAATTATAAACAAGTATAAAAATTTCGAAGTTATTAACATGTTTTTGTAATATTCACACAATTTCACACATGTACAAACGAAATCACACACTTACTTTACAATCCCCGGCAACGGCGCCAAAATTGATACACAGGTTTTACTAAGTACTAAATAAACACTTAACACTCAACAAAAATGCATAAGCAATTAAAACCCTTGTTTTTGATGTAGCATTGGTAAATAGGGTATTGTTCTTAACCGGGGATTGATGGTGTATGCGTGACTACGCTAGGTTTAAAGTGGGGGGATTTAAAAGGTTGTTTTTTTACTAATTCCTACAAAATTAAAGACAGGAAATGGTTAGTAAACGCATAGAGAAATCCTAGGTTCTAACATGCTTCACTCATAGACAAGTAGAAAACAAGTAAGAACAAAGAAATCCTAAACATGCTTACTAGACCGAAAATAAACCTAAGTTATTATTTACATGTGATCGACTCATCTAGCTTACCCTTGCTCATTCCTAACCTGCAAATTAAACAATGTCAATCGAAATCCTAACTTCTTAACGTCACATAACACATGTTTATACTTAAGTTTAGTGCTCGGGATTGCCCTATATCTAAGCCAAAGCATTACGATTAAATAAGCATGCATCATAGAACTTTAAGAAACTAGAACACATGGAAGACAATTGAAATCAAAACAAGTGCAGAAAACCAAAATACTAAAAACCAATCCTTAAAAACAATAGTTCATACAAGGAGAAGTTACAAGATAAAGAGAAATCGAGTTACACTTTTTAGTTTCTCGGGATTGCCCTATGGAAATCGAGTGCACACAGCTCTCTTTGGTGGAAGTGAGACTCGGGATTGCCCTATATGTCGTGGAGGTAGTTTGGTGGCAGAAAGATGGTGTAAACTTCTTTGTGGAGAACGTCTTGAGTTTTTGGAGAGGAAGTAGTGTTTAGGCTAAGCTTAGGCGTCTAGAATGAGTGATATTTGAGAAGAGAGAGGTCCTCTTGTATTTATAGGCAATGAATGAATCTTTTCCTCTCCAAACTAGGGATTCCTAGTGTACCTGAATAGAATTGACAGCCTGTGACAGCCTGTCTTGAAACATCTTTTTCGGGAGTTCTAGAGCTCAGAAAATTGTGATTTTGGATTCGTTGGAAAGATCAGCTCGAGAGCTTGAAGAAGACATATATGATCACTAAATTTGGAGTTGAATTGTAGATTCTGTGATCCGTTGAAGATTGATGAGCTGGCAGGCATATCTTCCTCTTCCTACTAGGAGTAGGGAAATCTTGATCTTTCCATATCTTGTATTTCTTGAGCTCCAAGTCATTTTGGCCGAACATACCATATATTGTAGGATATTTTAATCTTTAAATAAGGCACTTTTGAGATATACTTAATACTTTTGATCCTCCATCTATTCGGTAATATCTCCTTGCTTGATTTAGCCCAAAATGCTTGCTGATTTTCGATCCACCACTTGAAATGTCTTCATTTTGCCATACGCCATTTTAGTAACTTGAGAAGACCATTTCGGATCCATATTTTGCTACGTCATTCCTAGTAGATTTAGGAAGCTTCTCCACTTAGCTCATTTTATGCTCCAAATCACCTCCTTTATTGTACTTCTTTATTATAAACCTAAAAACAATAAAATAAGTAAGAACTGAGAATACTAAGGTCAAAACAAAATAAAATGTAGAGAGAAGTGCGTTAAGAATCTAGCATAAAATGCGTTGATCAGGGCTGTAACGAGGCTTATTGAATGTGTTTAAATGAAAGAAGGGTGTAGAAGTTCAAGAACCAAGCAACTTAGCAAGAAACTCACATGTTGAAGTTCCAAACATACTCTAGGTGCTACTAGCTTTCCCTTTTTCTCACAAACCATTTCCCAAAACACTTATTCTTTATATACACTACCATCTTTTTGTGGATCCCTTTTCCATTTTCTACTTTTCTTTGGTCTTTTTTTCTTTTTTTCTTTGGGAGCAAGATACACTAAAATTTGAACATCACAACAACCTCCTCCACCTCACACTTATCCCTTTGACAATCTTCTCATAAAGTCAACATTAAAAGCACATATTCCTAGGAATTCATGATTGTTTTCTAAATTGCCGGGTTAGGAATAAGATAAGTGTTTAAGCTAGGTGGGATTTTGTGATGTTCACGAAATGAAAAGCTAAGTAATATGAGACTCAAATTGGCTTACTAAGGGTACATGCGTCATAGGTTTAATAAGCAATTTAGCCATGGTGACAATCCTAATGCCTATATCATTTTTGAAAATATCTCATGATTTGAAAAACGATTCGCACGGGTTAAAGCAAGTTCTAGATTACACAATGATCAATCGATTTAACACATGAAAGAATAGGTACATAATGTAGCTATGCATGCACAATTAGGCTCAAAGTCTCACATGGGGCATGGATAGCTTGAAAACATGTCAGTCCTTTTCCTCATGTACGCATTTTGAATAACATATAAACTTTTCAAAACGATTAAACATGCTTTGTTTTCTTTTCTTAAACATGCTCAAAATCATGCAATCTACTAGCCATTATTTCAAGTCTCATCATTGGGAGTGATTCTCCGGAACACAACCACACACAAAGTAAACATATTTTTGTGTTACATTTTCTCATAATTTTCAATTTTATATGGATTTTTCGGATAATGGGCGATAATGACTTAGCCGCATACCTCACACATTAGAATCAAATTGTCCTCAATTTGCAAAAAGCCACAAATAAACAAAAGTGTAAATAAGATAGCAAGGCATCATGATTTCACAAGATTATTCACCTAATGAATGTTTTCCTCGGTATAGTAACTAGCATGCATTCACATTTTAAAGGGTCATATAGTCTCTAAGAAGTAATGAAGCTATTAGAGTCATATCAACCACGATGGGGACATGCATACTAATCCCATTTCAAAGGAAAACGACATTGTAATGTAACATATAACATGAGGGGACCTCACACTTACACAAGACTACTACGTTCTATATCACTACCGGAAGAATTACTATGACCGACGACTTGGTGTCGTCGGTCTGTTTCTGTTTATCGTCGGTCATACCTATATCCGACGACACATCGTCAGATATAGTATCGTCGGTAATACACCGTCGGTAATACTATATCCGACGATGATTTAGGGTTATCGTTGGAAAATAGATACACTAAAACCGACGATAATTTATCGTCGGTCATAGTTTAAACTATAACCGACGATGTCAACGTCGGATATAGTTTTCTCCATGGTCAAAATGGTTGACTCTGGACAAAACTATATCCGACGATATTGACACATGTCGTCGGATATAGTGAAAAAATTTTAATTTTTTTTGCAGGTTTTGGGTTTTATCCCAAAACCTGCATTCACAAAAAATCACGCTATCTATATATTGTTCAAATTGAAAATCAACAACCATTGAAACTAAAGTACGTAGTAAATAAATAAATTAATAAAAACCGAAATCGTTCAAATCTGTATACATATGCGTAGTAAATAATGAAAATAAAAATGAAACCGACAATTGTTCAAATGTAGGGGGGTCCTGGTCCTAAGTCTATGTGGTCAAACAGATTGGAGAAAGTTGGTTGGTCCTGGTCCTGGTCTGGCTGAGGCTGAGGCTGCGGCTGAGGCTGTGGCTGTGGCTGTGGCGCACCGAAAATGGGCGGGGGAGCTATCTGGATTCCAGATGCTTGCAACTGTGCATAACAATGCTGCATCCATGTCCCCATTTGCTGCTGATGTTCGGCCAACCGATTCTGCTCTGCTGCTTGCGCTTGCTCCATCTCCTCGATCCGACGTCGTTGAGCTTCAATCTCAATTGATTTCCTATGCAGCTGGTCGTGTAGCTCATTAGTCCTCGAAGATGATGATGATCCCGATCCGCGAGAGAATTCAGGGGTATGCTTCGGCAGCCCTTGACCCCATTTTCCGGAACCCCTGCAGTAGAATGTGTTCTTCCCTGGAGGGATCGCAGTTGACATAATCCTAGCCCTGACGATCGGATCAGATCGATCAATCTGATCAATCGGGAGTTCCGCATCGGGGGTGTTGGGATAGAGCTCTCTCGCCACTTGAGTCAACACCTCCGGAATCGCCTCCTGAATTCTCGCCTAATTGACAAAGAACAATAAAATATTAATTAAAAAAAACAATCTAAATAAATAAGAAATAAGTTTATTTTGTTATAAGGACACTTACAGCATATTCGGGGGACTGCGGATACGCGTGCTGCATCGTATAGACAAGGGGATCCTCTTCTGGGTGGTTGGCCGCCTCCTCGATCCAACCCGAGTATGATCTGGTACCGGCATGATGATTTTTGGTGTTTTTGGCCCGGTTCCTTATGTTGACTTCAGAAAGAGCCTGCGCGATTAATTAAACATAAAAAAAACACTCATTAGCCAAATAATTTAAGGGAAGTACGGTAAAACAAAAATTAAATCGATTGAAGGTTGCGTACCTTCAATTTCGGGTTGTTGAAGTGAACCACAAGCCATCGCCACTCGTACTCCCTATAACGAAACTCGCTAGGGGTACCCTCACGATCGTCCCCGTACTTTTTCCAATGCTTCTTCAGCTCGGCCTTCCACTCCTTATACCTATATATACCCATAAAATCAAGCGTTAGTAACTAACAACATTGTATGAACATAATCAAAAGAAACGAAAAAATATATATAAATGCCCATCTGCAAACTTGCTCCCATGCACTTCATCCGCCCACTTGGGTCTAATGTCTGCATCCACGCGGAACCACCTCTGCAATGCATATATATATATATATATCAATAATATTAAAAATTTATTTAGATAATTTTTACATAATGAATATACAATTCAACTCACCGACAACGCATTATGCAGCTGATTTTTGACAGATTGCGGCACTGAATTCCAATCTGGCCACAACATTGGGACTCTATCCCGTATGAGGCTGCCCGCCATCCCCGCGTACTTTCGAGTGACCTTTCCCTCGATCACCTGCCCTCTATCCCCGGTCGGAATCATAAGTGGGCCACCACCGCTAGCCTGAATGGCTTCGTCCAGTAACTTGCCGACCACGGGGCCTCTGGTTCTCTTCTGTTTGGCACCGGGCACGATCTCGCCTATCACATATATATGTAGACGATTTTTAAAACATCAACACCTAATTGAATTTAAATATTAGGGAGTAAAAGTATATCACTAATTAATATTTACCTGATTCGTCGGTGCGTTGTCCCGGAATCCTCTCACTCTAGAGAGGTGCCGGGAAGGGTATATACGCATATGCCTGCTCCGGGGTAATGAACCCTAGCTGTCCCGGAATAGGCATCCCGTCGGAATCGACGTGAGGTATCGTCGGGATTTCCAACGGTAAGAATAATGTAGGCGGCGGGCATAGTCGCATCCTCGCCGAGGACTGAGTGGATCCACCAGCCTCCTCGGAAGAATGAGGAGCTGTCTGGTGGATGACGGGGGAAGGGTCCTCGCGATGAATGTCCAGCATTCGGACCGAGGATTGAGTCGCACTATCCGTTGAAGGCGTGCGACTGACCTGATGAACTAACCTCGCGCCTGAGGATCGAGCCGGCTCAGGCTGCTGCTGAGGTTGTCCCTCGCCCATTAGCCGACGGTGTCGAGAGGTCAGCGGAAGACTGTAAGTGTTGGGGACGCTGGTGGATCCTGATGCGGACCGACTTCCGGTGCCATCAGGATCCCCAGCTCCCGAGCCAGGATCCCCACGTCCCGATCTCCCTCTCCCTTTGGACCTCCCCCTCGAAGTACTCGACCCGGCCCCTCGGGAAGGTCCGCAATTAAACCATTGCATCGTTGCTATAAAATTATTAAAATTAAAAAAAATTCATAATTCATCCAAAAATTCTAGCACATGCATATTCCAATATATATTCCAATATATAAATATTCCACAAAAATCAACAATAATTCCATAAAATCCAATACATATATAATCCAATAATTTAACTATATATATATCAATAATTCCAATAATCCAAATTCAACAATAATTCCAAATCCAATTAACAAAAAACTTGGATAATTCCAATTCCAATTTGTTAATCCAATAATTCCAAATCCAATTTAACCTAAAATTTCAATATATTCCACTATATAAACATACATGCAAAAAACATGGATAAAATTCGAAATTTAACCAAAAAATCAAAATTATCCCAAAATATATATCAATACATGCATAAAATTAACAAAATATATATCAATACATGCATAAATTTAACCTAAAATATTATCCCAAAATATTATCCCGAAATTTAACCTAAATTTAACCTAAAATCAAAATTATCCCAAAATATATATCAATACATGCATAAAATTAACAAATTCCATTGCTATATCAATACATGCATCCACATTATCGATCAACACATTCCACATGCAAAATCTAACTTAAATTACAAAAATTCGAAAATTTGAATTTAGGGATTTCAAACCTGATTTTGAACTAATCGACGAAGGATTTGGCTTGCGGATCGATGGAATACCACTTGAGCTTCGATTACTTGCTTGTAGCACGATGAAAGGCCAGAAAATCGATCGGAGGCGCTGGAGCAGTTTGGGGCAGTTTCGTTTCTGCCCCAAACGTACCCAGATCGGGATATAAAACAGAACTATATCCGACGAGATAAGTAATCTCGTCGGATATAGTTGAACCGAAACTATATCCGACGATATTTCATATGAATATCGTCGGATATAGTTTCGGTTCAACTATATCCGACGATATTTTCATATGCATGTCGTCGGATATAGTTCTTCTATTTAATTTTCTGATTATTCCGGTAAACTAATTAAATATTTAGTGTATTAATATATATATTTATTAATAGGTAATTAATACGAAATTATTAATAGTTAATACCAAATTAATACGAAATTATTAATAGTCAATACCAAATTATTAAATTATTATTTAATAATACGATATAATTATTAATCGATCGGTTGTGTATTTTTTTCGATCGATCTCTCGAGCTCTCTCATTTATGATGGGGCCGGATATAGCAATTTCATCGATCGAGAAGATTCGGCAGTCGATAATCTGAATAAAATTCATTTTACATTGCACGTTCTAAGTCAAAATAACATACATATATATACACTAATTAAGGCGCATAATCAGAATCATCGCTTGAGTCTGACTCTGTTTCCGAGTTAATTTCAGGTAAGATGTGTATGTCCTCGTCACTTGAGTCTTCATTGTCTTCATTTTGATTAACATCAAGAAGATTCGGTTGATGTGTTCGTATCACACTGCCCTGTCTCACATTATTAAGGCGAATTGTTGAGGTTTCAGGAATACCAGTTGCGTTCGGCTCTTGGTATGCACTGACTTCTTCATTATCCGAGGTCACACCAAGGGTTGAGGCACTGTATATGTTTCGTGGAAGAACATGGTTAACCACTTTCCACGCGCCTTTATGCACAAGATCATCAAGATAGAACAATTGTTTCACCGCCGTGGCCAACACAAACGGATCATCTTCATACCAGCTTGTGGCAGTATTCACCGAAAAAATCCCGTATTGATCGGTCCTTGTGTTCTGAGGGTCGGTATCAAACCATCTACACTTAAACAAGTGCACGGTCATGCCTTCCCCATATATTAATTCGACAACTGAATGGAGAACACCGTAATAGTCAACTCCATTCTGCCCATCATGCACCATTACCCCAGAATTCTGTGTTTTTCGTCTGACAACTCTATGTTCACAAATAAATAGCACGCCATTTACCTTACACATAGAATAAACTCTGGAAGTTACCGGTTTCTGCGCCAAGAGCCTCAATTCGTGTGACCACTGAGGGATACCATCATCTTGTACATGATTCATCTAAAAATAATCATTTATTAACTTAACTATAAATAGGATGCGAGACATGCACTTAACATCGATCATATACAGGTTTATTTAAGTATCAACTTACCCAGTTGCCAAAATAGTTTGCGAATGTCTTCTTGTGGTACTCAACATCACCGAAAATAGCAGGGCAGTAAAGGTGCAAATTTTTCCAATATTGAACTTCTGGACAGTTAATCAATACCGACCAATGGGCAATGACTAGCTCATAAGGTTCCAACTTGTACGAGTTGGGCAATTTTCCAGAAACTTCAACATCATCGGAGATGATCGAAAGGTTGAGCTGCCCTCCATCTACTCGCATATGTTGTGGAGGGTCCTCCAACGCTCCCAAATACAACTTGGTGTACGTTACGCACTCATGTGCAATATATGCTTCAGCGATACACCCTTCGGGTGCAGATTTGTTCATCACATAGTCTTTGTAGTCCCCTAATTGTCTGTAAATTGGTAATTACAGATCGAGCATGTTATGCTTATTGCAACAATAAGTGAATAAATAATATTAAAGATCGACATATATATCGCCAGATTCAGAGATGCATTACGTACCTTTCCATAGGATACATCCATGTGTAGTGTACTGGACCAGTAAGCAACAATTGTTCCGGAAGATGGAGCATCAGGTGAGGCATGATGTCGAAAAAGTTTGGAGAAATATCCTTTCGAATTTGCACATGATAAAAATGATGTCCTGTTGCATTTCCAACAAGTCTGATTTCTTCATTTCTCTCGTGCATAACTTCTGAAAGAATCTTGACAAAGCCACTAACGGCTCCACCACCTCTTTGGGCAGGTACCCTCGAATGAAAACAGGGAAGAGGCGTTGGAGCAGTATATGACAGTCATGACTCTTTAGTCCGTACATCTTGTTGTCTTTGAAGTTAACACATCGACTTATATTTCCGGCATAGCCTGAAGGATACCTGACATTAACCATCCAGCCAAAAATTTCACTCTTCTGGGCAGGCTTCACGGTATAAGGAGCTTGTGGCATTTTTTTTCTTCCCATCTCTCAACCACAAATATTTTCGCAGTCCCATCCTTTTAAGATCAATGCGTGCTTTCGGGCCGTCTTTAGTTTTTCCCTCCCAATTCAACACTGTGCCGACCACACTCTCGCACACATTTTTCTCTATGTGCATGACATCTAAGTAGTGTCTGATTAGCAACTTGGACCAATAAGGAAGTTCCCAAAAAATACTTTTGTGTGTCCAGAATTTATACCTGTCGGGTTTGTCAGGTATTGACGCCACTATCTCAGGATGATTGCTTAGCTGCCCAAAATCGTATTCATTTAGCACTTCTAAGATTTCATCCCCCGTCCATCTCCTCGGCTGCTCACCTGTTTCCACGGTCCCATCAAATGCCTCCATATCCTCCCGAAATGGGTGATCATGTGGAAGCCAACAACGATGTCGCATCTGTACAATCTTCCTGCAATGAGGTCTGCAACACTCAACCGTCATGCACTCTGGACAAGCCCTGTATCCCCTGGTAACGTTGCCCGACAACATCCCGCGTGCAGGAAAATCGCTAATGGTGCCAACAAGCATGGCATGCATCTGGAACATCTCATTTTTGAACTTGTCATAAGTGGGATGACCATGCTCACTCAAGTACTTAAGCTCCTCAATCAAGGGTCTCAGATACACATCGAGACACTTTCCTGGATAACCCGGCCCTGGAATGATCATAGTGAGCATATTGTATTCTTTCTTCATGCACATCCATGGAGGAAGGTTGTACGGTACCAAAATAACTGGCCATATACTGTATTGAAGACTCATGTTGCCAAAAGGGTTGAATCCGTCAGATGAAAGCCCCAACCAAACATTTCGAACATCTGATGCAAAATAAGAAAACTCCTTCACCATGTGCTTCCAAGCCTCTCCGTCAGCAGGGTGTATAAGCGTATCACCGTCGGGCAAATTCCTCTCGGCCCACCATCTCATAGCTTCAGCCGTGTGTGCAGACATGAACAACCGTTCTAGCCTATCTATCAGCGAAAAATACCGAAGTATCTTCACAGCTTTCTTGTTTCCGGCAGGAGTCAACTTATACCTATCTGTACCACATACTGGGCATTCATCAAGGGATTCAAGATCATTCCCATAAGCATCTTCACCCCAGAAGAGAACACAATCATATCTACAAGCATGGATTTTGATGTAGGAAAGGCCAAGATGTTTAAGGATCTGTCGCACCTTACGATGAGTGGTAGGAAGACGATAACCGGGGGGCAACAACGAACCAGACCACTTCAGCCAATCATCAACAGCCTTCACACTCATTTTGTTCTCCACTTTGAGCTTCATTACTCCCATAACACTTTCGAGAACAGTCTTATTACACCCGTTGTACAACGGGGTCTGTTGGAAGGCAATGAGGTTGTTGTACTTGTCCATACCAGCAGTGTTGACAGCTGTAGGTACTTGCTGGACTGGCTCAATATGAGGGAAGTCTCCAACGGCGGGAGGGATATCGATATCCGGTGCTTGAGCAAATATACCGCTCTCATGAGGAAACATATCGTTGATCAACCTTGTTGTTGGATCATTGAATGTACTGCCACTCTCAAAAAATTGTCCGTGATCATGTTGACCAACTGTTGAGCTCTCACCGTGATAAATCCAACATGTGTACTTATCCCAAAACCCGTTTTTCTTCAAGTGCTCCAATACTTTATCGATGTGAAAACGATATCGCTTGCTGCGACACTGACATTTCGTACATGGACAATAATGAATTGTCATCCCTCCACAATTAACCTTCACATATTCTACAAAACTTCTAATTCCACGGTGATATCTTACATCCCATCTTGGAAGACATATCCAACTCTTGTCCATCCTGAAAATTATAACTGCATGTATATATACCCATGATCTTATTAATTCAAATTTCATAGCTAGATATAAATATTTATTATTTTAATTCCCATAATTTTAGTATATATATATACACACACGTACACCCTAACTATATATATATAATCGATCACAAAAATCTAAATATATATATATAACGTTAACCATGCACGTACGTACACTAGCTAGCTAGCTAGCTAGCTATATATAATTAATCCTATATATATATATAATAATCACAATATATATAATGCAATAAATTAATTAAATTAATTAATCACCCTAGCTAGCTAGTTATTGCTATATATATATATATTCACAATAATCAAATTAAAATTAACAACAATTAATATATATTTACGATCAATCACGCATACGTACTAAAAAATCAACCATCGATCAATTACTCAAACTCAAGAATCAATTAATTAACTCGATCGATCGATCAATATATATATATATTCAAAATCAATTAATTAATATCGATCCATCTATTCAACAAATTAAGCAATACATGCATGCACAACACATATATATATTAATTAAGCACGTACGTACCTATATATAATGCGCATGAATCATCACGAACTCATTCTCGACATCACCCAAAGATCGATTTCAGAGCATTTGTTGAAAAAATGGAAAGTTTTTTGAATGACAGATCGAGCTGCTGCCCATATCTGAAATAAGAAACTATAACCGACGATATGAAAAAATCGTTGGTAATAGTCCAAAAATTTCGTCGGACATAGTCGAAAACTATGACCGACGAGTTTCCGGCCACTATAACCGACGACAAAAAAATCTCGACGGTCAATAAACTATAACCGACGAGATAATCCTGTCGTCGGTTATAGTAAACTATAATCGACGAGATCCCTTCTCGTCGGTCTGTTTTTTGGCAACTCGTCGAATATAATGGTTTTGCTGGTAGTGTATGACTCTAAACAATACTCTAATGATGAATAGATCGCTCCCTCATCGAACAAGAGTGAGTCATCATGACATTGCAAGGCTAACAACCCTTAGAATATGTCTACCCTTGGAGATGAGAGTTAAACCTAAGCATCCTAACCTAGCATCATTCTCTAACATATTCTCATAAGTGCTAGAAAGTAGAGAAAAAGTAAGGGAAAAAGAAAGTGCAAATGCTTTGTAGACCGCCTTCGAGCTCCAAATGTATGTCTGTGTTAAGCCACGAAGGCCAAGTTAGGCCTCGCCATCCAGAGGTGATATGAGTGAAGAGAGGACCGGCAATTAGCGCCCTCGCCTTGAAATATATAGCATTGGAAAGCCCGAGGGTGCATATATTTAAAGCCATGGCATGAGGACTCCACAATGGGCAAAAATTTTGAATTTTTTTTTTAGAAATGGTCCTCGATGGGTCGAAGGGAACCCCTCTATCCATTGAAACATGTCCCCGGGTCCTTGCATGTATGGCAGTGGTCTTCGATATTCTTCGATCCATCCAGGTAAGCCCTCAGATTTTTGTATGCAAGCCAATGTCGATGGATCAAGGCAAACCTTCGTTCCATCGAAGTTAGCTCACATATATTTGCTTAAGGAGAGCCTGAATTTTGCAAAAAATTGCTTCAAGTCCCATTTCATTCCCTATATCCAAAACACACACCAAATACAACAAAAGTAAACTAACACACATGAACGTGGTTGGTCAACACATCTAGCATCAAAGTAAGAAATAGGCACACAAGCAACCAAAACATGCATCCAACCACACAAAAATAGAAATAACACCAAGTACCACATTAACATCAACCGAAGGAGTTCAAGATGTTTAACGGGTACAAAATTAATAACCATAAATCCTACAAAGTTCAAAGATAAGAGAGAGAGGTTAGTCACATAAAAACTATGATAAGACGAAACACTAAGCCTTCATCAAGCCATCACATAATCACACAAACTTAAAAAGGATAAGCATTACCACAAAACCTCAAAGCATAGCAAGTAACCACAAAACATCACACACTTTCCTACCACAAATTTCACATACACAAAGCTAACATCCTAAACACAAATGAAAGCAAAATAAGAAATCAAATTGAAGAGAAATGAAAAGAAAATAAAGAGTTAGAGATGCTCCACCTTGAAGACAGAAACTTCTGAAACTTTCCCATAGTCACCAACAATCACCAACTTGCAAGACCGAAGTCTTGCCTTCCATGCTATTTGTGTTGTGACCACTTCGTTTAGGATCGCTCCGAGGGTTCACAAGATCACCGATTAAGTAGAATGCAAGGACATCCTGATTGGGTCCTTAAAGTGATAGACCTCCGCACTCCATTTTGTGTTTGGCACAAAAGCCTCAATTTTCATCTCATAGAGCTTGAAAGTTCTCTCATTCTTCAAATTCATCAAATAGATGACTCCTTGAGGACATAGCTCAAGCAAATTGTAATTAGCACTCCATAAGGGATTAAGGCTCTTTAAGGTGACCTTGCTACCAACTACCAATGTCAGTTTCTGAAGCTTGTTTGGCACTTGCCCCTATCCAGTGCCTTGACTTCTTTAACAACATTAGCCTTGTTTTCCACAACATCAACACTATAAGCTTGTAGTGCCGGAGTCAAAGAGGCTTCATTGAATAACATGAATTCTTTTGCATTATGGCTCATGATAGCATGCATCCTTCCTTTAGCATTGGCTTTGGTAACTTAGCATTGCAAGGGATGATGTAATTATGGTGAGTGATTAAACGTAGGTTGATTGGTTTATTAACTAACTAAATGAAGTGAAAACATATAGTAAAACAAAACAAATGAAATATTTTGTCGGCTAGAGATATCGCCACTAGCCAACTCAATGTACAAACAATGTCTAAGTTATGAGTTTCGTCTGATTCACATGCTTGTCCAATTTGTGATATTTAGGAATAACCATTGGTTGTGAATCGAATCTCCTAGGCCATGAGATCACTAGAAGTGTTCAGCCCAACATTCAAATATAAAGCAAACCGAAACTAGAATGCAACTAAATTATGAATCATATCCTAATCATACCACATGCCTAATGAGTTCAATATGTGTTCACTTATGATGAATGTGAATGACTTTCCTTCCTAAGTACTTATTAGAGAACATAGAAGTAGATTCTAATGACTTTTCTAATCCACACCATTTACAACATAAATTAGAAGAAGTAATGAGTAGCTTTTTGTGTGTTTTTTGTGTCCCAATAATCACTGCCGATGATGGTATTAAACTAAAGGCTAACAGATTGCATGATTTTGAGAATATTTTGAAAGAGAGAATAATGCATGTTTAATCAATTTGAAAAGTGCATATCATTCAAAATGCGTTTACATGAGAAAAAGAAGGATTAACATGTTTTCAAGCTATATATGCCCCATGTGAGATTTTGAGCCTTATTGTGCATGCATAAGTACATTATGCACCTATTCGTTCATGTGTTACATCTCTCAATCATTGTGTAATCTAGAACTTGTTTTAAACCATGCAAAGCGTTTTCCTAGTCATGAAATATTTTTGAAAATGATAGAGGCATTGGGATTACCACCATGGCTAAATTGCCTTTGAACCCTTGATGCATACATCCTTTAGTGAACCAATTTGAGTCTTATATTGTATAGCCATTTATTTTGTGAGCACCACAAAATCCTACCTAGCTTAAACACTTACTCCTACCCTTAACTAAGCGATCGAGCAAGCAATGATGAAATCCTAATAGGATGTGCTTAGAGTTTTTGCTTGTTGTGAAGAATGTCAAAATGATAAGTGTGAGGTGGAGGAGGTTGTTGTGATGTTCATTTGTATTGTGATTTGTTCAAAAAGAAAAGAAAAAAAAAAGAAGAGAAAATGAGTGTTGAAGAAATGAAAAAGACAAAAATAGAAAATAGAAAAGAGTTTCACAAAAAGATGTTAGTTATACATAAAGATCAAGTGTTTTTGAAAAATGGTTTGTGTGAAAGAAGGAGAAGCTAATAACACCTAGATGTACATTATGGAACTTCAACTTATGAATTGCTTGCTAGGTTGCTTGGTCTTGAATTCTTATCCCCTTCTTTCCTAGGCCCATTTATTAAGTCCCATTACAACCCAAATAGAAGTCCCCTTGATTTGAAATGCTTGTGTTTCTGGATTGTTGGAGTATTTGGTTGAAAATCGAGCTTATGTAAAACATGTGATTGATGCAACTTTTGAGTGGAAACACTAACCCTCAAACACTTGGGTGCATTGAGTGATATCTATTGAGTTTGATGGTTAGGAGACATGTTAGTTTGAATACATCTCATTGTGATGCATTTTGCTCGGCATATAACATGATCATTTCGGCTTATTACATGTGCATTGATTTCATGTTTTGAAGTGTTGCTTAAAAGTAGATCAATTCATCTAGACATGGTTCTTTGAGGGAAATCAATCAACAATTCGGGACACTTACATGCCTTGTGTGTTTTTGTGCTTTGAATCTAGCTTAGCTTAATTCTTTTCTTCTCTGTTTGCTTGCGGACAAACAAAGTCTAAGTGTGAAGTAGTTTATTAGGTCTATAAGTTGTGATGACCCGAACCAGAATTAGTAGAGTAATTAGCGTAATTCTCGAGTTATCACGTAATCGTGGTTTTTCGATAATTGTGTGGTTTGCCGGTTTTGATTACGACTTAATTATCGGCCGAGAATTTGAGTTGAGTCTCTTCTCGAGAATTGTTGTACACGTGATTTCAAGTTCGTGGACGATTCCGGATGATTTTTCCGATGACTGAGGAATATAATATGATTATTTGAAGTTTCGGAATATCGACGAGTTTATCCGTTCGTATCGAGTTTATCCGAATCGTAATGGTTATCCGTTTTGGACCGTCGATCGTCCCGAGGCGCGAGTATAAATATCGAAAATTGTCAAAAATCACTATTCGGGAAGTTTGACCGTCGTTTGACCAAGGAAGAGGCGTTGACCCGCGTTGACCGAGGAGGAGAAACCGGCCACCGTTTGACTCACCGGCGACGTTTCGTTTTCGGCCATCTCGGGCTTCGATTTGGGTATGAATCGAGTCCTCTCTTCATTTGCAACTGTTTAGAACTTGGAATTGATTGATTTGGTTTCGATTTGAGGGAGAAATTATTGTTTGAAGTTTGGGAGTTTTCCGGCCGATTTTGGGTTTCGGTGACAGAGGTGCTCCGGCCACAGCGATGGCCGGAGAGTTAATGGTTTCTACTCGTGGGGCCACAGCGGTCCTTTTGGAACAAGCCTCGAGGGCTGTCGTGCGTCGTAGGCGGTGGAACGGTGGTGAACAACTTCGCCGGAGGTGGAGGATCGCCGTGACTTTCGAGCTGATTTCTGGCCACGGTGGTGGTTGGATGGTGGTGGTGCCTTGAGGAAAGTTGCTCAGCTTGATGAGGAGAACAGTTTGGTAGCTCGGTCGCCGGGAAAACTCTCCGGTCAACGCCGGAGCTCCAGCGACCGATTGACTTTTTGGAATTCGATGATTTTAACGTTGTTTTTCTCGTATTCGCACCCCAATTGTTGCCTTGAGGTTTTCGAGTTGATTTGGGTATCGTATTTTCAGTCGAGGGTTTTGAGTGGAGATTTCGGGAATTTCGTCGATTATTTTGCACAGTATTATATGTTTCCGGGAACGGTTGGTTTCCACGGTGTGGTACAGTGTTCTGAATTGTGATTTTGATCAGATATATTTTATGGTGATTCAGAGGATCGAGATCGTGCTTCGGGCGAGGGATCTTCCGCCGGACCACGTGATTAGCGCAAGTGCGCGCTCTGCTCATCTGTGAGTGGACATTTTTACATTTTCACAGTTGTTGCGAGTTCATGATTTTCCATATTTACTTTATACGGTGTTGAGTTATTTATTATTTTTGGAGGTATTATTTTATATTTTATGGTGATGGCATTATTGCATCGATGCTTCGGCTACTCGGCTGATCACCGGTAGTCCGCCAGAGTTGAGAGATTCATCTGGACCAGAGTTGAGAGATTCCTCTGGGCAGGGTTGAGAGATTCCCCTGTATGCCGCCGGGGTTGAGAGATTCCCCTGGCCTATCACCGTTGGGCTTGAGCGATTCGTTTGACCGTCGGGCTTGAGAGATTCGCCTGGCACCTCCATATATACTTTTCAAACTCGCATTGTTTTACATTGATTATGTATTTGAAACTGGTGAAAGGCATATGTTTATTTTCGTCCACTCACTCTAACGTTTTATTGCCTTTCCCCTGGGCTTTTCGGTTTTCGTGCCTAGTTTGCAGTTCGGATTCTGGTGTCTCACGTCGCGGTCGGAGGCTAGTTGTTCGAGCTACCTGTGTTTTCCAGTAGGTTTCTTGTTTCGCCTACTGTTGTACATTTTGTATATATTTACTCTAGAGGTCGCTCTGATACATTACTGATGCATGTTTTATACGAATTTTTCCCGGATATACTATATATTACAGTCATGTTTACTGTTTATTGCTATTGATATGATATTGAGAAATCTGGATGGCGTTGGTGCCTACGGTTTGGCTTTTGTGGCATAGGATGAAGTGTTATTTTCTGGATGCAGGTAAAGGCAATTTCGCGTTAGTAGCGTTACTCTGCCGAAATTTTAATGGTTTTGGTTGGTTCGTGTTTTCAGGAGGGGTTTGATTCTGGTTTAGGAAACTAAATCGGGGTTGGTTCCTTTCATAAGTACAATCTAATTATGTTCCTAACCCCATGCTTATTGTTTGCCTTCCATTAATAATGCATCATTTTTATTATGTTTCCTTGTTCTGCATGGAAATAGAGGGTTGGTACGGAAATGTGCTTAAAGATGGAAACTAATTAAATTTTGAAGAAGCCAAAGCAAGTTTCCTAAGCTTTTCGAGAAGATGGAGAAAAACTGAGAAAATAATGAAAAGTCGACAGTCAGTCAACGCTCAACTCCAGCTAGTGTTCGTTGGAAAGTCAAGACAAGTTGGGCCAAGACTTCAAGACCCAAGCCCACTTGGGAGATATTTTGGAAGAAATGGATGCACATGCAAGTCATGTAAATTGGGTAAGTCACACTTTAGGACCACTTAAAGCCTAAATTTGTGGATCACGTCTAAGCATCAATTTTTAAAATTAAACCACCAAAATATCTCTCCTTAACTTATAGGGTCGAGCTCCCTTGGACACCCACACATATCACTCTTCATTTTCTCATTTTCCATAGTTTTACTCTCTCTCTCTCTAGACCCTTTATCTATATTTCAACCCTCAAGCACTCTCTCCTATATGTTCTCCTCCCTTTCTAAGCCAAATTTTCTCTATATCCACAACCATTAGAGACCTAGCTATTTCCTTTCTTGAATAGAGCCAAACCTATCTACCACCACACCATCATTTTGGCCTATTTTGGGAGTTTCTCTTTTCAACTTTGCCTCTAGGGTTTTGTTTGGTTTTTAGAGTTCAAAAGAGTGGGAAGTAATCCATCTTCCCCTTGGCTCCTTGGAATCATAAGGACTATATCCTTGCATTCTCTTGAAGATTTGGTGCTAGCTTGAAGTGAGGAAGTGGAGCTAGAAGCCTTGGAGTCATTTGGCGGAGCTTTGGCTAAAGGGGACTCTTGGTTATCTCTTTCCTCTTGTTGTTTTGAGCATGTATCTAATCTTTCATTATGAGTTGTGGGTATTCCCATTTTTGAGGCTAGGGCTAGAAACTTAGCCATTTAATGGGAACAAATGATGTCTTAATCTATGTCTGGTGTATGTTTTTAGTGTATGTTGTGTGAAAGTGTGTTTTTGAATGAGCTACTATGTGATTGTAGATGTTTGCATGCTTGTGATTCGAGATTTGTTTCACTTATAGATGTGTTGACCCTAGCTAAGTTAATATGTGCATGAAGAAACTAAAATTTTGGACCTTATTTGAATTAGCTACTCACTTAAGGCTAGATGAGCATGTAAACATAATTAGGGTCTAATCCAAGAGGGTTTACCTTGAGGTTTGGTTTTCTTAGCACGAAGCAAGGAATAAAGCTCTTTGAGTCTCAATAGACTTGAGGACTTCTAGTTAAGCACACATTGAATCAAAAAGATTATTGTGGAAACTAGTAGAATATCTTGAATCGTAACTCAATATGTGCGAGTTGGGGACTCACTTAGACTTTCTCATGGATTCTCCAATAGAGACTCAGGAAGGGGAATGTTCCACATGTATCACATGGTATGCTTGTTAAATTCACAAACAGGACATTTGACAAACATGTAAGCTCGAAATGGCTTAGGTCATTTTGAACGCTAGACGACTTTAAAGTTGGGCTTAAGTCGTCTAGCATTCAAAATGACCTAGGAACTTGGGTACAAAACCAAACGTGACTCATAAGGTCATGATTTGGACATCAACATGTATGAAAGGACTTGAATCCACCTACATAAACTGGGACATTGTTTGAGGATCACATGGTTAGCAGAGATTTTCCTAGTCGACCATATTTCTTTATATTGAATTCATTGCTATTTTAGTTTCCTCACTTTAATGTAATCAACCAATCAAATCGTATAATCACTCATTGTAATTCAACCACCCCTTACAATACTAGGTTTCCAAAGGACTTAGTCTCGCTAGGTACATCACCACATTTTACTTTTCGTTTAGTGTCGAGTTTAGTGTTTAGTTAGCCGTAGTCTAGTGCTTAATTAATTTAAGCTAGGGAGTCTAAGTGGCTAATCCTCATGGGTACGACACTCGTCTTTCTAAAAATATTATAACCTGACCCCGTATACTTGCGGGTGGGAACACTTTATATGCTTATGGGCTAGTTCTTAGCGCATCAAGTATGTGGGAGTCATATTGGTGGACGGAGTTTGGCGAACAGAATAATCATGCATCAGTTTTACTAGACTGTACATGGCAATAAAATCATTACAGTATGTGATAAAATGTCCTCAGTGTCAAAAGAATGCACCCGTAAGCCAAGCCCTCGCACAAGAGCTCATTGCACAATCAAGTCCATAGCCTTTTGCTCGTTAGGGATGGACATTGTGGGACCACTACCAGTGGCACCCGAATGACTGAAATTGGTACTCGTTGTGATGGATTGCCTTACAAAATGGGTGGAAGCGGAGCCGTTCGCCACCATTTCCTCCTAAGATGTGGTCAACTTCGTATGGAAAAAAATGGTATGCAGATTCAGGATACCTCAAGAGATCTTGTACGATAATGGAACTCAGTTCAACAATGAAGTATTCTCCAACTTCCATGACAAGTATGGGATCAAGTTGAGATTCTTGTCGAGAAGTTATCCTCGAGGAAACGGTCAAGGAGAAATCACCAATCGAATTATTTTTGACGTGGTGAAGAAGAGGTTAGAAAGAAAGCTAGGTGCATGGGCTAAGGACTTGCCAAGAGTGTTGTGGGCGTACATAACTACTTAAAGGAAAACAACAAAGGAAAGTCCTTACGCACTAGTGTACGCAGTCGAAGTAGTGATCCCTGTCGAGAATATGTTCCCAATAACAAGGACGATGACATACACTGTGGGTGCCAATGACGAGCGCATATCTGCCGACTTAGACTTAATAGAAGAACGATGACAATAAGTTGCTGCTTGAGTGGCTAAGTACCAAAGGCAAGTTGAGAGGTACTTCAATAAAATTGTTCGACCATGAAGTTTTCTTCTCAACAAGCTAGTGTTGAAGAGAACGATCGAGGACATACGAGCTCATGGAACCACAAAGCTCAAAATTGCATAGAAGGGACCGCTCCGGATAATGGATGTTTACAATCAAGGAAATTATAGGCTAGAGGAAGTTGGCACTGGGCATTATGTCCCAAGGTCGTGGAATGTTGTTTACCTGAAAAAAGTACTACTAGTGAACCTTGGGAGGTACGCCAGAGCAATAAAGTTGTTTTAATTTTTCGATGCACTTTGAATTTATTTCCAAAATTGTAAAGTGCTTAAGGAAGACATAAGTGAAATAAATAAAGTTTTTGTTCAGACTAAAACTGTGTTGATATGGAATTATGATGAATGTGACCCAAAAATCTTCAAGCGTAATGGGGATCAATAGACATAAAAGGTTAAAGAGCAAAACATGCATAAGATCGAAAAGCAAAGAGCATATCGATATGAACACCCGACGAGAAATTCTAGATGAGCATATGACCAAAAGCCAAGGGCATATGGCTGTGAGGAGGCCAATATACCAAAGGGTCAAAATGGCATAATATCGACGAGGGATTCTCTTCGAGATATTTCCTATCCTCAGGATTTTTCCTGGTCATGTCTCCATGCCATAAAATGGACGAGATATTCTCTTCCAGATATTTCTTTTCTTCAAGAGAATGTCTTTTGACTAAAACTTTCCGACGAAAAGACATTGGGGGCATGTATAGGGGAATAAACAGGAAATGTATATATGCTTTATTAACGATGTTTATAGGAACGTAAACCCAAGAACTTAGGAAAGGAAAATAAAAGAGCTTACCTACTACGAAGCTCAAAATTGTTTGCCGCCGAGAGAAACCTCGTTGGACTTTTTCAACAAGTTCGGAAAAAGGAAAATCACAAAACAAAAAATAAACTAATGCATATTGGAGTTTCAGAACAATGGCAGAAAGTGAACAAGGATCCCTTATCTGGAGATCAAGTTGCTTCAGTAGTTGCTGGCCTCGACAATCATACCACGGTCGTAGGCGATTTCGACTTCAGTTATCCTCAGAATATGCAAGTTCACTATTAAGGCAGTTGATGGTACTCTCCAGGGAGTCAATCTTGAAGCGGGCGCCTTCTAGCTCATACTCGAGATCTAGAAAGTGAATCGGCAGCCTGATCGAGGGGAATTGGAGGCTATATGGCTAGAATCTTCGAAGTTGCGGCTTGCTCTTAGGTCATACTCCAAGTGCCGAGGTTGATCACGATGACTTGGTCGAGATAATATAGGAATGGGATGACTGTGGTCCTCGAAACTTCAAGTGTGTCGTATCGGAGAGCTTGTATCATGACTTACACTACCAAAAGAATCACTATAGCCGACGACGAAAAGTCGTCGGCTATAGCATCGTCGGAAAAAGACCGTCGGTGATAGCTATAGCTGACGACAAGGTAGGGTAGTCATCGGCTATAGGTCAGAATGTAAGTCATGATAAACGACGGTCTTTTTCTGGCTATAAGTCAGAATGTAGGTTAGAATGTATAGTCTTCAAAAATGTCAGTTTCTGGTAAACTATAGTCGACGACAGAGGTTCATGTCGTCGACTATAGTTGGTGAATTTGTTTTAAAAAAATTGCATATTGGGAAAACCTACCCAGAACGTGCAATTGGAAAATACAACACATATTGTCCAACAATGTACACATCCATACAAACAAAAACACACATACACTAACAGTGATCAAAATCTATGTTGTTGATTTAGTCACTGCCTTGGTCTTGCTGCAGTTGCAGCTGCGGCTGTGGCTGTAGAGCACTGAAAATGTTAGGAGGTGAGGCCGGGATCTGGATTCCAGTAGCGTCAAACAGTGTAAAATATTGCGGCATATATGCCGCCATAGATGTCTGCTGCTCGACTAATCTCCGCTGCTCGGCTAATCTCACATTTTTTAATGCAATCACCTGCTACATCTCCTCTTGTCTCCTTTGCTCCTCAATCTCCCTCATCTTCCTCTAAAGTTGCTTTTGTAGCTCAGAGGTCCTGGAACTTCCAAACCCGCGAGAGAATTAGGGAGTTGTCTTAAACACCCCTTGGCCCCTCTTACCGAGACCCCTGCAGTAAAAGGTGTTCTTTCCCAGAGGAATCGTGGTTGCCATGATCCTCCCCGTTACAGTCGGATCAGATGGATCAATCTGAGAGGTGTATTGGGAGAGCTCCTCATCCTAGGAGTCAGGATATAGCTCTCTCGCTACCTGAGTCAGCACATCTGGCATCACCTCCTGCACTCTCGCCTAATTAACACGAACATATAAATAACGTATTATTAAACATACAAAAAAATTAGAGAAAAAATATATTTTAGCTAATATGTTAATTAATTTATAAGGGCTCAAGACTTACAGCATCTTCGGGGCACTGCAGATACGCGTGTTGCGTAGTATACACCAACGTGGGGACTTCTGGGTGTTTGGCGGCCTCTTCCATCCAACCTAAATATGATCTGGAACTGACATGATGGTTCTTGCTGTTCATTAACCAGTTCATAGAGTTTGTTTTTGAAATTGCCTTGTTGGAGAAACATACATTAAAAAATTATTACCTAACTATTTTCATATAATACGATACAAGATAAATATACTCAGGTTGCATACTTGTAATCAGGGGTTCTTGAAGTGGGTTACAAGCCATTGCCACTCGTACTCCCTAAACCGAAACTCGCTAGGGGTACCATCTAAGTCGTCGTCGTACTTAGTCCAGTGCTTTCAGAGCTCGACCTTCCACTCCTTGTACCTATATTAATGCAACACAAATGTTAGAAATTGACAACACTTGATAACCAAAATCTAACTCGATATAACTCGAATCACGTCACCTGCCCCCTTGCACCTCATCTGCCTACGTGGGTTTGAGCTCGTTTTCCACATGAAACCACCTCTACAATGTATATATAAATGATAAAAATTGTATATTTCTTTGGGCTTGATCAAGAAGTGGAAAACATACATAATGAATATACAATATAACTCACTGACGTGCATTATTGACTTCCATCTTCACATAGTGCGGCACAGAATCCCAATCTGGCCAAAGCACTGGGACACTATCCCGTATGATGCTTCCTACCATGTCGGCGTACTTTCGTGTAATCGTTCCCTCGATCACCTCGCCTCCCTTCCCGGTCTTGATGACTAGTTTCCTATTCCTTGTCACTTCATCAACTCAAGAAGCTTGCCGACGATGGTTCCTATGGTCTTTCTTTCTTTGCGTCCAGCAACGATTTCGCCCAAGAAATGGATAAAAATATGAAAACATAAGCTCCCAATTTAATGGACATATTAATAAGTTTGAAATTAAATAATCAAAGTTCACTACAAGAAAACAACACTTAGACGACGGAACAGTAATTGTTCCGTTGTCCAGGTTAACACCTGGATGACGGAGACGTATTTCTCCGTCGTCCAGGTGAGTACTTGGACAACGGATAATTTTTCCGTGGTCCAGGTATTAACCTGGACGACGGAGAACTACGTCTCCGTGGTCCAGGTGTTAACCTGGACAACGGAGAATTATCCGTTGTCCAAGTACTCACCTGAACGACGGAGATGTAGGTCTCCGTCGTCCAGGTGAATACTTGGACAACGGACCGACACTCCGTTGTCCAAGTGCTAACCTAGACGACGGAGATGGAGTTCTCCGTCGTTCAGGTTCTACTTGGACGACGGACCGACACCTCCGTCGTCTAAGTGAAGAATTATATAAGCTGGCTGCCCAACTCTCTTCCTCTTTCTCCGATTCGATAAGTCTAGCTAGCTTGTTATATATATATAGCTCCTCGTCTCTCGATCAACTAGACTGATCATATATATATATAATTAATTAATATATATATAGCCTCCTGTCTTGATCGATCATCAATCAGCCCCGGCCCTTACGTGTGCATGCCACACGATCATCGGCTCCGACCATCGAGTAATTCGCCATATATCGGAGAAGGCCAGGTACGTCCGTACGTACGTACCTAATTAATTTTCCATATGCCAACACCATTATCGTAGGTTTATATATATATATATAATTAATTGCATGTACGTTTGATTGCATATATTGTTAATAATTAATAATTAGTACGGCTAATAATATATAATTAATTTTATATAATGAATATATTAAGTTAGGAAATTGATGATATAATTAATTAGTTAATTATAGATTTGTTGTACGTGTAATAATTAATTAATTATAAAATTTTGTAGCTAGAAGTATGGACAAGAGTTGGATGAAGTTGAAGAATAGATGTGATGTCCGATATATGGATGGAATTAGCGAATTTGTGAATTTTGCGATAGAACGTGGTCAAGGAAAGAAGCGTTTCAGGTGTCCATGCCAGAAATGTCTTAATTGTCAGTATGTGGAGGTTAATGTTATGGTGCAACACCTGTACGAAAATGGTATAATGTGGAGTTACACTACATGGAGCGAGCATGGTGAAGCAGTAGAGTTCAGCGCAGCAGACTTCAGCTCAGGGTACAGTTACCATGGTGCCTCATCCAGCGGCAGTGGTGCCGGACCCCCAGCTTACAACCCAACTGCAGATTTGGTCCATGATGCGTTTCCGGGATGTTGTCATGGTGGACACCAACACCAAGACGGAGGTTACAGTACCACTAATGAGCATGATGACACATTCCCCGCTGCTAGCTTGGGCACTGACACCAGTGAGATGGATAACTACAACCGGATGCTACTTGAAGCGCAGACCCCGGTGTTCCCTGGATGTCGAGAGATCGTGTTGTAATATGTGATGAAGCAAATGAAGATAAAAGTGAAGCACAAAATGTCAGTGAGTGCTTTTGACGAAATTCAGGAGCAAATATGTAAGTTGCATCCTGATGATCACAATCTTCCTAAATCTCATTATAAGGTCAGAAATATCTTGAGCAGCCTCGGGCTAAAGTACAGGATAATTGACGCATGACCGAATGATTGTGTGCTATTTTACAAAGAGTATAAAGATTTGGACTATTGTCCCGTATGTGGCCAGTGCAGATTCCAGGTGAATAGGAAGAGTTCGAAAAAGAGAATTCCCGTGAATGTTGTTCGTTATTTTCCCTTGATTCCCATATTGCAGCGCCTGTACATGTCTCTACACACAGCAGAGGCGATGCGATGGTACGCAGAAAAGCGAATAGATGACGATGTCCTGCGACACGCTGCGGATGGGGAGAGTTTCAAACATTTCGACAGAGAATTTGGAGACTTTGCTGCAGAGGTTAGAAATGTTAGACTTGGCATATCTATAGACGGATTCAATCCTTGGGGAAGTAATAGCTCCGCCGTCAGCACTTGGCCAGTTATTCTGATGCCGTACAACTTGCCTCCGTGGATGTGCATGAACAAGGAATTTAATTTCCTTACTGTACTAATTCCAGGTCCTAAATCTCCAGGGAAGTGCTTAGATGTCTACCTCAGACCTTTGATCGACGAGCTGAAACTGTTGTGGGAAATTGGAGTCCCAACTTATGACAAATGCACTGACACGATGTTCACGATGAGGGCTGCCGTAATGTGGACGATCAGCGATTTTCCAGCGTATGGGATGTTGGCAGCCTGCAGGACAAAAGGATATAATGGATGTCCTATATGTTTGGACGACGTGAACTCTAGTTGGCACGCGGGGAAGGTGTGTTACTTGGGTCACCATCGATGGCTTCCTCACGACCACCCGTGGCGACAGGATGAAGCTCATTTCGACGGGACAGTAGAGAACAATCATAAACCCCGTAGTTGGTCGGGCGAAGAGATTTTAGAGAGGTTGAGCTATTTCGACTTTGGTGTGTTGACCAATGACGCGGATGTAAAGAAATGCAATCCAATTCCTCCACATGATCTGAGCTATTGGGATCACAAGAGTATATTCTTTGAACTCCCTTACTGGTCGAAGTTGAAGCTGAGGAACAACTTGGACGCGATGCACATAGAAAAGAATGTGTGCGACAGCGTGTTGGGAACAATTCTCGGTATTAAGTTCAAAACTAAAGATACTCCCAAAGCGCACAAAGATCTGGAATCAATGAATCTACGTCGTCCCTTGTGGTTGAGGAGGGATAGGAGAGGAGTGTACAACAAGATGCCAGTTGCACCTTACACAGTGAAGGCGAGACTTAGACGTTCTGTATTTCACTGGTTTAAGGGCGTTCGTTATCCGGCTACATATGCAGCTACTATAACTGGAGCAGTGGACGAGGTGCAACACAAGTTTGTTGGTCTGAAGACACATGACTATCACGTTATGCTGCAACGTCTGATTCCAGTGGTAATTCGACCATACTTGCCTCGTGACGTCATAGAACCAATTGTGGCGTTGTGCAAGTAGTGGCAGCGGTTATGCGCCAGAGAATTAAAGAAGTCAGATATGGTGGAATTGCATCAACAAATTGTGCACATCATTTGCAAACTAGAGAGGATTTTTCCCCCTGCTTTGTTTGACATAATGATTCACCTAATGATCCACCTGCCCGAGCAGGTGCTCATTTCTGGTCCGGTCCAGTACACTTGGATGTATCCTCAAGAAAGGTACGTACAACTAATTAATTTTACAATTTGCGATTCATAATTTTTTCCAGTGGACAACACTAGGTCGCCGTAATGTACTTATTCTTATTGTACGTTTGATTTTGTAGACAGCTTGGACAGTATAAGTCATTCGTCAAAAACAGGTCGGCCCCGGATGGCTCCATAGCAGAGACATACCAAATGCATGAGGGTGTTACTTACTGCAACAGGTACCTCACAGATCCCCCTCCTCCCACTGGCTCCGATCCAAGTGCCCGCATCAATCTTTCTGTCGTCACCAATGTCGTCCGACCGTTTAGAGGAGTATTAAAGGAATCGTTAACAGGGGAAGAACATATTGAGGCACATTGGGTAGTGTTGCGAGACTGTGACGAAGTCGAGCCGTACATGATGTCATACAGGGAGAGGCTTCAGGCGTTAAATCAAAACAAGAGTTCGGCGTGGATTGAGAAAATGGTTAAGAAGAAGTTTCCCAATTATTTCTTCCAATGGGTACGTACGTACGTCTCGGTATTTAATTAGTAATTTATATACATATCGATCATGTTTGTAGAATGTAAACCCTTATATTAATTTGCCCTTTTTCTCAGATGATTGATCTGCAAAAATCTGAAAACCACGGGGGGTGGTGGTCATGGCCAAAGCACTTGCTAGCAGGGAAGCCGATTAAACACTATATTTATCCCGGATGTTTTGTGAACGGTGTAAAGTTGCATTCATTGGCCCAAGATGAAGGAAGAAGAACACAAAACAGTGGGGTAGCGGTTGGGAAAAACAATGATCTATATTACGGGGCTATTGTAAATGTGGTTCAGCTATGTTACGGGAATGATGTCAACGTTTTCCTATTCAAGTGCAGATGGTTCAAGCGTACAAAGGAAGACCTGGGACTATTATCAGTCGATACAAACTTAAGCTGGTACGAGGATGAGCCTTTCGCTCTCGCCACCTTAGTTCGGCAGGTCTTCTATCTCGACGATCCAAAAGCCGGTGAATGGTGGAAAATAGTGAACCATATCTCTCATCGAGGAATATGGAGTACAGAAACAATTGAAGGGACACCGGCGACGACTGAAGATGCCGCTGAACTAGAAAGAGACATTCCTGCCTATCAAGAGCCTAATATTTCTGTCATCCGCTCCGATATAATGGACCTGGTTCAAGATGGTGAACGGTTACCCATGCCTGATGGTTGTACAGATCTAACTGAAGATGAGATTATCGATGCCGTTAATGAAGAAGATAAAGAAGACGAGCATGATGAGGACGCGGACGATGACTCAGGTTATTCGTCGGACGATGTTGAGTATGATGAGGAGGATGAGCAATCAGATAACGGGGATGAGGATGATGACGATTATGACGAAGAGTAATATTGTAATATTTATATGCATCATCGATCAAAAATAAATATAAATATTATAATGAGGAGAATGTATATATGTAAGTACGTATATCTTCGACTTTTTTAGGTAATTAATTAATTACACGCGTCGTCATGCTCGATCATCTCGATATCGATCGGATATCGTCAAGCGATCATTTTTTTAATTATAATCTTGAATCTTAATAATTGTACGGACACACAAATGAACGGAGACGTCGTAAACCCTAAACCCCAACCCCAAACCCTGAATTCAGGGTTTGTACACTTGGACGACGGAAAAGGTCATTCTCCGTCGTCCTAAACCCTCACTAGGACGACGGAGAAGGTCATTTGTGTCGTCCAAGTTTAAAACCCTAAACCCTAAACCCTAAGGCCCCCTAACCCCTGAATTTAGGGTATCTTCACCTGGACGACGGAGTAGGTCATTCTCCGTCGTCCAAGTGTGTACCTGAACGACGGAGAATGACCTTCTCCGTCGTCCAAGTGTTAAACCCTATACCCTATACCCTAAGGACCCCTAACCCCTGAATTCAGGGTCTATACACCTAGACGATGGAGATGAAATTCTCCGTCCTCCAAGTGTGTACCTGGACGACGGATAAGAACATCTCCGTCGTCCAGGTGCAGATATCGTAATTTTTTCTAAGACAACGACCATCTAGACCTTCTTCCAATGCATATTCTTTTCGTCAAGACTTTAGAGTAAACAATTCTTGGTGTGTGAGCTTCGACGGTTCGAAAATCGGAGTTGCGAAATGCCTTGTATCCACGTTTCCGGTTTGTGAAATTATCGGTTTTGCGGTTGACTGTGCCGATGAAACCCTTCCCGAACTTATTATTTTATGGTCCTTTGAAGACAATTATATATTATGTTACGACGAACATATCCAACGGTTGTTTTGTCCAAATTCAATTTCGTTAATACTCTGCTACAAATGAGCATCTACTCATGAACACTTAAGTCGTAAGGATTAGTCGATACTTAACAACTTTCAAGATGTAAAATTATTCGTCGCTTCAAATTTAACTGTTCATATATACGAGGCGTTCATCGATGTTGTACGACTATTTCACTCGAATGACAGGTCGCTAAATTCCTAACGAATTAATTTTTAAATTTTTTTTACTTATTTTGAACCTGGACGACGGGTATGGTCATTCTCCGTCATCCAGGTTAAACCTGGACGACGGAAAAGGACCATATACGTCGTCCAGGTTCAATTCACCGTGGCGGTTCGAATTCATTTTTTCTAATTTATTTCATGTAAATTGAACCTGGACGACGGAATTGCCATAACCTGTACCTGGAAAATAACACTTCATCCTATGCCACAAAAGCCAAACCGTGGGCACCAATCCCATCCGGATTTCTCAATATCATAACAATAACATTAAACAGTAAACATAACTGTAATATATAGTATATCTGGAAAAAAACCGTATAAAACATGTATCAGAACGTATCAGAGCGAGCTCTACTGTATATATATATATATAATATACAACAGTAGGCGAAACAAGAAACCTACTGGAAAGCCCAGGTGGCTCGAACAACTAGCCTCCAACCACGACGTGAGACACCAGAATCTGAACTGCAAACTGGGCACGGAAACCGAAAAGCCCAGGGGAAAGACATGAAAACCGTTAGAGTGAATGGACGAAAATAAATGTCTTTCACCGAATAATACATGTTATAAAAACATATGCGAGTCTAAATGCATAAAAATCAAATGGTACACGAGGAGACGCTGACTCCACTCGCGCATAGAGCATGCATCATAAATACCGCGGGGTCACTCATGGACTCCCTCGCGCTAGTACAGTCTGAATCACGAGATCCCAGACCCACATGTGATTCCAAGCCAGAAAGGCCTCAGGTCAGGATATTTGTCCCCCCCCCCCCCCGGAGCGTACTCGTGGATCAGCCGAGAATCCAATGTGTATCGATACAACCCTGATACCTAATACTGTACTCTGTGTAAACCAAATCATAAATCCTTTCCATGCACATGCATAAAGCATAATATATATATGTACGTATATTCATAGAGGCATATTAGTAAATGCATAATCGTAAAACACATGCTCATATAAATCATGATCATAACTGCATGCTCAAGCTTGTAAAACGTATATAAAACACTCGCAGTCAATCCGTGAAAAGAAATGTCCACTAACAGACTAGCAAAACGCTCACTCGCGCTAATCACGTGGACCGGCGGAAGATCCCTCACCCGAAGCATGATCTTGATCTCCTGAATAGTCATAAAATATATCTGATCAAAATCATAATCCACAACACTGTACCACACTACGGAAACCAACTCTTCCCGAAAATATACAATACTGTACAAAATAATCAACGAAATTCCCGAAATCTCCACTCGAAACCCTCGACTAAAAATTTGATACCCAAATCAACTCGAAAACCTCAAGACGATGATCGGGGCACGATTACGAGAAAAACGACATTAAAATCATCAAATTCTAAAAAGTCAACGCCCTCTCCGAGCGCCGCCGTTGACCGCCGCAGCCGGTGGCGGCGCGCCGTTAACGGAGAATTTCTCCAGCGGGGAAACTCACCAAAGCTTCATCTCGACGAGTAGAACAAATTTCTCAACTACAACGAGGGCCAAATCGGACGGCAAGCTGTCCAAAACTAGCTCGAAAGCCACGGTGGCTCAGAAACTCCGGCGAGGCTGTTCGCCGTCGAACCACTGCCTACGGCGCACGAAATCCCACGGGGCCACTCCCAATGGACTCGCCATGGCCCACGGCCAAAACCCCTCCTTCCTCGGCCTCCCCCGTGGCCGGAGCACCGCCATCACAACAACCCCAAACGGGCCGAAAAATTCAAGAATTTCAACTCCACATTTCTCCCTCAATTCTCAACCAAATCAAGAAATTCCAAGTTCTAAACTATTTAGAATCACGAGGAGAACATTTTACCTTCAAGGGTCGTGGCCTAAAACGGCCGGAATCATCCGGTCTAGCGACGGAAGCCAAACGGTCTGTTTTCCTCCTCCGGTCAACTCGGTCAACGCCAAAAATTCCAGTCAACGCCGGTCAAACTTCCCAAACAGTGTTTTCGATTATTTTTGATATTTATACTCGCGCCTCGATATTATCAACGGTCCAAAACGGATAACCATTACGATTCGGATAAACTCGATACGAACGGATAAACTCGTTGATATTCCAAAACTTCAAATAATCATATTATATTCCTCGATCATCGGAAAAATCATCCGAAGTAGCCAACGAGTTCGAAATCACGAGCACTACAACTCTCGAGAAGAGACTCAACTCAAATTCTTGGCGGATAATTAAGTCGTAAACGAAACTGGTAAACCACACAAAAATCGATAAACCGCGAATACACACTAACTCATGGATTACGCTGATTACTCTACTGATTCTGGTTCGGGTCGTCACACAAACTCATCGAAGTTGTTCAGAGGCATCGTAGTCAGAGTCCCCTTGATGTTCAAATTCAAACTCAGCTCAAATCTGCGGCACTTAGCTTCCTCAGTAGCCACCATTTCACGCGCAAAACGAGATAAGCGGGTAAACTAGTCCCGGTACTCAAGCACAGACATACTACCCTGTCTCAAGTTCGTAAACTCCTCATACTTCTGCTGCTGGGTAGCCTGGTTGAAGTATCTCCGCATAAACAGATCACGGAACAAAGTCCACGGAGTATCAACTGGAACTCTATCGGTGCTAACCCACTAGAAGTATGCATCTGACTCAAGTAATCTGACTACTGCCACTGTCGTCTGCTCAGGGGTAAAACGCAGACGTTCACATACGCGTTCAACCTGAACCAACCATGCCTCATAAATATCTGGATCAGCTGAACACAAAAACACAGTCGCACTAGCAGTACGAGCTTTGACCACAGGGTCAAAACGCTCCTCCAAACGCAACACTCCCATCAGCAAGTCGTGCGTCCGGCGATCCTCATCAGGATTCACTTCCCGATCAACAAGGGGACCACGTCGAGGAGCCATCCTACTGATACAAGACAAGCATTAGGTACAAGCAGAAGGAACGTAATCATGAGACCTCAAATATTTGAGAACACACAACACCCGAAGCATTGATGAGTCCCGCTGGCCAGTCAGGTCATCGCTCCAGTCATGCTGTACAAACTCAAATACCTTAAGCGCCACAACTACAAGAGTCTACAGAATCTGATAAGCTGAAAGGACCCAACCCCGATTTAGTTTCCTAAACCGGAATCAAACCCCTTCTGAAAACACGAACCAACAAAAACCATAAAAATTTTGGCAGAGTAACGCTACTAACGTGGAATTGCCTTTACCTGCAACCGAAAAATAGCACTTCATCCAATGCCACAAAAGCCAAACCGTGGGCACCAATCCTATCCGGATTTCTCGATATCATATCAATAGCAATAAACAATAAACATAACTGTAATATATAGGAAATCCAGAAAAATCCGTATAAAATATGTATCAGTAATGTATCAGAGCGACCTCTAGTGTATATATATACAAAATATACATCAGTAGGTGAAACAAGGAACCTACTGGAAAAAACAGGTAGCTAGAACAACTAGCCTACGACCGCGATGTGAGACACCAGAATTCGAACCGCAAACTGGGCACGGAAACCGAAAAGCCCAGGGGAAAGACATGAAAACATTTAGAGTGAGTGGATGAAAATAAATGACTTTCGCCGAATAATATATGTTATAATAACATATGCGAGTCAAAAAGAATGAATATGATATAGTACACGAGGTGAACTCAAACTCCTCCAGTGTACAGAGCATGCATGGAAAAATCCCACGGGGTCGCTCATGGACACATCCGTGCTAGTACAGTCAGAATCACGGGATCCCAGACCCACACATGATTCTAGCAAGAAAGGCCTCAAGTCAGAGGTCTGCCCCACCCGGTAAAGGCCTCGGGTCAGGGGTCACACCCTCCCCTGGTAAACATCCTCGGGGATCAGCAGAGATGCAAGTGTATCGATACAACAACATATACTGGACTGTACTCTGTGTAAACCAAATCATAAATAGTTCGATGTAAGTATATAAAACAACATATAAATGCATATTCATAATGTATAATTATATAGGCATATTCGTATAACACATGCTCATATAAATCATAATCTCAAATGCATGCTAATGCCCGTAAAACGTGTATTAAAGACTCGCGATTATCAGTGAAAAGAAATTGTCCACTCACAGATGAGCAAAACGCGCACTCGCACTAATCACGTGGCCTGGCGGAAGATCCGTCGCCCGAAGCACGATCTCGATCTCCTGAATAATCATCAAATATATCTGATCAAAATCACAATTCACAACACTGTACCACATATCGGAAATCAACCGTTCCCAGAAATATATAACACAGTGCAAAATAACCAACGAAATTCCCGAAATCTCCACTCAAAACCCTTGACTGAAAATCCGATACCCAAATCAACTCGAAAACCTCAAGGCGACGATCGGGGCATGAATACGAGTAAAACGACATTAAAATCACAAAATTCTAAAAAGTCAATGGGTCGCCGGAGCTCCTCCGTTGACCGCCGCCACCGGTAGTGGCGCGCCGTCAACATGAGAGATTTTCTGGCGGCCAATATCACTGAAGCTTCATCTCGACGAGCACAACACATCTCTCTTCTATGGCTAAGACCAATTCCGGCCACACACGCCGGAAAACAGTTCAAAAACCACAGATTCCCTCCACCGTCGGCGATCTCCGATCTCCTCCGTTCTCCGTCCACGGCGCACGGCAGCCTTCGAGACCACTCCCAAAGGCACCGCCATGGCCCCACCATCCAAACCCCTCTAATCTCCGGCCACCCCAATGGCCGGAGCGCCACCGTCCACGAAACCCAAAACCGGCCGGAATTCCTTGAATTTCAACTCAACATTTCTCCCTGAATTCTCAACCAAATCAGGAAATTCCAAGTTCTAAACTGTTTAGAATCACGAGGAGAACATTTTACCTTCCAAAGTCATGGCCTGAAACGGCCGGAATCAGCCGGTTCACCGGAGGAAGCCAAACAAGGTTTGGGGTGTGATAGGCTAGTGGAGAAGTGGGTGTAACAACGTTCAACATTCATGGCAGTATTTTTCCATGGCATTTGTTATGATAGAAATGAAGAGAGCTGAGTTGTTTATTCGGAAAAAAAATAAAGTCAGGGAAAATAGAAATGCTAGACCCAAATTTTTTTTATATTTTTTTTAATTTAGATGGGTCGGGTTCCGATTTTTGGTTTACCAATAGGTTCGGGTCGGGTAAAAACTCGGTTTGGATCGTAATTCCTGCGTCGAGTTTATTTCAGGTTTGGGTTCATATAACAAAAATTCAATAGAAACATGGGTAAATTGAACTTTCAATATGATGAAGGATGACAAGATAACCCAAACCCATGGATATTCGCCGGCCTTAACCCAATTGATCTCGAATTCTAAGAAAAATAACGGGTATCGAATATTGACTAACCCGAATCGTCACGGGTTCAGGTCAAGTACAGATATGCATCTACTAAACCAAAATCCGAATCCTGGTTTAGGTTGTCCGACGGGTTCGAGTTGACTAAAATCTTGACCAAAAAAATTGCAATTTCGAATCGGGATTAGTCAATCGGATTTATTTCGGGTTCGGGTTGACATAACATATTATGTAGCATATACATGATAAGATTTTGATTTCGGAACCGTAGACAATAAAGAAACCTAATTGAGTCTGATTGAAAACCGGAGGAAAAAACCCCGAAGAGAAAACATAAATTCAATAGAAATATGGGGAAGTTGAACTTTCAATGTGATTTTGGATGGAAAAATAACCAAAACCCTTCACCCTTCAGGTCGGTAAATACTCAAGAATCGTTATTTTTGTAAGAATTCTGGTTTGATCGTGTTCAGGTCGAGTACAAATATGCATTTACGAAAGTCGAACCCAAACCCGAACTTGACCCGTTTGGTTTTTCTAAACAAAAAAAATATATAATTTTGGTTATTTTTTTATAAATATTTTAAACAGAATGGTAGATATAATTCAAATAAATTATATTTTTATTTTTTTTATTTTTTATTTTTTAGGTAAGCGGGTCGGGTTCAAGTTTACAATTTCCCACGACTTAGGGTCACGTGAAACCTTGAGTTAAAACAATTTGGGGATTGGATCGGTTCAGTCAGTCGAGTCTATTTCATACTCAATCTGAATCTATGATATCAATTTGATTGGGTAAAGTTGCTACGACATAATTTTTACCCTAGCTCTTCACCTCCTTGCTCTTCATCCTTACGGCTTCTTCTTCCTCATTTCTTTGTTGCTTCTTCACCTATCCCTTGAGGTCTTTGAACTTTTCATTCTTTGCACCCCTCACATCTTTCAGACATTGGAGCTTCAACTGACACCTCTTAAGCTCATTATTAATAGAGTGAAGAGCGAGCCTGAACCTGAGAAAATAGGTAAGGAATATGCAGCATCAGAGAATGCTGAAATGTTTGAATGAGTGACAATCTCTTAATTAATAATCATTTAAGAGATGGTAGCCAAAGCTCGTAAGCGTCAAAAAAAGAGGGACATGGCGGATGACAATCGTTACATCCCTCTTTTGTCTCAGCACCTCCTTGTTCTTCTTTCTCATAGCTTGTTTCTCATCGTCTCTCTGTCACTTCTTCACTTCCTCCTCGGGATCCCTAAACTACTCCTTTGTTGCATCCATATCTTCTTTCATACCTTCGAGCTCAGACTGATATCTCTTAAGATCATTATTAATATAGTGGAAAGGGAGGCTGAATATGAGGAAATGCGGAAGGAATATGCAGCATGAAAGAAAAAGCGCAACTTTGAACGGGTCGAATGTTGAAACCTTTGAAGGAGTGTCAATCTCTTAATAATGACTTAAGATATGCCAGTGAGAGTTCGTGAATGTGAAAAAGAGAGGGATTCAATTTTATGTCAAGTGTGTATTTTTGTAACATATTATTCACAAATGGTAAGTGGCATATAAAATATATGAAATAAAAGATTCTTCGAATAAAATATTTTTGTACTGTCTAAATTATTGGGTCATGACTTCATGACCATAAATGGGGAAAAGAATTAAAGCAAGACTTATCGGAACCGGGCAAAAAAAAGGGCTGAAGAAAAACTAAATTGAAATACAAAAGAATTGAGCTTTAAAATTTTATCTCAGCTAATACATCATAGTTGTATTAGCGCCAAGCAAAACCAGAGCGTTTCCACTTCTGTATGTTTAACTCATTCATATACGACAAAGTTATACTCACATGAGTGATTTTGTTTTGAATAAAACACACGCAAGAGATCCTCTCTCAACACAAATATTGATTTTTAAAATATGCTCTGATTTTTTTATTTTAAAAAAAAGGCATATTTAAATAAAAAAATAATAATGAGAGAGGGCAAAGTCTGTTTGTTTATTGGGATGGCACTCAAGCTGGAAATAAACTCAACCATTTAGAACCTATTCCAAACTAGGATTTGTTTTTTCAGTCGAATCTGACTTTTTCGATCGAACTAAATATGCAATACCCTAATCACTTCGTTGATTTGAACGAAGCTGGTAAAAATTGAAGAACATGAAATAAATTTAAGGTGCTACAATTTTATGGAAAAATAGATGCATATATCAAAATTCATCGAAAAATTCAAGGTTTTCCAAAACTTAAACATATAAAATTGTCAGCTAGGGTACTTGTCCCAAATCCCTCACCGTCGGCTTAGAAATCAATTTCGATAAGTTTAGGGCTAGGCAGTTACCCATGGTTTAGAGTTCATTTGTCATTAGAAAAATGATCCCACTCTGTTATTTTATAGGAAGAATGATCCGAAACATAAAATGCGATGGATAAAAAGTTTGAGCAATGTAAATAAAAATATAAATTCAAATACTCATTTGATGTCTTTATTAACGGATCTTTGTCCCTCACATTTCCTTTCCCCGAACCTCCATCATCTTCGCTATCGATATCATCTTGTCATCCTCTTCAATCTTTGCTCTTTGCTGTATATAATTTTGTAATCAATTTCAATACAAAAAATTAACATATATTGCTCTAGAAAAGTAAGAGGACTTACATTAAGGGAAGCAGTAGCAACTCAACGGTAATCATCGTATTGTTTCTTGCCAAGTGTCGATCAATCGTCCTTGTACCATTCACTAAAGACCCAACATATCCTAACAATACTCCCTCCCTCAATTTTTCTCAGAAAATGATCAAGGACTCACTGTAGGTATGAAGGGAGATTGTTAAGAAGATTTTGGACCTGTTCCTCTTTGCTTATGGGGACTTTGAGTTGTTCGTGCCCCACACATGTTTTTGAAGGCCTGTTCAAAATCAGTGAGAGTGTCATAATCATAGAAATTAAGTGATTGCCCTTGTTGTTGGAGATTTTCCATCTGACAAAAATGACAAATCAAAGTGAGTCAATCAAACGTATATTTAGATAGATTATGTCTTCATCCCAACTAATCTAATATACATTATCAACTCCAATTTCAGGTGAGACAGAAAAAAAATAGTATTTGATAGATTATCATCCTGAGAATTATGAAATACGTCATGGTATTTCAAACTGCTCTTTGAAATATTCGGAAAATCGCTGCAACTTTGTACAACCAAACAAATCGAATCTAATACTTGATCGAAATCGAAGTATCACAAATTGTTTATCTAGAGACAGGGAGCAAAAATGCAATAATTATATTAATCAGGGAAAGTAAATATGCAATTTTTATTGCATGCAAATAAATTTTTTGGATCAATTTCTTTGTTTTTGTGCTGATTGCATACAAAAGTACATAAATCTCTCTCTCTCTCTCTCATATTTGTCACTGGCTATGATTATGATTGCATTCAGAACAAATATGGCTATGGTTAAGTAATCAAAATAAAATCCATCTTAAAATCTATAGACTCTGAATGAAAACAAACAAACATAGCCATCAAACCTATAAGAAACACAATCTAGTTGAAAACTTGTAAAACAAACTATATAAGTGTTGGTTGAGACCTGCCCTTGGTAGTGGTTGCCTGTTGTGATGAGATCGATCGCCGGAGATAGTGGATTCCAACGTAAGAGATGTTGAGAGCAAAGATTGGAAATAATCTAGGGTGGACAAATATTTGCACTCTTATATTTCAGTATAAATGAGCAGGTAGTGATGTGAGAAGCAACAAGTTTTGGTCAAAATTATTTAATTGAAGCTGAGAATCAAAACTGAAATAGATTTCACTGATTATGGGGCTATGAAAACCATTTATAGTCAGAAATTAAGCCTTGGAACTCTCAAACATTGACCATTGATTGCAATAAACAACCATGTATTTTTTATAGAATTTAGGCAAATATAACAACACTTCAACCTGTAACATCCAAGTAGTGATTTGTTTTCACCCTAATACTATTGGCTCTAACAGTATGGATGATGATGTCTTTCACTATACACTACATGAAATGAAAGCTGCTAGACATGGATGCGACAACATAGTTACATATGAAACCAAACTAAGATATTATACAATGCACCTAAGAACAACATTGCAGCTGGCATAACACAAAAATCTAGACCTAAACTAATATCATAGTTTCAAAAGATATTATGGCCATTTAGCAGCTAATCTCAAGATCAAGAAACAAGACAAACTAACTGACATCATTCAATTAAGTTCACCTAAACTGATATATCCTCCTCTCACATGATCAAATTAAGAAGATAGACAAATCTACCTATGACACCTTAAACCAATTCTTATACCTCTAAATCTTCCGCATCTTCATCCCTGGACAAATGTAAAGAAGTGTTATCCAAATTAAGGTTACAACGATTGCAAAGTATTGAAACAAGATATTGGATAAATGTTTTCATACTTGCTGCCCATCTTTGCCTCTTCATTTGGAAAAAAGATTTTAGCAGCAGCCTTTGTCAGACGATTCTTTGGGGCCGGGGCTTTTTGCGGAGTCTCCACGACAGCCTCTTCAGTTCTATTTGTTTCAGAAACTCCTCATTTGCAGAAATCTCCTTCCCATCCACTGTCTCAACAGCTTGATCTTTACGCGCAGTCCTTAGAAAAAGTTGACCACTCTGGTTGATCCTTATCTCAAAGGGGATGTTTTGACTGACCTTAGAGTTGATCTCAGGGGGAAGGGTTGCCTCCGTAGGGTAGAATCTCTTCTGGAACATCTCCTCACATGTTGCATTGAAGAACTCTTCTGCTGATCTTCCCATTAGCGTGAGATCTGTTGGTCATGATCATCGTCAATAATCATGAAGACCTTGTAACTGCATAATATAATTGCACACATGCATCGATATCATAAGAGAAAACAACACTCACCCCAAAATGAAGTATGAATTCAAATTAAAATAAAACAAAGCCTCAACTCAAATTTATATCAATGACTACAATTACACGGAGAACACGATCACAAATATTGTATAAAACGCAAAGAAGACTGCACTAAAAAGAGAAAACTTAGTGTTCATATCTCTTCCTGTGTATTAGACATGTCATCTCTTCAAATAACTTACACATCTCAAGCACAAAACACACCCTGAACCTAGAAATTCCACCAAAGGATCGCAACTGTCATTTATTAGGATGTTAATCAAGATTCTACAGATTACGCAAATTTAGTTTCTCACATACGACATCCTCATTACCTAAAGAAACTTCATTTTGAAACATCAAAAGCCATCATCTTTATGATTTTAGCTCCCTTACTGCAGTCTTGGAAACTTAACTTATGATATCAATCGATCCTAAATCCAGCTCTACTAAGAGAAAGTGTATATGAGTTTTCTCTCTCACAAAAGATTACTTCCATGCTAAATTACAAGATAAACATAAACGATAAGAAACAAAACTCACAGATTCAACAACGTCATTACAGAAACAAATCACCTCTTATCAGAGAAGCATCCCGAAAATAAAAAAAAGTAGTCGGCAAACTCATTCTCAATCAGAATAATAAATCAAATCGCCATATCCTTCACCATTTTCAATGAGATAAAAACAAATTGTAAAAGGCCTTCACCTAAAAATAGACAACAAAAGTCCAACCCACACCCAAAAAACCTGGACTGTTAGAGAAAACTCAAAAATAAACACCACAAAAAGTATATTATATACGACAAAGAAAATGAAAGGAGTGAGCCAACTTTACTTTTGTTTGTTCTTGAAAGGACCCAACCCCGATTTAGCTTCCTAAATCGGAATCAAACCCCTTCGAAAACATGAACCAACAAAAATTTTCCGAAATTTGGGCAGAGTTTCGTTACTAGCGTGGAATTACCTTAACCTGCACGCGGAAAATAACACTTCGTCCTATGCCACAAAAAGCAAACCGTGGGCACCAATCCCATCCGGATTTCTCAACATCAATATAATCAACAACAGTAAATAAACTGTACAATGTATATATGTATATCCGTGAAAATCCGCACAACATGTATCAGAATGTATCAGAGCGACCTCTAAAGTAAAACATATACAATATGTACATCAGTAGGCGAAACAAGAACCTACTGGAAAACACAAGTGACTCTGATCACTAGCCTCCAAACCACGACGTGAAACACCAAACCTGAACTGCAAACTGGGCACGGAAACCGAAAAGCCCAGGTGAAAGACAATAAACACGTTAGAGTGAGTGGACGAAGATAAATATCTTTCACCAAGTATATATGTACATATAAAATCATATACGAGTCAAATGCATGAAAATCAAATAGTACGTGAGGAGACATCAGCTACCACTCACGTACAGAGCATGCAACGTAAATGTATCGCGGAATCTCTCATGGACTACCACGCGATAGCACAGTCTGAACCACGGGATCCCAGACCCACACGTGATTCCTAGCCAGAAAGGCCTCGGGTCAGGATATCTGTCCCCCCCGGAGCATACTCGGGGATCAGCCGAGAAGCCAGTGCGTATCGATACCACAACATATACTGAGACTGTACTCTGTGTAAACCAAATCATAAATCTTTTCTATGCACATGCTTAAAACATAATATGTACGTATATGTATATATTCGTATACGTATATTCGTATAAACATAATAGTAAACACATGCTCGTGAAATCATAATCAGTTCGCATGCTCAAGTTCATAAATCATTCATAAAAGACTCGCAGTCAATCTGTGAAAAGAAATGTCCACTCACAAACTCTCGAAATGCGCACACGCTCTAAACTCGTGGTCCGGCGGAAGATCCCTCGCCAGAAGCACGCTCACGATCCAGATCTCGATCTCCTGAATATTCATAAAAACATAACTGATCAATATCGTAATCCACAACACTGTACGGATGCACGGAAACCAACCGTTCCCGGAAATATGCAATACAGTACAAAATGTATAACGGAAATCCCGAAATCCCCACTCGAAATCTTGACTGAAAATCGGCTAACCAAATCAACCCGAAAACCTCCGTACGATAACCAGGGCGTGATTACGAGAAAAATGACATTAATTACATTGAAATCTGAAAAGTTGACTTTTCCTCCACCGTTGACCGCCGTTGACCGCTGCCGCCGCCGGCGGCGCGCCGTCAACGGAGGAATTTCACGGCCAACTTCTCCAGTCCTCTAGGTCTCATCAAGGCGAGCATGTTTCTCTTCTACCACGAAGTCCAAATCCAACCGCAACCCTTCCAAAAACGTGCAAAACCGAACAAAATTCCTTGCCGGAAAACCCAATCGGGTTTCAAGCAAACCTCCACCAAACACCAAACCAAATACATAGGAAGCTTCCTTGGGGAAAGGCGAGGTGAAGCCCTCACCCCTCGGCCTCCAACTCCCACCGGAAAGTCCTCCACCATTAAGGCCGATTTCCGGCGAGGTTAACCAACTCGGGTTCCCCGAAAAACTCATCAATTTTCATCAACACCTATACCAAACAACTCGAAATTGAACAAGGAATCTAGTCATACCTTCCTCGAAGCCAAAAGTGGCCGGAATCCGGTCGCCGGAAAACACCTTCCCGTTTGGGAAACCTCCTTAATCGGTCAAACTGGTCAACTTTCCAAAACGGGAAAGTCAAAGCAATTCCGTGATTTTGCGACTATTTCTCGACTTTTCGATATTTATACACATCCCTCGGGTCAATCAACGGTCCAAAATGAATATACGAAATGATTCGGATAAGCTCGAAACAAACGGATAAACTCGTCGAAACCCGAAACTTCAAATAATCATAAAATATTCCTCGGTTATCGGAAAAATCTTCCGAAACCACCCACGAACTCGAAATCACGTACCCTACAACTTCCGTGAAGACACTCAACTCAAATTCTCGACTGAAAACATAGTCGCGAAACGGATCGACAAACCACACAATATCGCAAAACTGCGACTAAAACCAAATCTCGAGAATCGTGCCAAACACACATCTGATTCTGGTTCGGGTCGTCACAAATCTACCCCCCTTAAAGAAATTTCGACCTCGAAATTTACGTACCTGTCATGTGAACAGATGAGGATACTGCTCCCGCATACGCTGCTCGGTCTCCCAGGTGGCCTCCTCAACTGAGTGGTTCTGCCACAAGACCTTCACCAGCGGAATCACACGGTGGCTCAACTCCTGCTCACGTCGATCAAGAATCTGTACTGGCTCCTCAACATACGATAAGTCCTCTCTAATCGGCAACTGCTGTGGGGCTATCACATGTGAAGGATCTGAGATGTACTTCCGCAACATCGAAACATGGAAGACATCATGCACACGAGCCATCTCAGCCGGTAACTCAAGTCTGTAAGCAACAGCTCCAACCCTCTCCGTAATCTCATACGGACCAATGTACCGCGGTCGAAGCTTGCCACGCTTCCCGAAACGCACAACTCCCATCCACGGAGATAGTTTCAGGAAGACCCAATCACCAACCTCGAACTCTAAACTCTTTCTCCTCACATCCGCGTAACTCTTCTGCCGATCCTGGGCAATCTTCAGTCGATCTCGAATAATCTGAATGTCCTCCATCGTGGTTTTCACCAAATCAGGACCAATGAGCCAACGCTCGCCCACCTCACTCCAACACAATGGAGTGCGACACTGCTTCCCGTACAGAGCCTCGTACGGTGCCATCTCAATACTGGCCTGATAGCTGTTGTTGTAGGCGAACTCGATCAAGTGCAACTGCTGATCCCAGTTTCCACGAAACTGCAATACACACGATCTCAGCATATCCTCAAGAGTCTAAATGGTCCGCTCGGACTGCCCGTCAGTCTGAGGATGAAAAGCTGTACTAAATCGTAGTCTCGTACCCAACGCTCGCTGTAAAGCCTGCCAAAACTCAGAAGTGAACTGACTATCACGGTCAGAAACAATCGACACAGGCACACCATGCAAGCGAACAATCTCGGATAAGTACAACTTGGCCAATCTGCCCACTGAAATCTTCCCTGGAAGTGCAAGAAAGTGTGCAGATTTCGTCAATCGATCAACGATAACCCAAATGCCAGTGTTGCCCGCCGAAGTACGCGGCAACTGATAGACGAAATCCATCGTGATATGCTCCCATTTCCAAACTGGAATCTCAAGTGGCTGTAGTTTCCCTGCAGGTTTCTGCCTTTCCGCCTTCACCTGCTGACAAATCAAACATCGACTCACGTACGCGGCAATCTCCCGCTTCATATTGCGCCACCAATAGTACCCTCGAAGTGTACGAAACATCTTCGTACCTCCGGGATGCATCGCATACGCTGAACTGTGGGCCTCGTCCAGAATCTCCTTCTTTAAGTCCTCGTCTCTGGGTACACATAATCTACCTCTGAACAACAACGTACCGTCGTCGCTCAATCGGAACTCTGTAGGCACACCATTCCGTACCATGGTCTTCTTGCTCAGCAAGTAAGGATCTGAATCCTGTGCCTCCCGTACCTGATCAACCAATACGGGTCGTACCTGAAAGCTAGCCAACAAGGCTCCATCATCATCATAACCAAACACAGCACCCGTAGCCCGTAACTCGGCTAACATCGATACTCTGGCCACACACATGTGAAACAATGAGGCTCCCGATTTCCGGCTAAGTGCATCTGCCACAACATTGGCCTTCCCCGGATGGTACTCGAAAGTGCACTCGTAATCGTTGATCAACTCCATCCATCGACGCTGCCTCATGTTCAGATCCGGCTGTGTCCGCAAGTAAGTGAGACTCTTGTGGTCAGTGAAAATCTTACACTGAGCACCGTGCAGGTAATGTCTCCAACTCTTCAACGCTAACACGATAGCGGCTAACTCCAAATCATGCGTCGGATAGTTGGCCTCGTGCGGTTTCAGCTGTCTGGAACCGTACGCTACAACTCTACCATGCTGCATCAACACACAGCCAAGGCCCAACTTCGACGCGTCGCTATACACAACATACTCACCATTGTCATCTGGTAATGTCAGAACCGGTGCGGTAGTCAATCTCTCCTTCAGGAGCAAATAGCTCTCCTCGCACGCATCAGACCACTCAAACTTGACGCCCTTCTTCGTCAATCTGGTCAGTGGTGTAGCTATCCGGGAGAAATCCTGTACAAACCGTCGGTAATAGCCTGCTAACCCCAAGAAACTCCGGATCTCCGGCACAGTAGTGGGTCGACTCCAATTCAGCACGGCCTCGATCTTGTCAGGATCAACACTAACTCCCTCGGCCGAAATCACGTGGCCCAGAAACTTCACACTATCCAACAAGAACTCACACTTGCTAAACTTTGCGAATAACTGATGATCCCGCAAAGTCCGCAACACCGCCTGTAAATGCTTCTTGTGCTGGCCCACACTCCTCGAATAAATCAAAATGTCATCAATGAATACTATCACGAACTTGTCCAGGAATCGACGAAACACCCGATTCATCAAGTCCATGAAAGCTGCGGGGGCGTTGGTCAACCCAAACGGCATAACCAAAAACTCATAGTGCCCATACCGCGTCCGGAATGCTGTCCTGGCAACATCTGAATCCCGGATCCTCAACTGGTGATACCCGGATCGAAGATCAATCTTCGAAAAGACTGCTGCTCCCTTCAGCTGATCGAACAAGTCGTCAATCCGAGGCAACGGATACTTGTTCCTCACTGTAATCTGATTCAGCTTCCGATAGTCGATGCACAACCGCATGGACCCATCCTTCTTCCGCACAAACAACACTGGAGCACCCCACGGAGAAACACTCGGTCGAATAAATCCCTTATCCAGCAACTCCTGAAGCTGAATCTGCAACTCCCTCAACTCTGCAGGCGCCATCCGGTACGGTGTCTGGGAAATCGGTCCAGTACCCGGCAATAACTCAATGGTAAAATCAATCTCCCGCACAGGGGGTATACCAGGTAACTCCGCTGGAAACACATCCGGAAACTCAGACACAACCTCAATACTACCAAGATCCGGCACTGCAGCTGTAGTGTCCATAACATGGGCTAAGTAAGCAACACAACCCTTCTTCATCAGCCGATCCGCCCTCATCGCGGAAATCAAACACGGTAGGGAAGTGTTCTTCTCGCCACGAAACAATATCTCAGGTAACCCTGGTCGTCGAAACGCGACCTCCTTCCTGTGGCAATCAAACATAGCCCAGTGCGACTCCAAAAAGTCCATACCCAATATCAGATCGAAATCCACAATATCAAGTAATAACAGATCCGCGGCTAAACCATGGCCATCAACAAACACCTCACAATCTCGGTAAACCCAACCGATGCTCACAACCTCACCTGACGGATACAACACTCTCCACAACCCCGGAAGTGGAGATGCAGGTACCGTAGCCAATGATGACAGTCTAAATGATATGAATGAATGTGTGGCACCTGGATCTAGCAATGCAACTACAGGAATACCAAAAACATGTAACGTACCAATAACGACCTCCGGTGATGCTCTGCCCTCACGCATAGTCATAGCATGAACTCTCGCCTGTTCGGCTGGTCGTCCTCGCTGGGGCTGTCCCTGCTGTCGGCCCTGGCCCACAAACTGTGCTGGTCGAGTTCCCGTAGTAGCACCTCGCTCTGCTCCGGAACTCTGGGCCGCCTGTCCATCTCCACCATACTACTGAGGACACGCCCTCGCATAGTGACCCACCTGGCCACAATGATAACAGTTGAGGGTGCCTCGCTGACACGATCCAAAATGATACCTATTGCACAGATTGCACAACGGAGCCTCCCTCGGTGTAGCAGGAGTACCAAATGATCGTCGAGGATGACTGGAACCGCTGGAATCTCCACTAACATGTGGTCGCTGCGGTCGATCTCTCCTCCCTCTCTGTCTCCACCTAGGTACACTAGCTGGTGGTCGATAAGATCCACCGCCTGAAGATGAAGCTGAACCGGAAGTATCAGAACTCAGCCTCTTCGAAGGCCCCTGACTCGGTCCACCTTCCTCAAAACGTCTCGGCTGGTACCTCTGCTGTCTCTCCTGCTCAATATCCTCGCCTCGGAGAGCTGCACTGACAAACTCATCAAAGTTGTTCCTCGGCATCGTAGTCAACGTCGCCTTGATGTTCAGATTCAATCCCAGCTCAAACCTACGACACTTGGCTTCCTCTGTAGCCACCATATCCCGCGCAAAACGAGACAAACGAGTAAACCGATCCCGATACTCAAGTACAGACAAACTGCCCTGCCTCAAGTTTGTGAACTCCTCGTACTTGCGCTGCTGGGTAGCCTGATTAAAATACCTCCGCATAAACAGATCACGGAACAATGTCCACGGAGTATCCACAGGAACTCTGTCAGTGCTGACCCACCAAAAGTATGCATCACCCTCAAGTAAACCAACTGCGGATACTGTCATCTGCTCAGGTGTAAACTGCAGACGCTCACAAACACGCTCAATCTGAACCAACCATGCCTCGCATATCTCAGGATCAACTGAACCCGAAAACACAGTAGCACCCGCAGTGCGAGCCTTGACCACGGGGTCAAAACGCTCCTCCAAACGCAGCACTCGCATAAGCAAGTCGCGCGTTCGGCGATCCTCATCAGGATCATCATCCCGATCAACACGGGGACCACGTCGAGGAGGCATCCTACTGATACAAGACAAGCATTAGACACAAGCAGAAAGAACGTAATCATGAAACCGCAGATATTTGAGGACACACAACACCCGAAGTATTGATGAGTACCGCTGGCCAGTCGGGTCATCACTCCAGCCATGCTGTATCAACTCAAATACCCTAAGCGTCACAACTACAAGAGTCTACAGAATCTGACAACCTAATGCTCTGATACCAAGCTGAAAGGACCCAACCCCGATTTAGCTTCCTAAATCGGAATCAAACCCCTTCGAAAACATGAACCAACAAAAATTTTCCGAAATTTGGGCAGAGTTTCGTTACTAGCGTGGAATTACCTTAACCTGCACGCGGAAAATAACACTTCGTCCTATGCCACAAAAAGCAAACCGTGGGCACCAATCCCATCCGGATTTCTCAACATCAATATAATCAACAACAGTAAATAAACTGTACAATGTATATATGTATATCCGTGAAAATCCGCACAACATGTATCAGAATGTATCAGAGCGACCTCTAAAGTAAAACATATACAATATGTACATCAGTAGGCGAAACAAGAACCTACTGGAAAACACAAGTGACTCTGATCACTAGCCTCCAAACCACGACGTGAAACACCAAACCTGAACTGCAAACTGGGCACGGAAACCGAAAAGCCCAGGTGAAAGACAATAAACACGTTAGAGTGAGTGGACGAAGATAAATATCTTTCACCAAGTATATATGTACATATAAAATCATATGCGAGTCAAATGCATGAAAATCAAATAGTACGTGAGGAGACATCAGCTACCACTCACGTACAGAGCATGCAACGTAAATGTATCGCGGAATCTCTCATGGACTACCACGCAATAGCACAGTCTGAACCACGGGATCCCAGACCCACACGTGATTCCTAGCCAGAAAGGCCTCGGGTCAGGATATCTGTCCCCCCCGGAGCATACTCGGGGATCAGCCGAGAAGCCAGTGTGTATCGATACCACAACATATACTGAGACTGTACTCTGTGTAAACCAAATCATAAATCTTTTCTATGCACATGCTTAAAACATAATATGTACGTATATGTATATATTCGTATACGTATATTCGTATAAACATAATAGTAAACACATGCTCGTGAAATCATAATCAGTTCGCATGCTCAAGTTCATAAATCATTCATAAAAGACTCGCAGTCAATCTGTGAAAAGAAATGTCCACTCACAAACTCTCGAAATGCGCACACGCTCTAAACTCGTGGTCCGGCAGAAGATCCCTCGCCAGAAGCACGCTCACGATCCAGATCTCGATCTCCTGAATATTCATAAAAACATAACTGATCAATATCGTAATCCACAACACTGTACGGATGCACGGAAACCAACCGTTCCTGGAAATATGCAATACAGTACAAAATGTATAACGGAAATCCCGAAATCCCCACTCGAAATCTTGACTGAAAATCGGCTAACCAAATCAACCCGAAAACCTCCGTACGATAACCAGGGCGTGATTATGAGAAAAATGACATTAATTACATTGAAATCTGAAATGTTGACTTTTCCTCCACCGTTGACCGCCGTTGACCGCCGCCGCCGGCGGCGGCGCGCCGTCAACGGAGGAATTTCACGACCAACTTCTCCAGTCCTCTAGGTCTCATCAAGGCGAGCATGTTTCTCTTGTACCACGAAGTCCAAATCCAACCGCAACCCTTCCAAAAACGTGCAAAACCGAACAAAATTCCTTGCCGGAAAACCCAATCGGGTTTCAAGCAAACCTCCACCAAACACCAAACCAAATACATAGGAAGCTTCCTTGGGGCAAGGCGAGGTGAAGCCCTCACCCCTCGGCCTCCAACTCCCACCGGAAAGTCCTCCACCATTAAGGCCGATTTCCGGCGAGGTTAACCAACTCGGGTTCCCCGAAAAACTCATCAATTTTCATCAACACCTATACCAAACAACTCGAAATTGAACAAGGAATCTAGTCATACCTTCCTCGAAGCCCAAAGTGGCCGGAATCCGGTCGCCGGAAAACACCATCCCGTTTGGGAAACCTCCTTAATCGGTCAAACTGGTCAACTTTCCAAAACGGGAAAGTCAAAGCAATTCCGTGATTTTGCGACTATTTCTCGACTTTTCGATATTTATACACATCCCTCGGGTCAATCAACGGTCCAAAATGAATATACGAAATGATTCGGATAAGCTCGAAACAAACGGATAAACTCGTCGAAACCCGAAACTTCAAATAATCATAAAATATTCCTCGGTTATCGGAAAAATCTTCCGAAATCACCCACGAACTCGAAATCACGTACCCTACAACTTCCGTGAAGACACTCAACTCAAATTCTCGACTGAAAACATAGTCGCGAAACGGATCGACAAACCACACAATATCGCAAAACTGCGACTAAAACCAAATCTCGAGAATCGTGCCAAACACACATCTGATTCTGGTTCGGGTCGTCACAGTTCTTGCCATGAGCTTGACAATAATATCCATCTTCAGCCTCTTCGCTCTTAAACATGACCTTGTAGCACATGTCTGAGGACAGGAGTTGTACAACCATCCTTTTTCTGCGAAAAGACTTGCCACAACAACAGCATAATGCACTGACTTGGGCTAAAACATAAATTTAATTGATTAAAATCATGTACTTATATATAAGGGTTGTCACAGATTATACGCTGGACAAAAAAAAAAGCATAGAACATAGACAAAGAATTGTTATTTAAATGCATAAATTTTTGTCGCACTAAATATCTTAATTAAAGGATAAGCTGCATCATTCATACCATGTGGATTGTAGGATTTAGCATCTTCAGCTTAGTGATAGTTCTCTTGTCTTCTTCATTGATCTCCCTTGACAATGCCAGGTTTAAGTATGCACCAGAGACCATCACCTTGTCACCAACTCTTGAGAATCTGAAATAAAAAAAATGTTCAAGATCAGAAGATAATGTCACTGTTAAAATTATGAAGATGATATTTTTCATTGCATAATCATAATCACTAATTATAAACTATCATACTTACTCAGATCTATATCGTTGTGTCTGTTTGATTTTTGGATTTAGGACAATGCAAGTATGACCTATGCTGGATGCCCCTACACGTTCTGCATAAACATTAAAAATCAAATTAAAATATAAAGATCTGATGTCTAATTGCATACACAGATCATACACAACAAAGGATCGTTGATCACCTTTGAAAATTTGATATGGTACTAAAATATGCTATGGTTGATCAAATTTACAGGCTACTGATATATATATGCATGAAAGGACCCAACCCCAATTTAATTGCCTAAACTGAAATTAGGCCCAAATGACATCACAACTTACACAAAATTTTGCCAGAGTTTACTTTATAAAACCTACAAACCAAAAACCTGCAAGAAGATTACACTTCACAGATAAATTCTTAGGCCCACGATTGTCCATCCGGATTTCTCAAAATCCATATATATAGTAAAACTCAAGAATTACAAGAAATCCAGAAAATATTCAAGAGTATAACTCAAATTGAACAACACTACACAAGTATTCAGAGCGACTTCTAATTACAAATATACAAGACTAGCAGGTTACATCAGGAACCTACTAGAAGGAAAGTGTGATTTCAACTCTAGGTCTCCTGCGATGGCGTGCTACCAAGGGAAAGATACTGCAATCTGGGCGGCGAAAACCGAAAATCCCAGAGAAAAACATATAAATAATAAAACCATTAGAGTGAGTGGACGTAAATCATAATATGCCGCATAAATTAATCCAACATGCTTTTCACAATAAATGCACATAAAATCATGCGAGTCAAAACAAACAAGCCTAAGTCAAGTGCTCATAAAGACGTAACTCTCCTGGGTGCTGTGTATGTGGAGGTAGTAACTTGAGTACATTTTCCTCAAAGTTACAACATGCCCGGGTTAAGTGCTCATAAAGACATAACTCTTCTAGGTATTGTGAATCACGGATGAGGTTCTCATATAGACGTAACCCTCCCGGAGTATCTCAGGGATCAGCCGAGAGGCCATAGCATCGATGCATCAAATATCCATACTCAATGTAAAAACAAATCACATGTGCCTCCAAATAATTGTATGCTCATAAAATGCATACTGGTAAATGCATAATCGTAAAGTATACTCATAGACTCGCAAATCCACTGTGGAAATCAAAGTATGAAAATCAACGTGAGATGAAATGTCCACTCAAAGATAACAGCTAGCCCTGAGGCCTGGCAGAAGATCCCTCACCAAACACTCGATCATGATCACCTGAATAATAGAAATACAATCAATACATATTCCATTTCAACATATGGAGCAAATACGTCAAGAACCCCGCATTCTCGAAAAGCGTATTGCTCGAAATATCGTCGAGGATAACAAAATTCTCAAAATACACCCATCCAACCTTCATCCCAAATTAACACACTCAATTCAACTCGAAAACCTCACAACTATGATCGGGGCGTGATTACGAGCAAAACGACACAAAATTCTCGGAAAAACCTCAAAAGTCAACTCCTTGCCAGAGATCCGCCGTTGACCGTCGCCGCTGCCGCGTCAACGGTGACCAAATTCGGTGAACCATACCTCAAAATGTTCCTCTCCTCAAGCCCAATCAAACCCCCAAAAGCACAAGTCCCAATAACCACCACCGTGGCCAGAATTTCCCTTGAAATTCCAAGACCGAAACCAATTCAGGCAACCCCTACAGGCTACCCCAAAAACCTCCTTATCCAAAATTAACTTCCCATAAATCTTCAAGGGGTTGAGGGGAACCAAACCCCCCACACCCGCCACGCCAAACCTCGCCAGAAACTGCCACCCGTTTCTGGAGAAATCCATAAACTTCATCGAGTTCAAACTGCCTCAAAACTCAACCAAATTTCACAAATGAATACATGAATCAATAGCAAATCACGAGATATTTCTAACCATAATAAGAACACAGTCGGAGGTGGCCGGAATCGTCGGGTCTGACGGCAAAAACAAACCGGGTCGGTGGAGCTCAAATGGGTCAACTCGGTGCAAATGTGTGATTTTCCAATTTTTACGACTATTCGATATTTATACGTCGCGAACCGACCAAACCCACGACTCGGATAACTCCAACACAATCGGATAAGTACGACTAACTTGACGATAATTTCAAATATTCATTTTATATTCTTCGATTATCCGAAAAATCCTCTGAAACCTCACACGAGATCAAAATCAAACCGTCTACAATTTCCGCGAAGGAACTCAAACCAAATTCATATTCGATAATTTAGTCGTTAATAAACCACATATGTGCAACCAACTAGCGATAATCACATGTCGTGCCGATAATTATATACTCAAAGTTCGGGTCGTTACAAATCTACCCCCCTAACAAAAATTTCGTCCTCGAAATTTAGATACCTGCTAACTGAAGAGGTATGGATACTGCTCACGCATATGCTGCTTGGTCTCCTATGTAGCCTCTTTAACTGAATGGTTCCGCCATAAAACTTTCACAAGAGGAATAGTTCTGTGCTGCAACTCTTGGACCTTCCAATCGAGAATCTGGACTGGTTCATCCACATAAGTCAAATCCTCCCGAATAGGAATTGAAGCTGATACGGTGCTAATACATGACATTGATTTAAAATGTATTTCCACAACATAGACACATGGAACACATAATGTACCCTGGCCATCTCAAAAGGTAATGCCAACCTGTGCGCCACAGCACCAACACGCTCAATGATCTCATATGAGCCAACATAACACGGACGAAGTTTACCGCGCTTCGCGAAACAAACAACACCCTTCCAAGGAGAAAGTTTCAGGAAAACCCAATCACCAACCTCAAACATAAGATCTTTCCGTCTCACATCAGCATAACCCTTCTGTCGATCCTGTGCAGCCTTCAATATGTCCCGAATAACTTGAACATCTTCCGTGGTGCTTTTCACCAACTCAGGACCAAGAAGCCATTTCTCTCTAACTTCACTCCAACACAATGGAGTTCAACACTGTTTGCCATACAAAGCTTCATAATGTGCCATACCAATGCTAGCCTAATAGCTGTTATTATACGCAAACTCAATCAAATGAAGTTGTTGATCCCAATTCCTTTTGAACTGTAACACACAACATCGTAACATATCCTCCAGAGTTTGAATAGTCCTCTCTGACTGACCATCTGTCTGAGGATGACAAGTTGTGCTGAAGTGTAGTCTAGTCCCCAATGCTCTCTGTAATGCCTGCCAAAATTATGAAGTAAACTGACTATCCCGATCAGAAACTATAGACACAGGACACAGGCACACCATGTGAAAGGACCCAACCCCGATTTAGTTTCCTAAACAAGAATCAAACCCCTTCTCAAAACACAAACCAACAAACACCATAAAAATTTCGGCAGAGTAACGCTACTAACGCTGAATTGCCTTTACCTGCACCCAGAAAATAACACTTCATCCTATGCCACAAAAACCAAACCATGGGCACCAATCCCATCCGGATTTCTCAATATCATATCAATAATAATAAACAGTAAACAAAACTGTATTATATAGAAAATCATGTATCAGTATCGTATCAGAGCGACTTCTAGTGTATATATACAAAAATATACAGCAGTAGGCAAAACAAGAACCTACTGGAAAAGAAAAGTAGCTCGAACAACTAGCGTGAGAGACCAGAATCGGAACTACAAACTGGGTACAGAAACCGAAAAACCCAGGGAAAAGGCAATAAAAATGTTAGAGGGAGTGGACGAAAATAAACATATGCCTTTCACCAATTTCATATACAATAAACAAGTATAGCGAGTTCCGAAAATATATATGGAGGTGCCAGGCGAATCTCTCAAGCCCGACGGTCACGCGAATCTCTCAAGCCCGACGGTGATAGGCCAGGGGAATCTCTCAACCCCGGCGGCATAACAGGGGAATCTCTCAACCTTGCCCTAAGGAATCTCTCAACACTGGTCCAGAGCAATCTCTCAACTCTGGTCAGACTACCGGTGATCAGCCGAGTAGCTGAAGCATCGATGCAAGTAGGCCATCACCATAAAAATATAAATTAATACTTCCAAAAATAATAAATAAGCTCAACACCGTATATAAACAAATACGGAAAATAATGAACTCACACGACAATGAAAATATAAAACTGTCCACTCACAGGTAAGCAAAGTGCGCACTCGCGCTAATCACGTGGTCCGGTGGAAGATCCCTTGCCCGAAGCACGATCTCGATCCCCTGAATAAGCATAAAATATAACTGATCAAAATCATAGCTCACAATACTGTACCACAACTCGGAAACCAACTGTTCCGGGAAACGAATAACTGATACAAAAAAATAATTAACGAAATTTCCGAAATCTCCACTCAAACCCTCGACTGAAAATCCGGTACCCAAATCAACTCGAAAACCTCAAGGCGACGATCGGGGCGCGAATACGAGCGAAATGACATATAACTCGACACATTTCCAAAAAAGTCAACAGTCGCCGGAGCTCTACCGTTGACCCAGGGGCGCGCCGTTAATCGGAGAGATTTTTCGGCGGCCAAGCTCACTGAAGCTTCATCTCAACGAGCCCAACACATCTCTCTTCTGAGGCAAGGACCAATTCCGGCCACACATGCCAGTAATCAGCTCGAAACCCACGGTGATCCTCCACCTCCGGCGAAACTGCTCGCCATCGATCCACCGCCTACTGTGCATGGCAGCCTTCGAGACCTCTCCCAAAAGCACCACCGTGGCCCTACGAACAGAATCCCCCAACTTCCCGATCACCACCGTGGCCGAAGCACCTCCGTCTACCAAACCCGATTCCGGCAAGATTTTCCCCATTTTCAATTCAACATTTCTCCCTCAATTCACAAGGAGAACATTTTACCTTCCAAAGTTGTGGCCTAAAACGGCCGGAATCGGCCAGTCCACCGGAGAAATCCAAACGGTCAAAATTTCTCCAAGGGTCAACGGTGGTCAACGCCTCCAACTCGGTCAACGCCGGTCAAACTTCCCGAACAGTGTTTTCCATAATTTTTTGACTATTTCCGCTATTTATACTCGCGTCTCGGGACGATCGACAATCCAAAACGGATAACCATTACGATTCGGATAAACTCAATACGAACGGATAAACTAGACGAAATTCTGCATCTTCAAATATTCATATTATATTCCTCGGTCGCCGAAATAATCATCCGGAACTGCCCACAAACTCGAAATCATGTGTACAACAACTCTTGAGAAGAGACTCAGTTCAAATTCTCGGACGATAATTAAGTCATGATTAAAACCGGTAAATCAATCAATTATCAGAAAACAATGATTTTACGCTAACTCGTGAATTAAGCTGATTACACTACTGATTCTGTTCCGGGTCATCACAAATCTACCCCCCGTAAAAAAAATTTGACCTCTAAATTTACGTACCTGTCAAGTGAAAAGATGAGGATACTGCTCCCGCATATGCAGCTCAGTCTCCCAGGTGGCCTCCTCAACCGAGTTATTCTGCCATAAGACCTTCACCAGCGGTATAACACGGTGCCTCAATTCCTGCTCACGCCAATCGAGAATCTGTACCGGCTCCTCCACATACGTAATATCCTCTCGGATAGGTAGCTGATGTGACGCTAGCACATGCGACGGATCTGGGATATACTTCCGCAACATCGAAACGTGGAAAACATCATGAACACGAGCCATCTCAGTTGGTAACTCAAGTCTGTAAGCCACAGCTCCAACCCTCTCGGTAATCTCGAACAGACCAATGTACCGTGGTCGAAGCTTGCCACGCTTCCTGAAACGCACAAGTCCCCTCCACGGAGATAGTTTCAGGAAGACACAATCGCCCATATCGAATTCGATAGTCTTTCTCCTCACGTCCGCATAACTCTTCTGGCGATCCTGGGCAATCTTCGATCTGTCCCGGATAATCTGGACGTCCTCCATGGTGCTCTTCACCAGATCAAGGCCAATAAGCCATCGCTCTCCCACCTCACTCCAACACAAAGGAGTGCGGCACTGCCTCCCATACAGGGCCTCGTACGGGACCATCTCGATACTGGCCTGATAGCTGTTGTTGTAGGCGAACTGTATCAAATGCAGTTGCTGGTCCCAATTTCCTCGAAACTGCAAAATGCATCGCAACATATCCTCAAGAGTCTGTATAGTCCGCTCAGATTGCCCCTCAGTCTGAGGATGAAAAGCTGTACTGAAACGCAATCTCTTGCCCATGGCTCGCTACAATGCCTGCCAGAACTCGGAAGTAAACTGACTGTCTCAGTCAGAAACAATAGATACAGGCACCCCGTGCAATCCAATGATTTCCGACAAATACAGCTTAGCCAATCTACCCACTGAAATCTTCCCCGGAAGTGCGAGAAAATGAGCAGATTTCGTCAGTCGATCCACGATAACCCAAATACCAGTATTACCTGCCGAAGTACGCGGCAACTGATACACGAAATCCATGGTAATGTGTTCCCACTTCCAAACCGGAATCTCCAGGGGTTGCAACTTTCCCGCAGGGTTCTGCTTCTCCACTTTAACCTGCTGGAAGATCAAACATCGGCTCACATATGCGGCAATCTCCCACTTCATATTGCGCTACCAGTAATACGCTCGAACTGTACGAAACATCTTCGTACCACCGGGATGCATCACATACACCGAACAATGAGCCTCGTCTAAAATCTCTTTCTTCAGGCTCTCGTATCTAGGTACGCACAATCTGCCTCCAAATAACAACGCACCGTTGTCACTCAACCGAAACTTCGTTGGCACACCATTCTGTATCATGGTCTTCTGGTCCAACAGGTAGGAATATGAATCCTGAGCTTCTCAAACATGATCAACCAACACTGGTCGAACCTCGAAACTGGCCAACAAAGCTCCCTCATCGTCCCACTCGAACTCGGCTCCCGTAGCCCGAAGTCGGCTAACATAGACACTCTGGCCACACACACATGAAACAACGAACCTCCGGATTTCCGACTAAGTGCATCGGCAACAACATTAGCCTTCCTTAGATGGTACTCGAAAGTGCAATCGTAGTCGTTGATCAACTCCATCCACCTGTGCTACATCATATTCAAGTCTGGCTGCGTCCGCAAATAGGTGAGACTTTTGTGATCAGTGTAGATCTTGCACTGAGCTCCGTATAGGTAATGTCTCCAGCTCTTCAATGCTAACACAATAGCGGCCAACTCCAAATCATGGGTCGGATAATTGACCTCATGAGGTTTCAGCTGCCTGGAACCGCAGGCCACAACTTTGCCATGCTACATCAGCACACAACCAAGTCTCAAGTTCGATGCATCACTGTAAACCACGAACTCACTGCTGTCGTCTGGTAAAGTCAGAACCGGTGCAGTAGTCAACTTTTCCTTCAGGAGTAAGTAACTCTCCTCACATGCATCGGGCCACTCGAACTTGACGCCTTTCTTCGTCAGTCTGGTTAGTGGAGTAGCAATCCGAGAAAAATCCTGCACAAAGCGCCGGTAGTAGCCTGCCAAACCCAAGAAACTCCGGATCTCCGGTACGGTGGTAGGTCTATTCCAATTCAACACGGCCTCGATCTTGTCAGGAACTACGCTGACTCCCTCAGCTGATATGACATGGCCCAGAAACTTCACACTGTCCAACCAAAACTCGCACTTGCTGAACTTCGCAAACAACTGATTATCCTGCAAAGTCTGCAAATTAAAACCACTCGCAAATGCTTCTTGTGCTGGCCCACACTCTTGGAATAAATCATGATGTCATCGATGAACACAATCACAAACTTGTCCAGAAACCGTCTGAACACTCGATTCATTAAGTCCATAAAGGCTGCGGGGGCGTTGGTCAACCCAAACGGCATCACCAAGAACGCGTAATGCATGTACCGCGATCTGAAAGTTGTCCTGGGAACATCTGACTCTCGGATCCTCAGTTGATGATATCCGGACTTGAGATCAATCTTCGAAAAGACTGAAGCTCCCTTGAGCAGATCAAACAAATCGTCAATCCGCGGCAACCGAGACTTGTTCTTCACAGTGACCTGATTCAGCTTCCGATAATCCATGCACAACCGCATGGATCCATCCTTCTTCCGCACAAACAAAACCGGGGCACCCTACGGCAATACACTGGGTCAAATGAAACCCTTCTCCAGCAACTCCTGAAGTTGAATCTGTAGCTCTTTCAACTTCGCTGGCGCCATACGATACGGTGCCTGTGCTATAGGTCCAGTGTCCGGCAATAGCTCAATGGTGAAATCAATCTCCCAAATTGGATGTATACCCGGAAAAACATCTGGAAACTCGGAAACTACCTCGATATCACCAATGTCCGGCACAGTAGCCGTGGTGTCCACAACATGAGCTAAGTAAGCAACACACCCCTTTTTCATCATCTGATCCGCCTTCATTGCAGAAATCATACATGGCAATGAAGTACTCTGTTCACCGCGAAACAATATCTCGGGAAAGCCTGGTCGTCAAAACGCAACCTCCTTCTTGTGACAATCGAACATGGCCCAATGTGTCTCCAAGAAGTCTATACCCAAGATCAAATCAAAGTCGACGATATCCAGTAATAACAAATCCGCGGCTAAACCATGGCCTCCAATAAAAATCTCACAGTCTCGGTACACCCAGCCAATACTCACAATCTCACCGGACGGATACAACACTCTCCACACCCCGGAAGTGGAGACGCAGGTACAGTAGCTAAAGATGATAGTCTATATGACATAAATGAATGCGTAGCACCTAGATCTAACAATGTAAGTACTGGATAACTGAAAACATGCTACGTACCGTTAACAACCTTTGGTGAAGCTCTGGCCTCACGCAAAGTCATGGCATGAACCCTAGCCTGCCCGCTTGGTCGTCCACGCTGAAGCTGTCCCTGCTGTCCACCCTGGCCCACAAACTGCACTGGTTGACCTCCCGAAGTGGCATCTCACTCTCCTCTGGAACTCTGGGCCGCCTGTCTACCAGTACTATCAAGTTGGAAACACTCTCTCTCATAGTGACCCACCTGGCCACAACGAAAACAAGTAACAGGACCCCACTGACATGGACCAACATGGTGTCTGCTGCAGAGACTACACAACAGGTACTCCCTGGGTACGGCAAAAGAGCCACCGTACCGGTACGCCGAGGATAACTGGAACCGCTAGAACCCCCACTAGACTATGGTCACTGCGGTCGATCTCTCCTCCATCTCTGCCTCTGTCTCGGTGCACTAGCTAGTGGTCGATATGGTCCACTGCCCGAGGATGAAGCCAAACCAGAAGTATCAGAACTCAGCCTCTTAGAAGGCCCTTGACTCAGTCCACCCTCCTCAAACCGTCTAGGATGGTATCTCATTTGCCTTTCCTTCTCGATATCCTCACCTCAGAGTGCTGCACTGACAAACTCATCAAAGTTGTTCCGAGGCATTGTAGTCAGAGTCCCCTTGATGTTCAAGTTCAAACCCACCTCAAATCTGCGGCACTTGGCTTCCTTAGTAGCCACCATGTCACGCGAAAACCGAGATAAGCGGGTAAATCTGTCCCGATACTCAAGTACAGACAAACTGCCCTGCCTCAAGTTCGTAAACTCCTCATACTTTCGCTGCTGGGTAGCCTGATTAAAGTATCTCCGCATGAACAAATCCCGAAACAAAGTCCATGGAGTATCAACTGGAACTCTATCGGTGCTAACCTACCAGAAGTATGCATCTAACTTAAGTAACCCAACAGCTGCCACTGTCATCTGCTCAGGGGTGAAACGCAGACGCTCACAAACTTGTTCAACCTGAACCAACCATGCCTCGCAAATCTCTGGATCAGCTGAACCCGAAAAGATAGTCGCACCAGCAGTACGAGATTTGACCACAGGGTCAATACGCTCTTCTAAACGCAGCACTCGCATCAGTAAGTCGTGCGTCTGACGATTCATATCAGGATCCACTTCTCGATCAACAGGGGACCACGTCGAGGAGGCATCCTACTGATATAAAACAAGCATTAGGTACAAGCATAAGGAACGTAATCATGAGACCTCAGATATTTGAGAACACACAAAACCCGAAGCATTGATGAGTACCGCTGGCCTGTAGGGTCATCGTTCCAGACATGGTGTACAAACTCAAATATACTAAGCGTCACAACTACAAGAGTCTACAGAATCTGACAACCTAATGCTCTGATACCAAGCTGAAAGGACCCAACCCCGATTTAGTTTCCTAAACCAGAATCAAACCCCTTCTAAAAACACGAACCAACAAAAACCATAAAAGTTTCGGCAGAGTAATGCTACTAACGCGGAATTGTCTCTACCTGCACCCAGAAAATAACACTTCATCCTATGCCACAAAAGTCAAACCGTGGGCACCAATCCCATCCGGATTTCTCAATATCATATCAATAATAATAAACAGTAAACAAAACTGTATTATATAGAAAATCCAGGAAAAACCACATAAAATATGTATCAGTATCGTATCAGAGCGACCTCTAGTGTATATATACAAAAATATATAGCTGATCTACACATTTTATGCTTGGTTATTAATGTCTTTCACTCTATATTTAACTTTGTTTTATGCTTAATAAATATGTTTCCAACTTACTTTATGTTTTTAGGTAGAAATAAAGGAGGAAATAATAAATGAGGCGTTTCGGAGCTAGAAGTTGGCTAAGGAGAAAAGTTCCTAATTCCAGAGAAGAAATGGTCCGAGAAATGGTCTTCAAAATGGTTACTAAAATGCTTTCCCACATGGTGTCAAGAATTGAAGACCAAAAGCATGTCCAAAGAAGCCCAAAGAAAGAAGATGGATTAAAATGAATTATCAGAAATCCGCCTTTGTACATCAGCCCACTTCGAAAAGACCACTGTGAACAGATCCGAATGAATCTAGACACGGTTAGCATATGGTTGGAAAGATCTAGAAGTGTAGTTTCCAACGCAACTAGAATCAAATGATGTGGAGTCCTAGAACGAGAGAAATGTTTGTTTTAGTAGAGAAGGGTCAGGTTACCCGAGTGGAGTAGTTAGAGTTCTAAAATGAGTCGAACTAGGCTTTGCTTGGCCTATATAAAAGAGGGCTTGACTAGGGTTTTAGGATCACACATCATAGACAACAAAGCTCTGCCCAAAACACCTCCCAAGTCGTCCTAAGCCTAATTCCCTCCAAGGCCGAAGCTCCCTCCTCACGGATCAAGAATAATCGGCGCTCTTCGTCTTGTTCTTGAGAATCCATCCACTTGAGGCGTTGTTAGTGCTCTTCACAAACTCCAAAAGTGTAACCATAAACCTTCTATCTCATCTTTTGTCTTGTAAAGAATTCGGTTTATGACTTGTGATTTGTTTAATAAAGGCTATATGTTTTTACTTATGTTACCTTCCATGTGTTCTTAGTTTTTGGTCTTTGCTTGCATGCATGCTTGTATGCTTAAAGCTTCTTAATGTGTTGGGTGATACGCTCTTCGTTCCTCTCTAGCATGTTTTGTATGAATCTTAGATAAATTAAGGTGTAGGCGCTCTTCGTCGCACTCTTAAAAGCATGTGTATAAATTGCAGGTTGAAAGGTAAGAATTTCGTTGATACTGGGTAACTGAAGCATGAAAACGGTGGAGGTAGACATAATGTTATGATCACGTGTACATAGTAGAATTAGGTTTAAATTTCGTAGGTTCACTACCACATTTTAACTCAGCCGACAATGGATTTTAACATTACCGGCGATTTTTGCCGGAAAAATCGCTGGTAATGTCTTTTTTTTTCTTTTTTTTAACATTGCCGGCGATTTTTCCGGCAAATCGCCGGCAATGTCCCGCCGGTAATAAAAAAAAAACACATTGCCGGCGACTACATTTAAGTCGCCGGTAATGTCTTTTCTTTTTTTTAACATTACCGGCGACTTAAATGTAAGTCGCCGGTAATTTATTTTTTATTTTTTAATTACCGGCGGAACATTACCGGCGACTTACATTTAAGTCGCTGGTAATGTTAAAAAAAAAAAAAGACATTACCGGCAATTTTTCCGGCAAAAATCGCCGGTAATGTTAAAAAACATGGCCAGCGATTTAAAAATCGCCGGCAATGGGTTAAAATATGGTAGTGGTTATTAGTTAAACAAACCAAATCTCGCACCCCCATAAACAAACCTAGCATAGTTATGCATGCACCCTCAATCCCCGGTTAAGAACGATCCCTATTTACCAATGCTACATCTACTAAAAAGGGTTTTAATTGACTCATTGTTGTTGAGTGTTAAGTGTTAATTTAGTACTTAGTAATGGTGAGTATTTTCTTTTGTGTGATGTTTGTGTACTTATGTTTGTGCTTTGTTTTTGTTTCATTTTTGGCTTAGTATCTTGTTTTTCTTGTGTATTCTTTTGATACTAACACTTGGTCTTTGGTGGATGCTCAGATTTATGAATGACCAGACCAACTCCACGTGAAGTTCAACTTCGTAATCGCAATGTGATCATTTCTAACAACGCGGTGGAAGACCTTGATCGACCTATTGTTGAGGACGAAGTTGACTCGCCTAGATCCCGGCACTCCGAGGATTTGGTAACAGAAGGAGAACAAGAACAAGAGCACGTACCAATGGCCAACGCAAACAATGCTCAACAATCACTTCGCCAACGCACTTGTTCTACTGATTGGAGTGCCAGCCCCTCATGCATCAGATTTCCGGAACCTCAAGAGTAGAAGAAGGACATTGAGCTGAAGAGCGGATTTCTCCATCGCCTACCTATGTTTCAAGGGATGGCGCATGAAGATCCTAATATGCATTTAAGGCAATTCCAGTTTGTGTGCGCAAGTATAAAGCCAGCGAATGCTGATGAAGAACTCTTGAAACTCAAGGCGTTTCCTTTCACCTTGAAAGAGAGAGCACAAACTTCGCTTATGGAACTCTGATTCACATCTTTTCAAGCATTTAATTAAACACTTAATCAAACACGAATACAATTAAAACCCTTCTTTGTTGATGTAGCATTGATAAGTAGGGATCGTTCTTAACCGGGGATTGAGGGTGCATGCATAACTATGCTAGGTTTGGTTTATGGGGTGCAAGGTTTGTTTTTACTAATTTTCCTACAAGATAAAATCTAAATCTACTATTTACATGTGATCATCTCAATTTTTCACTCAACTCTTTACACTAAGTCATATTATATGCAACCTAAAAGTATCTAAGTCTTTAGCTCACATGTGATTCGTTTTCATGCTTCGGGAATTTTTCCTATGACATATCTATCAACTTGACAAGGAATTTTCCTTCGACTTAGTTGATGCACTAAGCACACATGCTTTGCTAAAAGAAATAAACATAAGGTTAGATTACACAACATATTCGAATAGTGTTTAACCAAAATACAATCATCCAATCCATAAAAAACCGAAGATAAATACAAGGAAATAGTAGAAGGAATCATGTTACACTTTTTGTAAGGGACTTTGCCCTCTACAAGAGTTATGCGACGACCCTTCAATGGAGATGGATGCACAGAGCCCTCAAGGAATTTGCCTTCGAGTTGCGTCGGTGATGGAGATGATTTGTGACGATGGAGGAGGCGGATCCTTGTAGACCTTCGTCTTTGGGAGGAGAGGGAAAGTGTTTTGGCAGAGATTTTGCTAGTAAATTCAGAGATCCCTCATGAAAGAGTCGAGCTCCCCTTTATATAGAAGAAGATTAGGAAACTACCCACCTTCTAAAATCTGTCAAATCTGACCCTTCTGTATTAAAAACTACTTTTCGGACGTTACACAATTTAAATGGTGTGATTCTTTCGGCACTAGAAAATAGACTTTCAGGGCTTTCTAGCTATGCATCATTTGTGCCAGAATTCCTCCTGACACGCTATCAGCGGCCATTTTAAGTTGGTTGTTAGGCAGAATGACCTGTACCCACTAAATCCAAGATTTCTGAATATCTACACATTGTAATGGCATGATTCCAGTGGGGTTGGAAACTAGACTTCCATATCTTTCTAAGAATGCCTCACATGTGTCCAAATTCGTTTTCAATTGATTTTGGTGGCCTGTTGAATTGGGCTGATCTGCATCGACAGATTTCCGGATTTCTAACTTTCGGTCCATCTTCTTCTTTTGGGCTTTTTTCTCTCCAATTCTTCCTCAGCCGAAAATACCATATAATTGCACACATTTTGGGCTTTAAATCATATCCATATCATCTTGGAATGGTCTCCACATTTTTGGCCCAAGTATCCTCCATGAATTCGACAAGAACATGATTTCCTAGACCGCGCAGGAGAAATGTCTTCATCATTTATTTTCCGGAATTAGGAACCTCCTCCTTGGCACGCTTTTAGCTCCAAAACGCCTCATTTATTGTTCCACCTTTATTTTCTACCTAAAAACATAAAATAAGTTAGAAACATATTTACTAAGCTCATAACAAAGCAAAATGCAGAGAGAAAGACATTAATAATCAAGCATAAAATGCGTAGTTCAAACTCCCACCGAATCATATCACCACATTGAAACAACCAGTGGATACTTTCTTAAGCAAGTACTTTCCGGCCTCAAAGATCACTGTTTTGAGGAAGAAGATCACTGGAATTGCACAGGCTGCGGATGAGTCACTACAAGAAAACATCACTTAGACCACGGAAACATAATTGTTCCGTGGTCCAAGTGACACCTGGACGACGGAAATGACTCCGTCGTCCAAGTACCACCTGGACGACGGAGAATACCATCTCCGTCGTCCAGGTGGTCCGCTGGACCACGGAGTCTTATCCGTCCTCCAGGTGGTCACCTGGACGACGGAGATTGTATTTTCCGTCGTCCAGGTGATCACCTGGACCTCGGAGTCTTCTCCGTCCTCCAGGTGATCACCTGGACAACGGACCGACACGCCGTCGTCCGAGTATACGAAACGTGCTTCCACTTAAACGACGTACCGACACCTCCGTCGTCTAAGTGAAGCATTATATAAGCTGATCGAATTCATTCCTGGCCTCGATCTATTCATTCCATTTGAAGAAGAATTGAAGGAGAAGGGAGAAGGAGAAGCTAAGGAGCTAGCTAGCTAGAAGCGAGCTAGGTAGGCCGAGAAGAATCAGGATCGATAACGGATCTCCGCTGACTAGCTAGTTAGCTTAATTAACGTACAGATATCGAGAAGGCCAGCAGGTACGTACGTATACGTACGCAGTTAAAATTTGCTTAATTAATTAATTAATATATATTTAGTGAAAACGTACGTACATATATACATGCAAGGATGTTAGCTGATGTTAGCTATATATATATATATATGTACAGATCGATTAAATTACGTACGTACGTACGTAATTGATGGATCGATGTAGATCGAGTACGTACGTATAATTAAGCGTAAATTTATGGACAAATATATATATATGTAATAATTAATTAATTATAATATTTTGTAGCAGTATGGACAAGAGTTGGATGAAGTTGAAGAATAGATGTGATGTCCGGTATATGGATGGAATTAGCGAATTTGTGAATTTTGCGATAGAACATGGTCAGGGAAAGAAACGTTTCAGGTGTCCGTGTCAGAAATGTCTTAATTGTCAGTATGCGGAGGTTAATGTTATGGTGCAACACCTGTACGAAAATGGTATGATGTGGAGTTACTGTGACGACCCGAACCAGAATCAGGGGTGCGTTTGGCACGATTCTCGAGATTTGAGTTTAGTCGCAGTTTTGCGATATATTGTGGTTTGCCGATTCGATTCGCGACTTGGTTTTCGGTCGAGAATTTGGGTTGAGTGTCTTCACATAAAACGTAGAGTACGTGATTTCGAGTTCGTGGGTGGTTTCGGAAGATTTTTCCGATAGCCGAGGAATATTTATGGTTATTTGAAGTTTAGAGTTCCGACGAGTTTATCCGTTTGTTTCGTGTTTATCCGAATCATCTCGTATTTTCATTTTGGACCGTCGATCGACTCGAGGGACGAGTATAAATATCGAAAAGTCGAAATATAGTCGAGAGTTAGTCGAAAACTTCATTTTGGGCGTTGACCAAACTGGATTTGTGTTGACTTTCCATATTTGGAAAGCTGACCAAGGGACGAAAGGGGAAAGTTTCCCAAACGGGAAGTCATCGCCGGCGACCATTTTTCCGGCCACCTTGAGCTTCGAGGAAGGTATGGTTAGTTTCCTTTGGTGATTTCGAGTACGATGAGGTATGTTGTTTTGAGATTTGAGCTTGTTTTGTATGGACCCGAATCGGGTCGAACTTGTCACCGTCGCCGGAGTCGGTCGGGATGGTTCCGGTGGGTAATTGAGTTTGGGTTGTTGGGGGTTTTAATCCCCATCCCTCAAGGATGCTCCTTGGGTTGCTGTTTTTGAGCGAGGGTGAGTTTGGGATCGAACCCGATTAGATTTTCCGGCAAGGATTTTGGCTCGGTTTTGCACGTTTTTGGAAGGGTTGCGCTTGGAATTGGACTTTGGGGTAGAAGGGAATCTTGCTCGCCTTGACGAGACCTTGAAAATTGGAGAAGTTGGCCGTGAAATTCCACCGTTGACGGCGCGCCGCCGCCGGCGGCGGCGGTCAACGGCCGGAAAAAAGTCAATTTTCAGATTTCGATGTAATTAGTGTTATTTTTCTCGAAATCACGCCCTGATTATCGTACGGAGGTTTTCGAGTTGATTTGGTTAGCCGATTTTCAGTCAAGGTTTCGAGTGGGGATTTCGGGATTTCCGTAATTCATTTTGCACTGCATTTTGTATTTCCGGGAACGGTTGGTTTCCGTGCATCAGTACAGTGTTGTGGATTACGATATTGATCAGTTGTGTTTATATATATATATATATATTCAGGAGATCGAGATCGAGATCGAGATCTGGATCGTGATCGTGCTTCAGGCGAGGGATCTTCCGCCGGACCACGAGTATAGCGCGTGTGCGCATTTCGAGAGTCTGTGAGTGGACATTTCTTTTCACGGAAACCTTGCGAGTCTTTTATATGATTTTCGATGTTGAGCATGTTTTCGAGGTTGTGATTATTATGAGCATATGTTTTACGATTATACGATTATGCTTATACGGATATACGTATACAAGTATACATGCATTTATATGCTGATTATTGCATTTGCATCGAAATGTTTATGATTTGGTTTACACAGAGTACAGTCGTAGTTTATGTGGTTGTATCGATACACACGCATCCCGGCTGATCCCCGAGGGTGCCTACCAGGGGGGATCTGTACCTTGTGCCGATGTAGTTCCGGGTGGGTACAGATGTCTGTTTCTTGTGCCGATGTAGTTCCGGGTGGAAACAGATACCCTGACCTGAGGCCTTTCTGGCTCGAATCACGTGTGGGTCTGGGATCCCGTGATTCGGACTGTACTAGCACGGTGTGTGTCCATGAGCGACCCCGTGAGATTTTTACTTGCATGCTCAGTACACTGGAGGAGTATGAGTTTTACCTCGTGTACTTGTTATTTTTATTTACCTGGACTCGCATATGTTATTTTAAACATATATATTAATTGGTGAAAGACATTTATTCTCGTCCACTCACTCTAACGTGTTTATTGTCTTTCCCCTGGGCTTTTCGGTTTCCGTGCCCAGTTTGCAGTTCAGGTTTGGTGTTTCACGTCGCTGTTTGGAGGCTAGTGATCAGAGTCACCTGTGTTTTCCAGTAGGTTCTTGTTTCTCCTACTGATGTACATATTGTATATGTTTTACTCTAGAGGTCGCTCTGATACATCCTGATACATGTTGTGCGGATTTTCACAGATATACATATATACATAGTACAGTTTATTCATTGTTAATGATTATATTGTTGTTGAGAAATCCGGATGGGATTGGTGCCCACGGTTTGCTTTTTGTGGCATAGGACGAAGTGTTAATTTCCGCGTGCAGGTTATGGTAATTCCACGCTAGTAACGAAACTCTGCCGAAATTTTGAAAATTTTTTGTTGGTTCGTATTTTCGAAAGGGTTTTATTCCGGTTTAGGTAACTGAATCGGGATTGGGTCCTTTTAGCTTGGTATCAGAGCATTAGGTTGTCAGATTCTGTAGACTATTGTAGTTGTGACGCTTAGGGTATTTGAGTTGATACAGCATGACTGGAGTGATGACCCGACTGGCCAGCGGTACTCATCAATACTTCGGGTGTTGTGTGTCCTCAAATATCTGCGGTTTCATGATTACGTTCTTTCTGCTTGTGCCTAATGCTTGTCTTGTATCAGTAGGATGCCTCCTCGACGTGGTCCCCGTGTTGATCGGGATGATGATCCTGATGAGGATCGCCGAACGCGCGACTTGCTGATGCGAGTGCTGCGTTTGGAAGAGCGTTTTGACCCTGTGGTCAAGGCTCGCACTGCGGGTGCTACTGTGTTTTCGGGTTCAGTTGAGCCAGAGATATGTGAGGCATGGTTGGTTCAGGTTGAGCGTGTTTGTGAGCGTCTGCAGTATACTCCTGAGCAGATGTCAGTAGCCGCAGTTGGTTTACTTGAGGGTGATGCATACTTTTGGTGGGTTAGCACCGACAGGGTTCCGGTTGATACTCCGTGGACAGTGTTCCGTGATTTGTTTATGCGGAGGTACTTCAATCAGGCTACCCAGCAGCGCAAGTACGAGGAGTTTACGAACTTGAGGCAGGGCAGTTTGTCTGTACTTGAGTATTGGGATCGGTTTACCCGGTTGTCTCGTTTTGCGCGGGATATGGTGGCTACAGAGGAAGCCAAGTGTCGCAGGTTTGAGCTGGGATTGAATCTGAGCATCAAGGCGACACTGACTACGATGCCTCGGAACAACTTTGATGAGTTTGTTAGTGCTGCACTCCGAGGCGAGGATATAGAGCGTGAGAGACAGCAGAGGTTCCAGCCGAGGCGATTTGAGGAAGGTGGACCGAGTCAGGGGCCTTTGAAGAGGCAGAGTTCTGATACTTCCGGTTCAGCTTCGTCCTCAGGCGGTGGATCATATCGACCACCAGCCAGTGCATCGAGACAGAGGCAGAGGTGGAGGAGAGATAGACCGCAGCGACCACAGACTAGTGCAGGATTCAGCGGTTCCAGTTATCCTCGACGTACTGGTGGTTCATTTGCTGCACCTAGTGAGTACCCATTGTGTAGCCTCTGCAACAGATATCATTATGGTTCTTGTCAGCGAGGCCCTGTCACTTGTTATCGTTGTGGCCAGGTGGGTCACTTTTTGAGGGAGTGTCCTCAGTTGGCTGGAGCAGATGGTCAGGTAGCTCAGGGTTCCGGAGTTGAGCGAGGTGCCACTACGGGAGCTCGACCAACACAGTTTGCAGGCCAGGGCAGGCAGCAGGGTCAGGCTCAGCGAGGACGACCGGCCGGACAAGCGAGGGTTCATGCTATGACTCTACGTGAGGGCAGAGCATCACCGGAGGTCGTTATCGGTACGTTACATGTCTTTGGTATTCCTGTAGTTGTATTGTTAGATCCAGGTGCCACACACTCATTCATATCATATAGACTGTCATCATTAGCTACGGTACCTGCATCTCCACTTCCGGGGTTGTGGAGAGTGTTGTATCCGTCAGGTGAGGTGGTGAGCATCGGTTGGGTTTACAGAGACTGTGAGGTGTTTGTTGATGGCCATGGTTTAGCCGCAGATCTGTTGTTACTTGATATTGTAGATTTTGATCTGATATTGGGTATGGACTTTTTGGAGTCGCACTGGGCCATGTTTGATTGCCACAGGAAGGAGGTCGCATTTCGACGACCCGGGTTACTTGAGATACTGTTTCGTGGCGAGAAGAACACTTCCCTACCGTGTTTGATTTCCGCGATGAGGGCGGATCGGTTGATGAAGAAGGGTTGTGTAGCTTACTTAGCCCATGTTGTGGATACTACAGCTGCAGTGCCGGATCTTGGTAGTATTGAGGTTGTGTCTGAGTTTCCGGATGTGTTTCCAGCTGAGTTACCTGGTATACCCCCTGTGCGAGAGATTGATTTTACCATTGAGTTGTTGCCGGGTACTGGACCGATTTCCCAGACACCGTACCGGATGGCGCCTGCGGAGTTGAGGGAGTTGCAGATTCAGCTCCAGGAATTGCTAGAGAAGGGATTCATTCGACCGAGTGTTTCTCCGTGGGGTGCTCCAGTGTTGTTCGTACGTAAGAAGGATGGGTCCATGCGTTTGTGCATCGACTATCGGAAGCTGAATCAGGTTACAGTGAGGAACAAGTATCCGTTGCCGCGGATTGACAACTTGTTCGATCAGCTGAAGGGAGCGTCAGTCTTTTCGAAGATTGACCTTCGATCCGGATATCATCAGTTGAGGATCCGAGATTCGGATGTAGCCAGAACAGCTTTCAGGACGCGGTATGGGCACTATGAGTTTCTGGTTATGCCGTTTGGGTTGACCAATGCCCCCGCAGCTTTCATGGACTTGATGAATCGGGTGTTTCGACGATTCCTGGACAAGTTCGTGATAGTATTCATTGATGATATTTTGATATACTCGAGGAGTGTGGGTCAGCACAAGAAGCACTTGCGAGCGGTGTTGCGGACTTTGCGGGACCATCAGCTATTCGAGAAGTTTAGCAAGTGTGAGTTCTGGTTGGATAGTGTGAAGTTTTTGGGCCACGTGATTTTGGCCGAGGGAGTTAGTGTTGATCCTGACAAGATTGAGGCCGTGCTGAATTGGAGTCGACCCACTACTGTACCGGAGATCCGGAGTTTCTTGGGGTTAGCAGGCTATTATGGACGGTTTGTACAGGATTTCTCCCGGATAGCTACACCACTTACCAGATTGACGAAGAAGGGCGTCAAGTTTGAGTGGTCTGATGCGTGCGAGGAGAGTTATTTGCTCCTGAAGGAGAGATTGACTACCGCACCGGTTTTGACACTGCCAGATGACAGTGGTGAGTATGTTGTGTACAGTGACGCGTCGAAGTTGGGCCTTGGCTGTGTGTTGATGCAGCATGGTAGAGTCGTGGCGTATGGTTCTAGACAGCTGAAACCGCACGAGGTCAACTATCCGACGCATGATTTGGAGTTAGCCGCTATTGTGTTAGCGTTGAAGAGTTGGAGACATTACTTGTATGGTGCTCAGTGTAAGATTTTCACTGATCACAAGAGTCTCACTTACTTGCAGACACAGCCGGATTTGAACATGAGGCAGCGTCGATGGATGGAGTTGATCAATGATTATGATTGCACGTTTGAGTACCATCCGGGGAAGGCCAATGTTGTGGCAGATGCACTTAGCCGGAAATCCGGAGCCTCGTTGTTTCACATGTGTGTGGCCCGAGTGTCGATGTTAGCCGAGCTTCGGGCTACGGGTGCTGTGTTTGGTTATGATGATGATGGCGCTTTGTTGGCCAGCTTTCAGGTTCGACCAGTGTTGGTTGATCAGGTGCGGGAGGCACAGGATTCAGATCCTTACCTGTTAGGCAAGAAGACCATGATTCGGAATGGTGTGCCTACAGAGTTCCGATTGAGCGATGACGGTACGTTGTTGTTCAGAGGTAGGCTATGTGTGCCCCGAGACGAGGATTTAAAGAAGGAGATTATGGATGAGGCCCACAGTTCAGCGTATGCGATGCATCCCGGGGGTACGAAGATGTTTCGTACACTTCGAGCGTACTATTGGTGGCGCAACATGAAGCGGGAGATTGCCGCGTACGTGAGTCGGTGTTTGATTTGTCAGCAGGTGAAGGCGGAGAGGCAGAAACCTGCAGGGAAACTACAACCACTTGAGATTCAGGTTTGGAAGTGGGAGCATATTACAATGGATTTCGTCTATCAGTTGCCACGTACTTCGGCGGGTAATACTGGTATTTGGGTTATTGTTGACCGACTAACGAAATCCGCACACTTTCTTGCACTTCCTGGGAAGGTATCAGTGGGCAGATTGGCTAAGTTGTACTTATCCGAGATTGTTCGCTTGCATGGTGTGCCTGTGTCTATTATTTCTGACCGTGATAGTCAGTTCACGTCTGAGTTTTGGCGGGCGTTACAGCGAGCTTTGGGCACGAAGTTGCGATTTAGTACAGCTTTTCATCCCCAGACTGACGGGCAGTCCGAGCGGACTATTCAGACACTTGAGGATATGCTGAGATCATGTGTGTTGCAGTTTCGTGGAAACTGGGATCAGCAGTTGCACTTGATCGAGTTCGCCTACAACAACAGTTATCAGGCCAGTATTGAGATGGCACCGTACGAGGCTCTGTACGGGAAGCAGTGTCGCACTCCATTGTGTTGGAGTGAGGTGGGCGAGCGTTGGCTCATTGGTCCGGATTTGGTGAAAACCACGATGGAGGACATTCAGGTCATTCGGGATCGACTGAAGGTCGCCCAGGATCGACAGAAGAGTTACGCGGATGTGAGGAGAAAGAGTTTAGAGTTTGAGGTTGGTGATTGGGTCTTCCTGAAACTATCTCCGTGGATGGGAGTTGTGCGATTCGGGAAGCGTGGCAAGCTTCGACCGCGGTACATTGGTCCGTACGAGATTACAGAGAGGGTTGGAGCTGTGGCTTACAGACTTGAGTTAACGACAGAGATGGCTCGTGTTCATGATGTCTTCCATGTTTCGATGTTGCGGAAGTACATCTCAGATCCTTCACATGTGATAGCCCCACAGCATTTGCCGATCAGAGAGGATTTATCGTATGTTGAGGAGCCAGTGCAGAATCTCGATTGTCGTGAGCAGGAGTTGAGGCACCGTGTGATTCCGCTGGTGAAGGTCTTGTGGCAGAACCATTCAGTGGAGGAGGCCACTTGGGAGACCGAGCAGCGTATGCGGGAGCAGTATCCTCATCTGTTCATATGACAGGTACGTAAATTTCGAGGTCGAAATTTCTTTAAGGGGGGTAGATTTGTGACGACCCGAACCAGAATCAGGGGTGCGTTTAGCACGATTCTCGAGATTTGAGTTTAGTCGCAGTTTTGCGATATATTGTGGTTTGCCGATTCGATTCGCGACTTGGTTTTCGGTCGAGAATTTGGGTTGAGTGTCTTCACAGAAAACGTAGAGTACGTGATTTCGAGTTCGTGGGTGGTTTCGGAAGATTTTTCCGATAGCCGAGGAATATTTTATGGTTATTTGAAGTTTAGAGTTCCGACGAGTTTATCCGTTTGTTTCGTGTTTATCCGAATCATCTCGTATTTTCATTTTGGACCGTCGATCGACTCGAGGGACGAGTATAAATATCGAAAAGTCGAAATATAGTCGAGAGTTAGTCGAAATCTTCATTTTGGGCGTTGACCAAACTGGATTTGTGTTGACTTTCCATATTTGGAAAGCTGACCAAGGGACGAAAGGGGAAAGTTTCCCAAACGGGAAGTCATCGCCGGCGACCATTTTTCCGGCCACCTTGAGCTTCGAGGAAGGTATGGTTAGTTTCCTTTGGTGATTTCGAGTACGATGAGGTATGTTGTTTTGAGATTTGAGCTTGTTTTGTATGGACCCGAATCGGGTCGAACTTGTCACCGTCGCCGGAGTCGGTCGGGATGGTTCCGGTGGGTAATTGAGTTTGGGTTGTTGGGGGTTTTGATCCCCATCCCTCAAGGATGCTCCTTGGGTTGCTGTTTTTGAGCGAGGGTGAGTTTGGGATCGAACCCGATTAGATTTTCCGGCAAGGATTTTGGCTCGGTTTTGCACGTTTTTGGAAGGGTTGCGCTTGGAATTGGACTTTGGGGTAGAAGGGAATCTTGCTCGCCTTGACGAGACCTTGAAAACTGGAGAAGTTGGCCGTGAAATTCCACCGTTGACGGCGCGCCGCCGCCAGCGGCGGCGGTCAACGGCGGTCAACGGCCGGAAAAAAGTCAATTTTCAGATTTCGATGTAATTAGTGTTATTTTTCTCGAAATCACGCCCTGATTATCGTACGGAGGTTTTCGAGTTGATTTGGTTAGCCGATATTCAGTCGAGGTTTCGAGTGGGGATTTCGGGATTTCCGTAATTCATTTTGCACTGCATTTTGTATTTCCGGGAACGGTTGGTTTCCGTGCATCAGTACAGTGTTGTGGATTACGATATTGATCAGTTGTGTTTATATATATATATATTCAGGAGATCGAGATCGAGATCGAGATCTGGATCGTGATCGTGCTTCAGGCGAGGGATCTTCCGCCGGACCACGAGTATAGCGCGTGTGCGCATTTCGAGAGTCTGTGAGTGGACATTTCTTTTCACGGAAACCTTGCGAGTCTTTTATATGATTTTCGATGTTGAGCATGTTTTCGAGGTTGTGATTATTATGAGCATATGTTTTACGATTATACGATTATGCTTATACGGATATACGTATACAAGTATACATGCATTTATATGCTGATTATTGCATTTGCATCGAAATGTTTATGATTTGGTTTACACAGAGTACAGTCGTAGTTTATGTGGTTGTATCGATACACACGCATCCCGGCTGATCCCCGAGGGTGCCTACCAGGGGGGATCTGTACCTTGTGCCGATGTAGTTCCGGGTGGGTACAGATGTCTGTTTCTTGTGCCGATGTAGTTCCGGGTGGAAACAGATACCCTGACCTGAGGCCTTTCTGGCTCGAATCACGTGTGGGTCTGGGATCCCGTGATTCGGACTGTACTAGCACGGTGTGTGTCCATGAGCGACCCCGTGAGATTTTTACTTGCATGCTCAGTACACTGGAGGAGTATGAGTTTTACCTCGTGTACTTGTTATTTTTATTTACCTGGACTCGCATATGTTATTTTAAACATATATATTAATTGGTGAAAGACATTTATTCTCGTCCACTCACTCTAACGTGTTTATTGTCTTTCCCCTGGGCTTTTCGGTTTCCGTGCCCAGTTTGCAGTTCAGGTTTGGTGTTTCACGTCGCGGTTTGGAGGCTAGTGATCAAAGTCACCTGTGTTTTCCAGTAGGTTCTTGTTTCGCCTACTGATGTACATATTGTATATGTTTTACTCTAGAGGTCGCTCTGATACATCCTGATACATGTTGTGCGGATTTTCACAGATATACATATATACATAGTACAGTTTATTCATTGTTAATGATTATATTGTTGTTGAGAAATCCGGATGGGATTGGTGCCCACGGTTTGCTTTTTGTGGCATAGGACGAAGTGTTAATTTCCGCGTGCAGGTTATGGTAATTCCACGCTAGTAACGAAACTCTGCCGAAATTTTGAAAAATTTTTGTTGGTTCATATTTTCGAAAGGGTTTGATTCCGGTTTAGGTAACTGAATCGGGATTGGGTCCTTTCAGTTACACTACATGGAGCGAGCATGGTGAAGCAGTAGAGTTCAGCGCAGCAGACTTCAGCTCAGGGTACAGTTACCATGGTGCCTCATCCAGCGGCAGTGGTGCCAGACCCCCAGCTTGCAACCCAACTGCAGATTTGGTCCATGATGCGTTTCCGGGATGTAGTCATGGTGGACACCAACACCAAGACGGAGGTTACAGTACCACTTATGAGCATGATGACACATTCCCCGCAGCTAGCTTGGCCACTGACACCAGTGAGATGGAAAAGTACAACCGGATACTACTTGAAGCGCAGACCCCGGTGTTCCCTGGATGTCGAGAGAATGTGTTGCAATATGTGATGGAGCAAATGAAGATAAAAGTGAAGCACAAAATGTCAGTGAGTGCTTTTGACGAAATTCAGGAGCAAATATGTAAGTTGCTTCCTGATGATCATAATCTTCCTAAATCTCATTATAAGGTTAGAAATATCCTGAGCAGCCTCGGCCTAAAGTACAGGATAATTCACGCATGTCCGAATGATTGTGTGCTATTTTACAAAGAGTATAAAGAGTTGGACTATTGTCCCGTATGTGGCCAGTGCAGATTCCAGTTGAATAGGAAGAGTTCGAAAAAGAGAATTCCTGTGAAAGTTGTTCGATATTTTCCCTTGATTCCCAGATTGCAGCGCCTGTACATGTCTCTACAGACAGTAGAGGCGATGCGATGGTACGCAGAAAAGCGAATAGATGACGATGTCCTGCGACACGCCGCGGATGGGGAGGGTTTCAAACATTTCGACAGAGAATTTGGAGACTTTGCTTCAGAGGTTAGAAATGTTAGACTCGGCCTATCTAAAGACAGATTCAATCCTTGGGGAAGTAATAGCTCCGCCGTCAGCACTTGGCCAGTTATTCTGATGCCGTACAACTTGCCTCCGTGGATGTGCATGAACAAGGAATTTAATTTCCTTACCGTATTAATTCCAGGTCCTAAATCTCCATCGAAGTGCTTAGATGTCTACCTCAGACCTTTGATCGACGAGCTGAAACTGTTGTGGGAAAATGGAGTCCCAACTTATGACAAATTCACTGACACGATGTTCACGATGAGGGCTGCCGTAATGTGGACGATCAGCGATTTTCCAGCTTATGGGATGTTGGCAGCCGGCAGGACAAAAGGATATAATGGATGTCCTATATGTTTTGACGACGTGAACTCTAGTTGGCACGCGGGGAAGGTGTGTTACTTGGGTCACCGTAGATGGCTTCCTCACGACCACCCGTGGCGACAGGATGAAGCTCATTTCGATGGTACGGTAGAGAACAATCCTAAACCCCGTAGTTGGTCGGGCGAAGAGATTTTAGAGAGGTTGAGCTATTTCGACTTTGGTGTGTTGAGCAATGACGCGGATGTAAAGAAATGCAATCCAATTCCTCCACATGATCTGAGCTATTGGGATCACAAGAGTATATTCTTTGAACTCCCTTATTGGTCGAAGTTGAAGCTGAGGAACAACTTGGACGCGATGCACATAGAAAAGAATGTGTGCGACAGCGTGGTGGGAACAATTCTCGGTATTAAGTTCAAGACTAAAGATACTCCCAAAGCGCGCAAAGATTTGGAATCAATGAATCTACGTCGTCCCTTGTGGTTGAGGAGGGATAGGAAAGGAGTGTACAACAAGATGCCAGATGCACCTTACACAGTGAAGCCGACGCTTAGACGTTCTGTATTTCACTGGTTTAAGGGCGTTCGTTATCCGGCTACGTATGCAGCTACTATAACTGGATCAGTGGACGAGGTACAACACAAGTTTGTTGGTCTAAAGACACATGACTATCACGTTATGCTGCAACGTCTGATTCCAGTGGTAATTCGACCATACTTGCCTCGGGACGTCGTAGAACCAATAGTGGCTTTGTGCAGGTGGTGGCAGAGGTTATGCGCCAGAGAATTAAAGAAGTCAGATGTGGTGGAATTGCAACAAAAAATTGTGCACATCATTTGCAAACTAGAGAGGATTTTCCCCCCTGCTTTCTTTGACATCATGATTCACCTAATGATCCACCTGCCCGAGCAGGTGCTCATTTCTGGTCCGGTCCAGTACACTTGGATGTATCCTCAAGAAAGGTACGTACAACTAATTAATTAATTTGTTCCACTGGAGATTATATATATACTAGCTAGCTAGCTTTATGTACTTATGTAATGTGTACGTTTGATTTTGTAGACAGCTTGGACAGTATAAGTCATTCGTCAAAAACAGGTCGGCCCCGGATGGCTCCATAGCAGAGACATACCTAATGCATGAGTGTGTTACTTACTACAACAGGTACCTCAAAGATCCACCCCCTCCCACTGCCTCCGATCGCAGTGCCCGCATCAATCTTTCTGTCGTCACCAATGTCGTCCGACCGTTTAGAGGAGTATTAAAGGAATCGTTAACACGGGAAGAACTTATTGAGGCACATTGGGTAGTGTTGCGAGACTGTGATGAAGTTGAGCCGTACATGATGTCATACAGGGAGAGGCTTCAGGCGTTAAATCAAAATAAGAGTTCGGCGTGGATTGAGAAAATGGTTAAGAAGAAGTTTCCTGATTATTTCTTCCAATGGGTACGTACGTACGACTCGGATGAGATTATTTAAATACATATCGCTCATGTTTGTGGAAAGTAAACCCTTATATTAATTTGCCCTTTTTCGCAGATGATTGATCTGCAAAAATCTGATAACCACGGAGGGTGGTGGTCATGGCCAAAGCACTTGCTAGCAGGGAAGCCGGTTAAACACTATATTTATCCCGGATGTTTTGTGAACGGTGTAAAGTTCCATTCATTGGCCCGAGACGAAGGAAGAAGAACACAAAACAGTGGGGTAGCCGTTGGGAAAGACAATGATCTATATTACGGGGCTATTGTATACGTGGTTCAGCTATGTTACGGGAATGATGTCAACGTTTTCCTATTCAAGTGCAGATGGTCCAAGCGTACAAAGGAAGACCTGGGACTATTATCAGTCGATACAAACTCGCACTGGTATGAGGATGAGCCTTTCGCTCTCGCCACCTTAGTTCGGCAGGTGTTCTATCTCGACGATCCGAAAGCCGGTGAAGGGTGGAAAATAGTGAACCATATCTCTCACCGAGGAATATGGAATACAGAGACAATTGAAGGGACACCGGCGACGACTGAAGATGCTGCTGAACCAGAAAGAGACATTCCTGCCTATCAAGAGCCTAATATTTCTATGGTCCGCTCCGATATAATGGACCTGGTTCAAGATGGTGAACGATTACCCATGCCTGATGGTTGTACAGATCTAACTGAAGATGAGATTATCGATGAGGTAGATGAAGAAGACGAGCAGGAAGAGGACGCGGACGAGGACTCAGGTTATTCGTCGGACGATGTTGAGTACGATGACGAGGATGAGCCGTCGACTAACGGGGATGAGGACGATGATGATTATGACGAAGAGTACGGTCATACGACGAGGGAGATTAATTGGTAATTAATTACTGTAATTATTGTAATATATATATATATGATCGATGCCGGTTTACGGTAAGAAATTAATCTGAATTATATATCCTGGCCAACGGAGAAATTAATAAATATTGGCGCCAAATCTCAATCTCATATAAAACGTACCCTAGCTAAATCCTTGACCCTAGCCGGCCTAAATCTAGCAGTTCGATCGGATCGATTGATAATTGAACGGACACGTACACAAATGATCGGGGATGACCTAAACCGTAATCCCTAAGGCCCTAACCCCTGAAATCGGGGTCTATGCACCTGGACGACGGATAATGGTCATTATCCGTCGTCCAGGTGCACACTAGGACGACGGAGAATGGTCATTCTCCGTCGTCCAAGTTCACAAAACCCTAAACCCTAAACAGTAAGGCCCTAACCCTTGAATTCAGGGTCTATACACCTGGACGACGGAGAACGTCATTCTCCGTCGTCCAGGTTCTAACCTGGACGACGGAAACGCTCAAATCCGTCGTCCAGGTGCAGATATCGTAATTTTTTCTAAGACAACGACCATCTAGACCTTCTTCCAATGCATTTTCTTTTCATCAAGACTTTAGAGTAAACAATTCTTGGTGTGTGAGCTTCGACGGTTCGAAAATCGGAGTTGCAAAATGCCTTGTATCCACGTTTCCGGTTTGTGAAATTATCGGTTTTGCGGTTGACTGTGCCGATCAAACCCTTCCCAAACTTATTATTTTATGGTCCTTTGAAGACAATTATATATTATGTTACGACGAACATATCCAACGGTTGTTTTGTCCAAATTCAATTTCGTTAATACTCTGCTGCAAATGAGCGTCTACTCATGAACACTGAAGTCGTAAAGATTAGTCGATACTTAACATGTTTCAATACGTAAAATTAATCGGCGGTTCAAATTTGACTGTTCATATATACGATGCGTTCATCGATATTGTACGACTATTTCACTCGAATGACAGATCGCTAAATTCCTAGCGAATTATTTTTTAAATTTTTTTTTACGTAATATGAACCTGGACGACGGAGATGGTCATTTTCCGTCGTCCAGGTGTTCACCTGAACGACGGAGAATGACCATCTCCGTCGTCCAGGTTCAAAAATCATGGCGGTTCAAATTTTTTTTTGTTTACTTTTTTCATGTAATTTTCACTTGGACGACGGAAACTTACCATCTCCGTCGTCCAAGTCAAAAATTATGGCGGTTCAATTTACCGCTTCCGTTTTCGGCACCGCTTGAATTTTCACTTAGACGACGGAGAATTAATTCTCCGTCGTCTAAGTCCAATTCCATGGCGGTTCAAAACGTCCCGCCCCTTAATTACGCGCCGTTTCAAAATTTTGAAACCGCCACCTGGACGACGGAGAACACTGTTTCCGTCGTCCAAGTGCACTTAGACGACGGAGAATAGTGCTCCGTCGTCTAAGTGAAACTCTATAAATAGAGTACGGCTCATCTTCTTTTCCTCATCCCTTACAATTCTCTCCATCTCTCCTCTCCTCTCTCTCTCAATCTCATTCCAGCGATATTCTCCTCCGACGACGACGCTCCGACGATACAACTCTGGCGTGGTTCGATTCCTCCTCTCCGACGACACAACTCCGGCGAAATTCCCGAAAACTCCGATTCGGTAAATTTCTATTTTTCCCTTATTTAAATAATTTTCATTTTATTAATTAATTAAATTCTAAATATAATTAATTAGTAGAAATTAATTTAGTAATTATTTTTAAATATTTAATAAATGATTAATTGTTGTTATTAATTAATTAAATCATAATTATTGTTATTTAATACTAATTAAATGAATAATTGTAAATTTGTTGTTATTAATTAAATAAATAATTAATTATTGTTATTAATTAATTAAATAAATAATTATTGTTATTAATTAATTAAATGGTTAATTATTGCATGCTAAATGGAAAATAAATTATTGCATGTAATTACGTGTATTTTTTAGTAAATTAATTAGTAGTACGTGTTCGATTTAAATTTAGTACATAGGCTTGGTGTAATTAATTCGCACTCTTTGGAATAGATGGCGCCTCTTTTCCTTGCTTATCTCCTTAACCCCTCGTGATGTGTGGATTTCATCACCGCACACCATAACCTAAGTGAAGTTATGGACACGGCGGAGTTTGCAAAGGACTTGAGGGAGTGTAAATTTTCGAAAAAATTGGCCGAATGTCGGACATGGTGTCTAGAAACGGGTTATGACTGGTGACAGGATTTGGACTAAGAAAGACTTTTGTCGAAATTAGTCCTGCCTCTCGCGTTATCTCTATCCCTAACTGGCCATGTTTTTCGATTTAACCAAGGCTGATTAATTGAAAATTTACACTTTATCGCGCGGGTCACACGTCCATTGAACGACCGAAAATGCCAAGCTAGTGTACTCTATTTAAATCTTAAACGTACTTAATTAATTAGCGTAAATTTTTAATTTGTAATTATTATGGTAAGTAGGTATTTTAACCCCGTACTCTTAGGTTTAAATGGCTCCGCCAAAGACGACATCCGGCAAGAAGAAAGCCCAACAAGAGGCAGAAGATGCCATGCTCCGCCGCTTGGCGGACCAAGTCGGTTGGGAATTACCACCGGAGGGCAACGACGCTCTCAATCCGGACGGATCATCTGGTCCGTCCGTAGCGCCCTCTGGGAAAATTCCCGCTCCCCCATTCATCTCGAGCGGTGATGACGTCGACCCCTTCCAATCTCCGACGCCCGGTACCCATTCAACGGGAAGTACTCAGGCGTCCTCGACCGCCGAATCAATCATGTACAGCGCCCGCCGTAGGCAAAGGAGGGCCCCCACTGACCCGAAACCGAAAAGGACTTGGGGTCTCGTTAAAGGGGGCAAAGCGGAGCGTATTTGCAAGGCAACCGGTAAAAAGATCGACTTGCCGTACGACGAATTCACCGGTGGCCCTCCCACAGCTCAGCTAGCAAGTCTCTCGGCGCATGGGATATGGTCAATCATCCGTAACCGGGTTCGTATCACTGCCCCTACTTGGAAGGAGGCGCCGGATCATGAGAAGGCGAAAGTCTTCAAAGATCTTTCGGTACGTAATACGTTCAATTTAGTTATTATATAATATTGTTAATCACGGCCTAAAATTTCATAATATATACGATTATAATTTTCTATTTATTTTTGATAGGAACAATTTGACGTGGATCCGACACCGGCTATGTTGAGGCATATCAATCAAACCGCCAACTCCATCTACAAAGATTGGAAGTACAGGCTCCATAAGTACTTCAAAGATGTCGGTCCCGTGCCTCCCCCGGTAGAGCTGCAAGGGGAGAGAGAAGATGAGTGGGAGTGGTTGTGTAACCACTTTGCCGATGAACAATTTAAGTTATTAATTTATTTTTTTTATTTCAATTAAGATAATTGAATTATTTAAATTGTAGTTATTCATTTTTTAATGATTTAATTATGTTGTGTAACAGAAATTCTCCGGTGTCAACAAAGCCAACCGGGGGAAGAAGGAGAAACACCCTACTACCGGCGCCAAGCAGTTCATTCAAATTGCCAAGGAGCACAAGGATAAGGGTTCCAAACACCCTTATCTTGATGCAAGCGTAAGCGCGTACGTGACGCCAGGGCTCGATAATGAAGCGAGTCAATGCGGCGTAAGTGATATATATATATGTGCTTTTAATTATAGTAATTATTATTTAAATATGATTTCATTATAATAAATTAATTATTCTTTTGTAGGCAAGGGAGATAGAGCGTGCGCATGAAGAGTTGGCCAACACTCAGCTTGCGTTCCCAGATGTGCTGCCGGAAGACCTGCCTCCTCTATCCTTAGAGAGCCAAATTGCAATCGCGGATGAGGTCTACGGTCGTAGAGCTGGCAAGGAGGTTAGGCACTTTGGGCCTAGGGTGGTACGAGATTTGTCGACGACCTCCGGCTCATCATCTACGGGAGGTTCGAGGCAGCGGAGAAGGAGTCAGGCTGCGGCCGTCGAAGCAGCCATTCAAGAGGCTCGACTGGCACGAGAGGAGAATGAGTCAATGCGGCAAAGACTTGACGAACAACAAGCACAAATAGCCCAACTCATCGCCCTCATGGAACAAAATCGAGAAGTATGTCAACCTCCTCCGAACCCACACCCCGATAACAACGACCCGGCTGGAGGCGGAGGACTCGGCGGCGCATCTGCTCCTCCAGTGTATTAGCTAGCTAGTAGTATATTATCTCGTTTCTTTCCGCATTCCGAACAATATTTTAATTTTTAATTTATGGGTTTTTTCGTATGTACAAATTAATTTACTTTGATTATTTAATAATTAAGTTATTAATTAATATTCAAAATTTAGTTTATTTATTTAATTTTAGCATTTTTCATTATTTAAATTAATATAATAATAAATTAAATTAATAATATTTAATTTCAATTTATTTTTAAAAAAAAATTAAATATTCACTTGGACGACGGAGATTATGTTCTCCGTCGTCCAGGTGCAGAACCCTAAACCCTAAACCCTAAACCCCTAACCCCTAAACCCTAAACCCTGCCGTTCTCCGTCGTCCAGGTGTTCACCTGGACGACGGAGACTTAGTTATCCGTCGTCCAGGTGAACACCTGGACGACGGAGATTGTTAGCTTCTCCGTGGCCCATGTATGCACCTGGACGACGGACAAACGAGCAATGTCCGTGGCCCAGGTGTTCACCTGGACGACGGAGACTTAGAGTTTCCATCGTCCAGGTGGCTGCCTGGGCCACGGATAATGTCCGAGGTCCAAGTGCACTTGGACGACGGATCACTAAATCTCCGTCGTCCAGGTGCTTGGACGACAGCACTTGGAGCACGGACCTTGGACGACGGAGTTTCCGACGGAAAACTGCACCTAGACGACGGAAATGGTCCGTGGTCTAGGTGCAATTTTCTTGTAGTGAGTCTTTTGGCCAATACTATGACAGATTTAAGGTTCTCTGCGCCACCTGCCCATCACATGGATTCTCTGAGACTAACCTCATGAACTACTTCTATGATGGTCTCAAACCAATTGATCGAGAGCTTCTTGATGCTGCTGCAAATGGAGCATTCATGGATTTCACTGAGGTACAAGCTCGTGCACTATTGGAGAATCGAGCCAACAATGATGCTCAATATGGGATGGCACCGCGCAAGACAGTAGCTGAAGTAAGTTCTAAGCCAGCACCGGATGACAAGTATGACAAACTCTCCGACATGATGGAGCAAGTGCTTGAATTAGAAGTAAAGAGAGCCAAGGCAGCTTTGGGACCAACATGTGGCGTTTCCCACATCCAAGGACATTATAGTGAGCAATGTCCTACAACAATTGAACCGCCTACTGAAGAACAAGTCAACACCATTGGTGGATATCAAGGAGGCCAGCGTTACAACAACTACAACAATTTTGGCGCCGTTGCCGGGGATTGTAAAGAATTGTGTGATTATGCTTGTACAATATGTTTATATTTTTCTATTTTCGGAACTGTGCACTTCCCTGTTTTGTGTAAATTATTTTACATAGGTATAGGTCTCATAAAAATCTGAAAATTTACATAAGTGTTGTGTTTTGTGTGATGTTTATGCCTGTAAATTGTTATAGAATTCGGATAAGCCAACAATTCTGGAAACATTTAGCAATCTGCTATGTTCAATTTTGTGCGAACCTGGAAATTTTCATGTGTTCTAGAGTTCCAAGCATGTTGTAACTTTGTTTTTATTTTTTTTCCAGGTCAAAGAGTAAATTGTATAAGGTCAGGGAGTCATTTTATTTTATTTTATATTTTTTGTAAAGATATTCGTCATTGTTATTATATAATGTGATTATAATTGTTTTAGTTTTAGTATTAATTTTAATTCGGGACTGTGATATGTGCTATTTTGTGAGATTTATATGACGTGGTTGTAGGTCTTAGAAAATTATGAAACTTTACAGATTTATGTATATATGTGTGTAGTGTTCTCTCGTAAAATTTCATGAATTTCCAACATGTGATTCATTCTGAATAAATTCTGCAAGTAGCTATGTTCAGTTTCTCCGATTTTGTAAAATGTTAAATGATAAGTCTTAGCTATATTTTTATCACTTGTTATTTAGTTTTTAAGTTGGATTTTGATTGAAAGAGTTGTTGTAATATCGCATTGAACTTTTGCTCTTAGTAAGAAATTTTCGGTTATGGTGACTAGCTAGAAGGGTTATGACTCGTGACGGGATTTGGATCTAAGAAAGAGAATATTCTCGAAATTAGTCCTGCCCCTTGCGTTACATCTATCCCAACTGGCCATTTCCGGACTTGCCCAAAGGAGTGGAACGGATTTCGAGCTATTACACAATTTAATCATGTAAGTCTTAATTTAAATTCTAGATGCATGTGATAATCATATATCTTTGGCGAAAAAATCAATTGGGACATTGTTTTGTAAACTTTATTTATCTACTATGTTGTAATAAATTTGTAACGAAAGATAAACCTACTTGTTGTAAATGCTACATGAGCTACGTTTATGATTAATTAGTTAATTGATCACTAACTAATGTATCTTTTCGTGGATCATGAATTCTACAAGCTCGTAAAGAGAAGAAGAATGCCGAGCTAAAGGAGTTGGAGGAGATGGCACCAACATATACATGCAAGTGCACATGCAAAGAAAACGTCAAAAATGTTGGAAGTCGCAAGTGAAGAAAGAGCAAAGCACCACGTCTAGGCTGTAAGACGTTAAAAAAAAAACAAGCGCTTGTCGGGAGGCAACCCAACGGAGGAGTCTACAAACCAGATTTGCTTTCTCTTCCCTTACTTTTATTTTATTTAATTTTTGTAGCTTTTATTTTTCTTAGTTAGATTTTTCGTAAATCATTTTCTTCATGCTTGATTCTATGTTTTACTTTAGTACATTGAGGACAATGTAGAGTTTAAGTGTGGGGGAGGGGTTTACAACTTATTTGAGTCATAAATTGTAAAAACGGGCGGACAATGGAACCTTCCGATGGATGATGCCCTAAAAAAATTGTTGTGAGTCCTTTTGTTTAACTTAGTGTTTTAAAGAGTCTTTAGAATGCCCTTAGTTAGTCTACGATGAAATTGGACCGAAAAGAATACAAAAATGGCGTTGCATATCATTAAGGATGAATTCATGTGCTAATTGAGATATCTTTTGAGTGTTATGACATGTAGTAGATATGGTTTGATAAAACTTGGTACAGAAATCGCATATGAGAATAAGTTTTGAATCATATGAGCCTTAAGTGAGATTTTGAGCCTTAAACACTTCTTTTGAGTGAAATTTCGTGCATATTAGATATAGGTCTCAAAATCATGCATATACTCACTTGCCATAGATCTTAATGAACTAGAGAATACTAGAACTTATTCATGTCAATTTGCAAAGCTTATAGTTGATACATACTCTGATTTTGGATGTGATTAAAGGCACTTAGGATATCCACCACTTTGCCAAATTGCAATGTGTCCCATTTGTGCGCACAAGTTGCGACACCCCTAGATAACCCATTTGAGCCCATATTATGCCTTTATTTCATTACCATACATATCTAAACACTTTAACCTAGTGTAGAATATCCGTACCCTTGTTCAAAAGACTTGGTGGGGATTTTTGAAGCTAGAATCATGGAGATGGTGTGAACATCATGAGGAGATGTGTGTATGGGGATAGACTTGTCCAAATACCTTAAAAAAAGTTTGCAATTGCCGAAAATAGAAAGAAGAAAAAAAATTCGAGAGCTAAAAAAAAAGAGAAGAAAAAAAGAAGCTCTCCAGCAATGTGATTTAGATGTTAAATTTTGGATTAATGTCCCCCATACTTGTGGATTTGGAGTTTGTATTAAATTGAAGGCCCAATAGTGAAGAAATGCGGCATTTGTCCTGTCTACAAAAGCTCATGGGAAGTTTAGAATGAAGTTAGGGTCCAACAAGATGAAATCTGGCATGTGTACTTAAACTTTACACATGGTGACGTTAGTGAGAGGAGGATGAACGAAATTTATGAAGTTTTTGGTGCTTTGACTAAGTCTTTTGAATGTTCTTAACCACCACATATCCATATTTTTGAATGCCTTAGCCTAAGCCCCATTACAACCCTTAAAAGTCATTTTTGATCCTTAAGATGAGTAGCCTTCAATCTGTGAAGTAAGTTGCATGAGTAAGCATATGGTTTTGGTTCATTTGTGCAAGTATCTCTTCCCATTCATGAATTTTCGTTGAAATTAACAAACCCTTTGAGTGAAACCTTTGCATAAGTGAAAATATGATGAGTGCATCCATGTGAGTTGATTTGAACTTTATTCGAAACATGCACAGCTTTAACATCACCATTATTTTTTCTCCACGTCTTACTTGTTCATGAAATGATCATATCTCTATTATCTATTGAATTCATTGAACATTCATGTGAAAACATTATGATTCCATCGCCATAGACTTGAAGAATTATCTGAGACAAATTTGAGTAAGGACTTAGTTTTGTTCAACTTAGTATTTCTATCGTTTTCAAACATGATTACATGAGAATTTGCGGCTTTGAAACGTTGAAATATCTAAGTATGTTTGTATATAAGTGTCACGTTTACCTTTGTGTTTTTCCCTTTATTATTTTTCTTTTATTGAGTCCATTGCTTTGTTGTGTATTTGCTAGGGACTAGCAAAGTCTAAGTGTGGGGGAATTTGATCTACGCATTTTATGCTTGATTATTAATGTCTTTCTCTCTATATTTAACTTTGTTTTATGCTTAATAAATATGTTTCTAACTTACTTTATGTTTTTAGGTAGAAATAAAGGAGGAAATAATAAAGGAGGCGTTTCGGAGCTAGAAGTTGGCTAAGGAGAAAAGTTCCTAATTCCAGAGAAGAAATGGTCCGAGAAATGGTCTTCAAAATGGTTACTAAAATGCTTTCCCACATGGTGTCAAGAATTGAAGACCAAAAGCATGTCCAAAGAAGCCCAAAGAAAGAAGATGGATTAAAATGAATTATCAGAAATCTGTCTTTGTACATTAGCCCACTTCGAAAGACCACTGTGAACAGATCCGGATGAATCTAGATGCGGTTAGTATATGCTTAGAACGATCTAGAAGTCTAGTTTCCAACGCAACTGGAATCAAACGATTTAGAGTCCTAGAACGAGAGAAATTCCTATTTTAGTGGAGAAGGGTCAGGTTACCCCGGTGGAATAGTTAGAGTTCTAAAATGAGTCGAACTAGGATTTGCTTGGCCTATATAAAAGAGGGCTCGACTAGGGTTTCAGGATCACACATAATAGACAGCAAAGCTCTGCCCAAAACACCTCCCAAGTCGTCCTAAGCCTAATTCCCTCCAAGGCCGAAGCTCCCTCCTCACGGATCAAGAATAATCGGCGCTCTTCGTCTTGTTCTTGAGAATCCATCCACTCGAGGCGTTGTTAGTGCTCTTCACAAACTCCAAAAGTGTAACCATAAACCTTCTATCTCATCTTTTGTCTTGTAAAGAATTCGGTTTATGACTTGTGATTTGTTTAATAAAGGCTATACGTTTTTACTTACTTATGTTACCTTCCATGTGTTCTTAGTTTTTGGTCTTTGCTTGCATGCATGCTTGTATGCTTAATGCTTCTTAATGTGTTGGGTGATACGCTCTTCGTTCCTCTCTAGCATGTTTTGTATGAATCTTAGATAAATTAAGGTGTAGGCGCTCTTCGTCGTACTCTTAAAAGTATGTGTATAAATTGCAGGTTGAAAGGTAAGAATTTCGTTGATACTGGGTAAGTGAAGCATGAAAACGGTGGAGGTAGACATGATGTTATGATCACGTGTACATAGTAGAATTAGGTTTAAATTTCGTAGGTTATTAGTTAAACAAACCAAATCTCGCACCCGCATAAACAAACCTAGCATAGTTATGCATGCACCCTCAATCCCCGGTTAAGAACGATCCCTATTTACCAATGTTACATTTACTAAAAAGGGTTTTAATTGACTCATTGTTGTTGAGTGTTAAGTGTTAATTTAGTACTTAGTAATGGTCAGTATCAACAACAGTAGGCAAAACATGAACCTACTGGAAAAGAAAAGTAGCTCGAAAACCTAGCCTCCAACCGCGAAGTGAGACACGAGAATCCGAACTGCAAACTGGGCACGGAAACCGAAAAGCCCAGGAGAAAGGCAATAAAAATGTTAGAGTGAGTGGACGAAAATAAACATATGCCTTTCACCAATTTCATATACAATAAACAAGTATAGCGAGTTCCAAAAATATATATGGAGGTGCCAGGCGAATCTCTCAAGCCCGACGGTGATAGGCCAGGGGAATCTCTCAACCCCGGCGGCATTATAGGGGAATCTCTCAACCCTGCCCAGAGGAATCTCTCAACTCTGGTCAGACTACTGGTGATCAGTCGAGTAGCCGAAGCATCGATGCAAGTATGCCATCACCATAAAAATATAAAATAATACCTCCGAAAATAATAAATAAGCTCAACATCGTATATAAACAAATACGGAAAATCATGAACTCGCACGACAGTGAAAATATAAAAGTGTCCACTCACAGGTAAGCAAAGCGTGCACTCGCGCTAATCACGTGGTCCGGCTGAAGATCCCTCGCCCGAAGCACGATCTCGATCCCCTGAATAAGCATAAAATATAACTGATCAAAATCATAGCTCATAACACTGTACCACAGCTCGGAAACCAACCGTTCCCGGAAACGTATCACTGATACAAAAAAATAATTAACGAAATTCCCGAAATCTCCACTCAAACCCTCGACTGAAAATCCGGTACCCAAATCCACTCGAAAACCTCAAGGCAACGATCGGCGCATGAATACGAGCGAAACGACATATAACTCGACACATTTCCAAAAAAGTCAACGGTCGTCGCAGCTCTGCCATTGACCGCCGCCTCCAGCGGCGGCGCGCCTTCAACTGGAGAGATTTTTCGGCGGCCAAGTTCACCGAAGCTTCATCTCAACGAGCCCAACACATCTCTCTTCTGAGGCAAGGACCAATTCTGGCCACACACGCCGGAAATCAGCTCGAAACCCACGGTGATCCTCCACCTCCGGCGAAACTGCTCGTCGTCGATCCACCGCCTACGGCACACGGCAGCCTTCGTGACTTCTCCCAAAAGCACCATCGTGGCCCCACGAACAGAATCCCCTAACTTCCCAGTCACCACCGTGGCCGGAGCACCTCCGTCCACCAAACACGATTCCAACAAGATTTTCCCCATTTTCAATTCAACATTTCTCCTTCAATTCAAAACCAAATCGAGAAATTACAAGTGCTAAACTGCATAGAATCACAAGGAGAACATTTTACCTTCCAAATTCGTGGCCTGTAACGGCCGGAATCGGCCAGTCCACCGGAGAAATCCAAACGGTCAAAATTTCTCCACGGGTCAACGGTGGTCAACGCCTCCAACTTGGTCAACGCCGGTCAAACTTCCCGAACAGTGTTTTCGACAAATTTTCGACTATTTCCGCTATTTATACTCATGTCTCGGGACGATCGACCGTCCAAAACGGATAACCATTACGATTCGGATAAACTCAATAGGAACGGATAGATTCGACGAAATTCTGCATCTTCAAATATTCATATTATATTCCTCGGTCGTCAAAATAATCATCGGGAACTGCCAACGAACTCGAAATCATGTGTACAACAACTCTCGAGAAGAGACTCAGTTCAAATTCTCGGCCGATAATTAAGTCGTGATTAAAACCGGCAAATCAATCAATTATCAGAAAGCAGTGATTTCGCGCTAACTCGTGAATTAAGCAGATTACACTACTGATTTTGTTCCGGGTCGTCACACCATGTAGCCTCACAACCTCTCTCAGGTACGGCTTCGCCAAACTACTCACAGAAAGCTTTCCTGGAAATGTAAGGAAATGAGCTGACTTCGTTAGGCGATCTAAGATCACCCAAATACCAGTATTACCACTAGATGTACGAGATAACTGATACACGAAATCCATAGTGATATGCTCCCACTTCCACATTGAAATCTCCAAAGGTTGTAGTTTACCGGTAGGCTTTTGACGTTCTGCCTTCACTTGCTGACAAATCAGGCATCTGCTCACATACATTGCTATTTCCCGCTTCATGTTACGCCACCGATAATGAGCTTTAAGTGTCCGTAACATCTTCGTACTACCAAGATGCATAGCATATGCGGAACAATGAGATTCATCAAGTATTTCCTTCTTCAAATCATCATCTCTAGGCACACATAATCTTCCTCTGAACATCAAAGTGCCATCACTCTTCATCCAAAAATTGTTGGTACACTATTCTGATTCAAATTTCTTCTTGCTCAACAGATAGCCATCCGAGTCTTGAGCTTCACGAACTTAATCAAGTAGTACTGGAAAAACTTGAAAACTGGCTAACAATGCTCCATCTTCATTCCATTCCAATTCTGCTCCTGTTGCATGCAATTCAGTCAAAGGTGACATGCTTGCAACACGTACATGGAAAAGAGAAGCACCATACTTCCAAATAAGGGCATCAATAACCACATTAGCTTTTCCTAGATTATACTCAAAAGTACAGTCATAATCATTAATTAGCTCCATCCATCTCCACTGTCTCATATTCAAATTTGGCTACGTACGCAAGTAGGTAAGATTCTTATGATCAGTGTAAATCTTACACTACGCTCCCTACAAGTAGTGTCTCCAACTCTTCAATGCTAACACAATGGCAGCTGACACCAGATCATGAGTAGGATAGTTAACTTCATGAGGTTTCAACTGCTTAAAACCATATGCAACCACCGTACCATGCTGCATCAAAACACAACTTAGACCTAAATTCGAAGCATCACTGTACAAAACATACTCACCATTATCGTCAGGTAAAGTCAACACTGGTGCAATAGTCAACCTTTCCTTTAAAGTCAAGTAGCTTTCCTCACAAGCATCAGACTACTCAAACTTGACTCCTTTCTTTGTCAAATGGGTAAGTGGTGTCACAATTCGTGAAAAATCTTGCACAAATCGGCGATAGTAACATTCTAAACCCAAGAAACTTGTATCTCTGTCACATTTGTAGGTCTGCTCCAATTCAACACTGCTTCAATCTTGTCTAGATCCACGCTGACTCCCTCAGCTGATATCACAGGACCCAAAAACTTCACACTGTTCAACCAAAACTGAAACTTGCTAAACTTGGCATACAACTGAGCGTCTCACAAAGTCTGCAAAATGGCATGCAAATGTTTCTTGTGTTGCCCCACACTCCTGAAATATATCAAGATAACGTCGATGAATACAATGACAAACTTGTCCAGATAACGCCTGAAAATCTGATTCATCAAGTCCATAAAAGCAGCTGGTGCATTGGTCAACCCAAAAGGCATAACAAGGAATTCATAATGCCTATAGCGTGGCCGAAACGCCATCTTATCAACATCATACTCTCGAATCTGTAGCTGATGGTACCCAGACCTGAGATCAATCTTCAAAAAGACTGAAGCTCCCTTCAACTGATCGAACAAATCATCAATCCGAGGAAGCGGATACTTGTTCTTCACTGTGACCTAATTCAATTTCCAATAGTCGATGCATAGCCTCATTGAACCATCCTTCTTCCTCACAAACAACACTGGAGCACCCAAGGTGAAACACTAGGTCTAATGAAGCCTTTTTTAATCAATTCTTGAAGTTAAATCTGCAACGCCTTCAACTCTGCTAGTGTCATACAATAGGGTGTCTGAGAATTCGGTCCAATACCTGGAAGTAACTCAATAGTGAAATCAATCTCCCTGACTGGAGGAACACCTGGTAAATCCTCAGGAAATACATCCGGATACTCACAAACCAGCGATATATCCCCAATGTCTGCCTCTGTATCAATCACATGTGCTAGATACGCCACATAACCGTTTTTCACCATTCTTTTCACCACAAAATAAAAATTCTGCTACACCTGGACTCCTGAAAACAACCTCTTCCTTGTGACAGTCAAAAACACCTCCAAGAAATCCATGCCTAAAATCACATGAAAATCCACAATATCCAGCAGCATCAAATCCACAACTAACCTATAACCTCCTATAAAAATCTCACAATCCCGATACACCCACTCGACACACACAACCTCGCCGGATGGATACAACACTCACCCCAAACTAGGGAGTGAAGATGAAGGTACAGTAGCCAATGATGTAACAACTCGAACCGAAAATGGTATGTTAATTCGCTTGATTTGAAAGTTTCACGATTAGTCGCGGTTTGTTGTAATTGGTCAATATGGCGGGTTTGTTTACGACTAAATTATCAGGAAAGAATTTGGTTTGAGTTCCTTCACGAAAGTTGTAGTGTACGTGATGTTGAGCTCGTGGGAGTTTCTGGAGGATTATTTCGAGTTACGTGGAATAAGTTATGAATATTTTCGGCCGTTGGATTTAGTTGTGTTTATCCGTTTTGTTTCGATTCTTTTTGGTCCGTTGATCATTTTGGTTGCACGTATAAATATCAGAATAGTCATAGAATTGTCGAAAAGTCACATTTGGGCCGTTTGACCAGTTTCACCTATTGACCATCGTTGACCAGCATTGACCGTGGCGCACCGGAGGAAATCTTGACCACCGGCTGACTTTCCGTTTCCGGCCACCTCAGGCCAAGAGCTTGGTATGGTTAGCTTCCTCTTGTGATTTCCTATTGTTTTGAACTTGCTTTGAGTGGATTTGGTGGAGTTTGAACTCTATGAAGTTCTTAGAACTTACCGGATTCGGGAGACGGTTTCCTGCCAGTTTTGGGGTCGTTGGGGTTGGGGGTTTTGCTCCCCTCAACCCATACATGCTTTTGGGTGAAGAAATTTTAGGATTGGGTGACCTTTGGAGCTCGCCGAAATCTTGACGGGATCTATGGTAACCGTGACTTTCAAGCTCGATTCCGGCCACGGTGGTGGTTGGATGGTGGTGGTCCTTTGAGGAAAGATGTTGGGTTTGAGGAAAGGATTATTTCTGGGCTTTTTCCGCCGTGGAATTTCACCGTTGGCGCCAAGCCGCCACCGGCGGCGGAGCTTCGACGAGGTGGACTTTTTGGGATTTTTGGAGATTTTTATATCGTTTTGTTTGTAATCGCGTCCCGATCGTAGTAGTGAGGTTTTTAAGTTGATTTGAGTATTCAATTTTGGGACGAGGGTTCTTGGGTGTATTTTGGGAATTTTGTTATCCTCGTTGATATTTCGAGTGACACGTCTTTCGAAAATGCGGGGTTCTTGACATATTAGCTCCGTATGTTGTGATTTTATATGTATTGATCGTATCCCTGTTATTCAGGTGATCGAGCGTTTGGTGAGGGATCTTCCGCCGGACTTTTATTTACACTGTCGTAGCGAGTTCTTGGTTTCAATATTTGTTTCCAGTATAATGCTCAGGTTATTTATCATTTTGAAGGTATTGTATATTTTATTGGTGATGGCTTTTATTTATTTAGCATCGATGCATTGGCTACGCGGCTAATCACCGGTAGTCCATCTATCAGGCTTGAGAGATTCACTTAATATGCAGACTAGGCTTGAGAGATTCGCCTAGTCTATCATTGTCGGGCTTGAGAGATTCGCCCGACATGCTACTCTGGCAGGGAAATTTGCCGGAGTGGCGACCTTCATTTACTTTTAAGAACTCGCATTATTTTTGTGAATATATAAATGGTGAAAGACATATTATTATTTTCGTCCACTCACTCTAACGATTTTATTTGCCTTTCCCCTGTGCTTTTCGGTTTCCTTTACCCAGTTTGCAGCTTGAATTCCAAGGTTGCACGTCGACGGTGGAGGCATAGAGTTCAAATCACTCTTCAGTTCGTGTAGGTTCTTTGTTCAACCTACTGGTTGTATATGATGTATATAGGCGTCGCTCTAAATATTTATGTTGTGTTTTCAGTTGAGTTTACTCCTGAATGTTTTCTGGATTTCTTGTAAACCTTGTGGTTGTATATAAAATGTTGAGAAATCCGGATGGGGAATGGAGCCCCACGGTTTGGCTTTTGTGGAATATTCAAAATGTGTTTCCTTGTAGGTTCTAATAATGGTTCATGTGCTTCAAAGTAAACTCTGGCAAAAAAATTTAAGGTCATGTTTTTGAAGGGGTTTGATTTCAATTTAGGCAACTAAATCGGGATCGAGTCCTTTCAAATGATGTTAATCTATATGACATGAATGAATGCGTAGCTCCTGGATCTAGTAAAGTAAGAACTGGATGACCAAAAATGTACAACGTACTGATGATAACCTTAGGGGAAACTCTACCTTCTCCCAGGGACATGGCATGAACTCGAGCTTGTCTAGTTGGTCGTTCACGCTGACTGCGGTTCTGCTAACCATCATATTCAGATGACTATGTTGCACGATCACCAGAGGCAATACCCTGACCATGACCATTACCCTGAGCTGTAACACCCCCAAAAGTACCACCTTACGGACATTCCCTCGCAAAGTGACCCTCCTGGCCACAACGGTAACAACTGGTGGTGCCTCGATAACATGAACCGTAATGCTGGCTATTATAAGTGTTGCACAATGGATAGTCTCTGGGTGCATTTGGTAGATCATATGCACGTCGTGAATAACTTGATCCATTGGAACTCCCGGCCAATTTGTGGTTGCCTCTGAAGTCGATTCCTCCTCCATCTTTGGCTTCCATTCTGGCTTGATGAACCACAAGGATATCTAAAAGTGCTACCACCTGAAGAAGATGTTGAACTCGAAGTACAAGAACTCATCCTCTTTGAGGGACCCTGGCTGGGTCCACCCTCCTCAAAGCAGCGAGACTGAACCGTAGCTGCCTCTCTTTCTCAATGTCCTCGCCCCTAAGTGCAGCACTAACAAAGTTATCAAAGTTTTCCCGAGGAATGGTGGTCAAGGTTTCCTTGATATTCAGATTCAGACCCAACTTAAACCTTCTGCACTTTGCTTCCTCAGATGCCACCATATCACGTGCAAAACGAGACAAGTAGGTAAACTTATCCCGATAATCAAGCACTGACATATTTGTAACGACCCAAATTGAAAATGGTATGGTCGGGTGAGAATTTAGTATGGGTTCCTTCACGAGAATTGTAGTGTACATGATTTCGAACTCGTGAAGGTTTCCAGAGGATTATTTCGAGCTACGTGGAATAAGTTATGAATATTTCTGGTCATTGGATTTAGTCGTGTTTATCCATTTTATTTCGATTCGTTTTGGACCGTTGATCATCTTGGTTCACGCGTATAAATATCAAAATAGTCGTAAAATTGTTGGAAAATCGCATTTGGGACGTTTGACCTGCGTTGACCGAGCACCACCTTAACCCGTTTCGGGTTTGCTGTCTGACACGAAAATTTCGGCCATCTCCGGCCACGATTTTGGTATGGTTAGAATCCTCTCGTGATTGTCTATTGTTTTAAACTTGATTTTGTGAGAATTGGTCAAGATTTGGGGGAGAACGAGCTCGGCAAAGTTTTAAAATTTTGCCGCCGTCGGGGGCGGTGCTCCAGCGAGCTATGGCGTCGCGGATGATGCGGGTTAGGTTCCCCTCATCCCCTAGGTGAGTTTTGGGTGGTTTTATTTGAGTATGGATGGGTTTTGGTGGTCGCCGTGGTGGTGACCAAAGAGGAGAATTTTGGTGAGCTTTCGAACTCAATTCTGGACGGTATGTTTGGAATTGGCCTTGATGGTAGAAGAGGAAGTTTTTGGGCTTGAGGAGTAGATGAGTTCTGGGCTTTTTCCATCGGAGTTGGTCACCGTTGACGCTGCGCTAGCGGCGCCGGCGGCTGTTAACGGTGAAGCTCCGGCGAGGGTTGACTTTTTTGCGATTTTGGAGGTTTTTATACCGTTTTGCTCGTCATCGCGTCCCGATCGTTGTCATGAGGTTTTTGAGTTGATTTGAGTATTCTATTTTGGGACGAGGGCTAATTGAGTATTTTTTGAGAATTTTGTTATCCTCGTGGGGTATTTTCGAGCGATACGTCTTTCGAGAACATGTGGTTCTTGACGTATTAGCTCCATACGTTGTGTTTCAATATGTATTGATCGTATCCTTGTTATTCAGGTGATCGTGATCGAGCGTTTGGCGAGGGATCTTCCGCGGACCTCAGAGTTAGCCTCGTACTGTGAATGGACACATTATTTTCACTGTCGCTATGCGAGTCTTGGTTATGCATTTTATGTTATGCATTTTACGAGTATGCAATTATGATTATGCATTTACGATTATACATTTACAGTTATGTATTTTTACTTGGAGCCATATGCATGATTTGTTTTACATGGATTATGGATATATGGATGCATCGATGCATGGCTTCTCGGCTGATCCCCGAGATGCTCTGGGAAGGTTATGACAAACGCCTGACCCATGATTATATGGCTCCCAAGAAGGTTATGACAAACCCCTTACCTTGGTTGAGTAGGATTGTAACTCTGAGGAGAAATGTACTCGAGTTACGGCCTCCACATTTTATACGTTATCCAGGAAGGTTATGACAACCACCTTACCTGTGATTGATGATTTTAGAATCGCAACATGATTTCATGTTTATATTGGTGGAAGACATATTATTATTATTTTCGTCCACTCACTCTAACAATTTTATTTGTCTTCCCTTTGGCTTTTCGGTTTCCTTTGCCCAGTTTGCAATTTGGGTTTCAGTGTTGCACGTCGACGGTAGAGGCATAGAGTGCGGATCACACTTCAGTTTCTGTAGGTTCCTTGTTCGACCTACTTGATGTAAATGATGTATATAGGCGCCGCTCTGGATACTTATGTTTATTTTCAGTTGAGTTTACTCCTGAATGTTTTTGGATTTCTTGTAAACCTTTTGGTTTATTATATATATGAGAAATCCGGATGGGGAACGGAGCCCCACGGTTTACCTTTTGTGGAATATTCGAAGTGTGTTTATTTGTAGGTTCTAATAATGGTTCACGTATTTCAAAGTAAACTCTGGCAAAAAAAATTTTAAAGTCGTGTTTTCGAAGGGGTTTGATTTCGGTTTAGGCAACTAAATCGAGGTCGGATCCTTTTAATATTCCCCTGCCTCAGATTGGTAAAATCTTCATATTTCCTCTGCTAGGTGGCCTGGTTGAAATATCGACGCATAAACAAATCTCTGAATGTAGGCCATGGAGTATCATTAGGAATTCTCTCAGTGCTAACCCACTAGAAATAAGCATCAGAGTCCAGTAACCCAACAGCAGCCACAGTCTTCTGCTAATGAGTAAAATGTAGGCGTTCACAAACACGCTCCATCTAGACTAACCAAGTCTTACATATCTCAGGATCAGAGGAGCCAGAAAAGGTAGTTGCTCCTGCTATCCTAGCGTTAACCACAGGGTCAAAACTCTGTTCCAAACGCAACACTCTCATGAGCAAGTCGTGCGTACGATGATCCTTAACAGGATCCCCAGCCCCGTTAGCATGAGTTCCATGTCGGGGAGGCATCCTAAGAATGAAAGGATATTAGTCACACAACACAAGGAACATAATCATGAAACTTCAGACATTTGAAAGCATACAACACTTTAGAGCATTAATGATTGTCCGCTGGCCAGTCGGGTCATCACTCTTGATATGCTGTACATTCTTAAATACCCTTAGTAACACAACTACAAGAGTCTACAGAACCTCAAAGACCACCTAATTGCCCACTTGGTTTTGTGTCCATTGTCATGTATATGTATTGCTTACAAATTGTTGGACTAATACCCTTAATATCGCTCAAAGACCACCCAATTGCCTCCTTGTTTATCCTAAACACATCAAGCAACATCTCCTCTTGACCCTCATCTAGTAAAGATGAGATGATCTCTGGCTTCTTGTTTTGCTCTTCCATAAACACATACTTGAGTGTCTCTAGTAGTTTCTTAAGCTCCAAATTCTGAACTATGGAACCTACTTGCACGGTGAGTAAAGTGTCATGCACATTTACTCGATCTATGGTATTCGGGGAGTAATAGTTGCCCTCAAGTGCTCTCGCTCCTAAACCGGTAAATAGGAGTGGTTTAACGTCGTGTGCCTCCTAATAGTATACCTCAACAAACATTCTTCATATCCAACCACTAAGGTCGCATCCACCTCTTCCTCGGGGTTACCCTCCATGTAGATTTGATTTGAGAGCTCATCCAATTCCTCATCAAGCTCTTTTTCAATCACCCTAACCATGTATGCTTAGAGCTTGGGGATAGGACCATTGCCATGGAAGATCTTGAAGGTCTCCATCTTGTGAAAAATCACTAAAGTGAGTACACCGCCCTTGACATCAATCTTAGTGCCCGTCGTAGCCATTAAGGCTCTCCCAAACCAAGTATACCAAAATGGGCCGGGATTACTAGCTCACCTATCATCACCAATATAACTTCTACGTTGCCTCTCAGATGCACCACACTCATATCGACAAGTTGGAGTGACATGCTCACTAGCTTAATCTTCCCAAATCAAATCACCTTGTAAACCGCGTATGGAATCAGATTTATAGAGGCACCAAGATCCATCAAAGTTCTTAGGAAATGCTTGATGCCAATAATGCATAGCACGGTGAAGCTTCCCAGATCCGTATGTTTCTTAGGCACCTTTCTTTGTATGATAGTCGAGACCTTGGCGTTGAGCTTTACCTTCTCCGTTCTCTCTTTCCATTGTAACTTGTTCTTCAACCGACGATTAATGCAAAGATCCTTCCAAGGACTTGGAGTACATCGGAATAGTTTGAATGGCTTCAAGAAGGGAGATATTAATCTCAACCTTCCTGAAGACATGAAAGGACCCAACTCCGATTTAGTTGCCTAAACCGAAATTAGACTATAACGACATCATAACTTACAAAAAAATTTGCCAGAGTTTACTTTATAAAACGTACAAACCAATAACCTGCAAAAAGATTACACTTCACAGATAAATTCCCAGACACACAGTGGACCACCATTGTCCATCCTGATTTCTCAAAGTCCATATATATAGTAAAACTCAAGATTTACAAGAAATCCAGAAAATATTCAGGAGTATAACTCAAATTGAACAACACTACACAAGTATTCAGAGCAACTTCTAATTACAAATATACAAGACTAGCAGGTTACATCAGGAACCTACTAGAAGGAATGTGTGATTTGAACTCTAGGCCTCCTGCGATGACGTGCAACCACGAGAAAGATATTGTAATCTAGGCGATGAAAACCAAAAATCCCAGAGAAAAAGCATATAAATAATAAAATCGTTAGAGTGAGTGGACGTAAATCATAATATGCCGCATAAATAAATCCAACATGTTTTTCAAAATAAATGCACATAAAATCATGTGAGTCAAAACAAACAAGCCCAGGTCAAGTGCTCATAAAGACGTAACTCTCCTGGGTACTGTGTGTGGAGGCAGTAACTTGAGTATATTTTCCTCAAAGTTACAACACGCCCGGGTCAACTGCTCATAAAGACGTAACTCTCTCAGTTACTGTGAATCAGGGGTCAGGTGCTCATATAGACGTAACCCTCACGGAGCATCTTGGGGATCAGCCGAGAAGCCATAGCATCGATGCATCCAATATCCATACTCAGTGTAAAAACAAATCACATGTGCCTCCAAACCAATGTATGCTCATAAAATTCATGCTCATAAATGCATACTCGTAAATGCATAATCATAAAGCATACTCATAGACTCGCAAAGCCACTGTGGAAATCAAATGTGATGACCCGAACCAGAATCGGTAGAGTAATCAGCGTAATTCATGAGTTAGTGTGTAATCGCAGTTCCTCGATAATTGTGTGGTTTGCCGGTTTTAATTACGACTTAATTATCGGCCAAGAATTTGAATTGAGTCTCTTCTCGAGAATTGTAGTATATGTGATTTCGAGTTCGTGGGCGGTTCCGGATGATTATTTCGACAACCGAGGAATATAATATGATTATTTGAAGTTTCAGAATATCGACAAATTTGTCCGTTCGTATCGAGTTTATCGGAATCGTAATGGTTATCCGTTTTGGACCATCGATCGTCCCGAGACGCAAGTATAAATATCGGAAATAGTCGAAAAATTGTCGAAAACACTGTTTGGGAAGTTTGACCAACGTTGACCGAGCTGCTAACCGTTGACCACCGTTGACCGTGGAGAAAATTGGACCGTTTGGCTTCCTCCGGTGAACCGGCTGATTCCGGCCGTTTCAGGCCACGACTTTGGAAGGTAAAATGTTCTCCTCGTGATTCTAAACAGTTTAGAACTTGGAGTTTCTTGATTTGATTGAGAATTGAGGGAGAAATGTTGAGTTGAAATTCAAGGAATTTCGGCCGGTTTTAGGTTTCGTGGACGGTTGTGCTCCGGCCACGGGGGTGGCCAGAGATTAGAGGGGTTTGGAACGTCGGGCCACGGCGGTGCCTTTGGGAGTGGTCTCGAAGGCCGCTGTGCGCCGTGGACGGAGAACGGAGGAGATCGGAGATCGCCGGCGGTGGAGGGAATCTGTTGTTTTCGAGCTGTTTTTCGGTGTGTGTGGCCGGAATTGGACTTATCCATAGAAAAGAGATGTGTTGTACTCGTCGAGATGAAGCTTCGGTGAGCTTGGCCGCCGGAAAATCTTTCCGGTTGACGGCCCACCGCCGCCGGTGGCGGCGGTCAACGGCGGAGCTCCGGCGACTCGTTGACTTTTTAGAATTTGGTGATTTTAATGTCGTTTTACTCGTATTCAGGCCCCGATCGTCGCCTTGAGGTTTTCGAGTTGATTTGGGTATCAGATTTTCAGTCGAGGGTTTTGAGTGGAGATTTCAGGAATTTCGTCAATTATTTTGCACTGTGTTATATATTTCCGAGAACGGTTGATTTCCGAGGTCTGGTACAATGTTGTGAATTGTGATTTTGATCAGATATATTTTATGATTATTCAGTGGATCGAGATCGTGCTTCTAGCGAGGGATCTTCCGCCGGGCCACGTGATTAGCGCGAGTGCGCGTTTTGCTCATCTGTGAGTGGACAATTTCTTCTCACTGATAATCGTGAGTCTTTAATGCACGTTTTATGGGCATGAGCATGCATTTGAGATTATGATTTATATGAGCATGTGTTATACGAATATGCCTATATAATTATACATTACGTATATGCATTCGTATGTTGTTTTATACACTTGCATCAAACTATTTATGATTTGGTTTACACAGAGTATAGTCACAGTATATGTAGTTGTATCAATACATGAAAGGACCCAATCCCGATTCAGTTACCTAAACCGGAATCAAACCCTTTCGAAAATACGAACCAACAAAAATTTTTTAAAATTTGGGCAGAGTTTCGTTTCTAGCGTTGAATTACCATAACCTGCACCCAGAAATTAACACTTCGTCCTATGCCACAAAAAGCAAACCGTGGGCACCAATCCCATCCGGATTTCTCAACATCAATATAATCAACAACTGTAAATAAACCGTACTATGTATATATGTATATCCGTGAAAATCCGCACAACATGTATCAGAATGTATCAGAGCGACCTCTAGAGTAAAACATATACAATATGTACATCAGTAGGCGAAACAAGAACCTACTGGAAAACACAGATAACTCTGATCACTAGCCTCCAAACTGCGACGTGAAACACCAAACCTGAATTGCAAACTGGGCACGGAAACCGAAAAGCCCAGGGGAAAGACAATAAACACGTTAGAGTGAGTGGACGAAAATAAATGTCTTTCACCAAGTAATATATACATATAAAATCATATGCGAGTCAAATGCATGAAAATCAAATGCTACGTGAGGAGACTCTGGCTACCACTCACGTACAGAGCATGCAATGTAAAACATATCGCGGAGACTCTCGTGGGCTTCCACACGATAGCACAGTCTGAATCACAGGATCCCAGACCCACACGTGATCCTAGCCAGAAAGGCCTCGGGTCAGGATATCTGTCCCCACCGGAGCGTACTCGGGGATCAGCCGAGAAGCCAATGTGTATCGATACCACAACATATACTGAGACTGTACTCTGTGTAAACCAAATCATAAATCTTTTCTATGCACATGCTTTAAACATAATATGTACGTATGAATATATTCGTATACGTATATTCGTTTATGCATAATCGTAAAACACATGCTCGTAAAATCATAATCAATTTGCATGCTCAAGTTCGTAAATCATTTATAAAAGACTCGCAAACAATCCGTGAAAAGAAATGTCCACTCACAGACTCTCGAAACGCGCACACGCGCTAAACTCGTGGTCCGGCGGAAGATCCCTCGCCAGAAGCACGCTCACGATCCAGATCTCGATCTCGATCTCGATCTCCTGAACATATTCATAAAACATAATTGATCAATAACGTAATCCACAACACTGTACGGATGCACGGAAACCAACCGTTCCCGGAAATACGAAATGCAGTGCAAAATGAATTACAGAAATCCCGAAATCCCCACTCGAAATCTTGACTGAAAATCGGCTAACCAAATCAACCCGAAAACCTCCGTACGATAACCAGGGCGTGATTACGAGAAAAATGACACTAATTACATCGAAATCTGAAAAGTTGACTTTTCTCGCCGTTGACCGCCGCCGGCGGCGGCGGCGCGCCGTCAACGGTGGAGTTTCACGGCGGAAAACTCCAGTTTCCAAGGTCTCATCAAGGCGAACAAGTTTCTCTTCTACCTTACAAACCAATTCCAAGCAGAACTACCTCAACCCACTAAAATCCGATCGAAATTCCAACTCCGGCAACCCATTCGGGTTCACCGAAAAACACCTCCTCGATCTAAATTTCCCACACCACAAGCATCAGTGAGGATAGGCGAGCAAAAGCCCCAACCATATCACCTCCATACCTCGCTGGAGCACAGCTCCCCGCCACCGGCGAACTCCATCAATTCGGCCAACTTCGTACTCACTCGAAACTCACTCAAATTCCACAAAATCAAACACTAACCAACTTGAAATCATGAGAGGAATCGATCCCTACCTTTCACTTGGCCGGAGGTGGCCGAAAAATGGTCGCCGGAAGGTGAAGCCGAAAACGGAAAGTCTCTCCTTCTCTGGTCAACAGTCAACTTTCCAATTTGGGAAAGTCAACGACTGGTCAACTTCCAAAATGAATTCTCGACTATTTCTCGACTATTTTTCTATTTATACCCGAGCCTCGGGTCGATCAACGGTCCGGAATGAATATAGATGTGATTCGGATAAGCTCAAAACAATCAGATAAACTCGTCGGAACCCGAAACTTCAAATAATCATAAAATATTCCTCGGTTATCAAAAAAATCTTCCGGAACCGTCCACAAGCTCGAAATCACGTGCTCTACAATATCCATGAAGACACTCAACTCAAATTCTCGACCGAAAACAAAGTCGCGAATCGAATCGGCAAACCACATAATATCGCAAAACTGCGACTATAACCAAATCTCGAGAATCGTGTCAAACACACATCTGATTCTGGTTCGGGTCGTCACAATTCTACCCCCCTTAAAAAAAATTTCGACCTCGAAATTTACGTACCTGTCATGTGAACAGATGAGGATACTGCTCCCGCATACGCTGCTCGGTCTCCCAGGTGGCCTCCTCAACTGAATGGTTCTGCCACAAGACCTTCACCAGCGGAATCACACGGTGCCTCAACTCCTGCTCACGTCGATCGAGAATCTACACTAGCTCCTCAATATACGATAAATCCTCCCTGATCGGTAACTGCTGTGGAGTTATCACATGTGAGGGATCTGAGATGTACTTCCGTAACATCGAAACATGGAAAACATCATGCACACGAGCCATCTCAGCCGGTAACTCAAGTCTGTAAGCAACAGCTCCAACCCTCTCCGTAATCTCGTACAGACCAATGTACCACGGTCGAAGCTTGCCACGCTTCCCAAAACGCACAACTCCCCTCCACGGAGATAGTTTCAGGAAGACCCAATCACCAACTTCGAACTCTAAACTCTTCCTCCTCACATCTGCGTAACTCTTCTGCCGATCCTGGGCAATCTTCAGTCAATCCCGAATAACCTGAATGTCCTCCATCGTGGTTTTAACCAAATCAGGACCAATGAGCCAACGCTCGCCCACCTCACTCCAACAAAATGGAGTGCGACACTGCTTCCCGTACAGAGCCTCGTACGGTGCCATCTCAATACTGGCCTGATAGCTGTTGTTGTAGGCGAACTCGATCAAGTGCAACTGCTGATCCCAGTTTCCACGAAACTGCAACACACATGATCTCAGCATATCCTCAAGTGTCTGAATAGTCCACTCGGACTGCCCGTCAGTCTGAGGATGAAAAGCTGTACTAAACCGCAACCTCGTGCCCAACGCTCGCTGTAAAGCCTGCCAAAACTCAGAAGTGAACTGACTATCACGGTCAGAAACAATGGATACAGGCACTCCGTGCAAGCGAACAATCTCCGATAAGTACAACTTAGCCAATCTGCCCACTGAAATCTTCCCTGGAAGTGCAAGAAAATGTGCGGATTTCGTCAATCGATCAACGATAACCCAAATGCCAGTGTTGCCCGCCGAAGTACGCGGCAACTGATAGACAAAATCCATCGTGATATGCTCCCACTTCCAAACTGGAATCTCAAGTGGCTGTAGTTTTCCTGCAGGTTTCTGCCTCTCTGCCTTTACCTGCTGACAAATCAAACATCGACTCACGTACGCGGCAATCTCCCACTTCATGGTGCGCCACCAATAGTACGCTCGAAGTGTACGAAACATCTTCGTACCTCTGGGATGCATCGCATACGCTGAACTGTGGGCCTCATCCAGAATCTCTTTCTTCAAGTCCTCGTCCCTGGGTACACATAATCTGCCCCTGAATAATAACGTACCGTCGTCGCTCAAACGAAACTCTGTAGGCATACCATTCCGAATTATAGTCTTCTTACCCAATAAGTAAGGATCTGAATCCTGTGCCTCCCGTACCTGATCAACCAGTACCGGTCGAACCTGAAAACTGGCCAGCAAAGCTCCATCATCATCATACCCAAACACAGCACCCGTAGCTCGAAGCTCGGCTAACATCGACACTCTGGCCACACACATGTGAAACAATGAGGCTCCGGATTTCCGACTAAGTGCATCTGCCACAACGTTTGCCTTCCCTGGATGGTACTCGAACGTACAATCATAATCATTGATCAACTCCATCCATCGGCGCTGCCTCATGTTCAGATCCGGCTGTGTCCGCAAGTAGGTGAGACTCTTGTGGTCAGTGAAAATCTTACACTAAGCACCATACAGATAATGTCTCCAACTCTTCAACGCTAATACGATAGCGGCTAACTCTAAATCATGCGTCGGATAGTTGACCTCGTGCGGTTTCAGCTGTCTGGAACCATATGCCACGACTCTACCATGCTGCATCAACACATAGCCAAGGCTCAACTTCGACGCATCACTGTACACAACAAACTCACCACTGTTGTCTGGCAACGTCAGAATCGGTGCGGTAGTCAATCTCTCCTTCAGGAGCAAATAACTCTCCTCGTACGCATCAGACCACTCAAACTTGACGCCCTTCTTCGTCAATCTGGTCAGTGGTGTAGCTATCCGGGAGAAATCCTGTACAAACCGTCGATAATAGCCTGCTAACCCCAAGAAACTCCGGATCTCCGGCACAGTAGTGGGTCTACTCCAATTCAGCACGGCCGCGATCTTGTCAGGATCAACACTAACTCCCTCGGCCGATATCACGTGGCCCAGAAACATCACACTATCCAACCAGAACTCACACTTGCTAAACTTCGCGAACAGCTGATGGTCCCGCAAAGTCCGCAACACCGCTCGCAAGTGCTTCCTGTGCTGGCCCACACTCCTCGAATATATCAGGATATCATCAATGAATACAATCACGAACTTGTCCAGGAACCGTCTAAACACCCGATTCATCAAGTCCATGAAAGCTGCGGGGGCATTGGTCAACCCAAACGGCATAACCAAAAACTCATAGTGCCCATACCGCGTCCTGAAAGCTGTCCTGGCAACATCGGAGTCTCGGATCCTCAACTGGTGATATCCGGATCGAAGGTCAATCTTAGAAAAGACTGCCGCTCCCTTCAGCTGATCGAACAAGTCGTCAATCCGTGGCAACGGATACTTGTTCCTCACTGTAATCTGATTCAGCTTCCGATAGTCAATGCACAAACGCATGGACCCGTCCTTCTTCCGCACATACAACACTGGAGCACCCCACGGAGAAACACTCGGTCGAATGAATCCCTTCTCCAACAACTCCTGGAGCTGAATCTGAAACTCCTTCAATTCCGCAGGAGCCATCCGGTACGGTGTCTGGGAAATCGGTCCAGTACCCGGCAATAACTCAATGGTAAAGTCAATCTCCCGCACAGGGGGTATACCAGGTAACTCTGCTGGAAACACATCCGGAAACTCAGACACAACCTCAATACTACCAAGATCCGGCACTACAGCTGTAGTGTCCACAACATGGGCTAAGTAAGCAACACAACCCTTCTTCATCAACCGATCCGCCCTCATCGCGGAAATCAAACACGGTAGGGAAGTGTTCTTCTCGCCACGAAACAATATCTCACGTAACCCTGGTCGTCGAAACGCGACCTCCTTCCTGTGGCAATCAAACATGGCCCAGTGCGACTCCAAAAAGTCCATACCCAATATCAGATCGAAATCCACAATATCAAGCAGTAACAGATCAGCGGCTAAACCATGACCATCAACAAACACCTCACAATCTCGGTAAACCCAACCGATGCTCACAACCCCACCTGACGGATACAACACTCTCCACAACCCCGGAAGTGGAGATGCAGGTACCGTAGCCAATGATGACAGTCTAAATGATATGAATGAATGTGTGGCACCTAGATCTAGTAATGCAACTACAGGAATACCAAAAACATGTAACGTACCGATAACGACCTCCGGTGATGCTCTGCCCTCACGCATAGTCATAACATGAACTCTCGCCTGTCCGACTGGTCGTCCTCGCTGGGGCTGTCCCTGCTGTCGGCCCTGACCTGCAAACTGTGCTGGTCGTGCTCCCGAAGTGGCTCCTCGCTCTCCTCCGGAACTCTGGGCTGCCTGCCTATCACCACCATACAACTGAGGACACGCCCTCGCATAGTGACCCACCTGGCCACAATGATAACAATTGAGGGTGCCTCGCTGACACGAACCAACATGATACCTATTGCACAAGTTGCACAACGGATACTCCCTCGGTGTAGCAAAAGTGCCAAATGATCGTCGAGGATGACTAGACCCGCTGGAATCCCCACTAGCCTGTGGTCGCTGCGGTCGATCTCTTCTCCATCCTGATCTCCGCCTCGGTACACTAACTGGTGGTCGATATGACCCTTCGCCCGAAGATGAAGCTGAACCGGAAGTATCAGAACTCAACCTCATTGAAGGCCCCTGACTCGGTCCACCTTCCTCGAATCGTCTCGGCTGGTATCTCTGCTGTCTCTCCTGCTCAATGTCCTCGCCTCGGAGAGCTGCACTAACAAACTCATCAAAGTTGTTCCTCGGCATCGTAGTCAACGTCGCCTTGATGTTCAGATTCAATCCCAGCTCAAACCTGCGACACTTGGCTTCCTCTGTAGCCACCATATCCCGCGCAAAACGAGACAATCGAGTAAACCGATCCCGATACTCAAGTACAGACAAACTGCCCTGCCTCAAGTTCGTGAACTCCTCGTACTTGCGCTGCTGGGTAGCCTGATTAAAATACCTCCGCATAAACAGATCACGAAACAATGTCCACGGAGTATCCACAGGAACTCTGTCAGTGCTGACCCACCACAAGTATGCATCACCCTCAAGTAAACCAACTGCGGCTACTGTCATCTGCTCAGGTGTAAACTGCAGACGCTCACAAACCCGCTCAATCTGAACCAACCATGCCTCGCATATCTCTGGATCAACTGAACCCGAAAACACAGTAGCACCCGCAGTACGAGCCTTGACCACAGGGTCAAAACGGTCTTCCAAACGCAGCACTCACATCAGCAAGTCGCGCGTTCGGCGATCCTCATCAGGATCATCATCCACGTCAACACGGGGACCACGTCGAGGAGGCATCCTATTGATACAAGACAAGCATTAGGCACAAGCAGAAAGAACGTAATCATGAAACCGCAGATATTTGAGGACATACAACACCCGAAGTATTGATGAGTACCGCTGGCCAGTCGGGTCAGCACTCCAGTCATGCTGTATCAACTCAAATACCCTAAGCGTCACAACTACAAGAGTCTACAGAATCTGACAACCTAATGCTCTGATACCAAGCTGAAAGGACCCAATCCCGATTCAGTTACCTAAACCGGAATCAAACCCTTTCGAAAATACGAACCAACAAAAATTTTTCAAAATTTGGGCAGAGTTTCGTTACTAGCGTTGAATTACCATAACCTGCACCCAGAAATTAACACTTCGTCCTATGCCACAAAAAGCAAACCGTGGGCACCAATCCCATCCGGATTTCACAACATCAATATAATCAACAACAGTAAATAAACCGTACTATGTATATATGTATATCCGTGAAAATCCGCACAACATGTATCAGAATGTATCAGAGCGACCTCTAGAGTAAAACATATACAATATGTACATCAGTAGGCGAAACAAGAACCTACTGGAAAACACAGATAACTCTGATCACTAGCCTCCAAACCGCGACGTGAAACACCAAACCTGAACTGCAAACTGGGCACGGAAACCGAAAAGCCCAGGGGAAAGACAATAAACACGTTAGAGTGAGTGGACGAAAATAAATGTCTTTCACCAAGTAATATATACATATAAAATCATATGCGAGTCAAATGCATGAAAATCAAATGCTACGTGAGGAGACTCTGGCTACCACTCACGTACAGAGCATGCAATGTAAAACATATCGCGGAGACACTCGTGGGCTTCCACGCGATAGCACAGTCTGAATCACGGGATCCCAGACCCACACGTGATCCTAGCCAGAAAGGCCTCGGGTCAGGATATCTGTCCCCACCGGAGCGTACTCGGGATCAGCCGAGAAGCCAATGTGTATCGATACCACAACATATACTGAGACTGTACTCTGTGTAAACCAAATCATAAATCTTTTCTATGCACATGCTTTAAACATAATATGTACGTATGAATATATTCGTATACGTATATTCGTTTATGCATAATCGTAAAACACATGCTCGTAAAATCATAATCAATTTGCATGCTCAAGTTCGTAAATCATTTATAAAAGACTCGCAAACAATCCGTGAAAAGAATGTCCACTCACAGACTCTCGAAACGCGCACACGCGCTAAACTCGTGGTCCGGCGGAAGATCCCTCGCCAGAAGCACGCTCACGATCCAGATCTCGATCTCGATCTCGATCTCCGGAACATATTCACAAAACATAATTGATCAATAACGTAATCCACAACACTGTACGGATGCACGGAAATCAACCGTTCCCGGAAATACGAAATGCAGTGCAAAATGAATTACAAAAATCCCGAAATCCCCACTCGAAATCTCGACTGAAAATCGGCTAACCAAATCAACCAGAAAAACCTCCGTACGATAACCAGGGTGTGATTACGAGAAAAATGACACTAATTACATTGCAATCTGAAAAGTTGACTTTTCTCGCCGTTGACCGCCGCCGCCGGCGGCGGCGCGCCGTCAACAGTGGAGTTTCACGGCGGAAAACTCCAGTTTCCAAGGTCTCATCAAGGCGAACAAGTTTCTCTTCTACCTTACAAACCAATTCCAAGCAGAACTACCTCAACCCACTAAAATCCGATCGAAATTCCAACTCCGGCAACCCATTCGTGTTCACCGGAAAACACCTCCTCGATCTAAAGTTCCCACACCACAAGCATCAGTGAGGATAGGCGAGCAAAAGCCCCAACCACATCACCTCCATACCTCGCCGGAGCACAGCTCCCCGCCACCGGCGAACTCCATCAATTCGGCCAACTTCGTACTCACTCGAAACTCACTCAAATTCCACAAAATCAAACACTAACCAACTCGAAATCATGAGAGTAATCGATCCCTACCTTTCACTTGGCCAGAGGTGGCCGGAAAATGGTCGCCGGAAGGTGAAGCCGAAAACGGAAAGTCTCTCCTTCTCTGGTCAACAGTCAACTTTCCAATTTGGGAAAGTCAACGACTGGTCAACTTCCAAAATGAATTCTCTACTATTTCTCGACTATTTTTCTATTTATACCCGAGCCTCGGGTCGATCAACGGTCCGGAATGAATATACGATGTGATTCGGATAAGCTCGAAACAATCGAATAAACTCGTCGGAACCTGAAACTTCAAATAATCATAAAATATTCCTCGGTTATCGGAAAAATCTTCCGAAACCGCCCACAAGCTCGAAATCATGTGCTCTACAATTTCCGTGAAGACACTCAACTCAAATTCTCGACCAAAAACAAAGTCGCGAATCGAATCGACAAAGCACATAATATCGCAAAACTTCGACTATAACCAAATCTCGAGAATCGTGTCAAACACACATCTGATTCTGGTTCGGGGTCGTCACAATACACTTGCATGCCGGCTGATCCCCGAGGATGTTTATCGAGGGAGGCTGTGACCCCTGACCCGAGGCCTTTACCTGGGGGGGTGGATATACCTCTGACCTGAGGCCTTTCTAGCTAGAATCACGTGTGGGTCTGGGAACCCGTGATTTGGACTGTACTAGCACAGATGTGTCCATGAGCGACCCCGTGGGATTTTTCCATGCATGCTCTGTACGCTGGAGGAGTTTGAGTTCACCTCGTATACTATATCATATTCATTCTTTTTGACTCGCATATGTTATTATAACATATATTATTCGGCGAAAGACATTTATTTTCGTCCACTCACTGTAACGGTTTTCATGTCTTTCCCCTCGGCTTTTCGGTTTCCGTGCCCAATTTGCAATTCAGATTCTGGTGTCTCACGTCGCGGTCGGAGGCTAGTTGTTCGAGCTACCTGTCTTTTCCAGTAGGTTCCTTGTTTCGCCTACTGATGTATATTTTGTATATATATACACTAGAGGTCGCTCTGATACATTACTGATACATGTTTTGTACAGATTTTCCCAGATTTCCTATATATATATTACAGTTATGTTTATTGTTTATTGCTATTGATATGATACTGAGAAATCCGGATGGGATTGGTGCCCACGGTTTGGCTTTTGTGGCATAGGATGAAGTGTTATTTTTCGGGTACAGGTAAAGGCGATTCCACGTTAGTAGCGTTACTCTGCCAACAATTTTATGGTTTTTGTTGGTTCGTGTTTTCAGAAGGGGTTCGATTCCGGTTTAGGATATCGAGCTGGGTTTGAATTTGAACATCAAGGGGACTCTGAATACGATGCCTCGGAAGAACTTCGATGAGTTTGTCAGTGCAGCACTCCGAGGTGAGGATATCGAGAAGGAGAGGCAGATGACGTACCAGCCTAGACGGTTCGAGGAGGGCGGACCGAGTCAGGGGCCTTCTAAGAGGTAGAGTTCTGATACTTCCGGATCTGCTTCATCCTCGAGCAGTGGACCATATCGACTACCAGCTAGTGCACCAAGACAGAGACAAAGATGGAGGAGAGACAAACCGCAGCGACCATAGGCTAATGGGTGTTCCAGCGGTACCAGTTATCCTCCTCGAACCGGTGGCACGTTTGCTGTACCAAGAGAGTATCCACTATGCAACTTTTGCAACAGGCATCACTATGGTCCTTGTCAGCGAGGCCCTGTCACTTGTTTTCGTTGTGGCCGGGTGGGTCATTATGCGAGAGAGTGTTTCCAGCTTGATGGTGCTGATGGACAGGCAGCCCAAAGTTTCGGTGTTGAGCGAGGTGCCATTTCGGGAGCTCGACCAGTACAGTTTGCGGGTCAGGGCAGATAGCAGGGACAGCCTCAGCGTGGACGACCAGCCAGGTAGGCTAGGGTTCATGTCATGACTTTGCGTGAGGGCAGAGCTTCACCAGAGGTTGTTATTGGTACGTTGCACATCTTTGGTATTCCAGTACTTACATTGTTAGATCCAGGTGCTACGCATTCATTCATGTCATATAGACTATCATCTTTAGCTACTGTACCTGCGCCTCCACTTCCGGTGAGGTGGTGAGTATTTGCTGGGTGTGTTGTTGCTTGATATCGTCGATTTTGACGTGATCTTGGGTATGGACTTCTTGGAGACACATTGGGCCATGTTTGACTGTCACAAGAAGGAGGTCGCATTTCGACGATCAGGCTTTCCCGAGGTAATGTTTCGCGGCGAGAAGAATACGTCCTTGCCATGTGTGATTTCTACGATGAAGGCGGATTGGATGATGAAGAAGAGCTGTGTTGCTTATTTAGCTCATGTGGTGGATACTACGGCTACTGGGCCGGACATTGGTAGTATTGAGGTTGTTTCTGAGTTTTCGGATGTATTTCCGGAGGAGTTACCAGGTATACCTCCAGTTCGGGAGATCGATTTCACTATTGAGCTATTACCGAGTACATGACCCATTTCACAGGCACCGTATCGTATGGCGCCAGCGGAGTGGAACGAGCTGCAGGTTCAACTTCAAGAGTTGCTGGAGAATGGTTTCATTCGACCCAGTGTTTCGCCATGGGGTGCCCCGATTTTGTTTGTACGGAAGAAAGATGGATCCATACGGTTGTGCATCGATTACCGGAAGCTGAATCAGGTTACAGTGAAGAACAAGTATCCGTTGCTGCAGATTGATGACTTGTTTGATCAGCTCAAGGGAGCTTCAGTCTTTTCGAAGATTGATCTCAGGTCTGGATATCATCAGTTGAGGATTCGAGAATCTGATGTGGCCAGGACAGCTTTCAGATCGCGGTATGAGCACTACGAGTTTTTGGTTATGCCGTTTGGCTTGACCAATGCTCCCGTAGCTTTTATGGACTTGATGAACCGAGTGTTCAGACGATTTCTGGACAAGTTCGTGATTGTGTTCATCAATGATATTTTGATCTATTCCAAGAGTTTGGGCTAGCATAAGAAGCATTTGCGAGCGGTGTTGCGGACTTTGCGGGACAATCAGTTGTTTGCGAAGTTCAGCAAGTGAGAGTTTTGGCTGGACAGTGTGAAGTTTCTGGGCCACGTGATATCGGCTGAGAGAGTCAGCGTTGATCCTGACAAGATCGATGCCGTACTGAATTGGAGTAGACCTACCACTGTTCCGGAGATCCGGAGTTTCTTGGGTTTGGCAGGCTACTATCGGTCATTTGTACATGATTTTTCTCGGATTGCTACTCCACTAACAAGGTTGACGAAGAAAGGCGTCAAGTTTGAGTGGTCCGATGCATGTGAGGAGAGTTACTTACTTCTGAAGGAAAAGTTGACTACTCACTACCACATTAAGTACCATTGCCGGTGATATTTCAAAAAAAAAGGCCGGCGACCGGGCAGGTCGCTGGCAATGCTCATTATTGCCGGTGACTTGCTCCGTCGCCGGCAAAAAGTCCAAAAATCGCCGGCAATGCTCAAAATTATTTCCGGCGACCTTCTCCGTCGCCGGCAATAATCTCTCGACCATTGCCGGCAATAAGTTTCAAGCATTTTCGGCGATTTTTGGCCGGAATTTCGCCGGCAATAACTCCGTGGCCGGCGATTAAATGAATCGCTGGCAATACCTCTTATATCAAATGCAGATCGCAGCAGCTCATTCATTTGGATAGAAAAAAATCCGGTGAAATCGAACGAAGGAAAACGCTCTGAAATCCTTGGGTATTATTGTCAAAAGGCCAGGCGTCAAAAACCCGCTCGGGAAGCTATATACGTAGCTATATATAGGTACGTAAATACGTATGTATATATATGTGTGTTGATTTAATTAGATCGATATATATATATATATATATATGCATGTGTTGATTTATAGTTGAGATATCGATTATTGGTTTGATACGCAAATAGAGTGGATATATTGTTGATTTCGAGTGATTGACTGTTGAGTTTGAGTAGATTATATTTGAGATTATTTCGATGAAAATATGTTAATTTGTGTATATATATATGTATGGATATAAAATTATTTTGTGAATATTAATTGTTAATATGTCTATATATATATATACAGGCTTGTTAATTTGTAAATGTGAATTGTTGGTATATATATATATTTTAATTTATATGCATGCATGGGTCGACTTTTGTTAATTAATCGGATGAATTCGAATGTAATTAATGATGATTTATTAATTAATTAGTAGTGAATGTGTATATATATATTTATAGTACGTAATGTTAGAATTTTCAGGATGGACAAGAGTTGGATGAGCCTCGAAAGATGGGATGTGAGATATCACCAGGGAATTAGGAGTTTTGTGGATGTTGTGAAGGCTAATTGTGGAGACACTACACTTCATTATTGCCCGTGTAAAGAATGTAAGTGTCGCAGCGATCGATTTCGTTTTCCCATTGATAAAGTCCAGAAGCACCTAAGTAAATACGGGTTTTGGGATAAGTACACTTGTTGGATTTATCACGGTGAAACATCGTTAACGGGTCCTCATGATCATGGACAATTTGGTGAGAGGGCCAGTCCATCCTATGATCATGGACATTTTGCTGAGAGGGGCAGTCCATCCTATGATCCAACATCGATGTTAATCAATGATATGTTTCCTCATGAGAGCGGTGTATTTACTGATCAAGCACCAAATGTCCCTCCCGTCGTGCAGGGTTTCCCCCATATTGAGCCAGTCGAGCTATTACCTGGAGCTCATGTCAACATAAACGGTATGGACAAGTACAACAACCTGATTGCATTGCAACAGACTCCGTTGTACGACGGTTGTAGTAAGACTGTTCTTTAAAGTGTCATGGGAGTGATGCAGCACAAAATGGAGAACAAAATGTCTGTCAAAGCTGTTGATTCTTGGCTGAAGTGGACTGCTTCGCTACTGCCACCCGGTCATCGTCTTCCTACCACTCATCATAAGGTGCGACATATCCTGAAAGATCTTGGGCTTTCCTACATCAAAATCCATGCATGCAGATATGATTATATTCTCTTCTGGGGAAAAGATCTTGAAGACCTTGAAGCCTGCTCGGTATGTTTTACAGAAAGGTATAAGTTGACTCCTGCAGGCAGCAAGAAAGCTGTGAAGATACTTCGATATTTCCCGCTTATTGATAGGCTGGAGCGGTTGTTCATGTGTGCTTTCACAGCCGAAGCTATGAGATGGTGGGCTGAGAGGAATTTTCCTAACGATGACACCCTTATACACCCTTCCGACGGAGAGGCTTGGAAGCATATGGTCAGGGAGTTTGATTATTTTGCAGCAGAGGTCCGAAATGTTTGGCTAGGGCTCTCATCTGACGGATTCAACCCTTTTGGCAACATGAGTCTTCAATACAGCATATGGCCAGTTATTTTGGTACCGTACAACCTTCCACCCTGGATGTGCATGAAGAAGGAATACAATATGCTGACTCTGGTAATTCCGGGCCCGGGTTATCCAGGAAAGTGTCTCGATGTGTATTTGAGGCCTTTGATTGAGGAGCTTAAGTACCTGAGTGAGTGTGGCCACCCCACTGTGATGACCCGAACCAGAATCAGATGTGTGTTTTGCACGATTCTCGAGATTTGGTTATAGTCGCGGTTTTACGATATTGTGTGGTTTGTCGATTCGATTCGCGACTTTGTTTTCGGCCGAGAATTTGAGTTGGGTGTCTTCACGGGAATTGTAGAGTACGTGATTTTGAGCTCGTGAGCGGTTCCGGAAGATTTTTCCGATAACCGAGGAATATTTTATGATTATTTGATGTTTCGGGTTTCGACGAGTTTATCCGATTGTTTCGAGCTTATCCGAATCATTTCGTATATTTATTTCGGACCGTCGATTGACCCGAGGCGCGAGTATAAATATCGGGAATACTCGTAAAATCGTCGAAAATGCCAAATTGGGCTTTGACTGAACTTTGACCATCTGTTGACTTTCCAAAATTGGAAAGTAGCCGTTGACCCGTACGGTGAGCGAGTGACCCGATTCAGTTCGTCGGCGACCCGACTTTTCCGGCCACCTCCGGCTAGTCTGAGGGTACAGTTCGAATCCTCTCGTGTTTCTCTTTCATTTTATGTGTGAGTTGTTTGAAATTGGTGGTGTTTATCCTGGGTTCGAATCGGGCCGAGGGGGAGGTTGTCGTCGTTAATGGTCACAGTGGTTCCGATGGGTTTTGGAGGTGGGTTTGTTGGGGGTTTTGCCCCCCACACTTCGGTGATGCTATCTAGGTGTTTGTTTTGGAACGAGGTGGAGTTTGGTGGCGAACCCGATTAGGTTTCCGTTTGGGAATTTCGATTTGCTTAATTGTGAAATTGTTTGGGTTAGAGGCCGAATTGATCTTCATGGTAGTTATGGATGTGATTCGCCTTAGAGAGACCTTGGGAACTGGAGTTTCTCCGCCGCTGGATCTCGCCGTTGACGGCGCACCGCCGTCGGCGGCGGCGGTCAACGGTGGTCAACGGTGGTGCTCCGGCGAGAAAAGTCAACTTTTCAGATTTCGACAATTTTAATGTCATTTTTCTCGTAATCGCGCCCTGATCGTCGTCCAGAGGTTTTCGGATTGATTTGATTAGCCGTTTGTCAGTCGAGATTTCGAGTGGAGATTTCGGGATTTCCGTTATACATTTTGTACCGTATTGCATATTTCCGGGAACGATTGGTTTCCGTGCATCCGTACAGTGTTGTGGATTACGATATTGATCAGTTATGTTTTGTGAACATTCAGGAGATCGAGATCGTGATTGAGCTTCTGGCGAGGGATCTTCCGCCGGTCCTCGAGATTAGCGTGTGTACGCGTTTTGCTCATCTGTGAGTGGACAATTTCTTTTCACAGAAATGATTGCAAGTCTTTTTATATGATTTTCGAATTTGAGCATGCGTATGAGATTATGATTATTATGAGCATGTGTTATATACGATTATGTTACGCATATGCATTTTTATGCTAATTACTGTACATGCATCGAGATATTTGTGATTTGATTTTCACAGAGTAAAGTCGTAGTTCATGTTGTTGTATCGATACACACGCATCCCCGGCTGATCACCGAGGGTGCCTACCAGGGGGGACGCTGTGCCTTGTGCCGATGTATTTCCGGGTAGGTACAGTTATCTGTTTCTTGTGCCGAGGTATTTCCGGGAGGAAACAGTTACCCTGACCTGAGGCCTTTCTGGCTCGAATCACGTGTGGGTCTGGGATCCCGTGATTCGGACTGTACTAGCACGGACGTGTCCATGAGTGGCCCCGTGGGATTTTACTTGCATGCTCTGTACGCTGGAGGATTATGGTTTACCTCGCGTATTTTATTATATTTATTCATTCGACTCGCATATGTTTTTATAACATATATTATTTGGTGAAAGACATTTATTTTCGTCCACTCACTCTAACATTTTTATTGTCTTTCCCCTGGGCTTTTCGGTTTCCGTGCCCAGTTTGCAGTTCAGGTTTGGTGTTTCACGTCGTGGTGTGGAGGCTAGTGATCAGAGTCACCTGTGTTTTCCAGTAGGTTCTTGTTTCGCCTACTGATGTACATATTGTATATGTTTTACTCTAGAGGTCGCTCTGATACGTTCTGATACATGTTTCTGCGGATTTTCACGGATATACATATATACATTGTACAGTTTATTTACTGTTGTTGATTATATTGATGTTGAGAAATCCGGATGGGGTTGGTGCCCACGGTTTGCTTTTTGTGGCATAGGACGAAGTGTTAATTTCTGGGTGCAGGTTATGGTAATTCTACGCTAGTAACGAAACTCTGCCGAAATTTTGCAAAATTTTTGTTGGTTCGTATTTTCGAAAGGGTTTGATTCCGGTTTAGGTAACTGAATCGGGATTGGATCCTTTCACCCACTTACAATAGGTTCAAAACTGAGATGTTCCAGATGCATTCCATGCTTGTTGGCACCATCAGTGATTTTCCTGCCCGCGGTATGTTGTCGGGCAACGTAACCAAGGTTACAAGGCTTGTTCAGAGTGCATGACGGTTGATTGTTGCAGTCCTCATTGCAGTAAAATTGTTCAGATGCGTCACCGTTTTTGGCTTCCATATGATCACCCATTTAGGCAGGATCCAGACACTTTTGATGGGACTGTAGAAACAGGTGTAGCACCCAGGCAATGGACAGGGGATGAAATTTTGGAAGTGTTGAATGAATATGATTTTGGCCAGCTGAGCAATCATCCTGAGATAGTGGCGTCAATTCCAGACATGCCCGAAATGTATAAGTTTTGGACACACAAGAGCATATTTTGGGAACTCCCCTATTGGCCCAGGTTGCCTATTAGACACTACCTAGATGTCATGCACATAGAGAAGAATGTGTGTGAAAGTGTGGTGGGCACAGTTCTTAATTTGGATGGGAAAACAGAAGACATCCCTAAGGCACACATTGATCTGAAAGCTATGGGACTGCGGAAACATTTGTGGTTAAGAGATGGTAAGAGAAAAATGTCGCAAGCTCCTTACACCGTCAAGCCGAAGCATAAGCATGAAATTTTTGGGTGGCTGAGTAATGTCAAGTATATATTCTTATGGCTATGCAGGAAATTGGCCTTAAATTTTTACTTATATATGGTTATATGCGAGAAATATAATTGTTGCATATAGCTATATATATATATATGCAGGTATCCTTAAGGCAATGCAGGAAATATAAGCAGGTGTGCTAACTTCCGGGACAATAAGATGTACGGATTAAAGAGTCATGACTGCCATGTACTGCTTCAACGCCTTTTCCCTATTTTCATTCGAGGGTACCTGCCCAAAGAGGTGGTGGAGCCGTTGGTGGCCTTGTCAAGATTCTTTCAGAAGTTATGCACCAGGGAAGTTAAAAAATCAGATCTCAGGGAGATGCAAGATGACATCATTTTTATCATGTGCAAGCTTGAGAGGATATTTGCCCCAAATTTTTTCGACATCATGCCTCACCTGATGATCCATCTTCCCGAACAATTGTTGCTTACCAGTCCCGTATACTACACTTGGATGTATCCCATGGAAAGGTACAAATGATTCATACATTTGGTTTGCCTCTGTTTTTATATGTAAATTCTTAATTTTTAAGTATCATAACATACACTTGTTCACTTGTAGACAATTGGGAGCCTACAAGGACTATGTGAAGAATAAATCTGCACCTGAAGGGTGTATCGCTGAAGCATATATTGCGCACGAGTGTGTAACGTACACCAACGTGTATTTGGGAGCGCTTGAATACCCCCAACAACAGATGTCGATAGATGAACCCCAGTTCAACCTTTCTATCATCTCCAATGATGTGGTAGTACAGGGAAGCTTGCCAAAGTCGTACAGGTTGGATGGAAATGAGGTAGCCATTGCCTACTGGTCGGTACTGATTAACTGTCCAGAAGTACAATATTGGAAAAACTATCATCTTCACTGCCCTGCTATTGCCGGAAATGTTGATTACCACAACAGGATGTTTGCAAACTACTTTGGTCAATGGGTAAGGGTATATGTGTATATATCTATTTTTTTATATCCTTATATAGCATGTGTTTACATGGTTTTGTTTTTCTATGTTCATAATTTCTTGTGTGGTTTCTTATCGTTTTCAGATTAACCATGTAGCAAATGATGGTTGCCCAGAGTGGTCAAACGAATTGAGGGTCCTCGCGATGAAACCGATAGCTTCAAAAGTTTACTCGATATGTTAGGTCAATGGCGTGAAATTTATATGTGAAAATCGAGACGACCGACTGAAAACACAGAATTGTGGGGTGATGGTCCATAGTGGGCAGGATAGCGTTGACTATTACAGTGTCCTTCATTCAGTTGTTGAACTAATTTATGGGAACCGTATGAAAGTGCACTTGTTCAAGTGTAGATGGTTTGATAGTAGCCCGGAGAACACAAGGACCGATCAGTACGGAACATTTTCGGTGAATACTACTACAAGCTGGTATAAAGAAGACCCTTTCGTTCTTGCCACATCAGTAAAACAAGTGTTTTACCTTGACGATCTTCTGAACAAAGTCCCGTGGAAGGTGGTTAACCATGTTGCTCATAGAAACATATAAAGTGCTGCCACACTTGGTGAGACCGCAGATGATGAGGAAGTTACTGCATACCAAGAGCCGAACGCTTTTGACATTCCGGAATCATCTACGATTCGCCTTAATAATGTGAGATCTGGGAGTGTGGTTCGAATTACTGGAGCAGAACTTCTCGATGTTAATCTATATGAAGTTGACGTAGATTCAGATGATGAGGAGCGGCATATATTGCCAGAGGTTACCTATGAAACTGAGTCAGACTCAAGTGATGAAGATGATTACGATTATCATCCTTAGTACGTTAATGATGTACGTATTTTAGTATATATAAACGTGCATGTACGTATTTATACTTGGAAATTTTTGTCGTAAATTATAGTCGGAAATTATATATAGTCGTAAATGATAGTCGTAAATTATAGTCGGAAATTATAGTCGTACATATTTATAGTCGTAAATTCTAGTCGGAAATTGTAGTGGGAAATTCTTGGCCGGGAATCACTATCATTACCAATGAGTTGATAACTCGTTGGTAACAGTATTACCCACGAGTTATCAACTCGTGGGTAATAGTATTACCCACGAGTTGCTTATCAACTCGTGGGCAATACTATTACCAACGAGTTAACTCGTTGGTAATAGTATTGCCCACGAGTTAACTCGTAACTCGCCGGCAATAGTCTCGGTATTTCCCAGGAGGCAGCTCGAGCTGCTTCCTCATTTCTTCACCTCTCTCTTCCTTCAAAACCCAAAAACCCCATATCCTCTCTCTTCCTCACCTAACTCGCCGCCCTCTCCTCTTCACCTCTCTTCCTCTAGCTCCTCCCCTCTTCCCTCACCTCTCTTCTCCCCTCTCCACATAAAAAGCCCAAATCTCAATTTCCTCTCCTCCTCCCCTCCTCCCCTCACCTCCGTCGCCGGAAGCGGATCGAGCTCGACCATGACAGGTCCTAGCTCTCTCTCTCCCTCTCTCTCTCTAATATTTTTTTTAATTATGTATATATATATATGCATTTTAATTAAGGTGTAAGCATTTTAATTAACTTGGTACATTATAGTTTTGGGTGTTGTTTTAATTTTTGATTCATTATTAGGCAAGTGTATGTATGTATATATGTGAAAAATATTGAGGTAATTTAAGGTGATTTGGGTGGATTAATTGATATATATAGTTGATAATTATATAGTATTTTTAAGGTGTTGCATGGGCAAATTAAGGTGATTTGGATTCATTGATATATATAGTTGATAATTTAAGGTATATTTGTTAACTTAATTAATTGGTTAAATAAGCATTTGGGTAATAATTAATTGATATTTTGATAATTATATTCGTAATGATCGAAATGATATGATGCAATTTAATTTAATGTTTGATATGATATCATAAGCATTTGGCCTATGAAATTTAATTTAATGTCTGATTTGATGCAAACGGTTCAAAACGGTTCCGGTTCCGAACGGTTCCGGTTCAAAACGGTTCCCGTTCCAAACGCTTCTGGTTCCAAACGGTTCCGGTTCCTTACGGTTCCGGTTCAAAACAGTACCGGTTCCAAATGGTTTGGAACCGGAACCGTTTCGAACAGGAACCGTTTCGAACCGGAACCGTTTAGAACCGGAACCGTTTTGAATGGGAACCGTTTAGAACCAGAACCGGAACCGGAACCGATAACCGCTAGAACCGAAACCAGAACTGAACGGTTCCGGTTCGAAACGGTTCCGGTTCCGAACGGTTCCGGTTCCAAACAGTTCCGGTTCCAAACGGTTCCGGCTTTTCATAGAACCGAAACCAGGACTAATTGTTGGAACCGATAACCGTTCGGAACCGGAACCGTTTGGAACCGGAACAGTTCAGAACCAGAACAGTTTCGAACCGGAACCGTTAGGTTCCGGTTCCAGTTCTAGCGGTTATCGGTTCCGGTTCCTTACGGTTCCAAACGATTCCGGTTCCTTACGGTTCCGGTTCCGATTTTTTCATAGAACCGAATCCAGGACTAATTGTTGGATGTGCAGAAGGTTTTGCGGCAAATTGGCTTGGAGGCATCAAACGGAGAGGGACTAGAAATAGTGGAGGGAGCAGCAGTCAAGGTTCCTCAGCCGCAGTCAGCAACACGCGCAGTTGGCCAATTATGAATGCTCGCACACAAATGTTGCTAGCTGCGCGAGGAGAGGAGGAAGCTGCACGATCCGGATCCGTGCAACCCCCAGTCCAGCCTCGAGCCTCAGTCAGCAGACGCTCAGTCAGAAGACCCACAGACGAGCGACAGTCAACGGGGGCATCAGAAACCCCCTCCATCCGAATGCCCCCTATTGGCCCGGTGCCTACTCCCGTTTCACAAGAATCATCTGAGGCAGATGGTGCTAGAGCCTCATCGTCCAGGCCTTATCTATCTTCGCCGTCCGGTCTCTTCCTGCCCGACGAGATTCCTGTGATCCCTGAATTCGATGATAGGGGGAGGCCTATTTATATTGAAGGACGGCCGGAGTTCCTGAGCGTGGAGGAAGCGTACAACTTCATCCCGTTCGACCCCGTGTATCTTTGGAGTGCGAGGCGCACCAACCAGCAAACAGACGATGCAGGTAAATTTTATTTAACAAGATTGATTACTTAAGCGTTACGATAGGTTCAATTAATGATATCAATTTGTTGACATTGTATTATTAGGCAATTTCGTTAATGACACTGGAAAACGAAAGACTAGAGGCCCCTGCACTGGGAAGAGACTTGAGCAAGCCACCGGGGGAAGGAAAACGCTCATTAGGGCCAATGAGTATGGTGAGGTGATCGAGACATTTGACACCACGCGAAAGTATGCCAGCATGGCCGGGGCCGTCGTGCGGGACAAGGTCCCAATGCTTTGGCCAGATTAGGAATCTGTGCCTCTCTACGTGAAGATGCAAGTGCATAATGCACTGAGTGTGAGTTAAATCGTATTTTCATTACGTAAATTTTACATTTATTAATTAAGTCCGAATAAATATATAATTTTACCGTTTATATATTCATCTTGCAGGTGTGGTTTGACGTGGATGAATGCCTTATTCACACGTGGGCAGAGCGTCAACTACATATCAGGTGATGTGATTCGAGTTATTTGAGCGTCAACTACATATCAGGTTCTACCCCTAGCGAATTCCGGTTTAGAGAGTACGAGTGGCTGTGGCTGGTAGCCCACTTCGAGCACCCCAAAGTGAAGGTATGCATCCTGAATATATTTTACAACCCTAATGTATCGTATCACATTGAAATAGTTAGTTACTAATTTTTTTACATATGTTTATCAAACAAGGCGATTTCCAAGATGAACAGGGAGAACAGATTGAAAAACACCAAGGCCCATCATGCAGGTTCACTCAACTATTTTGGTTGGTCGAGTAAGGCGCAACAACAATAAGAAGTCAACCCGTTGGTGTTTGTTCATCAGAAGTTCTATCCGCAGTGCCCTGAAGAAGCGGTAAGTCTTTAGTCTCATTAGTTTGTAGTTCACATATGCATGTGTTAATAAAACTATTTTTCTCTATTAATTTAACTTGTTTAATAATACGTTATTCATATTCGCTTGTCAATCAGGCGAGAGTGGAGGAAGCGATCACTTAAGTCACCATGAATATAGCTCGAAACAACCATCCTTACTGCTCGGAGGAAGAAGTGACCCAGTATGCCTCTCAGATCGATCCGCTTGATTGCCCTATAGCGGCTTAGATCATGGCAAAAGCGTGCGGGACTGGAAAGAATACCTACTACTGCAGGGGAATGGGCTCGGCGGGCGAAGGAGTAATGAAGAACACTTCGGAATACTCTACCGGGTCAAGAACTTCAACTTCTAGGAACTCTAACCTAGCAGCGGAGCTTCAGAGGACGCAGAGGGAGATGGAGGAGCAAAGGAGGCAGATGGAGAAGATGCGGAAATTGGCCGAGCAGCAGGCAGTCAGAGATGCCGAGTACCGGGTGCTGGTCGAGTAACACCGAATGATGGTCCAGCAGCAGACATAAATGTTCACATGGTTGCAGACGATGTACGCGTGCTAGACTACCGGACAACCGCTCCCCACACCTCCCCCGGTCCCTGTGTTCCACACTGATCCACCACCGCAGCAGTCACTGCCACAGCAAGACCACGGTAGCCACCGGAGTTCAAATGATTACATGGATTTCATCGACCCTGACGCGGGAGTTCCTCGACCCTGACGTTTAGTTGTAGTTTATTTTCGTATTGTTGCTATTTGTACTGTACGTTGGAAAATTATGTGTGTACTGTTGAACTTGTATTTGTACGGTTTCTATTTGTCAGTGCAGGTTCTGGAAATGGGCCCAATCCAGAACCGGCTTTTTTTTGACAAATTTCTCTGGGTATTGCCGGCGACTTGGACCAAAGTCGCCGGCAATACCCCTCAATTTCCGGCCACGGCGGCGCAAAATTGTCGGCGACTCAAGTCGCCGGTGATTCCTTGAGCATTGCCGGCGACTCAAGTCGCCGGTAATGACCTTAATCATTGTCGGCGACTTGAAAAATATGTCGCCGGTAATTCTTTCACCGGCGCCAAATTTCCAGCGAGAGTATTACCGGCGACTTGTCATAGGTAATAGTCATTTCCGGCGAAAAAAAAAAAGAAAGGCCGGCGACTTTAGCTCGCCGGCAATGCCCTATAATGTGGTAGTGACTGCACCGATTCTGACATTACCAGACGACAGCGGTGAGTTCGTGATTTATAGTGATGCGTCGAAGTTGGGACTTGGTTGTGTGCTGATGCAGCATGACAGAGTTGTAGCTTACGGATCCAGGTAGCTGAAACCACACGAAGTCAACTATCCAACCCATGATTTGGAGTTGGCCGCTATTGTGCTTGCATTGAAGAGTTGGAGACATTACTTGTACGGAGCCCAGTGTAAGATTTATACCGACCACAAGAGTCTCACCTACTTGCGGACGCAGCCAAATTTGAACATGAGGCAACACAGGTGGATGGAGTTGATCAATGACTACGATTACACTTTCGAGTACCATCCAGGGAAGGCCAATGTTGTTGCCGATGCACTCAGTCGGAAATCCGGAGCTTCGTTGTTCCATGTATGTGTGGCTAGAGTTTCTATGTTAGCCGAGCTTCGGGCTACAGGTGCCGAGTTCGAGTGGGATGACGAGGGAGCCTTGTTAGCTAGCTTCCTGGTTCGACCCGTGTTGGTTGACTAGGTTTGGGAAGCACAAGATTCAGATTCCTACCTGTTGGGCAAGAAGACCATGATACGGAATGGTGTGCCTACAGAGTTTCAGCTGAGTGACGACGGTACGTTGCTGTTCAGAGGCAGGTTATGCGTACCCCGAGACGAGAGTCTGAAGAAGGAGATTCTGGATGAGGCACATAGTTCGGCTTATGTGATGCATCCTAGTGGTACGAAAATATTTCGTACACTTCGAGCATATTACTAGTGGCGCAACATGAAGCAGGAGATTGCCGCATATGTGAGCCGATGTTTGATCTGTCAGCAGGTTAAAGCGAAGAGGCAGAAGCCTGCAGGGAAATTGCAGCCACTGGAGATTCCAGTTTGGAAGTGGGAGCACATTACCATGGATTTCGTTTATCAATTGTCGCGTACTTCGGCTGGCAATACTAGTATTTAGGTTATTGTGGATCGACTGACGAAATCCGCTCATTTTCTCGCACTTCCGGGGAAGATATCAGTGGGCAAATTGGCCAAAGCTGTATTTGTCAGAGATCATTCGTCTGCACGGTGTGCCTGTATCTATTGTTTCTGACCGAGATAATCAGTTTACTTTCGAGTTCTGACAGTCAGTGCCACACTCCGTTATGTTGGAATGAGGTGGGCGAGCGATGGCTTATTGGCCCTGATCTGGTGAAGAGCACCATGGAGGACGTCCAGATTATCCGGGATAGATTGAAGATTGCCCAAGATCCCCAGAAGAGTTATGCGGACGTGAGGAGAAAGAGTCTCGAGTTTGATGTGGGCGATTGGGTCTTCCTGAAACTATCTCCGTGGAGGGGAGTTGTGCGTTTCGGGAAGCGTGGCAAGCTTCGACCACGGTACATTGGTCCGTATGAGATCATCGAGAGAGTTGGAGCTGTTGCTTACAGACTTGAGTTCCCAGCTAAGATGGCTCGTGTTCATGATGTTTTCCACGTTTCGATGTTGCGGAAGTACATCTCAGATTCGGCACATGTGTTAGCGCCACAGCAGCTACCGATCCGAGAGGATTTGACGTATGTGAAGGAGCCGGTACAGATTCTCGATCGTCGTGAGCAGGAGTTGAGGCACCATGTTATACCACTGGTAAAGGTCTTGTGGCAGAATCACTCAGTTGAGGAGGCCACCTGGGAGACTGAGCAGCGTATGCGGGAGCAGTATCCTCATCTGTTCACCTGACAGGTACGTAAATTTCGAGGTCGAAATTTTTTTGAAGGGGGGTAGATTTGTGACGACCCGAACCAGAATCAGTAGAGTAATCAGTGTAATTCATGAGTTAGCGCGTAATCGCAGTTCTTCGATAATTGTGTAGTTTGCCAGTTTTGATTACGACTTAATTATCGGCCGAGAATTTGAGTTAAGTCTCTTCTCAAGAGTTGTAGTATATGTGATTTCGAGTTCGTGGGTGGTTCCGGATGATTATTTCGACGACCGAGGAATATAATTTGATTATTTGAAGTTTCAGAATACCGACGAGTTTATCCGTTCGTATCGAGTTTATCCAAATCATAATGGTTATCCGTTTTGGACCATAGATTGTCCAAAGACACGAGTATAAATATCGGAAATAGTTGGAAAATTGTCGAAAACACTGTTTGGGAAGTTTGACCGGCATTGACCGAGCTGCTGACCGTTGACCACTGTTGACCCTGGAGAAAATTGGATAGTTTGGCTTCCTTCGGTGAACCGGCTGATTCCGGCCGTTTCAGGCCACGACTTTGGAAGGTAAAATGTTCTCCTCGTGATTCTAAACAGTTTAGAACTTGGAATTTCTTGATTTGGTTGAGAATTGAGGAAGAAATGTTCAGTTGAAATTCAAGGAATTCTGGCCGGTTTTGGGTTTCATGGACGGTGGCGCTCCGGCCACGGGGGTGGCCAGAGACTAGAGGGGTTTGGACCGTGGGGTGACGGAGGTGCCTTTGGGAGTGGTCTCGAAGGCCGTCGTGCGCCATGGACGGAGAACGGAGGAGATCGGAGATTGCCAGCGGTGGAGGGAATCTGTGGCTTTCGAGCTGTTTTCAAGTGTGTGTGGCCGGAATTAGACTTAGCCATAGAAGAGAGATATGTTGTACATGTCGAGATGAAGCTTCGGTGAGCTTGGCCGCCGGAAAATCTCTCCAGTTGACAGGGCGTCGCTGCCGGTGGCGGTGGTCAACGTGATAGTTGCATGAATGTGCAACGCAACTATGCTTAATTCTACCCGATGTTTAGTTTTATTGTGATGCTTTCGGGGTATTTATTATTATTATTTGCTTTGTAGGAATTTGGAGAAAAATGAATTAAAGATGTGTTATTGAACTTTCCTAATGCAACAAGGAGAAGATGGGCTTAATTATTCCAAGTGGGAATCATAATCCAATGTGGAGTCATGGTGTACGTAATGAACCTAGTTATTTGGCTATATATATATGTGGCTAGAAAGAAACGTACGGGATGGAAAAGAAGAGAGAAGTGAGTGATTATTGAAAGAGACAAGAAACGTACGGGATGGAGAGAAGAGAGAAGTGATTGATTGAGAGGGAGAGAGACGTGATTGATTGTCAAATATATATATATAGGTATTTAGCTGGAAGGAGGGGACGTACGGGGAGTTTGGAGAAGAAGAAAAAAGAGGAGCAGAAAAGACGCACGGAGAGAATAGAGAGAGACAGTTTCAAAAGAAAGAAAGGAAAAAGAAAAGAAGCAACAGGAAAAAGAAACGGACAGCAGAGCAAGAAGAAGCAGAAGAGAAAGGGAGAACCAAACTGCATGCCTGCGATCTCGACGTCGTCAAGAGTTTATTTCTTCTCCTTCTTTGTTCATCTTTCATGAATTCTTCAATGTTATTATTTAAAATTATGAGTAGCTAAATTTCCATTGTCAGGGGCTGATTGAAGCCCTAGATATGCTTACGATTTTGAACCCCTTGTGATTCTATTAATTATTTGGATGAGTTTTGTTTCACTGTTTTCTCACCGTATGTTTTCTATGTTCATGTTTCTTTGAGTGCACGCTTAGATGCATGGCTTACGATCTATAGTCTTGATTATGTATATGACTACCTTATCATTGCATATTCTCTAGAGACAAACATGAATTTGTGTGAAACAAGCCTTAGTGATGAAAGGGTGACCACCTTATTAACCCTTGAAGCTCTGTTATTCTTCAAACATTCTTAGAACGTAATGACTTCAGTTCTCTAGGCTTACATCACCATATGTATAAGTCGGTTAAGTGAGGATCAAGATCGAGCGGATTGTCCCTCCCTCTTTCATGTCAAGTAAGAGAGTGTAATACATAAGATGACTTAACCAAAGCTCTTGTGTGGAGAGTATTCATCCATGGTTAGTTCAATTATATTGGGGAGGTCGTAAGTATGTCTAGGGTGGAAAGAAGTTCTTAACATTCATATCTCATTAGTTATCTACAACAATTTACTTTCAACAATTTATTTTATGCAATTTACTGATTTCTGCATTAGCTGTAGCTTAGCCGATTTATTTCGGTGACCAAATCAACTCCGAATACCCTAAAATTTTGTGTGGTAGTCCGCCACTGTGTCTAGTTTATTGTGTCAAAATTTCGTAGCATTTGAGTCTTCCTAGCTTAGGCTCGCGTTATCATTAGTGTATTGTAGTCGAGTCTGTCAGCATAGTAGTGTGTTAGGATTTAGTTTCACCAATTCCTTGTGTTTGATAACCCCTATTTATCTTACTACATTGATATATCCAGGTTGTGAATATGGTATCTTTGAGAGGTGTTTATTCGCCTTGTCACAACGGCGGAGCTCTGGCGACCCGTTGACTTTTTAGAATTTGGTGATTTTAATGTCGTTTTACTCGTATTCACGTCCGATCTTCGCCTTGAGGTTTTCGAGTTGATCTGGGTATCGGATTTTCAGTCGAGGGTTTTGAGTGGAGATTTCAGGAATTTCGTCGATTATTTTGCACTGTGTTATATATTTCCGAGAACGGTTGATTTCCGAGGTGTGGTACAGTGTTGTGAATTGTGATTTTGATCAGATATATTTTTTGATTATTCAGGGGATCGAGATCGTGCTTCGGGCGAGGGATCTTCCGCCGGGCCATGTGATTAGCCCGAGTGCGCGTTTTGCTCATCTATGAGTAGACAATTTCTTTTCACTGATAATCGCAAGCCTTTAATACACGTTTTTCGGGCATGAGCATGCATTTGGGATTATGATTTATATGAGCATGTGTTATACAAATATGCCTATATAATTATACATTACGTATATGCATTTATATGTTGTTTTATACACTTGCATCGAACTATTTATGATTTGGTTTACACAGAGTACAGTCACAGTATATGTTGTTGTATCGATACACTTGCATCCCGGCTAATCCCGGAGGATGTTTACCGGGGGAGGCTGTGACCCCTGACCCGAGGCCTTTACCCGGGGGGAGGGGGGCAGACCTCTGACCTGAGGCCTTTTTGGCTAGAATCACGTGTGGGTCTGGGATCCTGTGATTTGGACTGTACTAGCACGGATGTGTCCATGAGCGACCCCGTGGGATTTTTTCATGCATACTCTATACGCTGGAGGAGTTTGAGTTCACCTCGTGTACTATATCATATTCATTCTTTTTGACTCACATATGTTGTTATAACATATATTATTCGGCGAAAGACATTTATTTTCGTCCACTCACTCTAACGGTTTTCATGTCTTTCCCCTGCACTTTTCGATTTCCGTGCCCAGTTTGCAGTTCGGATTCTGGTGTCTCACGTCGCGGTCGGAGGCTAGTTGTGAAGCCAAAGGAGACTCCATCCTCCAATGATGGAAGTCGTTAAGAAGGAAGTAATCAAACTCCTTGATTGTGGAGTTATCTATCCGATTCCAGACAGCCGATGGGTCTCACATGTTCAAGTTGTTTCTAAGAAGTCCGAGATCACCGTTTGCATCGTACCTCAACGAACAATCATAGGACATCATGTTTGCATCGACTATAGGAAGCTCAATGTCACCACTCGAAAGGACCATTTCCTCTACCATTCATCGATCAAATGCTAAAAAGATTGGCTGGCCATGCATTCTATTGCTTGCTCGACGGATACTCCAGGTACAACCAAATAAGCATCGCGGAAGAGGATCAAGAAAAAACCACGTTCACTTGCCCATTTGGAACGTTTGCCTATCGCCGCATGCCATTTGGTCTTTGCAATGCACCAGGTACCTTTCAGCGTTGCATGTTATCTATTTTTTCTAACTACGTCGAAAATATCATAGAAGTCTTTATGGATGACTTTAGTGTTATTGACAATAATTTCGATGCATGTCTAGGAAATTTAGAACTCATGTTGAAAAGATGTGTTGAAACGAACTTGGTTCTTAATTTTGCAAAATGCCATTTCATGGTTACACAAAGGATAGTTTTGGGACATATCATTTGAGAAAAGGGTTTAGAAGTTGATAAATCGAAAATAGATCTTGTGCGTTATTTACCCTCTCCAACTTCGGTTAGAGATATTCGTTCCTTTCTTGGACACGCAGGTTTTTATCGACGATTTATCAAGGATTTTTTTCACATCTCCCGCCCTTTGTGCAAATTACTACAAAAAGATATCCCTTTCCAGTTTGATAGAGATTGCAAAGCAGCCTTCGAAAAGTTGAAGGAACTCTTCACATGTGCTCCTATCCTATGCCCTCCGGATTGGTCCTTACTGTTCTAATTGATGTTTGATGCTTCTGACTATGCGGTTGGAGCTGTTTTAGGACAACGGAAGGACAAGAAGCCATATGCAAATTACTATGCCTCACGAACTCTGGATACCGCCCAATCCAATTACACCACCACCGAAAAGGAATTTCTGGCAGTAGTTTTTTCCCTTGATAAATTTCGTTCTTATTTACTTCAAACCAAAGTTATCATTTATACTGACCATGTAGCCTTGAAATACTTAATGACGAAGAATGATGCAAAACCAAGGCTAATTTGTTGGATCCTCTTACTCCAAGAATTCGACATCGAAATAAAAGACAAGAAGGGAGTGGACAACGTAGTGGCTGACCACCTTTCTTAGTTGGTGAAAGAACAAGAAGCTGTGGTCATCGAGGAGAATTTTCCGGATGAACAGCTCTTCGGAATTCAATCAAATGCTTCTGAAACTCCATGGTATACAGATATAGTCAATTATTTAGTAACCGGTGAGTTTCCATCCTCTATGCATAGTGTTCAATGTGAAAAACTTAGGAAGAATGCTAGGACTTTTATTTTGGATGAACCCTACTTATGGAAACAATGTTCAGATTTAGTCATTCGTAGGTGTGTTCTGGATAGTGAATTTAAGTCAATTCTTGAGTTTTGTCACAATGAAGCATGCGGGGGACATTTTGGTTCTAGGAGGACAGCCCTAAAAATTTTAGATTGCGGATTCTTTTGGCCTAGTTTATTTCGCGATTCTCATGCATTTTGTGCTGCATGTGATAGGTGCCAGAGATTCAGTAATTTAGGACCTAGAGATTAGATGCCACAAACTTATATGCTTAATGTTGAAATTTTTGATGTTTGAGGCATTAATTTTATGGGACCACTTCCTCCATCGAACGGTTTTACTTACATTTTACTCGCTGTAGATTATGTTTCTAAATGGGTGGAAGCAAAAGCCACCCGAACTAATGATTCGCGAGTTGTTGCAGATTTTTTGAAGGCTAACATTTTTTCAAGGTTCGGAATGCCACACGTTCAATTAAGCGATGGAGGTAGCCATTTTTGCAACAGGACGGTAGAAGCTTTAATGAGGAAGTATGGAGTTACACATAAGGTTTCGACACCTTATCATCCTTAAACAAACGGAATTACTAAAGTTTCCAACCGTGAGATCAAGAAGATCTTGGAGAGAACCGTTCGTCCGAATCGAAAGGATTGGAGGCCAGTGTTTAGATGATGCGTTGTGGGCTTATAAGACTGTCTACAAGAGTCCCATCGAAATGTCACCTTATCGATTAGTTTATGGGAAGGCATGTCATCTTCCGGTAGAACTGGAGCATAAGGCATGGTGGGTTGTTAAGAAGTTCAACATGGATCAAGATGCGGCAGGTTTGCATCGAAAGCTATAACTTTGTGAACATGAAGAGATTAGAAATGATGCTTTCGACAACGCATGGATTTACAAAGAGAAAACCAAGAGGATCCATGACAAGATGATTCGTGGAAAGAGTTTTGAACCGAGGCAAAAAGTTTTACTTTTCCATTCGAAGCTTAAACTCTTTCCGGGCAAATTACGATCAAGGTGGAATGGACCTTACACTGTTATTCAAGTTTTCCCTTATGGAGCCGTCGCAATTCAATCTTTGGATAGCGGGAACTTGTTCAAGGTTAATGGCCACCGTTTGTAGCCTTATCATGAAGCATTCAATGATCAAATCGTGGAAGAAGAATCTCTTGAAGAGCCGACCACTTTAACATGAAGGACCACTACGTCTAGGCTGAAGAAAAAAGCGCTTATTGGGAAGCAACCCAATCGAGAAGAAGACAACAGATTTGCTTTCTTCTCCCTTTTTCCTTAATTTAGTTGCTTTTGCATATTTAAATTAGAATTTTCGTAGATCCTTTACTTCCTGCTTAATTCTATACTTTTACTTTAGTACATTGGGGCAATGTAGAGTTTAAGTGTGGGGGAAGGGTTTACAATTTAATTGTGTCTAATTAGTGTTTTACAGAGTCTTTAGGATGCCCTTAACTAGTCGATGATGAAATTGGACCGAAACGAACACATATGGCGTATGAATCACATACATCGAATTCTTGTGCTAATTGGGATATTCTATGTTTTTTTAACATGTAATAGATATGATTTGCAAAACATGGTACAGAAATCGCATGCTTGAATAAGATTTTAATCATATGAACCCTGTGTGAGCTTTTGAGCTATCTATTCTTTATTCCTTGAGTGAATATACATCCATTTTGTACATACTAGCTTATATTAGCCTCATTTGATTGCTTGCCATAGATTTTAATGAACTAGAGAATGCTAGAACTTAGTCATGTCAATTTGCAAAGCTTTTAAGTTGATACATACTCTAATTTTGGATATGATTAAAGGCATTTAGGATTTTCCACCACTTTGCCAAATATCCATGTATCCCATTTGTACGCATGAGTTACGACACTCCTAGATAAACCAATTGAGCCCATGGTAAGCTTTTCTTTCATCACCATATATACCTAAACACTTACCCTAGTGTAGAATATCCTTACCTTTGTTCCGTAAACTTGGTGAGAATTTTTCGAAACTAGTACATAAGATGATGTTTTGGTGAGAAAGATTGAAGGAGTTAATGTGAGTATGGGGAAAGACTTGTCCAAATAGCTTAAAAAGTATGAGATTGCCAAAAAGTAAAAGAAAATTAGAGAGAATAAAAAGAAAAAGAAAGAAAAAAAATATATATATATATATGATCTCTTATGGCAATGTTGTGACGACCTAGACCAGAATCAGCAGTAAGATCAGCTATATACGTGAGTTACTGCGTAGTCGCAGAGTTCCGACAGTATTTGAATCGCCAGATTTGATAACGACTTAATTATTGGCCGAGAATTGGAGCTGGGTCTCTTCTCGAGAGTCGTTGTACGTGTGATTTCGAGTTCGTGGGCGGTTCCGGATCGTTATTTGGACGACCGATGAATTAATTATGAATATTTGAAGTTTCGACGGAAACGGATTTAAATGGCAGGTTTGTTAGCGACTAAATTACCGGACGAGAATTTGGTTTCGATTCCTTCACGGAAGTTGTTGAGAATTTAATTTTGAGCTTGTGGGAACTTTCGGAGTATTATTCTGAGTTACGAAGATTACGTTGTGAATATTTCCGTTTGTTGGTTATTTAGTCGGTTTAAATATGTGTTGGGTTGAATGGTTGACTTTTTATCGGTTTGGTCGATGTGTTTGACTTTGGGTGATCATTGAAGAGTACGTAGAGACGAGTTTGTGGCCGCGAGAATTATCGAAATCGGAATTACGACGAGAAAGTTATGGGTATTTGAAGTTTGCCGAAAAGTGAATTATGTGGTTTCCATTTTGGGAAGGCCTATAAATAGCAAGTTTCCTGTTTGGGAAGTCAACTTTCCATTTTTGTTATGTTGACTGGGTTGACCAAAGTGGGTCGACCCGTTTTGGGTGCCTTGGGTTGCCGATTTTGGTTGCCGAAATTGAGGCCGATTCCGGCCATATTTGGGCACGACTTCTTCACGAGATTTGTTGGGCTCGAGCTCCTCTTCGGATTGGTAGGTGGATCATCCCGTGGGGTGGCCGAAGGAGAGAGAATCGAATCGGCAAAGTTATGGATTTTCCGGCGAGTTTTGTGGCGTTCGGGTGGCGGCGTGGAGGCCGAGGTGGTGGCTCCTCTTTGGGGGGTTTTGTTAGCCTCGAGCGAAGGAAGCTTTTCCAAGTGGTCTTGACGGTTGCCGTGGCCGGAGGAGAGAGATCCGTAGAATTGAAATTCCGGTAAGGGTTTGAAACTTTGGGTTGATTTTTGGAGGTTTTCCGGTCAAAATTGGCCTTAACCTATAACTGGAAAGTTGTTGGGCTCGTCGAGATCTTTGAAACCATGTGTAGCATGAAATTTTCTGGGTAGGTTTGGATTTTCCGGCGACGGCGGCGGCGCCGCCGACTGCGGCGGCGATTTTTCGCCCGGAGTAGTTTTTGACGAATTGCATGTCATTTCACTCGAAATCGCGTCCCGATCGCAGTGGAGAGGTTTTTTTTTCGAATTGAGCGACTGAAATTACAGCGAGGTATTGAGGTGTGAATATTAGATTTTCGACGATTCGTCGACATTGAATTACGTGTTTCCGAGAACGGTGGTTGCTCGTGATTTGATTTGAATTGTCGAGTTATGATTTGGAGTAATGGATTTTGTGAATATTTAGGTGTTCGTGATCATTCGTTTGGCGAGGGACTTTCCGCCGGATCACGGGTTAACGCGAACTGCGTTACGCAAGCGTGTGAGTGGACAATTTATTTTCACGGATTGATTGCGAGTCATTTATATACATTTTACGAACTTGAGCATGCAGCATGATTATGGTTTTACGAGCATGAGATTTCATACGAGATTATGTTTATTATGAGCATGTGTTTTACGATTATACGGATATACTTATACGAATATACGTATACGAGTATACATACACTTATATGTTGTTTCATGCATTTGCATCGAACTGTTTATGATTTGGTTTACACAGAGTACAGTTTCAGTTACGTTGTTGTATCGATACACTTGCCTCTCGGCTGATCCCCGATGGTAGGCCACCAGGAGGGGCAGTACCCTTACCTGACCGGCGAGGGGTAGTACCCCGGAACCGAGGCCTTTCTGGCTATGGATCACGTGGAAGTCAGGGACTCCGTGATTCCGACTGTACTAGCACGGATGTTTCCACGAGTGACCCCATGAGATTTTCCTTGCATGCTCTGTTTACGAGTTGGAGTCAGCGTTTCCTCGTATACTATTTGATTTATTTATATTTCGACTCGCATATGTTTTTATAACATATATTACTCGGTGAAAGACATTTATTTTCGTCCACTCACTCTAACAGTTTTCATGTCTTTCCCCTGGACTTTTCGATTTCCGTGCCCAGTTTGCAGTTCAGGCTCTGGTGTCGCACGTCGTGGTCGGAGGCATAGTGCTCGAGCTACCTTGTTTCATCCAGTAGGTTTATTGTTCTACCTACTGTGATATACGTGTATGATTATGTATTAGAGGTCGCTCTGAGTAATCTGTTGTTTATGCTATACGATTTTACACCGGATTTCAGTAAAGTATAGATATATTTATTGTTTTACTTTACTGTTGATATATTGAGAAATCCGGATGGGATTGGTGCCTACGGTTTGCTTTTTGTGGCATAGGATGAAGTGTATTTTCCGCGTGCAGGTAATGGTAATTCCACGTTAGTAGCGAAACTCTGCCAAAATTTTAAAAAGTTTTTGTTGGTTCGTGTTTTCGAAGGGGTTCGATTCCGGTTTAGGGAGCTAAATCGGGTTGGGGTCCTTTCAAATGTGTTGTTCTAATTATAACCATTCGGATTAAGTCCCCCATATTTACGGATTTGGAGGTTATAAACGAATTGAAGGCCCAAAAATAGAACAAATATGGCCTTTGACCTGTCCGAAAAGCTCAAAAGGGTAGTTTAGATTGATGTTTACATGGTATCGTTTTAGTGGAGATGAAGGATGAAATTGATAATGATTCTAAAGTGCTAGACTAAGTCGTTGAAATGTTTTTATCACCACATATCTAAATTTCCAATGTCTTAGCCTTAGCCCCATTACAACATTTCTAAAAGTCCTTTATGATCCTTAAAATGAGTAGCTTTCAATTGGTAGAGTAAGTTGCATGAGTAAGCTTATGGTTTTGGTTCATTTGTGCAAGTAATTAACTCCATTCATGAGGTTTTCGTTTAAATTCATATACACTTTAAGTGAACCCTTTTCATGAGTGAAAAATATGATGAATGCATCCTTGTGAGTTGATTAAACCTTTATTCAAAGCATGCATAGCTATAACATGACCATTGTTTTCTCCATGTCTTACTTGTTCATTACATGATCATATCTCAATTATCTCTTGAATTCATTGAGCATACAAAGTTGAAAATCATGTGAGCCATCGTCATACACTTATGAAAATTCTGAGACAAATCTTAGCTAAGGGCCTAGTTGTGTTCCTTCTTTTGTTTTTAATTCTTAAAGAGTCTTAGTTTAACTTAGTGTTTTGCTAAGAGACTACAAAAGTATAAGTGTGGAGGAATTTGATATACGCATTTTATGCTCGATTATTAAAGCATTTCTACCTACATTTAGCTATGTTGTAATCTTAGTTTTTATGTTTTTTTTACATAGTTTGTTATTTTTAGGTCATTTACGGTGGAGAATAATAACGGCGCACTTCGGAGGAATTTTACGATTTTGGATCATCAGAGATGGGCCGGCCCATTAAGCATTTTTTTAGGACCATTTTGCAAGGTCCAAGTCAGCCCATATTGGAGGTCCAAGCCCAATATTTTCGCAGCCCAAGCCACTTGGTGAAGAGGAAAAGTCAAGATTGGCAAGCTTAGTGACTAGGCATGGTGACTCACCTTGATGACTCTTAGCTTTTTGTGGCTGATCTTGGTTACTCACCTTGATGACTCTTAGCTTTTTGTGGATGATCTTGGTGACTAGGCTTGGTGACTCAAACTTGGTGACTAACCTTGATGACTCTTAGCTTTTTGTGGCTGATCTAGGTGACTAGGCTTGGTGACTAAGTGGGTGACTAAGGGAGCATTGATGGCTTAGGCAAGTGGAAGGAAGAGGCAAGGAAAACTTCCTTGCCTATATAAATGGGAGGCTGGCTAAAGGAAGAAGCATCACATATTTCACAAGCCAAAGCTCTAAACACTTCACCTCTCTTCCATACTTCACCAAGGTTCTTCCAAAGTCGAAGCTCTCTACCACCTCCAGATCAAGAACTAAGAGTGCGTCATTCGTGTTCTTGAGAATCACCACTTGTAGTTTGGTGCGTCACATCTCTAAAAGTGTAACCATGTTCTCTAAACTTCATCTTCGTCTTTGTAATAATTTCAGTTATGTTATGAAAGAATTTCTCTATGTTCTTCTCTTATATCGATTCTTCCATGTGTTCTTAATTTTATTAGTTTGGATGCATGTGCTAGCTTTAAATTCTTAATGTTTTGAGTATGTTTTAGGATAGGGTGCGTCACCAATCTTCCTAAAAGATATCTCTATGATTTTGGCAAAGTAGCAATTGTTTTAAGGTGTTATGCGTCATAGCATTCTTATTCAACGAAAGCATGTGTATGTGTCTCGACAAAAATTAAGGATTTCATAGATGATACATAAGGTAAAAGCATGAAAGTAGGCTAGGTGAATGAAATAAGTTGATCACTTGTAATTAGTAATTTAGCTTCTTATTTTTCGTAAGCATAATTAGAATTTAAGGTTTCTTGATTGTTTAACTTGTATATGATTAAAGCAAGTTAGAAGTTTAGGAGTTCTTGTTGTGTTTGCATGTTTTTTACCTTAATTTCGTAGATTAATCAACCCAATTTCAAACTCCCCCCATACCTTTAAATTTTCTATTTAAAAGCGAAACCATGCATGCGCCCTCTAATTCTCCAGATAGAACGATCCCTACTCACCAATTCTACATCCACAAAAGAAGGGTTTTAAATTGAATATGTGTGAACTATGTGTTTAGTGTCTACTTTGTATTAACATTTAAGACATGTTTTGCGCGTATACCGAATTCCACAAAACTACTCAAAAGTCAACACAAACTGACCGAGGAAACTTCCTATGAAGAATAATATGTTCTAAACCCTGGAGCTCTTATGCACACGACGATGCATGTGGTCCCCGCGGCACCACAAATGGCGGCCATACACTGCCAAAACCAACAAGCTTCAATCAGATCAATCTTCCAGTGGCGGCCTCACGTCGAAGATCCGACTGAGTCACCAATCAGGTTGAAAACCAACAAGCTTCAATCAGATCAATCTTCCAGTGGCGGCCTCACGTTGAAGATTCGACTGAGTCACCAATCAGGTTGGGTACCGGAATCAGTCATATTCGGGTGGTGAGAAAATGGTTCTACCCTTCCAGGTAGAAGTTTTGAATTTATACCCCCAAAGGTTAAATTGATCAATGACCTAAATCAAATCTCTGGTTGATCTGACGGTCCAACTAATTTGACCAACAATAGATTTGTAATTTAATTTCTTTCTACTACAAACTTCCAAAATTCTTAAAATTTGGGCAAAAAACCTTCGAAAAATCAGATAAAAATATGCACAACCTTGCATCAATATCCTCTATAACTTCCGTGAAGAAAGCGAATCCTAAATCATAACATATAAAATATCGATACTTAGCTCGCAACCATTTTACGAATCTTGATAAATTTGATGTATGATGATTAGCTTGTTAATTAAACGTGATTAACGATGATTAACTTCCAAATCAACCATTACACTAACTTTACTCTTATTTTTTTTTTCATGAATAAAACATCATTTTTATGATGTTCCCGTTCTTGCTAGAAAATTATAGTTTGACTCATAAATGCATTAAAGAAAAGGACTTACACACTTATTAGAGAAGACATAGACATTTCTGAAGTCACAAAAGAATATGGAGCAACTTTGGAAGTCGCCGGGAGTTGCCTTGAATTTGCCGGAATTCGCAACAACCAGCCTGGCCACCCTTTCTGGCCCAACCACTTTGGTTCTAACCCAATGGAGTCCCAATCCACCAATGTATACATGTCAATCTAATTTGAAGAGAGGAGAAAGATGATGGACCACATGATGTCACACATTTCAGATTTTAGCCTTACATTGCCTAAAACTGTGGATCATGGTTCCCTTGCTTTGAAGCCAACCTTTGGATCTTCCACCTCACCATTTCCTATCATCTAAGCACTGTAAAGTGCTCTTCCAAGTCAGCCAACTTCAACTGCCCATCTCCCTAGCAAAAATGAGCTTTTATTTGGTGAAATTTTACTCTCTCTCTCTCTCTCTAGTTTTTTAGCTATACCTTTTTGAGGCCCCAATAGCTATACCTTAAGAGAGCTAAATGGTCTACTAATCAAGATCATTAGTGTTATCTCAATTGTTTCATTTAATACTTTTTGGAAATTTTTACTTTGAAGTGAAATCTTTCATTTGGGTATTCCGAAGTGATGTACTTTCAATATATTTATTACTATTGAAGGAGAAAATAGAAACGCAGAAAATATGATCTAAAAAACTGTACTTTATTCAATGATAGATTGAAAAGACCCAACCCTAGATTAACTAGTAACCTAGGATCATGTGCTAACGATAAGACTTTAACTACGGATTTCATTATAAAATTTGACATAATTTCCTGTACGAAGTGGACTACCAGAAACCTGCTAGAAAATCACACTTCGGATTTCCCACAAACAATACCGTGGACCACCAATGTCCATCTGGATTTCTCAATAAAGTGCGGAAAGTAAATTAATTAAATTGCTGGATTAATAATAAAGAAACTGAAAATTCATAATCTAGCAGTACTAACAATTTACTACCAACACAGAAAAATATTTATAACACTAGTGTTCGGAGCGACTTCTAGGAGCAAAATAAAACAAATGAAAATACACGTACTACTAGTGGCCGAAACCTACAGGAAGGTATGATGATCTGGTGGACTGAAAGTCTCTAGAGATCAAAAATCCAGCTTAAGAGAAACACTGCAATCTGGGCACGGAAAACCAAAAGGCCCAGGGAATGGCATATAAAAACCTAAAAGAAAACATTAGCGTGAGTGGACAAAAACTCATCATCAGTGTAAAATAAAAAAATATTCCATCTGTGCCTTTCTGCTGATTTCTGTGAAATCATGCGAGTTCAAAATAATAAACTGAAATAAAATATGTAGGTGGGCACTCAGGGTGTTTGTCCTAACCCGGAGCATCTCCTAGACTGTAAATAAAAAGGTGATGGGATCGCCTAGGTATTTGTCCTATCTAGAGATAATCTGGGTCGACAAGGCGTTTGTCCTAACTCGGTCTGACCGGACTAGTCAGTGATCAGCCGACAAGCCAAAGCATCGATGCTGAAAATAAAATCATCACAAACATACCTCCAAACTCGACTGTAATAAAATAGTAGAGACTGTAAATCTGCGTAAATATGAATTCGCAGCAACTGTGAAAATAAATAAACATCCACTCACAGTACTATGCTGAGATATTCGATCATAAAATGGTAACCTGCACAATAATTATCTGACACGGCCCGCTAACTCGAAATCCTGAAAATACAATGATAATTATTATCTACTCGTTGATATTGAATAATTAAGCACGTAATCCTATGAGGAATAATGTTGAGAACCTCGCATTCTCGAATAACGTATTTTCTGACTAAAAATGTACTTAATCAAATTCTAAATTCAGTTCCATGCATTCCTTAATTCACTATAAATAGACTTTAATTCACTATAAATAAACTTTGGAGTCGCAACATCAATCTCAAATATCGAGCGACTGAAATTAAAATCGATGGTCGGATCGTTCGTTAAAAGTGTCGTGACATCACTTAAATATTACTCGATTAAATAGACGTCTAAATTAATCCAATCCATATCCACACAAAAACTTCCCCATTGCTTTCATCATGAAATTACGAGCAGAACGACATAAAATTTTGTCTAAAATTCAACCTCGCTGGAGCTCCGCCGCGCACGACTGCAAACCATACATCAAAATGAACATCTAATCAAGCCTAATGACTTTCACAACACAACTGGCATAAAACTCTTGTCGGAAACCATCGAAATTATGAATTCAGTTCCTTGGATTCCTTAATTCACTATAAATAAACTTTGGAGCTGTAACATCAATCTCAAATATCGAGCGACTTAAATTTAAATCGATAGTTTGATCATCCGTTAAAAGTATCGTAACATCACTTATTTATTACTTGATTAAATACACGTCTAAATTAATCCAATGCACATCCAAACAAAAATCTCACAATTGCGTTCGTCATGAAATTACGTGCAGAACAACATAAAATTTTGTCTAAAACTCTACCTCGCCGGAGCTCCACTGTGCGTGGGGCCACGTACCACCATCGGTGGCAGCCGGAATCAAATCGACACTGATGCCTGCAAACCATACATCAAAATGAACATCTAATCAAGCCCAATTACTTTCACAACACAATTGACATAAAATTCTTGTCGGAAACCACCAAAATTATACCTTGAAATTCTGAAATCCTCTCGGATTTCAAATCGACCGATCTCCAGCATCTAACAACGGCAGGACCCGAGACCGATCAGGTTAGATTCATGGAGAAGCAAGCTTCAAAACCCATATGGTCATGATACCCATCGCCTGCCCATTTGTCGTCGTCGTCGCTGTGTAGTTTAGCCCGAAACTGGCCGATTTTCTTCACCTTGATTCGTCTTCCTCCAGCCACCAACGTCGGAGATATTGCCACCAAATGATAAATGAGGTCCAGCCCAACAATTTCCGACCCGTTTCACGGCCAAAGGTTGTCGAAAATCGCCACGCTATCGCCGTCGCCCACGGTGGCAAAGCTGGGTCGATAAGCCCGGTCAACGTGCGTTATCCTGGGTTTCCAAAAATGGAAACTTTAGACTGTCCCAAATCGGAAACCCATATTAATACTCACGATTTTGTGATAAAACATTTTCGATAACTTTTCGTAAATTTTCTGCTGACTATAACTTCTTTATCGTAACTCCGATTTCAACACATGACGTAGCCACGAACTCGTATCAACAAAGTCTACAACCTTATCAAAAGAAATTTCTCGAAAGTTATAATTGATAATTTCTCGATAAATTGCCAGCGAAAGTTACCAACGGTAAAATGTAATTACCATCGCCGATTAACGTAATTAATTAGCAACTAACCTCATAAGTTCTAATTATTGCGTAATATTGTTACGGGTCATAACAATCTACCCCCCTTACAAAAATTTCACCCTCAAAATTTACACATAAATGTACAACGGAAGGATTTCCAAATTATTGTTTCAGCCAGCGAGTTCAAGCTTATAGGAACAAATGCAACTAACAAAATGATCCAAAAACTTGTTAGTGAACTAACTTCTCATCAACATGTCATGCTTAATAAATCTGAAGTGATAATAACTACTCCATATAAATCTGATACCAGGAACGACATAATTCAAATTCGGTAACGTTCATACTTAAAAGCTTCTGATATCAACGCTAAAACTAATGGCCAAATTTATCACATAACCTAACTCTATTGGCCGGACATACCCAAAAATGCACCGACCAGGATCCCACAAAGATAACTACATGGGTAGTGGTGTGATTCTAACATAGAAGTGGCACATAGATCTCCATATGAACCAAACACCAGAAGGTGGATACTAAAGTCACCAAATACAGAAACAGGGAACCCAACAAACCAGTTTAGAACCACAACAAATATAGGTACAATGCTGATCCGCACCAAATTTCCAACCATATACCGTTTTCTAAATTATTTAAAGAAAATTGGGCATAGTTTCCTCTAAAACTTAAGGAACCCAAAAACCTGTATAATGAAAGTATTTCAATAATCTGAACACAAGAATATAAACTGTGGGTTTCACATCTCGAACGGATTACTTACAAATTAATAGAGTTATACACCAAACATAAATTACTAAGATTTATCTAATTTTATGAATCATAATGATTGCTAAAACATATATCTCCGCCATTTATAACTCCCAAAAATATAGTACCTCAAAAAAGTTTATACAATACCATAAAGAGGCTCAAAAGGAAACATTCGTAGTATTCCTCAAATAAACCCAAACCATGGGCAAGCACGAGGGAGTCAAATTGACATCGTAATTTACTACAAATTGGAGATATAAACTCGACGTTCCATCTGAGGTTCCTGAATAGTCGCCACTATTAAATCATTAATTTCTAAATAAATGTAAAAAAAAAACCTGAATCTCATCATACACTTGATCATTCCTAGAACTCAAATACTCAAACTCGAAAACTAACAGCCCCCATAACTGCACCTTAATGATTCACTATATGGCTCGCACAAGAACATAACTACTGCTGACATGAGCCAATAAACCCTAAGAAATTAGGCATAGGCCACCAATACATATACATGTATGGCGACACAATCCGTCCATTGAAAATAATAGAATATAGGGACGTCAAACTTATACTAGAGTATTGTCTCAATTAAATAATCGAATAGCTGCAACCTCTGACGCCAAATCATCAACTTATAAAAATTAATTAGAAGGTTAGAGTATTGTGAAATCTAAGAAATGCGACAGTTCTCGATAATGTGCAACGTTAGAAATTTGAATTTATAAAACTAGAAGAAATAAATTAAAATCATCGTCCCCATGCATAACCCTAGTCGGAGTTCGCGCTCGTGGATAAAATCCTCATATACTTTTGCACGTGATAAATGTTGAGTTATCAATAGGAAGCTCCAAATCACGACTAGGAGAAATCTGAAAAATCATACAACATACAAATTTCAAATCATACTCAATTGCTATTAATCTCCACGTACACCTATAACGCTCGCAAACCTATATCTGACATCGAGCTAGAACGATCTAATCTATGCAACATAACAAATCATCCACTGGTCCAATGTTAATACAATATATTTTCAGGTTAGTGGCACGAAACAAATGGTACCCTTCACGAGGGAATGTGTTCACGATATGAAATGAACACAAACAATATAAGAAACAACATAAGTGAAAACATTTTTTTATTAACAAAACTGAATTATTGGAATTCCTCAAAGAATGAATAAGTTCCAAACAAAGAATATCAAGATTAAATAAATCATCGATCCCTGGTAATGGATATTTATTCTTTCCCAAAACTTTATTCAGTTTCCAATAAGTGATGCTTAACCTCGTTGAACCATCCTTCACATTCACAAATAATATTGGGGCTTCCCACGATGAAATACTAGAACAGATAAGATTCACGTCGATCAATTCCTGATATTGAGTCTGATGCTCTCGCAACTCAGCTGGGGCCATACGATAAGATATTTGAGTTATAGAATCGATACCCAATAATAACTAAACAATAGAATATCTCCCGAACCGTAGGTAAACCTAGTAACTTCTCAAGAAATACATCTGGATACACATTAACTACTTTAATTGAATCAATACAGAAAGTAGAGACACAAAGTGTCATCGCATGTGCCAAAAATGTGGTACATTCCTCCCACAACAACATCACAGCCATCATGGCTGAACCCAGGCACAAAATAACACGTTTACCTCACAATGAAGCAAAATCTCAAGCAAATCAGAGTCTGAAACACCCCTTCTCAATAACCATCTACCAATGCCTGATGATGGCTCCAGAACTCCATGCCTAAGATCACAACAAATTTTATTATATCCAGAAGTGTTAGATCGGTAGACAAACCAAAACCTCCAGACATTATACTTCATCTCCGTAAAATAATTAAACTCACATCACCTCACCAAAGAGATAAATTCACTGGCCAACATCAAGAAATGGATGTGATAGGTACGTTAACTACATATGCTAGCCTTATCACTATAAAAGAACGTGTCACTCTCCGGGTCAAACAAAATATAAACACCAAAATTAAAAACATTCAACGTTCAAATAATGACCTCCAAAGATGCTTGGGGCTACAGCAGAATCATCTGGTGAAGGCGAACCTGACCTGACTATCCTGCCAATCGTCCTCCTGACCTCGGTCCTAATAGTCTGGTGTCAGGGTGATAACGTAAGTCTGACTCCTGAAATAATTAACTGATCACCACCAGAACTTTGAGCTAGAAATGCACTAGAAATGCTCCTCAATGGAAATTTCCGTGCAAAGAGGTCCACCTGACCACTGTTAGCACCAAAATTGTGTTCCAATTATGTACCTAACCTTATGCTTAAAGCATGCCTTCTTGGAATAAAGCATCGTTTTCAATACGTTTCCTTGTCATGCTAGGAAATGGAGAGTTTGCAAGGAAACGAGCTAAAAGATGGAAATTAATCAATTTTTTGAGAGGCCAAGTAAGTTTCCGAAACATTGGGAGAAGAAGGAGCAAAATCGAGGACAAAAAGTCAACCACCGGTCAAAGTCGACTCTTGCCTGTCAATGGTCAACTTCGGTGGTCAACTCCGACGAGTCCGTACTGGAATGTGTCAAGGCCCAAGACTTCAAGTCCAAGCCCACAAGCCCAGTTTGAAAAGATAATTTGGAGAGTCATGTGCCACTCACATATTTTTGGACCACCAACATGTCCCTAAAATTGTGGATCATGTCTTGATCTATTCTTGAATTATTTCAAAGCCAAAATATCTCCCTAAAACCCCTTGGGTCGAACTACCCCTCATACCATAACATAACATATTCCATTTCTTACTTTTTCAATTTTTAGCTCTTTAGAGATAGCCCCTATCCATAACCAATTGAAATAGTCATCTCCTCTACCACAAACACACCCATAATCACCACCTAAAGGTCTCTAAACCTCCATCACCACCACTACACTCCCATCTACACCATCTTCTACAAGGCCTAAGGTGGATGACTCATGTTCTAGGAGCTTTGGAGTATAGTTGGAGCAAGAAGGGAAAAAGAGCTAGAATACCTTGGAGCTTTTGGAGACTCTTGGTTATTTCTTACCCTTTCTTGTATCTAAATCATGTATCTAAACTCTATACTATTGAATAGACTTTAATCTATTACATAAACCGGGACATTGTTTGATACATCATATGGTTAGTGGGGACTTTAGTGTAATCACAACCAATCAATCAACCTTCGTTTAATTACTCACCGTAATTTCATCATCCCTTGCGATGCTAAGTCTACAAATGAATTAGTAGTGTGAGATTCACTTTCACATTTTATTTCCTTTTAGTGTCAAGTATTGTCTAGCGAGTCGTGATCTTTGTGCTTTTGACTCCGAGCTAAGGAATCTAAGTGCTTAATTCTCGTGGGTTCGACACTTGATTTTCTTTTCTATACTATTACTTGTTCCCGTATACTTGCGAGTGAAGATCGTTCTTGCATTTATGAGTTAGCCAATAGCTTACTAAGTGTGGGGGTATAAATTTTCAAAATCCATAAAAGTGTGAAGTAGCAGATTTGGTGTGACCCGGAGAAGCATTGAGCCTAGCATGGAAGGCAAGACCAACCTTGGTCTTGCATGTTGGTGATTGTCGATGACTTTGAACGCTATGTTTTCGGTCTTCAATGGGGAGCATTTCTCATCTTTGACCTCAGTCTCACTTTTATGCTTGTTTAATGTGTTTGTGCGTGTGGTATTCTAGCATTGTTTATGTGAAATTGTGGTAGGAAATATGTAAGTTTGCATGTGTAGTGTTGAGTTTTCTTGAGAAGTGAACTCTGGATATTTTCGACTGGTAGAGGAATGATAACTCATAATCCTCGGCCGGTCGAAAAAGTGACACAGTGGAGGCAAGTTGATTTCATCGACCAGTTGAAATTTTCTAGTTAAAATTTTCGACCGGTCGAAAAAGGGTCATAGAGGCAACAACGTGCTTTCATCAATCGATCAAAATTTCTAGTTCATTTTTTTGATCGGTCGAAACTTGTCGTGCCACCATTGAATTTTGTTGACCAAACTGTGGGCTATGAGGGCATACCCTTTCGAGGTTTCTCTTGACCCTATTTGCAATCTGAATGCACCGCTTACCGGTTCTTACCTCCCTCATGAAACCTTTGGATGGCGAGGCTTACCTTGGCCTTTATTGGTTTACATGTTTTTGCATGTGGAGCTAGGCCCTGATTGTCATAACGTTTGCACACTTTATCTCCCTCTCTCTTTATCTCTTCACATGACTTTTATTTATTAAAAATGATGCTCAATGTTTCATCGAGTCGTGTTAGAATGTGGTAGATTTAGTGTGATGCATGATTGTGATACTCTGTACTTTGAACTAAATGCCGTCATAAGTTTTCCGATTATTCCATGCTAGGTGTTCAAGTTATAAGTGTGAGGTCCCCTAGTGTTATATGCTAGACTACAATGTCGTTTTCCTTTAAATGTGATTAGTATACATGTCCCCATCATGGTTGATAGGATTCTAATAGCTTCATTACTTCTTAGAGACTATATGACCCTTTAGTGAGAATGCATGCTAGTTACTATGCCTAGGAGAACATGTGTTAGGAGAATAAATTTGTGAAATGGTGATGCCTTGGTATCTTGTCTACACTTTTGCTTACTATGTCGCTTTATGAAAATTGAGAACAATTTGATTTTAAAGTGTAAGGTAGGTGATCAACGCATTTCATACTTGATTCTTAACACAATTCTCTGTACACTTAACCTTGTTTTATGCTTAATAAATATGTTTCTAACTTACTTTATGTTTTTAGGTAGAAATAAAGGAGGAATTAATAACGGAGGCGATTTGGAGTGAAAAGCGGGCTAAGGAGAAAAGTTCTCAATTCCGGAGAAGAAATGGTCCGAGAAATGGTCTTCAAAATGGTTAATAAAATGCTTTCCCACATGGTGTCAAGAATTGAAGACCAAATGCCAAATGAAATGGATAGCAAAAATGGTGGACAAAAAGATGAAGACATTTTTCCTGCGCGACCCAGGAAAGAGCAAATATGGCGGAATATATGGAACATATGATGGACGAATTTTGGGAGGATATTCCATGAAGATAAACACCTGATTTGAGGGCCAAAATATGTTAAAATATATGGTATATTCGGCCAAGAATTATTAGGGAATAAGGAATGCAAGATTTGAAGATATGAAGATTTCCTTTTCCTTGAAGAAGAAGAAAACAGGGCAGCCAGGTCACTTGACGTCTAAAATCCGTAGTAAATCCAATTAAATTCCAAATATGGCGTTCCTTATATGGATTTTATAGCCCTTTGAATAAGCTTTCCAATGAAACAAGAATCAGAATTTTCCAAGATCTGAAACTCCGGGAAAACACGTTTGAAGACAGACTGTCAGATTTACCCGGGTACATAAGGAAAGTCTTGTTTTGGTAGGAAAAAACCTATTCTTCTTCTATAAATTGGGGAGATCGACTCATTCATGACCATCACTCATTCAAGACACCAAAAGCTCTACCAAACACTCCTCTCCACCACTTTAGAAAAATTCCTACAAGAAGCCGCCCCTCCATTCATCAAGAACTCCTCCACCGAGTCGACTAGAAGGCAAATTCCTTTAGAGGCTCTCCATCTCCTAGAAGGCCGGATTACATCCTTGACGTAGGGCAAATTCCCGAGCAAAGTGTATTTCGATCCCTTCTATTTTCATTCTTGTAGACTTTTGATATTGTAATTGAAATAAAGTTTGTTTCGGTTCACTTCCCTGTCATCTCTGTGTTATTTTTGTGACTTACTCTTATCTTAGAATTTATTCAAGCATGTCGAACTTAATGAATCAATTGAGGCGAAGGCAAATTCCTTGTCAAGTTGGTATGTGTCGTAGGGCAAATTCCCGAGCACTAATGAAGATCATACATGTTAACTTGGTTAAAGACTTAGATATTAATAGGTTGCATATAACATGACTAGGTGAGTAAGACGTGGTGTATGGAATGAGTTGATCATTGTATATACGTATATAAACCTTTTATTTTCGGTCTAGTGAGCATGTTTAGGATTTTATGTTCTTTAATTGTTTCTACTTGTCTATGAGTGAAACATGTTACAACTTAGGATTTCTATGTGTGTTTACTTGCCATCTTTTGTCTTTTAATTTCGTAGATTAGATAAACCAACTTTCAAACCCCCCATACCTTTTATTTTCTGTTTACAAACGTTGTCATGCTTAGTACCCTCAATCCCCGGTTAAGAACGATACCCTATTTACCAATGCTACATCTACAACAAAGGGTTTTAATTGCTTATGCGTTTTTGTTGAGTGTTAAGTGTTAATTTAGTAGTTGCAAAATCGTGTATCAGTAGGCGGCTAAATCATTTTCACTACTTATCCAAAAAAAATCTATTAAAATTGACATTTTTTGAGAAATATAGTACAAAAATATGTGTGTTTTTTTGTGTTTGTGTCCCGAATAACCACTCCTAATAATGAGACTTGAACTTATGGCTAGTAAATTGCATGATTTTAAGCATGTGTGGATAGAGAAACAATGCATGTTTATTTGAATTGGAAAGCGCATATGTAATTCAAAATGCATTCACATGAGAAAAAGAATGATTGACATATTTTCAAGCTATTCATGCCCCATGTGAGACTTTGAGCCTAATTGTGCAAGTATAGCTACATTATGCACATATTCTTACATGTGTGATATCGATTGATCATTGTGTAATATAGAACTTGCTTGAAACTGTGTGAATCGTTTTTCGATTCATGAGATATTTGCAAAAATGATAGAGGCATTAGGATTACCACCATGGAAAAATTTCTTAGTGAACCTATGATGCATGTAACCTTAGTAAGCCAAATTAAGCCTTATATTACTTAGCCTTTCATTTTGTGAACGCCACTTATCTTTCCCCTAATCCAGCAATTTAGCAAGCAATGATGAATTCCTAGGAGGATGTGCTTTTAATGTGGTGCTTGTGAGAAGAATGTCAAAAAGATAAGTGTGAGGTGGATGAGGTTGTTGTGATGTTCAAATTTTAGTGTATCTTGCTCAAAAAGAAAAGAAAAGAGAGAGAGAAAAAGAATACCAAAGAAAAGAAAAGAGAAAAGAGAAAAGTAGAAAATAGAAAAGAGTTCCACAAAAAGATGGTAGTTATACATAAGAAATAAGTGTTTTTGGAAAAGAGTTGTTTGAAAAAGGGAATGTTACTAGCACCTAGAGTTGTGTTGGAAATTCAACATGTGAGTTGTTTGCTAGGTTACTTGGTTCTCGAACTCCTATACCCTTCTTTCATGTAACCCCTTTCCTTAAACCCCATTACAACCGGAATAAAAGTTTTCCTGATTTGAAATACTTATGTTTTTAGATTGTTGGAGCATTTGATTGAAAAGCAAGCTTATGGAAAACATGTGGTTAATGCGATTTTTGAGTGCAAACACTTGTGTGCATTGAGTGATATCTAGTGAGTTTGATGGTTATGAAACATGTTATTATGAATACATAATTGTGATGCATTTAGCTTTTCATATTGTGCAATCGTTCCAACTTGTTATATATGCATTGGCTTCGTGTTTTTAAAAGTGTTGCTCAAAAGTAGTTCAATCTATATAGCCATGGTTCTTTGAGGGAAAACAATCTATTATTTGGGACACTTACATACTTGTGTGCTTTCGTACTTTGAGTCTAGTTTAGCTTATTTCTTTTCTTCTTAGTTTGCTTGAGGACAAAAAAAGTTTAAGTGTGCGGTAGTTTGTTAGGACCATAATTGTGTTCCAATTATGTACCTAACCTTATGCTTAAAGCTTGCCTTCTTGGAATAAAGCATTGTTTTAATACGTTTCCTTGTCATGCTAAAAAATGGAGAGTGTGCAAGGAAACGAGCTAAAGATGAAAATTAATCACTTTTTAGAGAAGCCAAGCAAGTTTCTGAAGCAATGGGAGAAGGAGTAAAATCGAGAAAAAGACAAAAGTCAACCACCAGCAAAGTCAACTCTGGCTGGTCAATTCCAACAGTCAACTTCGGTGGTCAACTCCGGCGAGTCCTTGCCGGAATATTTCAAGACCAAAGACTTCAAGTCCAAACCCACAAGCCCAATTGGAGAAGATATTTTGAAGAGTCATGTGTTACTCACATGTTGGTGGTGAATCATCTTTGGACCACCAACATGTCCCTAAAATTGTGGATCATATCTTGATCTATTTTTAAATTATTTCAAAGCCAAAATATCTCCCAAAATCCCCTTGGGTCGAGCTCCCACTCATACCATAGCATAACATATTCCATTTCTTACTTTTTCAAGTTTTAGCTCTCTAGAGATAGCCCCCATCCATACCCATTTGAAATAGCCATTTCCTCCACCACAAACACACCTATAATCACCACCTAAAGGCCTCTAAACCTCCATCACCACAACCATACTTCCATCTACACCAACTTCTACAAGGCTTAAGGTGGGTGACTCAAGTTCTAGGAGCTTTGGAGCATAGTTTGAGCAAGAAGGGAAGAAGAGCTAGAAGACCTTGGAGCTTTTGGGGACTCTTGATTTTTTCTCACCCTTTCTTGTATCTAAATAATGTATCTAAACTCTATACTAGTTATGGGTAATGAGTAATAGATTTTGGGAGGCTAGGGTAAGAATCCTAGCAATTTTGGATTATGTATGCATCATAGTTTTAGTATATGTTATGAAGATTTGTGTTGTGAATGAGTTTATTGTGTGATTGTGGTATGTTTATATACTTGAGCTTGTTGTCTAAGTCTCTTATATGCATGTGATGACTCTAGCTAGGTTGATATATATGTTAAAGGACTTAAAAATTACCCTTGAATGAATTAGCTACTCACTTAAGGAGATATGAGCATGTAAACATGAAAGGACCCAACCCCGATTTAGTTGCATAAATCAGAATCGAACCCCTTCTGAAAACGTGAATCAACAAAAACCATTCAAAATTTCGGCAGAGTAACGCTACTAACGCGGAATTGCCATAACCTGCACCCGGAAAATAACACTTCACCCTATGCCACAAAAGCCAAACCGTGGGCACCAATCCTATCCGGATTTCTCAAATATCAAATCATAATCATTAAACAGTAAACATACTGTAATATATAATATATTCGAGAAAATCCGTATAAAACATGTATCAGAATGTATCAGAGCGACCTCTAGTGTAAATATATACAATATACACATCAGTAGGCGAAACAAGAACCTACTGGAAAACACAGGTAGCTCGAATCACTAGCCTCCAACTGCGACGTGAAACACCAGAACCTGAACTGCAAACTGGGCACGGAAACCGAAAAGCACAGGGGAAAGACATGAAAACCATTAGAGTGAGTGGACGAAAATAAATGTCTTTCACCGAATAATATATATGTTGTAAAACATATGCGAGTCAAATGCATGAAAATCAAATGGTACGTGAGGAGACGCTGACTCCAACCCACGTACGGAGCATGCATCGTAAATATCGCAGGGTCACTCATGGACTCCCTCGCGATAGTACAGTCTGAATCATGGGATCCCAGACCCACACGTGATTCCTAGCCAGAAAGACCTCGAGTCAGGATATATGTCCCCCCCGGAGCGTACTCGGGGATCAGCCGAGAAGCTAATGTGTATCGATACAACCCTGATAACTGAGACTGTACTCTGTGTAAACCAAATCATAAATCCTTTCTATGCACATGCATAAAACATAATATATATATATATGTATAATCGTATACGCACATTCGTATATGTATAATCGTAAATGAAAGGACCCAACCCCGATTTAGTTCCCTAAACCGGAGTTAAACCCCTTCGAAAACACGAACCAACAAAAACTTTTCGAAATTTGGGCAGGGTTTCGTTACTATCGTGGAATTACCATTACCTGCACCCGGAAAATACACTTCATCCTATGCCATAAAAAGCAAACCGTGGGCACCAATCCCATCCGGATTTCTCAATATATCAGCAATAATATAAAGTAGTAAATATATATGCACTAAACTGAAATCCGGGTTAAAAATCGAATAACATCAACAACGGATTACTCAGAGCGACCACAACGTATAAACATATATATATATATATACCACAGTAGGTAGAATAATAAACCTACTGGAAGAAATAAGACCGCTCGAGTACTATGCCTCCGACCACGACGTGCGACTCCAGAGTCCGAACTGCAAACTGGGCACGGAAACCGAAAAGCCCAGGGGAAAGGCAAATAAAATGTTAGAGTGAGTGGACAAAAATAAACATATGCCTTTCACCAGTTTATATACATAATCATTATAAAACAGTGCGAGTTCGGAAAACATATACATATGGAGGTTGTCGGGCGACCTCTCAAACCCGACGTCAGGTGAATCGCTCAAACCTGACGGTGATAGGCCAGGAGACCTCTCAACCCTGGCGGCATACAGGGGACCTCTCAACCCTGCCCAGAGGACCTCTCAACTCTGGTGGACTACCGGTTATCAACCGAGTAGTCGAAGCATCGATGCAGTAATGCCATCACCAATAAATATAAATAATACCTCCGAAAACAATACATATCACAATATCGTATAAAATCAATACGAAAATCATAAAATCCACGAACTCGCAAATCAACTGTGAAAATATAAACTTGTCCACTCACAGACTAGCGTAACGCATATCGCGTTAACCCGTGATCCGGCGGAAAGTCCATCGCCAAACAAACGATCACGAAGCCTTGAATATTCACAAAATTCATATCTCAAATTCATAACTCAACAATACCAATCAAACCACGAGAAACCACCGTTCTCGGAAATACACAATTGGAATACGACGAATCGTCGAAAATCCATATATACCACCTCAATGCCTCGCTTTTCGTTCGGACGCTCAACTCGAAAAACGAACCTCCCCACTGCGATCGGAGCGCGATTTCGAGTCAAATGACATTCAACTTGTCCAAAGTCAAAAAGTCAAACCTGTTGACCGTTGACCGCCGCCGTTGACCGCCGTCCATGGCGGCGCCGCTGCCGGACGGAGAATTTCAAGGCGGAGCTGCACCTATTCCACTCAAAATCGTCCACTGAGCAACTTTGTCAACTGCACCGAAGTCCAATTCTCACTCTAACACATCTAATTTCATGTAAAACCGAATTGAAACACAAATTTCAAACCCAAAATTCTCAATCCACAAATCAAATTAGAACACCATGTTTATATGGTTAGAATCACATTGAAGAGGGCTAAAAAACCCAGTACCTCATGAAGTTCAATTCGGCCGAAATCTCCAAACCCGAATCAACCCAAAAATCTTCATTTTCAAGTCAGAAATTTCCCTCTCTCCGGTGAGCCTCGCCGTGGAGAGAGGACGGAAATGGGATCGAGGCACAGGGACGAACTGAATGGGACCGGTGTCGAGCATGGAGGTGGCCGAACGGAGCTCGCCGCCGGTGAGGCCGTGGCTCCTCCCGTCGCCATTCGCACCACCGAGTTGACTCAGTCAACTCGGTCAACAATATTAATGACCAACTTTTACCTTCCCAAAATAGTAAGCCCACTATTTATACTTTCCCAAAAAGGAAACCTCATAATTATCCATTTCGGCAAACTTCAAATACCCGTAACTTACTCATCGTGATTCCGATTCCGATAATTCTCGCGGCCACGAACTCGACTCGGTATTACCCGAAGTCAAACGCATCGGCCAAACGGATAAAAATTCAACTGTTCCACTCAACATATAATTAAATCAACCAAACAATCAACAAACGGAAAAATTCGCAAATTAAACTCCGTAACTCAAAATCATGCTCCGGAAGTTCCCACGAACTAGAAATTAAATTCTAAACAACTTCCGTGAAGAAACCGAAATCAAATTCTCGACCGGTAATTAAGTCATTAAGAAGGCTGCCTTTAAAACCTGTTTCTGTCGAAACTTCAAATATTCATAACTAATTCCTCGGTCGTCCAAATAACGATCCGGAACCGCCCACGAACTCGTAATCACCCGTACAACGACTCTTGAGAAGAGACCCAACTCCAATTCTCGGCCAAAAATTTAGTCGTTAACGAGGCTGGCGATTCAAATAACTGCCGACAAACTGCGACTATGCGGTAACTCATTAATCAAGCTGATCATACTGTTGATTCTGGTCCGGGTCGTCACAGTATAACACATGCTCATAAAAATCATGATCATACTGCATGCTCAAGTTCGTAAAACGTATATAAAAGACTCGCAATCAATCCGTGAAAAGAAATTTCCACTCACATGTGAGCAAAATGCGCACTCGCGCTAATCACGTGGCCCAGTAGACGATCCCTCGCCCGAAACATGATCTCGATCCCCTAAATAATCATAAAACACATCTGATCAAAATCATAGCCCACAACTCTGTACTTGACCACGGAAACCAACTGTTCCTGGAAACATATTAAACTGTATAAAACAAACAACTAAACTTCCGAAATCTCAACTCAAAACCCTCGACAGAAAATCTGATACCAAATCAATTCGAAAACCTCAAGGTGACGATCAGGGCGCGATTACGAGAAAAATGACATTAAAATCATCGAAAACTGAAAAGTCAACCCTCTCGGCGGAGCGCCACCGCCGGCAACGGCGCGCCGTCAACGGAGAATTTCTCCGGCGAGGAAGCTCCAAATTTCAAGGTCTCCCCAAGCCAAATCTTTTCCTCAACTACCACAAAGTCCAATTCAACCTCTAACACCTCCAAATCAGCTCGAAACCGAAATGAATCCAAACTCCGGCAACCACCACGGTTTCACCGGAATCCTCCATTTCAACCCAATTCAAACACAGGGGAAGCATCCTTAGGGCAAGGGGAGTCGAAACCCCCACTCCCCCGCCACCATAGCTCGCCGGAAGTCCACCCCCCATCACCGGCGAAACCCGGAAACCTAACCTGATTCGAACTCCCACAAATCTCCATCAATTCACACGATTCCAAACACAAATCAACTTAGAAACTCAAGAGGAAGAGAATCATACCCTTCACGTGGCCGGAGGTAGCCGGAAAATTCAAGTCGGCCGGCGAAAGCCAAACGGGAAAGTCTCCCTCCTCGGTCAACGGGTCAAACTGCCCAAAATGGAAAGTCAACGCCTGGTCAAACCTCAAACAGTGTTTTTGACAATTTTACGACTATTTCCAATATTTATACTCGCATCTCGGAACGATCAACGGTTCAAAACGAATAACCATTACGATTCGGATAAATACGAAACAAACGGATAAATTCGTCGATAAACCGAAACTTCAAATAATCATATTATATTCCTCGTTATCGGAAAAATCATCCGGAACCGCCCTCGAGCTCGAAATCACGTGCTCAACAACTTCCGTGAAGTAACTCAATTCAAATTCTCGGCTGATTATAAAGTCGCGAACTAATCCGACAAACCACTCTAATAACGATTAATCTCGATTAAGCATAATCTCGTGAATTGTACTGATTACTCTATTGATTCTGGTTCGGGTCATCACAAATCTACCCCCCTTAAAAAAATTTCGACCTCGAAATTTACATACCTGTCAAGTGAACAGAAGAGGATACTGGTCCCGCATACGCTGCTCAGTCTCCCAGGTGGCCTCCTCAACTGAGTGATTCTACTACAAGACCTTCACTAGCGGGATCACACGGTGTCTCAACTCCTGCTCACGGCGATCGTGAATCTGCACAGGCTCCTCCACATACGTCAAATCCTCTCGGATCGGTAACTGTTGTAGGGCTAACACATGTGAAGGATCTTAGATGTATTTCCGCAACATCGAAACGTGGAAAACATCATGAAAATGGGCCATCTCAACTGGTAACTCAAGTCTGTAAGCAACAGCTCCAACCCTCTCTGTGATCTCGTACGGACCAATGTATCGTGGTCGAAGCTTGCCACTCTTCCCAAAACGCACGACTCCCTTCCATGGAGATAGTTTCAAGAAGACCCAATCACCTACTTCAAACTCGAGGCTCTTCCTCCTCACATCCGCATAACTCTTCTGTCGATCCTGGGCAATCTTCAATCTGTCCCGGATAATCTGGACGTCCTCCATAGTGCTCTTCACCAGATCAGGGCCAATAAGCCATCGCTCGCCCACCTCACTCCAACACAACGGAGTGCGACACTGCTTCCCGTACAGGGCCTCGTACGGTGCCATCTCAATACTGTCCTGATAGCTGTTGTTGTAGGCGAACTCTATCAAATGTAGCTGTTGGTCCCAATTCCCGCGGAACTGCAACACACAAGACCGCAACATATCCTTAAATGTCTGTATAGTCCGCTCGGACTGCCCGTCAGTCTGAGGATGAAAAGATGTACTAAATCGCAACTTTGTGCCCAAGGCTCGCTGCAATGCTTGCCAAAACTCAGAAGTTAACTGACTATCTCGGTCAGAAACAATCGATACAGGTACACCATGCAGCCGAACAATTTCTGACAAGTACAACTTGGCCAATCTGCCCACTAATATCTTCCCCAGAAGTGCAAGAAAATGAGCGGATTTCGTCAGTCGATGCACAATGACCCAAATACCAGTGTTACCTGCCGAAGTACGCGGCAACTGATAAACGAAATCCATCGTAATGTGCTCCCACTTCCAAACCGGAATCTCCAGTGGCTGTAGCTTCCCTGCAGGTTTTTGCCTCTCCGCTTTAACCTGCTGACAAATCAAACATCGGCTCACATATGCGGCAATCTCCCGCTTCATGTTGCGCCACCAGTAATACGCTCGCAGTGTACGAAACATCTTCGTACCTCCGGGATGCATGGCATATGCTGAACTATGGGCCTCATCCAAAATCTCCTTCTTCAGGCTCTCGTCTCTAGGCACACACAACCTGCCTCTCAACAACAACATACCGTCGTCGCTCAATCGGAACTCTGTAGGCACACCATTCCGTATCATGGTCTTCTTGCCCAACAAGTAGAAGTCTGAATCCTGAGCCTCCCGTACTTGATCAACCAATACGGGTCGCACCTGAAAACTAGCCAACAAAGCTCCCTCATCATCCCACTCAAAATCAGCACCGTAACCCGAAGCTTGGCTAACATCGACACTCTGGCCACACATACATGAAATAACGAAGCTCCAGATTTTCGGCTAAGTGCATCAGCTACAACATTGGCCTTCCCTGGATGGTATTCGAACGTGAAATCGTAGTCGTTGATCAACTCCATCCATCGGCGTTGCCTCATGTTCAGATCTGGTTGCGTCCGCAAGTAGGTAAGACTTTTGTGGTCGGTGTAGATCTTACACTGGGCTCCATACAGGTAATGTCTCCAACTCTTCAACGCTAACACAATAGCGGCTAACTCCAAATCATGCATTGGATAGTTGACCACATGTGGTTTTAGCTGTCTGGAACCGTAGGCCACAACTCTACCATGCTGCATCAACACACAGCCAAGTCCCAACTTTGACGCATCACTGTATAATACGAACTCACCGCTGTCGTCTGGCAATGTCAGAACCGGTGCAGTAGTCAACCTCTCCTTCAGTAGCAAATAACTCTCCTCGCATGCATCGGACCACTCAAACTTGACGCCCTTCTTCGTCAACCTGGTCAGTGGTGTAGCAATCCAAGAGAAATCTTGTACGAACCGCCGGTAATTGCCTGCTAAACCCAAGAAACTCCGGATCTCTGGTACAGTGGTAGGTCTACTCCATATCAGCACGGCCTCGATCTTGTCAGGATCAACACTGACTCCCTCAGCGGATATCACATGGCCCAGAAACTTCACACTATCTAGCCAAAACTCGCACTTGCTGAACTTGGCAAACAACTGATGGTCCCGCAAAGTCTGCAACACCGCTCGCAAATGCTTCTTATGCTGGCCCACATTCTTGGAATAGATCAAAATATCGTCAATGAACACAATCACGAACTTGTCCAAAAACCGTCTAAACACCCGATTCATCAAGTCCATGAAAGCTGCGGGTGCGTTGGTCAACCCAAACGGCATAACCAGAAACTCATAATGCCCATACCGCGATCTGAAAGCTGTTTTGGCTACATCAGAGTCTCGAATCCTCAACTGGTGATATCCGGATCGAAGGTCAATCTTTGAAAATACTGATGCTTCCTTAAGCTGATCGAACAAATCATCAATCCATAGTAACGGATACTTGTTCTTTATCATAACCTGATTCAGCTTCTAGTAGTCGATGCACAAACGCATAGTTCCATCCTTCTTTCGCACAAATAACACCGCAGCACCCCATAGCGATACACTGGTTCGAAAGAAACCCTTCTCTAGCAACTTCTGGAGCTGAATCTGCAACTCTTTCAACTCCGCTGGCGCCATACGATACGGGATCTGTGAAATCGGTCATGTACCTGGCAACAGCTCAATAGTGAAATCGATCTCCCGAACAGGGGGTATACCCAGTAACTCTGCTGGAAACACATCCGGAAACTCATAAACAACCTCAATACTACCAAGGTCCGGCACTGCAGCCGTAGTGTCAATCACATGAGCTAAGTAAGCAACACAACCCTTCTTCATCAACCGATCCGCCCTCATCGCGGAAATCAAACACGGTAGTGAAGTGTTCTTCTCGTCGCGAAACAGTATCTCGGGTAAACCTGGGCGTCGAAACGCGACCTCTTTCTTGTGACAGTCAAACATGGCCCAGTGCGTCTCCAAGAAGTCCATACCCAAGATCAGATCAAAATCAACAATTTCAAGTAACAACAAATTTGCGGGTAGACCATGGTCTCCAATGAAAATCTCACAATCTCTGTACACCCAACCAATACTCACAATCTCCCCTCACGGATATAACACTCTCCACAACCCCAGAAGTGGAGATGCAGGTACCGTAGCTAATGATGATAGTCTATGTGACATAAATGAATGTGTGGCACCTGGATCTAACAATGTAAGTACTGAAATACCAAAGACATGTAACGTACCGATAACGACCTCTGGTGAAGCTCGGCCCTCTCGTAAAGTCATCGCATGAACCCTCGCCTGACCGGCTGGTCGTCCACGCTGAGGCTGTCCGTGCTGTCCGCCCTGGGCCGCATACTGTACTGGTCAAGTTCCCGAAATGGCACCTCGCTCTCCTCCGGAACTCTGGACTGCCCGATCACCGGCACCAACTAACTGAGGACACGCCCTCACATAGTGACCCACCAGGCCACAATGATAACAGTTGAGGGTACCCCGCTGACACGAATCAAGATGATACCTATTGCACAAGTTGCACAATGGATACTCCATTGGTGTAGCAAAAGTGCCGAAAGGTCGTCGAGGGTAACTGGAACCACTAGAACCCCCACTAGGCTGTGGTCGCTGCGGTCGATCTCTCCTCCATCTCGATCTCTGTCTTGGTACACTAACTGGTGGGCGATAAGATCCACCGCTTGAGGATGAAGCTGAACCGGAAGTATCAGAATTCTGCCTCTTTGCAGGCCCCTGACTCGGTTCACCCTCCTCAAACCGTATAGTCTGGTACCTCTGTTGCCTCTCCTTCTCGATATCCTCACCTCGGAGTGTTGCACTGACAAACTCATTAAAGTTGTTCTGAGGCATCGTAGTCAGAGTCCCCTTGATGTTAAAATTCAAACCTAGCTCAAACCTGCGACACTTGGCTTCCTCAGTAGCCACCATATCATGCGCAAAACGAGATAAACGAGTAAACCTGTCCCTGTACTCAAGCACAGACATACTGCCCTGTACTCAAGCACAGACATATTGCCCTGTCTCAAGTTCGTAAACTCCTCATACTTGCGCTGCTGGGTAGCCTGGTTGAAATACCTCCGCATAAACAAATCTCGGAATAAAGTCCACGGAGTATCAAGTGGAACTCTGTCGGTGCTAACCCACCAAAAGTATGCATCAGACTCAAGTAATCCGACTGCTGCCACTGTCATCTGCTCAGGGGTAAACCGCAGACGCTCACATACGGGTTCAACCTGAACCACCCATGGCTCACATATCTCTGGATCAGCTGAACCCGAAAACACAGTAGCACCAGCAGTACGAGCTTTGACCATGGGGTCAAAACGCTCTTCCAAACGCAGCACTCGCATCAGCAAGTCGTGCGTCTGGCGATCCTCATCAGGATCCGCTTCCCGATCAACACGGAGACCACGTCGAGGAGGCATCCTACTGATACAAGACAAGCATTAGGTACAAGCAGAAAGAACGTAATCATGAGACCGCAGATATTTGAGAACACACAACACCCGAAGTATGGATGAGTACCGCTGGCCAGTCGGGTCATCACTCCAGTCATGCTGTATAAACTCAAATACCCTAAGCGTCACAACTACAAGTCTACAGAATCTGACAACCTAATGCTCTGATACCAAGCTGAAAGGACCCAACCCCGATTTAGTTGCCTAAATCAAAATCGAACCCCTTCTGAAAACGTGAATCAACATAAACCATTCAAAATTTCGGCAGAGTAACGCTACTAACGTGAAATTGCCATAACCTGCACCCGGAAAATATCACTTCATCCTATGCCACAAAAGCCAAACCGTGGGCACTAATCCCATCCGGATTTCTCAAATATAAAATCATAATCATTAAATAGTAAACATACTGTAATATATAATATATTCGAGAAAATCCGTATAAAACATGTATCAGAATGTATCAGAGCGACCTCTAGTGTAAATATATACAATATACACATCAGTAGGCGAAACAATAACCTACTGGAAAATACAGGTAGCTCGGATCACTAGCCTCCAACCACGACGTGAAACACCAGAACCTGAACTGCAAACTGGGCACGGAAACCGAAAAGCACAGGGGAAAGACATGAAAACCATTAAAGTGAGTGGACAAAAATAAATGTCTTTCACCGAATAATATATATGTTGTAAAACATATGCGAGTCAAATGCATGAAAATCAAATGGTACGTGAGGAGACACTGACTCCAACCCACGTACGGAGCATGCATCGTAAATATCGCGGGGTCACTCATGGAATCCCTCGCGATAGCACAGTCTAAATCACGAGATCCCAGACCCACACGTGATTCCTAGCCAGAAAGGCCTCAGGTCAGGATATCTGTCCCCCCCGGACCGTACTCGGGGATCAGCCGAGAAACCAACGTGTATCGATACAACCCTGATAACTGAGACTGTACTCTGTGTAAACCAAATCATAAATCATTTCTATGCACATGCGTAAAACATAATATATATGTATGTATAATCGTATACGCACATTCGTATATGTATAATCGTAAAACACATGCTCATAAAAATCATGATCATACTGCATGCTCAAATTCGTAAAACGTATATAAAAGACTCGCAATCAATCCGTGAAAAGAAATGTCCACTCACAAGTGAGCAAAACGCGCACTCGCGCTAATCACGTGGCCCAGTAGACGATCCCTCGCCCGAAACACGATCTCGATCCCCTGAATAATCATAAAACACATTTGATCAAAATCATAGCCCACAACTCTGTACTTGACTACGGAAACCAACTGTTCCCGGAAACATATTAAACTATATAAAACAAACAACTGAACTTCCGAAATCTCAACTCAAAACCCTCGACAGAAAATCCGATACCCAAATCAATTCGAAAACCTCAAGGTTACGATCAGGGCGCGATTACGAGAAAAATTACATTAAAATCATCGAAAACTGAAAAGTCAACCCTCTCGCCGGAGCGCCGCCGTTGACCACCTCCGCCGGCGGCGGCGCTCCGTCAACGGAGAATTTCTCCGGCGAGGAAGCTCCAGATTTCAAGGTCTTCCCAAGTCAAACCTTTTCCTCAACTACCACAAAGCTCAATTCAACCTCTAACACCTCCAAATCAGCTCGAAACCGAAATAAATCCAAACTCCGGCAACCACCACGGTTTCACCGGAATCCTCCATTTCAACCCAATTCAAACACAGGGGAAGCATCCTTGGAGCAAGGGGAGTCGAAATCCCCACTCCTCCGCCACCGTAGCTCGCCGGAAGTTCACCCCCCGTCACCGGCGAAACCCGGAAACCTAACCCGATTCGAACTCCCACAAATCTCCATCAATTCACACGATTCCAAACACAAATCAACTTAGAAACTCAAGAGGAAGAGAATCATACCCTTCACATGGCCGGAGGGGCCGGAAAATTCAAGTCGGCCGGCGAAAACCAAACGGGAAAGTCTCCCCCCTCGGTCAACGGGTCAAACTACCCAAAATGGAAAGTCAACGCCTGGTCAAACCTCAAACAGTGTTTTCGACAATTTTACGACTATTTCCGATATTTATACTCGCCTCTCGGAACGATGAACGGTTCAAAACGAATAACCATTACGATTCGGATAAATACGAAACAAACGGATAAACTCGTCGATAAACCGAAACTTCAAATAATCATATTTTATTCCTCGGTTATCGGAAAAATCATCCGGAATGGCCCATGAGCTCGAAATCACGTGCTCTACAACTTCCGTGAAGAAACTCAATTCAAATTCTCGGTCGATTATAAAGTCGCGAACTAATCCGACAAACCACTCTAATAACGATTAATCTCGATTAAGCATAATCTCGTGAATTGTACTGATTACTCTATTGATTCTGGTTCGGGTCGTCACAAAACATGATTAGGGTATATTATCTATGAGATTTATCTTAAGATTTGGTTCTCTAGTACTTAGCATGGACTAGAGCTTATTTGAGTCTCTATAGACTTGAAGGACTCTAGTCAAGCACACATTGATTAAAAAGGTTATTATGGCAAATAGTTGGAACTCTTGGCTCATAACTCACTAGGTGCGAGTTGAGGGATTCAACTAGAGGTCCTCTCGGATTCTCCAAAAGAGATTCGAGAGGTGAACCTTTCCACATCTCTCACACGATATGCTTTCTCCCTTTACAACGTGACATATGATCGAGATTTAAGTCTAAAGAGCTTGAGTCTTGGTTCCAATTCATGATATTCTTCAATGTTGGGTTTAAATGGCCTAGAGCCTGTAACGACCTAGAAAATTGGGCTCAAAACCAAATGTGACCCAAAAGGTCACGATTTGGACATTAACTTGTGTGAACAGACTTTAATCTATTACATAAACCGGGACATTGTTTGATGCATCATATGGTTAGTGGGGACCTCTCTAGCCGACCTACTTTCCTTATATTGATTTTGCATCATTTGAGCTTTCATACGTTAGTGTAATCACAACCAATCAATCAACCAATTTTTAGTTACTCACCATAATTTCATCATCCCTAGCAATGCGAAATATCCAAAGGACTTAGTAGTGTGAGATTCACTTTCATATTTGATTTCCTTTTAGTGTCAAGTATTGTCTAATAAGTCATAGTCTTTGTGCTTTTCACTCCGAGGTAAGGAATCTAAGTGGTTAATCCTCGTGGGTTCGACACTCGATTTCCTTTTCTAACTATTACTTGTCCCTATATACTTGTGAGTGAAGATCGTTCTTGCACTTATGAGTTAGCCAATAGCTTACTAAGTGTGGGGGTATAAATCTTCCAACAACCACAGCGGTAACATACTAATATCCCCGTCAGACACTGCCCATAACGATATTTATGGAAAATGTTACATAAAAGAGGATCTCTGGGTACTAGGAATACTCGAACGATGGACACTAGGAGCTAAGATATGAAATCTTGTGCCAGAAGATGATGTGGAACCAATTATGTTGTAACATCTACTTGTTGAATATCTCTAGTGGGGTCCACCTCCTTCAAATCATCAACTACCCCCTCGCACAAATCGAGGTCAAATCTTACATTAAACCGTAGCAAAGACACATTTATCAAAGTTTGTATATGGCGCGCTCGCCATAAATGAAGAAATTACAGGTCACAAGCCTTGCTTAGACCACCAGCATTTCTCCCTCACTGTTCCGACACAACAGAAAGCAAATCAGAATGAGCAATAAAAGCCGTCCCGATACATCATACCTGACAAATTTCCTCGTCGCAGATTCACGAACTCTACATGCTTCCTCTCCTCATCCACCTAACTAGAAAGCGACACCTCCAAACATCGCCGATCTTTGCTCACAAGATTGCAACCTTCTGCCTCCCGGTTCTCATCCACCAATGATAGGCATGGTTCTGCAGTAGGCAGACACCTAACCTTGTCCTCTGCTCAGGGGTCAGCTGAGCACACATTCAACCGCATACTCAACCAATCTTGATAAACTAATTCTCACATAGGTGATGTATGAGAACTAGGGAAAGACACAACACTTGCCTTATTAGCATGATTAACAAGATCATCACGGTCCTTCCGTGGCATTGATATCATGCGTGCAAATAGCTCATGCATCTGCTGGGCCAATGACTGCACCTCATCCCAAAGAGCTGGTTGTCGAGGCACACTGATCTATGAGTCCACCACAACTAACTAGGCCACAAAACTAGACCAAGAAAATTGGCACAACTAGAAGACTTTGAACACTTAATAATGCACATCACTTGGAGGTGATGTGGATCCACAAGCGGGTCGGGCTACCCCTTTCGGGAGTGTTGTACACTATCAAATATCCGAACTATACTGACCAAGGAATTCTACAAAATTTGTAACCTCATGTTCTGATACCAACGAAAAGGACCCAACCCTAGATTAACTAGTAATCTAGGATCACGCTCTAAAGATAAGACCTTAACTACGGATTTCTGTAAAAACTTTGACATAATTTCCTCTACGAAGTGGACTACCAGAAGCCTACAAGAAAATGACACTTCAGATTTCCCATACACAATACCATGGACCACTAATGTCCATCTGGATTTCTAAATAAAGTGCGGAAAGTAAATTATTTAAATGGCTGGAATAATAATACAGAAACTGAAAATTCATAATCCAGCAGTACTAACAATTTACTACTAACATAGAAAAATATTATAACACTAGTGTATAGAGTGACTTCTAGGAGCAGAATAAAACAAAAAAATACACTGCTAGTGGTCGAAACCTACAGGAAGTGTATGATGACCCAGTGGATTCAAAGCCTCTGGAGATCCAAAATTCAGCTAAAGATCGAGAAGCACTATAATCTGGGCACGAAAAATCGAAAGGCCCAGGGAAAGGCATATCAAAACATAAATGAAAATATTAGCATGAAGGGACAAATACTCATAATCAGTATAAAAAAATAAAATATTATATCTGTGCCTTTCCGCTGATTTCTGTGAAATCATCCGAGTTCAAAATAATAAACCAAAATAAAATATGGAGGTGGGCACTCAGGGTGTTTATCCTAACCCGGAGCGTCTTCAAGATTGTAAATAAAAAGGTGATGAGATCGTCTAAGGGGTTTGTCTTATCCCGATACTGTAAATCTGCTTCAATATGAACTGGCAGCAACTATGAAAATAAATAAAATTCCACTCACCATACTATGTCGGGATATTTTTTAAGTTGTAACCTGCTAATCGGCACAATAATCATCTGACACGGCCTGCTAACTCAAAGTCCTGAAAATACGATTATAATTAATATTTACTTGTCGATATTGAATAACTAAGCTCGTAATTCTACGAGCACTAATGTTGAGAAGCTCGCATTCTCGAATAACGTATTTTCTGACAAAAAACGTACTTAATCAAATTCTGAATTTAGTTCCTTGCATTCCTTCACTATAAATAAATTTTGGAGTCAACATAAATCTCAAGTATCAAGCGACTCAAATTTAAATCGATAGTCGGATCGTCCGTTAAACGTATCGTAAAATTACTTAATTATTACCCGATTAAATACACGTCTAAATTAATCAAATCCAGATCTAAACAAGAACCTCACCATTGTGTTCGTCATGAGCGGAACAAAATAAAATTTGGTCTCAAATTTCACCTCGCCGGAGGCTCGCTGTGCACGGCGGCACGTGGGACCACGCACCATCGCCGGCGGCAGCTGGAATCCAATCAGCACTGATGCTTTCAAATCATACATCAAAACGAACGTCTAATCAAGCTCAATGAAATTCACAATACAACTGACATCAAATTCGAGTCAGAAACCATCGAAATTATACCTTGAAATTCCAAAATCCTATCGGATTTCAAATCGACTGATCTCCGGCGTCCAGCGACGACAGGACCTGAGATCTGTCAGGTTCGATACATTGAGGAACAAGCTTCAAAATCCCTATTGTCATGATACCCATCACCTACTGATTCGCCGTCGTCGTCGCCGTGAAGTTTAGCCCAAAAATGGCCGATTTTCTTCACCTCAATTTTTCGTCCTCTGCTCATCGGCGAAGATATTGCCACCAAACGATAGAGGAGGTTCTGCCCAACAATTCTTGACCAGTTTCATGGCCAAAGGTGGATGGAAACTGCCACGCCATCGCCATTGCCCATGGTGGCGAAACTGGGTCGGTAAGCCCGGTCAAAGCGGGTCAACCAGGGTTTCTAAAAATGGAAACTTTTAAATTTCCCCAAATGGAAACCCATATTAATACTAGCGATTTTGCGATAAAACGTTTCCGATAATTTCTACTAACCATAACTGCTTCATCGTAACTCCGATTTCAACACTTGATGTGGCCACAAACTCGTAGCGACAAACTCTACACCTTATCTAAAGAAATTTATCGAAAGACATAATTGATAATTTCTCGATAAATTGCGAGCGAAAGTTATCAACGGTAAAAATTAATTACCATCGACGATTAACGTAATTAATTAGGAATTAACCTCATAAGTTCTAATTATCGTGTAATATTCTTCCGGGTCGTAACATAGATTGCCTTAAATAGTCATTACAACATGTTACAATCAATATTCCGGTAAATCAGGGATTGTGAGAATGTCTACTTCTATGTTAATTAGGACAAGACACACACCTAGATACTAGAAGTATAATATCCTTAAACACCCCCTTGTGTCGCGATCCTAATGGGTGATGCATGACCTATTTTCTCACTGAAAACCTTGCTAAGCAAACAAAAAAAAACATCTTGGGTAAAAGAGTACAACGCATCAACTACATAAGCGACCACATGTGGTGTAAACTCGGGACCTCCTGATGTCTACGAAATGAACTCCCCTGATTAGTAACTCAATTTTGGAATTCAGACAATCTTCTCATACCAATGCATCTCACATGCTTTGCAAATGTAGAATTGGGAAATGACTTGGTAAACAAGTCTACAACATTATCTGCCGAACAAAGTTTATTCACATGAATGTTCAATAGCTGCTGTTGTTGCTGATTGTTGGAGTACTTTGGTGAAATGAGTTAAGTATGACACCCTTAATGTAATCCAACTTCACTTGTTCAATGCAATCCACATTATCCTCAAATATGCAAGTTGGTGCTATCTTAGTAGATGATAACCAACGAGGCCCTCGAATGTGGTGTATTACTGTCCTAAATCAAACACACTCATTGTCCGCTCCATGTAAAGCTATAATTTCATAATGATTTGAGGTAGTAGCAACAAGGATTTACTTTCTTGATCTCCAATAATCGTTATGTTCCCCATTGTGAATACATAACCTATTTGGGAACGTCCTTTATGTTTGTCAAAGAGATACCCAGCATCAGTAAAACAAACCAAGACATCACATGGTGTCTCTGAGTAGATGACTGAATTGAATGAAGGTCAAGTGCTTGTTGCCGAAACCTCCTTCGGGGGGTCGAAGGATTCACTTAATGGGTTGAGTGAGATACTCTGGTCGATCCAAGGGCTTCCATTTAACGGGTCAAAAATTCCAGAGTTAACAAGCTACGTTTCAATCATTCCTTATCCTGGAATTTCAAGTCTCTCTCTTGTTTCTTTGTATGGAAAGAACATACCCAAATAAATGGATCTCCTTAAGTACCTTGAACATGTGCTTTACATCATTATAATGACTTTGTGTAGGCGCATACCGAGAAGGCGTACCTAGATATGTGTACCAAGCTCTATATAAATAAGCTACAACTGCACTAAAATATGGAATCTCAACTCCAAAGGTCCTTACCATCATCATTCTGATGAAATTGTTCCTTTTGGGTTCCAGACTGTAAACAACCAATGGTGTGCTAAGAGGGTATGCTTTGTCCATTACATGATTTAGATATAAGAACACGGGTGAGTAGGAACCCAACCAACTCGATGTTCCATCTCTAACACCATGAGACAATCGAGTCATACCACTGTCTTATCATCTCAAACAACTTGTTCATCTAATGAACATACATGGGCATAACTTATCATTCTTGTATCCCTTCTCAATCAAGTAATCATTGAGAGTAGTAAACGTCTTAATTGGAAAACATGAGCACTTTGTGTTTTAGAGTTACTTAAATTGGCTATAACCATGTCAATTGGCACTCATGTATATCTCTGAATCAAAATCCCAATAGAGATATATAACCATATCCATTAGCTGCATACTCAGTTTTTTGGACACTGCCAAACTCATAAGGCAGTGAAAAATAATGATGTTCATAACCAAAGAATACATCTCCTTATAATCAATACTAGGGCGTTGAGAAAATCCTTGCGCCATAAGTCCTTCTCATTGTGCTTCGAAAAAAATACTCGTTTGTGTCTAACTGGCTTACAATTCGATGGTCATTGTACTACTAGACCGAAAACTTGCCATTTGTAAGAGAGTCTAGTTCAGCCTAGATTGCAACTTTCCATACTCGTCAATTTTCACTATGTTAACAATTGACAATCTGTAATAGAACAATGTTCCACTTCATCGTCATCGATTCTTGAGCGACAGAATAAGTAAATGTATCATCAACGAACCTGAAAGAACCATCCATAATGCCGCTATCATTTGTTTAACTTGGTGAGATTACTTTATTTACTGACATTGTCATTGACTCTAACGCGTCCCCTAGTGTTTGTCAATGTAAATTTCTAGACACAACTATAGTCAGAAACACTCTGATATGTTGATGATGAATAGTTGTGCCTAAATGGCTTACGTTTTCATCGGCAACTCATCAGTGGATTTTAACTGATCCTACACCCCTACTATGGGCAGGAGAAAGGCAACCTCCGGCCACAATTCCGGTCATATTCGAACGGCCTCTTTATCCTGCTTCTTTTCTTGGGTTTATCGTTGATGATGGAACACGGTGGAGGATGAATCGACGGCGAGTTGTTTTAGGGTTATTCTGTTGCCATCGTCAGCAACTTCTCCGACCTCAATTCAGGTGTTAATCAAGAGCATGTGAGCTCTTCTATGTGTTTTTGTGTTGAATCTTTTTGTTGTCAATCAATTCCGATTGGTTTTATTTCGGCCTCCGCTCGAAAAGACAGTTGTCGGTGGTTTTGGCCAGTGAGGGGAGAGAGATTTTGTCCACCACCTAACCTCCTGAGTCGATTAGGATGAGCCTCGAACCCAGCTGTGGCTCGACAGCGGAGTTGCGTTGTTGGAACCAATTTTCGGCAAAATTAGGTTTCAGTGGCTTTCGGGTTAAATTTCGACCCATTGAGACCGATTCATGTTATGGTGTAGTTAGATAATTGGATGGGCTTGTCGAGAGCTTTCCAATAGTAGTGGGTCATTTTCCACCACCAGCGATGGTCATCGTTGGCGGCGCATATGACCGGATAATTTTCTTAAAATTTGTCGTGTTATTTATGGATAGGATCAGATCGACACTACGAGTGTGTTCGTGAGGTTAATAATGCGTTTAGGCTTCGCCATCTCAGTGGGTGGGCAGTGATAACGGGGTTTGCCACCAGTGGCAGTGCTGACGATGGAGAAATTAGTTTTGTCTTATATTGTTATGACTGTTTTGTCATAACAAGTTATAGAATATGTTCTTCAACTGAATTAGTGAAATTTGGTTTTCTGATTGAGTACTTCCTCAATTTATCCAAATACTTTATCATTTTGACGATTTTCGACAAGGGTCGGGTCGTCACATACTGACATGTGCTGGGATCATGATGAGACATAGTGAGGGTATACCATGTTAATTTTCGACGTTTAACCATAATGAAAACAATTATTATCTCCCTGTAATGGTGGGGAGTATGTCTTATTAAAATGACATTATGCAAAAGAAGCAGATCTACTGTCAAAGGTTCTAAATAGCGGACAATCGTTGGAGAATAAAACCAACATAAATGCTTAATAGTTATTCATGACCCATTTTCATACGTACCAAAAATGTGGTAGGCACATGTACCGCCCAACCAAAGATGTGTAGGTGTGAGATATCAAGCTCATATCCAGTTAGTGCACTAAATGGTTTGGCGGTTTATGGGTATCAAGCAATGTGGGAATAACTACAACCATTGGTTTAGATAGGGGGAGTGAGAATATTACACTAGGTATCAAGCTCCCCCTATCTACCGATGACCATGAGAATTTCTCAACATCTTGATCATTATAATGCAAAATCTTATATGAGACAAAGTCACATAATGACTACATTGGATTAAATGATATGAACCGTAGTAAGATATAAACCATTATAAATCCTCAAAAACCTCTCCATAATGCAATGTGGGCAGCATTCTATGGAGATTGGACACAAAACTCTTTTCCATTCTCACAATATTGTTCCAAGTAAAAACCGTTAGCACAACAAATTTCTGAACTTAGCATGGTTCGTTAGGTATGATGACCCTACCCTTGTCAAAAATTGAAAGGACCCAACCCCGATTTAGCTTCCTAAATCGGAATCAAACCCCTTCGAAAACACGAACCAACAAAAACTTTTCAAAATTTGGGCAGAGTTTCGTTACTAGCGTGGAGTTACAATTACCTGCACGCGGAAAATACACTTCATCCTATGCCACAAAAAGCAAACCGTGGGCACCAATCCCATCCGGATTTCTCAATATATCAACAGTAAAGTAAAACAATAAATATATATATATACTTTACTGAAATCCGGTATAAAATCGTATAACATATATCACAGAAAGCTCAGAGAGACATCTAATACATAATCGTATACGCATACCACAGTAGGTAGAACAATAAACCTACTGGATGAAACAAGATTGCTCGAGCACTATGCCTCTGACAACGACGTGCGACACCAGAGCCTGAACTGCAAATTGGGCACGGAAACCGAAAAGCCCAGGTGAAAGACAATAAACACGTTAGAGTGAGTGGACGAAAATAAATGTCTTTCACCAGTTAATATATATGTTTAAAAAAAACATATGCGAGTCCAGGTAAATAAAATAACATAGTACACGAGGTAAAACTCATACTCCTCCAGTGTACCGAGCATGCAAGTAAAAATCCCACGGGGTCACTCATGGACACATACCGTGCTAGTACAGTCCGAATCACGAGGTCCTTAGTCCCCGTGATTCTAAGCCAGAAATAGCCTCGGTTCCGGGGAAACGCCCCTCACCGGTCAGGTCAGGATAACGACATCCCTCCTGGCGGCCTACCATCGGGGATCAGCCGAGAGGCAAAGTGTATCGATACAACAACGTAACCAAGACTGTACTCTGTGAAAACCAAATCATAACAGTTCGATGCAAATGCATGAAACAACATATAATTGTATGTATATTCGTATTCGTATATCCGTATAAATATAATCGTATAATCATAAAACACATGCTCATATAATCCGTAATCTCAATACGCATGCTCAAGTTCGAAAATCATATAAACGACTCGCAAGAATTCCGTGAAAAGAAATTGTCCACTCACAGACTGGCGTAACGCGATATGCGTTAACCCGTGATCCGGCGGAATGTCCCTCGCCAAACGAACGATCACAAACACCTGAATATTCACAATGTCCAATATTCAAAGTCATAATCCGACAATACAAATCAAACCACGAGAAACCACCGTTCCCGAAAACACGAAATTCAAAGTCGACGAATCGTCGAAAATCCATATATACCACCTCAATACCTCGTTTTACTTTCGGATGCTCAAATTGAGAAACGAACCTCCCCACTACGATCGGGGCACGATTTCGAGTCAAATGACATGCAACTTGCCGAAAGTCCAAAAAGTCAAACTTTGACCGTTGACCGCCGTTGACCGCCGTCCACGGCGGCGCCGCTGCCGGACGGAGAATTTCAAGGCGGAGCTGCCCTATTCCACTCAAAATCATGCACTGAGCAACTTTGTCAACTGCACCGAAGTCCAATTCTCACTCTAACACATCCAATTTCAAGCAAAACCGAAATGAAACACAAAATTCAAACCCAAAATTCTCCATGCTCAAATCAAATTAGAACACCATGTTTATATGGTTAGAATCACATTGAAGAGGGCTACAAAACCCAGTACCTCTTGAAGTTCAATTCGGCCAAAATCTGGATTCACCATTAAACCCAAAAATCCCAAACTTTGGATCAATGTTTCTCTCTCCACCATGAAGCTTGCCGGAAAGTGAGGCCGGGGTTGTGTAGAAGACGTTGAGGCGAGTCGAACAAGCCATGGACCGAGCCCGAAGGTGGCCGGAATCTCATCGCCACCGTGGGGCACCGTGGAGATGTCGACGGGATTCCTCTCCCACCGAGTTGACTCAGTCAACTCGGTCAACAATATTTATGACCATCTTGACTTTCTCAAAATAGTAAGTCCCCTATTTATACTTTCCCAAAAAGGAAACTCATGCTTATCCATTTCAGCAAACTTGAAACGCGCGTAACTTTCTCGTCGTAATTCCGATTCCGATAATTCTCGCGGCCACGAACTCGTCTCGACATACTCTTCCAATATTACCAAAAGTCAAACATATCGGTCAAACGGATAAAAAGTCAACCCTTGAATCAACACCCATTTAAATCGACTAAACAATCAATAATCGGAAATATTAACAACTTAAACTCCGTAACTCAAAATCATGCTCCGGAAGTTCCTACAAACTCGAAATTAAATTCTGAACAACTTCCGTGAAGAAACCAAAACCAAATTCTCGACCGGTAATTTAGTCGTTAAGTAGCCCACCATTAAAATCCAAACTTCAAATATTCATAACTAATTCCTCGGTCGTCCAAATAACGATCCGGAACCGCCCACGAACTCGTAATCACATATAGAACGACTTTCGAGAAGAGACCCAGCTCCAATTCTCGGCCAATAATTTAGTCGTTAACGAATCCGGTAATCCAAACGACTGTCGGAAACCTGCGACAACGCAGTAACTCACGTATACAGCTGATCAAACTGCTGATTCTGGTCCGGCTCATCACAAAAATCGCCAAAATGAATAAAATAATAAAATAATCAGATAATTGAGGAAGTACTCAATCAGAAAACTCAATTCGACTAAATTAGTCAAAGAACAGATTCAATAACTTTTCGTATCATTGACACAAACCTAACGACATATAACTCAATCCGTACCAGAAATAAGTTTTCCAGACAAATTTTCCAGCCACGCACCACCATCGGCAACGCGCCACCATTAGAAAGCTACTGCCAAGCCTAATACTTTTATAAACCACAGCCACGGCCGATTGCCGGCAAGTTACCGAAATTCGGCACGAAAACCAAGAAGTCCAAAACTCGCCAGAAATCTTCTCCGACGCATAACACTGGCATCGAGCCACCCTTGGGCTAAATACCAGTCCCAATCAACTCAGGAGGGGGAGAGGAGTAAAACCCCTCTACTCTTGTCAGCCCAGAACATCGGCAACTTTCGCTCACGGCGGAGGCCGAACAAACTCGATCGGAAATCGGATTTCAATTTCCCTCGGTTAAATCCTGTACCCAAAATACATCACAACATATATAATCACGATCTACACATGATAACTAGTTAAACCATACTAGTACCGTTGCTGGAGACCTCGCTAGCGATGGTGGCACAAAACCACCCAAAACCCTAAAACTTTAACTCGTTGATTCTCTCTCCTCGGCCTCGAATCACCAGAAATAAGATCATCAATCGAAAGAGGAGGTGAAACCCAACCGATCATGACCAATCGCATGGCCGGAGGTAGCCGGACGGTGCTGTGTCGCCGACCGAAATAATTTTGACACAAACGGGTCGAACCAGAGACTAGGGATAGGAGTTGACCAAGGTCCACCCGGAATCCTTCCCAAAGAGGAAACCTCCTCCTTAAATATCATTTCCAAATACGGTAATTCGGTAAATGATTTATGACAAAGTTCTATCATTCAAAACTTTCTCGTCGTAACTGTGACGACCCGAACCAGAATCAGTAGAGTAATCAGCGTAATCACGAATTAGTGCGTAATCGCGGTTTATCGATAATTGTGTGGTTTGCCAGTTTTGTTTACGACTTGATTATCGGCTGAGAATTTGAGTTAAGTCTCCTCTCGAGAGTTGTAGTACACGTGATTTCGAGCTCGTGGGCGGTCCCGGATGATTTTTTCGATGACCGAGGAATATAATATGATTATTTGAAGTTTCGGAATATTGACGAGCTAATCCGTTCGTATCGTGTTATCCCGAATCGTAATGGTTATCCGTTTCGGTCCGTCGATCGTCCCGAGGCGTGAGTATAAATATCAGAAATAGTCAAAAATTGTCGATAATGCACTGTTTGGAAGTTTGACCGACGTTTGACCAAATTTGGAGAGTTGACCCGCGTTGACCGAGGGGAGAAATCGGCCACCATCTGACTCGCCGGCGACCTTCATTTTCCGGCCACCTCTTGCTTGGACCTTGGTATATTTCGATTCCTCTCTTGATTTCTAGTTGATTAGAACTTGGAATTGCTTGATTTGATGATGAATTGAGGGAGAAATGTGGATTTGAAAAATTGGGAATTTTGGCCGGAATCAACTTCGACGGTGGGTGGCGCTCCGGTGACTTTCCGAGGGGGGTTTGTGTTGAAAAATGTTGGGTTTGAGGTAGGTAGGTGGTCCCTTGAGGATGGAAGGCCATGGTGGCCTCATGGTGACGGAATCGGGCGGCGGAGCGTTTTCCGGCCGGTTGTGAATACGTGGCTTTCGAGCTATTTTCCGGCGTGTGTGGCCGGAATCGGACTTAGCTATAGAAGAGAGATGTTTTGTACTCCTCGAGATGAAGCTTCGGTGAGCTTGGTCGCCGGGAAATCTCTCCGGTTGACAGCGTTGTGACAACCCGGACCAGAATTAGCAGTAAGATCAGCTGTATATATGAGTTACTGCGTAGCCGCAGATTGACGACAAGGTTTGAACCGCCAGAGATTGTTAACGACTAAATTATTGGCCGAGAATTGGAGCTGGATCTCTTCTCGAGAGTCGTTCTACATGTGATTACGAGTTCGTGGGCGGTTCCGGATCGTTATTTGGACGACCGAGGAATTAGTTATGAATATTTGAAGTTTCGACGGAAATGGATTTAAATGGCAGGTTTGTTAGCGACTAAATTACCGGTCTAGAATTTGGTGTCGGTTTCTTCACAGAAGTTGTTCGGAATTTAATTTCGAGTTCGTGGGAACTTCCGGAGCATTATTCTGAGTTACGGAGTTTAAGTTGCGAATTTTGCCGATTGTGGACTGTTTAGTTGATTTAAATGTGTGTTGCTTTCAAGGGTTGACTTTTTATTTGGTTGGCCGATATGTTTGACTTTGGGTGATGTTGGAAGATTATGTCGAGTCGAGTTCGTGGCCGCGAGAATTATCGGAATTGGAGTTACGACGCGAAAGTTATGCGTGTTTAAAGTTCGTCGAAATGGATAAGTTTGAGTTTCTATTTTGGGAAGCTATAAATAGTGACTTACTAAAAGGGGAAAGTCAAAAACTTGCATTCATTGTGGTTGACCTTGGTCAACTCGGTTTGACCGACATGGAGGAGGGGTGTTCGACGGCGTTCCACGGTGGTCGGCGGCGAGCTTAATCCGGCCACCTCCGGCCTTGGGGAAGGACCCCATCGATGCGTCTCGGTGTCCCCATCACGCCTCCGGCCACCATACACGGTGTAGCTCACCGGAAAAGGAGAAATTCCGACTTGAAAATGGGGAGTCTTTGGTGAATTCGGGTTCTTGGATTCGGGCCGAGTTGAACTTCAAGAGATACTGGGTTTTGTAGCTCTCTTCAAGGTGATTCTAACCATATAAACATTGTGTTCTAATTTGATTTGTGGATTGAGAATTTTGGGATTGAAATTTATGAACCAATTCGGTTTTACATGAAATTGACCTAGTTAGAGTGAGAATTGGACTTCGGTGCAGTTATGGAAGTTGCTCAGTGGGTGATTTGGAGTGGAATAGGGGTGGCTCCGCCTTGAAATTCTTCGGTCGGCGGTGGCGCCGACGTGGGCGGTGGTCAACGGCGGCGGTCAACGGTCAGGGTTGACTTTTTGACTTTCGGCAAGTTGCATGTCATTTGACTCGAAATCGCGCCCCGATCGTAGTGGGGAGGTTCGTTTTTCGAGTTGAGCGTCCGAACGTAAAGCGAGGTATTGAAGTGGTATATACGGATTTTCGACGATTCGTCGACTTTGAATTATCTGTTTCCGAGAACGGTGGTTTCTCGTGGTTTGATTTGTATTGTCGAGATATGAGTTTGAGATATGGATTTTGTGAATATTCAGGTGTTCGTGATCGTTTGTTTGGCGATGGACATTCCGCCGGATCACGGGTTAACGCGAACTGCGTTACGCAAGCGTGTGAGTGGACAAGTTTATATTTTCACTGTTGATTTGCGAGTTCGTGGATTTTATGATTTCCGTATTTAATTATACGATGTTGTGATATATGTTGTTTCCGGAGGTATTATTATATGTGTTTATTTGTGATGGCATTTAATACATCGATGTACCAGAGTTGAGAGATTCCTCTGGACCAGAGTTGAGAGATTCCTCTGGGCAGGGTTGAGTGGTCCCCTGCGTGCCGCCAGGGTTGAGTGGTCCCCTGGCCTATCACTGTCGGGTTTGAGCGATTCACCTGACGTCGGGTTTGAGAGGTCGCCCGACAACCTCCGTGTATATATATATGTGTTGTGTTTTCCGAACTCGCACTGAATTGTATTGAGTTTGTTTATAACTGGTGAAAGGCATATATTTATTTTCGTCCACTCACTCTAACGTTTTTATTTGCCTTTCCCCTGGGCTTTTCGGTTTCCGTGCCCAGTTTGCAGTTCAGGCTCTGGTGTCGCACGTCGTGGTCGGAGGCATAGTGCTCGAGCTACTTTGTTTCTTCCAGTAGGTTTATTGTTCTATCTACTGTGGTATACATATATGGTTATGTATTAGAAGTCGCTCTGAGCTTCCTGTTGTATATGTTATACGACTATATTTTGTATTGTTTACTTTACTGTTGAGATATTGAGAAATCCGGATGGGATTGGTGCCCACGGTTTGCTTTTTGTGGCATAGGACGAAGTATATTTTCAGCGTGCAGGTTAAGGTAATTCCACGCTAGTAACGAAACTCTGCCGAAATTTCGAAAATTTTTTGTTGGTTCGTGTTTTCGAAGGGGTTTGATTCCGATTTAGGGTGCTATATCGGGGTTGGGTACTTTCAGCTTGGTATCAGAGCATTAGGTTGTCAGGTTCTGTAGACTTCTGTAGTCGTGTTTACTTAGGGTATTTGAGTTGATACAGCATGACTGGAGTGATGACCCGACTGGCCAGCGGTACTCATCAATACTTCGGGTGTTGTGTGTCCTCAAATATCTGCGGTTTCATGATTACGTTCCACTTGTTGTGAACGATGTTTTGTTCATTAGGATGCCTCCTGACGTGCTTTCCGTGTCGTTTCGGTTGTGGATCCTATTGAGGATCAATCGACGCGCGATTTGCCAGAGAATTGTGGATTTGGATGAGTATTCAGAGTTCAGTGAACTGTGTGGCACGGTTTTCCTGGTTGTGTGTGTGAGCGTCTATATGTTGCCTCAGAGCTGAGCATTGTGACAGTTGACGTTGCCTGAGTCAGAGTGTTGTATTTGGTGGGCTGATATTGTGTGAGTTCCGGTTGTGACTCCACGGCCTACATTTAGGATGTGGTGTATATGGTAATGGTGTTATCAGGCTATCCAGCAATTGTTTGTGGAATGTTTACCCACCTGAGGCAGAGATGCATTGTCCACATGTTTGTTCCTGTTTGCACGTGTTATGTGGCTTCAGAGGAAGCAGTGCACGAGGTTCGAGATGAGTTTGAACCTGAGCATCAGAGAGATTCTGATTGATATGCCTCGAGACATCCGTGAGGAGCTTAGTGTGTTGCACTCAGTGGCGAGGCTATTGTGAGGAAAAGATGTATGCAGTTTTCGATGTGATGGTTCGAGAAAAGTGGATTTAGTTGAGATTTTGATGAGGTTGAGTTCCGACACTTCGGGATCAGAGACTTCATCAGGCTGTGGTCTTTTCGATTATGTTGAGGATCCTCTGCTGATCCATTTGGCGATGGCGGAGATCACAGAGTAGCGGACTTGCTCCTGTAGCATGAGTTTGGGCGATCGTTGGTGATCCTTTCACGCAGCAGGGTTGCAGTGACTTGTGTTCGTGGAGCACTTTCAGTTGCTGTTTCGGTGGCCAGGAGGGTCATGTTGCGAGAGAGTGCCCCAGCCAACTGTTTTAGTAGTTTGACAGTTCAGAGTTCGCGAGGAGATCCTCATGTTGTTCCTGCAGTCTGATCAATGTACCCGGATTTTTAGACGAGCCATTCAGTAAGTCGCAATTGATGTGAGCGGCTATTTGGGCGTGTTGGAGTTCGTGCCATAACCTTGTTTGAGGACAGACTTTTCTCCGAGGTTACTGTTGTTTGATATCTATGGCTATAGTATCTGCGTCTCCACTTCCGAGGTTTTGGAGAGTGTTGTATTCATTCGGAGGTTGCGAGTTCCTTGTTGGTGGTTATGATTTAGCCGCGGATCTGTTATAGCTAGATATTGTGGTTTTGATGTGAATATGAGTATGGACTTACTGATGATGCAATTGGCTGTGTTTGAGTACCTCGAGACGGAGGTTGTGTTTCGACGACCAGATTTCCCCGAGAGGCTGTTTCGTGGTGATGGTCGAGTGGATGGTGGAGAGGAGTTATGTTGTTTGCTTAGCACATGTTGTGGATACTATGGTTGCTGTACCTGACATTGGAGACATTGAGGTGGTTCCTGTGTTTTCAGGTGTGTTCCGGAGGAGTTACCAGGTGTTTCTCCAGTTCGGGAGACTGACTACACCATTTAGCTTGTATCAGGCGCTGGACTCATTTTACCGGCATCTTGTCGTTCGGAGCCAGCGGAGCTGATGGAGTTACAGTTTCGACTCCATGAGTTGCTGGAGGAGGTTTCAGGAGATTTCAGACGACCCCGCATATTTGCGTGTGTGCTTTTGCATTTGTGTATACGGATATCGGATGGTTCGACATGGTGGTACATTGACTACCGGAAGCTTGATTTGCTTCAGAGGAGTGTCAGTATCCTCCGCTTCGGATTGACTATTGGTTGATCAGCTCCTGAGAGCTTAAGTCTTGTTGAAGACTGATTTCGGATCCGGATACCATCAGTTGTGGATCGATGAGTCAGATGTGGCTATGTTGGCTTTCAGATCATGGTGCGGGCATCAGGAGTCTTTAGTCACGCTATTTGGTAGACCAATGCCCCGTAGATCGTGTGGACGTAATGGACCAGGTGTTCAGACGATTCTGGACGAGTTGCGGTCTTGTTCATTGGCAACATCCTGATGTATTCCAGGAGTGTGGGCCAGCACCTGAAGCAATTGTGAACGGTTTCGCGGATTTTGCGAGATGACCAGCCGTTTGTGAGTTCAGCCAGTGTGAGTTTTAGTTGGTTAGTGTGAAGACTTCGAGCCACGTGCTGTTAGCCGAGGGAGTTGGCGTGGGTTCTGACCAGTTAGAAGCCGTGTTGATTTGGAGTTTGCCCTACTTTGTACCAGAGATCAGGGGTCTCTTGGGTTTGGCAGGCTATTACCGACGGCTTGTACAGGATTTTCCCGGATTGCCACTCTACTTTCCGGATTGATGAAGAAGGTGTCAAGTTCGAGTCGTTCGATGCACGCAAGGAGAGTACTTACTCTTGTAGGATGGTTGACCGTTGCTTCGGTTTTGACCTTACCTGGCGATCGTGATGAGTTCGTGGTCGTGGGTTTTGGCGATGCATCGAGATTTAGAGCTGGTTATGTTTTGAGGTTGTGTAGGAGAGCGGTGGCTCATGATTCCAGGCAGTGGAACTTTGTGTAGCTACGTGTCCTATGTATGATTTGGGTGTAGCTTCCCTTGTGTTAGCACCAGAGAGTTGGAGATACTATTGCTATGGCGTGCAGCGTGGTGTAGGATGTACACTGACCACTGAGTTTCATCCACTTGCATTTTCGGCCAGATTTAGGCTTGAGGCAGTGTAGATGGAGGGAGTCGACTATCGACTATAGCTGCACCTTTGAGCTTGTTCAGAAAAGGCTAGAGATTGTACTTTGACCATCCGTTTGGGATGTTGTTGTTGATGCGTTCAGTCGAGAGTTAGGAGTTTCAGTATTGCATGTGTGTATGTGTGGCTCGAGTTTACATGTTAGCCGAGTGTGGGCTACAAGAACTGAGTTTGAGTATGATGATGTTGAGGCTCGTGATTTTGCGCGTGTTTGGCGCTAGTGACGCGGAGAAGTGTCAGACACTTCGAGTTTACTACTCGTGGCGCAACATGGAAGAACAATGTAGCAGTTTGTGTGTACAGATGCCACATTTGTCGACTGACGATGGCTAGGAGGCAGAAATTTGCCGAGATGTGTCAGCCATTTGAGATTTCCGGTTACACGTGGCGATTGTTGCTGTGATTGTGTGTGTTTGTATGTATTTTGGTTTGTGATACCAGTTGTTGGACCAGTGTGGACCATTTGACGAATTTAGTACGTTTCCTTGTACTTCGGAGACGATTTCAGTGTTAGGCTGGTATAACCGTGCTTCACGGAGATTGTCCATTCCATGGTGTGCCTGTGTCCCAGTTCGCTGATCGAGATAATCAGCTACGACTATGTGTTGGCGAGCTTTGCAGCGAGCATTGGGGACCAGATTACGAGTTAGTATCGGTTATTGTCCTCGGATTGACGAGCGATCTTTGAGGACTATTCAGACCTTGGAGGGCATGTTGTAGACCTCGGTATTGCAGTTCCGGAGGATTCGGGACCAGCAGTTTCAGCTGTTCGAGGTTGCTTGCAGTACCAGGTTGTTGTCCACTGTGATTTTGATATTGTTTGATGTCGTTTTGAGGACGATGTTGTACTTCATTGTGTTGGAGTGAGCTTGGTTTGAGTTTGAGTTGACAATTGACTCAGATTTTGTGGAATGTGCTACCACAGATTGTTAGATTAGCGGAAGTGGGTTGATTGTTGCTCGAGTCCGATGTTTGAGCTATATTGATGTGAGTGTGTGAGTTATGTTGATGTGTGTAACTGAGTTGTGATTTGCCACGCTATTTTGATCTGTGTGTGGTCATAGGCGAGTTTGTGTTATGCCGTATGGTCGGCATTGCCTATAGCATTGGTTTTTGTGCGAGTTGTGTTCCGTGTGGCGGAACTGTGTTTCAGATTGGTTTCGCATTGTGTACCCTGTCTGTTCCTTATGTAGGAACACTTGGCGATTGTGTGAGCCAGTTCAGATTTGTGATTTGCGGGTACAGGAATTTTAGCACGGAATTATCTCTTATTGTGGAGATGGTTGTCAGAGTTGTTCAGTTGAGGTTGCCGTTGGTGAGTTGAGTAGTATGCAGAGGCAGTGCTCCTACTTTTAGTCGGCAGACTTGGAAATTTCGAGGTCGAAATTTTTCTAAGGGGGGTGGATTTGTGACAACCCGGACCAGAATTAGCAGTAAGATCAGCTGTATATATGAGTTACTGCGTAGCCGCAGATTGACGACAAGGTTTGAACCGCCAGAGATTGTTAACGACTAAATTATTGGCCGAGAATTGGAGCTGGATCTCTTCTCGAGAGTCGTTCTACATGTGATTACGAGTTTGTGGGCGGTTCCGGATCGTTATTTGGACGACCGAGGAATTAGTTATGAATATTTGAAGTTTCGACGGAAATGTATTTAAATGGCAGGTTTGTTAGCGACTAAATTACCGGTCTAGAATTTGGTGTCGGTTTCTTCACAGAAGTTGTTCGGAATTTAATTTCGAGTTCGTGGGAACTTCCGGAGCATTATTCTGAGTTACGGAGTTTAAGTTGCGAATTTTGCCGATTGTGGACTGTTTAGTTGATTTAAATGTGTGTTGCTTTCAAGGGTTGACTTTTTATTCGGTTGGCCGATATGTTTGACTTTGGGTGATGTTGGAAGATTATGTCGAGTCGAGTTCGTGGCCGCGAGAATTATCGGAATTGGAGTTACGACGCGAAAGTTATGCGTGTTTAAAGTTCGTCGAAATGGATAAGTTTGAGTTTCTATTTTGGGAAGCTATAAATAGTGACTTACTAAAAGGGGAAAGTCAAAAACTTGCATTCATTGTGGTTGACCTTGGTCAACTCGGTTTGACCGACATGGAGGAGGGGTGTTCGACGGCGTTCCACGGTGGTCGGCGGCGAGCTTAATCCGGCCACCTCCGGCCTTGGGGAAGGACCCCATCGATGCATCTCGGTGTCCCCATCACGCCTCCGGCCACCATACACGGTGTAGCTCACCGGAAAAGGAGAAATTCCGACTTGAAAATGGGGAGTTTTTGGTGAATTCGGGTTCTTGGATTCGGGCCTAGTTGAACTTCAAGAGATACTGGGTTTTGTAGCTCTCTTCAAGGTGATTCTAACCATATAAACATTCTGTTCTAATTTGATTTGTGGATTGAGAATTTTGGGATTGAAATTTATGAACCAATTCGGTTTTACATGAAATTGACCTAGTTAGAGTGAGAATTGGACTTCGGTGCAGTTATGGAAGTTGCTCAGTGGGTGATTTGGAGTGGAATAGGGGTGGCTCTGCCTTGAAATTCTTCGGTCGGCGGTGGCGCCGCCATGGGCGGTGGTCAACGGCGGCGGTCAACGGTCAGGGTTGACTTTTTGACTTTCGGCAAGTTGCATGTCATTTGACTCGAAATCGCGCCCCGATCGTAGTGGGGAGGTTCGTTTTTCGAGTTGAGCGTCCGAACGTAAAGCGAGGTATTGAAGTGGTATATACGGATTTTCGACGATTCGTCGACTTTGAATTATCTGTTTCCGAGAACGGTGGTTTCTCGTGGTTTGATTTGTATTGTTGAGATATGAGTTTGAGATATGGATTTTGTGAATATTCAGGTGTTCGTGATCGTTTGTTTGGCGATGGACATTCCGCCGGATCACGGGTTAACGCGAACTGCGTTACGCAAGCGTGTGAGTGGACAAGTTTATATTTTCACTGTTGATTTGCGAGTTCGTGGATTTTATGATTTCCGTATTTAATTATACGATGTTGTGATATATGTTGTTTCCGGAGGTATTATTATATGTGTTTATTTGTGATGGCATTTAATACATCGATGTACCAGAGTTGAGAGATTCCTCTGGACCAGAGTTGAGAGATTCCTCTGGGCAGGGTTGAGTGGTCCCCTGCATGCCGCCAGGGTTGAGTGGTCCCCTGGCCTATCACTGTCGGGTTTGAGCGATTCACCTGACGTCGGGTTTGAGAGGTCGCCCGACAACCTCCGTGTATATATATATGTGTTGTGTTTTCCGAACTCGCACTGAATTGTATTGAGTTTGTTTATAACTGGTGAAAGGCATATATTTATTTTCGTCCACTCACTCTAACGTTTTTATTTGCCTTTCCCCTGGGCTTTTCGGTTTCCGTGCCCAGTTTGCAGTTCAGGCTCTGGTGTCGCACGTCGTGGTCGGAGGCATAGTGCTCGAGCTACTTTGTTTCTTCCAGTAGGTTTATTGTTCTATCTACTGTGGTATACATATATGGTTATGTATTAGAAGTCGCTCTGAGCTTCCTGTTGTATATGTTATACGATTTTAAACCCGGATTTCAGTAAAGTACTATATTTTGTATTGTTTACTTTACTGTTGAGATATTGAGAAATCCGGATGGGATTGGTGCCCACGGTTTGCTTTTTGTGGCATAGGACGAAGTATATTTTCAGCGTGCAGGTTAAGGTAATTCCACGCTAGTAACGAAACTCTGCCGAAATTTTGAAAATTTTTTGTTGGTTCGTGTTTTCGAAGGGGTTCGATTCCGATTTAGGGTGCTAAATCGGGGTTGGGTCCTTTCAAGCGTGCCGACGCCGGTGGCGGCGCTCAACGCCGGAGCTCCGGCGACCCGTTGACTTTTTGGAATTCGATGATTTTAATGTTTCTTTTCTCCTATTCGCGCCCCGATCATCGCCTTGAGGTTTTCGAGTTGATTTGGGTATCGAATTTTCAGTCGAGGGTTTTGAGTGGAGATTTTGGGAATTTCGTCGATTATTTTGCACAGTATTATATATTTCAGGGAACGGTTGGTTTCCGCGGTGTGGTACAGTGTAGAGAATTGTGATTTTGATCATATATATTTTGTGATTATTCAGGGGATCGAGATCGTGCTTCGGGCAAGGGATCTTCCGCCAGGCCACGTGATTAGCGCGAGTGCGCGCTCTGCTCATCTGTGAGTGAATTTTTTTATATTTTCACAGTTGTTGCGAGTTCGTCATTTATCGTGATTTTCCGTATTTACTTTATACGATGTTGAGTTATATATTATTTTCGGAGGTATTATTTTATATTTTATGGTGATGGCATTACTGCATCAATGCTTCGGCTACTCGGCTGATCACCGATAGTCCGCCAGAGTTGAGAGATTCCTCTGGGCAGGGTTGAGAGATTCCTTTGGGCAGGGTTGAGAGACTCCCCTGGCCTATCACCGTCGAGCTTGAGCGATTCGCCTGACCGTCGGGCTTGAGAGATTCGCCTGGCACCTCCATATATACTTTCCGAACTCGCATTGTTTTACATTGATTATGTATATAAATTGGTGAAAGGCATATATTTATTTTCGTCCACTCACTCTAACGTTTTATTTGCCTTTCCCCTGGGCTTTTCGGTTTTCGTGCCCAGTTTGCAGCTTGGATTCTGGTGTCTCACGTCGCGGTTGGAGGCTAGTTGTTCGAGCTACTTGTGTTTTCAAGTAGGTTTCTTGTTTGGCCTACTGTTGTATATTTTGTATATATATACACTAGAGGTCGCTTTGATACGTTACTAATACATGTTTTATACGGATTTTCCCGGATTTCCTATATATTACAGTTATGTTTACTGTTTATTGTTATTGATATGATATTGAGAAATCCGGATGGGATTGGTGCCCACGGTTTGGCTTTTGTGGCATAGGATGAAGTGTTATTTTTTTGGGTGCAGGTAAAGGCAATTCCGCATTAGTAGCGTTACTCTGCCTAAATGTTTTTGGTTTTTGTTGGTTCGTGTTTTCAGAAGGGGTTTGATTCCGGTTTAGGAAACTAAATCGGGGTTGGGTCCTTTCAGTAACTCTGATTTCGATGATTCTTGCTTCTACGAACTCATATTAATAAATGCTATGATTTTCACCTAAAGTCAGCCAACTTCGACAATTCAAAAGTCAACCCAAGACACCTCAGTACTTACTGACGTAAAAATCTTTTATCGTAATCACGAAATTGAACTCGGATTATTCGTAAATAATATAATTAATATAAAATGATTAGGATATCACAGGTCATCCCAGTAGCATTCAAAAAATAATGTAAAACTGCATATGACCGGTTGAAATGACCCTTGTAGATTACAATATTCCATGGCATGACAAAACTGATGTAAAACTACATCTTATGTAGATCATCAAGTGCAGAAGTTCGAGCTTAGGAAAATTTCAAAAAAATTCTGAACCTTTATTTGTCGTTAAAACCAATATAAAACACATCAAAAACACTAATTCCAGGTAAGATTTTCTACGAGTCGAGAAACTTACTCGACGGGTCGATTAAACCCAAAAAGCAATATGAATTTCTAAAATTGATTTTCGACTTGTCGAAAATTAGGAAATTTTGGAACAGTAGGTTACATTCGACTCGTCGAGGTAAACCTTAGATGTGAAAGGACCCAACCCCGATTTAGTTTCCTTAACCGGAATCAAACCCTTTTTAAAAACGTGAACTTTCAAAAACCGAAAATTTCGAAAGTGTTTCCTCTATAACGCACGGATGCCATTAACCTGCCCCCGAAAATACACTTCACCTTATGCTATAAAAGTCAAACCGTGGGCACCAATCCCATCCGGATTTCTCAAAAATATATCATAATGTAAAGCAAGAAACACAACTGTAGATTTAAAGAAATTCGAGAAAAATCATTTGAAAATATAAACATATCTAGTATTCAGAGCGACCTCTAGTGTATATATATATATACAAATAGTAGACCAAACTAGGAACCTACCATAGAAGAAATGTAGCTTGAATACTAAGGCTCCAACTGTAACGGGCGACACCCGAGTTCAAACTGCAAACTGGGCATTGAAAACAAAAAGCCCAGGGAAAGACATATAAATTGTTTCAGTGAGTGGACAAAAATAAATATCTTTCGCCGAATAATATATATGTTATAAAAACATATGCGAGTCTAAATGCAAGAAAATCAAATGGTACCCGAGGGAGACTCTAACTCCTCACGCGTACAGAGCATGCATCGAAATCCCGCAGGGTCACTCATGGACACATCCGCGCTTGTACACTCCGAATCACGGGATCCCAGACCCACACGTGATTCTAGCCAGAAAGGGCTCAGGTCAGGGTATCTGTTCCCACCCGGAAAATACCTCGGCACAGGGTAACAGTCCCCGTAGGGTCACTCAGGATCAGCCGGGATGCTAAGTGTATCAATACAACAATATATACTAAGACTGTACTCTGTGTAAACTAAATCATAAATAGTTTCATGCAAATGCATAAAGCATAATGTAAATGCATATTTGTAATACATAATTATAAAAATATATTCATCGGTGCATATTTGTAAATGCATAATCGTAAAGCACATGCTCGTATAAATTATAATCACATACGCATGCTCCTGCTCTTAAAACGTATAATAAAGACTCGCAACCAATCAGTGCAAAGAAAGGTGTCCAGTCACAGACAAGCACAACGCAAAACGCGTTAATCCTGTGATCCGGCGGAAAATCTCTCGCCAAACGAACGATCACGATCTCCTGAATAATCACAAATACCACTGTTCAAAATCACATTTTAAAACCTGAACCACATCACGAGAACCAACCATTCCCGGAAATCATATAACTCAAATATCGACGAAATCGTCAAAAATCCAATAAACACACTATACAACCTCTCCACAAATTCTGATGCTTAATTCAAAATATAAACCTCACCACAGAGATCGTTGCGCGATTTCGAGTAAAACAACAAAAAAACTTGTCGATAATCACCTCGGCCGAAAAAACCGCCGCGCACAGCGGCTCGCCGGGTCACCGCCGTCGGAAAATTTCATCGGCCCAAAAAATAGCAACCTACACATGGAATTGAAGATCTTGACATTTCCAACATCTTTGTAGTTCAATGCTAAGCCCAATTTTGACTGGAAAACCTCCGAAACTCACCTTGAATTCGAAAACCCTCGCCGGATTTCATTAACTCCGATCGGCCACCACCGGCCACGGCAAGGTGCAAGACCACTTGGGTTCAACTCACCTCTCCATGGGCTTCAAAACCCCTATAGGGTCGACGTCCAACTCGGTCGCCACCGCCGCCTCCGTCATCATCGAATCTCGCCGGAATACCACCGAAATTGCCGAACTTTAACAAGCCATAAATTCTTCATACCGCAACCATATTGAGTGATCTACCTATCAAAAGAAAGAGGAGCTCAAGCCCAACAACTTTCATGAAGACACCATAGCCAAAAGATGCCAGAATAAGGCACATCAAAGCCGAGAAAGTCATGGGTCAATTTTGACCCGTGGGTCAATGTGGTCAAACCCAGATTTCCCAAAATTAAAAGTTTCCAAAATCGTCACATATTCTTCCCGTATATATACCATACACGTATCGTCCAAATCGTATCGAAACCAAACAGATAAACATGACTAAATCTAACGACCGAAAATATTCATAATTTATTCCTCGTGACTCGAAATAATCATCCAGAAATTTCCACGAACTCGAAATTAAATTCTCTACAAGTTTCGTGAAGGAACTCAAATCAAATTCTTGCCTGATAATTTAGTCGTTAACAAGGCCTCCATATTAACCAATTACGACAAAACCGCAACTAATCGCGAAACTCGCAAATCAAGCTGATAAACATACCATTTCCGGTTCGAGTTGTCACAAATCTACCCCCCTTACAAAAATTTCGACCTCGAAATTTTCAAGCCTGCCAACTGAAAAGTAGGGATACTGCCTCTGCATATTGCTCAATCTCCTGAGTGACTACTTCAACTGATTGACTCTGCCATCAGACTTTCAAAATAGGAAATATTTCTGTGTCGTGATCCCTGCACCCTCAAATCCAAAATCTGAACTAGCTTCCCCACATATGTCAAGTCTTCCCATATAAGGAACTGATAGGGTGCTAAACATGCAATAAATCTGAAATGCAGTTCGACCACATGGAATACAACGTACACACTTGCCAACGCTACAGGCAATGCCAAACTATACGTCACAACACTAACTCGCCTCATGATCACATATAGACCAATATAACGTGGCAAAGTATACCACACCTCCAAAAACAAATCACACATTTTCAAGGAAACATTAGTCACCAACCTTGAACTTAATGACTCAACATACTCACATCTGCATAACTTCTCTGTCGAACTCGAGCAATTATCAACCTGTCTCAGCTAATCTGGAAGTCTACAGTAGTGCATATCACTAAACAAGAACCAAAGCCATCTTATTCCTAACTCGCTCCAACATAATGGAGTACAATATTGTTTCTCATACACAACTTCATACAATGCCATAATAATACTGGTATGCAAACGGATATTGCAAGCAATCTTGAACAAATGAAATTGTTGGTCCCAAATCCCTCTGAACTGCAATACACAAGACTACAACTGTCCTCCAAAGTCTGAATAGTCATCTCAGATTGCCCACCAATCTGAGGATGAAAACTGCACTAATTTGTAATCTGGTCCCCAATGCTCACTACAATGCCTGCCAAAACTCTGTTGTAACTGATTATCTCGATTAGCGACCCGGAACATAAGCACACCATGAAAATGGACAACCTCTGCCAAATACCACTCTGCCAGCCTGCCCACTGAAATATTTCCTGGAAGTACAAAGAAAAGAACTGATTCCGTCAAACGGTCCACAATGACCCAATAACTAGTATTACCATCCAAAGTACACGATAACTGATACACGAAATCCATAGTGATATGCTCCCACTTCTAATCGGGAATCTCCAATGGCTGTAACTTCTCAGCAGTTTTCTATCTCTGTGCCTTCACCTGCTGACAAATGAGGCATCTGATCACATAAGCTGCTATTTCCCTCTTCATGTTGCGCCACGAGTAGTAAACTCTAAGTATCTGGTACATCTTCGTACAACCAAGGTGCATAACATATATAGAACCATGAGCTTCAATAAGCATCTCCCTCTTCAATTCATCGTCTTTGGGCCCACCTAGCCTCACTCTTCACGATAAAGTGTCAACATTCCTCAATTGATACTTTGCTGGAACACCATTCTGAATCACATTCTTCTTGTCCAACAAGTAGGAATCCGCATCTTAAGCCTCACAGACCCAATCTAGTAACAAAGGTCGATCATGGAACTAGCCAACAATGCTCCATCATCATCTCACTATAACTCAGCTCCCGTAGCTCGCAACTCAGCTAACAATAAGATTCTCGCAACACGTACATGAAACATAGAAACTCCAAATTTCTGACTAAGTGCATCAGCAACAACGTTGGTCTCCCCTGGATGATACTCAAAGTGCAACCAAATTAGCCTTTCCCGGATGAACTCAAATGTGTAGCCATAGTCGTCAATCAACCTCATCCATCTACACAGCCTCATGCTCAAATCTGGCAGAATACGCAAGTAGATGAAACTCAAGTGATCAGTGTACATCCTGCTCTGCGTTGCACGCAATACTAGTAGTGTCTCTAACTCTTTGATGCTAACACAAAGATTGCTACTCCTAAATCATACATAGGATACGTGACTTCATAAAGTTTCCACTGCATGGAACCATTTACCATCATATTGCCATGTTGCAGCCCAACTCGACCAAAATCTAGTTTCGAAACATCACTATACATAACATACTCCTCACTGACATCACATAATGGTGAAGTAATCAACCTCTCCTCTAACCACAACATGTGACTCTCCTCACAAGTACCTGGCCATTTCAAACTCGACCCTCTGATCGAAACTGATGATACTCAAATCTGAAATCAATCTCTGAAAACTGAAGCTCCATTAAGCTGATCAAACAAGCCATCAATCTGAAGTGGAGGATACTTGCTCTTCTCTGAAACCTGATTCAGCTTCCGGTAGTCAATACACAACCTCATCGAACCATCATTTATCCTTATAAAACATACTTGAGCACCCCAAGGTAAAACACTGAATCAAATGAAACCTTCCTCAAACAGTTTCTGAAGTTGAATCTGCAACTCCCTCAACTCTGATAAATTCTCTGGAAAACATCTGGATACTCACAAATAACCTCAATATCAAGAACATCAGGTACAACAACCTCAACATCACGAGCATGTGCCAAGTATGGCATACATCCTTGCTTCATCATCAACTCAGCCTCATTGCTAAAACCACACATAGTAGAGAGGCATTTCTTTCACCTCTAAACAAGATCTCTGGCACGACTGAACGTCAAAGGACTACAACATTCTTGCAACGAACAACCACAGTCCAATGAGTCACCAAGAAGTCCATCCCCCAAAAACATAACAAAATCCTCAATGTCCAGCAATAATAACTCTGCAGCTAGTCCACAACCTCATGCAAACCTCATAGTCTCAATATCCCACCTGATACACACAATCTCATCAAATGGATACAGCATTCTCTATAAACGAAAAAGTGAAGATGCAAGCATAATAGCCATGGATATCAAGCAACGGTAACCTCAGGGAAACTCTGCCCTCATACAGGGTCGTGGTATGAACTCTGGCGTGTCCAAGTAACCGTCCACATTGATTGTGACTTTGCTGATTGACTTGTCTAGAAGTCTGCATTGGTCAAACTCCAGAAATGGTACCTTAACCTCCTCCTGAACTCTGATCTATAGGACCACGAAAAGCAGCCAACTAAGGACATTCCTTCGTAACGTGACCCTTCTGACCACCATAATAGCAACTGAGAGTGCTCCTCGGACACAAACCACAGTGACGCCTGCTGTGTGAAAGGATCACCAACGACCACCCTGACTCATGCCACAGGAACTAGTCCACTACTCTGTAATCTCCTTCTCCACCAAAAAGATCTTCCGCCTTGTCCAAAAAAGCCACAGCCTGATGAAGCTACTGATCCCAAAGTGCTTGAACTCAATCTCATCAAAGTATTACGACTAAGTTCACCTTTTTCAAACCAACAAAACTGAAACCATATCTCACTTTCCTTCTAATGTCCTCACCTCCGAGTGTAGTACTAACAAACTCATCACGGTTGTCTCGAAGCATAACAGTCAAATTTCCTTTTGATGCTCAGGTTCAAACTCATCTCGAACCTCCTACATTGCTTCCTCTGAAGCCACATAACACGTGCAAACTGGAACAAACATGTGAACAATACATCTCTGCCTCACGTTGGTAAACACTCTATATTTCCGTTCTTGGGTAGCCTGATTGAACCATTACCGTATAAACAATACCCTGAATCTAGGTCATGGAGTCGCAACAGGAACTCACACAATACCAATCCACCAAATATAATGATCTAACTCAAGCAAATCATCAACTACCACAATTCTCTGCTCTGAAGAAACATGTAGGCACCCATACACGCACAACTGGGCAAACCACGCCACACATATTTCTGAATCCAGAATGCTCATCCAAACCCACAACTCATATTATCAAGTCGCGCGTCGACTGATCCTCAACAGGATCCACAACCTTACTGACACCGAAACCACGTCAAGGAGGCATCCTAATGAATAAGATATTGTTCACAACAAGCAGGGCGTAATCATGGAACTTCAAACATTTGAAAGCATACAACACCCAGAGCATTGATGAGTATCCGCCGGCCGAAAGGGTCATCGCTCCAGACATGCTGTACATTCTCAAATATCCTTAGTAAACACGACTACAGAATTCTATAGAATCTAAAACCTAATACTCTGATACCAAGCTGAAAGGACCCAACCCCGATTTAGTTTCCTAAACCGGAATCAAACCCTTTCTAAAAACGTGAACTTTCAAAAATCGAAAATTTTGACAGATTTTCCTCTACAACGCGCGGTTGCTATTAACCTGCACCCGAAAATACACTTCATCCTATGCCACAAAAGCCAAAGTGTGGGCACCAATCTCATCCGGATTTCTCAAAAACATATCATAATGTAAAGCAATAAACACAACTATAACTTTACAGAAATCCGGGAAAAATCATTTGAAAATATAAACATATCTAGTATTCAGAGCGACCTCTAGTGTATACATATATACAAATAGTAGGCCAAACTAGGAATCTACCATAAAATAAATGTAGCTCGAATATTAAGGCTCCAACTGTGACGTGCGACACCCGAGTTCAAACTGCAAACTGGGCATTGAAAACAAAGAGCCCAGGGAAAGACATATAAACCATTAGAGTGAGTGGACAAAAATAAATGTCTTTCGCCGAATAATATATATGTTATAAAAACATATGTGAGTCTAAATGCATGAAAATCAAATGGTACCCGAGGGAGACTTTAACTCCTCACGTGTACAGAGCATGCATCGAAAATCTCGCGGGGTCACTCATGGACACATCTGCGCTAGTACAGTCCGAATCACGGGATCCCAGACCCACACGTGATTCTAGCCAGAAAGGCCTCAGGTTAGGGTATCTGTTCCCACCAGGAAAATACCTCGACACAGGGTAACAATCCCCCTGGTAAACATCCTCGAGGATCAGTCGGGATGCTAAGTGTATCGATACAAAAATATATACTAAGATTGTACTATGTGTAAACCAAATCATAAATAGTTTCATGCAAATGTATAAAGCATAATGTAAATGCATATTCGTAATACATAATTATAAAAATATTCGTCGGTGCATATTCGAAAATGCATAATCGTAAAGCACATGCTCGTACAAATCATAATCACATACGCATGCTGATGCTCATACTCGTAAAACGTATAAAAAAAACTCGTAACCAATCAGTGAAAAGAAAGGTGTCCAGTCACAGACAAGCACAACGCAAAACGCGTTAATCCTGTGATCCGGCAAAAAATCCCTCACCAAACGAACAATCACGATGTCCTGAATAATCACAAATACCACTGTTCAAAATCACATTTCAAAACCTGAACCAACCATTCCCGGAAATCATATAACTCAAATATCGACGAAATCGTCAAAATTCCAATAAACACACTATAAAACCTCGCCACAAATTCTGATGCTTAATTCAAAATATAAACCTCACCACAGCGATCGGTGCGCGATTCTGAGGAAAACAATATAAAACTTGTCGAAAATCACCTCAGCCGGAAAACAGCCGCCCACGGCGGCGCGCCGAGCCGCTGCCAGAAAATTTCATCGGCCCAGAAGTACAATTCCATGGTTTTGAAGATCTTGATATTTCCAACATCTTTGTAGTACAATTCTAAGCCCAATTTTTACCGGAAAACCTCCAAAACTCACCTTTAAGTCGAAAACCGTTGCCGGAATTCATTAACTCCGATCGGCCACTGTGACGACCCGAACCAGAATTAGATGTGTGTTTGGCACGATTCTCGAGATTTGGTTATGGTCGCAGTTTTACGATATTGTGTGGTTTGTCGATTCGATTCGCGACTATGTTTTCAGTCGAGAATTTGAGTTGGGTGTCTTCACGGAAATTGTTGAGTACGTGATTTCGAGCTCGTGAGCGGTTCCGGAAGATTTTTCCGATAACCGAGGAATATTTTACGATTATTTGAAGTTTCGGGTTCCGACGAGTTTATCCGATTGTTTCGAGTTTATCCGAATCGTGATGGTTATCCATTTCGAATCGTCGATCTACCCGAGGGACGGGTATAAATATCGAAAAGTCGAAAAATAGTCGAGAAATAGTCGAGGAATTCATTTTGAGCATTGACTGATGTTGACCGGATGTTGACTTTCCTAAAAAGGAAATCTGACCGTTGACCCGTACGGTAAGCGAACGAACCGGTTCGGTTCGTCGGTGACCCGACTTTTCCGGCCACCTCCGACCAGGCTAGGGGTATCATTCGAATCCTCTTGAACTCCTCTTTAATTCTACACTTGAGTTTATTGGAATTGATTGTGTTTTTAGTGAGTTCGATTAAGGGCCGATTTGTTTTGGTCGACGGTGATGGGTGGTAAGGTTCCGGCGAGTTTCTGGGGTTGGGTTGTTGGGGGTTTCGTTCCCCACCCCTTGGTGATACTCTCTAGGTTAATAGTTGAGAACGAGGTTGAGTTTGAGGTCGAACCCGATTGGGTTTTGAGGTGGAGCTCCGATGTGGTTTTGGACGAAATTGACATAGTTGGACTTCGAATTGAGGTTGGGTGTAGTTAAGGAAGAGACTCGGGCTATGATGAGCTTTAAATCTGGAGATTTTGGCCGTGTGATTCCACCGTTGACGGCGCACCGCCGCCGCCGCCGGCGGTCAACGGCGAGGAAAAAGTCAACTTTTCAGATTTCGATAATTTTAATGTCATTTTTCTCGTAATCACGCCCTGATCGTCGTCCAGAGGTTTTCGGGTTGATTTGGTTAGCCGATTTTCAGTCGAGGTTTCGAGTGGGGATTTCGGGATTTCCGTAATTCATTTTGTACTGCATTTCATATTTCCGAGAACGGTTGGTTTCCGTGCATCAGTACAGTGTTGTGGATTACGATATTGATCAGTATGTTTTGTGAATATTCAGGAGATCGAGATCGGGACCGAGATTGTGCTTCTGGCGAGGGATCTTCCGCTGGTCCTCGAGATTAGAGCGTGTGTGCTTTTTGCTCACCTGTGAGTGGATAATTTCTTTTCACGGAAATCTTGCGAGTCTTTTATATGATTTATGAACTTGAGCATGCGTATGAGATTTCGGATTACATGAGCATGTGTTTTATGATTATACGATTATATTTATACGGATATACGTATACGAGTATGCATACACTTATATGTTGTTTCATGCGTTTGCATCGAAATGTTTATGATTTGGTTTACACAGAGTACAGTCTCAGTTATGTTGTTGTATCGATACACCTTGCCTCGTCGGCTGATCCCCGACGGAGGGCCGCCTGGAGGGGCGTTTTTCCCAACCAGACCGGTGAGGGGCGTATTCCCCGGAACCGAGGCCATTTCTGGCTTAGAATCACGTGGTAGTCAAGGACTCCGTGGTTCAGACTGTACTAGCACGGAGGAGTCCATGTGTGACCCTGTGGGATTTTACTTGCATGCTCAGTACACTGGAGGAGTATGAATTTTACCTCGTGTACTTATTATTTTATATTTCTGGACTCGCATATGTATTTTAAACATATATATCAACTGGTGAAAGACATTTATTTTCGTCCACTCACTCTAACGTGTTTATTGTCTTTCCCCTGGGCTTTTCGGTTTCCGTGCCCAGTTGCAGTTCAGGTTTGGTGTTTTCACGTCGCGGTTTGGAGGCTAGTGATCAGAGTTACCTGTGCTTTCCAGTAGGTTCTTGTTTCGCCTACTGATGTGTATATGTTGTATATATGTTATACTAGAGGTCTCTCTGATACATTCTGATACATGTTTATACGGATTTTCTCGGATATACATATATACATAGTACAGTTTGTTTACTGTTATTGATTATATTGATGTTGAGAAATCCGGATGGGATTGGTGCCCACGGTTTGCTTTTTGTGGCATAGGATGAAGTGTATTTTCCGCGTGCAGGTAATGGTAATTCCATGCTAGTAACGAAACTCTGCCAAAATTTCGAAAAGTTTTTGTTGGTTCGTGTTTTCGAATGGGTTTGATTCCGATTTAGGAAGCTAAATCGGGGTTGGGTCCTTTCAGCCACCACCGGCCACGGCAAGGTACAAGACCACTTGTGTTCAACTCACTTCTCCATGGGCTTCAAAACTCTTATAGGGTTGACCTCCAACTCGGCCGCCACCGTTGCCTCTGTCGATGCCGAATCTCGCCGGAATACCACCGAAATTCCTGAACTTTAACAAGCCATAACTTCTTCATACAGCAACCAAATTGAGTGATCTACCTATCAAAAGAAATAGGAGCTCAAGCCCAACAACTTTCATGAAGACATCATGGCCAAAAGATGCCGGAATAAGGCACATCAAAGCCGAGAAAGTCACGGTCCAAAACGGGTCAGTTTTGACTCGTGGGTCAATGTGGTCAAACCCAGATTTCCAAAAATGGAAAGTTTCCAAAATCATCACGTATTCCTCCCGTATATATATTGTACACGTATCGTCCAAATCGTATCGAAACCAAACGAATAAACATGACTAAATCCAACGGCCAAAAATATTCATAATTTATTCCTCGTAACTCAAAATAATCCTCCAGAAATTCTCACGAACTCGAAATTAAATTCTCTACAATTTTTGTGGAGGAACTCAAATCAAATTCTTGCCCGATAACTTAGTCGTTAACAAGCCCACCATATTAACCAATTACGACAAAACCGCGACTAATCGCGAAACTCGCAAATAAAGCTGATAAACATACCATTTCCCGTTCGGGTTGTCACAAGACGGTCAAAGAAAAACCTAATTTTTTTTGTTTTAGGATAACCATTCTCAATGGGTCAAAAATATTGTTCGACGGGTCAAAAAACTGAAAATTTTGAGACAGTAGCTTGCAATCAATGTGTCGAGAGAATCTCTGGACGAGTCGGTGGGCCAAAGCGTGTGGTGGAGAACCACTTTCGATGGGTTGAAAGAAAACCAAGAATAATTTTTGACTGGTCGAAAAAGTGCAGGAACCAATATAGTGGGTTACCATTGATGGGTTGAGAGAAAATCGTCACCGGTTGAAAATTTCCAATATCAAACCATCCTCCTTTTTGTCTTGTTTTTATGTTATTTTGGTATCATAGTGCCATAGAGAAATGTATAAATTGAACCATTCAATTGATATGAAGTTGTATAACTGAAAGGAAGAAATTTTATTACTTGGCCAATATCAAGAACTTATATCAAAAGATTGTTCTTATTCAATAATCATGACTACAACTAGAGTCAAATACAAAACTAATCTTGATTGCATAGCAATGACATGAGTCAAATATATAGACTAACTAAAACCCGAAGTCTTAAGACTACCTTAAGTGTCGTCTGCTATAATAAGATTGGTTTCACCGCCATCTTCCATCTCATAGTCTTCAGTGAAATTAGTCTCATGTGTCATGTACTGATAACACTTATTGTAGGCATTTTTGATATCCATAGGTGCACGAAATTGTTTATGCATATGTTTTGTAGAACTACATCTATAGCAAGGTGCCAAGCTAGAAGTAGAAGCAGAATTTGAAGCATTTCCACCATTCCTTTGACTCGAATTCGATTGATTCTTGATTGAGTTATGGCTATGGTCTTGGTGAGGCCAAGTCAAGTTCCAACTGTTTCCTCCTCTACCATGACCTTTGCCATTCCTTCTTCTACCACCATGATTTTGATAAGATGCAGAACGACTGTTCTTCTTATCCTTTCGTGTCTTCCCACCAGTATTGTATGTCTCATAGACTTTATTTGTACCAGCTATCCTAGGATTGTTGTTGAGAAGTATCTCACGATATATCTCTTTCTTAACCAGCACACTCATGAGATCACTAAATGATCTCAATCTTCCTTGCCCGTAATTTGGATACCACCAAATAAGAATGAAGGAAGATGACATTGCTAAAATTGCTTTCAGAACTCATGATGGGTACTATGAGTTCTTAGTGATGCCTTTTGGCCTCACTAATGCCCCATCAACCTTTTAGACCTTGATCAGTGAGACCATTAGGGATATGTTGAGAAAACATGTACTGGTACTTTTTAACGATATTTTGATTTACACCAAGTCACTTGAAGAACAAATGGTTCACTTACAGTTGTTGTTGCGGAGATTGAGGAAGCATCAGTTCAAAGTGAAGATGCAAATGTGTCTTTGGAGCTCTAAAAGTGAAATATCTTGGCCCCAACAATTCATCTGAAAGGGTGGTAGTGAATCCTGCAAAAATACAATGCATTGGTGGAGTGGGAGAAGCTTAGAACTCTAAAGGGGTAAAGAGGATTCCTTGGTTTTGTTGGTTATTACAAGAAGTTTATAAGGAATTTTAGGGTCATTGCAAAGCCATTAATTGAGATGTTTAAGAAGGAGGGGTTTTGTTTGTCACCAAAATATGAGATGGCCTTTGAATATTTGTGTTACCTAATTGGTCTCAATAATTCACAATAGAGCGTGATGTAAGTGATGAAGTCATTTGAGTTGTCCTCTCCCAAAACAACCATCTCATTGCTTTTCTGAGCCAAGCTTTGGCCCGAAAGCATAAAGCCTATATAGCGTATGAAAGGGAGATGTTGGCTATGGTTAATGTAGTGCAAAAATAGAGACCATACTTGTCGTGTAGAAACTTAAGTATCATCATAAACCGCAGGGGGATTAAGTACTTCTTGAACCAGAAAATCACCACTCTCACACAAAAAAATGGTTGTTGAAACTCCTAGCTAGGGTATAACTATATTGTCAAGTTCATAGTTAGAAGCCACAATATATGTTGTCCTATATGCACTTTCTAGGAAACGAGAACTTCAAGCGCTAACTAGTATTTCTAACCATATTGCTCAGTTCATTTTTCATATTAACATGGACACTTTAAGTGATGATGAAACAAGAGAAATTTTGGAGTAGATATTAGCAGGAAATACCAGCAAGAAGAACTTTTCTGTAATTAGTAATTAGCTACACTACAAGGGAAGACTGTTTGTGCCTGTCTCAAATGCTTAAAGAGACAAAATATTCAATGAATATCACACTGGTGTAATAGGAGTTCACTGGATTTTTAAGAATTTATAAGAGGCTCACAAGGTCTTTCATGTGGCCATGAGTGAAAAGGGATGTCAAAAAGTGGGTCTATGAATGTGATGTATGCCAAATGACTCACTATGAAGCCACTCTGCCACTTGGTCTCCTCCTGCCTCTAAAGGTTCCATAAGGAGCTTGGCAAGAGATCTCTATTGATTTTGTGGGAAAAAATCCTAATGATCATGGCAAGGCAACTCTGTCGGTGATTATTGACGAATTTACAAAATATGGGCATTTTATTCGTATCACACATCCTTATACTACCAAAGGAATTGCTGAGCTCTTTGTGACCGCATATGATACCTTCTGCCATAGTCTATGACATAAATCCTGTATTCATGAGCCATTTTTGGGAGGAGTTCTTTAAGCTACAAAGGATTGCATTGAAAAGATGCTCAGCTTACCATCCAAAGTATGATAGTTAAATTGAAAACTTTAATAAAATAGTGGACTAGTTCTTGAGATTTCTAATTACTGAGCAAGAGAGAAGCTGTGTGAGTTTGTTACCATTGGCTGAATGGTGGTACAACTCCACATATCACTCTTCTTTGAAGTTGTCCCTTTTTGAGGCCTTGTATGGATACCCACCACCTAAGGTCATACCATATCTACCTAATGCCAACCCTATTCATGAAGTAGCTAGAGCCAACTTTATGGAACAAAGATTAGTCTCTTACCAGTCAAGCATAACCTGGAGCAAGCCAAAGCTAGGATGAAGGCTTATGCTAATAAGAAAAGAACATAAACAGAGTTTGAGATCAATGATTGGGTTTACCTCAAATCTAAAAGCTAGAAGACAGTAGTCAATAGAGAAAAGAGACAATCACAAGTTGTCTCCCAAATTTTTTCGTCCATTTTAAGTGGTGGCTAAAATTAACAAGGTAGCTTATAAGCTTACACTCCTTGCAAACTCCAACGTCTACCCTATATTTCATGTGTCTTAGTAGCTTAGAGATCATGTCCAGGTACTGCCATAACTGCCTCCTTCCTTGGACCCTTTCAACCCTTATTGGTTTCCTTCATAGATTGTGGCTTGAGGTATGAAACTATCTCAAAATGGCTTATAAAGTGGAAAGGCACATCTGTGGATGAAGTTACTTGGGTGGAGGCTAATGAAATTTGTGCCAATTACCTAGAACTTGCAGAAGATTGAAGAATGTTTTGAAGGAGATTAGGATGTTGAGTTCCTCCACATTTTCTATTTTGTTTAGGAGAAGTATGTTTAGCCATTATATTTTTTTTAACTACAGTTAGCTTTTAATCATGGTTTACCCAGTATGCCAACACGTATCAAGGACTACACTGGTCACTTGTATTCGTTGTTCTTGGCATTTTGCGATGCTTTTTGTGTTGCTCACTTATTTGTGATGAGGTATCAATGAAAAAAAACCCTAGTTTTATCTTTGCTTTTGTTTCTCTTCTTCCATTTTCTCTCTAAGTTCTCCTGCTAGACAATTTCCTAGAATTGGATTGTCATCAACTGAGGCTCGGAGGCAAGGAGTCGTTGTCGATGATAAGGAGATCGAGATCGGATCTCGTGTCCGGTTTGATGTTCAGTAGTGACAGATTATTATAATTTCTACGAAGTTTTTTTTGTAAGGGTAACGCGAGAGACGTTAGTTCTCATTTTGAAGAAAATGTAGATACAAATACAACCATGATTGCCCACTGAAAGGGCAACGCAAGAAAGAAGCCATACTTGCCCAAATATTTGTATCCTAGCATTAAGCACTATGACCACTAACCAATGACATAGCGGAACATGGGACGATAAGCAATACCTACCTCATGTTCAACTATAAGTTCGCAAAAGAAATTGCAGAAATTTAAATACAAAATCCAAAATCCAAAATGCAAAAAGTAAAAGCAAAACTATAAAATTTTATTAGAGTAAGATCTACCTTCGGAGCTGCTTCCAACTTCGATTCCTGGATCCCAAATTCGGACCCAAAAGTCCCAGCCAACCTGCAACAATAGGAAATGCCAAACCAAAGCCCAACAACCTCTCAACATCCTACTCATCCCAACTTGAGACCTTGGGCACAACGAATTTGGCCCAAAAAGTTTGGCAAAGATGCTGCCAAAATGCTCTAGTAGACAGCAATAGAAACCTTCTCGCCTGTCGTGTCGCCGACCACCGCTAATGGGCACTGAGCGTCACCAACATTGATCCTTTCTGCAAAGGACTTCCAACTGATCAATGGCCCATCAGTCTGGCCAGCCACAACATCCCATTGCCCCTTTTACGTATGTGTACACCGACCAAGATCAAACGTACCACGTCATCCTCCAATCACACCACCAAAGATAGCTGGCCATTCCCACTGCACATCGATAACATCGCAAGGAACCTACTTGAAAAACGTTGACATCCACGCCTCTCGTGAGACCTGCCGACTACCCAGAGAAGATTTCACACCCAAAACACCATCATTAACCCATACCAGCCTCGGTGCCAAAAGGCAGAGCTACAAACAATGAACAACAATTCGATGGAGCCAAACGAAGTAACCATGGTCAAAGGCAAATGGAGAGGTCACCACAGAAACCTGCTTTGCTACGTCGATGTGATCTACACATTTTATGCTTGATTCTTAACGTATTTCTCTATACGTTTAGCTTAGTTATGACCTTAATATTCTTATTTCTAACTTATTTTATTTTTTTAGGTCCTAAATAAATAAGATGGAGTAAATGAGGCATAAATATGCTAAAAACGTGCTAAGGAGGAATTTCCTATTATAAGGAGAAAAGATAAAGAAGAATGAGCCACAATTTATAAAGAATGGATCAAAGATCACTGAGATGGGTCAAGACCATGTTCATGTGTCAAAGAAGGTCCAAGATCATGCCAAGATTCGGCCACAAATAGGCATAAAAGAAGAAGATGGATTAGAAGCTTGAAATTAGGAAATCTGCCAGTGCAGATTAGCACATTTTAATGGGCCACTGAAAACGATTTAGGACGAATTACTCAATTCGGACATATAAATCTAGTGCAAAAAGAAGTCAACTTTCTAACGCAAATAATATGTCTCTGGAAAGCTCTAGAAGTCAACTTTCTAGCGCAAAAAGAATCACTCAATTCGGACATATAAATCTCCAAGAATCACTGATTTAGTGAGTAAAGGTCAATTTACCTGGGTGAAGTTAATTCATTCATAATTGGGATGTACTAGGACTTCTATATCCCTATATAAAGTGAAGTTCAACCAGCAGCCAGGCATCTCTCATCTTAGAAGCCGAAGCTCTGTCCAAACATCTCTCCCTCACATACTTAGCCATGAAAATTCCTCGAAGGCCAAAGCATCAATTTATTCCAGATTACTTACAATACGCTATTTGTTCCTTGTAAGTGAGAACCATCACTTGGTGTCTGCAGTGCTCTTCACGAGACAAAAAGTGTAACCATGAATCTTTACTCCGTACTTCGTTTTTTTTTTTGTAATTCTTTAGTTTTGTTTGATGAGAATAAAGTTTGAATTTAGACTATATGTAATGAATTACTTTTAATCTCTTCCATGCGTTTTAGTTTCTGATTTGGATGCATGTGCTTGCTTGTTTACTTAATGCTTCGATGCCATGTTTAGGATGATACGCTCTTTGTTCCTCTCTTTTACGTGTCTCGTATGATCTAACTAAAGGTGAAATTGTATTAAGGTGTAGGTGCTCTTCGTCACATTCTTATTCAATAAAAGTATGTATCTCGATTAGAACTAAGAATTTCGTTGATATTAAAGTAGTTCAAAGCATGAAAAATGCTAGGTTAATAAGATGAGATGATTACTTGTAAATATGTTAGTCTTGAATTTTATTTTCGGTTTAGAAAGTATGTTTAGGATTCTATGTTTTTTTTTGTTTAGCTTGTCTATGAGTTTAAGCATGATAGAACTTTGGATTTCTCTATGTATTTTCTGCTATGTTTTGTCTTATAACAATTCTTTCAAATCCCTCATACATTTTATTTTATGTTTACAAATGTTGTCATGCCTAGTACCCTCAATCCTCAGTTAAAAACGATTTTTACTTATAAATGCTACATCTACAAAGAATAGTTTTTAAATTGCAATAGGGAGAACTACATGAAGTTGGTTCTCAGGATGAAGGCCAAAGGAGGCGGCCGCCAAATAGAGAACCCTGAGGGGTTTAAAAAAATTGAGAGATTGTTAGTAATTTCTGCTAAGATTACCTCAATGGCATGGTGTAATTATTTCAAAAATTAGAAATATTTTTAGCGTATTTCAAAATAAAATGACTTCCAATTTTTTTTAAAATTTGCGTCATTTTTTGTCTCTCTTGATTTTAAGTGACTTTAGTCAAAAACTTTTGAGAGATATATTGCTTGAAGTGAATTTGGATTAAGAATTTTATATTCAATCATCGAATAAGTAAAACTTGTTGTTCTGTTTCTTCCATTTCTTTTTCAAATTAGGGGCATATATTGTAACAAAAAACAAACGAATAATTACTAATTTACTACCCTAAGAATGACCCTTATGCCAATTTATTTCTAGGAATTTTACTTACCAATTTGTTACCCTATGTTTTAAAAACTAGCCAATTTGTTACTTATACATTAAAGTAGGCAAAATATTTAGCTAATTTTTTATATTAGGTTTAATATTTTTTGATAATTTTTCATGTTTTTTTATTTAAATTAATAGAATAAATGACTTAGAGTATCAAAGTACTCTCAAATTTTTATAATGTGATGAATAAATTAATAAAATTTAAATAATTAGATAATAAGATAATAAATTAGTAAGTTTATATATTCTAAGTAGTAAATTGACATAAAATATTCTTAAGATAGCAAATTGACGCCGAGCTGAGGTGATTCTATGATAACAAATTCGCAATTAAGCAAAAACAAAAGAATCTCGGTAAGAACGTTAACGTCATGGCTTACGTTGTTTCCCAAATATAATGAAATAAACAATCATATATATGTGGGTCTGTTGAGCAGCCAAGATTGAAACGATAGAGAGAGAGAGATGGGTTGGCAAGGGATTCTGGGTTTTGAGTACGGAATTGTACAAGCACCACTGGGACCTGATATTTCTGGTCCGGAGCTTGTTGCTGCTGTTGCCAATGCCGGCGGACTTGGTTTTCTCAGGACTCCTGATTGGGAATCACCCGATTACCTTCGAGAGCTTATAAACAAGACTCGAAGTTTAACTAATAAACCCTTTGGAGTCGCTGTTGTCCTCGCATTTCCGCATGAGAAAAACATAGAGGTTGTACTGGAGGAAAAGGTAGCAGTGCTTCAGGTCTACTGGGGTGACTGTTCATTGGAGCTTGTGAACAAAGGTCATCGTTCCGGGGTTATGATTGTTCCTCAAGTGAGTCTTCCTGTTTCTATATACTACTACCACTACTATTTTTTTTTCCCTTGGTATTAGTTCCTAGTTTTTAATTATATGCTTCTTGACCTTCAAAAACAAAGCATTAGTCTTTCATATGATAGGCACTATTTTCTTTTCTTCAGCTATTTTTGAACTGAATAAATGCTCATGAGTTGGTTGCATGTAAACAACATGGCAGGTAGGGAGCTTGGAGGAGGCACAAAAAGCAATCTATGCTGGTGTAGATGCAATCATTGTCCAGGGACGTGAAGCAGGAGGACATGTCATCGGTCAGGTAACTGCTCGCTAAATCAGTAAATCCAAAATGATTATCTCTTCATGCTTTACCCATGATCAGATGATAGTATGTTTGTTGAGGATTAGTAGGAAAAGATCAACTTCAAGTTCACTGCTCTTCTACTCAAATTCATCCTTCGCCACAAATTTCTGTTTGAAGATTAAGACCACAGACCTTTGCTCAACTTAACCAGAATTGGAGTAATAATTGATCCCAGTCATAGTATGAGAATCCCAAGTCTCAGCCTAGGTTTAGGTACAGGCGTATAAGTGAGAGGGAAGAGAGTTTACAGGAGATAAATGATGTCTATATTTTGCAATTAGGTGCTGTTTGCTGGACTAAAAATAACAAAAACTTAGAATTATAAAATTACAGAGTTACTTCCATTTGAATGAAAATTGAAGTTGCAATAAGGGGTAACTGGGTAACCAATTCCCTTGTTTTTTCTCCTTATCAGAATTTGATAATTTCCATGCAATGATTGCAAAGGATGTCATTTGAGCCCTGATTGTTTGTATGTGCATGGCCATCATCTGGTGCTTTTATCGTTCTGAGTTCTAATGATGCAGAAATGGAGCTATATATTGTAGCAGATAGGTGGTTTGGTGTTTAACTTGCTATTGCCAATAAATTCTTGAATGTTTTGAAATTGCAGGATGCTTTGATTTCATTGTTGCCAAAAGTAGTCGATCTTGTTGAAGATCAAAATATAACTGTCATTGCCGCTGGTGGTATTGTGGATGCTCGTGGATATGTTGCTGCTCTGGCCCTTGGTGCACATGGAGTTTGCCTAGGCACTAGGTTTGATATATTCATTTTTCTTATTAAGATGCAGACACATGTGTATGCATAGACACACACACAGATTACAAACTCATTCGATAAATCTAGCATTCGGATATGTTTCATTCATGAGACACATCCCAAGAGTCTAGTGCCATATTTGCCATGAATAGATTGATCTTACGTTCTTTTGTGAAAATAAATATTGTTCCCTGTTGGAACTCTTAAGAGAACATAAAACGTTCTTATGCAGCACAAGAGCACATATTAGCCAAGGCTTTTCATTTTTATTTTCTTCTTGTGTTTATTTACGCTGAAGTATCTACTTTCTTGTCACTTTTGGAAAACAATAACAATTTAAAGTATAGAGTTGCCTTGGGTATAACGAATTGCAGTATTACATTTACTTCCGTCTAGACATCGTAAGTGAAACTGTGAAAGTACTCGGATCAAAGGGGAGTTTATTCATCTAAAATGTAGAGTATTCCTCTAGACTAAGTGGTATAGGGCTTAGTAGAATTTGGCTGATTTATATTAGTAATGAACTTTTTATTACTTAGATTTTAAATAATTTAAACAAATAATATATAGTTACAGCTAGTAAGTTTTGATTTTCATGAAATACAGGTTTCTTGCAACTGAGGAAAGTTATGCTCATCCCATGTACAAAAGGAAGTTAGTCGAATATGATACAACTGAGTACACTGATATCTTTGGCCGTGCAAGATGGCCTGGAGCACCCCATCGAGTTTTGAAAACGCCTTTCTATAATAATTGCAAATCTCTTCCGGACCATGAGACTGAAGCTAATCAGCCGGTCATTGGTCGAACAATGATACACAACAAGGTAACAGTGCATGTTGTCGCAGTTCGCGAATGAAAGGATTTTATCACTAAATAGAACCTGTCCAATTAATATGAGTTCATCATCTTTAGGTCTATACACTTTACACTACACTTCTATGGTAACTTATTTTGTGCACCATTGAAAATCAAGTGGAAATTGATGATTTTATGTCTTTGAGGCTTACTGAATTTGTTAACATACTTTTGAGGCTTACTGACCTACAGGAAATAGAAATCCGTCGTCTTGCCGGTACTGTTCCAAATGTGACTACAACCGGTGACATTGAAAGCATGGTTTTGTATGCTGGCCAAAGTGTAGGCCTCATCAAGGAAATCTTACCTGCAGCCGAGGTCGTGCGAAGGCTAGTTGAAGGCGCTCAACTTCTTATCAAGCAGAAGTTTGGTTATATGTTGCAAGTTGGATCTGACCTTTGAAGACCACATACAAATTGTACATATTTGTTTCATGTTAGAATTTTTTTGATTTCGTTCGATACTGCAGTCTCTTTCTTTACTGTTCTTTATTGCTATTAGAACCTCCAAATTTTCTCACTAGACCTCCATTACTTCTTCACCTCTTTTATGTTTTTCACAAATATTTTTTTGCTCAATATACCTCCTTTCAAATTTTTGAAATACCCTTAGTTATTCACGTATAAAATTCATATTAATTAACAAAGCTCTCACAAGGAACCACGACAAAGAGAACGACGGCCTCTGCCTTCGAGGTTGCGGTGGCCCTTGAGGCTCCGGACCACCGACAAGGGGTCTGAGGTTGTGAGAGCAGCCAACGAAGTCACAGCGGAGTGATGGGGAGTAGTGCTACTGTGCGTGAGGGAGGCTTTGTGTGAAACTTATTTTCTTCGAGGAAGAAGCACTACGTCTTGTCATGAGAGAGAGAGAGAGAGAGAGAGAGAGCGCTTTTGAATCTTAGCCTTGCCATCGTAACAAACTCGGCCGGTGAAAGAACAAAGAAGCGGAAGAGAATAAAAGATCAGAAGACTAGCTGTGGTTGTAGGTTAATTGGAAGTGACCTAGCTAATATCTAATCAATACTGGTGGGATTTACAAACAAAAAAAACCATCGGCTTTGGCTCTAGAAATCGTTGAGATCAATGGAAGATGACGAGATCGAGTTGTTCAGAAACCCTTCAAACTAATTTTGTGGTATAATGGCCATTCTATATCAGGATTGATATGTAAATTACTAATTTATGAATAGAAGAGGTGTAGTGAGAAAATGTGGAGGTCTAAATTAAGAGTTTGTGGAGGTCTAAATAGAACTCTTAATGAAATGACTGAAAACTTGTAATTTGGAGTGGTAGAAAAGTATAACTAAAAGTAGTTAGAGTAGATTGTAATACTTTTATTCACTCTTGAATTGAGGATATATACAAGTTTATAAGACATATTCTTAATATAAATATAATATTTATATTAAAGAATAAATCAATTCTAATCACAAAAGAATTATAATGTATCTACAATTTAATATTTGTCAACACTCTCCCTCAAGTTGGAGCGTAAATGTCAATCATGTATAATTTGTCAAACCATTTACTAAAAGACTTCATGTCTCAACCCTTTAGTATGAGTATCAGCTAACTGCTCCTCATACGTCACAAGGGAAACCGAATAATTTTCTTGTCAAGGTTATCCCTATCAACCTCCACATGCTTGATTCTGTCATGTTGTACTGAATTATGAGCAATCTAAACAGTAGTTGTATTATCAAAATATAAATCCATAGGCTTTCGAAACTTGAAGCCTAATTCTTTCAAAGCTCGAAGCAAAATAACTCACATACTTCATTTGCCATTCCATGGTACATAGGTTTTGCACTAGAACGAACAATCACATTTTGTTTCTTACTGAGCCAAGTTACCAAACTTCAACCAATAAAATTAAAGTATCCAGAAGTGGACACCCTATTAGTCTGATCACCAGCCCATTCTGCACTACACACCTGAAACACACATCTCACTGGTGTAGCCTGAAACACACACCACATTGTGTCTTGAAAATAACAATCCCTCTTACTATGTGTGCCCTTCAGATACCTGAGAATACGTAAGACATCACCCATATGTTCTACTCCAGGATTATCCTTGAATTGACTCATCACACTCACAACACTCACAACATATGCAATATAGGTCTAGTATGTGACAAATAAATAAGTCTCCTAACTAAATGTCGAGACGTGTCCTTGTTCATTGGAACTTGATATTGGAGGTGCTCCAGCTTGTGATTTTATTTGATTGGAGTAGCAATAAGCTTACAGTCTAACAATTTTGTCTCAACAGCTTGTGAAAACTGCTTCTAGAGATTTGTCATCTCACATGGATCATCTCATATAACAATAATATCATCAACATACACATTCAAGGCAGTACTCTTACTATCCTTGCGTTTGTCAAGCAAGGTATGATCAGAGTTACACTTGCGATACCCAAATTTCTTCATTGCCTTGAAGAAGCGTCAAAACCAAGACCTCAGTGATTGCTTCAAAGCATACACAAACTTCTTCAGATGACACACTTTTCCCAGGTGGATTATCCATATATACTTCTTCTCTAACTCACCATTAAGAAAAACATTCTTTACATCAAACTGGTGTAGGGGCCAATAATAACAAGCTACAAGCACAATAAGTATCCTTACAATGTTAATCTTGGCTACAGGTGCAAAAGTCTCATGGTAATAAATGTTAGAATTGAATTTGTTACTTAATGAAATTTATTTTATAATGAATACATGAACTTGAATATTCTGTGTTTTCAGGATAGTAACATATGTATCTATCCTTACTGTAAACTGGATTTTACATAATTGAAACCAAAAATATACCTGAAAAACCTTGATTGATCAATGTCATCTTCTAATGTTTTGGAGTTCCTTTATATTTCTGTTGGTGCACTTTGAGTCCCTTAACTTCTGCTAACATTTTGTCTATTGGAAACTTATTGATGAATTGGCATCAACAATTTTGGATCTTCTCTTTGTTACACCTTTAGATTTCTCGAAGTTGATGAGACTATGTTTGAGAAAAGTGTTTGTACAAGCAGGGACCAAAATATGTTATGTAGTTTATCCATGTTTGGTAGTTACTTCCATCAAGCAAACTGCCTAACCATTCTAACTGCTATTTCAAATATATCTTAATCAGATTTATCCTAATAATTGTATTCATTTGATTCGAATTTCAAATCTTAACAGGTTAATGAGATTAACTTCCATGATTCTGTAAAGTCTTTAACCTCATGTCAATACTTAAATTCAATACCAATTATATATATAGACTCAATTCACCTAGATATAATGTCGTGTTCTTCAGGATATCTTACAATAAACTCCATACTTCTGAGTATAATCCTTGGAAACCAAGTGAGCTTTATAGCGATCAATGCTTTGAGGACCCGACCTCGATTTAGATACCTAAACCGGGATCAGACCCTAATGACCATACTAACCTAAGGTTAACCTCACACTTAACTAAAAATCGAAGAAAGTAGAAATTCAAGACTTTGAAGTCATACAACAATGTAATTCTTTTATTATTGGGTCACACCAAGTATAGAATATAAGAAGACGTTATGATATCAGAGCTACAAGTCTATCTAAACTAACTGAAATACTAGTTCATAGGATCAACCTGCTCCAACAGCGGGAATTACCCCGAACAACGGGAATTACCCCGAACAACGTGCACGCTCGACCTCCACAGAACTCTGTAAACCTGGGCATTTGAAACCAAAGGGCCAAGGGGAAAGACATATAAAACATGGAAAGACTCAGAGTGAGTGGACAAAAATAAATAATCTTAAGAAATCGTAAAATGTAATCATATGCCTTTCACCGACAACATAAAATAAAACTGAGCAAGTTTAAGTAAAACATATCGTAGTGTGTGGAGACATGCATAAGGTAATCATCGGGTCAGGATTTTCTCATGACCATCCCAAAGCACCTCGGTGATCAGCCGACGCGCCAAATGCATCGATGCATAAACATGAACATGCATGCTAATCATGAAATCATAACATAAGGGCCTCTGTGCATGAATATAGACATATCACATCATAATATATATATACGTATATGTTCGTATATGAAATCGTAAAGCATAATAGGTAGACTCGCTAATGACAATGAAAAATAAAATGTCCACTCACCTGGAATGTCAGCTAAGTATTCAGGAATTCATAAGCTCAAAAAATTGTACTTGGCCTCCTTAAAGTCATATTATAGATAATTAATATAGTTATCGATTCACATGCTAATGTATGTAGAAAAGAATCCAAGACAAACGACTAGGGAGAAACTCACATTTCTTTTTGATAATCGCGAATCGATATTCGTTCCCATAATCGTCAAATAGAATGTTAGCTCTCAACCTTTACGTCCACCAGCTCAACTCAAAGAAGATGGGCCTCGACTTGACATACGACGATCGACTGCGCCGAAGGTGTTCTGTCGACTTAACTTCTGAAAATGAGTAGAATTATCATAAAAATGGTCAAACGATACAAAACTAAACAAAAATGGTCACGAAAGGTCCTAGAAAACTTCCCGTGACAAAACTAGGCTTCGGTGGCCGGAGCTTCGCCGCATACGACGGCGCGAGGGCCTAAGGTGTCGCCACAGGCGGTGGCCACGCACTGCCAGAGATTGGCCAACTCTAAAACCTGCAATTGATACGTCATTTCAAAAAAAATTCAAAGTTGTAAAAGCAAAATACTCGAGTAAACCAATCCATATAAACTAAATAGTCATATGAGTAGAAGGAATCATGTTATAATTTTTGTTCGAAAATTTGCCATATACGCTAATTAGTGTAGATGGCTCTTCTATGGATGAGGAGACCCTAAAGGAATTCTCCTTACATTTGTCTTGGTAAAGGAAGGTGTTTGTGGCTTGTGGAGGAGGCGACCTTCTTGAAGAACTTGGAATTTTGGAGAAAGAGAGTGTTTTTGCAGAGCTTTGGCTACTAGAATGAGAGACGCCATGGCTACTGGTCGAGCTCCTCTTCAAATAGGCATTTACAAAGCCCTATTCCAACTCCAATTAGGAAACAAATTGCTTACCCTGGTAAATTAACCCTTACTCACGAAATCAGTAATTTTCTGAGTGGTAGATGTACGAATTGAGTGGTTCTAATGGAGTTAAAAACTAAACTTCTAGAACGTTCCAGGGACATATTATCCGTATCCTAATTCGTCCTGAGATGTTTTTGGTGGCCCATTGAAGTAGGCTGATCTGCACATGCAGATTTGCCGATTTCAAGCTTTTAATCCATCTTCTTCTTTTGGGCTTCTTAATGGCCAAATCTTGGCATGATCTTGGACCTTCTTGGATACATGAACATAGGCTTGACCCATCTTAACGAAATATGATCCAATCTTTATAAATCTTCGCCCATTCTTCTTCATTTTTCCTCCTCATTTTAGAAACTTCTTCCTTGGCACATTTTGAGCTCATTTATGCATCCTTTACTCCATCTTCTTTATTTAGGACCTAAAAACAACAAAAATAAGTTAGAATCAAGAATACTATGGTCATAAGTAAGTTAATGTAGAGAGAAATACGTTAAGAATCAAGCATGAAATGCGTAGATCAGGTAACCCATCTAGAATTCAGCATACCTAATGAAGACACACTTCACAGCACAAGGATCAAGTGTACCACGAAGGAGCTTGTTAATATAGACATGCACCATGCAACCAAACACTCGAAGCTCTAGATTAGGAAGAAAAGGTACATATAATAACTCAAGCAATTTCTGGTATGGATTTTGGAATTCAATGACACGAGAAGGAGACATATTGATCAAATACGAAGCAGACATGACAGTTGCTCCCCAATAGGAATGTGGCATATCGTTGAAATATTTTACCCACACACACTTTATGCACTAAGAACTACCTCATCAATATCTAGAATTTTTTCACCCGCAAGTATACGGGATCAAGTGATAGTATTTGTAAGAAGTCAATTGTCGAACCCAAGAAAATTGACCACTTTACTCCTAGCTCAAATGGATAAAGTGCTTAGACTACAACTAAACTAGACACTAATATTGATACTAAAACTAAAATGAAATGTCAAATTGTAACTCACAAGTCTTAGTCCTTTGGATACTTAGTATTGTAAGGGGTGCTTGAACTACAGTGAGTGATTACCGAAGGTTGATTGATTGGTGGATTAGTCTAAAGTAAGGAAACTAAATAGCAAACAAATTCACAATAAGGAAGAATGGTTGACTAGGGAAATCCTCACTAAGCATTTGATGCTCAAACAATGTCCCAATTTATGTTGGTAGATTATTAAAGTCAGTTTCACTCAATTTATGTCCAACCTTGAGCCCAACCTTGAAGTATTTAGTGAACCGGGATCAAGACCTAAGCCATTTGGGGCTTACATCTTAACCGTATGTCATGTGAGTGAGGTCAACAAGCATACTATGTTATATTTGTGGAAGGTTCCTCTTCCCGAACCTTTATTGGAGGACCCGGGAGAAAGTTTAAGTGAATCCCCTAACTTGTACATATTGGGTTATGAGTCAAGAGAGTCAACTAGTAGCCACAATAATCTCTCGATTCAATGTGTGTTTGACTAAACCTCCTCAATTATATTAAGACTTAAGGGGGCTCTAGTCCTTCTATAGTGCTAAGGAAACCAAACCTTAAGGTAAACCCTCTAGGAATAGACCTTAATCATCTTTACATGCTTATCTTGCCTTAGTGAGTAGATAATTCAACCAAGGTCCCATTTTTAGTTCCTTAATACATATATTAACTTAGCTAAGGTCAACACATGCATAGGTGAAACCAATCATAAAGCTCAAGAACATAAACATCCACAAACACAAAGTAGCTCATTCACAAACACAACTTCACAAAACATATACAAAAACATCACCCATTCATAAATCAAACCATCATTTGTTCACATCAAAGGGCTAGAGAACAACAAATAGACTACTTACTACTGATAATGGCAATCAAGTTTAGATACAAAGATAAGAGTCAACAAGTGCAAGAAATAACTGAAGAGTCCCTTAAGCAAAGCCCTTCAATCTCTTTCAAGTTCCTTCTTCACTTCTTGGTTCCAAATGCACCTAAGCTTGTAGAGGAGGTAATGAAGACTCCTAGAACCCCAAGAGACAAATGAAAAGAGGGATTACTTCTCACCACTTTAAGCTCTAGAAATCCTACCATACCTTAAGAGATAAAGATGAGAGGAGGAAGTGAGGGATGGTGGTGAGAGGGAGTGTAAGATGTTCAGCCAAAGCTTGCAAGGCTAGGTCTCTCGAATTTGTAGAGGGCTGGAAGAGAATAATCGAGGAAGAGAAATCTAGCTTCTCTCTAAAGAACTCAACTAAGAACTCTAGAGAGAAGCTAGAGAGAAAAGAGGTCAAAACTAGGCAAATGAAGTAAAATGAAGCGTGGTGTGTGAGGTTGAGAGGAGCTCGAAATTACTAAGGGAGTGGAGACATTTTGGTGTTTGAAATTCAAAATTAGATGCTTAGACATGATCCTAAACTTTAGACTTTTAGGTGGTTCGAATATATGACTCACTCCAAGTCATGTGACTTGCATGTGCATCCATCTCTCAAAATATCTCCATGTGGGTTTGGACTCTTGAGGCCTTGGCCCAAACTTGACTTGACCTTGCCATTGACCGGCTAAGACTTGCTGGAGTTGACCATTGACCGAATGTTGACTTTTGTCATTTTCTCGATTTTGCTCCACCTTCTCCAAAGCTTTAGGAAAATTGTTTAGCTTCTCCAAAAAGTGATTATTTTCCAACTTTAAGGACATTTCCATGCCAACTCTCCATTTCCTAGCATAACAAGGAAATTTTTTAAGGATGATGCTTTATTGATAAAAGTCAAGCAATAAGCATTAAGCTAGGGACATAATTAACGCATAATTATAGGCCTAACACATATTCATGCCAAACAATGAAGCACGAACAACCTCTAGTTATTTTCAATTCTTGTGCTTAGCCAAGCCATTCTATTGAGGATTATAAGCAATTGAGCTTTAGTGACGGATTCCATAAGAGGCCAAGTAGGTAGATATGACGTTATTCACATACTCACCACCATTGTCAGACTGAAGAACTTGGATTTCTTGTTGATTTTAAGTGGTCATCATCTATGAAATTTAGTAAATCGACGTAACACTTCACTCTTGGACTCCGTCGAAGATACCCAAGTCATACAGGTATAGTAATTAATAAATGTCACAAAATATGGAGCTCATATTTTGGCAGGACCCCAAGCATTTGAATGAACCTTCATAAAAGTGTAAAGATCGTATAGCTTTTCTAGACGAGTCTCATGGGCTCCAACTCGAGTCTTAGTGAGTAGATTGGGAGCAGGAACGTAAGGAGCTTATACCCATTTGCTTCCTCCGAGACCGAGTCCAAGTGACGTCCCCTGTCTATTTAAAAGGGGTGTATCTATGTAATATTGTCAGGACCCATTTCTCGAACAATTTTACCTTTCTCCGCTTATGTTGTTTTTGCTGATCTTGGCCTGAGCCTTAGGTCAGACAACCTATATGCCAAGAGTAGATATGAAAGTCATACTTTAGTTTATTGTACTTCATTTATTGTGCTTTAGCTTATCGAGCTTAGATTTTTTGCGCTTTTCATTCATACCTTTCACTTGTATATCAAAGTTTGGGGGATCTGCCTCTAAGTGCTTGTAAGCCTCAGTGCGACTCTCAGATCCCCGATTTTCCAAGCTAATTCTCTCGGGAGAGGCTTAAGAAGATCCTTGGTAACTTTAAGATCTTCTGGGAGGTGCTCGCAGTTTTGAGACTCCTCCCTAGTAGGGGGTGTGTATGCTTATCCCCAAGTCTGTACAAAGGTCGTTGTACTTTAGACCCTTCCCACGACCAAGTCTCTTGCTCTTAAAGAACCTTGCCTTTGTAGGACCCCCGACGCTATCACAAAGACCACGATAGGATTGTCCTCTAGCTTGGATCCTACCAAGGGTACTCGGCTGTAGTGTCGTGTTGGGGTTTGTAAAACTCTCAAGAAATCGACTATGGCTTATATCCCTAAGGCATCGCCAGAAGTAAACGCTTAGGACTTTGCACGCCCAAAGTGCCAGAATATGGCTAAGTCACCTCTGGGGTGCTGGTATTAATCTGACCACCTATATTTTAATCTCGTAAAATCAAACCCTGATGCCTTTACTAACCCAATATTACTGTGAGCCCTCGTGGGGTTTTTTTTTTGAATGTTTTGGTCTGTCTATGGGTGCCCTTCTCAATGCCCTAATCTTTACCTCCTCAGAGTGTCTTGCCTTTGGGATGACTGGCTAGCTTGCAGAGTGAAGATCCTTCCGAAAGGAACCAACGCCATCTGCCCCAGTTGAGCTCGTTGTCTTTGCTTAGATAGTTCTATTGTTTTGTAAAGACAAAACAAGAAATCGAATACAAGGGGCATAATGAAAAGCATAGTTTATCGAAAACAGAAGTTTTTATTGAATAATTGTATACATTGTACAATCTCTATCATATGAGCAAGGAAGTACCTGACACACCTCATTAAATCTGCCAACTTGTAAAACAATCGTGATAAAAATGAAGTTGGTTAGGAAGAGTACGTGTCCCTTCTAGACGCTTGCTAGCTTCTGCCTCTAGGTCCTCAGCTCTCTTCCGAGCGGAACTTCTTCAGGAAAAGAGCATTCCACTATTTTCTACCAAGGCTCTAGTTCTTGGGTTCTCCAGCTCGTACAACCCATTGTAACCTTTTCCAACAATTTTGTATGATCCCTCCCAGTTTGCCCCTATTTTTCCCTCCCCTGGGACCTTGGTATTTTTGAACACTTTGTGTAAAACTAAGGAGCCTGAGAGCAAAACTCTAGGTCAAACATTTCTATCATAATAGGCCTTTATCTTCTGCAGGTAGAAGGCCACTCTGATTTGGGCTTATTCCCTTCGTTTTTCCAGTAGGTCCAACTCGTGCCTCAGGCTTTCTGTGTTGCTCTCCACTATTTGTTCTGCCAGCTTTAGGTTTGGGATCTTGTGATAAGAATGACATCTTTTTCCCCATACATTAAGGAAAAAGGGGTTTCCCCCGTGGGTTTCCTCTTGGTCGTTTTGTATGCGCAGTGCTCGTTAAAGAGCTGAGACACTTACTGTCCTTTTGCTAACTGATCGAGCCTCCTCTTTACACCTTGCAATATTATCTTGTTCGAAGCCTCCGCTTGTCCGTTGCCTTTGGGATACCTTGGGATGGAAAACAAAATATTGATTTCATGCTCAGCACAATATTCCCTGACCTCTTGGCAGTTGAGTTGAGGGCCATTGTCTGTTATAATCGTTTGTGGGATCCTGAACCTACATATAATAAATTTCCAAATAAAGTTCTTTACCTCTGTTTCTCTTATTTCCGATAGAACTGTGATATCCCGATATTTTTATATAATTGTTAATGTTTATGAATAATTCGAATTCGATTTAGTGGTCACGGCAAAGATTTTGACCGTCGGTACGTACCGAGGTGTCTCGGTTTCATTTTTTCTCAAATTGAGGAAGTCGGTTGACTTTTGGTAAAAACCATACAATTAGTCGATACGAATTGGTAGACGTAAGAATCATTGAAATCGGAGTTATGATGAGAAAGTTATGATCAGTGGAAGTTTGACGAAATATCAGAGCATAAATAGAGGTTTACTTTTGGGTAGGGGGGACTTGCCATTTTTGAACTAGGTTGGGTTCATCTGCGTTGACCGACTCTCCATGGCGAAAATCAACGACAAGCTCGGCTTCTATGAAGCCATGCCGTTCGTCCACTATACTAGCCATCCAATATATCAAAATGTTTGTCTTGACATCCTCTACCTCCGACCTCGATTTGATCGAAGCAAGCTAGAATTTTGTTCGAAAATTTCCGTAAAACCTAGGTATTGGGCCGACGTATTTTTCGACAAGTTGGTGGAGGATGAGGGTATGGTTCGGTTCCTTTTCTTTTCCTCTCTATATTGTTGTGTTCTGGGTGGTGTAAGTCTATGTTTGCAGGTGGGTTCGATGAGATCGATTGATCTCCGTCGAGGTTCAATCGGGCTCCACTGTAGACGATGTTCGTGGTGATTTTGGCTGGTGAGACTTGGAGGATTTTGCTCCCCTCATCACGGCGAGTCAAATACGACCCGCCTCGAGTCAGATGGTGGCTCAACGGCGGAGATCAACGGTGGTGAGGTTTTCAATCCGTGGGGTTTCGAGCCTGATTTCGGCCACGCCGGTCGGAATTAGGCATTCACGTAATTAGGAAAGTTTATTAGATGAAAATATCTGTGGTCCAACCTTCACCATCGGAAGTGGTCACCGGTGGAGTGTGTGACTAGAAAATTTTTCGATAAATAGCGGTTCCAGGTGAGTGGACTTTATCTTTTACTGTTATGTAGTGGGAATATTTTATACATATGATGGATTTTACAAGTATGCTTACGCATCAAAGGTCAGATTATATGTTTTATGATTATGCTTATACTATACGATATATGATATATTTACGATTATGCTTTTTATGACATAACATGATTATGCGTGCTATGATTATGCTTTTATAATACGTGTAATATGTTTCACGGTTATGATTTTTTGATAAGATCTGTGGTATACCTACGATTACATCTTATGATATCATATGATTATACGAGTTATGATTATGCATGGAGGTATTGCATGTAATTTATGATAATGCATCGATGCATCGCTTACTCGGATGATCACCAAGTGGGCGCCGGGAGGCCCTCAGGACCGCCTACTTGATGACATGTCCCCTCAAGAACGCCTACCCAATGACATGTCCCCTCAGGACCGCCTACCTATTAACTTTTATTTTAATGACAACGACACGTTCAGGAGGCCCTCAGGACTGCTTACCTATTGACTTTTGTTTCAATGACATGCCCGGGACGCCCTCAGGACCGCCTACCCGATGACATGTATAGGAGGCCCTTAGGACCTCCTACCCAATGACACGTCCAGGAGGCCCTCACAACTACCTACCTATTGACTTTTATTTCAATGACATGTCTGGGAAGCCCTCAGGACCGCCTACCCGATGACATGTCTAGGAGGCCCTGAGGATCTCCTACCTAATGACACATCCAGAAGGCCCTTAGGATCACCTACCTGTTGAGTTTTTTTTTTCAATGACATGTCCGAGAAGCCCTCAGGATCGCCTACCCGATGACATGCCTGGGAGTCACTCAGGACCGCCTACTCAATGACACTTCCAGGAGGCCCTCAGGACTGCCTACCCGATGACATGTCTAGGAGGCCCTCAGGATTGCCTACTTGTTGACTTTTATGATGACACGTCTGGGAGGCCCTTAGGACCGCCTACCGTTGACTTTTTACATTTTGGCATTTTGATTGTACTTGAGTTTGATTATAGTTTGTCATATATTGATGAAAAGTTTTATTGGCTATGATTCTTTATATCAGTTAGACTTGATTCATATATAGACGTGTGAATGAGGATTGTTATGACTTTGAGTGTAGATTCATGGAATTGACGCCTATGTTCTTGTTTTTGTTACACGGTAATGGGATATGAGCTTGAGAGATGAGCTTTAAGATTTTTGGTTTAAGCACACGAGTTGAGCATTACGATATGACTTGATTGTGATAATTATTCACGTGATGGACCTGATGATTATTGTATTAGCTTACGAGATGAGCATATAAATGCGAAATGATTTGAAAATAATATTTTTACTCATGCAACGAGTATAATTACATATTTTGGACTCATTTGACGAGTACGAGAATACAATTGGATTTGAACTCGTAAAACGTGCACGAGTGATTATTATATCATTGTATTCCGTGTTTACGCGATAACATGATGATTTAAAAAAATTGAAACAGTGATTTAGCAATTTTTATCGCAACGAGATATATTGATTATTAGAGATTATGAAATATTCATCGAATTACAGACTTGTTTGATATTTACGGATTATTTTGTATAATTTATTTTCTTAGTATTTCAGATTTATTCCGATGAAATTTATTGAATTTGTTTATACTTGAGTACTTAGTGATATGTGTTAGTTGAGAAATTCGAATGGGCATTCATGACTCACGGTATATGTTGAGAATTGCGTTATAAAGTGTATTTGGATATTTGCAGGTTTTTGGGTTTCCTAATTATGCGGGAAATTCTGCCCAATTTTTGGCACAAATATTCTGCAATATTTGATTTGTAATTTCTAGGGTAAAATTCTTTTAACAAGGGTAGATTGTGATATCTCGATATTTTTATGTAAATGTTAATGTTTATGAATAATTCAAATTCGATTTAGTGGTCGAGATAAAGATTTTGACCGTCGCTGAGTACCGATGTGTCTATGTTTGACTTTTTATCGAATTGACGAAGTCGGTTGACTTTTGGTGAAACTTATAGAATTTGGCGATAAGAACTGGTAGACGCATTTTGATGAAAAGTTTTATTGGCTATGATTCTTATAGAATTTGTCGATAAGAACTGGTGAAACTTAGGACCGTCAAAATTGGACTTATGACAAGAAAGTTATGATTAGTGGAAATTTGACAAAATATCGTTGCATAAATAAAGGTTTCCTTTTCGGAAAGGGGAGGACTTGCCATTTTGGGACCAGGCGGGGTTGACCCACGTTGACTGACTCTCCACGGTGAAAATCGTCGGCGAGCTAGGGTCTGGTGAAGCTACACTGTTCGGCCACAAAACTAGCCATCCAATATATCAAATTGTTCATCTCGACGTCCTCTACCTTCGACTCCGATTTGACCGAAGCAAGCTGGATTTTCGTTCGAAAATCACCGGAAAACCCAAGTTTTGGGCCGACGCATTTCCCGACGATGAAGGTACGGTTCGGTTCCTTTTCTTCTCCTCTTTGTATTGTTGTGTTATGGGCGGTGGAAATCTATGTTTGCAGGTGGGTTCGACGAGACTGATTGATCTCCGTCGAGGTTCAATCAGTCACCGCAGTGGATGGCGTTCTCGGTGATTTCAGCCGGAGAGACTTGGGGGCTTTTGCTCCCCTCATCAAGGCTAGTCGAATGCGACCCATTTCTAGTCACATGGTGGCTTTACAGCGGAGATCGATGGTGGTGAGGTGCCTTAACAATTGAAGGAACCAATTCATTAGTACCAAAAATAATTGGAATATGAGGAGGATTACTTACATGACGTGGAGCTTTATTTAATGCCATAGCCATTTCTTGAATTCGAGGCTCTAAAAGCTCTATTAAGGAATCGAAAAGGGCTTCATCCCCTAGTTGTATGGCCATGTCGAGTTCATCTTCATTTATGGTGTCAAGGTGGCCTTGTGCTAAGGTATCCACGAGATCACATGTTGAAATGGCAGCCACACTTGACATCGAAAATTTCATCCCGTCTAAGATGTTGAACTCGATTCTTTCTCCATCAATCTCCATGGAGAAATTTCCTTCAAACACATTGATCTTTGTCCTAGCAGTCCTCATGAAAGGTCGTCCGAGCAGCAATTGCGTGGTGTGTAATGGACTCTCTTCCATGTCAACAATATAAAATCGGCTGGGAATATTAAGTTGTTGACTTGCACTAGAACATCTTCTACGTATCCCCTTGGATACTTAAGTGTACGATCGGTTAGTTAGATGATGACACTGTCTTGTTTGAGATTCCCATGCTCCATCGAATTGTCAAGGTAATAAGGCATTACGTTGATGGAGGCTCCAAGATCAAGCATTACATCTTTAAAGTGTTTGTCACCAATCACGCAGGGAACTAAAAAACTCCCTGGATCCTTCAATTTTGGGGGTACCTGGCGTTGCAAAACCGCTGAAACGGTTGCATTCACCTTCACAACCTCCTTCTGTCTCGTTTTCCTTCTCTGGGTGCATAACTCTTTTAGAAACTTTTCATATATCGGCACTTGCTTGATGCACTTTCGAAAGATGTTTAAGATATTTTCGTATTGATCATCTTTCTTCTTTGATTTTGATAATCTGCTTGGGAAAGGTGCAATAACAAACAGAGAATTAGTAATAACCGTATTTGAAGGAATAAGGCTTTTACCTTTTATTGGGGTGGGTTGTGGAGGAGATGGTGCCTTGGTGACAATAGGCGTCACCTTCTTCTTCTCGGACTCATGAGTTGCAGGATTAATCTCATCATCGTCTTCGTTGGTTATGTCCTCAATAGTGACTTCATCGAGATGAGATTTCGTGGTCCTTGGTGCTTCTAGTACCTTCCCACTCCTAGTGACAATGGCATTGACATTTTGTCGATTAGGAGTGGTTTGAGGTGGTAGTTGGCTGGTTTACCGAATTTGGCCCATGAAATCCACCAGTTGGCCCATCTGCTTCTTTATTTCACCTATATCACAGCCATGAGTATCTAATGTCTCCTTCGTCTTAGCTTGTCCATCCAGAAGAACTTGCGTTGAAGCAGACATTTGAGAAAGCATTTTGTTGTAGTCCGGATTGGTGAAATGTTGGACCGGGGGTGCTTGTTGCGTTGGGTGCATGGGAGCATGAGGTATAGGTGGCCTCGGTTGGAAGGGAGCATGTTGATTCGTTTGTTAAGGTTCCAGAGGGTTTAGACATCCCTCATTGCTACTCCACTTGAAACCTGGATGATCACGGTTGACAAAGTTGTTATAGTTGTTATACCGTTGTCCTCCCTGATATCCACCAAGTGCATTGGCTTACTCCATCTCCATATCTCCGGATTGACCTCCACTATGGTCTCTTAATGGTGGACATTGATCAGTGTTGTGTCCCTGTACATGACAAATTCCACATACGAGCCCTGAGGCTGCCTTGGATCTCTTTGTCTCTAGTTTAAGTACTTGCTCGAGCATAGAAGCTAGCTTATCATACTTTTCATCAACAATTTGTTTTGAACTCACTTCATTCATTGCCTTGCATAGAGCCATCCCATATTGAGCGTCATTGTTTGCTTGGTTTTCCAAGAGTGTACGTGTTTCCTTCTCATTTAAATCCATGAATGCTCCGGTTGCAACATCATCAGGAAGTTCTCTATCAATCGGTTTAAGACCATCATAGAAGTAGTTCATGAGATTGGTTTCTGAAAAACCATGGGATGAGCAGGTGGCGCACAAGACTTTAAAACGATCGTAATACTGGCCAAAGGACTCATCGGAAGCTTGTGTAATCCATGTGATCTTCTTCCTCAAAAGAGTAATCTTTGAGGCCAGAAAGTACTTAGCCAAGAACAAATCCGCAAGTTGCTTCCAGGTAGTGATATGATTTGGCGAAAGTTCCAAAAGCCAAGATTGAGCTCTATTTATCAAAGTGAAGGGAAAAGCTTTGAGCTTGAAGAGTTCTACATCTGCTTCTGTGGGATTCATGCTCATGCAAATGAACTGAAATTGCTTGAGATGCATGTTGGGATTTTCATTTGGCAGCCCATGGAAGATTGGTAAGCGGTGTAGAAACCCACTCCTCAACTCGATGTCTTGCTTGTCCACTTGTGGCTCCGGGAATGCAATGCATGATGGACCACTACTCCATTCGGTCGAACAAGTGCATTGGCGAAGTGATTTGTTTTCAGCGTTGGCCATTTCGATTGGTTCTTGTTCTTTCGGATCTGAATTATGCTCAGTTGATGAATGTGAAGACTCATAACCTTCTTCGACAATGGGTTGATCCGGGATGTCTGATTGAACTTTTAGTCTTGCTATTCTCTCTGTAATTTCCTGAAACTTTGTTTTAGATGGTCCAGGATTTGGATCGGACATTCATTAGACTGAGCATCCACCAAAGATCAAGTATTAGTATCAAAAAGAATACATAATGAATATAGGGATACTAAAAAAACATAAAAAATATAAAGAAAACAAAGCAAAACACAAAAAAAAAAAACAAATAAAACAGTAAAACTACCAAAACAAACTTTAAAAACTCACAAAGAATTGAAAACTACTAAAAACACAAAATTTATGACGTTTAAGACACTAAATGTAATTTACTAAGTAATGCAAATGATCTAACCGATTTAAGGGCTATGCAAATGAATGTAATGACTAAGACACACGTTTTCTGCAAATTAACACTATATAATGCAAAAGTTACAAAATTAGTTAGAACACATATAAACAAGGTTCAAATGCAAGCAAACAATAACTCACATTGAATTTATGCATAACACATTCTCATTAAATAAAATGCAACAAACAACAATCCTACGTGAAAGATGGAGTGAATGCATAAGAGGAAATGTTAGAACCTGCAGAAAACACACAAGTTACGTGCTAAAATATGAATGCAAAGAATGACCTCTCCTTCGGTCTTATACCCCTAACTTCACTTAGGTTAGGATACTCGGTAGTGAAATCCGATCAACATAAAGCCTTAGAGAGGTGATGCAAGCTAAATGTAACGTTTTGTTAGTCTTTTACAGATTTTTAATGCACAAATAAACACACAAATTTGACTAAGCATTATTTATTCTCCTTTGGCCCCAATGATACGTGGTACAGAGGCTCTCCACTGTGCAATGGATCTCATTTATCAAAAGATGAAGTCTGATTCCCAGATGTGTAAGCATGCATAATCCTATATACCATCTTTTAAAGGATTAAGTCGTATTTATTAAGTTCATGTATTGTCCGAATTTCAGTGCACTTATGATTTAAAGAGAGTACTCGAAATGATATTTGGGTAAATTTCTTGGACGTGCGGCCCGCGCGAAAATGTATACTGACTCTCAATAATTCAGCTTAGTTACATTTAGAAATGACAAGTCGGGATAGAGATAACGCGAGAGGTAAGGACTAATTTTTAGAACAACTTGAGGCTAACTCGTTAGAGTATATACTCCATTGCTGTTCTTAGAAACACCCCGAGGCTAACCAGTAATGGTATATACTCCAATGGTGTTCTATTGCTTAGATCCAAAACTCGTCACCAATCATAACCTCGCTCACCATATCCAACAATCAGCCAAATTTTCGAGATAGTATACAATCTCAAGTCCTTAGTAATCTCCGCCCACAACCTCATGCCCATAACTTCACTTAGGTTATGGTGTGTGGTGATGAAATCCACACTTCATGAGGGTTAAGGAGATAAATCAAAAAAAGAGGCACCTCCCTATTCCAAAGAACGAAACTTAATAACCAACTATTGTACTCAATGTAAATCAATTTAAGTGTGTTTATGAATTGAGTGCGTCTAAGATTTAAAAGGAATACACGATTTAGTTATTGAGTAAATCTCTTCGTCATGCGGCCCGCGCGAAAATGTGTACTGAGTCTTGGGATAGATGTAACGCGAGAGGTAAGGACTAATTTTTAGAAACACCCCGAGGCTAACTCGTTAGAGTATGTACTCCAATGGTGTTATTTTTTTTCTTAGTCCAAAACCTATCACCAGTCATAACCCTTCTAGACACCATGACCAACTATTACTTGAAATCACAAGATAGTACACAATCTCAAATGTTAGTAAACTCCGCCCACAACCTCATGCCCATAACTTCATTTAGGTTATGGCGTGTGGTTATGAAATTCACGCTTCATGAAGGGCTAAGGAGATAGACAAATAAAAGAGGCACCTCCCTATCCGAAGAGCGAAACTTGATAACTAAATACTAGTACTCAGATTAAATCAAAGACTATCCTTTAACATGAAAATAAATTATGCAAGTGTATAAAAGGAGTGGAAATAAATGCGTATATGTAATAAGTATAAATTGTAAACACGTCTGTAAATTTCTATAAGTATAAACAAGTATGAAATTCGAAAATTATAGACATGCTTTTATTTACCTATTTTTACATATGCACAAACGAAATCAAACAAAAACTTTACAATTCCCCGACAACGGCGCAAAAAAATTATATGCGCAAAACATGCCTTAAATGTTAACACAAAGTAGACACTAAACACATAGTTCACACATATTTAATTTAAAACCCTTCTTTTATGGATGTAGAATTGGTGAGTAGGGATCGTTCTATCCGGGGAATTAGAGGGCGCATGCATGGTTTTGTTTTTAAACAGAAAATTTAAAGGTATGGGGGGAGTTTGAAATTGGGTTGATTAATCTACGAAATTAAGGTACAAAACATGCAAGCACAACAAGAACTCCTAAACTTCTAACATGCTTTACTCATAGACAAGTTAAACAATCAAGAAACCTTAAATTCTAATTATGCTTACGAAAAATAAGAAGCTAAATTACTAATTACAAGTGATCAACTTATTTCATTCACCTAGCCTACTTTCATGGTTTTACCTTATTTATCATCTACGAAATCCTTAATTTTAGTCGAGACACATACACATGCTTTCGTTGAATAAGAATGCTATGACGCATAACACCTTAAAACAATTGCTACTTTGTCGAAATCATTGAGATATCTTTTAGGAAGATTGGTGACGCACCCTATCCTAAAACATACTCAAAGCATTAAGAACTTAAAGCTAGCACATGCATCCAAACTAATAAAATTAAGAACACATGGAAGAATCGAAATAAAAGAAGAACATAGAGAAATTCTTTCATAACATAACCAAAATTATTACAAAGACGAAGATGAAGTTTAGAGAACATGGTTACACTTTTAGAGAGGTGATGCACCAAACTACAAGTGGTGATTCTCAAGAACACGAATGACACACTCTTAGTTCTTGATCCTGAGGTGGTGGAGAGCTTCGACTTTGGAAGAACCTTGGTGAAGTATGGAAGAGAGGTGAAGTGTTTAGAGCTTTGGCTTGTGAAATATGTGATGCTTCTTCCTTTGGCCAGCCTCCCCTTTATATAGGCAAGGAAGTTTGCCTTGCCTCTTCCTTCCACTCGCCTAAGCCATCAATGCTCCCTTAGTCACCCACTTAGTCACCAATCCTAGTAACCTAAATCAGCCACAAAAGCTAAGAGTCATCAAGGTTAGTCACCAAATTTGAGTCACCAAGCCTAGTCACTAAGATCAGCCACAAAAAGCTAAGAGTCATCAAGGTGAGTCACCAAGATTAGCCACAAAAAGCTAAGAGTCATCAAGGTGAGTCACCAAGCCTAGTCACTAAGCTTGCCAATCTTGACTTTTCCTCTTCACAAAGTGGCTTAGGCTTCCAAAATATTGGGCTTGGGCCTCCAATATGGGTTGACTTAGACCTTGCAAAATGGTCCTCAAAAAATGCTTAATGGGCCGGCCCATCTCCGATGATCCAAAATCGTAAAATTCCTCCGAAGTGCGTCGTTATTATTCTCCACCATAAATGACCTAAAAATAACAAACTAAGTAAAAAAACATAAAAACTAAGATTATAACATAGCTAAATGTAGGTAGAAATGCGTTAATAATCGAGCATAAAATGCATATATCACCAACCTGATTGGTGACTCAGTTGGATCTTCGACGTGAAGCCACCACTAGAAGATTGATCTGATTGAAGCTTGTTGGTTTTGGCAGTGTATGGCCACCACTTGTGGTGCCGTGGGGACCACATGCATCGCCATGTGCATCGGAGCTCCAGGGTTTAGAACATATTATTCTTCATAGGAAGTTTCCTCGGTCAGTTTGTGTTGACTTTTGAGTAGTTTTGTGGAATTCGACACATTTAGGTAACATTACAACTCATAGGCTGGTTCCGGATCACTCAACATTCGATATTAATGATTTTTGTATGTTGAGTTTGTGCTACAACTACAAGAAAAACGCACTTAGACCGCGGAGCATTTCCGTCGTCTAGGTGCGTTTTTCCGTCGTCTAAGTACTTAGACGACTGAGGCTCCGTCCTCCAGGCTCCGTGCTCCAAGTGCTGTCGTCCAGGCACTTGGACGACGGAGAATGTCATCTCCGTCGTCCAAGTGAAACTTGGGCCGCGGACATTTTCCGGGGTCCAAGTAACCACTTGGACGACGGAGAATGTCATCTCCGTCATCCAAGTGGTTACTTGGACCCCAGAAAATGTGGACATTCTCCGTGGCCTAAGTAAGCACCTGGACGACGGAAAATGTCATCTCCGTCGTCCATGTGATCACTTGGGCCGCGGAGAACGTCATCTTCCTCCGCGGTCTAAGTGATCACCTGGACGATGGAGAATGTCATCTCCGTCGTCCAGGTTCTTACTTAGGCCGCGGAGAATGTCTACATTTTCTGGGGTCCAAGTAACCACTTGGACGATGGAGATGACATTCTCTGTCGTCCAGGTGATTATTTAATTTTTTTTAAATTTAAATTGTTATTAAATATTAATAATTTAATTTATAAACCAATCTCATTTAATTAATGAAAAATGTTAAAATTAATTAAATAAAATAAATTTGTAATTACTTAATTAAATAATAAAATTAATTTGTACATACATGATCGAAAAACGCATAAAAATTAAAATATTGTTCGGAATGGGGAAAGAAATGATATAATAAACTACTAGCTAAAATACTGGAGGAGCAGATGCGCTGCCGAGTCCCCCGCCTCTAGCCATGTCGTCGTCGTCAGGGTATGGGTTCGGAGGAGGTTGACATTCTCGTCGAGCTTGATTTTGCATGAGGGCGACGAGTTGGGTTATCTGCGCTTCTTGATGATCAAGCCATTGACGCATAGATTGGTTTTCCTCTCGTGCGAGTCGAGCCTCTTGAATGGCTGCTTCGACGGCCGCAGCCTGAGTACTTCTCCGCCCCGAACCTCCCGTAAATGATGAGTCGGAGGTCGACAAATCTCGAATTACCTTAGGTCCGAACCCCCTAACCTCCCTGCCAGCTCTACGACTGTAGACCTCATCCGCGATTGCAATTTGGCTCTCCATCGATAGAGGAGGCAGGTCTTCCAGCGGCAAATCTGGGAACGCAAGCTGAGTGCTAGCCAATTCTTCCTGCGCACGCTCTACCACCCTTGCCTACAAAAGAATAATTAAAAAATTATAATGAAATAATAATTAAATAATAATTACTACAATTAAAAGAACATATATATATCACTTACGCCGTATTGACTCGCTTCATTATCGAGCCAAGGCGTCACGTACGCGCTTATGCTAGCATCAAGATAAGGGTGTTTGAAGCCCTTATCCCTATACTCCTTGGCTATTTGAATAAGTTGCTTGGCGCCGGAAGTATGGTGTTTGTCCTTCTTCCCCCGGTTGGTTTTGTTGATTTCGGAGAATTTCTGGTAGACAACATAAATCATTAAAAAATTAATAAGTAACTAAAATTAAAATAATTGAATTCTCTTAATTGAAATAAAAAAAGTAAACACCTTATATTCTTCATTTTGAAAGTGGTTACACAACCACTGTCACTCATCTTCCCTATCCCCACGCAGCTCTACGGGGGTAGGCACGGGGCCGATATTTTTGAAGTATTGATGAAGCCTATACTTCCAGTCACGGTAGATAGAGTTGGCGGTTTGGTTGATATGCCTAAGCATCGCCGGTGTGGGATCTACCTCATATTGTTCCTATCAGAAATAAATAGAAAATTATAATCGTATATATTATGAAATTATAATGTTTATTGGTTATTAGAAAATAAATTTAAAATTGTACGTATTACGTACCGAAAGTTCTTTAAAGAGTTTCGCCTTCTCTTCATCCGACAACTCTTTTCAATTAGGGGCAATGAGACGAACCCGGCTACGAAGGATTGACCCTATGCTATGCGCCGAAAGACTTGCTAGCTGAGCTGTGGGAGGGCCACCGGTGAATTCGTCGTACGGCAAGTTGATCTTTTTCCTGGTCGCCTTTAAAATTTTCTCTGCTTTGCCGCCTTTGACGAGACCTCGAGTCCTTTTCGGTTCCGGGTCAATCGGGGCCCTCCTTTGCTTACGCCGGGCGCTGTAGAGGATAGATTTAGAGGTCGAGGACGCCTGAGTACTTCCTGTTGAACTGGGAGTCGGACTTGAATAGGCGTCGTCATCACCGCTCGGGATAAATGGGGCAGCGGGAATTTCCCCAGAGGGCGCTGTCGACGGACCAGATGAAGAGTCCGGATTGAGGGCGTCGTTGTCCTCCTGTAATTCCTAACCGACTTGCTCCACCAAGCGTCGGAGCATAGCATCTTCGGCCTCCTGTTGGGATTTTTTCTTTCCTGACGGAGCAATTTAAACCTAGGAGTACGTTGTTAAAATACCTGATTACCATAATAATTATATAAAACAATTTACGCTAATTAAGTGTGGCTAAGATTTAAATAGAGTACACTAGCTTGGCTTTTTCGGTCGTTCAATGGACATGCGACCCGCGCGATAAAGTGTAAATTTTCAATTAATCAGCCTTGGTTCAATCGAAAAACATGGCCAGTTAGGGATAGAGATAACGCGAGAGGCAGAAGTAATTTCGACAAAACACCCCGAGGCTAAGCAAATGAATGGTATATACTCTATTGGTGTCGTCTTTCTTAGATCCAAAACCTGTCACCAGTCATAACCCGTTTCTAGACACCATGTCTGACATTCGGCCAATCTTTCAAAAATTTACACTCCCTCAAGTCCTTTGCAAACTCCGCCCTCAACCTCGTGTCCATAACTTCACTTAGGTTATGGTGTGCGGTGATGAAATCCACACATCACGAGGGGTTAAGGAGATAAGCTAGGAAAAGAGGCGCCATCTATTCCAAAGAGTGCGACTTAATAAACCAAGCTTATGTACTAAATTTAAATCAAAGACTACCAATTTACTAGAAAATTCCCATAATTATCAATTAATAATTTTTAATTACATGCAATAATAATCACAAATTATACTATTAATTAAAAAAATAAATAATGAAAATAATTAATTATTATTTATCATGCATTTAATAATAATTATTCATTTACCAATATAATTAATTATTATTAACAAAAATTTTATTACTATTATTTAATTTTAACTAATAATTATTCATTACCAAATAACAACTAATAATGATTACTAAATAATTAATTATTACTAATAATTATTATTAATTATTATAATTACTAATTATTTAAAACTATTTACAAATTAAATAATTACTTAAATAATAATAATGTTAATTAAAAAATAGTATTATTACCTTGCCGGAATGTCGCCGGAGTAGAGTCGTTGGAGAGAGGAAGGCCGGAGGATTTGAGAGGAGAGGAGAGGAGAGGAGGAAATAAGATGGGATGAGAAAATGAGAGGGTGAACTGTGCTATTTATAGAGTTTCACTTAGACGACGGAGCCGAAATTTAAGGCGTCACATTGAACCGCCATGTTTTTAGACCTGGACGACGGAGAAGGTCATTCTCCGTCGTCCAAGTACAATTTACGTAAAAAAAATAAAAAAATTAATTCGCAAGGAATTTGCCGATATGTCATTCGAATGAAATAGTCGTAAAATATCGATGAACGCATCGTATATATAAACAGTTAAAATTGAAACGACGAATAATTTTACGTCTTTAAACTTGTTAAGTATCTACTAATCTTTATGACTTAAGTGTTAATAAGTATAGGCTCATTTGCACCAGAGTATTAACGAAATTGAATTTGGACAAAACAACCGTTGGATACGTTCGCCGTAACATAATATATAATTACAATAATTTTCAATAAATAATAAGTTCATGAAGGGTTTCATCGGCACAGTCAACCGCAAAACCAAGATTTTGACAAACTGGAAACGTGGATACAAGACATTTCGCAACTCCGATTTTAGAACCGTCGAAGCTCACACACCAAGAATTGTATACTCTAAAGTCTTGACGAAAAGAATATGCATTGGGAGATGGTCTAGATGGTCGTTGTCTTAGAAAAAATTACGAATTCTGCACTTGGACGACGGAGATGAGTTTCTCCGTGGTCCAGGTGAGTACTTGGACGACGGAGGAGGTCATCTCCGTCGTCCAGGTACTAACTAGGACGACGGAGAAGTTCATCTCTGTCGTCCAGGTGTAGAAACCCTGAATTCAGGGGTTAGGGCCTTACTGTTTAGGGTTTAGGGTTTGGGGTTTGTACACTTGGACGACGCAAATGCCTGTCTTCGTCGTCCTAGTTAGTACCTGGACGACGGAGAAGGGCATTTGCGTCATCCAAGTGTACAAACCCTGAATTCAGGGGTTAGGGCCTTACTGTTTAGGGTTTAGGTCGTCCAAGGTCATTTGTGTCTCCGTTCAATTCTTCTGATTCAATTCGATAATTGAAAAAATCATCGATCGATCCGCTGATCCGATCCGATATGCTAGCTTTAGGGTTTAGGGTTTAGGGAGATAGCTCAAGGTATTTATGTATGAACTTTCCTTCTGGCATGATATATAGATTTAACTCTCTAAAACAACATATACTACATCGTGCTCACAATAATACTATCACGTACATGACATAATCGAGCGTAGAATAATATAGTATAATTTCTGAAACATTGATCTACGCATTTTATGCTTGATTCTTAATGTCTTTCTCTTTACATTTAGCTTTGTTTTGACCTTAGTAAATATGTTTCTAACTTATTTTATGTTTTTAGGTTGAAAATAGAGGAACAATAAAGGAGGCAAAATGGAGCAAAAGCGCAGAAAAATGAAGAATCCTATTTCGACTAGGAATCCTTGTTGGAGTAGAAGTCCTTGGGAGAATAAGAAAGTGAATTCGGAACACATGTGAAAAATATTTCCTAAAGTGAAGAGGAAGTTTCCGGATCTTTCCTAATTGATGAAAGAAACTTTTCCTAATTGTGATTGGAGAAGAATTGAAATCCTAGTCCACCTAGGAGAAGGATTTGTCACGGGCTTGCTTATATATTCAAAATGTCGACCCTATTGCTGAATGTGAGCCCAAATTACTTAAGAATGGACCAAGATTAATGAAGATGGGTCAAAGACCAAGAGCATGTCCAAAGAAGCCCGAAGAAAGAAGATGGATTAAAATGAATTATCAGAAATCGGTTTTTATACATCAGCCCACTTCGAAATACCACTGTGAACAGATCCGGATGAATCTAGATGCGGTTAGCATATGGTTGGAAAGATCTAGAAGTCTAGTTTCTAACTCAACTAAAATCACACGATTTAGAGTTCTAGAACAAGAGAGATTTATGTTTAGTGGAGAAGGGTCAGGTTACCAGGGTGGAGTAGTTAGAGTCCTAGAAGGAGTCGAACTAGGCTTTCCTTCTCCTATATAAAGGGGAGCTCGACCTCAAAGCAGATCATCACACATCATAGACAGCAAAGCTCTGCCCAAAACACCTCCCAAGTCATCCTAAGCCTAATTCTCTCCAAGGCCGAAGCTCCCTCCTCACGGATCAAGAATAATCGGGGATCTTCGTCTTGTTCTTGAGAATCCATCCACTCGAGGCGTTGTGAGTGCTCTTCACAGACTCCAAAAGTGTAACCATAAACCTTCTATCTCATCTTTTATCTTGTAAAGAATTCGGTTTATGACTTGTGATTTGTTTAATAAAGGCTATACGTTTTTACTTACTTAGGTTACCTTCCACGTGTTCTTAGTTTTTGGTCTTTGCTTGTATGCATGCTTGTATGCTTAAAGCATCTTAATGTGTTGGGTGATACGCTCTTCGTTCCTCTCTAGCATGTTTTGTATGAATCTTAGATAAATTAAGGTGTAGGCGCTCTTCGTCGCACTCTTAAAAGCATGTGTATAAATTGTAGGTTGAAAGGTAAGAATTTCGTTGATACTGGGTAAGTGAAGCATGAAAACGGTGGAGGTAGACATGATGTGATGATCACGTGTACATAGTAGAATTAGGTTTAAATTTCGTAGGTTATTAGTTAAACAAACCAAATCTCGAACCCCCATAAACAAACCTAGCATAGTTATGCATGCACCCTCAATCCCCGGTTAAGAACGATCCCTATTTACCAATGCTACATCTACTAAAAAGGGTTTTAATTGACTCATTGTTGTTGAGTGTTAAGTGTTAATTTAGTACTTAGTAATGGTGAGTATCAAACATTTATTTCATTCATCTCTCGTAATAATCATAGGGACCCATAATCATATTTACCCATAAATATTATTTAAAAACAATTAAACGAAACTCAACTGAAAATATAATGAACTTGGAAGGTAGGTCTTTTAAAAGTCACCAATTTTATAGCTAGGAAAACTAAATTAAATAGATGATTTATAGAAAAACAAACGAAACCTTCTTGAGGAAGCTTCTTGGACATAATAGAAAGCTTTCACCTTTTTGACTACCCAAAGCCCAAAATACCCAAAAGGCGAAAGTTTTGATTAATTTCTCCGTCGTCTAGGTTGATAACTTGAACGACGGAGAAATTAATCTCCGTCGTCCAGGTGAGAACCTGGACAACGGATATATAATTCTCCGTTGTCCAGGATATATAATTCGGATTAATTAATTAATTAATTAATTAAATTTAATTTACGTACGTCGGTCGATCCGATCTGATCGAGCATGGACGCGTGTAATTAATTAATTAAGTACAAATATATTAAGATCTACGTACGTATGTTCTCCTCCTTATAATATTTATATTAATTTTTGATCGATCATGCATCGATCATATATTACAATAATTATAATAATTATTTACCAATTAATAATCCTCGTCGTATGACCGTACTCTTCGTCATAATCGTCATCATCCTCATCCCCGTTATCTGATTGCTCATCCTCCTCATTGTACTCAACATCATCCGACGAATAACCTGAGTCCTTGTCCGCGTCCTCATCCTGCACGTCTTCTTCATCTACCTCATTAATGGCATCGATAATCTCATCTTCAGTTAGATCTGTACAACCATCAGGCATGGGTAACCGTTCACCATCTTGAACCAGCTCCATTATATTGGAGCGGATGACAGAAATATTAGGCTCTTGATAGGCAGGAATGTCTCTTTCTGGTTCAGCAGCATCTTCAGTCGCCGGTGTCCCTTCAATTGTCTCAGTATTCCATATTCCTCGATGAGAGATATGGTTCACTATTTTCCACCCTTCACCAGCTTTCGGATCGTCTAGATAGAACACCTGCCTAACTAAGGTGGCGAGAGCGAAAGGCTCATCCTCATACCATCTTGACTTTGTATCGACTGATAAAAGTCCCAAGTCATCCTTTGTACGCTTGAACCATCTGCACTTGAATAGGAAAACGTTGACATCATTCCCACTGTTTTGTGTTCTTCTTCCTTCATCTCGGGCCAATGAATGGAACTTTACACCGTTCACAAAACATCCGGGATAAATATAGTGTTTAATCGGCTTCCCTGCTAGCAAGTGCTTTGGTCAGGACCACCACCCCTCGTGGTTTTCAGATTTTTGCAGATCAATCATCTGCGAAAATGGGCAAATATAAGGGTTTACTTTCTACAAATATGATCGATATGTATATAAATTACTAAATACCGAGACGTACGTACGTACCCATTGGAAGAAATAATCGGGAAACTTCTTCTTAACCATTTTCTCAATCCACGCCAAACTCTTGTTTTGATTTAACGCATGAAGCCTCTCCCTGTATGACATGATGTGCGTCTCAACTTCGTCACAGTCTCGCAACACTACCCAATGTGCCTCAATAAGTTTTTCTCGTGTTAATGATTCCTTTAATACTCCTCTAAACGGTCGGACGACATTGGTGACGACAGAAAGATTGATGTGGGCACTGGGATCAGAGGCAGTGGGAGGTGGTCGATCTTTGAGGTACCTGTTGCAGTAAGTAATACACTTATGCATTAGGTATGTCTCTACTATGGAGCCATCCGGGGCCGACCTGTTTTTGACGAATGACTTATACTGTCCAAACTGTCTACAAAATCAAACGTACAATAAGAATAAGTACATATAGCTAGTAATCTCCAGTGGAACAAATTATGAATCGAAAAACCTGTATAATTAATTAGTTGTACATACCTTTCTTGAGGATACATCCAAGAGTACTGGACCGGACCAGAAATGAGCACCTGCTCGGGCAGGTGGATCATTATGTGAATCATGATGTCAAAGAAAGCAGGGGAAAAAATCCTCTCTAGTTTGCAAATGATGTGCACAATTTGTTGTTGCAGTTCCACCACATCTGACTTCTTTAATTCTCTGGCGCATAACCTCTGCCACTATGTGCACAATGCCACTATTGGTTATACGACGTCACGAGGCAAATATGGTGGAATTACCACTGGAATCAGACGTTGCAGCATAACGTGATTGTCATGTGTCTTTAGACCAACAAACTTGTGTTGCACTTCGTCCACTGCTCCAATTATAGTAGCTGCATACATAGCCGGATAACGAACGCCCTTAAACCAGTGAAATACAGAACGTCTAAGTGTCGGCTTCACTGTGTAAGGTGCAGCTGGCATCTTGTTGTACACTCATTTCCTATCCCTCCTCAACCATAAGGGACGACGTAGATTCATTGATTCCAGATCTTTGCGCGCTTTGGGAATATCTTTAGTCTTGAACTTAATACCGAGAATTGTTCCCACCACGCTGTCGCACACATTCTTTTCTATGTTCATCGCGTCCAAGTTGTTCCTCAGCTTCAACTTCAACCAGTAAGGGAGTTCAAAGAATATACTCTTGTGATGCCAATAGCTGAGATCATGTGGAGGAATTGGATTGCATTTCTTTACATCCGCGTTATTGGTCAACACACCAAAGTCGAAATAGCTCAACCTCTCTAAAATCTCTTCGCCCGACCAACTACGGGGTTTATGATTGCTCTATCGTCCCATCGAAATGAGATTCATCCTGTCGCCACGGGTGGTCGTGAGGAAGCCATATACGGTGACCCAAGTAACACACCTTCCCCGCGTGCCAACTAGAGTTCACGTCGTCCAAACATATAGGACATCCATTATATCCTTTTGTCCTGCAGGCTGCCAACACCCCATACGCTGGAAAATTGCTGATCGTCCATATTATGGCAGCCCTCATCGTGAACATCGTGCCAGTGAATTTGTTATAAGTTGGGACTCCATTTTCCCACAACAGTTTCAGCTCGTCGATCAAAGGTCTGAGGTAGACATCTAAGCACTTCCCTGGAGATTTAGGACCTGGAATTAGTACAGTAAGGAAATTAAATTCCTTGTTCATGCACATCCACGGAGGCAAGTTGTACGGCATCAGAATAACTGGCCAAGTGCTGACGGCGGAGCTATTACTTCCTCAAGGATTGAATCCGTCTGTAGATAGACCGAGTCTAACATTTCTAACCTCTGCAGCAAAGTCTCCAAATTCTCTGTCAAAATGTTTGAAACCCTCCCCATCCGCGGCGTGTCGCAGGACATCATCATCTATTCGCTTTTCTGCGTACCATCGCATCACCTCTGCTGTGTGTAGAGACATGTACAGGCGCTGCAATCTAGGAATCAAGGGAAAATATCGAACAACTTTCACAGGAATTCTCTTTTTCGAACTCTTTCTATTCAGCTCATATCTGCACTGGCCACATACGGGACAATAGTCTGAATCTTTATACTCTTTGTAAAATAGCACACAATCATTCAGACATGCGTCAATTATCCTGTACTTTAGGCCGAGGCTGCTCAAGATATTTCTAACCTTATAATGAGATTTAGGAAGATTGTGATCATCAGGAAGCAACTTACATATTTGCTCCTGAATTTCGTCAAAAGCACTCACTGACATTTTATGATTCACTTTTATCTTCATTTGCACCATCACATATTGCAACACATTCTCTCGACATCCAGGGAACATCGGGGTCTGCGCTTTAAGTAGCATCCGGTTGTACTTATCCATCTCACTAGTGTCAGTGGCCAAGCTAGCAACAGGGAATGCGTCATCATGCTCATGAGTGGTACTGTAACCTCTGTCTTGGTGTTGGTGTCCACCATGACTAAATCCCGGAAACGCATCATGGACCAAATCTGCAGTTGGGTTGCAAGCAGGGGGTCCGGCACCACTGCCGCTGGATGAGGCACCCTGATAACTGTACCCTGAGCAGAAGTCTGCTGAGCTGAACACTACTGCTTCACCATGCTCGCTCCATGTTGTGTAACTCCACATCATACCATTTTCGTACAGGTGTTGCACCATAACATTAACCTCCACATACTGACAATTAAGACATTTCTGGCATGGACACCTGAAACGTTTCTTTCCCTGACCATGTTCTATCGCAAAATTCACAAATTCGCTAATTCCATCCATATACCGGATATCACATCTATTCTACAACTTCATCCAACTCTTGTCCATACTTCTACAAAATATTATAATTAATTAATTATTACATATATATTAGTCAATTAATTAACTATTAATTATACGTACTCGATCTACATTGATCAATTACGTACTTTAATATGTGTAGCTAACATCCATGCATGTATGTACGTTTTAACTAAATATTAACCAAATTTGAAAACATCCATACATATATACGTACTACATGTCTATAATTAACTAATATATATCGATCATCAATTTCCTAACTTAATATATTAATTAGACGTATTAATTAATTAATTATTAACAATGGGCGTTTTAACAAACGTACATGCAATTAAATATATATATAAACCTACGTTAATGGTGTTGGAAAATTAACTGCGTACGTAGCCTTCTCCGATATATATATGGTGAATTAATCGATGGTCGGAGCCGAAGATCGATATATATAGTGCTATATATCTAGCCAGCTAACTAAGACGTCGATCGTCGTTTGCATTGCGTGCACACGTGAGGCGCTAGCTGATCAAGACAGGAAGAGATTATGCTCGATCAGTTGAGAGTGAGCAGAGAGGGCGAGGAAGAGAGTTTGGCATTGTCCTTATATAATGATTCACTTAGACGATGGAGGTGTCGGTACGTCGTCTAAGTGGACACTCGGACCATGACGTGTCGGTCCGTTGTCCAGGTCAGCACCTGGACGACGGAGATAGTATTCTCCGTCGTCCAGGTTCTCACCTGGACCTCGGAGACTTCTCCATTGTCCAGGTGAGAACCTGGACGACAGAGATAGTATTCTCCGTCGTCCAGGTGTTACTTGGACCACGGAGAATACTCCGTCGTCCAAGTGTCACTTGGACCATGGAACAATTTCGTTTCCATGGTCTAAGTGATGTTTTCTTGTAGTGTACTTTGTTAAGGAGGTTGAGTGATACGTTGCTACTAATGGGATCGACTCTATGGTTCGGTAAATACGTTGAGTAGTCGTGGTAACCGCATAGAGTTATGAAAAATGGAATGTGAGTACTGGAGATATGAATCGTCTTGGGTTCCTTACATACCTTAGTTGTATGATTAGAATATTACATTAATTAATCTAGATCTTTGATTGGCCTAGGAATGCTAAGTACGTTTCTCGAGTTAGTGGATCAAGGACAATTTTTATGGCGATTTAGGTGAGTGGACATTTGATTTTCACTTATCCTGCGAGTCTAGGAAAATATTTATGGATATTATTTTGCAAAGCTTTATGTTATGATTTATGATTATGTTTATGTTTATGCATGGAGATATTTATGTTATGTTTTTATGATTTTAACACACGATATGTCTATGTTTGTGCATCGATGCTTAGGCCATCCGACTGATCATCTAGAGAAGCCTCCGGCAAGACACTTCACGCTCCTAGGTCTGGCTATTAGTAATGTATACGATGGCTTGAGGAATTACGCTCTAGTCATCCTCAACACACTATGATATTTACATTTTACTTAGACTCACTATTCTTTTATTTATATTTTTGGTGAAAGGCATAAAACTATGTTTTACGATTTTTCTTTTGAATCTTTATTTTCGTTCACTCACTAATGGTTTTCCTATTTTTATATGCCTTTGCCATGGATATTTCGGTTTCAATCACCCAGGTTGTTGTGTTTCTGTGGAGGTATGGCACGCACGTTATTCGAGGCATATAATTATTCATCGTACGATCCAAGGATGATCCTACGGGTCAGTATTTTAGTTAGTATAATTAGTTAGAGATCTAGCTGCTCTAATGTCATAAATCATATTATGTTTTCAGTTTGGGTAGCTGTGAGTTGATATTGAAGTCAGTTTATTTAACGTACGAATAATGGTCTGTAGAATTGACACCGGATAGAGTTTTCTTGACTTACGGCTCTGAATTTTGAATCTCCTTTTTGATTTTTAATAGTATGTTTAGGAACCATGTTAATAAGGTTATTAGGCCAAGTCTAACAGAGAGGTAAAAATCCTACCTGATAAATAAATGGTAAATTTTGACATTTAGGCCTCTCTAGCAGAGATGTATTCACCACGTGGATGACCTCTCCAACCCAAATTGTCAATTTTGACAGTCCTCGATTTCTTCGACCGTCAAATTTTCAATCTTATAAATTTTTCTCTTGAAAAGACCCAACCCTAGATTAACTAGTAATCTAGAATCAAGCCCAATCGACTGACCCTAATCTACTAGTTTCTGTGAAAAGTTTGACATAATTTCTCATATAAAAGAGACAACCAAAAACCTGCAAGGAAAACTAACACTCCGCAGATAAACCCACAAATAATACCGTGGACCAACGATGTCCATCCGGATTTCTCAATATAAGACTGGAATTAAAACTGATACATTATCTAGAATTGGAAAACATAACTCCAGTAAATACGGAATCACATACAAAGAAACTCAATTCGACAACTATATGAGTGTCGACCTATTCTCAAGAGTCTCAATAAGAAAATACTACTAAACCAATATCCAGAGTGACTTTAATAACATAAGAGATAAACTGACAGTGAGCAAGGACCTACTGCTGAAGGAATTGACTGGTGGACTCGACGCCCTCGACGACATCCAACACCCACATGATACACACTGCAATCTGGGCAAGTAAAAGAAAAAATCCCAGGAAAAGGGCACATAAAATAATAAAAACCGTTAGAGTGAGTGGACATAAATAATCTAAAATATATATATAAAATATACAACATGCCTTTCTGTAAATAAAATCTCTAAATCTGGTAGCGAGTCTAAAATACTTAAAATACAGTATGAAAGATACGTCGAGGGGGAACTCCTGACCCTTCACGAGTATCGTTCTCAAGTGGAGGCAGTGCCTGGGGTTCTCTAACCTCGAGCCACTAAAGTCGTCCAATGATTCCTGACACAAAGACGACGTGAATGTCAGGGGGTAAGTGCTGCAACGTCCCTGGAGCCACTCGGGGATCAGCCGAGTAACCAATGCATCGATGAACAACGAACTGAAATAAGGCTCCAAAAATATATATTGAATACTGAAAGCACAAACTAAATTGGAACTGAAAACTGAACTGAATATAATATAAAAAATAGACTCACAAATCAACTGTAAAAATAAAGTGTCCACTCACAGGTTGCCGAGATAAACATAAAGTTGAAACTCTGTCGATCGGCACAATTACTCATCTGATACGACTGCTAACTAAATATCCTGAAACCACGATTAAAATTAATATCTGATCATCGGATTCATAATTAATAGCAAAGATCGTAATCTGGTGAGTAATAACATCGAGAATCCCGAATACTCGAATAACGTATTTTTCTGTTTAATTACTGACTCAACCAAATACTGAATTCAATTCCCTGAAATTTCTCACTTTAAAGAGTCGCAAACAAATCTCGAATATCAAACGACTCACAATTTAACGGATTATCAAAGCGTCTTTTAATATTGTCGTGAATTAAACTGATAATTGTCTGATTAAATACTCACCCAAATTTAACATACTCAAATCAAAATATAAATCTCATCATTGCGTTCGGCACGCGAAAACAAGAGAAACGACATAAAACTTGTCGAAACTTCCACCTCAACGGAGATTCGCTGCCGGCCAGTGGAAATTTCACCAACCCAGAATCTTCGACCTATACATTAGTTTGAAGATCTCGACATTTTCAACAACTTTTCGGTTCATAGCTAAACCCAATTTTAATCGGAAAAGGTCCAAAACTCACCGTGATGTTCGAAAACCTCGTTGGAATTCCCATACTCCGATCAGTCACCATCGGTCACGGCAAGGGCCAAAACCACTTGGGATCTACTCGTCATTCCTCGTGCTTCAAAACCCCTATAAGATCGACCCCCATAGACACCGTCTCCGCCACCTCTGTCGTCGGCAAAATTCGCCGGAAAACCCTCCACTTCATCATGTCGTTTCTTCCTCCTCCGGCCACCAAATTTGATGATACACCTATCAAAAGAAAGAGGAGCTCGAGCCCAACAACTTTCATCAAGGAAGCACGACCAAAAGATGTCGGAATATAGCACACCGTCGGAGAGAAGATTTCAGCCAAAATTGGTCAATTTGACCCACGGTCAACGCAGGTCAACGGGCGTTTTCCCAAAATGGAAACTTTCTAAGTTTATCTCGTATTAATACCATATATATACCATACGCATACATGCCCAAATCAACGGTTCAAAAAAAATCTGATCAAGATCGGACGGTCACGATTAAATCAACAATAAAAATAATACTTTTATATATTTTCACCAACCGAGTTCAAAACTCGATAAAACATTGATCGCTTATCCGAAAAATTCCCCTAAAAATCCTGCGAGCTCAGAATTAAATACTCTACAATTCTTGTGAAGGAAGTCAACACAAATTCTCATCTGATGAAAAAGTCGTTAACAAACCCAATTACGCGACTAATTTGCAATAACTCAATTTCATGCTAATTAATACGTAGATTTCGGTTCGGGTTGTCACAATCCATCCCCCTTACAAAAATTTCGACCTCGATATTTACACACCTACTAGGAGAACGAAACCACTGCTCACACAAACTGTTCTGACTGTTACTTGACTACATTTACTGCATAATTTCTGTACCAACACAAACACTGACACTAACAAAATATTCTTGTTTCAAAGATCAAAATAATTTGACTACTCTACTAGACTTGCTCTTAAGGCCTAACTTATATTTAGGCAGCTAAATCGGGGTTAGGTATTCACAGTTGGTATCAGAGCATCTGGTTATAAGTTTTGTAGACACTAGGTCATGCACTTTCGTTTTATTCAATTACGCTCAACATCTCTCAAGTGATGGCCCAGCTGCAGCGGTCTCCATCGAATACTTAAGGTGTTGAACGTCGTCGAGTATGTGGCGAATGAGACTGAGTACTAACCCCAACATGTGAGTCAGCATGCTCTAGTCGCTACGCCTTCTGTGCACCAACCTTAATGTCTTACATCTCGTATGTCTTTATATGTAAAAAGTTCTCTGGGAAGGTTGGCAGGACTTCTAAGTTTCAAGTACTTATTATACATAGAATTTTCACGCGTATTTTATGGTGTAAAGTTTAAGATTTTAACTCAAAGTTTGAGCGCAGTAAGCTATGTGACATGTAAACAAACGTGTTTTGGTTCTTGAGCGTTTCGTGTGACATGTAAGCTATGGTGGTTTCCATATCGTCGCAAGTTAAAAATTTCGTCGTCTAAGTGAAACTTAAAATGACGAAAAATTTCATTCTCGTAGTAATTGTACTTAGACGACGAAATAGTTACAAATTCGTCGTCTAAATCCATACCATAATACTAACCCATAAACACTTAAACGACGAATGGTGTCCATTCGTCGTCTAAGTCCATACCCTAACACTAACCCTTAAATCTTGACCCGTAAAACATAAACTATGAACACTTTGACGATGAATATATATATAATCTTGACCCGTAAAACCTAAACTGTGAACACTTTGATGACAAATATATATATATATTCATTGTCTAAGATGAATTTCAATTTCTCCGATCAAAGAACACAACCACGTATACTATTCTAAAATGCATATTTCTCTTCTTCGAGGGAATAGAGTAAACAATTATTGGACTGTGAGTATCGACAGTTCGAAATCGTAGAAACGAAGATTCATACATCAACGTTTCCATTTCATTGAAATTTCGGTCTTCTGGTCGACTATTCTGATCAAACCCTTAACGAACTTCGTATTTACTGAAAATTTATTCACTTACATATTATGTTGTGATGAATATATCTAACAGTTATTTTTTCCAAATTCAATTTTGTTAAATGTGGAGTGAATATAGACATATGAATACTTAAGTTATACAATATTAGTAGTCACTACCAGAAAAAGAACTATACCCGATGACTTTGGAAAAAATAGGCTGACGACTTGCACAGTCGTCGGGTATAGTCCCCTATAACTGACAACACAATTATGTCGTGGGGTATAGTCAAAACTATGCCCGACGACTTATAAAGTCATCGGCCAAAAGACTATACCCGATGACCACCATTGAAGTCGTCGGGTATATTGATGAAACTATAACCAATGACCCATAAAGTCGTTGGGTATAGTTTGTGTGACGACCCGGAACAGAATCAGTAGTGTAATCGGCTTAATCCACGAGTTTGCGCGTAATCAAAGTTTTTCGTAAATTGATTGAATTGCCGGTTTTGATCACGACTTAATTATTGGCCAAGAATTTGTGACGACCCGAACTAGAATTAGTAGAGTAATCAGTGTAATCCACGAGTTAGCACGTAATCACAGTTTATCGTTAATTGTGTGGTTTGCCGTTTTTGTTTGCGACTTAATTATCGGCCGAGAATTTGAGTTGAGTCTCTTCTCGAGAGTTGTAGTACACGTGATTTCGAGCTAGTGGGCGGTTCCGGATGATTTTTTCAATAACCGAGGAATATAATATGATTATTTGAAGTTTTGGTTTATGGACGAGTTTATCCGTTCGTATCGAGTTTATCCGAATCGTACTGGTTATCCGTTTTGAACCGTCGATCGTCCCGAGGTGCGAGTATAAATATCGGAAATAGTCAAAAAATTGTCGAAAACACTGTTTGGGAAGTTTGACCGTCGTTGACCAAGGCTAACCGTTGACTTTTTCGTTGACCGGTTCCCCACCGTGCTGCTGTCGTCGGATTTCACGATTCCGGCCACCTCCGGCCAAGTTATTGGTATATTTCGATTCTTCTCATGATTTTATGTTGATTAGAACTTGGAATTGCTTGATTTGGTTGAGATTTGAGGGAGATATATCGATTTGAAAATTGGGGATTTTTGGCCAGAATCGGCCTTCAATGGGGACGGTGCTCCAGTTGCTGTCCTGCGATGAGACTTGATGGGTTTTGTTGGGTTTTAGCTTATGATCATTTTCCCTTTGGTTCGAGGGGACGTGGTGGCGTGACGGCGCCAGAATCGGTCCGGGAAGTTTTCCGGCCGGTCTGGGCCACCGTGGCTTTCGAGATGGATTCCGGCCACGGTGGTGGTTGGATGGTGGTGGTCCCTTTGTTAAAGTTGTTCGCGTTGTTGAGGAGATCATTGTGGCAGCTAGGTCGCCGGGAAAACTCTCTGGTTGACGGCGCGCCGCCGCCGGAGGCGACGGTCAACGCCGGAGCTCCGGCGACCCGTTGACTTTTTGGATTTCGATGTTTTTAATGTTGTTTTTCTTGTAATCGCGCCCCAATCGTCGTCTTGAGGTTTTCGAGTTGATTTGGGTATCGGATTTTCAGTCGAGGGTTTTGAGTGGAGATTTAGGGAATTTCGTCGATTATTTTGTACAATATTATATGTTTCCGGGAACAGTTGGTTTCCGAGGTGTGGTACAGTGTTGTGGATTATGATTTTGATCAGATATGTTTTTATGACTATTTAGGGGATCGAGATCGTGCTTTGGGCGAGGGATCTTCCGCCGGGCCACGTGATTAGCGCGAGTGCGCGTTTGTCTCATCTGTGAGTGGACAACTTCTTTTCTCTGATAATCGCGAGTCTTTATACACGTTTTACGAGCATGAGCATGCATATGAGATTATGGTTTATATGAGCATGTGTTATACGGTTATGCCTATACCAGTATATATTACGTATATGCATTTATTTATTGCATTATACATTTGCATCGAACTATTTATGATTTGGTTTACACAAAGTACAGCCTCAGTATATGTTGTTGTATCGATACACTTGCATCCCGGCTGATCCCCGAGGATGTTTACCAGGGGAGGCTGTGACCCCTGACCCGAGGCCTATACCAGGGGGGGGAGGCAGACCTCTGACCTGAGGCCTTTCTGGCTAGAATCACGTGTGGGTCTGGGATCCTGTTATTCGGACTGTACTACCACGGATGTGTCCATGAGCGACCCCGTGGGATTTTTACATGCATGCTCAGTACGCTGGAGGAGTATGAGTTTACCACGTGTACTTTATTATATTTATTCATCTTGACTCGCATATGTTATTATAACATATATCATCTGGCGAAAGATAATTTATTTTCGTCCACTCACTCTAACGGTTTTCATGTCTTTCCCCTGGACTTTTCGGTTTCTGTGCCCAGTTTGCAGTTCAGATTCTGGAGTCTCACGTCGTGGTTGGAGGCTAGTTGTTCGAGCTACCTGTGTTTTCCAGTAGGTTTCTTGTTTCGCCTACTGTTGTATATTTTGTATATATTTACACTATAGGTCGCTCTGATTCGTTCTGATACATGTTTTATACGGTTTTTCCCGGATATACTATATATTACAGTTGTGTTTACTGATTACTGTTAATGATATGATATTGAGAAATCCGGATGGGATTGATGCCCACGGTTTGGATTTTGTGGCATAGGATGAAATGTTATTTTCCGGGTGCAGGTAATGGCAATTCCGCATTAGTAGCGTTACTCTGCCGAAATTTTTATGGTTTTTGTTGGTTCACGTTTTCAGAAGGGGTTTGATTCCGGTTTAGGAAACTAAATCGGGGTTGGGTCATTTCAGAATTTGAGTTGAGTCTCTTCTCGAGAGTTGTTGTACGTGTGATTTCGAGTTCATGGGCGATTCCAGATTATTATTTCGACGACCGAGGAATATAATATGAATATTTGAAATTTTGGAATATCGTCGAGTTTATCCGTTCGTATTCGAGTTTATCCGAATCGTGATTGTGATCCGTTTTTGACCGTCGATCGACCCGAACCAAAATTGGAATGGTTATCGAGTTAGTTTGCGAGTTTCATGATTAGTCGCGATTTTGACGTAATTGATTAATATGGCGGCTTCGTTCACGACTAAAATATCAGGCAAGAATTTTGTGACGACCCGGACCAGAATTAGCAGTATGATCAGCTTGATCGATGTGTTACTGCGTAGTCGCAGTTGTCCGACAGTTATTGGAATCGTCAGAGTTCTTAACGACTTAATTATTGGCCGAGAATTTGAGCTGAGTCTCTTCTCGAGAGTCGTTGTACGTGTAATTATGAGTTTATAGGCAGTTCCGGATTGTTATTTGGACGACCGAGGAATTAGTTATGAATATTTGAAGTTTCGACGGAAACAGATTTAAATGGCAGGTTTGCTCACGACTAAATTACCGGTCGGGAATTTGGTTTCGGCTTCTTCACGGAAGTTGTTCAGAATTTAATTTCGAGTTTGTGAGAACTTCCGGAGCATTTTCTGAGTTACGAAGATTAAGTTGTGATTATTTCCGATTGTTGGTTATTTAGTCGATTAAATATGTGTTTGGTTGAAGGGTTGACTTTTTATAGGTTTGGCCGATGTGTTTGACTTTTGATGATAATTGAAAATCATGTCGAGACGAGTTTGTGGCCACGAGAATTATCGGGATCGGAAGCACGATGAGAAAGTTACGTGGGTTTGATGTTCGTCGAAATGGATAAATATGGGAGTTTCCTTTTTGGGAAAACTATAAATAGTAACTTACCTGTTTTGGAAAGTCAATGAGAGGCATTTATGGGTTGACTGATGTTTGACCCGGTCAACGCGGGCTTGATGGTGGCGTGCGACGGTGAATTGGTTGCCGGCGGTGGAACTCCGTCCGACCACCATAGACCACGGCGTTGGTCTCTTTCGACGCGCCCCGGCCACCTCGACCTACCTCCGGCCTTCCTTCACAGCCTAGCTCACCGGAGAGAGAGAAATTCCGGCCACAAGTTTGGAGATTTTTGAGGTAATCGGGTTCTTCGATTTCAGCCGAGTTGAACTTCAAGATGTACTGGGTTTTGTAGCCCTCTTCACTGTGATTCTAACCATATAAACATGGTGTTCTAATTCGATTTGTAGATGGAGAATTTTGGGTTTGAATTTTGTGTTCTAATTCGGTTTTGCTTGAAATTGACATGGTTAGAGTGAGAATTGGCCTTCGGTGCAGTTATGAAAGTTGCTCAGTGGGTGATTTTGAGTGGAATAGGGGTTGCTCCGCCGTGAATTCTTCCGGTCAACGGTCAACGGGTTGACTTTTTTGGACTTTCGACAAGTTGCATGTCATTTGACTCGAAATCGCGCTCCGATCGCAATGGGGAGGTTCGTTTTTCGAGTTGAGCGTCCGAACGTAAAGCGAGGTATTGAGGTGTACATATACGGATTTTCGACGATTCGTCGACATTGAATTTCGTGTTTCCGAGAACGGTGGTTTCTCGTGATTTGTCTTTTATTGTCGGATTATGACTTTGAATAATGGACTTTGTGAATATTCAGGGGTTCGTGATCGTTGTTTTGGCGAGGGACTCTCCGCCGGATGACGGGTTAACGCGATACGCGTTACGCCAGTATGTGAGTGGGCATTTCTTTTCACGGAAAATCCTGCGAGTCTTTTATTTGATTTATGAACTTGAGCATGCGTATGAGATTTCGGATTACATGAGCATGTGTTTTTATGATTATATGATTATACTTATACGAATATACGTATACGATTATACATACATTTATATGTTGTTTCATGCATTTGCATCGAGCTGTTTATGATTTGGTTTACACAGAGTACAGTCGTGGTTACGTTGTTGTATCGATACACTTTGCCTCTCGGTTGATCCTCGATGGTAGGCCGCCTGGAGGGGCTTTTCCCCAACCAGACCGGTGAGGGGCGTATCCCCGGATCCGAGGCCATTTCTGGCTAGAATCACGTGTGGGTCTGGGATCCCGTGATTCTGACTGTACTAGCACGGTGTGTGTCCATGAGTGACCCCGTGGGATTTTTACTTGCATGCTCAGTACACTGGAGGAGTATGATTTTACCTCGTGTACTATGATGTTTTTATTTTCTTAGACTCGCATATGTTATTTTAAACATATATATTAACTAGTGAAAGACATTTATTTTCGTCCACTCACTCTAACGTGTTTTATGTCTTTCCCCTGGGTTTTTCGGTTTCCGTGCCCAGTTTGCAGTTCAGGCTCTGGTGTCGCACGTCGTGGTCGGAGGCATAGTGCTCGAGCTACCTTGTTTCTTCCAGTAGGTTTATTGTTCTACCTACTGTGGTATACATATATGTTTATACGATAGAGGTCGCTCTGAGAAATCTGTCGTTATGTTATACGATTTTACACCGGATTTCAGTAAAGTATATATATATTTATTTATTGATTTACTTTACTGTTGATATATTGAAAAATCCGGATGGGATTGGTGCCCACGGTTTGCTTTTTGTGGCATAGGATGAAGTGTATTTTCTGCGTGCAGGTAATGGCAATTCCACGCTAGTAACGAAACTCTGCCAAAATTTCGAAAAGTGTTTGTTGGTTTGTGTTTTCGGAGAGGTTCGATTCCGGTTTAGGGAGCTAAATCAGGGTTGGGTCCTTTCAAATTTGATTTGAGATTTTTCACAAAAGTTGTAGAGAATTTAATTTCGAGCTCGTGGGAATATTTTCGGCCGTTGGATATTGTTGTATTTATCCGTTTGGGATTCGATATGCGTACGGTATAAATACGAGCGAATACATGACAAAAGGGGAAACTTTCCATAAAGGAAAACTGGGCCTTGACCCGCATTGACCACTGGCCAAGGGGGCGACCCGTTTTGCTTTGTTTGGGCCGATCGGTTTGCACTGCCGTGGACGCCGATTTCGGCCACGGTTGGTCGGGGTCCCTTGATGAAACTTGTTGGGCTCGTGGCCCTCTTCGATTTGAGAGGTGGATCGACCCGTGAGGTGGCCGGGGGAGGGAGAAACTGCGCGGTGAATTTCGGCAAATTCCGGCGAGTTTTCACGACTTCAGGTGACGGCGTGGAGGCCGAGTTGGTGGCTCCCCTTTAGGGGGTTTTGTTAGCCTTGAGGAGAGGAAGCTATTGGAAGTGGTCTCAAGGGTTGCCGTGGCCGAAGGAAGGAGATCGGAGGGATTGAAATTTCGGTAAGCGTTTGTGACTTTGAGGTGAGTTTTGGACCTCATCCGATCCAAATTGAGCTTAACTTTGAACTGGAAAGTTGTTGGAAATGTCGAGATCTTCAAATCCATGTGTAGGTTGCATTTTTCTGGGCCGCTATGATTTTCCGGCAGCCGGCGGCGCTGCCGTGCGCGGTGACTTTTCGACCGACTTGTTTTACGACGAGTTGTATGTCGTTACGCTCGGAATCGTGCATCGATCGCAGTGGTGAGCTTTTTTTTCGAATTGAGCATCAGAAATTATAGCGAGATTTATGGTGTGATTATCGGATTTTGACGATTTCGTCTGAAATGACCCAATCCCGATTCAGTTACCTAAACCGGAATCAAACCCTTCGAAATTACGAACCAACAAAAAATTTTCGAAATTTGGGCAGAGTTTCGTTACTAGTGTTGAATTACCATAACCTGCACCCAGAAATTAACACTTCGTCCTATGCCACAAAAAGCAAACCGTGGGCACCAATCCCATCCGGATTTCTCAACATCAATATATGAATCATAAACAGTAAATAGTACTGTATCATATATAATATATCCGTGAAAATCCGCATAACAAGTATCAGAATGTATCAGAGCGACCTCTAAAGTAAAACATGTACAATGTATACATCAGTAGGCGAAACAAGAACCTACTGGAAAACACAGATAGCTCTGATCACTAGCCTCCAAACCGCGACGTGAAACAGTGGAATCCGAACTGCAAACTGGGCACGGAAACCGAAAAGCCCAGGGGAAAGGCAAATAAAAACGTTAGAGTGAGTGGACGAAAATAGATATATATGCCTTTCACCAGTTATATATAAACAATGCGAGTTCGGAACACAACACATATATAGGGAGGTTGTCGGGCGAATCTCTCAAGCCCGACGTCGGGTGAATCGCTCAAACCCGACTGTGATAGGCCAGGGGAATCTCTCGACCCCGGCGGCACTCAGGGGAATCTCTCAACCCTGCTTCAGAGGAATCTCTCAACTCTGGGCCAGAGGAATCTCTCAACTCTGGTAGCATCGATGCAATAAATGCCAATCACAATAACACATGATAATACCTCCGAAAAATAACATATAACTCAATAATCGTATAATTTAAATACGGAAATCATAAAATCCACAAACTCGCAAATCAACAGTGGAAATAGAAACTTGTCCACTCACAGATCAGCTAGCGCGAACTCGCGCTAAACTCGTGGTCCGGCGGAAGTTCCCTCGCCTGAAGCACGATCACGATCCAGATCTCGATCCCGATCCAGATCTCGATCTCGATCTCCTGAATACCCACAAAAACATAACTGATCAATTACATAGTCCACAACACTGTACTGATGCACGGAAACCAACTGTTCCCGGAAATACGAAATGCAGTGCAAAATGAATTACGGAAATCCCGAAATCCCCACTCGAAACCTCGACTGAAAATCGGCTAATAGAATCAACCCGAAAACTTCTGGACGACGATCATGGCGCGATTACGAGAAAAATGACATTAAAATCGTCGAAATCTGAAAAGTTGACTTTTTCCTCGCCGTTGACCGCCGCCGCCGGCGGCGGCGCGCCGTCAACGGTGGAATCACACGGCAGGAAGTTCCAGATTCCACCGCCTTGATCTCACGAACCAATTCCCCTTCTATCACTAAGCCCAAATCAAACCATAACCACCTCAAAATCAAGCAAAACTGAGCAAAATTCTCACCAGAAAAACTCAATCGGGTTCGGTCCCAAACTCCATCTCGTTCAAATCTAACCACCTAAGGAGCATCACTGAGGGATGGGGAATGAAACCCCCAACAACCCAACCCCAGGAACTCGCCGGAATCCTTCCTCCCATTACCGGCGACTAACACCGATTCGGCCCTAATCGGGTTCCAAGAAACCCACACAATTCCTCACAAATTTCAACACCAAACGACTCGAAATTACTCAAGGGTTCTAACCATACCTTTCTCGAAGTCCAAGGTGGCCGGAATTAGGTCGCCGGACGGTGACTTCCCAAAATGGAAACTTTCCTTTTCGGTCCGATGGTTCACTTTCCAATTTTGGAAAGTCAACGAAATTCCAAGTCGGTCAACGCCCAAAATGAAGTTTTTCGACTAATTCTCGACTAATTTGCTATTTGTACTTGAGCCTCGGGTCAATCGACGGTCCGAAATGAAAATACGAAATGATTCAGATAAACACGAAACAATCGGATAAACTCGTCGGAACCCGAAACTTCAAATAATCATAAAATATTCCTCGGCTAACGGAAAAATCTTCCGAAACCACCCACGAGCTCGAAATCACGTACTCTACCAATTCCGTGAAGACACTCATCCCAAATTCTCGACTGAAAACAAAGTCGCGAGTCGAATCGGCAAACCACATAATATCGCAAAACTGCGACTAAACTCAAATCTCGAGAATCGTGCCAAACACACCTCTGATTCTGGTTCGGGTCGTCACAAATCTACCCCCATTAAAGAAATTTCGACCTCGAAATTTACGTACCTGTCAGGTGAACAGATGAGGGTACTGCTCCCGCATACGTTGCTCGGTCTCCCAGGTGGCCTCCTCCACTGAATGGTTCTGCCACAAGACCTTCACCAGCGGAATCACACGGTGCCTCAACTCCTGCTCACGACGATCGAGAATCTGCACTGGCTCCTCAACATACGATAAATCCTCTCGGATCGGCAACTGCTGTGGGATTATAACATGTGAAGGATCTGAGATGTACTTCCGCAACATCGAAACATAGAAGACATCATGAACACGAGCCATCTCAGCCGGTAACTCAAGTCTGTAAGCAACAGCTCCAACCCTCTCCGTAATCTCATACGGACTAATGTACCGCGGTCGAAGCTTGCCACGCTTCCCGAAACGCACAACTCCCCTCCACGGAGATAGTTTCAGGAAGACCCAATCACCAACTTCGAACTCTAAACTCTTCCTCCTTACATCCGCATAACTCTTCTGCCGATCCTGGGCGACCTTCAGTCGATCTCGGATAACCTGTATGTCCTCCATCGTGGTTTTCACCAAATCTGGACTAATAAGCCAACGCTCGCCTACCTCACTCCAACACAATGGAGTGCGACACTGCTTCCCGTACAGAGCCTCGTACGGTGCCATCTCAATACTGGCCTGATAGCTGTTGTTGTAGGCGAACTCAATCAAGTGCAACTGCTGATCCCAGTTTCCGCGAAACTGCAACACACACGATCTCAGCATATCCTCAAGTGTCTGAATGGTGCGCTCGGACTGCCCGTCAGTCTGAGGATGAAAAGCTGTACTAAATCGCAACCTCGTGCCCAATGCTCGCTGTAAAGCCTGCCAAAACTCAGAAGTGAACTGACTATCACGGTCAGAAATAATGGACACAGGCACCCCATGCAAGCGAACAATCTCGGATAAGTACAACTTAGCCAGTCTGCCCACGGAAATCTTCCCTGGAAGTGCAAGAAAGTGTGCGGATTTCGTCAATCGGTCAACAATAACCCAGATGCCTGTGTTGCCCGCCGAACTACGTGGCAACTGATAGACGAAATCCATCGTGACATGCTCCCACTTCCAAACTGGAATCTCAAGTGGCTGTAGTTTCCCTGCAGGTTTCTGCCTCTCTGCCTTCACCTGCTGACAAATCAAACACCGACCTACGTACGCGGTAATCTCCCGCTTCATGTTGCACCACCAATAGTACGCTCGAAGTGTACGAAACATCTTCGTACCCCCGGGATGCATCGCATACGCTGAACTATGGGCCTCATCCAGAATCTCCTTTTTCAAGTCCTCGTCTCGGGGCACACATAGCCTGCCTCTGAACAACAACGTACTGTCGTCGCTCAATCGGAACTCTGTAGGCACACCATTCCGAATCATGGTCTTCTTGCCCAGCAAGTAAGGATCTGAATCCTGTGCCTCCCGTACCTGATCAACCAACACTGGTCGAACCTGGAAACTGGCTAACAAAGCTCCATCATCATCATACCCAAACACAGCAGCTGTAGCTCGAAGCTCAGCTAACATCGATACTCTGGCCACACACATGTGAAACAACGAAGCTCTAGATTTTCGACTAAGCGCATTTGCCACAACATTGGCCTTCCCCGGATGGTACTCGAACGTGCAATCATAATCATTGATTAACTCCATCCATCGGCGCTGCCTCATGTTCAGATCCGGCTGTGTCTGCAAGTAGGTGACACTCTTGTGGTCAGTGAAAATCTTACATTGAGCACCATACAGGTAATGTCTCCAACTCTTCAACGCTAACACAATAGCGGCTAACTCCAAATCATGCGTCGGATAGTTGATCTCGTGCGGTTTCAGCTGTCTGGAACCGTAAGCCACAACTCTACCATGCTGCATCAACACACAGCCAAGGCCCAACTTCGACGCATCACTGTATACAACAAACTCACCACTGTCGTCTGGCAATGTCAGAACCGGTGCGGTAGTCAATCTCTCCTTCAGGAGTAAGTAACTCTCCTCGCACGCATCAGACCATTCAAACTTAACGCCCTTCTTCATCAACCTGGTCAGTGGTGTAGCTATCCGGGAGAAATCCTGTACAAACCGTCGATAATAGCCTACTAAACCCAAGAAACTCCAGATCTCCGGCACAGTAGTGGGTCTACTCCAATTCAGCACGGCCTCGATTTTGTCAGGATCAACACTAACTCCCTCGGTCGAAATCACGTGGCCCAGAAACTTCACATTATCCAACCAGAACTCACACTTGCTAAACTTCGCGAATAGCTGATGGTCCCGCAAATTCCGCAACACCGCTCGCAAGTGCTTCTTGTGCTGGCCCACACTCCTCGAATATATCAGGATATCATCAATGAATACAATCACGAACTTGTCCAAGAACCGTCGAAACACCCGATTCATCAAGTCCATGAAAGCTGCGGGGGCGTTGGTCAACCCAAACGGCATAACCAAAAACTCATAGTGCCCATACCGCGTCCTGAAAGCTGTCCTGGCCACATCTGAATCTCGGATCCTCAAATGGTGATATCCGGATCGAAGATCAATCTTCGAAAAGACTGCTGCTCCCTTCAGCTGATCGAACAAGTCATCAATCCGTGGCAATGGATACTTGTTCCTCACCGTAACCTGATTTAGTTTCCGATAGTCGATACACAAACGTATGGACACATCCTTCTTCCGCACGAACAACACTGGGGCACCCCACGGAGAAACACTCGGTCGAAATAAATCCCTTCTCTAACAACTCCTGGAGCTGAATCTGCAATTCCCTCAACTCCGCAGGCGCCATCCGGTACGGTGTCTGGGAAATCGGTCCAGTACCCGGCAATAACTCAATAGTAAAGTCAATCTCCCGCACAGGGGGTATACCAGGTAACTCCGCTGGAAACACATCCGGAAACTCAGATTCAACCTCAATACTACCAAGGTCCGGCACCGCAGCTGTAGTGTCCACAACATGGGCTAAGTACGCAACACAACCCTTCTTCATCAACCGATCCGCCTTCATTGCGGAAATCAAACACGGTAGGGAAGTGTTCTTCTCGCCACGAAATAGTATCTCAGGTAACCCGGGTCGTCGAAACGCGACCTCCTTCCTGTGGCAATCAAACATGGCCCAGTGCGACTCCAAAAAGTCCATACCCAATATCAAATCAAAATCCACAATATCAAGCAACAACAGATCAGCGGCTAAACCATGGCCATCAACAAACACCTCACAATCTCGGTAAACCCAACCGATGCCCACAACCTCACCTGGCCACAGCGGAAACAAGTGACAGGATCTCTCTGACATGGACCCACATGATGTTGACTGCAGAGACTACACAACGGGTACTCCCTCGGTACAGCAAAAGTGCCACCAGTACGCCGAGGATAACTAGAACCGCTGGAACCTGCACTCGCCTGCGGTCGCCGCGGTCGCCGCGGTCGGTCTCTCCTCCATCTCGATCTCTGCCTCGGTACATCAACTGGTGAACGATAAGATCCACCGCCTGAGGATGAAGCTGAACCAGAAGTATCAGAACTCTGCCTCTCGAAGGCCCCTGACTCGGTCCACCCTCCTCAAATCGTCTCGGCTGGTACCTCTGCTGTCTCTCCCGCTCTATATCCTCGCCTCGGAGTGCAGCACTAACAAACTCATCAAAGTTGTTCCGAGGCATCGTAGTCAGTGTCACCTTGATGCTCAGATTCAACCCCAGCTCAAACCTGCGACACTTGGCTTCCTCTGTAGCCACCATATCCCGCGCAAAACGAGACAAACGGGTAAACCGATCCCGGTACTCAAGTACAGACAAACTGCCCTACCTCAAGTTCGTGAACTCCTCGTACTTGCGCTGTTAGGTAGCCTGATTGAAGTACCTCCGCATAAACAACTCACGGAACACTGTCCACGGAGTATCAACCGGAACCCTGTCGGTGCTAACCCACCAAAAGTATGCATCACCCTCAAGTAAACCAACTGCGGCTACTGACATCTACTCAGGAGTAAACTGCAGACGCTCACAAACTCGCTCAATCTGAACCAACCATGCCTCACATATCTCTGGCTCAACTGAACCCGAAAACACAGTAGCACCCGCAGTGCGAGCCTTAACCACAGGGTCAAAACGCTCTTCCAAACGCAGCACTCGCATCAGCAAGTCGCGCGTTCGGCGATCCTCATCAGGATCATCATCCCGATCAACACGGGGACCACGTCGAGGAGGCATCCTACTGATACAAGACAAGCATTAGGTACAAGCAGAAAGAACGTAATCATGAAACCGCAGATATTTGAGGACATACAACACCCGAAGTACTGATGAGTACCGCTAGCCAGTCGGGTCATCACTCCAGTCATGCTGTATCAACTCAAATACCCTAAGCGTCACAACTACAAGAGTCTACAGAATCTGACAACCTAATGCTCTGATACCAAGCTGAAAGGACCCAATCCCGATTCAGTTACCTAAACCGGAATCAAACCCTTCGAAATTACGAACCAACAAAAAATTTTCGAAATTTGGGCAGAGTTTCGTTACTAGTGTTGAATTACCATAACCTGCACCCATAAATTAACACTTCGTCCTATGCCACAAAAAGCAAACCGTGGGCACCAATCCCATCCGGATTTCTCAACATCAATATATGAATCATAAACAGTAAATAGTACAGTATCATATATAATATATCCGTGAAAATCCGCATAACAAGTATCAGAATGTATCAGAGCGACCTCTAAAGTAAAACATGTACAATGTATACATCAGTAGGCGAAACAAGAACCTACTGGAAAACACATATAGCTCTGATCACTAGCCTCCAAACCGCGACGTGAAACAGTGGAATCCGAACTGCAAACTGGGCACGGAAACCGAAAAGCCCAGGGGAAAGCCAAATAAAAATGTTAGAGTGAGTGGACAAAAATAGATATATATGCCTTTCACCTGTTATATATAAACAATCAATATAAACAATGCGAGTTCGGAACACAACACATATATATAGGGAGGTTGTCGGGCAAATCTCTCAAGCCCGACGTCGGGTGAATCGCTCAAACCCGACTGTGATAGGCCAGGGGAATCTCTCGACCCCGGCGGCACTCAGGGGAATCTCTCAACCCTGCTTCAGAGGAATCTCTCAACTCTGGGCCAGAGGAATCTCTCAACTCTGGTAGCATCGATGCAATAAATGCCAATCACAATAACACATGATAATACCTCCGAAAAATAACATATAACTCAATCATCGTATAATTTAAATACGAAAATCATAAAATCCACGAACTCGCAAATCAATAGTGGAAATAGAAACTTGTCCACTCACAGATCAGCTAGCGCTAACTCGCGCTAAACTCGTGGTCCGGCGGAAGTTCCCTCGCCTAAAGCACGATCACGATCCAGATCTCGATCCCGATCTCCAGAATACCCACAAAACATAACTGATCAATTACATAGACCACAACACTGTACTGATGCACGGAAACCAACCGTTCCCGGAAATACGAAATGCAGTGCAAAATGAATTACGAAAATCCCGAAATCCCCACTCGAAACCTCGACTGAAAATCGGCTTATAAAATCAACCCGAAAACCTCTGGACGACGATCAGGGCGCGATTACGAGAAAAATGACATTAAAATCGTCGAAATCTGAAAAGTTGACTTTTTCCTCGTCGTTGACCGCCACCGCCGGCGGCGGCGTGCCGTCAACGGTGGAATCACACGGCGGGAAGTTCCAGATTCCACCACCTCGATCTCACGAACCAATTCCCCTTCTATCACTAAGCCCAAATCAAACCATAACCACCTCAAAATCAAGCAAAACCGAGCAAAATTCTCACTGGAAAAACTCAATCGGGTTCGGTCCCAAACTCCATCTTGTTCAAATCTAACCACCTAGGGAGCATCACTGAGGGATGGGGAACGAAACCGCCAACAACCCAACCCCAGGAACTCGCCGGAATCCTTCCTCCCATTACCGGCGACCAACATCGATTCGGCCCTAATCGGGTTCCAAGAAACCCACACAATTCCTCACAAATTTCAACACCAAACGACTCAAAATTACTCAAGGGTTCTAACCATACCTTCCTCGAAGTCCAAGGTGGCCGGAATTATGTCGCCGGACGGTGACTTCCCAAAATGGCAACTTTCCTTTTCGGTCCGATGGTTCACTTTCCAATTTTGGAAAGTCAACGAAATTCCAAGTCGGTCAACGCCCAAAATGAAGTTTTTCGACTAATTCTCGACTAATTTGTTATTTATACTCGAGCCTCGGGTCAATCGACGGTCCGAAATGAAAATACGAAATGATTCAGATAAACACGAAACAATCGGATAAACTCGTCGGAACCCGAAACTTCAAATAATCATAAAATATTCCTCGGCTAATGGAAAAATCTTCCGAAACCACCGACGAGCTCGAAATCACGTACTCTACCAATTCCGTGAAGACACTCATCCCAAATTCTCGACCGAAAACAAAGTCGCGAGTCGAATCGGCAAACCACATAATATCGCAAAACTGCGACTAAACTCAAATCTCGAGAATCGTGTCAAACACACCTCTGATTCTGGTTCGGGTCGTCACATCGTCGATATTCAATTATATGTTTCCGGAAACGGTTGTTTCTCATGATGTGATTCGAAGTTTTGAGTTATAATTTTGAGCAGTGGATTTTATGATTATCCAGGGGATCGTGATCATTCGTTTGGCGAGGAATTTTCCGCCGCATCACTGGTTTAACGCGTATTGCGTTATGCTCATCTGTGAGTGGACTTTTCTATTTTCACTGTCGTTGCGAGTTCGTGATTTTTCGTGATTTTTTGTATTAATTTATATACGATATTGAGATTATTTATTACTTCTGGAGGCATTATTTTATATTTTATGGTGATGGAATTACTTGCATCGATGTTTCGGCTGCTCGGATGATCACCAGTAGTCTGACCAGAGTTGAGAGATTCCTCTGCGTAGGGTTGAGAGATTCCCCTGTTATGCCGCTGGGGTTGAGAGATTCGCCTGACCGTCGGGCTTGAGAGATTCGCCTGGCACCTCCATATATATTTTCCGAACTCGCTATACTTTACATTGTTTATTGTATATGAAATTGGTGAAAGGCATATGTTTATTTTTGTCCACTCACTCTAACGTTTTTATTTGCCTTTCCCCTGGGCTTTTCGGTTTCCATACCCAGTTTGCAGTTCAGATTCTGGTGTCGCACGTCGCGGTCGGAGGCATAGTATTCGAGCGATATTTCTTTTATGGTAGGTTCTTAGTTTGGCCCACATTTGTATGTATATACTAGAAGTCTCTCTGAGCATTCTAATGTTATACTTTTATACGATTTTTCCTCGAATTTTTGTAATGTATAGTTTATTTATTACTTTACATTATTGTTATGATATTGAGAAATCTGGGTGGGATTGGTGCCCACGGTTTGATTTTTGTGGCATAGGATGAAGTGTATTTTCTGGGTGCAGGTTAATGGCAATTCTGCGTTAGTAGCGTTACTCTGCCGAAAATTTTGTGGTTTTTGTTGGTTCGTGTTTTCAGAAGGGGTTTGATTCCGGTTTAGGAAACTAAATCGGGGTTGGGTCCTTTCAGCTTGGTATCAGAGCATTAGGTTTAAGGTTCTGTAGACTTCTGTAGTCGTGTTTACTAAGGATATTTGAGAATGTACAACATGTCTAGAGCGGATGATCATCAATGCTCCAGGTGTTGTATGCTTTCAAATGTTTAAAGTTCCATGATTACGTTCTACTTGTTGCGAACAATGTCTTATTCATTAGGATGCCTCCTTGACGTGCTTTCCGTGTCGGCATGGTTGTGGATCCTATTGAGGATCAATCGACGCGCGACTTGACTGTTAGTTGTGGGTTTGGTTGAGCATTTTGGCTTCAGAGATATGTGTGGCATGGTTATCCGGTTGTGCGTGTATAGGCGCCTACATGTTGCTTTTGAGCAGAGAATTGGGGCAGTTGATGATGTGCCTGAGTCAGATTATTGTATTTGGTGGGTTGGTATTGTGTGAGTTCCTGTTGCGACTCCATGACCTACAACCAGGGTATTGTTTTTACGGTAATGGTTCAATCAGGCTACCTAACAACGGAATATGGAGTGTTTACCTACCTGAGGCAGGGATGTTTCGTTCACATGTTTGTCCCAGTTTGCACGTGTTATGTGGTTTCAGAGGAAGCAATGCACGAGGTTCGAGATGAGTTTAAGCCTGAGTATAAAAGGAATTTTGACTGTTGTGCCTCGAGATAACCGTGAGGAGTTGTTGTGCTGCACTCAGAGGTAGGGATATTGAGAAGGAAAGGTTTACGCGGATTTCGACATGTTGGTTTGAGGAAGGTGAACTTAGTCGAGATATTTGATGAGGTTCAGTTCAGGCACCTCAGAATCAATATCTTCATCAGGCTGTGGTCTTTTCGATGATGTTGAGGGTCATCTGAATAAGCAGAAGATCCGTTTGGTGGTGATGGAGATCACAGAGTAGTGGACTTGTTCCTGTGGCATGAGTTTGGGTGATCGTTGGTGATCCTTCCACACAGCAGGCGTCGCTGTGATTTGTGTCCAAAGAGCACTTTCAGTTGCTATTTTAGTGGCCAGGAGGTTCACGTTACGAGGGGATGTCCTCAGTCAGCTGTTTTTATGATCCTATAGCTCAGATTCAGGAGGAGGTCATGAAAGGACCCAACCCCGACTTAGTTTCCTAAACCGGAATCAAACCCCTTCTGAAAATGTGAACCAACAAAAACCATTAAAATTTCGGCAGAGTAACACTACTAACGCGGAATTGCCATTACCTGCACCCGGAAAATAACACTTCATCCTACGCCACAAAAGCCAAACAGTGGGCACCAATCCCATCCGGATTTCTCAATATCGTATCAATAACAATAAACAGTAAACATAACTGTAATATATAGGAAATCCGTATAAAACATGTCTCAGTAATGTATCAGAGCGACCTCTCGTGTATATATATACAAAATATACAGCAGTAGGCGAAATAAGGAACCTACTGGAAAAGACAGGTAGCTCGAACACCTAGCCTCCGACCGCGACGTGAGACACCAGAATCCGAACTGCAAACTGGGCACGAAAATCGAAAAGTCCAGGGGAAAGGCAATAAAACGTTAGAGTGAGTAGACGAAAATAAACATATGCCTTTCACCAGTTTCATATACATAATCAATGTAAAACAATGCGAGTTCGGAAAGTATATATGGAGGTGCTAGCCGAATCTCTCAAGCCCGACAGTTAGGCGAATCGCTCAAGCCCGACGATGATAGACTAGGGGAATCTCTCAACCCCAGCGGCATAACAGGGGAATCTCTCAACCCTGCCCAGAGGAATCTCTCAACTCTGGTCTAGAGGAATCTCTCAACTCTAGCCGAAGAATCGATGCAGGTATGCCATCACCATAAATATAAAATAATGCCTCCGAAAATAATAAATAACTCAACATCGTATAAAATAAATACGAAAAATCACGAACTCGCAACAACTGTGAAAATATAGAAATGTCCAATCACAGATGAGCAGAGCGCGCACTCGCGCTAATCACGTGGTCCGGCGGAAGATCCCTCGCCCGAAGCACGATCTCGATCCCCTGAATAATCATAAAATATATCTGATCAAAATCACAATTCACAACACTGTACCACACCTCCGAAATCAACCGTTCCCGGAAATATATAACTCAGTGCAAAATAATCGACAAAATTCCCAAAATCTCCACTCAAAACCCTCGACTGAATACGAGTAAAACGACATTAAAATCATCAAATTCACCGGCGCGCCGTCAACCGGAAAGATTTCCCGGCGACCAAGCTCATCGAAGCGTCATCTTGACGAGTGAAACACATCTTTCTTCTATGGCTAAGTCCAATTCTGGCCACACATGCCGGAAAATAGCTCGAAAGCCACAGATTCCCTCCACCGTCGGCGATCTACGATCTCCTCCGTTCTCCGTCCACAGCGCACGGCGGCCTTCGAGACCACTCCAAAAGGCACCGTCGTGGCCCCATGGTCCAAACCCCTCTAATCTAGCCACCCCCGTGGCCGGAGCGCCACCGTCCACGAAACCCAAAAACGGCCGGAATTCCTTGAATTTCAACTCAACATTTCTCCCTCAATGCTCAACCAAATCAAGAAATTCCAATTTCTAAACTGTTTAGAAACACGAGGAGAACATTTTACCTTCCAAAGTCGTGGCCTGAAACGGCCGGAATCAGCCGATGCACCGGAGGGAGCCAAACGGTCCAATTTTCTCCACGATCAACGGTGGTCAACAGTCAGCAGCTCGGTCAACGCCGGTCAAACTTCCCAAACAGTGTTTTCGACAATTTTTCAATATTTATACTCGCGTCTCGGGACGATCGATGGACCAAAACAGATAATCATTACGATTCGGATAAACTCGTCGATATTCCAAAACTTCAAATAATAATATTATATTGCTTGGTCGTCGAAATAATCATCCGGAACCGCCCACGAACTCAAAATCACATATACTACAACTCACGAGAAGAGACTCAACTCAAATTCTCGGCCGATAATTAAGTCGTAATCAAAACCGGCAAACCACACAATTACCGAAAAACTGCAATTACGCACTTATTCGTGGATTACGCTGATTACTCTACCATCACAAATCTACCCCCCTTAAAAAAATTTCGACCTCGAAATTTAAGTACCTGTCAGTTGAACAGATGAGGATACTGCTCCTGCATTCGCTGCTCAGTCTCCCAGGTGGCCTCCTCAATCGAGTGATTCTGCCACAAGACCTTCACTAGCGGTATCACACGGTGCCTCAACTCCTACTCACGCTAATCGAGAATCTGTACCGGCTCCTCAACATACGTCAAATCCTCTCGGATCGGTAGCTGATGTGGTGTTAACACATGCGAAGGATCTGAGATGTACTTCCGCAACATTGAAACATGGAAAACATCATGAACACGAGCCATCTTCAATCTATCCCGGATAATCTTGACGTCCTCCATAGTGCTCTTTACCAGATCAGGACCAATAAGCCATCGCTCGCCCACCTCACTCCAACATAACGGAGTGCGGTACTGCTTCCCGTACAGGGCCTCGTACGGTGCCATCTCAATGCTGGCCTGATAGCTATTATTGTAGGCGAACTCTATCAAATGCAGTTGCTGGTCCCAATTTCCTCAAAACTGTAAAACGCAAGACCGCAATATATCCTCAAGAGTCCGTATAGTCCGCTCAGACTGCCCATCAGTCTGAGGATGAAAATCTATACTGAAACGCAATCTCGTGCCCATGGCTCGCTGCAATGTCTGCTAAAACTCAGAAGTAAACTGACTGTCTCGGTCAGAAACAATAGACATAGGCACACCGTGTAGTCGAACGATCTCTGACAAATACAGCTTGGCCAATCTGCCCACTGATATCTTCCCCGGAAGTGCGAGAAAATGAGCGGATTTCGTCAGTCGATCCACAATAACCCAAATACCGGTGTTGCCAGCCGAAGTACGCGGCAACTGATAAATGAAATCCATGGTAATATGCCCACTTCCAAACCGGAATCTCCAGTGGCTGTAACTTCCCCGCAGGTTTCTGCATCTCTGCTTTAACCTGTTGACAGATTAAACATCAGCTCACATATGCGGCAATCTCCCGCTTCATGTTGCGCCACCAGTAATACGCTCGAAGTGTACGAAACATCTTCGTACCACCGGGATGCACCGAATACGCCGAACAATGGGCATCATCCAGAATCTCCTTCTTCAGGCTCTCATCTCTGGTTACGCACAACCTGCCTCTGAAAAACAACGTACCGTCATCACTCAACGGAAATTTTGTTGGCACACCATTTCGTATCATGGTCTTCTTGCCCAACATATAGGAATCTGAATCCTGAGCTTCCCGAACTTGATCAACCAACACGGGTCGAACCTGGAAACTCGGCTAACATAGATACTCTAGCCACACATACATGGAACAACAAAGCTCTGAATTTCAAACTGAGTGCATCACCAACAACATTGGCCTTCCCTGGATGGTACTCGAAAGTGCAATCGTAGTCGTTGATCAACTCCATCCACCTGTGCTGCCTCATGTTCAAGTCTGGCTGAGTACATAAGTAAGTGAAGAGAATTTAATTCCGAGCTCATGTGAATTTTTAGGGAATTTTTCAGATAAGCAAGCAATTATTTAACAAGTTTTGAAGTCGGTTGGTGAAAGTATTTAAAAAAGTGTTAATTTAATTGTAGATTTAATCGTGATCGTCCGATCTTGATCAGATTTACTTTGAACCGTTGATTTGGGCATGTATGTGTACGGTATATATATATATATACGATATAAATACGGATTATTAATGGAAAGTATCCATTTTGGGATGTTGGGTTTGACCCGGGTTGACCACGGGTCAAACCGACCAGTTTTGGCCACCGAACTTCTAGCCGGCAGTGAGCTCAATTCCGACCACCTTTGGCCTTGATTCGTTGATGGGAAATATTGGGCTTGGTCCAATCTTTCTTTTGGTGGGTACATCACTGGAGGTTGTTGCTGTAGGACGATGGAGGAACGCGTTGAACTATGGCCGAAAACAGTGGAAATTCGCTGGTGACGGAGGTGCCAGAGACGGGAGGGATGAAGGTTGGGGTATGGGGGTTTTATATCCCATGGAATGGTGAGTTTAACCCAAGTGGTCTTAGGTCTTGCCGTGGCAGGAGGTGGCGGATCGGAGAAAATGGATTCCAGCAAGGGTTTTCAATTTCACGGTGAGTTTTGGACATTTTCCAGTTAGAATTGGGCTTAGCATTGAACTACAAAGTTGTTGGCAATGTTGAGATCTTCAATTTGATGTAATAGTCGAAGGTTTCTGGGCTGGTGGAATTTCGACGACCAGCGGCGGTGGCAGCCCCATGCGTCGCAGTACGCGGCGGATCTCTGGCGAGGTAGAATTTTCGATGAAGTTTTATGTCGTTACACTCAATTTCGTCCACTCACTCTAACAGTTTTTATGATTTTATGTGTCTTTTTCCTGGGCTTTTCGGTTTTCTTTGCCCAAATTGCAGTGTGTATCATGAGGGTGCTGGATGTCGTCGAGGGCGTTGAGTCCACCAATCAATTCCTTCAGATGTAGGTCCTTGCTCACTGTTTGTATGTCTCTTGTGTTATTGAAGTCACCCTAGATACTAGTTCTGTAGTATCGTCTTAGTGAGACTCTTGTGATTAGGTTGTTATTCGTATAGTTGCCGAACTGAGTTTCTTTGTATGTGATTCCGTATTTAGTAGAATTATGTTTTCTAATTCTGAATAATGTATCAGTTTTGATTTCCATTTCATGTTGAGAAATCCGGTTTGACATTAGTGGTCCACGGTATTGTTTGTGGGTTCATATGCGGAGTGTCAGTTTTTCCTTGCAGGTTTTTGGGTGCCTCTTTTATAAGGGAAGTTATGTCAAAATTTTCACAAAAAAAAAATTCGTAGGTTAGGGTCAGTCGTTAGTGCTTGATTCTAGATAACTTGTTAATCTAAGGCCGGTGCGAGTCCTCTCCGTTTGGTATCAGAGTATTATAGATTCTGTAGACTCTTCTGGTCAGGTCAGTACATGCATTTGAGAACGTACGACACTTTTGGAAGGATAGCCCGACCAACTGGCAGATGCTCATTATTCCAAGTGTTGTGCTTTGTCAGATGTCTAGAGTCTCCTATTTGATTTGGTTTGTGACTTCTTCCAGTGAGTTGTCGATTTTGGACTCGGTAGTCAGTCAGTCGGTACGCCTCGACACCTAGCTTATCTGAATGATACACAAATTCTGGTTTGATTATGCATGATTTGATTGCAAGCATGATGCCAGCATTGTGAGTGGATTTTAAGAATTATTTAGTAAAGTTACTTTTGTAAGAATAATTTCTTTTACATACTCCCATAACCCTGTGGCTAGTGAATTTTGGCTAGTGGGATTGGTCAAGTTTGATCGTTTGCGATCTCAATTGATTTCTGAGCAGAGTAATGTAGTAGTTGCTGGTCTGTTGTTGGACCATGCAATTTGCTAGTGGCAGAGTATTGAGAAAGATGAAGTTTCTGGTCAGTGGTTAGAGTATCGAGATTGTTTCACCTGTTTGGCCCAAGCTGGCACTAAATTTTAGCAGGACAGTGAAAGGGAAATGTTAAAGTTTTTAACAGAGTTTGCAGTCTGATGTTGCTCTGTAACTATCAAATGTAATACGCGTTATTTTTAAATAAGTTGTCAGTATTGCAGTTTGATATAAGGTTAGTCGCCAATCTGTGTGAGGAGAAACTCAATGATTTGATGGTAGTGTACTTCGTCAGAGTCCTCGATGTGAGGAAGTTTGAGCATTTCAGTTTCCATTATTTCTTCAGGAATGAAAGCTCACATTCCTACTCCCAGTGTATGTTGTCTATCTTATTTTCAGAGTTTGGAAGAGTTAACTCTGATGGTAAAGGTCAGAAGCCAATATTAGTGATATTTGCAGTTATTAAATTACTCCCTCTATACGCAGAGATTTCTCTTTTGTGCAGATGCCACATGTATTTTCACGGACAGTATCCTTTTGACATTTAAGTAAATTTTCGTTGTGCTCAGTTGGATCACTTTGGGGAGGGTGTATCCATATTGGGACCCCTTAGGTGGAGTTTTGGTGCAGAGTGTTTGTGGTGATTTAGGGAGCCACTTCAGAGGTTAGAGCCGTATAACCACTCAGGTAGTCAGTTTAGCAGGATCAGAGGTTATGAGTATTGGACAGACTAGTCGAGCCAATTGCATTATATAACTTTGGAAGGGGTGGTATATTTCTATCAATAATCGTTGTTGTGAAGCAACAGAATAGTGTGTAATGTTGTACTTCATATATTAGCGAACGATGCAAATACTTATATTTCCCCTCCTAATCTTGAAGAGAGTAAAGTAGTCAGGGAATATCTCGATGTCTGTCCTGAAGAATTATTAGGTATTCCTCCATTACAGGCAATTATTGTAATGTATGAACCTTTCCAGGTATATGTCTCATTGCATAGGTGTTGTACCAGATGATTTCATATGATTGTGTGATGTATGTCGGTAGCTGAATTGAGCTATTGTGAAGAGCAAGTATCCACCATTTGATGTGATGGTTGGTTAGATAATTCGAAAGGAGCTTCAGTATTGCTTAAACATGATTTTCGATCGTGTTTCGGTCGATGTAAATTTTGGGTGATGCAATTTGTTTTACTGAATGCATCTATTACTATATGCGTATAATAAATCATGTGTACCGAGCATATTCAGGTGAATTCGTTATTGACTTCATTGACAACATATTAGTTTATTTCCAAGCATGTACAATAGCAGGTGAGATATCCGATTTAGTAGTACCGGCTCTGATTTGTGATGCTAGATTTCTCGACCATGTATTATTAGTATGCATGTTGGTGTTGACTCAATTAAGATTGAAGTGGTGTTGAACCAAAGCAGATCAGTGAGTGTAGTAAATATTAGAAGCTTTCTGGGTATGAGCTGGTTGCAACTGTCGTTTGATATAGGATTTTCACGTATGCTTTCGTGGAAGAAGGTTAAGTTTAATTGATAAGAAGTTTGGAAAATTTTAGTTGTGTATCTAGTTCAATGAGCACAAGTTTTTAAGTTAACAGTGTTAAACTAGTGAACCGTGTGTTATCAGCAGGGTATGTCAGTATGGACCCGGATAAGGTTGAAGATGTGTTGATATGGAGTAAACCTATTAACGTGGCAGTTATTCGGAGCTTTCTGTGTTTAGCTTGTTTTGATCGCCGATTTGTATTACATTTTTCACATATTACAGCTCTACTGACCTCATTGTTGAGAAAGAATTTGATTTTAAGGGTCTCGATCTAATAAGACAGTTTGATGAACAAGTTACTTTCAGCTTTAGTGTTGACCTTGTTGTGATTAGCGGGAAGGTTAATTTGTAGCTGACGTATTTAATTATCTAGAAATCTGGTGCTATATTATTGGGTATTCAGGAATCACGAATACTACTTCAGCCAGAGACTCGTGTTAGAAATGTGTTCTTTTATATTGCAGTTTTTTTGAACCAGAGGTTCTATTATTAATTCCTGGTTCGATCAGTTTCTTCTCATCCAACTCGTGAACTCCAGACTTATGATTTTTCTTTAGTATATTGTATGTTAGTGAATCGCTTGATTTCTTGCAGATATGAGAGATGGGATTGTTGTTATATACAGGCAGATTCTGTGTATCTGTTCAAGATTAGTCAAAAATAGAAGAATTTTGATGAGACTTGTTGCTCGATTTGGTTGAGCATTCTAAAGTAAATAAATACTAGCGTTGTATATCAGATGCAGAACATAGTTTTCATCTGAAAGGACCCAACTCCGATTAGTTGCCTAAATCGAAAACAAACCCCTTCGAAAACATGACCTTAAAATTTTTTTTGCCAAAGTTTACTTTGAAATACGTGAGCCAAAATTAGAACCTGCAAAGAGAATCACACTTCGAATATTCCACAAAACCCAAACCGTGGGGCTCCGTTCCCAATCCGGATTTCTCAATATCATATATAACAATAAACCACAAGGTTTATAAGAAATTCAGAAAACATTTAGGAGTAAACTTAACTGAAAACATAACATAAGTATTCAGAGCGACGCCTATACGCATCATATACAACCAGTAGGTCGAACTGAGAACCTACACGAACTGAAGTGTGACTTGAACTCTATGCTTTACCATCAACGTGCAACCCCGGAATTCAAACTACAAACTGGACAAAAGAAACCGAAAAACCCAGGGGAAGGCAAATAAAATCGTTAGAGTGAGTGGACGAAAAATAACAATATGCCTTTCACCAATATAAACATGAAATCATGATGCGAGTCTAAAATCATCAAACACAGGTAAGGTGGTTGTCATAACCTTCCTGGATACCGAATAAAATGTGGAGGCCGTAACTTGAGTACATTTTCCTCAAAGTTACAATCATGCTCAACAAGGTAAGGGGCTTGCCATAACCTCTCTGGGAGCCATACAATCACGGGTCAGGCGTTTGTCATAACCTTCCCGGAGCATCTAGGGAATCAGCCGAGAAGCTAGTGCATCGATGCATCCATATATCCATAATCCATGTAAAACAAATCATACATATGCCTCCAGGTAAAAATACATAACTGTAAATGCATAATCGTAAATGCATAATTATAATTTCATACTCGTAAAATGCATAACATAAAATGCATAATCAAGACTCACCAATCGACAGTGAAAATCAAAGTGTCCACTCACAGTACGAAGCTAACTTTGATGTCCAGCGGAAGATTCCTCACAAAACACTCGATCACGATCACCTGAACAATAGGGATACGATCAATACATATAAAATCACAACATACGGAGCTAATACGTCAAGAACCTCGCATTTTCGAAAGACGTATCGCTCGAAATATCGACGAGGATAGCAAAATTCCAAAAATACACCCAAACAACCCTCATCCCAAATTAGAACCCTCAACTCGACTCAAAAACCTCACCATTGCGTTCGGCAAGCGAAAACAAGCGAAACGACATAAAACTTGCCAAAAATCTCACATCCCCGGAGCTCCTCCGCGCACGGTGGTGCGTCGGGGCCGCCGCCGCCGGTCGCCGGAATATTTACCAACCTAGAAATATTCGACCTATATATCAGTTTTGAAGATCTCGACATTTCCAACAACTTTGTAGTTCAAAGCTAAGCCTAATTGTAACCGGAAAAGGTCTAAAACTCACCATGAAGTTCGAAAACCTCGCCGGATATCAATTACTCCGATCAGCCACCACGTAGCATGGCAAGGGCCGGGACCACTTGGGATAGACTCACCATCCCAAAGGCAACAAAACCCCCACAAGGTCGACTCCCATCGCAGCCTTCTCCGCCACCTCCGTCGCCGGCGAAATTCGCCGAAAATCACCAATTTTAACACGTCGTAACTTCCTCCTCCGGCTACCAAATTCGATGATCCACCTATCAAAAGAAAGAGGAGCTCAAGACCAACAACTTTCATCAAGGAAGCACGGCCAAAGGATGCCGGAATAGAGCACACTGCTGGCGAGAAGATTTCAGCCAAAATGGGTCAATTTGACCCACGGTTAACTCGGTCAACGGGCCAGAAATCCCAAAATGAAAACTTTCCCAATTTGTCTCGTATTAATACCATATATATACCGTACACATACATGCCCAAATCAACGGTTCAAAAGAAATCTGATCAAGATCGGACGTTCACGATTTAATCAACAATAAAAATAACACTTTTATATATTTTCACCAACTGACTTCAAAACTCGATAAAACATTTCTCGCTTATCCGAAAAATTCTCCGAAAATTCTCACGATCTCGAATTTAAATTCTTTACAATTCCCGCAAAGGAACTCAAACCAAATTCTTGCCCGATAATTTAGTCGTGAACAAACCCACAAGTACGATTAATTCACAATAATCACGGCTCAGACGAATATGTGCACATTTCACAGTTCGGGTCAATTCAAATCTACCCCCCTAACAAAAATTTTGTCCCCAAAATTTACATACCGGCTAGAAGAACGAAGCTACTGCTCATACAATTTGTTCTGGCTGCTACGTGACTACCTTTAATGTATGATTTTTGTACAAACACAAACGCTAACACTAACAGAAAATTTTTGTTCCAGAGAATCTACTCTCGACAATTAAGAACATCCAACGGTTCCACAACCTGAACTGAACTGCAATTGAAACTGTCTACAACGGAAATTTCTGAGGCACGCTAACATCAGGGAATTAGGAATATATGTCCATAACAACGATGCATAAAATACGTCATACCATATGCTAGCCCTGATAATACTTTTCAAACGATAAACCGTAATGCTCATATCTTACTAACGTGCATAACTTACCGCTCTAACAACTGTTCATAACTCATTTCCATGGCAATAGCTAGAAGGATACTCAATTACCACAATATACAGACTGACATACACACAATCTTTTATGATAATCTGACAACTTTAATCTGTTAAGAAAATTTGCATGTTATCTGTCATCTCTGGCAACACATAACCTGTTTCTGAACACAAAAGTGCCATTACTCCTCATCCGAAACTTTGTCGGTACATTAATTTGAATCAAATTCTTCTTGCTCAGCAGATAGGCATCTGAATCTTGAGCTTCAAGAACTTGATCAAGTAACACCGGATGAACTTGGAAGCTGGCTAACAATGCTCCAACTCTGCTCCTGTTGCTCGCAACTCCGTCAAAAGTGACATTCTTGCAACACGAACATGGAAAAGAGAAGCACCGTGCTTCCGACTAAGAGCATCAGCAACCACGTTAACCTTTCCCGGATGATACTTGAAAGTGCAGTTATAATCATTAACCAGCTCTATCCATCTCCGCTGCCTCATATTCAAATCTGGCTGCGTACACCAATAGGTAAGACTTTTGTGATCAATGTAAATCTTGCATTGCGCTCCGTACAAGTAGTGTCTCCAACTCTTCAATGCTAACACCATGGCAGCTAACTCCAGATCATGAGTATGATAGTTAACTTCGTGAGGTTTCAACTATCTAGAACCACATGCAACCACATTTCCATGCTGCATCAAAACACAACCCAGACCTAACTTCGAAGCATCACTGTACACAACATATTCACCGCTATCGTCAAGTAAAGTCAACACTGGTGTAGTAGTCAACCTCTCCTTCAAAATCAAGTAGCTTTCCTCACAAGCATTAAACCATTCAAACTTGACTCCTTCAAAGTCCTGCACGAATCGTCGATAGTAGCATGCTAAGCCCAAGAAACTTCGTATCTCTACCACGTTGGTATGTCTGCTTCAATTCAGCACTGCATCAATCTTATCTGGATCCACATTGACTCCCTCAGTCGATATCACGTGACCCAAAAACTTTACACTGTCTAGCCAAAACTCACACTTGCTAAACTTGGCGTACAACTGAGCATCTCGTAAAGTCTGCAAAATGGCATGCAAGTGCTTCTTGTGCTGCCCCACACTCCTTGAATAAATAAGCATGTCGTCGATGAACACAATGACGAACATGTCCAGATAACGTCTGAAAATTCGAGTCATCAGGTCCATGAAAGCAGCTGGCGCATTGGTTAACCCAAAAGGCATAACAAGGAATTCATAATGCCCATTGCATGACCAAAACGCCGTCTTACCAACATTAGACTGTCGAATCGGTAGCTGATGGTACCCAGACTTGAGATCAATCTTCGAGAAGACTGAAGCTCTTTTCAGTTGATCGAACAAATCATCAATCCGTGGAAGTGGATACTTGTTCTTCACGGTAACCTGATTCAACTTCCGATAGTCAATGCATAGCCTTATCGAACCATCCTTTTTCCTCACAAACAACACTGGAGCACCCCAAGGTGAAACACTAGGTCGAATGAAGCATTTCTTAATCAATTCCTGAAGTTGAATATGCAACTCCCTCAACTCTGCTTGTGCCATACGATAGGGTGTCTGCGAAATAGGTCCAGTACCTAGAAGTAACTCAATAGTGAAGTCAATCTCCCTGACTGGAGGAACACCAGGTAAATCCTCAGGAAATACATCCGGATACTCACAAACCACCGATATATCCCCAATGTCTGGTACACGAACCTCTGTATTAATCACATGTGCTAGATACACCACACAACCCTTTTTCAACATCTGTTCAGCCTTCATTACTGAAATCAAACAAGGCAAAGAAGTATTCTTTTCACCACGAAACAAAATCTCCGGCATGCCTGGACTCTAGCAAACAACCTCCTTCTTGTGACAGTCAAGAATAGCCTAATAGTTCTTCTAGAAATCCATAGCCAAAATCACATCAAAATCCACAATATCTAGCAGCATCAAATCCCCGGCTAACCCATAACCTCCAATAAAAATCTCACAATCTTTATATGCCCACCCGACACACACTACCTCACCAGATGGATACAACACTCGCCACAAACTAGGGAGTGGAGATATAGGTATAGTAGCCAATGATGGTAATATATATGACATGAATGAATGTGTAGCTCTTGAATCTAGTAGTGTAAGAACTGGATGACCAAAAATGTACAACGTACCAATGATAACCTCTGGGGAAGCTCTACTCTCACGTAGAGACATGGCGTAAACTCGAGCCTGTCCAACTGGTCGTCCACATTGGTAGCGATTCTGCTGACCACCCTATCCAGAAGACTGTTTTGCACGATCACCAGAAGCAGTACCCTGATCTCAACCAGTACTCTGATCCGCAACACCTCAAAAAGTGCCAAGCTGGGGACACCCCCTCACAAAGTGACCCTCCTGGCCACAATGGTAACAACTCATAGTACTCCGGTAACATCAACCATGATGTCACTTATTACAAAGATTACATAATGGAATATCCCTTGGTGCAGCTGGTGTGTTGAAGATAGGTCGAGGATAACTTAATCCACTGAAACTCCCACTCGACTGTTGCCTCTACGGTCGACTTCTCCTCTATCTCTGACTCTGCCTACCAGTGCTAGTAGGATATTTATAAGGTCCACTACCTGAAGATGATGCTGATCCAGAATTACCTGAACTCAGCCTCTTCGAAGCACCCTAGCTAGGTCCACCTTCTTCAAATCAAAGCGTTTGAAACCTCATCAGTCTCTCCCTCTCAATGTCTTCACCTCTGAGTGCAGCACTAACAAACTCATCAAAGTTATCACAAGGCATAGTGGTCAAAGTCCCCTTGATATTCAGATTCAAACCCAACTCCAACCTCTTGCACTTTGTTTCCTCAGATGCCACCATATCACATGCAAACTGAGACAAACATGTGAACTTATCCCGATACTCAAGTACTGACATATTTCCTTGCCTCAGATTGGTAAACTCTTCATATTTCCTCTGTTGAGTAGCTTGATTTAAATACCGACGCATGACCAAATCTCTGAATAGAGGCCATGAAGTATTGATAGGAACTCTCTCTGTTCTAAGCCACCAAAAATAAGCATCTATGTCCAGTAACCTAACAACAACAATAGTCCTCTACTCAGGAGTAAAATGTAGGTGTTCACAAACACGCTCCATCGGGACTAACCAAGCTTCACATATTTTAGGATTAGAGGAGCCAGAAAAGATAGTTGCTCCAGCTGTTCTAGCATTGACCACAGGGTTAAAACGTTGTTCCAAATGCAACACATGCATAAGAAAGTTGTGCATACGTTGATCCTCAATAGGATCCCCAGCCCCGTTAGCACAGACTCCATGTCGAGGAGGCATCCTCAAGATGAAAGGACATAAGTCCCACAACACAAGGAGTTGATCTACACATTTTATGCTTGATTCTTAATGTCTTTCTCTCTACATTTAACTTTGTTTTATGCTTAGTAAATATGTTTCTAACTTACTTTATGTTTTTAGGTAGAAATAAAGGAGGAAATAATAAAGGAGGTGTTTCGGAGGTAAAAGCGGGCCAAGGAGAAAAGTTCCTAATTCCAGAGAAGAAATGGTCCGAGGAATGGTCTTCAAATGGTTACTAAAATGCATTCCTTTATGGTGTCAAGAATTGGAAACCAAATGCCAAATGAAATGGATACCAAAATGGTGGACAAAAAGATGAAGACATTTCTCCTGCGCGACCCTGGAAGGAGCAAATATGGCGGAATATATGGAGCATATAATGGGTAAATTTTGGGAGATATTATATGAATTTTCAGACCTGATTTGAGGGCCAAAATATCTGCAAGAATATGCTAGATTCGGCCAAGAATTATTAGGGAATAAGGAATGCAAGATTTGAAGATATGAAGATTTCCTTTTCCTTGAAGAAGAAGAAAACAGGGCAGCCAGATCACTTAACTTCTAAAATCCGTAGTAAATCCAATTCAATTCCAAATATGGCGTTCCTTATATGGATTTTATAGCCCCTTGAATAAGATTTCCAATGAAACAAGAATCAGAATTTTTCAAGATCTGGAACTCCAGGAAAACGCGTTTTACTACAGCTGGTCAGATTTCTCCGATTTTAATACGGAATGTCTTGTTTTGGTAGGAAAAACCCTACCCTTCTCCTATATAAAGGGGAACTCGACTCATTCATGAGAAACACACATCATAGAGCCGAACCCTTGTCCAAACACTAACTCCTCTCATACTTAGTTAAGATCAGCCTCTCCCTAAACCGAAATACCATCTCCACCATCTTCCAAATAATCCTTCCTTCACCCGTGAGCCTACTTGTGCTAGATTTGGCCTTGGAATCTTGCGTTCACCATCACCAACAAAGGGATGTGCGCTTGGAGCTTGCGGAGAGAGACTACCTCGGAGCAAAAAGTGTAACATGGCCTCTTTGTATTTATTTTCGGTTTATATTGGTTTTTCGAGACTTTGTAATAAAAGACTAATGTTTTAGTGTAAAGATGATTATTTCTGACTTGTTTTGAGCTCTTCCATGTGTTTGTAGGTTTGATTCGAACATGTATGCTTGCTTACTAAGTTCTTAATGCTCTGAAACTTGTTTAGGATGACACTAGATGATTTGGTTCACCCTAGCATGTTCCACCGAATTAATCAAGATAAAATTGAGTTAGGAAGTTAACTAGATGATTTGGTTGTTCTCTAATTCAATGTAAGCATGTGTATGTGTTTTAATTAACCTAGAAATTTCGTAGGACTTAAACAAAGATGGGATAATCGGCTAGGTAACTAGATGTGATGATCAACGTGTAAATAATAGATTAACGAACTTATTTTCGGCTAGATGCATGTTAGGATTATGTGTTCTTGATTGTTTTCTAGCCTATGAGCTTAAACATGTTAGAACTTGTGATTTCTTGATATGTATCTAACCATCTTCTTGTTTTATTTTGTAGGAAACTTAAAACCAATAATCTTGCACCCCCCTAAACAACCTTAGCATAGTTATGCATGCACCCTCAATTCCCGGTTAAGAACGACCCCTACTCACCAATGTTACATCAACAAAGAAGGGTTTTAATTATATTTGTGTTTGATTAAGTTTTTAATTAAATGATTTGTTTAACATGAATCAGGAATGTAATCATGAAACTTCAAATATTTGAAAACATACAACACTCTAGAGCATTCTAAAGTAAATAAATGGTAGCGTTGTATATCAGATGTAGAAGATAGTTTTCATCTTAAAAGACCCGACTCCGATTTAGTTGCTTAAATTGAAATCAGACCCCTTCGAAAACATGACCTTAAAAATCTTTTTGCAGAGTTTACTTTGAAATACGTGAGCCAAAATTAGAACCTGCAAAGAGAATCACACTTTGAATATTTCAAAAAAGCCAAACCGTGGGGCTCCGTTCCCCATCCAGATTTCTCAACATAAGTATTCAAAGCGACGCCTATACACATCATATACATCCAAAAGGTCGAACTGAGAACCTACAGGAACTGAAGTGCGACTTGAACTCTATGCCTCCACCGTCGACGTGCAACCTCGGAATTCAAACTGCAAACTGGGCAAAAGAAACCGAAAAGCCCAGGGGAAGGCAAATAAAATTGTTAGAGTGAGTGGACAAAAATAACAATATGCATTTCACCAATATAAACATGAAATCATGATGCGAGTCTAAAATCATCAAATACAGGTAAGGTTGTTGTCATAACCTTCCTGGATACCGAATAAAATGTGGAGGCCGTAACTTGAGAACATTTTCCACAAAGTTACAATCATGCTCAACCAGGTAAGGGGCTTGTCATAACCTTCCTGGGAGCCATATAATCATGGGTCTGACGTTTGTCATAACCTTCCCAGAGCATCTCGGGGATCAGCCGAGAAGCCAATGCATCAATGCATCCATATATCCATAATCCATGTAAAACAAATCATACATATGCCTCCAAGTAAAAATACATAACCGAAATGCATAATCGTAAATGCTTAATCATAATTGCATACTTGTAAAATGCATAACATAAAATGCATAATCAAGACTCGCAAATTGACAGTGAAAATCAAAGTGTCCACTCACAGTACGAAGCTAACTCTGAGGTCCGGCGGAAGATCCCTCACCAAACACTCAATCACGATCACCTAAAGAATAGGGATATGATCAATACATATAGAATCACATCATATGGAGCTAATACTTCAAGAACCTCGTGTTCTCGAAAGACGTATCGCTCGCCAAAAATCTCACATTGCCGGAGCTTTGCCGCCGGTCGCCGGAATATTTACCAACCTAGAAATCTTCGACCTATACATCAGTTTTGAAGATCTCGACATTTCCAACAACTTTGTAGTTCAAAGCTAAGCCTAATTGTAACCGGAAAAGGTCCAAAACTCACCGTGAAGATGGAAAACCTCGCCGGAGTTCAATTACTCTGATCGGCCACCACCGGGCAAGGAAAGGGCCGAGACCACTTGGGATAGACTCATCATCCCAAGGGCTACAAAAACCCCACAAGGTCAACCCCCATCACCACCTTCTCCGCCACCTCCGTCACTGGCAAAATTCGCTGGAAATTCTGCAACTTTAACACGTTGTAACTTCCTCCGCCGGCAACCTAATTCGATGATCCACCTATCAAAATAAAGAGAAGTTCGAGCCCAACAAATTTCATCAAGGAAGAACGGCTAAAGGATACCGGAATAGAGCACACCGCCGGCAAGAAGTTTTCAGCCAAAATGGATCAATTTGACCCACGGTCAACTCGGTCAACGGGCCAGAAATCCCAAAATGGAAACTTTCCCAACTTCTCTCGTATTAATACCGTATATATACCGTACACATACATGCCCAAATCAACGGTTCAAAAAAAATCTGATCAAGATCGGACGGTCACGATTAAATCAACAATAAAAATAACACTTTTATATATTTTCACCAACCAACTTCAAAACTCGATAAAATATTGCTCGCTTATCTGAAAAATTCTCTGAAAATTGCTACGATCTCGAAATTAAATCCTCTACAATTCCCGCGAAGGAAATCAAACCAAATTCTTGCCCAATAATTTAGTCGTGAACAAACCCACGAGTACGATTAATTTACAATAATCACAGCTCAGACTAATATGTGCACATTCCACGGTTCGGGTCGTTACATCATCCCAGTTGGGATATATATCAGTTTGTGGTGGTATTCTAAGATTATGTGTATTACAGTTTCTTATGAAGTGTCAGCATTTGGGCGGAATTCGTCTGCGATTACAGTTTTCATTTGAATATCCAAATACCACTTTATTAAGCATTTTATGACAGTTTTAGTTCATGCTGTGAAATTTTTGGATGTTCATAATTGTTGAGAGTAGATTCTCTGGAACAAGAATATACGGGTAGTGTCAGTGTTGTACAGAAATCATGCAGTAAATGTATCCACATAGCAGCCTGAATAATTTGTGTGAGCAGTAGCTTCGTTCTCCTAGTATGTATAAATTTTGAGGGAAAAATTTTTGTAAGTAAGGTGGATTCTGACAACCCTAACCGTAATCACGCAGTTATCGATTTATGTTACGCATTATCGCAAATTAGTGGTATCGCGTGGGTTCTTAACGACTATTTTATCAGGCAAGAATTTGGGTTAACTTCCTTTACAAGAATTGTAGAGAATTTAATTCTGAGCTCATGTAATTTTTAGGACAATTTTTCGGATAAGCGAACAATTATTTAACGAGTTTTGAAGTCGGTTGGTGAAAGTATTTAAGAAAGTGTTAATTTAATTGCTGATTTAATCGTGATCGTTCGATCTTGATTAGATTTATTTTGAACCGTTGATTTGGGCATGTATATGTACGGTATATATATATATATATATATATATGGTATAAATATGGATCATTAATGGAAAGTTTCTATTTTGGGATGCTGGGTTTGACCCACGTTGACCACAGGTCAAACCGACCTGTTTTGGCCACCGAACTTCTCGCCGGCGGTGAGCTCGATTCCGGCCATCTTTGGCCGTGATTCCTTGATGGGAAATGTTGGGCTTGGTCCCATATTTCTTTTGGTGGGTACATTAGCGGAGGTTGTTGCCGGAGGACGACGTGGGAACGAGTTGAACTTTGGCCGAAATCGGTGGCAGAGATGGCGGTGATGAGGGCGATGGGGGTTTTGTAGCCTATGGAATGGTGAGTTAAACCCGAGTGGTCTTAGGTCTTGCCGTGGCCGGAAGCGGCGGATCGGAGAAAATGGATTCCGACGAGGGTTTTCAATTTCACAGTGAGTTTTGGACCTTTTCCGATTATAATTGGGCTTAGCTTTGAACTAAAAAGTAGTTGCAAATGTTGAGATCTTCAATTTGATGTTAAGGTCGAAGATTTCTGGGCTTGTGGGATTCTGGCGGCGGCCCCACGTGGTGCCGTGCACGGCGGATCTCTAGCGAGGTAGAATTTTCGATGAAGTTTTATATCGTTTCACTCATTTTCGTGTGTCGAACGCAATGATGAGGTTTATATTTGGATTTAAGTTTGATAAATTTGGGTGAGTATTTAATTAGACAATTATCATTTTATTTCACGACAATATTAAAGGGCGTTTTGATTATCAGTTTAATTGTGTGTCGTTTGATATTCGAGATTTGTTTGCGACTCTTTAAAAGTGAAGGTTTACAGGGAATTGAATTCAGTATGTGGTTGAGTCAGTAATTGAACAAGAAAATATGTTATTCGAGTATACGAGATTCTCGATGCTATTACTCACCAGATTACGATCTTTGCTATTCAGTATGAACTCCGATGATCATATATTATTTTAATCATGGTTTCTGGATCATGAGTTAGCGGGTGTATCAGATGAATAATTGTGCCGATCGATGAGATTTTAGCTTTATGTTTATCCCGACAACCTGTGAGTAGACCTGCGAGTCTTGATTTATGCATTTTACGATTATGCATTTTATGATTATGTACGTACGAGTATGCATTTATGATTATATGTCGTAGGAATATGCATTTACGAATATGCATGTGCATGGAAACAAATATGATTTGTTTTACACAGAGTACAATCTCAATGATACTAATGGCATCGATGCACTGGCATGCTCGGCTGATCCCCGAGATGCTCAGGGGGGGACAGAGCTCTGACCCGAGGTCTTTCTGACTACTTAATCACGTGTGGGTCTGGGATCCCGTGATTTAGACTGTACTGTTGCGGATGTGTCCGAGAGGGACCCCGCGGTTTTAAATTCGCATCATGTTTATTTTCAGACTTGCATTATTTTTTATGCACATTATATATGAAAGTCATATTATTTACAGTTTCAGTTAAAAAGTGAAATATTATTTTCATCCACTCACTCTAACAGTTTTTATGATTTTATGTGCCTTTTTCCTGGGATTTTTGGTTTTCTTTGCCCAGATTGCAGTGTGTATCATGAGGGTGCTGGATGTCGTCGAGGGCGTTGAGTCCACCAATCAATTCCTTCAGCTGTAGGTCCTTTATCACTGTTAATATGTCTCTTGTGTTATTGAAGTCACCCTGGATACTAGTTCTGTAGTATCGTCTTAGTGACACTCTTGTGAATAGGTTGTCACTCGTATAGTTGTCGAGTTGAGTTTCTTTATATGTGATTCCGTATTTATTGGAATTCGGTTTTCAAATTTTGAATAATGTTTCAGTTTTGATTTTTGTTTTATGTTGAGAAATCCGGTGTGACATTAGTGGTCCACGGTATTGTTTGTGGGTTTATCTGCGGAGTGTCAGTGACGTATCCACATATAATTCATTTTGTTCATATTTTTTTTCTTACGTAGAGTCTTCTCACACCTATATTCCTCCCAGGTTCACCCTATCTTTAACTCTATATTCTACTCAATCGAGTATAAATCCTAGCTAGATACGCAATTTTTCACAATCATCATCCTGTACATGAACCCAGATTTACATGCATGAATATACAGCTTTCTTTCGGTTAATTTCTACAACTCTTCAATTTTTACTCTTAATATTTTTTAACTACAATTTGCATGTGTTTTGGTTGTTTTAGCAAAGTAAATCTGCATAACTACTTAGCAAGCAACATCTTACCTAGTTTATCCGGGTCTGGTTCCTTCCTCCTTTTCTTCTTCACTTTAGGCCCTGCCTTTTCTGCCTCTTGTAAACACTCTGTCTTTCTATTCTCAAAGTATGGGTACAAAGTGAGGAGAGTAGCAACCATTCCAACCTCTACATTCCCTTTAGAAACCCTTGAACGAACAGTGCCATACATGTGGCTAAATCCTGGCCCTTGGATTATTTTCTACGAACTTGGTTGCATTGTTTCCCACAAACTCATAATGGTTCACAACATTATGATGAGGGTAGCGACACTCCGTTTTTCTCTATCATTACAAATTCATCACATATGTCTGATCTACACATTTTATGCTTGATTCTTAACGTATTTCTCTTTACATTTAGCTTAGTTATGACCTTAGTATTCTTATTTCTAACTTATATTGTTGTTTTTAGGTCTTAAATCAAGAAGATGGAGTAAAGGAGTCAGAAATGAGCTCAAAACAGGCTAAGGAGGAAGTTCCTAAAATGAGGAGGAAAGATGAAGAAGAATGGGCCACGAGTTATAAAGCTTGGATCAAAGTTCATTGAGATAGGTCAAGACCATGTTTATGTTTCCAAGAATGTCTGAGATCATGCCAAGATTCGATCCACAAAGAGGCCCAAAAGAAGAAGATAGATTAAAAGTTAGAAATCAGAAAATCTACCTATGCAGATTAGCCCATTTCAACGGGCCACCGAAAACGTATCAGATGGAATTAGGGTACGCATAATATGTCTCTGGAAATCTCTAGAAGTTTGGTTTCCATCGCTACAAGAATAACTCAATTCAGACATCTAAAAATTGGGGAATCACTGATTTAATGAAGAAAGGTCAACTTACCCAGATGAGTCATTTGTTTCCTAATTGGAGTTGGACTAGGGTTTTGAAAATACCTACTTAGAGGGAAGCACGACTAGTAGCCAACCATCTCCTATCTTTGAGCTGACACTCTGCCCTTAAACACTTCGACTCCTCCAAAGTCCAAAATTCTCAAGAAGATCCATCCTCCTCTATTCACCATTGAAGCTGATCCTCCAAGAACACTTTAGGCAATCCGAGAGTGTTCTCCTCCATCCACTAGAAGGTCATCTACACTAGTTACTAGTGCAACATGAAATAAAAAGTGTAACATGCACCTTCTATTTTCTCTTTCTTTTTGTACGAAGTTTTGGTTTTTAAGGAAGAGTTTAAAGAAGTATTTTTGGTTATATGATTCTAACCAGTTCTTGTGTTTTATTATGTGTCTTAGTATTTTTCTATGCATGTTTCGTCTATGCTTAATGCTTAGCTTAGGTGCAAGCAATCTTGGCCTCGATTATTGATGTGTTTAAATGCGCGCAATCTTGGTTTGAATACTTATTTTCGATTGATGCATGAAAAACATAGTAAAAGACTTAGATACTTCATCAGATGCATGAAATTGGCTAGGTTATAAAGAGATAAGGTGAGATGATCACTTGTATAAATGTTAGATAGATTTTATTTTTAGTTTAGAAAGCATATTTAGGATTCTATATTCTTGTTTGTTTTGCTTGTCTATGAGTTGAAGCATGATAGAACTTAGGCTTTCTCTATCTGTTTTGCTGCCATGTTCTTGTATTTAAATTCGTAGATTATAACCCAAACTTGCAAACCACCCATACATTTATTGTTTATAAACGTTTTCATGCATTAGTACCATTAATCCTCGGTTAAGAATGATCTCTACTTATCACTGCTACACCTACAAAGAAAACTTTTAAATTGCATACGAGTGAGGTACGTGTTGAGTGCCTACTTTGTGTTAATATTTGATGCATGTTTTACACTTATCAGTGTCCAACATGTAGTTTAAAATTCAAACTTTGTAAGTAAGCGGACTCTTTCTTCTAACTTCAGATATTTGAACTTGAACAATCTTGTATTCCCGACCTACCCAAGCGAATATTTGAGATTGTTTTGGGCGGGGGTTGCTCCCTACACAAAGGAAACACAATCCACTTCTGGGTACTTAACAAACTCACCATCTGAGCAGACCCCATGACTAATCATCATGTGCGTGGCCCCTCAAAATGCTACTCTTTGAAGTAAGCGTGATATTGAACTACACAATCACCGACAAGTGATTCTCCTTGTTCAGTTCAAGTAGTTCATATCTTTACTTCTGAGCAATCTGCTCACATATATCATTTTGCCAAAAATGGTTAACTACACTGTGAGCGATCACTACGAGAATGAGTATTATAGCGAATGACACAAATTTTCAACCTGTTCGAGAATTGTCATCGGCTATAGTATGGACGACAACCTATCGTCGGCTATAGTGTCGTCGGGAAACCGTCGTCGGCCATACTATAGCCGACAAAAATTATGCGCGTTGTCGGTTATAGTTTGGACTATAACTGACGACAAAAAACATCGTCGGTTATAGTTTGTGACTTTTGCCGACGATAAAATCATCGGCCAAAGCTTCCCCCTCCGGTGAAAATGGTTGACCGATTTGTACTATAGCCGACGACATTTCAGACTCGTCAGCTATAGTTTTTAAATATCGTCGGTGATAGTATGAAACTCGTTGGCTTTTCGTAGACTTTACTTGATGACTTTGGCTAATGTCTTCGGCTATAGTATACAAATTTATGAAAAAAAAACTACAGATTATAGATTTCTATTAATGAAACACAAATTCACCCACATAACACATAATCTAAGGGTTGTCCAAATCTATGTTCTAGAAAATAGATGGGGTACTACAATTTGGTTAGGGATCCTCCTGTTGATGTGGAGCATCGAAAAGGACTTGGACAGATTGGAACGGAGGTGAGCCCGGGACATAGAGTCCTTGCGTCCGAAATGTTCCATTCATTGCCTGAATAAAGCTAACCATTTGAGCCTGCTGCTAGCCATCTGCTCCATCTGAGCCTGCTAGGCAGCCATATGTCTCTAAGTCTCTTCCTGCACTCTCTGATGCTCTTCTTGCAGTCTCTGATGCTCCATTACTAGCCTATAAAGTTTCTCTTGTAGTTTATTAGCCCTCGAACATCCCGATCTACTATCCTAGACCCTTGCAATAGTAATTGCTCATTCATAGGGGGGAAAGTGTGATCCATAATCCTCGCCCCAACCGTCAAATCAGATTGATCAATCTGAGATATGGCCTGGGGCAGGTCCTCATCCTGGGTCTCAAGTCATTACTCCCTCGCTATCTGAGTCAACACCTCCTCGGCCACTTCCCTTACTCTCGCCTAATTGACAAGGAAAACAACATAACATATTAGTAAACATATATATATATATAAACGTTAGATAAAATACATATATAAACAGTTATGTTAATTAAGTTATAAGGGCATAAGACTTACAATTTGTTCGGGGGATTGAGTATGTGCTTTCTTGTATGTATACACGAATGTGTTGATGTCAGAGTGTTATTGCATCGCCTCCCCCATAAAACTCGCATAGGGTCTAGAACCGGCATGATGGTTACTCGTATTTTTTCCCCAGTTCACCGCGTTTATTTTAGAAATGGCTTTGTTAGATAAGCTATATATATTAAAAAAATATTAGGAAACTAATTTCGCCAAATAGGATACAAGCACAAATATTATGTTACATATATACCTAAAAATGTGGGTTATTGAAGTGGATTAGAAGCCACTCGTACTCCCTATACATCAACTCTATAGGGGTACCTGAACAGTCATTGCCATGCGTTCTCCAGTGCGAAGAAAACTCATTTTTCCACTCCTTGTACCTATATATGCAATAAAAATGTTAGAAAAGTGGCAGTACATGATCAACATAATATCTCAATATATATTATATAACTCCCATTATCTTTTTCCCTGAACCTCATTTGCCCAGGTGGATTTAAGGTGCTCCGGGACAGTGAACCACACCTGCAATGTACCCATTTATGGTAATATTTATATATTTATTAGGAATTGATTAATATATGTAGGCATACATAATGAATATCTATCTAATTCACCAACATATCGTGGTTCACCATGTTCTTCATGCACTATGGCACCGAGGACCACTCTCCCCACAGAACAGGGACTTTGTCCCGTATGTTACTTCCTACTTGGTCGGAGTACCTCTGCGCATCTGACTGCCCCAACTTCACTGATCCATCAAGGTTGGTCTCTATAAGCAGTGGCCCACTAGCCTTCACGTCCTTCTCAAGTTGGTTGTTGCCGACACATTCTCTGGTCTTTTTTTTGTTGCCTATGGCATTAGTAACATAAGACAAAGTACAAAGATTAAAATAAGAGCACCCAATTTAATATACATACTATTAACAGGTTATAAATTAAATAACCAAAGTACTTAATATTTACCCGATTCTGACGTTAATGCATTTGTTCGCACTAAAAAGAGGTGTATCAAAAGGCATATAGACGTACACTTGATCCGGGCGAATGTAATGGACTCTCCTGAAATAGGCTCTACTAGGTCATCAACATCAGGCAGGGTAGGTACTTCCTGGGGCATGAAGAGGTGAGATGGTGGTCCAATTAGTACCCCCGACGAAGTGGTACCTAAAGCACTAGCCTGATAGGTTGACGGAGCTTGAGCCGTAGAAGGAGGAGGCGCTGACTGGGTAATGTGAGGCATACAGACATCGAAAGGTGCAGGACCCATAGAGCCAATCGTTGAGGGCATAGGGGTGCCGTCTTCAAAGAGCTGTCTCGTGTTGTGTGGTCGATGGGGATAGGCTACTACATCCAACTGTGGCGTCATCTGCTGAAGTAGTTGACAGTGTCGAGAGGTCAACGATCGGTTATTGATTAAGGCAGACCCGAAACTATCGGCACTAGACCCATTTTCTTTTTTAGATCCCTTATTCCGTTTGCGTAACCAATTTATGATGCCGACGATAAAAACCAACAATATAAACCAAATTTTGTCCAATATTAGAACATTTTCCTATACCGATATATTTAATTTAATACTGCAACATCAACATCCATCAATATCAAAATAAACTATTTCTTAATCATTAAACCCAACCTAAATGCCCTATCCATACGCAATATTTCAAGCATACCCAACATTTTCAACATAACCTCAATCACAATAACACATATCACATATCGATGCAAAAATCTGGTGAGGCTTGACGGATCGAAGAATGATAGTTCTACTACTTTGACTAGTAAAAAAAAGGAGCACGGAGGAGGCAGGTTGCTTTCTTCGACAGATCGAAAAAATTTAGTTCAAATTTTAGACTGGTCGAAACTTGGTATGAGGGAAGATTGACTTTTTAAATCCCTTCTTTTCTCTCCGCCTCCTCCCTCATTCTATTCAAAAACTTCTTTTCAACTCTTCTCTCTCTCTCTCTCTCAAGCACATCCCAAACACTGCTAACCTCATAAATCATCCAAAATCTTTTAAAATCTTTGAATTTGAGGCTTCTACTTGCTTGTGTGTGGTGCTTGAAGTGATTAGACAAGGTTTTGAGCCCTATTTGTTGAGGTATGTTCTTCATGAACCCTAGACCCGAATTCAAATTTCTGTAAGATTATGTTGTAATTTTGTGATGTTTGTGATTAGTTGTTTCTATATTCCTTGCTCTAGATTATTGGGTCATGTGATTTTAACCTCAATGTGCTTGAAATTGTTAAAACTGAATACATTGAGTTATGCATGAACCCTAGAAATCAAAATTTGAAATTAGCTTGTTTTGAGAGCTGTTCTTGCTAATGTGTGTTGGAAATTGGGATCTAGGCTTAATGGGTAGTTGAAATCTGAGACCAATTGCATGGAAACTTATCCAAAAAAAATTGGTCTTGTTGACTATCATTGACATAGGCCGATTGTGATGTAAGCATCCTTTAGTTGTGTTTTTTTTGCGTTTTTGAGATGATATACTTGCCTAGGTTTAGTTTATTCATGTTGTGGTTCAACGATTGAGAGCATTTGTATAATTGATATGTTTTAGGAACTAAGAACTTGATCAAATTAACTTGGTAATTGTATTACTTTGTGTAGATTATATGACAATGCTTATTTGAGACTATCATGTTGCTTGTGCTTTACAATTGATGAAATTACAATGATGCTACACATTTTAAGTCTTGAGATGCATGTTCATGTGATCTTTGTACTACGTTTTTCATGCTTAAGTACCACATTATTTCCTTCTCGATGATTTAGATTGAGATTACATTACATTAACATGATTTGGAGACAATGATCTAGCCTTGAGTGTGTCCATTGTATATATGTGTTGTTGTTTTGGTGTCTCAATGTTTTATGTTCATAATGTTCTTTGGGTGTCTAAGTCATCCATCATAATCATCATCATCATGCCCCCACGACACAAGAGTGTGTCCCAAGATGTGGAAGATGAAGAGGATGAGGCTCTTTCGACCCTTAACGACATACTAATAAAGAAAAAGATGAACGCAAGGGGCAAAGTGGTGTACCGGAAGCTTGAAAGACCCCGCCCTATTTGTACGGAGAGGCATGTTATGGAGGATGCCACCAAGTCCAAACTAAGGGCCGTTCTTGAATTGATTCACTGCCATAAGATTCATGCGCTCACGAAGGGATGGCGCGGATATGATGAGACCACGATAAGGGGGTTCTACGCCACACTTAAGGACACCCTTTTGAAAGATAATGAAGGGAGAACATTCAACTTCAAGGGGAAGTGCATTGCACTCACTCCTCAATCCATTGAGCGGCTTTGGAGTCTACCATCCCTTACCAAGCAAGAGCGGGAAAATTTTTGAGAATGGTTTGATGGGGTCTCTTGGGATGACTTTTCCTTGAAGGCGTGTCCCCCAAATCAGATACCAGCACGTGACAATGGTAACTTCCAAACCGCGGATCTCACAAAAGTCTACCGAGTTCTTTGGCTTTTCGTGAAACATACTGTGAGTCCCTCCAAGCATATCGTGGAGATCAAAAGGATGGGTTATAGCACCTTGCATACAATTATGGATGGTGAAGGGAAAGTTGATTTTGGGAAGTTCATCTATGATTCCATCATTAGTTCCGGTGAGAGTACAACTGGCCCTCTCGTCTTCCCATGCCTTATAACGGAGCTTTTTCATTCTTGTGGAGTTCGTGGAATTCCTCAAGACTACAATAAGTTGTCACCCCACATGGCATACTCAATGACATTGTGGTAACCAATAGTCTCAAAGCTCCAAAGCTTCCCATGCCTAGCCAAATCGGTGGTGCCTCTTCTTCAACATCTCAAGACCAAGGTCCACCCATTGGCATGACCCCGGAGATGTTTACCGACTTTGAGGGGTATATAGGGGAGATGCAGAGCCATCATTCACTCACCATGGAAGGGATTACCAACCTTAATTCTCAAGAGAGTAACCTTAGTGAGCGGATGAGCGCCTTGGAGGTCCATTACCATGGAGAAAATGCAGTCCATCAACCATAGGGCAAGAAGATGTGGCGCATGATAATGGGGGTGATGAGGACATGGATGAATGCAGACTTTAGCATACTTGTGTTTTATTTAATCTCTCTCATATGTGTTTAACTAATCCTTTGTGTAACTTTGTAGGGATTTGTCATGGTTTTTAAACTTTGAACATCGTCGCTACACTTTGGTTGATGTCCTTGTTTTACTTGCTATGGTTTGTGTTTTGTTGTGTTGTAATGCTTATATTTGTTGAGTTTTCATTCTTTTGTGATGCATTCACAATGATTTGGTTATACATTTCACCCTTTTTTGTAAAGTTTGTGTGTTTGTTTGGTGAAATGTGTGTGTGTTGATGATGGAATCCATTGGAAAAGTTAGAATTTAACATTACCATGGAGTTTGGAGTGGAATTTTGAAAGGACCCAACCCCGATTTAGTTTCCTAAACCGGAATCGAACCCCTTTTAAAAACACGAACCAACAAAACCATAAAAAATTTTGGCAGAGTAACGCTACTAACGCGGAATTGCCTTTACCTGCACCCAAAAAATAACACTTCATCCTATGCCACAAAAGCCAAACCGTGGGCACCAATCCCATCCAGATTTCTCAATTGAAAGGACCCAACCCCGATTTAGTTTCCTAAACTGGAATCAAACCCCTTCTGAAAACACGAACCAACAAAAACCATAAAAATTTCGGTAGAGTAACGCTACTAACGCGGAATTGCCATTACCTGCACCCGGAAAATACACTTCATCCTATGCCACAAAAATCAAACCGTGGGCACCAATCCCATCCGGATTTCTTAATATCATAACAGTAATGTAAAGTAATAAATATAACTATACTTTACAGAAATCCGGGGAAAAATCGTATAAAAGTATACATCAGAATGCTCACAGCAACCTCTAGCGTATAATTATATAAATCTACCACAGTAGGTAGAACAAGAAACCTACTGGAAGAAACAAGGTAGCTCGAATACTATGCTTCCGACCACGACGTGCGACACCAGAGTCCAAATTACAAACTAGGCATGGAAACCAAAAAGCCCAGGGGAAAGGCAAATAAAAATGTTAGAGTGAGTGGACGAAAATAAACATATGCCTTTCACCAGTTTATATACATAATCAATGTAAAACAGTGCGAGTTCAGAAAGTATATATGGAGGTTGCCAGGTGAATCTTTCAAGCCTGACGGTCAGGCGAATTGCTCAAGCCTGACGGTGATAGGCTAGGGGAATCTCTCAACCCCGGCGGCATACAGGGGAATCTCTCAACCCTGCCCAGAGGAATCTCTCAACTTTGGTCCAGAGGAATCTCTCAACTCTGGCGGACTACCGGTTATTAGCCGAGTAGCCGAAGCATCGATGCAGTAATGCCATCACCAATAAAATATAAAACAATACCTCTGAAAATAACATATATCTCAACATCGTATAAAGTAAATACGGAAAATCACGAAAAAATAACGAACTCGCAACAACTGTGAAAATATAAAAATGTCCACTCACAGGTGAGCGTAACACGATACGAGTTAATCCCGTGATCCGGCGGAAAATCCCTCGCCAAACGAAGGATCACGAACCCCTGAATAATCATAAAATCCATTTCTCAAAATCATAACTCGGAACCTCAATTCATATCACGAGAAACAACCGTTCCCGGAAACGTATAATCCAATAACAACGAAATCGTGAAAATCCGATAATCACACCACAAAACCTCGCTATAATTTTCGATGCTCAATTCGAAAACCAAACCTCACCACTGCGATCGGGGCGCGATTCCGAGTGAAACGACATGTAACTCGTCGAAAACCCAAAAAGTCAACTTTGACCGGAACTGCGCCGTTGACCACCGCCGGGGGCGGCGGCGCAACCCAACCATGAAATTCTCCGGCGAACCAAGACTTATTCCACTCAAAATCATCCAACAAACAACTTCCATAACTACACCAAAGATCAATTTTGACTCTAACTAGTCCAATTTCATGCAAAACCGAATTCCAACCAAATTTTCAATCGATCGATTCTCCATGTACAAGCAAAATTGGAACACCATACTTACATAGGTAGCTTCGTGGTGATGAGGTCTTCAAAGCCCAGTGCTTTAAGCAGCTCGATATGGCTGGAAAAAATGTTAACCGAAAACCCCAAAATCTTCAATTTTCAACCGGAATTTTCCTCCTCCTTCGGCGTCCTCACCGTCGATGGTGGCCGGAAACACCATGGGGACGCTGAGGCGAGTCGAATGGGTCCAAGCCCGAGGCCGAAGGTGGCCGGACGACAGCTCACCGCCGGCAAGCCTTCACCACCGTCACACCTCCATCTCTCCCCTGAGTCAACTCTCATAAATGCCCAGATTTGACTTTCCAAAAGAGGAAACCCACTTAAATACTTTCCCTTTTCGGAAACTACCATAATTAATTTTACGACAAACTTCGAATAAACATAACTTCCGTATCGTAATTCCGTTTTCAACAATTCTCGCGGCAACAAACTTATCTCGACAAGTTCTTCAATTTCCACCCGAAGTCAAACAACTTCGACCAATCCGATAAAAAGTCAACGGGTCAAACCATCATAAGTTTATCCGATTAAACGATCAACGGTCTAAAATATTCACCGGAAGTTTCTGCGAGCTCGAAATTAAATTCTCCACAGCTTCCACGAAGGATCCGAAATCAAATTCTTGCCCGATAATTTAGTCGCTAAGGAAGCCGCCATATTAACAGATTTTGCCGAAATCACGACAAATCGCTAACTCGCAAATCAAGTCAATAACCATTCCATTTACAGTTCGGGTCGGTCAACGGTCCAAAACGGATCACAATCACGATTTGGATAGACTCGAACACGAACGGATAATCTCGACAATATTCCGAAATTTCAAATATTCATATTATATTCCTCGGTCGTCCAAATAATAATCCGGAACCACCCACGAACTCGAAATCACGTGTACAACAACTCTCAAGAAGAGACTCAACTCAAATTCTCGGCCAATAATTAAGTCGTGATCAAGTCTGGCGATTCAACCAATTATCGGAGAACTGCGATTACGCGTAAACTCATGGATTAAGCCGATTACACTACTGATTCTGTTCCGGGTCGTCACAAATCTACCCCCCTTAAAAAAATTTCGACCACGAAATTTCCAAGTCTGCCGACTAAAAAGTAGGGGCACTGCCTCTGCACACAGTACAACTCCCAAGTGGCAACCTCAACTGAATGACTCTGCCAACAGATTCACAATAGGAAATATCTTTATGTTGTAATCTCTGTACCCATAAATCCTGAATCTGAACTAGCTCCTCACAAATGCCAAGTCTTCCTGTACAAGGAACTGATAGGGTACAAAACACGCAACGAATCTGAAACATAATTCCACCACATGGAACACAACACACACAAATGCCAACGTTATAGGCAATGCCAAACTATACGACATAACACAAACTCGCCCCATGATCACATACAGACCAAAATAACGTGGCAATTCATAATTCAACCTGCTCACATCAACACAACTTCATTGTCGAACTCGAGTAACTAGCAACCTGTTTCCGCTGATCCGAAGGTCTGTGGTAGTACAATCCATTAAATCAGAATCCAACGTCAGCTCAAACCGAACTCGCTCCAGCACAATAGAGTACAACATCGTTCCTCACACTAGCTGAACTCCGCAAACAGCCGATCATCTCGCGAGGTCCGCAAAACCGCTCACAATTGCTTCAGGTGCTGGCCCACACTCCTAGAGTAAATCAGGATGTTGCCGATGAACACGAACGCAAACTCGTCCAGAAACCGTCTGAACACCCGGTCCATCAAGTCCGTAAAATCTGCGGGGCATCGGTCAACCCAAACGGCATGACCAAGAACTCGTAATGCCCGCACCATGATCCGAAAGTCGTCCTAGCCACATCTGACTCCATGATCCTCAACTAATGGTATCCGAACCCGAAATCAATCTTCGAAAAGACTGAAGCTCTCGTGAGCTGATTAAACAAATCGTCAATCCGAAGTGGAGGATACTCGCTCTTCTCTAAAGCCTGATTCAGTTTTCAATAGTCGATGCACAACCTCGTCGAATCATCCTTTATCCGCACAAATAATGCAAGAGTACACCACGATGATACGCCGGGTGAAAGGACCCAATCCCGATTCAGTTACCTAAACCGGAATCAAACCCTCTCGAAAATACGAATCAACAAAAATTTTCAAAATTTCGGCAGAGTTTCGTCACTAGCGTAGAATTACCATAACCTGCACCCAGAAATTAACACTTCGTCCTATGCCACAAAAAGCAAACCGTGGGCACCAATCCCATCCGGATTTCTCAACATCAATATAATCAACAACAGTAAGTAAACTGTACTATGTATATATATGTATATCCGTAAAAATCTGCATAACATGTATCAGAATGTATCAGAGTGACCTCTAGAGTAAAATATATACAATATATACATCAGTAGGTGAAACAAGAACCTACTGGAAAACACAAGTGACTCTGATCACTAGCCTCCAAACCGCGACGTGAAACACCAAACCTGAACTGCAAACTGGGCACGGAAACCGAAAAGCCCAGGGGAAAGACAATAAACACGTTAGAGTGAGTGGACGAAAATAAATGTCTTTCACCAAATATATATGTTATAAAAACATATGCGAGTCCAGGTAACTAAAACAATAAGTACACGAGGTAAAACCATATCCTCCAGCGTACTGAGCATGCAAATAAAATCCCACGGGGTCACTCATGGACTCCTCCGTGCTAGTACAGTCTGAACCACGGAGTCCTTGACTACCACGTGATTCTAAGCCAGAAATGGCCTCGGTTCCGGGGAATACGCCCCTCACCGGTCTGGTTGGGGAAACGCCCCTCCAGGCGGCCCTCCGTCGGGGATCAGCCGACGAGGCAAGGTGTATCGATACAACAACATAACTGAGACTGTACTCTGTGAAAACCAAACCATAAACAATTCGATCCAAATGCATGAAATAGCATATAAGTGTATGCATATTCGTATACGTATATCCGTATAAATATAATCGTATAATCGTAAAACATATAAAAGACTCGCAAGATTTCCGTGAAAAGAAATTGTCCACTCACAGGTGAGCAAAAAGCACACACGCTCTAATCTCGAGGACCGGCGGAAGATCCCTCGCCAGAAGCTCGATCACGATCCCGATCTCGTTCTCCTGAATATCCACAAAAACGTAACTGATCAATAACATAATCCACAACACTGTACTGATGCACGGAAACCAACCGTTCCCGGAAATACAAAATACGGTACAAAATGAATTTACGGAAATCCCGAAATCCCCACTCGAAACCTCGACTGAAAATCGGCTAACCAAATCGACCCAAAAACCTCTGGACGATAACCAGAGCGCAATTACGAGAAAAACGACATTAATTACATCGAAATCTGAAAAGTTGACTTTTTCTTGCCGGAGCACCGCCGTTGACCACCGTTGACCGCCGCCGCGCGTCGTCAACGGCGGAGTTTCACAGCGAAAAGCTCCAGTTCCAAAGGTCTCGATCTCACGAATCATATTCCCTTCTACCACGAAGACCAATTCGAAGTCCATCCTAGTCAATTTCAAGCAAAACCACAACGGAGCTCCATCTCAAAACCCAATCGGGTTCGACCTCAACCTCCACCTCGTTCAAATCCAACCACCTAGGGAGCACCACAGAGGGATGGGGAACGAAATCCCCAACAACCCAACCCCGGAAACTCGCCGGAAACACCTCCACCGTCACCGGCGAACTTCACTGGTTCGGCCCAAATCGGAACCCCTCAAACCTTAATCAATTCTTCTCAAACCACACCCAAACCTACTCGAAATCAAGACGGGAAGAAAACCTTACCTTTCCCGGAAGCAGAGGTGGCCGGAAAATAGGTCACTGGACGGTGGTTCCCGTTTGGGAAACTTTCCCTTTCGGGCAGCTAGTCCACTTTCCAATTTTGGAAAGTCAACGAATTTCAAAGTTGGTCAACGCCCAAAGTGAAGTTTTTCGACTAATTCTCGACTAATTTGCTATTTATACTCGAGCCTCGGTCGTTCGACGGTCCGAAATGAAAATACAAAATGATTCGGATAAGCTCGAAACAAACGGATAAACTCGTCGAAACCCGAAACTTCAAATAATCATAAAATATTCCTCGGTTATCGGAAAAATCTTCCGGAACTACGCTTGAGCTCGAAATCACGTACTCTTCAATTTCCCTGTAGACACCCAACTCAAATTCTCGACTGAAAACATAGTCGCGAATCGAATCGACAAACCACAAAATATCGTTAAACTGCGACTATAACCAAATCTCGAGAATCGTGCCAAACACACATCTGATTCTGGTTCGGGTCGTCACAAATCTACCCCCCTTAAAGAAATTTCGACCTCGAAATTTACGTACCTGTCATGTGAACAGATGAGGATACTGCTCCCGCATACGCTGCTCGGTCTCCCAAGTGGCCTCCTCAACTGAATGGTTCTGCCACAAGACCTTCACCAGCGGAATCACACGGTGCCTCAACTCCTGCTCACGATGATCGAGAATCTGCACTGGCTCCTCAACATACGATAAATCCTCTCTGATCGGCAACTGCTGTGGGGCTATCACATGTGAAGGATCTGAGATGTACTTCCGCAACATCGAAACATGGAAGACATCACGAACACGAGCCATCTCAGCTGGTAACTCAAGTCTGTAAGCAACAACTCCAACCCTCTCTGTAATCTCATACGGACCAATGTACCGCGGTCGAAGCTTGCCACGCTTCCCGAAACGCACAACTCCCCTCCACGGAGATAGTTTCAGGAAGACCCAATCACCAACCTCGAACTCTAAACTCTTCCTCCTCACATCTGCGTAACTCTTCTGCCGATCCTGGGCAACCTTCAGTCGATCCCGAATAACCTGAATGTCCTCCATCGTGGTTTTCACCAAATCAGGACCAATGAGCCAACGTTCGCCCACCTCACTCCAACACAATGGAATGCGACACTGCTTCCCGTACAGAGCCTCGTACGGTGCGCCATCTCAATACTGGCCTGATAGCTGTTGTTGTAGGCGAACTCGATCAAATGTAACTGCTGATCCCAGTTTCCACGAAACTGCAACACACATGATCTCAGCATATCCTCAAGTGTCTGAATGGTCCGCTCGGACTGCCCGTCAGTCTGAGGATGGAAAGCTGTACTAAACCGCAACCCCGTGCCCAATGCTCGCTGTAAAGCCTGCCAAAACTCGGATGTGAACTGACTATCACGGTCAGAAACAATGGACACAGGCACCCCATGCAAGTGAAAAATCTCAGATAACTACAACTTAGCCAATCTGCCCACTGATACCTTCCCTAGAAGTGCAAGAAAGTGTGCGGATTTCGTCAGTCGGTCAACAATAACCCAAATGCCAGTGTTGCCCGCCGAAGTACGCGGCAACTGATAGACGAAATCCATTGTGATATGCTCCCACTTCCAAACTGGAATCTCAAGTGGCTGTAGTTTCCCTGCAGGTTTCTGCCTCTCCGCCTTCACCTGCTGACAAATCAAACACCGACTCACGTACGCGGCAATCTCCCGCTTCATGTTGCGCCACCAATAGTACGCTCGAAGTGTACGAAACATCTTCGTACCTCCGGGAAGCATCGCATACGCTGAACTGTGGGCCTCATCTAGAATCTCCTTCTTCAAGTCCTCGTCCCTGGGTACACATAATCTGCCCCTGAACAACAACGTACCGTCGTCGCTCAAATGGAACTCTGTAGGCACACCATTCCGAATCATGGTCTTCTTGCCCAACAAGTAAGGATCTGAATTCTGTGCCTCCCGTACCTGATCAACCAGTACCGGTCGAACCTGGAAACTGGCCAACAAAGCTCCATAATCATCATACCCAAATACAGCACCTGTAGCTCGAAGCTCAGCTAACATCGACACTCTAGCCACACACATGTGAAACAACGAAGCTCCAAATTTCCGGCTAAGTGCATCTGCCACAACGTTGGCCTTCCCTGGATGGTACTCAAACGTGCAATCGTAGTCGTTGATCAACTCCATCCATCGGCGTTGCCTCATGTTCAGGTCCGGCTGTGTCTGCAAGTAGGTGAGACTCTTGTGGTCAGTGAAAATCTTACACTGAGCACCATACAGATAATGTCTCCAACTCTTCAACGCTAACACAATAGCGGCTAACTCCAAATCATGCGTCGGATAGTTGACCTCGTGCGGTTTCAGCTGTCTGGAACCATATGCCACGACTCTACCATGCTGCATCAACACACAGCCAAGGCCCAACTTCGACGCATCGCTGTACACAACTAACTCACCACTGTCATCTGGCAATGTCAGAACCGGTGTGGTAGTCAATCTCTCCTTCAGGACCAAATAACTCTCCTCGCACGCATCAGACCACTCAAACTTGACGCCCTTCTTCGTCAACCTGGTCAGTGGTGTAGCTATCCGGGAGAAATCCTGTACAAACCGTCGATAATAGCCTGCTAAACCCAAGAAACTCCGGATCTCCGGCACAGTAGTGGGTCTACTCCAATTCAGCACGGCCTCGATCTTGTCAGGATCAACACTAACTCCCTCGGCCGAAATCACGTGGCCCAGAAACTTCACACTATCCAACCAGAACTCACACTTGCTAAACTTCGCGAACAACTGATGGTCCCGCAAAGTCCGCAACACCGCTCGCAAGTGCTTCTTATGCTGGCCCACACTCCTCGAATAGATCAAAATGTCATCAATGAACACAATCACGAACTTGTCCAGGAATCGACGAAACACCCGAGTCATCAAGTCCATGAAAGCTGCGGGGGCATTGGTCAACCCAAACGGCATAACGAAAAACTCATAGTGCCCATACCGCGTCTTGAAAGCTGTCCTGGCTACGTCTGAATCTCGGATCCTCAACTGGTGATATCCGGATCGAAGATCAATCTTCGAAAAGACAGATGCTCCCTTCAGCTGATCAAACAAGTCGTCAATCCGCGGCAACGGATACTTGTTCCTTACCGTAACCTAATTCAGCTTCCGATAGTCGATGCACAAACGCATGGACCCATCCTTCTTCCGCACGAACAACACCGGAGCACCCCACGGAGAAACACTCGGGCGAATGAATCCCTTCTCTAACAACTCCTGGAGCTGAAACTGCAACTCCTTCAACTCCGCAGGAGCCATCCGGTACGGTGTCTGGGATATCGGTCCAGTACCCGGCAACAACTCAATAGTAAAGTCGATCTCCCGCACAGGGGGTATACCAGGTAACTCTGCTGGAAACACATCCGAAAACTCAGACACAACCTCAATACTACCAAGGTCTGGCACTGCAGCTGTAGTGTCCACAACATGGGCTAAGTAAGCAACACAACCCTTCTTCATCAACCGATCCGCCCTCATCACGGAAATCAAACACGGTAGGGAAGTGTTCTTCTCGCCACGAAACAGTATCTCAGGTAACCCGGGTCGTCGAAACGCGACCTCCTTCCTGTGGCAATCAAACATGGCCCAGTGCGACTCCAAAAAGTCCATACCCAATATCAAATCAAAATCCACAATATCAAGCAACAACAGATCAGCGGCTAAACCATGGCCATCAACAAACACTTCACAATCTCGGTAAACCCAACCGATGCTCACAACCTCACCTGACGGATACAACACTCTCCACAACCCCGGAAGTGGAGATGCAGGAACCGTGGCTAATGATGACAGTCTAAATGATATGAATGAATGTGTGGCACCTGGATCCAGTAATGCAACTACAGGAATACCAAAAACATGTAACGTACCGATAACGACCTCCGGTGATGCTCTGCCCTCACGCATAGTCATAGCATGAACTCTTGCCTGTCCGGCTGGTCGTCCTCACTGGGGCTGTCCCTGCTGTCGGCCCTGGCCTGCAAACTGTGCTGGTCGAGCTCCCGTAGTGGCACCTCGCTCAACTCCGGAACTCTGGGCTGCCTGTCCGTCACCGCCATATAACTGAGGACACTCCCTCGCATAGTGACCCACCTGGCCACAACGGAAACAAGTGACAGGACCTCGCTGACACGGACCCACATGATGTCGACTGCAGAGACTACACAACGGGTACTCCCTTGGTACTGCAAATGTGCCACCAGTACGCCGAGGATAACTAGAACCACTGGAACCTGCACTAGCCTGTGGTCGCTGTCGTCTATCTCTCCTCCAAAACGGTCTCCGCCTCGATGTACCAGCTGGTGGTCGATATGATCCACCGCCTGAAGATGAAGCTGAACCGGAAGTATCAGAACTCTGCCTCTTTGAAGGCCTCTGACTCGGTTCACCTTCCTCAAACCGTCTCGGCTGGTACCTCTGCCGCTGTCTCTCCTGCTCAATATCCTCACCTCGGAGAGCTGCACTGACAAACTCATCAAAGTTGTTCCTCGGCATCGTAGTCAATGTCGCCTTAATGTTCAGATTCAATCCCAGCTCAAACCTGCGACACTTGGCTTCCTCTGTAGCCACCATATCCCGCGCAAAACGAGACAATCGAGTAAACCGATCCCGATACACAAGTACAGACAAACTGCCCTACCTCAAGTTCATAAACTCCTCGTACTTGCGCTGCTGAGTAGCCTGATTAAAATACCTCCGCATAAACAAATCACGAAACAATGTCCACGGAGTATCCACAGGAACTCTGTCAGTGCTGACTCACCAAAAGTATGCATCACCCTCAAGTAAACCAACTGCGGCTACTGACATCTGCTCAGGTGTAAACTGCAGACGCTCACAAACACACTCAATCTGAACCAACCATGCCTCGCATATCTCTGGATCAACTGAACCCGAAAACACAGTAGCACCCGCAGTGCGAGCCTTGACCACAGGGTCAAAACGCTCTTCCAAACGCAGCACTCACATCAGCAAGTCGTGCGTTCGGCGATCCTCATCAGGATCATCATCCCGATCAACACGGGGACCACGTCGAGGAGGCATCCTACTGATACAAGACAAGCATTAGGCACAAGCAGAAAGAACGTAATCATGAAACCGCAGATATTTGAGGACACACAACACCCGAAGTATTGATGAGTACCGCTGGCCAGTCGGGTCATCACTCCAGCCATGCTGTATCAACTCAAATACCCTAAGCGTCACAACTACAAGAGTCTACAGAATCTGACAACCTAATGCTCTGATACCAAGCTGAAATGACCCAATCCCGATTCAGTTACCTAAACCGGAATCAAACCCTCTCGAAAATACGAATCAACAAAAATTTTCAAAATTTCGGCAGAGTTTCGTCACTAGCGTAGAATTACCATAACCTGCACCCAGAAATTAACACTTCGTCCTATGCCACAAAAAGCAAACCGTGGGCACCAATCCCATCCGGATTTCTCAACATCAATATAATCAACAACAGTAAGTAAACTGTACTATGTATATATATGTATATCCGTAAAAATCTGCATAACATGTATCAGAATATATCAGAGCGACCTCTAGAGTAAAATATATACAATATATACATCAGTAGGTGAAACAAGAACCTACTGGAAAACACAAGTGACTCTGATCACTAGCCTCCAAACCGCGACGTGAAACACCAAACCTGAACTGCAAACTGGGCACGGAAACAGAAAAACCCAGGGGAAAGATAATAAACACGTTAGAGTGAGTGGACGAAAATAAATGTCTTTCACCAAATATATATGTTATAAAAACATATGCGAGTCCAGGTAACTAAAACAATAAGTACACGAGGTAAAACCATATCCTCCAGCGTACTGAGCATGCAAATAAAATCCCACGGGGTCACTCATGGACTCCTCCGTGCTAGTACAGTCTGAACCACGGAGTCCTTGACTACCACGTGATTCTAAGCCAGAAATGGCCTCGGTTCCGGGGAATACGCCCCTCACCGGTTTGGTTGGGGAAACGCCCCTCCAGGCGGCCCTCCGTCGGGGATCAGCCGACGAGGCAAGGTGTATCGATACAACAACATAACTGAGACTGTACTCTGTGAAAACAAAACCATAAACAATTCGATGCAAATGCATGAAATAGCATATAAGTGTATGCATATTCGTATACGTATATCCGTATAAATATAATCGTATAATCATAAAACATATAAAAGACTCGCAAGACTTCCGTGAAAAGAAATATTCCACTCACAGGTGAGCAAAAAGCACACACGCTCTAATCTCGAGGACCGGCGGAAGATCCCTCGCCAGAAGCTCGATCACGATCCCGATCTCGTTCTCCTGAATATCCACAAAAACGTAACTGATCAATAACATAATCCACAACACTGTACTGATGCACGGAAACCAACCGTTCCCGGAAATACGAAATACGGTACAAATTGAATTTACGGAAATCCCGAAATCCCCACTCGAAACCTCGACTGAAAATCGGCTAACCAAATCGACCCAAAAACCTCTGGACGATAACCAGGGCGCAATTACGAGAAAAACGACATTAATTACATCGAAATCTGAAAAGTTGACTTTTTTTCGCCGGAGCGCCGCCGTTGACCACCGTTGACCGCCGCCGCCGGCGGCGGCGCGCCGTCAACGGCGGAGTTTCACGGCGAAAAGCTCCAGTTCCAAAGGTCTCGATCTCACGAATCATATTCCCTTCTACCACGAAGGCCAATTCGAAGTCCATCCTAGTGAATTTCAAGCAAAACCACAACGGAGCTCCACCTCAAAACCCAATCGGGTTCGACCTCAACCTCCACCTCGTTCAAATCCAACCACCTAGGGAGCACCACAGAGGGATGGGGAACGAAATCCCCAACAACCCAACCCCGGAAACTCGCCGGAAACACCTCCACCGTCACCAGCGAACTTCACTGGTTCGGCCCAAATCGGAACCCCTCAAACCTTAATCAATTCTTCTCAAACCACACCCAAACCTACTCGAAATCAAGACGGGAAGAAAACCTTACCCTTGCCGGAAGCAGAGGTGGCCGGAAAATAGGTCACCGGACGGTGGTTCCCGTTTGGGAAACTTTCCCTTTCGGGCAGCTAGTCCACTTTCCAATTTTGGAAAGTCAACGAATTTCAAAGTTGGTCAACGCCCAAAGTGAAGTTTTTCGACTAATTCTCGACTAATTTGCTATTTATACTCGAGCCTCGGTCGTTCGACGGTCCGAAATGAAAATACAAAATGATTCGGATAAGCTCGAAACAAACGGATAAACTCGCCGAAATCCGAAACTTCAAATAATCATAAAATATTCCTCGGTTATCGGAAAAATCTTCCGGAACTACCATTGAGCTCGAAATCATGTACTCTTCAATTTCCGTGAAGACACCCAACTCAATTTCTCGACTGAAAACATAGTCGCGAATCAAATCGACAAACCACACAATATCGTAAAACTTCGACTATAACCAAATCTCGAGAATCGTGCCAAACACACATCTGATTCTGGTTCGGGTCGTTACACTGGGTCGTACGAAATCTCCTCCAGCAACTCTCGAAGTTGAACCTGTAGCTCCATCAGCTCCGCTTGTACCGAACGACAAAATGCCGGTGATATGAGTCCAGCGCCCGGTAAAAGCTCAATGGTGTAGTCGGTCTCCCGAACTGGAGGAATACCCGGTAACTCCTCCGGAACACACCTGGGACCTCTGGAACCACCTCAACATCGCCAATGTCTGGTACAGCAACCGTAGTATTCACAACATGAGCTAAGTAAACAACACAACCTGTTTCCACCATCCGCTCGACCATCACCACTAAAATCACACATGGCAATAAAATATTTTTTTCACCGCGAAACAATATTTCGAGGAAAGTCTGGTCGTCGAAACACAACCTCCTTCTCGTGACACTCGAACATAGCCCAATGTGTCGCCATGAAGTCCATACCCAACATCACCACAAAATCAACGATGTCTAGCAATAACAGATCTGTGGCTAACCCATAACCTCCAACAAAGATCCCACAACCTCCGGATGGATGCAACACTCTCCAAAACCTCGGAAATGGAGATGCAGATACAATAGCCATGGATGTCAAGCGATAGTAATCTCAAAGAAACTCTGTCCTCATACAAGGTCGTGGCATAAACTCCGGCGTGCCCAACAAATCGTCCACGTCGATTACGACATGTTGAATGACTCGTCTAGAAGGCTGCGTTGGTTAAACTCGAGAAATAGCATCATGACCTCCTCGTGAACTCTGAGCTGTCGAACCACTGAAACAGCTGGCTGAGGGTGCTCCCTCGCAACGTGACCCTCCTGGCCACCACAATAGCAACTGAGAGTGCTCCACGAACACAAGTCACAGCGACACCTGCTGTGAGAAAGGATCACCAAGGATCACCCAAACTCATGCCACAGGAACAAGTCCGCTACTCCGTGATCTCCACCATCACCAAACGGATTCTCTACTTGATCTGATGACCCTCAACATAATCGAAAAGGCCACAGCCTGATGAAGTCATTGATCCTGAGGTGCCGGAACTCAACCTCATCAAATATCTTGACTAAGTTCACCTTCCTCAAATCAACATGTCGGAAACCACGTATAACTTTCCTTCTCAATATCCTTGCCTCTGAGTGCAGCACATCAAGCTCCTCACGGTAATCTTAAGGCATAACAGTCAAAATCCTTCTGATGCTCAGGTTCAAACTCATCTCGAACCTCGTGCACTGCTTCCACTGAAGCCACATAACACGTGCAAACTGGGACAAACATGTGAACGATACATCTCTGCCTTAGGTGGGTAAACATTCCATATTCCATTGTTGGATAGCCTGATTGAACCATTACCGTATAAACAACACACTGGATGTAGGTCATGGAGTCGTAACAGGAACTCACACAATACCAGCCCACCAAATGCAATGATCAAACGCAGACAAAACATCAACTACCAAAATTCTCTGCTCTGAGGCAACATGTAGACGCCCATACACGCACAACTAGGCAAACCATGCCACACAAATCTATGAATTCAAATTGCTTATCCAAACCCACAACTCACTGTCAAGTCGCGCGTCGATTGATCCTCAATAGGATCCACAACCATACCGACACGGGAAGTACGTCAAGGAGGCATCCAAATGAATAAAACATCGTTCCCAACAAGTAGAACATAATCATGGAACTTTAAATATTTGAAAGCATACAACACCCGGAGATTGATGAGTATCCGCCGGCCAATCAGGTCATCACTCCAGACATGATGTACATCCTCAAATGTCCTTCGTAAACACGACTACAGAAGTCAACAGAACCTAAAACCTAATGCTCTGATAACAAGCGGAAAGGACCCAACCCCGATTTAGTTTGCCAAACTGGAATCAAACCCCTTCTGAAAACACGAACCAACAAAAACCATAAAAATTTCGGCAGAGTAACTGAAAGGACCCAACCCCGATTTAGTTTGCTAAACTGGAATCAAACCCCTTCTGAAAACGTGAACCAACAAAAACCATCGAAATTTCAGCATAGTAACGCTACTAACGCGAAATTGCCATTACCTGCACCCGAAAAATAACACTTCAACCTATGCCACAAAAGCCAAACCGTGGGCACCAATCCCATCTGGATTTATCAATATCATATCAATAATAATAAACAATAAATATAACTGTAATATATAATCTATCCGGGAAAAAACCGTATAAAACATGAATCAGAACGTATCAGAGCTACCTCTAGTGTAAATATATACAAAATATACAACAGTAGGCAAAACAAGAAACCTACTAGGAAACACAGGTAGCTCGAACAACTATCCTCCAACCACGACGTGAGACACCAGAATCTGAACTGCAAATTGGGCAAGGAAACCGAAAAGCCCAGGGGAAAGACATGAAAACCGTTAGAGTGAGTAGACGAAAATAAATGTCTTTCGCCGAATATAATATGTTATAAAAACATATGCGAGTCAAAATGAATAAATATAATATAGAACACGAGGTGAACTCAAACTCTTCCAGCGTACAGAGCATGCATAGAAAAGTCTCACGGGGTCACTCATGGACACATCCGTGCTAGTCCGAATCACGGGATCCCAGACCCACACGTGATTCTAGCCAGAAAGGCCTCAGGTCAGGGTATCTGTTTCCACCCGGAAATACATCGGCACAAGAAACAGAAATTAGTACCCACCCGAAAATGCATCGGCACAAGGTACAGTTCCCCTCTGGTAGGCACCCTCCGGGATCAGCCGGGATGCAAGTGTATCGATATAACCACATATACTAAGACTGTACTCTGTGTAAATCAAATCATAGATAGTTTCATGCATACGTATAAAGCATAATGTAAATGCATAATCATAAAGCACATGCTCGTATAAGTCATAATCACAAACGTATTCTCATGTTCGTAAAATGTAATATAAAGACTCACGAATATCAGTGAAAAGAAATTGTCCACTCACAGACGAGCAAAGCGCGCATTCGCGCTAATCACGTGGTCCGGCGGAAGATCCCTCGCCCGAAGCACGATCTCGATCCCCTAAATAGTCATAAAATATATCTGATCAAAATGGTAATCCATAACCCTGTAGCACACCTCGGAAACCAACCGTTACCGGAAATATACAACACAGTGCAAATAATCGACGAAATTCCTGAAATCTCCACTCAAAACCCTCGACTGAAAATCCGATACCCAAATCAACTCAAAAACCTCAAGGCGACGATCAGGGCGCGAATACGAGTAAAACGACATTAAAAACATCGAAATCCAAAAAGTCAACGGGTCACCGAAGCTCGGCATTGACTGCCGCCGCCAGCGGTGTAACGCCGTCAATCGGAGAGTTTTCCCGGCGACCGAGCTGCCACACTGATCTCCTCAACAAGGCAAACAACTTTAACAAAGGGACCACCACCTTCCAACCACCACCGTGGCCAAAAATAAGCTCGAAAGCCACGGTGGTCCAAAACCTCCGGCGAACCTGTCCACCACCGTTACTCCGCCTACGGCGCACGGCAGCCCTCAAGGTCTGTCCCAAAAGGACCGCCGTGGCCCCACAGTCAAAACCCATCCATCCCCGGCTGCCCTCGTGGCCGGAGCACCGCCGTCACAACAACCCGAAACTGGCCGGAAAAATCAAGAATTTCAACTCCACATTTCTCCTTCAATTCTCAACCAAATCAAGAAATTCCAAGTTCTAAACTGTTTAGAATCACGAGGAGAACATTTTACCTTCAAGGGTCGTGGCCTGAAATGGCCGGAATCAGCCGGTCTGGCGATGGAATCCAAACGGTCCGTTTTTCTCCTCCGGTCAACTCGGTCAACGCCCCAAATAGTAAAAGTCAACGCTGGTGAAACTTTAAACAGTGTTTTCGACAATTTTCTGACAATTTCCGATATTTATACTCGCGTCTCGGGACGATCAACGGTCCAAAACGGATAACCATTACGATTCGGATAAACTCGATACGAGCGGATAAACTCGTCGAAAAAATGAAACTTCAAATAATCATATTATATTCCTCAGTCATCGGAAAAATCATCCGGAACCGTCCACAAACTCGAAATCACGTGTACTACAACTCTCGAGAAGAGACTAAACCCAAATTCTTGGTCGATAGTTAATTCGTAAACGAAATCGGCAAACCACACAATAATCGATAAACAGCGACTACGCACTAACTCGTGGATTACGCTGATTACTCTACTGATTCTGGTTCGGGTCGTCACAAATCTACCCTTCTTAAAAATAATTTCGACCTCGAAATTTACGTACCTGTCAGGTGAACAAATGAGGATACTGCTCCCGCGTAAGCTGCTTAGTCTCCCAGGTGGCCTCCTCAATCGAGTGATTCTGCCACAAGACCTTCACCACCGGTATAACATGGTGCCTCAACTCCTGCTCATGATGATCGAGAATCTGTACCGGCTCCTCAACATATGTCAAATCCTCCCGAATCGGTAACTCCTGTGGGGCTAACACATGGGATGGATCTGAGATATATTTCCGCAACATCGAAACGTGAAAAACATCATGAACACGAGCCATCTTAGTCGGTAACTCAAGTCTGTAAGCAACAACTACAACCCTCTCGGTGATTTCGTACGGACCAATGTACTGTGGTCGAAGCTTGCCATGTTTCCCGAAATGCAGAACACCACTCCACGGAGAAAGTTTCAGGAAGAACCAATCGCCTACCTCAAACTCAAGACTCCTCCTCCTCACGTTCACATAACTCTTCTGACGATCCTAGGCGATCTTCAATCTGCCCCGGATAATCTGGACGTCCTCCATGGTGCTCTTCACCAGATCAGGGCCAATAAGCCATCGCTTGCTCACCTCACTCCAACACAACGGAGTGCGGCACTGCCTCCCATACAGGGCCTCGTACGGTGCCATCTCGATACTGGCCTGATAGCTATTGTTGTAGGCGAACTCTATCAAAAGATGTACTGAAACGTAATCTCGTGCCCATGGCTCGCTGCAATGCCTGCCAGAACTCAGAGGTAAACTGACTATCTCGGTCAGAAACCATAGATACAGGTACTCCGTGTAGTTGAACAATCTCTGACAGATACAGCTTGACCAATCTGCCCACTGATATCTTCCCCGGAAGTGCGAAAAAATGAGCGGATTTCGTTAGTCGATCCAAAATAACCCAAATACCGGTGTTGCCAGCCGAAGTACGCGGCAACTGATAAACGAAATCCATGGTAATGTGCTCCCACTTCCAAACCGGAATCTCCAGTGGCTGTAATTTCCCTGCAGGTTTCTGCCTCTCCGCTATAACCTGCTGACATATCAAACATCGGCTCACATATGTGGCAATCTCCCGCTTCATGTTGGGCCACCAGTAATACGCTCGAAGTGTACGAAACATCTTCGTACCTCCGGGATGCATCGCATACGCCGAACTGTGGGCCTAATCCAGAATCTCCTTCTTCAGGCTTTCGTCTCTGGGCACACACAGTCTGCCTCGGAACAACAACGTACCATCGTCACTCAATCGAAACTCTGTAGGCACACCATTCCGTATCAGTCACCTTGCCCAACAGGTAGGAATTTGAATCCTGAGCCTCTCGAACCTGATCAACCAATACGGGTCGATCCTGGAAACTAGCTAACAAGGCTCCCTCGTCATCCCACTCGAACTCAGCACCTGTAGTCCGAAGCTCGGCTAACATAGACACTCTAGCCACACACACATGGAACAACAAAGCTCCGGACTTCCGGCTAAGCGCATCAGCCACAACATTAGCTTTCCCTGGATGGTACTCGAAAGTGCAATCATAGTCGTTGATCAATTCCATCCACTGGCGTTGCCTCATGTTCAAGTCCGGCTGCGTCCGCAAGTAAGTGAGACTCTTGTGGTCGGTGTAGATCTTACACTGGGCTCCGTACAAGTAATGTTTCCAACTCTTCAACGCTAATACGATAGCGGCCAACTCCAAATCATGGATCAAATAGTTGACTTCGTGTGGTTTCAACTGTCTGGAACTGTAGGCTACAACTCTGCTATGCTGCATCAGCACACAACCAAGTCCCAACTTCGACACATCACTATAAACCACAGACTCACTATTATCGTCTGGTAATGTCAGAACCGGTGCGGTAGTCAACATTTCCTTCAGGAGTAAGTAACTCTCCTCACATGCATCAGACCACTCAAACTTGACGCCCTTCTTTGTCAGTCTGGTCAATGAGGTAGCAATCCGAGAAAAATCCTGTACAAACCGTCGGTAGTAGCCTGCCAAACCCAAGAAACTCCAGATTTCCGGTACTGTGGTAGGTCTACTCCAATTCAGCACGGCCTCGATCTTGTCATGATCAACACTGAATCCCTCAGCCGATATTACGTGGCCCAAAAACTTCACACTGTCCAGCCAAAACTTGCACTTTCTGAACTTCGCAAACAACTGATGGTCCCGCAAAGTCTGCAACACCGCTCGCAAATGCTTTTTATGCTAGCCCACACTCCTGGAATAGATCAAAATATCATCGATAAACACAATCACGAACTTGTCTAGAAACCGTCTGAACATCTGGTTCATCAAGTCCATGAAAGTTGCGGGGGTGTTGGTCAACCCAAACGGCATAACCAAAAACTCGTAATGCCCATACCGCGACCTGAAAGCTGTCCTGGCCACATCAGACTCTCGGATCCTCAACTGGTGATATCCGGATCGAAGATCAATCTTCGAAAAGACTGATGCTCCCTTGAGCTGATCGAACAAATCATCAATCCGCGGCAACAGATACTTGTTCTTCACTGTAACCTTATTCAGCTTCCGGTAGTCGATGCACAACCGCATAGAGCCATCCTTCTTCCGTACAAATAAAACCGGGGCACCCCATGACAAAACACTGGGTCAAATAAAACCATTCTCCAGCAACTCTTGGAGATGAACTTGTAACTCTTTCAACTCCGCTGGCGCCATACGATATGGTGCCTGTGAAATGGGTCCTGTGCCCAGCAATAGCTCAATAGTAAAGTCAATCTCCCAAACTGGAGGTATACCCAGTAACTCCTCCGGAAACACATCCGGAAACTCAGAAACAACCTCAATACCACCAAGGTCCAGCACAGCAGCCGTAGTGTCTACCACATGAGCTAAGTAAGCAACACAGCCCTTCTTCATCAACCGATCCGCCTTCATCGCAGAAATCAAACATGGTAGTGAAGTGTTCTTCTCACCGCGAAACAATATCTCGGGAAAGCCTGGTTGTCGAAATGTGACCTCCTTCTTGTGACAATCAAACATGGCCCAATGCGTCTCCAAGAAGTCCATACCCAAGATTAAATCAAAATCAACGATATCAAGCAACAACAAATCTGCGGCTAAGCCATGGCCTCCAATAAAAATCTCAGAGTCCCAATACACCCAGCCAATACTCACAATCTCACCAAACGGATACAACACTTTCCACAACCCCGGAAGTGGAGACGCAGGTATCGTAGCTAATGATGATAGTTTATACGACATGAATAAATGTGTGGCACCAGGATCTAACAATGTAAGTACTGGAATACCAAAGATATGTAACGTACCGATAACGACCTCCGGTGAAGCTTTGTCTTCTCGCACAGTCAAGGCATGAACCCTTGCCTGCCCGGCTGGTCGTCCACGCTGATGTTGTCCCTATTGTCCTCCCTGACCCACAAACTGTACTCGTCTAGCTCCTGAAGTGGCACCTCGCTCTCCTCCGGAACTCTGGGCCGCCTGTCCACCAATAGGCTGAAGACAGTCCCTCGCAAAGTGACCCTCCTGGCCACAACGGTAACAAAGGGTAGGGACTCGCTGATAAGGACCATAGTGATGCCTATTGCAGAAATTGCAAAGTGGATACTCCGTTGGTACAGGAAACGTGCCTCCGGTATGCCGAGGATAACTAGAGCCGCTAGAACCTCCACTAGACTGTGGTCGCTGCGGTCGATCTCTCTTCCATCTCTGCCTCTGTCTCGATGTACTAGCTGGTGGTCGATATGGTCCACTGCCCGAGGATGAAGCCGAACCGAAAGTATCAGAACTCTGCCTCTTTGAAGGCCCAAACTCGGTCCACCCTCCTCAAACCGTCTGGGGTGGTACCTCATCTGCCTTTCCTTCTCGATATCCTCACCTCGGAGTGCTGCACTGACAAACTCATCGAAGTTGTTCCGAGGCATTGTAGTCAGAGTCCCCTTGATATTCAAGTTCAAACCCAGCTCAAATCTGCGGCACTTGGCTTCCTCAGTAGCCACCATGTCACGCGCAAAACTAGATAAGCGGGTAAACCTGTCCCAATACTCAAGCACAGACATACTGCCCTGTCTCAAGTTCGTGAACTCCTCATACTTCCGCTGCTGGGTAGCCTGGTTGAAGTATCTCCGCATAAACAAATCTCGGAACAAAGTCCACGGAGTATCAACTGGAACTCTATCGGTGCTAACCCACCATAAGTATGCATCTGACTCAAGTAAAACAACTGCTGCAACTGTCATCTGCTCAGGGGTAAAACGCAGACGCTCACATACACGTTCAACCTGAACCAACCATGCAGTACGAGCTTTGACCACAGGGTCAAAACGCTCTTCCAAACGCAGCACTCGCATCAACAAGTCGTGCGTCTGGTGATCCTCATCAGGATCCGCTTCCCGATCAACACGGGGACCACGTCGAGGAGCCATCCTACTGATACAAGACAAGCATTAGGTACAAGCAGAAGGAACGTAATCATGAGACCTCAAATATTTGAGAACACACAACACCCGAAGCATTGATGAGTACCGCTGGCCAGTCGGGTCATCACTCCAGTCATGCTGTACAAACTCAAATACCCTAAGCGTCACAACTACAAGAGTCTACAGAATCTGACAACCTAATGCTCTGATACCAGGCTGAAAGGACCCAACCCCGATTTAGTTTCCTAAACCAGAATCAAACCCCTTCTGAAAACGTGAACCAACAAAAACCATTAAAATTTCGGCAGAGTAACGCTACTAACGCGGAATTACCATTACCTATACCTGGAAAATAACACTTCATCCTATGCCACAAAAGCCAAACCGTGGGCACCAATCCCATCCGGATTTCTCAATATCATATCAATAACAATAAACAGTAAACATAACTGTAATATATAGTATATTCGGGAAAAAATCGTATAAAACATGTATCAGAGCGACCTCTAGTGTAAATATATACAAAATATATAACAGTATGCAAAACAAGAAACCTACTGGAAAACACAGGTAGCTCGACCAACTAGCCTCCAACCACGACGTGAGACACCAGAATCTGAACTGCAAACTGGGCAAGGAAACTGAAAAGCCCAGGAGAAAGACATGAAAACCGTTAGAGTGAGTGGAAGAAAATAAATGTCTTTCGCCGAATATAATATGTTATAAAAACATATGCGATTCAAAATGAATAAATATAATATAGTACACGAGGTGAACTCAAACTCCTCCAGCGTACAGAGCATGCATAGAAAAGTCCCACGGGGTCACTCATGGACACATCGGTGCTAGTACAGTCTGAATCATGGGATCCCAGACCCACACATGATTCTAGCCAGAAAGGCCTCAGGTCAGGGTATCAGTTTCCACCCGGAAATACATCTGCACAAGGTACAGTTCCCCCCTGGTAGGCACCCTCAGGGATCAGCCAGGATGCAAGTGTATCGATACAACCACATATACTAAGACTGTACTCTGTGTAAATCAAATCATAAATAGTTTCATGCATACGTATAAAGCATAATGTAAATGCATAATCGTAAAGCACATGCTCGTATAAGTGATAATCACAAACGTATGCTCATGTTCGTAAAATGTAATATAAAGACTCGCGAATATCAGTGAAAAGAAATTGTCCACTCACAGACGAGCAAAGCGCGCAATCGCGCTAATCACGTGGTCCGGCAGAAGATCCCTCGCCCGAATAGTTATAAAATATATATGATCAAAATCATAATCCATAACCCTGTACCACACCTCAGAAACAAACCGTTCCCGGAAATATACAACAAAGTGCAAAATAATCGACGAAATTCGTGAAATCTCCACTCGAAACCCTCGACTGAAAATCTGATACCCAAATCAACTCAAAAACCTCAAGGCGACGATTGGGGCGCGAATACAAGTAAAACGAAATTAAAAACATCGAAATCCAAAAAGTCAGCGGGTCACCGGAGCTCCGGCGATGACCGCCGCCGCCGGCGGCGACGCGCCGTCAACCAGAGAGTTTTCCCGGCGACCGAGTTGCCACACTGATCTCCTCAACAAGACAAACAACTTTAACAAAGGGACCACCACCATCCAACCACCACCGTGGCCGGAAATCAACTCGAAAGCCACGGTGGTCCAAAACCTCCGGCGAACCTGTCCACCGTCGTTCCTCCGCCTACGGCTCATGGTAGCCCTCGAGGCCTATCCCAAAATGACCGCCGTGGCCCCACGGAAAAACCCCCTCCATCCCCGGCCGCCCTCGTGGCCTTAGCACCGCCGTCACAACAACCCGAAACCGGCCGGAAAAATCAAGAATTTCAACTCCACATTTCTCCCTTAATTCTCAACCAAATCAAGAAATTCCAAGTTCTAAACTGTTTAGAATCACGAGGAGAACATTTTACCTTCAAGGGTCGTGGCCTGAAATGGCCAGAATCAGCTGGTCAGGCGATGGAACGGATAACCATTTCCGATATTTATACTCGCGTCTTGGGACGATCGATGGTCCAAAACGGATAACCATTACGATTCGGATAAACTCGATACGAACGGATAAACTCGTCGATAAACCGAAACTTCAAATAATCATATTATATTCCTCGGTCATTGAAAAAATCATCCGGAACCGCCCACGAACTCGAAATCACATATACTACAACTCTCGAGCAGAGACTCAACTCAAATTCTCGGCCGATAATTAAGTCGTAATCAAAATCGGCAAACCACACAATTATCGAAGAACTATGATTACGCGCTAACTCAGGAATTACGCTGATTACTCTACCGATTCTGGTTTGGGTCGTCACAAATCTACCCCCCTTAAAAAAATTTCGACCTCAAAAATTTACGTACTTGTCAGGTGAACAGATGAGAATACTGCTCCCGCATAGGCTGCTCAGTCTCCCAGGTGGCCTCCTCAACCGAGTGATTCTGCCACAAGACCTTCACCAGCGGTATAACACAGTGCCTCAACTCCTGCTCACGACGATCGAGAATCTGTACTGGCTCCTTCACATACGTCAAATCCTCTCGGATCGGTAGCTGCTGTGGCGCTAACACATGTGACGGATTTGAGATGTACTTCCGTAACATCGAAACGTGGAAAACATCATGAACACGAGTCATCTCAGCTGGCAACTCAAGTCTGTAAGCAACAGCTCCAACCCTTTCCGTGATTTCGTACGGACCAATGTATCGCGGTCGAAGCTTGCCACGTTTCCCGAAACGCACAACACCTCTCCACGGAGATAGTTTCAGGAATACCCAATCGCCTACCTCAAACACAAGACTCTTCCTCCTCACGTCCGCATAACTCTTTTGACGATCCTGGGAGATCTTCAATCTATCCCGGATAATCTGGACGTCCTCCATGGTGCTCTTCACCAGATCAGGGCCAATAAGCCATCGCTCGCCCACCTCACTCCAACACAACGGAGTGCGGCACTGCCTCCCGTACAAGGCCTTGTACGGTGCCATCTCGATGCTGGCCTGATAGCTATTGTTGTAGGCGAACTCAATCAAATGTAGTTGCTGGTCCCAATTTCCATGAAACTGTAAAACACAAGACCGCAACATATCCTCTAGAGTCTGTATAGTCCGCTCAGACTGCCCGTCAGTCTGAGGATGAAAAGCTGTACTGAAACACAATCTCGTGCCCATGGATCGCTGCAATGCCTGCCAGAACTCGGAAGTAAACTGACTGTCTCGGTCAGAAACAATAGATATAGGCACACCGTGCAGACGAAAGATCTCTGAAAAATACAGATTGGCCAATCTGCACAATCTTGAAGCACGATCTCGATCACCTGAAACGTGGCGCACCGTCAACCTAAGAGATTTTCCGGCGGCCAAGCTCACCGAAGCTTCATCTCGACGAGTACAACACATCTGTCTTCTATGGCTAAGTCCAATTTCGGTCACACACGCCAGAAAACAGCTCGAAAGCCAAGGATTCCCTCCACCGCCTGCGATCTCCGATCTCCCAAAGGCACCGCTGTGGCCCCACGGTCCAAACCCCTCTAATCTCCGGCCACCCCCGTGGCTGAGCGCCACCGTCCACGAAACCCAAAACCGGCCGGAATTTCTTGAATTTCAACTCAACATTTCTCCCTCAATTCTCAACCAAATCAAGAAATTCCAAGTTCTAAACTGTTTACAATCACGAGGAGAAGATTTTACCTTTCAAAGTCGTGGCCTGAAACGGCTGGAATCAGCCGGTTCACCGGAGGAAGCCAAACGGTCCAATTTTCTCCATGGTCAACGGTGGTCAACGGTCAGCAGCTCGGTCAACGCCGGTCAAACTTCCCAAACAGTGTTTTCGACAATTTTTCGACTATTTCCGATATTTATACTCGCGTCTCGGGATGATCGACGGTCCAAAACAGATAACCATTACGATTCGAATAAACTCGATACGAACGGATAAACTCGTCGATATTCCAAAACTTCAAATAATCATATTATATTCCTTGGTCGTCAAAATAATCATCCGGAACCACCCACGAACTCAAAATCACATATACTACAACTCTCGAGAAGAGACTCGACTCAAATTCTGTGACGACCCGAACCAGAATCAGCAGTATGATCAGCTTGATTGATGAGTTTGTGTGAAGTCGCAGTTGTCCGACGGTTATTGGAGTCGCCGAGTTTATTAACGACTTAATTATTGGCCGAGAATTGGAGCTGGGTCTCTTCTCGAGAGTCGTTGTACGTGTGATTTCGAGTTCGTGGGCGGTTCCGGATCGTAATTTGGACGACCGAGGAATTAGTTATGAATATTTGAAGTTCAGATTTAAATGGTGGGCTACTTAACGACTAAATTACCGGACAAGAATTTGGTTTCGGCTTCTTCACGGAAGTTGTTCAGAATTTAATTTCGAGTTTGTGGGAACTTCCGGAGCATGATTTGGAGTTACGAGGAATTAGTTGCGAATTTTGACGATTGTTGATTGATTTAGTTGATTTAATGTGTGTTGCTTTGAAGGGTTGACTTTTTATTCGTTTGGCCGATATGTTTGACTTTGGGTGATTGTTGAAGAGTATGTCGAGACGAGTTCGTGACCGCGAGAATTATCGGAATCGGATTTACGACGAGGAAATTACGCGTGTTTGAAGTTCGTCGAAATGGATAATTACGAAGTTTCCTAAAATAGCAGGTATAAATAGTGGGTTGCTAAAAGAGGAAAGTCAAAATCTGGAATTAATGAAGTCTTGACCGGTCAACTGGGTTTGACCGAGCTGTGGGTTGGAGGTGCGATGCCGTACGGCCTCGCCGGCGGCGAGCTCCGTCCGGCCACTCCTCGGCTTGACTCATGCCCTATTCTACTCGCCTCGATGCTCCGAGCTCATCTCCAACCACCACGCACGGCGTGGCTTGCCGGAAAGGGAAGAATTCCGATCAAAAGTTTGAGAGAAAATGAGGTAATTCGGGTTTGTTGATTTTGGATGAATTGAGCTATGAAATGGATTGGGCTTTGTAGCTCTTCCCTCCACGAATCTAACTAAATTGGTTTGGAGTTTCAATTCGGTTTGAGTTGGGAGAATTCTTGATTTGAATTTTGTGTTCTATTTCGGTTTATCATGAAATTGGATGTGTTAGAGTGAGAATTGGACTTCGGTGCAGTTGACAAAGTTGCTCAGTGGGTGGTTTTGCATGGAATAGGGGTTGCTCCGCCGAGAAATCTTCCGGTCAGTGGCGGCGCCGCCGTGGACGGCGGTCAACGGCGGTCAACGGTCAACGGGTTGACTTTTTGACTTTCGACAAGTCGCATGTCATTTGACTCGAAATCGCGCTCCGATCGCAGTGGGGAGGTTCATTTTTCGAGTTGAGCGTCCGAACGTAAAGCGAGGTATTGAAGTGGTATATACGGATTTTCGACGATTCGTCGACTTTGAATTATTTGTTTCCGAGAACGGTGGTTTCTCGTGGTTTGATTTGTAATGTCGGATTATGACTTTGAATAATGAACTTTGTGAATATTCAGGGGTTTCGTGATCGTTCGTTTGGCGAGGGACTTTCCGCCGGATCACGGGTTAACGCGATACGCGTTACGCCAGTCTGTGAGTGGACATTTCTTTTCACGGATTGATTGCGAGTCTTTTATAAATGATTTACGAACTTGAGCATGCGGATTGATTATGATTTTACGAGCATGTGTTTTACGATTATGCTTATACGAATATACGTATACGAATATATACATATACGTACATATTACGTTTTATGCATGTGCATGGAAAGGATTTATGATTTGGTTTACACAGAGTACAGTCTCAGTATATGTTGTGGTATCGATACACATTGGCTTCTCGGCTGATCCCCGAGTACGCTCCGGGGGGGACAGATATCCTGACCCGAGGCCTTTCTGGCTAGGAATCACGTGTGGGTCTGGGATCCCGTGATTCAGACTGTGCTATCGCGTGGAAGCCCGCGAGAGTCTCCGCGATATGTTTTATGTTGCATGCTCTGTACGCGTGAGGAGTTAGAGTCTCCCTCGTGTACCATTTGATTTTATGTGCATTTGACTCGCATATGATTTTATACGTATATTTTATTTGGTGAAAGACATTTATTTTCGTCCACTCACTCTAACGTGTTTATTGTCTTTCACCTGGGCTTTTCGGTTTCCGTGCCCAGTTTGCAGTTCAGGCTCTGGTGTCGCACGTCGTGGTCGGAGGCATAGTGCTCGAGCTACTTTGTTTCATCCAGTAGGTTTATTGTTCTACCTACTGTGGTATGCGTATACGGTTATGTATTAGATGTCGCTCTGAGCTTCCTATTGAATACGTTATACGATTTTACACTGGATTTCAGTAAAGTACATATATATTTACTACTTTACTTTACTGTTGAGATATTGAGAAATCCGGATGGGATTGGTGCCCACGGTTTGCTTTTTGTGGCATAGGATGAAGTGTATTTTTCGCGTGCAGGTTAAGGTAATTCCACGTTAGTAACGAAACTCTGCCCAAATTTCGAAAATTTTTTTGTTGGTTCGTGTTTTCGAAGGGGTTTGATTCCGATTTAGGGAGCGAAATCGGGGTTGGGTCCTTTCAGCTTGGTATCAGAGCATTAGGTTATAGGTTCTGTAGACTTCTGTAGTCGTGTTTACTAAGGATATTTGAGAATGTACAGCATGTCTGGAATGGTGACCCGACCGGCCGGCGGATAATCATCAAATTCCGGGTGTTGTATGCTTTCAAATATTTGAAGTTCCATGATTACGTTCCACTTGTTGTGAACGATATTGTATTCATTAGGATGCCTCCTGACGTGCTTTCCGTGTCGTTTCGATTGTGGATCCTGTTGAGGATCATTCGACGCGTGAATTGCCAGTGAACTGTGGATTTGGATGAGTATTCAGAGTTCAGAGAATGTGTGGCACGGTTTGCCTGGGGATGTGTATATGAGCATCTATGTGTTGCCTCAGAGCTGAGATTTATGGCAGGGATGTTTGCCTGAGTCAGATTGTTGTATTTTGTGGGCTGATATTGGGTGAGTTCCGGTTGCGACTCTACGGCCTACATTCAGAGTGTTGTGTAAACAGTGATAGTGTTATCAGGCTACTCAGCAATTGATGTGGAGTGTTTACCCACCTGGGGCAGAGATGCATTGTTCACATGTTAGTTTCGGTTTGTACGAGTTATGTGGCTTCAGAGGAAGCAGTGTACGAGGTTCGAGATGAGTTTGAACCTGAGTATCAGAGAGATTCTGATTGATGTGCCTCGAGTTATCCGTGAGGAGCTTAGTGTGTTGCACTCAGCAGCGAGGTTATTGTGAAGAAAAGATGTACACGGTTTTCGATGTGACGGTTTGAGGAAGTGGATTCAGCAGTGAGATTTTTGATGAGGTTGAGTTCCGACACTTCGGGATCAGTGACTTCATCAGGCTGTGGCCTTTTTGATTATGTTGAGGATCCTCTGCTGGTCCGTTTGGCGATGGCGGAGATCACAGTGTAGCGGACTTGCTCCTGTGGCATGAGTTTGGGCGATCGTTGGTGATCCTTTCACGCAGCAGGTGTTGCGGTGACTTGTGTTCGTGGAGCACTTTCAGTTGCTGTTTCGGTGGCCAGGAGGGTCACGTTGCGAGGGAGCGCCCTCAGCCAGCTGTGTTAGTGGTTCGGTAGCTCAGAGTTTACGAGGAGATCCTCATGTTGTTCCTGTAGGCTGACCAATGTATCCTTTTGATGAGCCATTCAGTAAGTCGCAATTGATGTGGGCGGCTAGTTGGGCATGTTGGAGTTCGGGCCATGACCTTGTTTGTGGACAGACTTTTCTTCGAGGTTACTATTGCTTGATGTCCATGGCGATTGTACCTGTATCTCCACTTCCGAGGTCTTGGAGAGTGTTGCATCCATTCGGAGGTTGCGAGATCCTTGTTGGAGGTTATGACTTAGCCGTGGATCTGTTATAGCTGGATATTGTGGTTTTGGTGTGTTTGTGAGCATGGACTTACTGACGACGCAATTGGCTGTGTTCGAGTACCTCGAGAAGGAGGTTGTGTTTCGACGACCAGATTTCCCCGAGATGCTGTTTCGTGGTGATGGTCGAGGGGATAATAGAGACGAGTTGTGTTGTTGCCTAGCCCATGTTGTGGATACTACGGTTGTTGTGCCTGACATTGGTGACATTGGGGTGGTTTTTCGAGTTTCCAGGTGTATTCTGGAGGAGATACCAGGTGTTCCCCCAGTTTGGGAGACTGACTACACCATTGAGCTTGTACCAGGCGCTGGACTCATTTTACCGGCATCTTGTCGTTCGGAGCCAGCGGAGCTGATGGAGCTATTATTTCGACTCCAGGAATTGCTGGAGGAGGTTTCAGGAGATTTTAGACGACCCCGCGTATTTGCATGGTGTGCTTTTGCATTGTGTGTACGGACGTTGGGTGGTTCGACGAGATGGTGCATTGACTACCGAAGCTCGATTTGCTTCAGAGGAGAGCGAGTATCCTCCGTTTCGGACTGACGATTGGTTTGATCAGCTCGTGAGAGCTACAGTCTTGTTGAGGATTGATTTCGGGATTGGAGATTATCAGTTGAGGACCGATGAGTCAGATGTGGCTATGTTAGCTTTCGGATCTCAGTGCGGGCATCAGGAGTTTTTGGTCACGCTATTTGGTTGACCAATGCCCCGTAGATCGTGTGGACGTGATGGACCATGTGTTCAGACGGTTTCTGGACGAGTTGCGGTCATGTTCGTTGGCAATGTCCTGATGTACTCCAGGAGTGTGGACCAGCACCTGAAGCAATTATGAGCGGTTTCGCAGACTTTGCGAGACGACCAAGTGTTTGCGAAGTTCGGTCAGTGTGAGTTTTGGTTGTTTAGCATGAAGATTTTGAACTGTGTGATGTTAGCCGAGGGAGTTGACGTGGATCCTGATCAAATAGAAGCCGTGTTGATTTGGAGTTGCCCTACTATTGCACCAGAGATCGGGAGTCTCTTGAGTTGGCAGGCTATTACCGACGGCTTGTGCAGGATTTTCCCGGATTGCCACTCTATTTTCCGGATTGACAAAGAAGGCGTCAAGTTTGAGTGGTTCGATGCACGCGAGGAGAGTTACCTACTCCTGTAGGATGGTTGACCGTTGCTTCGGTGTTGACCTTACCTGACGATCGTGATGAGTTCGTGGGTTATGGCGATGCATCGAGGTATAGATTTGGGTTGTGTTTTGATGTTGTGTAGCAGAGTGGTGGCTCATGATTTCAGGTAGTGGAACTTTATGAAGCTATGTATCCGGAGTTTGGTTTGGGTGTAGCTGTTTTTATGTTAGCATTAAGGAGTTCGAGACACTACAGCTATGGCGTGCAGTGAGGTGTAGGATGTACACTGATCATTTGAGTTTCCTCCACTTGCATTTTCGGCCAGATTTGGGCTTGAGGCAGTGTAGATGGATGAGGTCGACTAACGACTATGGCTGTACCTTTGAGTTTGTTCGGAAAAGGCTAGAGATTATACTTTGACCATTAGTTTGGGATGTTGTTACTGATGCATTCAGTCGAGAGTCAGGAGCTTCAGTGTTTCATGTGTGTGTGGCTCGAGTTTCCATGTTAGCCGAGTTGTGGGCTACGAGAGCTGAGTTCGAGTATGATGGTGTTGAGGCTCATGATTTTGTGCGCGGTTGGCGCTAGTGGCACGGAGATGTGTCAGATACTTCGAGTTGTCTACTCGTGATGCAGCCTGAAGATGAATGTAGCGGTTTGTGTGTACATTTGCCACTTTTGTCGACTGGTGATGGCTAGGAGGCAGAGACGTGCCGAGATGTGTCAGCCATTGAAGATTTTCGGTTAAACGTGGCGATTACTGCTGTGTTTGTGTATGCTTGTATGCACTTTGGTTTGTGATGCCAGTGGTTTGACCATTGTGGACCATTTGATGAATTTAGTACATTTCCTTGTGCATTCAGAGATGATTTTAGTGACAGGCTGGCATAGCTGAGTTTGGTGGAGATTGTCCATTTCGTGATGTGCTTATGTCCCAGTTCGCTGATCGAGACAATCGGCTATAACTGTGTGTTGGTAAGCTTTGCAGCGAGCATTGGGGACCAGATTACGAGTTAGTACCGGTTCTTATCTCAGATTGGTGAGCGATCTTCGAGGACTATTTAGACCTTGGAGGGCATGTTGTGGACCACGGTATTGCAGTTCCGGAGGATTCGGGACCAGCAGTTTCAGTTGTTCGAGGTTGCTTGCAATACCAGGTTGTTGTCCACTGTGATTTTGATATTGTTTGTCGTCGTTTTAAGGAACGATGTTGTACTTCATTGTGTTGGAGTGAGTTTGGTTTGAATTTGAGTTGATATTTGTTTCCGATTTTGTGGAGTGTGTTACCACAGACTGTCAGATTAGCGGAAATGGGTTGATAATTGTTTGAGTTTGATTCTTGAGTTTCGTTGGTATGAGCAGGTCGTGTTATGATTTGCCTTGATGTTTTGATCCATATGTGGCCATAGGCGAGTTTGTGTTATGCCGTATGGTTCGGCATCGCCTATAGTGTTGGCTTTTGTATGTGAGATGTGTATTGTATTCCGTGTGGTGGAACTGTGTTTCAAGTTTGCTACGTGTTGTGTACCCTGTCTGTTCCTTATGTGGGAACACTTGGCGATTGTATGAGCCAGTTCAGATTTGTGATTTGAGGGTACAGAGATTTCAGCACGGAGCTATCTCCTATTGTGGAGTCAATTGCTAGAGTTATTCAGTTGATGTAGCCACTGGGCAGTTGAGCTGTATACAGAGGCAGTGCTCCTACCTTTGAGTTGGCAGACTCGGAAATTTCGAGGTCGAAATTTTTCTAAGGGGGGTGGATTTGTGACGACCCGAACCAGAATCAGCAGTATGATCAGCTTGATTGATGAGTTTGTGTGAAGTCGCAGTTGTCCGACGGTTATTGGAGTCGCCGAGTTTATTAACGACTTAATTATTGGCCGAGAATTGGAGCTGGGTCTCTTCTCGAGAGTCGTTGTACGTGTGATTTCGAGTTCGTGGGCGGTTCCGGATCGTAATTTGGACGACCGAGGAATTAGTTATGAATATTTGAAGTTCAGATTTAAATGGTGGGCTACTTAACGACTAAATTACCGGACGAGAATTTGGTTTCGGCTTCTTCACGGAAGTTGTTCAGAATTTAATTTCGAGTTTGTGGGAACTTCCGGAGCATGATTTGGAGTTACGAGGAATTAGTTGCGAATTTTGACGATTGTTGATTGATTTAGTTGATTTAATGTGTGTTGCTTTGAAGGGTTGACTTTTTATTCGTTTGGCCGATATGTTTGACTTTGGGTGATTGTTGAAGAGTATGTCGAGACGAGTTCGTGACCGCGAGAATTATCGGAATCGGATTTACGACGAGGAAATTACGCGTGTTTGAAGTTCGTCGAAATGGATAATTACGAAGTTTCCTAAAATAGCAGGTATAAATAGTGGGTTGCTAAAAGAGGAAAGTCAAAATCTGGAATTAATGAAGTCTTGACCGGTCAACTGGGTTTGACCGAGCTGTGGGTTGGAGGTGCGATGCCGTACGGCCTCGCCGGCGGCGAGCTCCGTCCGGCCACTCCTCGGCTTAACTCATGCCCTATTCTACTCGCCTCGATGCTCCGAGCTCATCTCCAACCACCACGCACGGCGTGGCTTGCCGGAAAGGGAAGAATTCCGATCAAAAGTTTGAGAGAAAATGAGGTAATTCGGGTTTGTTGATTTTGGATGAATTGAGCTATGAAATGGATTGGGCTTTGTAGCTCTTCCCTCCACGAATCTAACTAAATTGGTTTGGAGTTTCAATTCGGTTTGAGTTGGGAGAATTCTTGATTTGAATTTTGTGTTCTATTTCGGTTTATCATGAAATTGGATGTGTTAGAGTGAGAATTGGACTTCGGTGCAGTTGACAAAGTTGCTCAGTGGGTGGTTTTGCATGGAATAGGGGTTGCTCCGCCGAGAAATCTTCCGGTCAGTGGCGGCGCCGCCGTGGACGGCGGTCAACGGTCAACGGGTTGACTTTTTGACTTTCGACAAGTCGCATGTCATTTGACTCGAAATCGCGCTCCGATCGCAGTGGGGAGGTTCGTTTTTCGAGTTGAGCGTCCGAACGTAAAGCGAGGTATTGAAGTGGTATATACGGATTTTCGACGATTCGTCGACTTTGAATTATTTGTTTCCGAGAACGGTGGTTTCTCGTGGTTTGATTTGTAATGTCGGATTATGACTTTGAATAATGAACTTTGTGAATATTCAGGGGTTTCGTGATCGTTCGTTTGGCGAGGGACTTTCCGCCGGATCACGGGTTAACGCGATACGCGTTACGCCAGTCTGTGAGTGGACATTTCTTTTCACGGATTGATTGCGAGTCTTTTATAAATGATTTACGAACTTGAGCATGCGGATTGATTATGATTTTACGAGCATGTGTTTTACGATTATGCTTATACGAATATACGTATACGAATATATACATATACGTACATATTACGTTTTATGCATGTGCATGGAAAGGATTTATGATTTGGTTTACACAGAGTACAGTCTCAGTATATGTTGTGGTATCGATACACATTGGCTTCTCGGCTGATCCCCGAGTACGCTCCGGGGGGGACAGATATCCTGACCCGAGGCCTTTCTGGCTAGGAATCACGTGTGGGTCTGGGATCCCGTGATTCAGACTGTGCTATCGCGTGGAAGCCCGCGAGAGTCTCCGCGATATGTTTTATGTTGCATGCTCTGTACGCGTGAGGAGTTAGAGTCTCCCTCGTGTACCATTTGATTTTATGTGCATTTGACTCGCATATGATTTTATACGTATATTTTATTTGGTGAAAGACATTTATTTTCGTCCACTCACTCTAACGTGTTTATTGTCTTTCACCTGGGCTTTTCGGTTTCCGTGCCCAGTTTGCAGTTCAGGCTCTGGTGTCGCACGTCGTGGTCGGAGGCATAGTGCTCGAGCTACTTTGTTTCATCCAGTAGGTTTATTGTTCTACCTACTGTGGTATGCGTATACGGTTATGTATTAGATGTCGCTCTGAGCTTCCTATTGAATACGTTATACGATTTTACACTGGATTTCAGTAAAGTACATATATATTTACTACTTTACTTTACTGTTGAGATATTGAGAAATCCGGATGAAGTGTATATTGGTGCCCACGGTTTGCTTTTTGTGGCATAGGATGAAGTGTATTTTTCGCGTGCAGGTTAAGGTAATTCCACGTTAGTAACGAAACTCTGCCCAAATTTCGAAAATTTTTTTGTTGGTTCGTGTTTTCGAAGGGGTTTGATTCCGATTTAGGGAGCTAAATCGGGGTTGGGTCCTTTCAAATTCTCGGTCGATAATTAAGTCGTAATCAAAACCGGCAAACCACACAATTATCAAAGAACTACGATTACGCGCTAACTTATGAATTACGCTGATTACTCTACCGATTCTGGTTCGGGTCGTCACAAATCTACCCCCCTTAAAAAAAATTTCGACCTCAAAATTTACGTACTTGTCAGGTGAGCAGATGAGAATACTGCTCCCGCATAGGCTGCTCAGTGTCCCAGGTGGCCTCCTCAACCGAGTGATTCTGCCACAAGACATTTACCAACGGTATAACACGGTGCCTCAACTCCTGCTCACGATGATCGAGAATCTTCACCGACTCCTCCACATACGTCAAATCCTCTCGGATCGGTAGCTGCTGTGGCTCTAACACATGTGACGGATCTGAGATGTACTTCCGCAACATCGAAACATGGAAAACATCATGAACACGAGCCATCTCAGCTGGAAACTCAAGTCTGTAAGCAAAAGCTCCAACTCTCTCGATGATCTCATACAGACCAATGTACCGTGGTCGAAGCTTGTCACACTTCCCGAAACGCAAAAGTCCCTTCCACGGAGATAGTTTCAGGAAGACCCAATCGCCCACATCAAACTCGAGACTCTTTTTCCTCACGTCCGCATAACTCTTCTGGCGATTCTGGACAATCTTCAATCTATCCCGGATAATCTGGACTTCCTCCATGGTGCTCTTCACCAGATCAGGGCCAATAAGCCATCGCTCGCCCACCTCACTCCAACATAACAGAGTGCGGCACTACCTCCCGTACAGGGCCTCGTACGGTGCCATCTCGATGCTGGCCTGATAGTTATTGTTGTAGGCGAACTCAATCAAATGTAGTTGCTGTTCCCAATTTCCTTGAAACTGTAAAACGCAAGACCGCAACATATCCTCTAGAGTCTGTATAGTCCGCTCAGACTGCCCGTCAGTCTAAGGATGAAAAGCTGTACTGAAACGCAATCTCGTGCCCATGGCTCACTGCAATACCTGCCAGAACTCGGAAGTAAACTGATTGTCTCAATCAGAAACAATAGATACAGGCACACCGTGCAGACGAACGATCTCTGACAAATACAGCTTGACCAATCTGCCCACTGATATCTTCCCTGGAAGTGGGAGAAAATGAGCGGATTTCGTCAGTCGATCCACAATAACCCAAATACCAGTATTGCCAGCCTAAGTGCGCTGCAACTAATAAACGAAATCCATGGTAATGTGCTCCCACTTCCAAACCGGAATCTCCAGTGGCTGCAATTTCCCCGCAGGCTTTTGACTCTCCGCTTTAACCTGCTGACAGATCAAACATCGGCTCAAATATGCGGCAATCTCCCGCTTCATGTTGCGCCACCAGTAATACTCTCGAAGTGTACGAAACATTTTCGTACCACTGGGATTCATCGCATAAGCCGAAATATGGGCCTCATCTAGAATCTTCTTCTTCAGAATCTCGTCTCGGGGTACACACAACCTGCCTCTGAACAGCAACGTACTGTCGTCACTCAACCGAAACTCTGTAGGCACACCATTCCGTATCTTGGTCTTCTTGCCCAACAAGTAGGAATCTGAATCCTGTGCTTCCCGAACCTGGTCAACCAACACGGGTCGAACTTGGAAGCTAGCTAACAAGGCTCCCTCATCATCCCACTCGAACTCGGCACTTGTAGCCCGAAGTTCGGCTAACATAGAAACTCTAGCCACACATACATGGAACAACGAAGCTCCGGATTTCCGATTGAGTGCATCGACAACAACATTAGCCTTCCCTGGATGGTACTTGAAAGTGCAATCGTAGTCGTTGATCAACTTCATCCACCTGCGCTACCTCATGTTCAAATCTGGCTGCGTCCGCAAGTAGGTGATACTCTTATGGTCGGTATAAATCTTACACTGGGCTCCGTACAAGTAATGTCTCCAACTTTTCAACGCTAGCACAATAGCGGCCACATCCAAATCATGGGTCGGATAGTTGACTTCGTGTGGTTTCAGCTGCCTGGATCCGTAGGCTACAACTCTGCCATGCTGCATCTGCACACAACCAAGTCCCAACTTTGACGCATCACTATAAACCACGAACTCACCACTGTCTTCTGGTAATGTCAGAACCGGTGCAGTAGTCAACTTTTCCTTCAGAAGTAAGTAACTCTCCTCACATGCATCGGACCACTCAAACTTGACGCCTTTCTTCGTCTACTTGGTCAGTGGAGTAGCAATCCGAGAAAAATCCTGTACAAATCCCCGATAGTAGCCTGCCAAACCCAAGAAACTCCGGATCTCCGGTACAGTGGTAGGTCTACTCCAATTCAGCACGGCCTCGATCTTGTCAGGATCAACGCTGACTCCCTCAGCCGATATCACGTGGCCCAGAAACTTCACACTGTCCAGCCAAAACTCGCACTTGCTGAACTTCGCAAACAACTGATTGTCCCACAAAGTTCGCAACACCGCTCGTAAATGCTTCTTATGCTGGCCCACACTCCTGGAATAGATCAATATATCATCGATGAACACAATCACGAACTTGTCCAGAAATCGTCTGAACACTCGATTCATCAAGTCCATAAAAGCTGCGGAGGCGTTAATCAACCCAAATGGCATAACCAAAAACTCGTAGTGCCCATACCGCGATCTAAAAGCTGTCCTGGCCACATCAGATTCTCGAATCCTTAACTGATGATATCCGGACCTGAGATCAATCTTCGAAAAGACTGAAGCTCCATTGAGCTGATCAAACAAGTCATCAATCCGCGGCAACGGATACTTGTTCTTCACTGTAACCTGATTCAGCTTCCGGTAATCGATGCACAACCGCATGGATCCATCTTTCTTCCGTACAAACAAAACCGGGGCACCCCATGGCGAAACACTGGGTCGAATGAAACCCTTCTCTAACAACTCCTGAAGTTGAACCTGCAGCTTTTTCAACTCCGCTGGCGCGATACGATACGGTGCATGTGAAATAGGTCCTGTACCCGATAATAGCTCAATAGTGAAATCAATCTCCCGAACTGGAGGTATACTTGGTAACTCCTCCGGAAATACATCCGGAAACTCAGAAACAACCTCAATACTACCAATATTCGGCACAGTAGCCGTAGTATCCACCACATGAGCTAAATAAGCAACATAACCCTTCTTTATCATCTGATCCGCCTTCATCGCAGAAATCACACATGGCAAGGACGTATTCTTCTCGCCGCGAAACATTACCTCGGGAAAGCCTGGTCGTCGAAATGCAACATCCTTCTTGTGACAATCAAACATGGCCCAATGTGTCTCCAAGAAATCACGTCAAAATTGACGATATCAAGCAACAACAGATCCGCGGCTAAGCCATGGCCTCCAATAAAAATCTCACAGTCTTTGTACACCCAGCTAATACTCACCACCTCACCGGACGGATACAACACTCTCCATAACCCTGGAAGTGGAGACGCATGTACAGTAGCTAAAGATGATAGTCTATATAACATGAATGAATGAGTAGCACCTGGATCTAACAATGTAAGTACTGGAATACCAAAGATGTGCAACGTACCGATAACAACCTCTGGTGAAGCGCTGCCCTCACGCAAAGTCATGGCATGAACCCTAGCCTGCCTGGCTGGTCGTCCACTCTGAGGCTGTCCCTACTGCCTGCCCTGACCCACAAACTGTACTGGTTGAGCTCCCGAAGTGGCACCTCGCTCAGCTCCGGAACTCTGGGCCACCTGTCCATCAGCACCATCAAGCTGGAAACACTCTCTTGCATAGTGACCCACATTTCCACAACGAAAACAGGTGACAGGGCCTCGCTGACAAGGACCATAGTGATGCCTATTGCAAAAGTTGTATAGTGGATACTCTCGCGGTACAGCAAACGTGCCACCGGTTCACCGAGGATAACTGGAACCGCTGGAACCCCCACTAGCCTGTGGTCGCTGCGGTCGATCTCTCCTTCATCTCTGTCTCTGTCTCGGTGCACTAGCTGGTGGTCGATATGGTCTACTGCCCGAGGATGAAGCAGATCCAGAAGTATCAGAACTCTGCCTTTTGGAAGGCCCCTGACTCGGTCCGCCCTCCTCGAACCGTCTAGGCTGGTACCTCATCTGCCTTTCCTTCTTGATATCCTCACCTCGGAGTGCTGCACTGACAAACTCATCGAAGTTGTTTCGAGGCATCGTAGTCAGAGTCCCCTTGATGTTCAAATTCAAACCCAGCTCAAATCTACGGCTTTTGGCTTCCTCAGTATCCACCATGTCATGCGCAAAACGAGATAAGCAGGTTAACCTTTCCAGGTACTCAAGCACAGACATATTGCCCTGTCTCAAGTTCATAAACTCCTCATACTTCCGCTGCTGGATAGCCTGGTTGAAGTATCTCCGCATAAACAGATCACGGAACAAAGTCCACAAAGTATCAACTGGAACTCTATCGGTGCTAACCCACCAGAAGTATGCATCTGACTCAAGTAATCCGATTGCTGCCACTGTCATCTGCTCAGGGGTAAAACGCAGACGTTCACATACGCGTTCCACCTGAACCAACCATGCCTTACAAATCTCTGGATTAGCTGAACCCGAAAAGACAGTCGCACTAGCAGTACGAGCTTTGACCACAGGGTCAAAATGCTCCTCCAAACGCAACACTCGCATCAGCAAGTCGTGCGTCTGGCGATCCTCATCAGGATCCACTTCCCGATCAACATGAGGACCACGTCGAGGAGGCATCCTACTGATACAAGACAAACATTAGGTACAAGCAGAAGGAACGTAATCATGAGACTTCAAATATTTGAGAACACACAACACTCGAAGCATTGATGAGTACTGCTGGCCAGTCGGGTCATCGCTCCAGTCATGCTGTACAAACTCAAATACCTTAAGCGCCATAACTACAAGAGTCTACAGAATCGACCAACCTAATGCTCTGATACCAAGCTGAAAGGACCCAACCCCGATTTAGTTTCCAAAACCGCAATCGAACCTCTTCTGAAAACACAAACCAACAAAAACCATAAAAAATTTTGTAGATTAACGCTACTAACGCGGAATTGCCTTTACCTGCACCCAAAAAATAACACTTCATCCTATGCCAAAAAAGCCAAACCGTGGGCACCAATCCCATCCGGATTTCTCAATATCATATCAATAACAATAAACAGTAAACATAACTGTAATATATAGGAAATCCGGGAAAATTCGTATAAAACATGTATTAGTAATATATCAGAGCGACCTCTAGTGTATATATATACAAAATATACAACAGTAGGCGAAACAAGGAACCTACTGGAAAACACAGGTACCTCGAACAACTAGCCTCCGACCGCGACGTGAAACACTAGAATCCGAACTGCAAACTGGGCATGGAAACCGAAAAGCCCAGGGAAAAGACATGAAAACCGTTAGAGTGAGTGGATGAAAATAATGTCTTTCGCCGAATGAATATGATATAGTACACGAGGTGAACTCAAACTCATCCAACGTATAGAGCATGCATGGAAGAATCCCACGGGGTTGCTCATGGACACATCCATGCTAGTACAGTCCGAATCACGGGATCCCAGACCCACACGTGATTCTAGCCAGAAAGGCCTCAGGTCAAAGGTCTGCCCCCCCCCCCACCCCAGTAAAGGCCTCGGGTCAGGGGTCACAGCCTCCGCCGGTAAACATCCTCGGGGATCAGCCGGGATGCAAGTGTATCGATACAACAACATATACTGTGATTGTACTCTATGTAAACCAAATCATAAATAGTTTGATGCAAGTGTATAAAACAACATATAAATGCATATATGTAATGTATAATTATATAGGCATATTCATATAACACATGCTCATATAAATCATAATCTCAAATGCATGCTCATGCCCGTAAAACGTGTATTAAAGACTCGCAATTATCAGTGAAAAGAAATTGTCCACTCACAGATGAGCAAAACGCGCACTCGAGCTAATCACATGGCCCAGCGGAAGATCCCTCGCCCGAAGCACGATCTCGATCCCCTGAATAATCATAAAATATATCTGATCAAAATCATAATTCACAACATTGTACCACACCTCGGAAATCAACCGTTCCCGGAAATATATAACACAGTGCAAAATAATCAACGAAATTCCCGAAATCTCCACTCAAAATCCTCGACTGAAAATCCAATACCCAAATCAACTCGAAAACCTCAAGGCAACGATCAAGGCGTGAATACGAGTAAAACGACATTAAAATCACCAAATTCTAAAAAGTCAACGGGTCGCCGGAGCTCCGCCGTTGACCGCCGCTGTCGGCGGCCTTCCTCGCCGAAGCTTCATCGCGACGAGTACAACACATCTCTCTTCTATGGCTAAGTCCAATTCCGGCCACACACGCCGAAAAACATCTCGAAAGCCACGGATTCCCTCCACCGCCGGCGATCTCCGATCTCCTCCGTTCTCCGTCCACGGCTCACGGCGGCCTTCGAGACCACTCCCAAAGGCACTGTCGTGGCCCCACGGTCCAAACCCCTCTAATCTCCGGCCACCCCCGTGGCTGGAGCGCCACCGTCCACGAAACCCAAAACCGGCCGGAATTCCTTGAATTTGAACTCAACATTTCTCCCTCAATTCTCAACCAAATCAAGAAATTCCAAGTTCTAAACTGTTTTGAATCACGAGGAGAACATTTTACCTTCCAAAGTCATGGCCTAAAACGGCCGGAATCAGCCGGTTCACCGGAGGAAGCCAAACGGTCCAATTTTCTCCACGGTCAACGGTGGTCAATGGTCAGCAGCTCGGTCAACGCCAGTCAAACTTCCCAAACAGTGTTTTCGACAATTTTTCAACTATTTCCGATATTTATACTCGCGTCTTGGGATGATCGACGGTCCAAAACAGATAACCATTACGATTCGGATAAACTCGACACGAACGGATAAACTCGCGGATATTCTGAAACTTCAAATAATCATATTATATTCCTCGGTTGTCAAAATAATCATCCGGAACCGCCCACTAACTGAAAATCACATATACTACAACTCTCGAGAAGAGACTCAACCCAAATTCTCGGCCGATAATTAAGTCGTAATCAAAACCGGCAAACCACACAATTATCAAAGAACTGCGATCACGCGCTAACTCATGAATTACGCTGATTACTCTACCGATTCTGGTTCGGGTCATCACAAATTAATGCCGGCCAAAACTGTCAGGATTCATTTCTAGGCATTCTCGACTTGTCGAGGAATTCCCTCTACCGGTCGAAGAAAGCAAACTGTCCTGGTTGATGTCCATTTTCGACTGGTCAAATATCCTAGTGCAATTTTTCTCGACCCGTCAAGCCCTGCCCTGCCGTGCCCTGTGACCATTGACTTTTGAAGACCAAGTGCTTGGGCCTTGATGGCATCACCGTTCGAACTTTTCCTTAACATCATTTACACTCTGAGGGCGCCGTTTGTCAGTCCTTACATAACATATGCAACCTTTGGATGGCGAAGCCTAACTTGACCTTTGCTAGTTTACATACCTACGCATATGGAGAATATAGCTGATCATCATAGCGTTTGCATCTTCTTTCTCCATACTCTCTTTCTCTCTTTACTTCTTAGCATGCCATGCATATTTCGAAAATGATGTTTAGTGTATAGTTTGAGTCGTAATCACTTGTGGTAATCTTTGTGTGATACATGATGTGATACTTATCCTATGAACTAAATTCCTTTATAAGTTTCTGATTATTCCATGTTAAGGTGTTTAAGTTCTATGTGTGAGGTCCCCCCGTGTTACATAATAGATTACAACATCGTTTTTCTTTGAAATGTGATTAGTATGCATGCCCTCATTATGGGTGACAGGACTCTAATAGTTTCAATACTTCTCACAGACTATATGACCTTTTAAGTGTGAATGCATGTTAGTTACTATTCCTAGGAGAACATGTGTTAGGAGAATAATTTTGTAATAATGATGATGCTTCGTTACCTTGTGTACACTTTTGTTTATTATATGGCTTCATGCAAATTGAGGACAATTTGATTCTAAAGTGTGAGGTAGGCGGCTAAGTCATTATCATTCCTTATCCGAAAAATCGGAAAGAAAAAAGGTTATGTGTGTTTTGGTGTGTTTTGTGTCCTAATAACCACTCCCAATGATTAAATTGAACTAATGGCTAGTAGATTGCTTGATTTTGAGCATGTTTAGAAGGAGTAAACAATGCATGTTTAATCGGTGTAAAAAGTGCATATGTCATTCAAAATGCGTTTAAGTGAGAAAAAGAATGATTGATATATTTTCAAGCTATATGTGTCCCATGTGAGATTTGAGCCTTATTGTGCATACATAGCTACATTATGCACATATTCTTCCATGTGTGACATCGATCAATCATTGTGTAATCTAGAACTTTCTCTAAACTATGCGAAGCATTTTCCAAATTATGAGATATTTAAAAATGATAGAGGCATTATGATTACCACCATGGCCAAATTGCCTTTGAACCGTATGATGCATATATCCTTTAGTGAACCAATTTGAGCCTTATGATTTTTAGCTTTTTATTTCGTGAGCACCACAAAATCCTACCTAGCTTAAACACTTACTCCTACCCTTAATTAGGCGATCGAGCAAGCAATGATGAAGTCCTATTAGGATGTGCTTAGATTTTGTGCTTGTTACGAAGAATGTAAAAAAGGATCAGTGTGAGGTGGAGGAGGTTGTTGTGATGTTCATTTGTGTTGTGTTTTTTTTTTAAAAAAAAGTATACCAAAGAAAAGAACAATAGAAAATAGAAAAGTGTGTGATAAAAAGATGTTAGTTGTACATAAAGAATAAATACTTTTGGAAATGGATTGTGTGAAAAAGGGAGAAGCTAATAGCACCTAGATGTACGTTTTGGAACTTCGGCATGTGAATTGCTTGCTTGGTTCTTGAACTCCTATTCCTTTCTTTCATAAGCTCTTTCCTTAAGCCCCATTACAACCCTAATTAAAGTCCTCTTGATTTGAAATGCCTGTGTTTTTGGATTGTTGGAGTATCTGATTGAAAATCGAGTTTATGGAGAACATGTGATTGATGCGATTTATGAGTGTAAACACTAACCATCAAACACTTGTGTGCATTGAGTGATATCTAGTGAGTTTGATGGTCAGGAAACATGTTAGTTTGAATACATCTCATTGTGATGCATTTGGCTTGGCATATAGCATGATCATTTCGGCTTATTATATGTGCATTGATTTCATGCTTTCAAGTGTTGCTCAAAAGAAGTCCAATTCACCTGGCCATGGTTCTTTGAGAGAAATTAATTAACAATTTGGGATAGTTACATTCCTTTTCTGTTTTTTTGCTTTGAGTCTAGCTTAGCTTAATTCTTTTCTTCTTTGTTTGCTTGGGGACAACCAAAGTCTAAATGTAAGGTAGTTTGTTAGGTCTATAATTACGATATAATTATGTTCCTAACCTCATGCTTATTGCTTACCTTTTGATAATAAAGCATCATTTTTATTATGTTTCCTTGTTGTTTTATGAAAGTGGGAGTCGGCAAGGAAACGCTCTAAGAAATGGGAGTTAATCACTTTTTGAAGCAGCCGAGGCCCATGGAGAAGCTGGAGAAAGACCAAGAAAAGGACAAAAATTTAACGGCCAGTCAATGATTCGCATCTTTTCAAGCATTTAATTAAAACACTCAAACAAACACGAAAACAATTAAAACCCTTCTTTGTAGATGTAGCATTGATAAGTAGGGATCGTTCTTAACCGGGGATTGAGGGTACTAATGCATGACAACGTTTGTAAACATAAAATAAAAAGTATGGGGGGTGCAAAGTTTGTTGTCTAAGTTCCTACAAATTTTAAGGTAAAACGTCCTAAGCTAATATATTTACAAGGATCGACTCATCTTTCACCTAACTCTTTAGAACCTACCAAATTACATGCAACCTATTAGTTCTAAGTCTTTAGCGACTAATTTCATGCATATCTCTCGAAAGTAAAGTGTAGGGATTGCCCTGACACTTCCATTGATTTAAGGTAGGATTGCCATGCAATAAATCAAAGCGTTAAGCACAAAATATAGCATGAAAACCAAAGACTAAAACGTGGGAGGTTCACGTGAACTTGATAAAATTACAAACCAAAAACACTTCCACAAATTTGTCCATATAAACCAAGAAATAATACAAGAAGTAAATAGTAGAAGTCATGGTTACACTTTTTGATGTCGGGATTGCCCTAGTCTACTTGATGTAAGCCACGCCTTCAATGAATGGAGGAGACAGTTAGGATTGCCATGAAAGTCTCGATGGAGGAAGGTAGATGATGGATTTTGGTGTGAACGGCTTCTTGGTATTTCTTGGAGAGATTTTTGGACGTGTGGAGGTGTTTAGAGGCAGAGCTTTGGCGTCTAGAATGAGTCATGAGAATGAAAGAGTCGAGCTCCTCTTTATATAGGAGAAGAGTAGGGTTTTTCCTACCAAAACAAGACTTTCCTTATGTACCCGGGTAAATCTGACAGTATAACTTCAAACGCGTTTTCCCGGAGCTGTAGAGATCAGAAAATTACGATTCTTGATTCGTTGGAAAGAAGACTTCAAGGGATATAAAATATCATATCTGATCATTAAATTCGGAGTTGATTTGAATATTCGGTGATCCTTTGAAGTTAGGTGACCTGGCAGCCCAGATTTTCTTCTTCTACAAGGAGTAGGAAATCTTGATATCTTCAAATTTTGAATTCCTTTTCCTCTAAGCTTCCTTGGCCGAATATACCATATATTTTAACATTTTTTGGCCCTCAAATCAGGTATTTATCTTCATGGAATATCCTCCAAAATTCGTCCATTATATGCTCCATATATTCCGCCATATTTGCTCTTTCCTGGGTCGCGCAGGAGAAATGTCTTCATCTTTTTTGTCCACCATTTTGGTATCCATTTCTTTTGGCATTTGGTCTTCAATTCTTGACACCATGTGGGAAAGCATTTTAGTAACCATTTGAAGACCATTCCTTGGACCATTTCTTCTCCGGAATTGAGAACTTTTCTCCTTAGCCCGCTTTTAGCTCCAAAACGCCTCCTTTATTATTTTCTCCTTTATTTCTACCTAAAAGCATAAAGTAAGTAAGAAATGATAGTACTAAGGTCAAAACAAAGCTAAATGTAAAGAGAAAGACGTTAAGAATCAAGCATAAAATCCGTAGATCAGTCAACAGTCAACGCTCAACTCCGGCGAGTCTTTGCCGGAAAGTCACAACTTGGGCCAACACATCAAGACCTCAAGACTTCAAGGCCTAAGCTCATGTGGGAGATATTTGGAGAAGATGGAGTCACATGCAAGTCAAGTCACTTAGTGGTTTAGTCACACTTTAGGACCACTTAAACCCTAAATTTGTTGATCATGTTTAAGCATTAATTTTTGAAATTAAAGCACCAAAATATCTCCTTTGATCCCTTATGGTCGAGCTCTCCCCCTCTCCCACACACATATCTCACTTAATTTTCTCATTTTTGCATAGTTTACTTTTCTCTAGACCCCTTATCCTTACCCCAACCCTCAAACACTTTCTAAACCTAGAACAAGATTACACTATAATCGGGAACTTTGTGATAATCGTTAATTAGTTTGAAATTAGTCACGTCGTTAAGGACTTTTTACTGGTGAGAATTCGACGTGACATTCTTCACGGGAATTATAAAGTATTTTATTTCAAACTCATAGGAATTTTTGGGAAAATTTTCAGATATGCAAGATATTTATTATGTTTTTTGGAAATTTTTTCTTTCAGATAAGTATCACGATGTTTATCGAAAGTTATAGTAATGGAATATCGAAAAGAAACTCATTTTTTATCGGTTAATTATCGGCTGTATGATCGTGATAAAGTTGAATAATAAGCGTTAAACATTTGAGGAGCTTTCCCCTATAAATAGCGAGTTGCCGAAAATAGCTGAACTATCTAATTTAGAAAGTCAAAATATTGTATTGTTGACCCGACCCGTTGACCCGACCTACATTTGACTTGAATCGTGACCCGTCAGAATAACAGCTGCCCGGCCACCATTTCTAGTGCTCAAGGTATGAAAATTCATCCTCTCAATGTTGTGATTGTTTTTATAGGGAGAATTAGAGGATTTGATGAGGTTTGGAGGTGGTTTGGAATCAGATTGTTTAACCCGTGGGGTGTCACCGTCGTTGGCGACGCTCCGACGAGTATTTGTGATGGTGGAGTGGGGGTTTTTCTCTTATTGACCACGGGGAGTCGATTGGGACAGGTTTAGAAGGCTACGGTAGAGTATGGCCAGGGTTTCAACGTAGGAAAGAATTTTGCAGGAGATATGTTCCGCCGGCTTTCAGCCTCGATTTCGGCCAAACGCGCCAAAATTGGAGGAAGCCATAGTTTTGAAAATCAATGGGATTGAGGAGATCTAGAATTTGGTGGGTCAAACGCTCCAATCGGAGGAGGTTCGTCAGGAGGTGCATGGGGCTCATACACCGCTGCCTGTGGGGGCGTGTGACGGCCACGCGCCGCCGCCCACAGCGGAGCTCCGGCGATGGTATTTTCCGATTTTATCGAGGGGTTTCTGGAATCATTTTAAAGCCGATTTTGTATCATTTTGCATATATTGATGTCGTATAAACTATACTTTTAGAACATCGTAACCGTGACCCTAGTGAGAGCGATAAATCCGTATCATAGCAGTAGCTACAGATAGTGAGTGGACATTTATTTATTTTCTCAATTGCTGCGAGTTCATGCTTATGCAGATTTATATTCTCCTGTATTTTATTACAGTAGAGATTGGAGGTATGTTTGTGATGGTTTTATTTTTAGCATCAATGGTTTGACTAGTCGGCTGATCACTGACTAGTCGGGTTAGATCGGGTTAGGACAAACACCCTACCAACTCAGATCTTCTCGGGTTAGGAAAAACACCCTAGATGATCCCATCACCTTGTATTTATAGTCATGGAGATGATTTGGGTTAGGAAAAACACTCTGAACGCCCACCTCCATATTTTATTCAGTTTATTATTTTGAATTCGCATGATTTCACAGAAATCAGCGGAAAGGCACAGATATAATATTTTACTGTTTTACACTGATTGTGAGTTTTTATCAACTCACACTAACGTTTTTATGTTTTTATCTTCCTTTCCTTGGGCCTTTTGGTTTTCTGTGCCCAGGTTGCAGTGCCTCTCATGAGGTGAATTTTTATTCCCAGAGGCTTTCAGTCCACCAGATTATCATACCTTTTAGTGGGTTTCGGCCGATTAATAGTGTATTTTTATATGCTTATTTCTGCTCCTAGAAGTCGCTCTTAAACATTAGTGTTGTAAATAGTTCCAAATTATGAGTTTTCAGTTTCTGTAACACTCTTCAAGCATTTTAATTAATTTACTTTTCACATATTATTAAGAAATCTGGATGGACATCGATGGTCCATGGTATTGTTTGTGGGAAATCCGAAGTGTGATTTTCTTGCAGGTTTCTAGTAGTCCATTTCGTGGAGGAAATTATGTCAAAAATTTTACAAAAATCTGTGGTTTAAGTCTTGTCATTTGTGCGTGAACCTAGATTTCTAATTAACCTTGGGTTAGGTCCTTTTAGTTGGTAGCAGAGGATTACATCACAGATTCTGTAGACTTCCTTGGTCAGATCAGTTCAGACATTTGATAGTGTACAACACTCCCAGGAGGGGTGGCCTGACCATTCGGCGGATCCCCATCACCTCCAAGTGTTGTGCATTGTTATGTGTTCAAAGTCTTCTAGTTGAGTGATCTACGCATTTTATGCTTGATTATTATTGTCTTTCTCTCTGCATTTTGCTTTGTTATGAGCTTAGTAAATATGTTTCTAACTTATTTTATGTTTTTAGGTAGAAAATAAAGGTGGAACAATAAATGAGGCGTTTTGGAGCTAAAAGCGTGCTAAGGAGGAGGTTCCTAATTCCGGAAAAGAAATGATGAACACATTTCTCCTGCGCGGTCTAGGAAAGCAAGTTCTTGCCGAATTCATGGAAGATACTTGGGCCAAAATTGTGGAGACCATTCCAAGATGATATGGATATGATTTAAAGCCCAAAATGCGTGCAATTATATGGTATTTTCGGCTAAGAAAGAATTGGAGAGAAAGAAGCCCAAAACAAGAAGATGGACCGAAAGTTAGAAATCCGGAAATCTGTCGATGCAGATCAGCCTAATTCAACAGGCCACCAAAATCAATTGAAAACGAATTTGGACACATATGAGGCATTCTTAGAAATATATGGAAGTTTAGTTTCCAACCCCACTGGAATCATGCCATTACAATGTGTATATATTCAGAAATCCCAGATTTAGTTGGTACAGGTCATTCTACCTAACAACCAAATTAAAATGGGCACTGAAAGCGCGTCAAGAGGAATTCTGGCACAAATGATTCATAGCTGGAAAGCCCTGAAAGTCTATTTTCTAGTGCCGAAATAATCACGCCATTTGAAATTGTGTAACGTCCGAAAAGTAGTTTTTAATACAGAAGGGTCAGATTTGACAGATTTCAGAAGGTGAGAAGTTTCCTAATCTTCTTCTATATAAAGGGGAGCTCGACTCTTTCATGTGAGATCTCTCAATTTACTAGCAAAAGCTCTGCCAAAACACTTTCCCTCTCCTCCCAAAGCCGAAGGTCTACAAGGATCCGCCTCCTCCATCGTCACAAATCGTCTCCATCACCGACGCAACTCGAAGGCAAATTCCTTGAGGGCTCTGTGCATCCATCTCCATTGAAGGGTCGTCGCATAACTCTTGTAGAGGGCAAATTCCCTTACAAAAAGTGTAACATGATTCGTTCTACTATTTCCTTGTATTTATCATCGGTTTTTGATGGATTGGATGATTCTATTTTGGTTAAACACTCTTCGAATATGTTGTGTAATCTAACCTTGTGTTTATTTCTTTTAGCAAAGTATGTGTGCTTAATGCATCAACTAAGTCGAAGGCAAATTCTTTGTCAAGTTGATAGATATGTCATAGGGCAAATTTCCGAAGCATGAAAACAAATCACATGTGAGCTAAAGACTTAGATACTTTTAGGTTGTATATAATATGACTTAGTGTAAAGAGTTGAGTGAAAAATTGAGATGATCACATGTAAATAGTAGATTTAGGTTTTATCTTGTAGGAAAATTAGTAAAAACAAACCTTGCACCCCCATAAACCAAACCTAGCATAGTTATGCATGCACCCTCAATCCCCGGTTAAGAACGATCCCTACTTATCAATGCTACATCAACAAAGAAGAGTTTTAATTGTATTCGTGTTTGATTAAGTGTTTAATTAAATGTTTGAAAAGATGTGAATCAATTTTGGTGCCGTTGCCGGGGATTGTAAAGAATTGTGTGATTATGCTTGTAAATACGTTTATAGTTTCTGTTTTTCGGAACTGTGCACTGCCCAGTTTTGTGTAAATTATTTGACATAGCTAGAGGACTCACAGATCTGATATTTTGCAGGAATGTTTGGTTATGTGTCTAGTTTGTGCCTGAAATATTTCAGCCAAGTCGACCGAGCCAATAATTCTAAAACAATTCGACAACGGCGCCAAAATTGGTAACGCGTAAAACATGCATCAAATATTAACACAAAGTAGACATTCAACACATATCTCACACGTATGCAATTTAAAACCATTCTTTGTAGATGTAGCATTGATAAGTAGGGATCGTTCTTAACCGGGGATTGAGGGTACTAATGCATGACAACGTTTGTAAACATAAAATAAAAAGTATGGGGGGTGCAAAGTTTGTTGTCTAAGTTCCTACAAATTTTAAGGTAAAACGTCCTAAGCTAATATATTTACAAGGATCGACTCATCTTTCACCTAACTCTTTAGAACCTACCAAATTACATGCAACCTATTAGTTCTAAGTCTTTAGCGACTAATTTCATGCATATCTCTCGAAAGTAAAGTGTAGGGATTGCCCTGACACTTCCATTGATTTAAGGTAGGATTGCCATGCAATAAATCAAAGCGTTAAGCACAAATATAGCATGAAAACCAAAGACTAAAACGTGGAAGGTTCACGTGAACTTGATAAAATTACAAACCAAAAACACTTCCACAAATTTGTCCATACAAACCAAGAAATAATACAAGAAGTAAAGAGTAGAAGTCATGGTTACACTTTTTGATGTCGGGATTGCCCTAGTCTACTTGATGTAAGCCACGCCTTCAATGAATGGAGGAGACAGTTAGGATTGCCATGAAAGTCTCGATGGAGGAAGGTAGATGATGGATTTTGGTGTGAACGGCTTCTTGGTATTTCTTGGAGAGATTTTGGACGTGTGGAGGTGTTTAGAGGCAGAGCTCTGGCGTCTAGAATGAGTGATCCCCTTTGAAAGAGTCGAGCTTCCCTTTATATAGAAGAAGATTAGGAAACTTCCCACCTTCTGAAAGCTGTCAAATCTGACCCTTCTGTATTAAAAGCTACGTTTCGGACGTTTTACAACTTCAAACGGCGTGATTTTTTCGGCACTAGAAAATAGACTTCCAGGGCTTTCCAGCTATGCATTATTTGTGCCATACTTCCTCCTGACGCGCCTTCAACGCCCATTTAAAGTTTGCTGTTAGGCAGAATGACCTGTACCCACGAAATCTGGGATTTCTGAATATCTACACATTGTAACGGCATGATTCAAGTGAGGTTGGAAACTAGACTTCCATATCTTTCTAAGCATGCCTCACATGTGTACAAATTCGTTTTTAATTGATTTTGGTAGCCTGTTGAATTGGGCTGATCTGCATCGACAGATTTCTGGATTTCTAACTTTCGGTCCATCTTCTTCTTTTGGGCTTCTTTCTCTCCAATTCTTCATTGGCCGAAAATACCATGTAATTGCACATATTTTGGGCCTTAAATCATATCCAAATCATCTTGGAATATTCTCCACAAATGTGGCCCAAGTATCCTCCATGAATTCGGCAAGAACATGCTTTTCATGATCGCGTAGGAGAAATGTCTTCATCTTTATTTGCACCATTTTCATTTGTCACATGGTTTCCAATTCTTGATGGAATTTGAGAATACGTTTTAGAAACCATTTGAAGACCATTTCTCGTACCATTTCTTCTCCGGATTTAGGAACTTTGTCCTTATCCCGCTTTTAGCTCCGAAACGCCTCATTTATTGTTCCACCTTTATTTTCTACCTAAAAACATAAAATAAGTTAGAAACATATTTACTAAGCTCATAACAAAGCAAAATGCAGAGAGAAAGACATTAATAATCAAGCATAAAATGCGTAGATCACAAGCTGCTGTGTTCATGTTTGCCAGAATCTGGAATTGCATGTGTTCTTGTGAATATGTGAAATTGTACATTAAACCTACGAAATTTTTGTTCATATTTATACTAAAACTTGTTCATATTGTATCTTTTTCAGCCATGTAACGTTAAAGGAAGCTTGGATTTGGATTGAGTACATGAGCTTGGTTGATTAAGTCGCACTCATTGTTGAATAGATGGACATGAGGTTGATGGCGGAGTCTACATTGGACTTGAGGGAGTTGTACATTTTCGAAAGTTTGGTTGAATGTCGGACATGGTGTCTAGAAACGTGTTATGATTGGTGACAGGATTTGGATCTAAGAAAGACTTGCAACATTGAAGTATATACCAAAGACTTGGTTGGTGGATGAATACTTATCTTTGAGTAAGAAATTCTCAACGCAATGGTGTCTAGAAGGTGACGGTTTCTATGACAGGTTTTGGATCCGAGATATCAAATCGGTCCTACCTCTCGTGGTGTCTCTCGCTAACTGGCCATTTCGTTGAGTTTGCCCAAAGAAGATAATGACTAAGTCTACTTGCCATAGTCGGTTAGCCTCGGGTTGCTTTGTCGAAACTAGTCCTGCCTCTCACGTTATCTCTATCCCCAACTGGCCATGTTTATCGATTGAACCAAGACCATTCGATTGAAAGTGTACACTTTATCGCGCGGGTCGCACGTCCTTTGAATGACCTAAAGATCAAGTGAATGTACTCTCTTCAAATCTAAAGCACAACTCAATGAACCATACATGTACATAACCAACGATATACTTGTACATTGCCAACGAAATTGTAAAGGCTTAACCACCCTGCATTTGTAGCTTGCATAACCCTCTGGCGGCTTTATGATGTGTGGATTTCATCACCACACACCCTAACCTAAGTGAAGTTAGGGGCATGAGGCCAAGAGAGTGGTCACGTTTACATCATGGAATTAGCACGTAACTCTTGTGTTTTCTGCAGGTTCTAACGTTTTCTCTTATGCATTCACTCCATCTTTAACTTAGGACTCTTACTTGATGCACTTTGAATGAAAGTTTGAATGAATTCTTGCATGAATTTCGTGGATTAGGGTGTGCTTGCATCCTTTTGAGTGCCAAATATGTATATGACGTTTTTGATTTAGTAAATTATACAACTAACCCCTGCAGGATACATGTACAAATGTACATAACTTTGAGGCAGTTTCAGTTTGTCTGCTCGAGTATGAAGCCCACTGATGCAGATGATGAGCTTCTGAAGTTGAAGGCGTTGCCATTTACTCTGAAGGAGAGAGCTCAGACTTGGCTGATGGAACTTCCACCAAATCACATCAATACATGGAAGCAACTTGCGGATCCTTTCTTGAACAAGTACTTTCCGGCCTCAAAGATCACTATTCTGAGGAAGAAAATCACTGGAATCGCACAAGCTTCAGATGAGTCATTTGGGCAATACTATGATCGCTTCAAAGTTCTCTGCGCCACATGCCCTTCCCATGGTTTCTCTGAGACGAATTTGATGAACTATTTCTATGATGGACTTAAACCGATTGATCGAGAGCTTCTTGATGCTGCTGCAAATAGAGCCTTCATGGATTTAGATGAAGTACGTGCCCGTGCACTCTTGGAGAACCGAGCTAACAATGATGCTCAATATGGGATGGCTCCAAGGAAGACTGTTGCAGAAGTGAGCTCAGCAAAGGTTGCTGCGGATGACAAGTATGACAAGCTTACTAATTTGATGGAGCAGATGATGGAACTTGAAGTGAAACGCCAAAAAGTGTCCCTTGGCCAGTTATGTGGCGTTTGCCATTCTCAAGGACACTTAGGTGATCAATGTCCTACCTTGGCCGAGTAACCACATGAAGAACAAGTCAATGCCATAGGTGGATATCAAGGAGGCCAACGTTACAACCATTACAACAATTTTGGCAATCGTGATCACCGTGGTTTCAAGTGGAGCAGTAATGAGGGATGTTTGAACCCTCCAGCACCTCAACAACAACAATACCAACGTCCCCAACAACATTACAATGCAAGGCCTCCAATGGCCCCAACGCCACAAGTACCTTTGCCTCATCCGGTTCAGACTTTCACAAATCCGGATTATGATAAGATGATTGCTCAACTGTCTTCCTCCACTCAAGTACTTTTGGATGGACAAAAAGAAACAAAGGCAACATTGGATACACATGGTCAAGATATCAACGAGATAAAGAAGCAAATGGGCCAACTTGTGGACTTTATGGGACATATCAGAACCACTGAATAGCTTCCCTCTCAACCAACGCCACCTACTAGGAATGTGAGTGCGGTTACTACAAGGAGTAGGAAGGTTTTGGAAATACCAAAGAAGGCAACTTCATCACTTGAACTTGATGTCGTTGTGGAGGAAATTTTTGAAGAAGATCCAGCTGCTGAAGAGCTAGAAAGAAAGAAGAAAGTGGCGCCACTTTTGCCACTACCATCACCATCACACTCTTCCCCAATCAAAGGTATTGACTCTACCCCTTCAAGTTTAGTTAATACTAATGCTTCGTTTGCTTGTGCACCATTCCCACACAGGTTATCTAAATCAAAGAAAGATGATCAATACGAGGAAATTCTTGACATCTTTCGGAAGGTGCAAGTGAATCTGTCCTTGATCGAGTGCATTAAGCAAGTTCCTATCTATGCCAAGTTCTTGAAAGAGCTATGCACCCAAAGGAGGCAAATGAGAGCGAAGGAGGTTGTGAAGGTGAATGCAACCGTTTCAGCGGTATTGCAACGTCGGCTACCCCATAAATTGAAGGACCCTGGGAGCTTTAGTGTTCCTTGCGTGATTGGTGACACTAGATTCGAAGATGTCATGCTTGACTTGGGTGCATCAATCAACGTTATGCCCTACTATCTATATGCATCCATGGAGCTTGGTGAGCTTAAGCACGACAATGCCATCATTCAACTAGCCGACCGTTCTCACAAGTATCCAAGGGGATACGTTGAAGATGTTCTTGTGCAAGTCAACAACTTGATATTCCCTGCAGACTTTTACATTGTTGACATGGAGGAAAGTTCATTGAATACCACTCCACTTTTGCTTGGACGACCCTTCATTAGAACCGTAAGAACGAAGATAGATGTGTTTAAAGGTACATTCTCCATGGAAATTGATGCGGAGACGATCGAGTTCAACATCCTTGACGCTATGAAGGTTCCTACTGCCACTGTCAACTCATGCATTTCGTTGGATTTAGTGGAAGATATGGCACAGCAGCACCTGTATACTATTAGAGAGGATGAGCTTGATACTGTACTTCAAGATGGAATTGGACTGACCTACACTAGGGATGAAGCCCTAGTTGACGTTTTGATTGAAATTCTGGAGCCCAGAATTAGTGAAATGGCGTTGGCACTTAATGAATCTGCCTTTGTGACGTCAAGACCTCCACCTATTCCATTGGTCTGTGGCGAAAACAAGCTTGTTCCTTCCATCATTCAAGCACCAGAATTGGAACTCAAGGTGTTACCGGATCATTTGGAGTATGCTTACTTGGGCGACAACGAGACTTTACCGGTTATCATCTCTTCAACGTTGGAAGAGGAGCAAGAGGATAAGCTTGTTCGAATGCTTCAATAGTACAAGCCTGCCATTGGTTGGACCCTTGCGGACATCAAAGGTATCAACCCTGCAACTTTTGTTCGTCGTATTTTACTTGAGGATGGCACCAAGCCATCTCGTGAGGCTCAAAGAAGGCTCAATCCACCAGTGATGGACGTTGTGAAGAAGGAAGTGATCAAACTCTTAGATTGTGGGGTTATCTATCCAATTTTAGACAGCCGTTGGGTCTCACATGTGCAAGTTGTTCCTAAAAAGTCTGGAATCACTGTTGTGAAGAATGTGGAGAATGAGTTAGTGCCTCAACGAACTGTCACTGGACATAGAGTTTGCATCGATTATAGGAAGCTCAATGCCAGCCCTCGAAAGGATCACTTTCCTTTGCCATTCATTGATCAGATGCTTGAAAGATTAGCTAGACATTCATATTACTGCTTCCTTGATGGATATTCGGGCTACAACCAGATTAGCATTACTGAGGAAGATCAAGAGAAAACAACGTTCACATGCCCTTTTGGAACGTTTGCTTATCGACGCATGCCATTTGGACTCTGTAACGCCCCAGGTACGTTTCAATGTTGCATGCTCTCTATCTTTTCTGATTACATTGAGAAAATAATTGAAGTATTCATGGATGACTTTAGTGTTTTTGGAAGAGATTTCGATACATGCTTGGAAAATTTAGAACTAATCTTGCAGAGATGCGTTGAAACGAACTTAGTGCTTAATTTTGAGAAGTGTCACTTCATGGTGACCCAAGGGATTGTTCTTGGACATATAGTGTCGAAAAAAGGGATTGAAGTTGATAAATCAAAAGTAGATCTTGTAAGTTACTTACCCTCTCCGACTTCGGTTAGAGAGATTCGTTCTTTTCTTGGACACGCAGGTTTCTACAGGCGGTTCATCAAAGTCTTTTCCCACATCTCACGTACCGTGTGCAAGCTGCTTTAGAAGGACACTCCCTTTGTCTTTAATGAAGAATGTGGCATTGCATTTGAGAAGCTAAAGGAGTTGTTGACAAGTGCTCCCATTTTTTGTGCTCCGGATTGGTCTCAACCATTTGAACTCACGTGTGATGCATCGGATTACGCTGTTGGAGCTGTGTTGGGACAACGAAGAGACAAGAAGCCATACGCCATCTACTATGCTTCTAAGACACTTGATGATGCTCAAGCCAACTACACAACAACTGAGAAGGAGATGTTGGCAGTCGTGTTTGCATTGGACAAGTTTCGATCCTATCTACTTCAGAGTAAGGTTATAATTTACACTGATCATGCAGCTTTGAAGTATTTGATGCAAAAAAAGGATGCAAAGCCAAGGCAATGACTTAAAAGTGAATGGTCATTGTTTGAAGCCGTACTATGCACATTTCAAAGAAGAAGTCATTGACGAAACAAGGCTCAACGATCCACCTACTACCACCATATGAAGAATACATCACGTCTAGGCTGGAAGACGTTAAAAAACAAGCGCTTGTTGGGAGGCAACCCAATGGAGGAGTCTTCAACAGGTTTGTATTCTCTTCCCTTATCTCTTTTAATTTTCGTTACTTTTACATTTTTAGGTAGATTTTCGTAAGTCCTAGCTTCCATGCTTGAATTCTATGACTTTACTTTGGTACATTGAGGACAATGTAGAATTTAAGTGTGAGAAGGGTTTTACAACTTTATTCAGTCATAAAATTGAAAATCGGGCGGACAATGGAACTTTCCGGCGGATGATGCCCTAAAAAAAAACTTTTGAGTCATACTTAGTGTATTTTTGAGTCTTTTTGTTTAACTTAGTGTTTTAAAGAGTCTTAGGATGCCCTTAGTTAGTCAATGATGAAAATGAACAAAGAAAAAAACACATATGGCATTGGAAATCATTGAGAATGAATTCATGTGCTAATTGAGACATCTTTGAGTGTTATGACATGTAGTAGTTATGGTTTGCAAAACTTGGTACAGAAATTCGCATGTTAGAATAAAGTTTTGAATCATATGAGCCTTAAAGTGAGATTTTGAGCCTAAACACTACTTCTTTGAGAGTGAATTCGTGCATTACATATGATAGGTCTCAAAATCATTCATACACTCACTTGCCATAGATCTTAATGAACTAGAGAATGCTAGAACATACTCATGTCGACTTGCAAAGCTTATAGTTGATACATACTCTGATTTTGGATGTGATTAAAGGCGCTTAGGTATTCCACCACTTTGCCAAATTGCCATGTGTCCCATTTTGTGCGCACGAGTTGCGACACCCCTAGATGAACCCATTTGAGCCTACATTAAGCCTTTCTTTCATTGCTATATGAATCTAAACACTTAAACTTAGTGTAGATTACCCATACCCTTGTTCTAAAGACTTGGTGGGATTTTTGAAGCTAAAACAAAGAAGATGGCGTGAGAATCATGTAATGGAATGTATGTATGGGGATACACTTGTTCAAACAGCTTGTTAAAGTAGAAATTGCCAAAAATAAAGAAAAGAAAAAAAAGATCAAAAGCTCTCCGGCAATAGGTTTTAAATGTACATTGTTTGAATTAATGTCCCCTATATTTGTGAGTTTGGAGTTTGTTTCGAAATGAAGGCCCAACAATGTAAAATTTGGCCTTTGTCCGTTCACAAAGCTCAATGGAAAGTTTAGAATGAAGATAGGGCCCAACACGATGAAATCCGGCCGTTGTACTTCAAAGTTATGCATGGTGACATTTTTTTTTGGTAAAGATGGGAGCTTAAAATTGATCAAGTTCTGGTGCTTTGGCTAAGTCTTTAGAATGTTCTTAATCACCACATATCTAAATTTCGAATGCCTTAACCTCAGCCCATTACAACCCTTAAAAGTCCTTTTTGATCCTTAGGATGAGTAGCCTCCAATCTGTGGAGTAAGTTGCATGAGTAAGCATAAGGTTTTGGTTCATTTGAGCAAGTAATTCATTCCATTCATTGATTTAAACACTTTGAGTGAAACCTTTGCATGAGTGGAAATATGATGAGAGCATCCATGTGAGTTGATTTGAACTTCATTCGAAGCATGCACAGACTTAAACTCACCATTGTTTTCTCTATGTCTTACTTGTTCATAACATGATCATGTCTCTATTATCCATTGAATTCAAAGATCATTCATGCTTGACACATTGTGATTCCATCGCCATATACTTGAAAAAAAAAAACTTCTAAGATAATTTCGACTAAGGGATGAGTTTTGTGTACTTTGTGTTTTCTTGCATTTTCAAACATGAATACATGAGAATTTGCGGCTTTGAAACGAAGAAACATCTAAGTGTCTTGTAAAAATGTGTGTCACGTTTTTCCTTTAATTATTTTTCTTTTAACGAATCCATTGCTTTGATTTGTATTTGCTAGGGACTAGCAAAGTCTAAGTGTGGGGGAATTTGATCTACGCATTTTATGCTTGATTATTAATGTCTTTCTCTCTGCATTTTGCTTTGTTATGAGCTTAGTAAATATGTTTCTAACCTATTTTATGTTTTTAGGTAGAAAATAAAGGTGGAACAATAAATGAGGCGTTTTGGAGCTAAAAGCGTGCTAAGGAGGAGGTTCCTAATTCCGGAAAATAAATGATGAACACATTTCTCCTGCGCGGTCTAGGAAAGTACGTTCTTGCCGAATTCATGGAGGATACTTGGGAAAAATTTGTGGAGACCATTCCAAGATGATATGGATTTGATTTAAAGCCCAAAATGCGTGCAATTATATGGTATTTTCGGCTAAGGAAGAATTGGAGAGAAAGAAGCCCAAAAGAAGAAGATGGACCGAAAGTTAGAAATCCGGAAATCTGTCGATACAGATCAGTCTAATTCAACAGGCCACCAAAATCAATTAAAAACGAATTTGGATACATGTGAGGCATGCTAAGAAAGATATGGAAGCCTAGTTTCCAACTCCACTGGAATCATCCCATTACAATGTGTAGATATTCAGAAATCCCGGATTTAGTGTGTACAGGTCATTCTGCCTAACAACCAACTTAAAATGGGCACTGAAACCGCGTCAGGAGGAATTTTGGCACAAATGATGCATAGCTGGAAAGCCCTAAAAGTCTATTTTCTAGTTCCGAAAGAATCACGCTATTTGAGATTGTGTAAAGTCTGAAAAGTAGTTTTTAATACAGACAGATTTGACAGATTTCACAAGGTGGGAAGTTTCCTAATCTTCTTCTATATAAAGGGGAGCTCGACTCTTTCATGGGAGATCTCTCAATTTACTTGCAAAAGCTCTGCCAAAACAATTTCCCTCCCCTCCCAAAGCCGAAGGTCTACAAGGATTCGCCTCCTCCATCGTCACAAATCGTCTCCATCACCGACGCAACTCGAAGGCAAATTCCTTCAGGGCTCTGTGCATCCATCTCCATTGAAGGGTCATCGCATAATTCTTGTAGAGAGCAAATTCCCTTACAAAAAGTGTAACATGATTCCTTCTACTATTTCCTTGTATTTATCTTCGGTTTTTTATGGATTGGATGATTGTATTTTGGTTAAACACTCTTCGAATATGTTGTGTAATCTAACCTTATGTTTATTTATTTTAGCAAAGCATGTGTGCTTAATGCATCAACTAAGTCGAAGGCAAATTCCTTGTCAAGTTGATAGATATGTCATAGGGCAAATTCCCGAAGCATGAAAACGAATCACATGTGAGCTAAAGACTTAGATACTTTTAGGTTGCATATAATATGACTTAGTGTAAAGAGTTGAGTGAAAAATTGAGATGATCGCATGTAAATAGTAGATTTAGGTTTTATCTTGTAGGAAAATTAGTAAAAGCAAACCTTGCACCCCCATAAACCAAACCTAGCATAGTTATGCATGCACCCTCAATCCCCGGTTAAGAACGATCCCTACTTATCAATGCTACATCAACAAAGAAGGGTTTTAATTGTATTCGTGTTTGATTAAGTGTTTAATTAAATGCTTGAAAAGATGTGAATAAATTTTGGCGCCGTTGCCGGGGATTGTTCTTGGACATATAGTGTCGAAAAAAGGGATTGAAGTTGATAAATCAAAAGTAGATCTTGTAAGGTACTTACCCTCTCCGACTTCAGTTAGAGAGATTCGTTCTTTTCTTAGACACGCAGGTTTCTACAGGAGGTTCATCAAAAACTTTTCCCATATCTCACGTCCCTTGTGCAAGCTGCTTCAGAAGGACACTCCCTTTGTCTTTAATGAAGAATGTGGCATTGCATTTGAAAAGCTGAAGGAGTTGTTGACAAGTGCATCAGATTGGTCTTAACCATTTGAACTCATGTGTGATGCATCGGATTACGCTGTTGGAGCTGTGTTGGGACAACGAAGAGATAAGAAGCCATACGCCATCTACTATGCTTCTAAGACACTTGATGATGCTCAAGCCAACTACACAACAACTGAGAAGGAGATGTTGGCAGTCGTGTTTGCATTGGACAAGTTTCGATCCTATCTACTTCAGAGTAAGGTTATAATTTACACTGATCATGCAGCTTTGAAGTATTTGATGCAGAAAAAGGATGCAAAGCCAAGGCTCATACGTTGGATACTACTTCTACAAGAGTTTGATGTGGAAATCAAGGACAAAAAGGGAGTAGAAAACGTGGTAGCTGATCACCTCTCTAGGTTGATTGTTGAGAAGTCCAACGTTGAAATTGAAGAGACTTTTCCAGATGAGCAACTCTTCGGACTTCAGGTAAGTGTCTCTGAAACTCCATGGTATGCGGATATTGTTAACTACTTAGTTACCGGTGAGTTTCCACCATCTATGCATAAGGCTCAACGATCCACCTACTACCACCACATGAAGAATACATCACGTCTAGGCTAGAAGACGTTAAACAACAAGCGCTTGTTGGGAGGCAATCCAATGGAGGAGTCTTCAACAGATTTGCATTCTCTTCCCTTATCTCTTTTAATTTTCGTTACTTTTACATTTTTAGATAGATTTTCGTAAGTCCTAGCTTCCATGCTTGAATTCTATGACTTTACTTTGGTACATTGAGGACAATGTAGAGTTTAAGTGTGGGAGAAGGGGTTTACAACTTTATTGAGTCATAAAATTGAAAATCGGGCGGACAATGGATCTTTCTGGCGGATGATGCTCTAAAAAAAAACTTTTGAGTCATGCTTAGTGTATTTTTGAGTCTTTTTGTTTAAATTAGTGTTTTAAAGAGTCTTAGGATGCCCTTAGTTAGTCAATGATGAAAATGAACAAAGAAAAGAACACATATGGCATTGGAAATCATTTAGAATGAATTCATGTGCTAATTGAGACATCTTTGAGTGTTATGACATGTAGTAGTTATGGTTTGCAAAACTTGGTACAGAAATTCGCATGTTAGAATAAAGTTTTGAATCATATGAGCCTTAAAGTGAGATTTTGAGCCTAAACACTACTTCTTTGAGAGTGAATTCGTGCATTACATATGATAGGTCTCAAAATCATTCATACACTCACTTGCCATAGATCTTAATGAACTAGAGAATGCTAGAACTTATTCATGTCGACTTGCAAAGCTTATAGTTGATACATACTCTGATTTTGGATGTGATTAAAGGCACTTAGGTATTCCACAACTTTGCCAAATTGCCATGTGTCCCATTATGTGCGCACGAGTTGCGACACCCCTAGATGAACCCATTTGAGCCTACATTAAGCCTTTCTTTCATTGCCATATGAATCTAAACACTTAAACTTAGTGTAGATTATCAATACCCTTGTTCTAAAGACTTGGTGGGATTTTTGAAGCTAAAACAAAGAAGATGGCGTGAGAATCATGTAAGGGAATGTATGTATGGGGATACACTTGTTCAAACAGCTTGTTAAAGTAGAAATTGCCGAAAATAAAGAAAAGAAAAGAAAGATCAAAAGCTCTCCGGCAATAGGTTTTAAATGTACATTGTTTGAATTAATGTCCCCCATATTTGTGAGTTTGGAGTTTGTTTCGAAATGAAGGCCCAACAATGTAAAATTTGGCCTTTGTCCTGTTCACAAAGCTCAAGGGAAAGTTTAGAATGAAGATAGGGCCCAACACGATGAAATCCGGCCCTTGTACTTCAAAGTTATGCATGGTGACGTTTTTTTTTGGTAAAGATGGGAGCTTAAAATTGATCAAGTTCTGGTGCTTTGGCTAAGTCTTTAGAATGTTCTTAATCACCACATATCTAAATTTCGAATGCCTTAACCTCAACCCTCTCCTCCCAATGCCGAAGGTCTACAAGGATCTGCCTCCTCCATCGTCACAAATCGTTTCCATCACCAACGCAACTCGAAGTTAAATTCCTTGAGGGCTCTATGCATCCATCTCCATTGAAGGGTCGTCGCATAACTCTTGTAGAGGGCAAATTCCCTTACAAAAAGTGTAACATGATTCCTTCTACTATTTCCTTGTATTTATCTTCGGTTTTTGATGGATTGGATGATTGTATTTTGGTTAAACACTCTTCGAATATGTTGTGTAATCTAACCTTGTGTTTATTTCTTTTAGCAAAGCATGTGTGCTTAATGCATCAACTAAGTCGAAGGCAAATTCCTTGTCAAGTTGATAGATATGTCATAGGGCAAATTCCCGAAGCATGAAAAAGAATCACATGTGAGCTAAAGACTTAGATACTTTTAGGTTGCATATAATATGACTTAGTGTAAAGAGTTGAGTGAAAAATTGAGATGATCACATGTAAATAGTAGATTTAGGTTTTATCTTGTAGGAAAATTAGTAAAAACAAACCTTGCACCCCCATAAACCAAACCTAGCATAGTTATGTATGCACCCTCCATCCCCGGTTAAGAACGATCCCTACTTATCAATGCTACATCAACAAAGAAGGGTTTTAATTGTATACGTGTTTGATTAAGTGTTTAATTAAATGCTTGAAAAGATGTGAATCATTGAGCCAGTTTTCTTGGTCTGGTTTTGTGGGCTAATTATTTGTGGTGGACTCGTAGATCATTATGTCTCGACAACCAGCTTCTCACAATGAGGCAGAGTCATTGGCCCAACAAATGCATGAGCTATTCGCATGCATGATACTAGTGCCACGAGAGGACCGTGATGATCTTATTACTCGGGCTAAGAAGGCATGTGCTGTGCCTTTCCCTGGTTCTCACGACCAGGAGGTGTTTGAGAACTAGCTTATCAAGATTGGTCGCGTTTGCGACCGTGTGCATCCTCCGCTGATTTCTGTGTGGATGACGAAGTTTGTTATTGACCTGCTGTAGGACCATGCCTATCGTTGGTAGATGAGCATCGAGAGGCAGGAGGTTGCTACCTCGTAAGCCAAGATCAACAATTTATAGAGGTGTCTCCTTCGAATAAGGTGACTGAGAAGAGGAAGCGTGTAGAGTTCGTGAATCTGCGACAAGAAAATTTGTCAGCTATGGTGTATCATGACTACTTTTATACTCCGTTCCGATTTGGATTATATTATGTCTGTACAGTGAAGGAGAAATGCTATAGGTCTGAGAAAGGCTTGTGACCTATAATTTCTTCATTTATGGCAAGGGCGCCATACATGGACTTCGATGGATGTGTCTGTGTTAAGATTTAATGTGCGTTTTTTCTTCAATTTTTGCGGGGTGTTATCTGACAATTTTAGGGAGGTGAACCCCACCAGAGATATTCAACGAGTTGAGTTACAACATAATTGGTTCCACATCATCTTCTGGCAAGGGATCTCATACCTCAGTTCCTAGTGTCCATCGTTCGAGTTGTTTCCGAGATGGAGGAGGAGCTGATGCCAGGGACGGGAGTTTAGAGTGAGTTCCGGTGGATCTAGATTTGCATCCTCAACACCAAGAGATCATCTTTTATGTAACATTTTCCATAAATGTTGTTTTGGGCAGTGCCGGTTGGAGATTTTTGTAAGTTACCGCAGTGGTGTTCGTGAGATTTATCTGTAACGGCCCGAAACGTGGAATGTGTGCATATTGATCCGAGCTGTGATTATTGTGAATTAATCGTACTCGTGGGTTTGTTCACGACTAAATTATCGGGCAATAATTTGGTTTGAGTTCATTCGCGGGAATTGTAAAGGAGTTGATTTCGAGTTCGTAGGAGGTTCCGGAGAATTTTTCGGATAATTGGGGAATATAAAATGAATATTTAAATTGTCGTCGAGTTAGTCGTACTTATCCGATTGGGTTTGAGTTATCTGAATCGTGAATTTGGTCGGTTCGCGACTTATAAATATCGAATAGTCGTAAAAGTCAGAAAATCACGCATTTGAACCGAGTTTGACCGAGTTGGACCGAGTTGACTCAGGGTGACCCGTTTTCTCCACCAACCATGTTTGCTTCCGTCGTCGGACCCGGCGTTTCCGGCCACCTCCGGCCGTGTTCTTGGTATGGTTGGAAAGCTCTCTTAATTTCCTATTGTTTACTGTATTCATTTCTTGAAATTGGTTGAGCTTTGAGGGAGTTAGAACTCGATTAAAATGGTGGATTTTGCAGGAATCGGGTGGCATTTTCCGGCGAGTTTTGGTGTTGGGTTGGTAGGGGGTTAGCTTCCCCTCAACCCACCGAAGATTTATGGGTGGTTTAATTTGTGTAAGGAAGAGTTTTGAGGTTGGTCGTGGTGGTGACCGGAGGCAGAGATCCGGCGAGGGTTGACTTTTTGGAGATTTTTATACCGTTTTGCTCGTAATCGCGCCCCGATCGTAGTCGTGAAGTTTTTGAGTTGATTTGCGTGTGTTAATTTGGGACAAGGGTTATTTGGGTGTATTTTGGGAATTTTGTTATCCTCGTCGATATTTCGAGCGATACGTCTTTCGAGAACGCGGAGTTCTTGACGTATTAGCTCTGTGTGTTGTGTTTCGTTATGTATTGATCATATCTCTGTTATTCAGGTGATCATGATCGAGAGTTTGGCGAGGGATCTTCCGCCGGACCTCAGAGTTAGCTTCGTAGCTAGTATGAGTGGACACTTTATTTTCAAAGTTGATTTGCGAGTCCTGATTATGCATTTACGTTATGCATTTATGATTATACACTTTACGATTATGCATTATATTAGTATGCATTTACAATTATGCACATACAAGTACGCATTTTACGATTTTCCATGTGCATGGAAATTATTTATGCTTTGGTTTACACAGAGTACAGTCTCAGATATAGAGGTAGCATCGATGCTTTGGGTTCTCGGCTGATCCCCGAGATGCCCGAGAAGGTTATGACAAACGCCTGACCCAAGGTCTTTCAGACTTATAATCACGAGGGGGACTAGGATCCCGTGATTAGACTGTACTATGCGGATGAGTCTGTGAGTGACCCCGCATGATTTTATGTGCATCTTTATGGATCAGGGAAAATGTACCTGGTCGGGATTTTCATGTGCATTGACTCGCATTATGCTTTTATGAGCACATATACATATATGTTGGGAAATGCATATTTTTATTTTTGTCCACTCACTCTAACGATATTATTTGCCTTCCCTTGGGCTTTTCGGTTTCTTTTGCCCAGTTTGCAGTTTGAATTCCGGGTTGCACGTCGACGGTGGAGGCGTAGAGTTCAGGCCACACTTCAGTTCAAGTAGGTTCTTAGTTCGACCTACTGGTTGTATATGATGTATATAGGAGTCGCTCTGAATAATTATGTTATATTTTCAGTTGAGTTTACTCCTGACTGTTTCCTAGATTTCTTGTAAACGTTGTGGTTTATTATTTATATGATGTTGAGAAATCCGGATGGGGAATGGAGCCCCATGGTTTGCCTTTTGTGGAATATTCGAAGTGGGATTCTCTTTGCAGTTTCTAATATTGGCTCACGTATTTCAATGTAAACTCTAGAAAATTATTTTTTCAAGCCCATGTGTTTCGAAGGGGTTTGATTTCGATTTAAGCAACTAAATCGGAGTCGGGTCCTTTCAGTTGGTATCAGAGCATTAGGTTTTAGGTTATGTAGACTCTTGTAGTTGTGTTACTAAGGACATTTGAGAATGTACAGCATTTCCGGAGCGATGACCCGACTGGCCGGCAGATAATCATCAATGCTCTAGAGTGTTGTATGCTTTCAAACATTTGAAGTTTCATGATTACATCCTTTCTGGCGTGTGACTAATATCTTTTATCCTTAGGATGCCTCCTCGATGTGGAGTCCATGCTGAACAGACTGGGGATCCTGATGAGGATCAACGTACGCGTGACTTGCTTATGCGAGTATTACGTTTGGAAGAGCGTATTCACCCAGTGCCTAAGGCTAGGACAACAGGAGCAACTATTTTCTCTTGTTCCCTTGATCCTGAGGTGTGTGAAGCTTGGGTGGTTTAGGTTGAGCGTGTTTGTGAGCGCCTGCATTTTACTCCTGAACAGAAAACTGTAGCAGTAATAGGTTTGCTTGAGTCAGATGCCTACTTCTGGTGGGTAGGTACAAACAGAGTTCCTATTGATACTCCTCGGCCGATGTTTAAAGAGATGTTAATGCGTCGGTATTTCAATCCAGCTACTCAGCAGCGGAAATATGAGGAGTTTACCGACCTAAAGTAGGGGAGTATGTCAGTGCTTGAGTATCGGGATAAGTTCACCGGTTTGTCTCAGTTTGCACGTGATATCGTGGCATCAAAGGAAGCCAAGTGCAGGAGGTTTGAGTTGGGTCTGAATCTGAATATCAAGGGGACTTTGACCACTATTCCTCGAGATAACTTTGATGGGTTTGTTAGTGCTGCACTCAGAGGTGAGGATATCGAGAGGGAGAGACAGATGCGATTTCAGACGCGTTGATTTAAACAGGGTTGACCTAGTAAGGGTGCTTCGAAGAGGCTGAGTTCAGGTACTTCTAGATCAGCATCATCTTCGGGTAGTAGACCTTACAGATATCCTACCAGTACTGCCAGGCAGAGTCATAGATGGTGGAGGAGTCGACCACAAAGGCAGCAGTCGAGTGGGATTTCCAGTGGATCGAGTTATCCTCGACCTATCTTCAGCACACCAGCTGCACCAAGAGATATTCCATTATGTAATATTTGTAATAGGCGACATCATGGTCCATGTTATCGGGGTACTACCAGTTGTTACCGTTGTGGCTAGGTGGGTCACTTTGAGAGGGAGTGTCCTCAGCTTGCCACTTTTGGAGGTGTTGCGGATTAGAGTACTGGACGAGATCAGGGTACTGCTTCTGGTGATCGTGTAACACAGTCTTCTGGACAGGGTGGTCAGCAAAATCATAGCCAACGTGGACGACCAGCTAGACAGGCTCAGGTTCATGCCATGTCTCTACGTGAGGGCATAGCTTCCCCAGAGGTTATCATCGGTACGTTGTACATTTTTGGTCATCTAGTTCTTACTTTACTAGATGCAGGGGCTACGCATTCATTCATGTCATATAGATTAGCATCATTGGCTACTGTACCTGCATCTCTACTCCCTAGTTTGTGGCATGTGTTGTATTCATCTGGCGAGGTAGTGTGTGTCGGGTGGGTATATAGAGATTGTGAGATTTTTATTGGAGGATATGGGTTAGCCGCGGATTTGATGCTGCTGGATATTGTGGATTTTGATGTGATTTTTGGCATGGATATCTTGGAGAACCATTGGGCTGTTCTTGACTGTCATAGGAAGGAGGCTAGGTTGTTTTCAGGAGTCCAAGCATGCCGGAGATCTTGTTTTGTGGTGAAAAGAATACTTCTTTACCTTGTTTCATTTAAGCAATGAAGGCTGAGCAGATGTTGAGGAAGGGTTGTGTGGCTTACCTAGCACATGTGATTGATACGAGTATTCGTGTACTGGACATTGGTGATATCATGGTGGTTTGTGAGTATCCAGATGTGTTTCCCGAGGACTTACCCGGTGTTCCTCCAGTTAGAGAGATTGACTTCACCATCGAGTTACTTCCAAGTACTGGACCTATTTCACAGACACCCTATCGTATGGCACCAGCAGAGTTGAGGGAGTTGCAGATTCAACTTCAGGAATTGATCGAGAAAGGCTTCATTCGACCTAGTGTTTCACCTTGGGGTGCTCCAATGTTGTTTGTAAGGAAAAAGGATGGTTCGATGAGGCTATGCATTGACTATCGGAAGTTGAATCAGGTTATGGTGAAGAACAAGTATCCACTTCCACGGATTGATGATTTGTTTGATCAGCTAAAAGGAGCTTCAATCTTCTCGAAGATTGATCTCATGTCTGGGTACCATCAGCTACAGATTCGGGAGTCCGTTGTGGACAAGACGGCGTTTCAATCGCATTATGGACATTATGAGTTCCTTGTTATGCCATTTGGATTAACCAATGCGCCAGCTGCTTTCATGGCCCTGATGAATCGAATTTTCAGGCGTTATATGGACAAGTTTGTCATTGTGTTCATCAACGACATCCTGATTTATTCCAGGAGTGTGGGGCAACACAAGAAGCATTTGCATGCAAATTTGCAGACTTTGCGAGACGCTCAGTTGTACGCCAAGTTTAGGAAGTGTGAGTTTTGGCTAGACAGCGTAATGTTTTTGGGTCACGTGATATCAGTTGAGGGAGTCAGAGTGGATCCTGATAAGATTGATGCAGTGCTGAATTAGAGCAAACCTACCAACGTGGCAGAGATACGAAGTTTCTTGGGCTTAGCAGGCTACAATCGCCGATTCATACAAGACTTTTCACGGATAGCGACACCGCTTACCCGTTTGACAAAGAAAGGGGTCAAGTTTGAATGGTCTAATGGTTGTCAGGAAAGTTATTTGAATTTGAAGGAGAGGTTGACTACTGCACCAGTGTTGACTTTACCTGACGATAGCGGTGAGTCTGTTGTGTACAGTAATTCTTCGAAGTTAGGTCTAGGTTTTGTTTTGATGCAGCATGGAAAGGTGGTGGCATATGGTTCTTAACAGTTGAAACCACATGAAGTTAACAATCCTACTCATGATCTGGAGTTAGGTGTCATTGTGTTAGCATTGAAGAGTTGGAGACACTACTTGTACGGAGCACAGTGCAAGATTTACACCGATCATAAAAGTCTTACCTACCTGCGTACACAACCAAATTTGAATATGAGGCAACGGAGATGGATGGAGCTGATTAATGATTATGACTGCACTTTCGAGTATCATCGAGGAAAGGCTAATGTGGTTCCTGATGCTCTTAGTCGGAAGCATGGTGCTTCTCTCTTCCATGTACGTGTTGCTAGAGTGTCACTTTTGACAGAGTTGTGAGCAACGAGAGCAGAATTGGAGTGGAATGATGATGGAGCATTGTTAGCCAGTTTCCAAATTTGTCTGGTGTCACTTTATGAAGTTCGTGAAGCTCAAGATTCAGATGCTTATCTGCTGAGTAAGAAGAATTGGATTCAGAATAATGTACCGACAGAGTTTCGGATGAGGAGTGATGGCACTTTGATGTTCAGGGGGAGATTGTGTGTGCCCTGAGATGATGATTTGAAGAAGGAAATACTCGATGAAGCTCATTGTTCCGCAAATGCTATGCATCGGGGTAGTACAAAGATGTTCCGGACACTTAAAGCTCATTATTGGTGGAAAAATATGAAGAGGGAAATAGCAATGTTCGCGAGCAGATGCTTGATTTGTCAGCAAGTGAAGGCAAAACGTTAGAAACCTGCAAGCAAACTACAACCTTTGGAGATTCTAGGATGCAAATGGGAGCATATCACTATGGATTTTGTGTATCAGTTACCTCGTACTTCTAGTGGTAGTACTGGTATTTGGGTGATTGTGAGCAGATTGGCGAAGCTGTACATGAGGGAGGTTGTGAGATTGCATGGTGTGCGTGTGTCTATAAATTTCTGATCGGGATAGTCAGCTCACTTCAGAGTTTTTGCAGGCATTACAGAGAGAAATGGGGACTAGACTACACTTCAGCACAGCTTTTCATCCTCTGACAGATGGTCAGTCAGAGAGGACTATTCAGACTCTGGAGGATATGTTGCGATCTTGTGTTTTGCAGTTTAAAGGGAATTGGGATCAACAACTTCATTTGATTGAGTTTACGTACAAGAACAGCTATCAGGCTAGCATTGGGATGGCACCTTATGAGGCGTTGTACGGAAAACAATGTCAAACTCCATTGTGTTGGAGTGAAGTTGGTGAGAAATGGCTTCTTGGTCCTGATTTGGTGAAAAGTACCACGGAAGATGTTCTGGTTATTCGGGACAGATTGAAGGTTGCACAAGATCGACAAAAGAGTTATGCTGACGTGAGACGGAAGGATCTTGAGTTAGGTTGGTGATTGGGTTTTCCTAAAACTTTCTCCTTGGAAAGATGTTGTTCGTTTCGGGAAGTGCGGTAAACTTCGTCCGCGATATATTGGCGCATATGAGATCATTGAGCGAGTCGGTGCTATGGCGTACAGGTTGGCATTTCCATCTGAGATGGCTAGGGTACATGATGTGTTCCATGTGTCTATGTTGCTGAAAAGACCCAACCCCGATTTAGTTTCCTAAACTAGAATCAAACCCCTTATGCAAACATGAACTAACAAAAACCATAAAAATTTCGGCAGAGTTTCGTTACTAACGCGAAATTGCCTTTACCTACACCCGGAAAATACACTTCATCCTATGCCACAAAAATCAAACCGTGGGCACCAATCCCATCCGGATATCTCAATATCACAACAGTAATGTAAAGTAATCAATAAAACTATTCTTTACAGAAAATCCGGGGAAAAATCGTGTAAAAGTATAACATCAGAATGTTCAGAGCGACATCAAGTGTATAATAATATAAATATACCACAGCAGGTAAAACAAGGATGAAAGGACTCAACCCCGATTTAGCTTCCTAAATCGGAATCAACCCCTTCGAAAACACGAACCAACAAAAAATTTTCGAAATTTGGGCAGAGTTTCGTTACTAGCGTGGAATTACCATTACCTGCACGCGGAAAATACACTTCATCCTATGCCACAAAAAGCAAACCGTGGGCACCAATCCCATCCGGATTTCTCAATATATCAGCAATAATGTAAAGTAGTAAATATATATGCACTAAACTGAAATCCGGGTTAAAAATCGTATAACATCAACAACGGATTACTCAGAGCGACCACAACGTATAAACATATATATATATACCACAGTAGGTAGAACAATAAACCTACTGGAAGAAATAAGACCGCTCGAGTACTATGCCTCCGACCACGACGTGCGACTCCAGAGTTCGAACTGCAAACTGGGCACGGAAACCGAAAAACTCAGGGGAAAGACAATAAACACGTTAGAGTGAGTGGACGAAAATAAATGTCTTTCACCAAGTAATATATATTATAAAAACATATGCGAGTCGAAAGTATAAATAATCAAATGGTACACGAGGGAGACTCTAACTCCTCACGCGTCCGGGTACACGAGGGAGACTCTAACTCCTCACGTATACGGAGCATGCAATAAAATCTCACGAGGCCACTCGTGGACACATCTGTGCTAGTACAGTCAGAACCACGGAGTCCCTGACTTCCACGTGATTCTAGCCGGAAATGGCCTCAGGTCAAAGGTCTGCCTCCCCCCGGTAAAGGCCTCGGGTCAGGAGTCACAGCCTCCCCTGGAAAATAAAGCCTACCATCGGGGATCAGCCGAGAGGCAAGTGTATCGATACAACAACGTAACCACGACTGTACTCTGTGTAAACCAAATCATAAACATTTCGATGCAAATGCATGAAACAGCATATAAGTATATGTATACTCGTATACGTATATCCGTATAAATATAATCGTATATTCGTAAAACACATGCTTATGTAATCCGAAATCTCATATGCATGCTCAAGTTCATAAAACGTAAATCAAGACTCGCAAATAATCCGTGAAAAGAAATGTCCACTCACAGACTGGCGTAACGCGTATCGCGTTAACCCGTGATCCGGCGGAATGTCCCTCGCCAAACAAACGATCACGAACACCTGAATATTCACAAGTCCATTATTCAAAGTCGTAATCCGACAATACAAATCAAACCACGAGAAACCACCGTTCTCGGAAATACACAATTCGAATACGATGAATCATCGAAAATCCATATATAACACCTCAATACCTCGCTTAACTTTCGGACGCTAAATTCAAAAAACAAACCTCCCCACTGCGATCAGGGCGCGATTTCGAGACAAATGACATGCAACTTGTCGAAAGTCAAAAAGTCAACCCGTTGACCGTTGACCACCCCCGTTGACCGCCGTCCACGGCGGCGCCGCTGCCGGACGGAGAAATTTCACGGCGGAGCCACCCCTACTCCACTCAAAATCGTCCACTGAGCAACTTTGTCAACTGAACCGAAGTCTAATTCTCACTCTAACACATCCAATTTCATGTAAAACCGAATTGAAACACAAATTTCAAACCCAAAATTCTCAATCCACAAATCAAATTAGAACACCATGTTTATATGGTTAGAATCACATTGAAGAGGGCTACAAAACCCAGTACCTCATGAAGTTCAATTCGGCCGAATTCTCCAAACCCGAATCAACCAAGTTTCATCAAACTTCTTGCCGAAAAACTGAGCTCCTCCGGCGAGCTACGCCGTGGAGGGAGGTCGGAGAAGGACTCGGGAGGCCGAGGCGCACTGACTGCCACCTCCCCCGTACCCGGAGACGGTCGATCGGCAACTCGCCGTCGCCACCGCACACCACCGTCGCGATTCTCCTCCAAGGCCGAGTTGACTCGGTAACTCACCAGTCAAAGACATAAATAGTAAGGTTTGACTTCCCCTTTATGGCAGGTTACTATTTATACTCTTTCCCAAAATGGAAATCACATACATATCCATTTCGACGAACTTTGAATACCCGTAACTTACTCATCGTGATTCCGATTCCGATAATTCTCGCGGCCACGAACTCGACTCGACATGTTCTTCAAATATTACCCGAAGTCAAACACATCAGCCAAACGGATAAAAAGTCAACTGTTCCACTCAACATATAATTAAATCAACCAAACAATCAACAAACGGCAAAATTCGCAACTTAAACTCCGTAACTCAAAATCATGCCCCGGAAGTTCCTACGAACTCGAAATTAAATTCTGAACAATTTCCGTGAAGGATCCGAAGCTAAATTCTCGTCCGATATTTTAGTCGTGAACAAATCTGCCATTTAAATCTATTTCCGTCGAAACTTCAAATATTCATAATTAATTCCTCGGTCGTCCAAACAACGATCCGGAACTGCCCATGAACTCGTAATCACACGTACAACGACTCTCGAGAAGAGACCCAGCTCTAATTCTCGGCCAATAATTAAGTCGTTAGGAAGCTTCAGCGATTAAAACAACTGTCGCAACTCTGCGACAATGCAGTAACTCATGTATACAGCTGATCATACTGCTGATTCTGGTCCGGGTCGTCACAAAGGAACCTACTGGAAGAAACAAGGTACCTCGAACACTATGCCTGCAACCACGACGTGCGACACCAGAGTCCGAACTGTAAACTGGGCACGGAAACCAAAAAGCCCAGGGGAAAGACATATAAACCGTTAGAGTGAGTGGACGAAAATAAATGTCTTTCGCCGAATAATATATGTTATAAAAACATATGCGAGTCTAAATGAAAGAATATGGTACAGTACACGAGGTGAACACAAACTCCTCCAGCTTACAGAGAATGCATGTAAAAATCCCACGGGGTCGCTCATGGACACATCCGTGCTAGTACAGTCTGAATCACGGGATCCCAGACCCACACGCGATTCTAGCCAGAAAGGCCTCAGGTCAGGGTATTTGTTCCCACCTGGAAATACATCGGAATAAGGAACAGAAATCTGTACCCACCCAGAAGTACATCGGCCCAAGGTACAGTTCCCCCCTAGAAGACATCCTCGGGGATCAGCCGGCATGCAAGTGTATCGATACAACCACATATACTAAGACTGTACTCTGTGTAAATCAAATCATAAATAGTTTCATGCATACGTATAAACCATAATCGTAAAACACATGTTCGTATAAGTCATAATCACAAACGTATGCTCATGCTCGTAAAATATAATGTAAAGACTTGCAATCGATCAGTGAAAAGAAAGGTCCACTCACAGACGAGCGTAACGCGATACGCGTTAATCCCGTGATCCGGCGGAAAATTCCTCGCCAAACGAACGATCACGAACCCCTGGATAATCATAAAATCCACTGCTCAAATTCATAACTCGACATCTCAAATCATATCACGAGAAACAACCGTTCCGGGAAACATATTATTCAATAACGACGAAATCGTGAAAATCCGATAATCAAACTACAAAACCTCGCTATAATTTTCGATGCTCAATTCGAAAAACAAACCTCACCACTGCGATCAGGGCGCGATTCCGAGTGAAACGACATATAACTCGTCGAAAAACATGTCGGGCAAAAAGTCGCCGCCGCGGACGGCGGCAACGGAATTTCAGATGTGCCCAAAAAATTTCATGCTACACATGGTTTCAAAGTTAAGGCCAATTTTGACCGAAAAACCTCGAAAAATCAACTCAAAGTTCCAAACCCTTACCGGAATTTCAAATCGACGGATCTCCTTCCTCCGGCCACGGCAACCCTCAAGACCAGTTGGAATAGCTTCCTTAGCTCGAGGGTAATAGAAGCCCCCAAACCCCGAGCTCCAAAACCGCCGGTAAAGTCACCTCCGAATTCAACAAAATCTCGCCGGAAATAGTCAAAGTTCGCCGCCGCAATTCTTCCTCCTCCGGCCACCATAGGAGGGGAACCAACTACCAAGTTGAAGAGCAACACAAGCCCAACAAAATCCGTGAAGGAACCTTGCCCAAATTGAAAGGACCCAACCCCGATTTAGCTCCCTAAACCGGAATCGAACCCCTTCGAAAACATGAACCAACAAAAACTTTTCGAAATTTGGGCAGAGTTTCGTTACTAGCGTGGAATTACCATTACCTGCACGGGGAAATTACACTTCATCCTATGCCACAAAAAGCAAACCGTGGGCACCAATCCCATCCGGATTTCTCAATATATCAACAATAACGTAAAGTAGTAAACATATATGTACTTTACTGAAAATCCGGAGTAAAATCGTATAACATATACAATAGGAAGCTCAAAGCGACTTCTAAACCATAATCATATACGCGTACCACAGTAGGTAGAACAATAAACCTACTGGATGAAACAAAGTAGCTCGAGCACTATGCCTCCGACCATGACGTACGACATCAGAGCCTGAACTGCAAACTGGGCACGTAAACCGAAAAGCCCAGGGGAAAGACAATAAATACGTTAGAGTGAGTGGACGAAAATAAATGTCTTTCACCAGTTAATATATATGTTATAAAAACATATGCGAGTCCAGGTATATAAAATAATAAGTACACGAGGTAAAACTCATACTCCTCCAGTGTACTGAGCATGCAAGTAAAAATCCCACGGGGTCACTCATGGACACACACCGTGCTAGTACAGTCAGAATCACGGGATCCCAGACCCACACGTGATTCTAGCCGAAAATGGCTTCAGGTCAAAGGTCTGCCTCCCCCCGGTAAAAACCTCGGGTCAGAAGTCACAGCCTCCCCTGACAAATGCCTACCATCGGGGATCAGCCGAGAGGCGAGTGTATCGATACAACAACGTAACCACGACTGTACTCTGTGTAAACCAAATCATAAACATTTCGATGCAAATGCATGAAACAGCATATAAGTGTATGTATATTCGTATACGTATATTCGTATAAGTATAATCGTATAATCGTAAAACACATGCTCATGTAATCCGAAATCTCATACGCATGCTCAAGTTCGTAAAACGTATATCAAGACTCGCAAATAATCCGTGAAAAGAAATGTCCACTCACAGACTGGCGTAACGCGTATCGCGTTAACCCGTGATCCGGCGGAAAGTCCATCGCCAAACAAACGATCACGAACCCCTGAATATTCACAAAATCCATTTCTCAAAGTCATAACTCGACAATACAAATCAAATCACGAGAAACCACCGTTCTCGGAAACACGTAATTCGAATACGACGAATCGTCGAAAATCCATATATAACACCTCAATACCTCGCTATACATTCGGATGCTCAAATCGAGAAACGAACCTCCCCACTGCGATCGGAGCGCGATTTCGAGTCAAATGACATGCGACTTGCCGAAAGTCCAAAAAAAAGTCAAACTTTGACCGTTGACCGCCGTTGACCGCCGCCCACGGCGGCGCTACCGTTGACCGGAGAATTTCACGGCGGAGCAACCCCTATTCCACTTAAAATCGTCCACTGAGCAACTTCCATAACTGCACCGAAGTCCAATTCTCACTCTAACTAGGTCAATTTCATGAAAAACCGAATGTACACACATATTTCAAATCCAAAATTCTCCTTCCACAATCAAAATTAGGACTCCAAACTTACATGGTAGCTTGCTAGTGATGAGAGCTTCAAAGCCCACTCCAAAATTCAGCTCAATTTGACCGGAATAGTAGAACCCGAATCACCAAGTTTTCTTGAATTTTGGCCGGAATTTTCCTTACTCCACCGGCCACCATGCCGAAAAAAGAAGCCGGGGCTAGACTCGTGACATCCAGGCGAGGAGAATGGAGTAGGAGTCAAGCCACGGGGTTGAAAGGACCCAATCCCGATTCAGTTACCTAAACCGGAATCAAACCCTTCGAAAATACGAACCAACAAAAATTTTTCAAAATTTCGGCAGAGTTTCGTTACTAACGTGGAATTACCATAACCTGCACGCGGAAATTACACTTCGCCCTATGCCACAAAAAGCAAACCGTGGGCACCAATCCCATCCGGATTTCTCAACATTAATATAATCAACAACAGTAAATAAACTGTACTATGTATATATATGTATATCTGTGAAAATCCGCACAACATGTATCAGAATGTATCAGAGCGACCTCTAGAGTAAAACATATACAATATGTACATCAGTAGGTGAAACAAGAACATACTGGAAAACACAGGTGACTCTGATCACTAACCTCCAAACCGCGACGTGAAACACCAAACCTGAACTGCAACTGGGCACGGAAACCGAAAAGCCCAGGGGAAAGACATAAAACACGTTAGAGTGAGTGGACGGAAATAAATGTCTTTCACCAACTAATATATATGTTATAAAAACATATGCGAGTCCAAGTAAATAGAAACAATAAAGTACACGAGGTAAAACCATAATCCTCCAGCGTACTGAGCATGCAAGTAAAAATCCCACGGGGTCACTCATGGACACACACCGTGCTAGTATAGTCAGAACCACGGAGTCCCTGACTTCCACGTGATTCTAGCCAGAAATGGCCTCGGATCCGGGGAAACGCCCCTCACCGGTCAGTCGGGGATACGCCCCTCCTGGTATGGCCTACCATCGAGGATCAGCCGAGAGGCAAGTGTATCGATACAACAACGTAACCAAGACTGTACTCTGTGTGAACCAAATCATAAACATTTCGATGCAAATGCATGAACAACATATAAGTATATGTATACTCGTATACGTATATCCGTATAAGTATATTCGTATAATCGTAAAACACATGCTCATGTAATCCGAAATCTCATATGCATGCTGAAGTTCATAAATCATATAAAAGACTCGCAAGAACTCCGTGAAAAGAAATGTCCACTCACAGATGAGCAAAAAGCACAAACGCACTAATCTCGAGGACCGGCGGAAGATCCCTCGCCAGAAGCTCGATCCCGATCCCGATCTCGTTCTCCTGAATATCCACAAAAACGTAACTGATCAATAACATAATCCACAACACTGTACTGATGCACGGAAACCAACCGTTCCCGGAAACACGAAATGCAGTACAAAATGAATTACGGAAATCCCGAAATCCCCACTCGAAACCTCGACTGAAAATTGGCTAACCAAATCAACCCGAAAACCTCTGGACGATAATCAAGGCGCGATTACGAGAAAAATGACATTAAAAACGTCGAAATCTGAAAAGTCAACTTTCCGGCCGTTGACCGCCGCCGCCGCCGGCGTCGCGCCGTCAATGGTGGAATTTCAAGGCCAAAGTTTCCAGATTTCAAGGTCTCGATGAGCTGAATCAGTTTCTCTTCTATCACTTAAGCTAATTCACAAAGGAACCATGTCAATTTCACAAAATCCGATCGAAAATTCCAACCCGAATCCCTAATCGGGTTCACCCCAAAACCACATCTCGTTCCAAACCAATTCATTAGAAAGCATCTACGAGGCGTGGGGAGCAAAACCCCCAACACCCCGACCCTCAAAACTCGCCGGAACAGTCTCCACCGTCACCGGCGAAACCAACCATCTCGGCCCCAATCGAACTCAACCAAAACAACATCAAATCTCTCCAAACCAAGCACCATCATGCTCGAAATTCACAGAGGAATCTAACCATACCTGATTCGTGGTCGGAGGTGGCCGGAAAAAGGTCGCCGGAAAGTGACTTCCCGTTTGTGAAACTTTCCCTTTCGATCTGCTGGTCTACTTTCCAATTTTGGAAAGTCAACGACTGGTCAACTCCCACAATGAATTCTCGACTATTTCTCGACTATTTTTCGACTTTTCGATATTTATACTCGTCCCTCGGGTCGATCAACGGTCCGGAATGAATATACGATGTGATTCGGATAAACTCGAAACAATCGGATAAACTCGTCGGAACCCGAAACTTCAAATAATCATAAAATATTCCTCGGTTATCGGAAAAATGTTCCGGAACCGCCCACGAACTCGAAATCACGTACTCTACACTTTTCGTGAAGATACCCAACTCAAATTCTCGACTAAAAACAAAGTCGCGAATCGAATCGACAAACCACATAATATCGCAAAACTGCGACTAAACTCAAATCTCGAGAATCGTGCCAAACACACATCGGATTCTGGTTCGGGTCGTCACAAATCTACCCCCCTTAAAGAAATTTCGACCTCGAAATTTACGTACCTGCTATGTGAACAGATGAGGATACTGCTCCCGCATACGCTGCTCGGTCTCCCAGGTGGCCTCCTCAACTGAATGGTTCTGCCACAAGACCTTCACCAGCGGAATCACACGGTGTCTCAACTCCTGCTCACGTCGATCGAAAATTTGCACTGGCTCCTCAACATACGATAAATCCTCTCTGATCGGCAACTGCTGTGGGGCTATCACATGTGAAGGATCTGAGATGTACTTCCGCAACATCGAAACATGGAAGACATCATGTACACGAGCCATCTCTGTCGGTAACTCAAGTCTGTAAGCAACAACTCCAATCCTCTCTGTAATCTCATACGGACCAATGTACCGCGGTCGAAGCTTGCCACGCTTCCCGAAACGTACAACTCCCCTCCACGGAGATAGTTTCAGGAAGACCCAATCACCAACCTCGAACTCTAAACTCTTCCTCCTCACATCTGCGTAACTCTTCTGCCGATCTTGGGCGACCTTCAGTCGATCCCGAATAACCTGAATGTCCTCCATCGTGGTTTTCACCAAATCAGGACCAATGATCCAACGCTCGCCCACCTCACTCCAACACAATGGAGTGCGACACTGCTTCCCGTACAGAGCCTCGTACGGTGCCATCTCAATACTGGCCTGATAGCTGTTGTTGTAGGCGAACTCGATCATGTGCAACTGCTGATCCCAGTTTCCACGAAACTGCAACACACATGATCTCAGCATATCCTCAAGTGTCTGAATAGTCCGCTCGGACTCCCTGTCAGTCTGAGGAGGAAAAGCAGTACTAAACCGCAACCTCGTGCCCAACGCTCGCTATAAAGCCTGCCAAAACTCAGAAGTGAACTGACTATCACGGTCAGAAACAATGGATACAGGCACTCCGTGCAAGCGAACAATCTCTGATAAGTACAATTTGGCCAATCTGCCCACTGAAATCTTTCCCGGAAGTGCAAGAAAGTGTGCGGATTTCGTCAGTCGGTCAACAATAACCCAAATGCCAGTGTTGCCCGCCGAAGTACCCGGCAACTGATAGACGAAATCCATCGTAATATGCTCCCACTTCCAAACTGAAATCTCAAGTGGCTGTAGTTTCCCTGCAGGTTTCTGCCTTTCCGCCTTCACCTGCTGACAAATCAAACACCGACTCACGTACGCGGCAATTTCCCGCTTCATGTTGCGCCACCAATAGTACGCTCGAAGTGTACGAAACATCTTCGTACATCCGGGATGCATCGCATACGCTGAACTGTGGGCCTCGTCCAAAATCTCCTTCTTCAAGTCCTCGTCCCTGGGTACACATAATCTGCCCCTGAACAACAACGTACCGTCGTCGCTCAAATGGAACTCTGTAGGCACACCATTCCGAATCATGGTCTTCTTGCCCAACAAGTAAGGATCTGAATCCTGTGCCTCCCGTACCTGATCAACCAACACTGGTCGAACCTGAAAACTGGCCAACAAAGCTCCATCATCATCATATCCAAATACAGCACCTGTAGCTCGAAGCTCGGCTAACATCGATACTCTGGCCACACACATGTGAAACAAAGAGGCTCCGGATTTCCGGCTAAGTGCATCCGCTACAACGTTGGCCTTCCCTGGATGGTACTCAAACGTGCAATCATAATCATTAATCAACTCCATCCATCGGCGCTGCCTCATGTTCAGATTCGGCTGTGTCCGCAAGTAGGTGAGACTCTTGTGGTCAGTGAAAATCTTACACTGAGCACCATACAGATAATGTCTCCAACTCTTCAACGCTAACACAATAGCGGCTAACTCCAAGTCATGCGTCGGATAGTTGACCTCGTGCGGTTTCAGCTGCCTGGAACCATATGCCACGACTCTACCATGTTGCATCAACACACAGCCAAGGCCCAACTTCGACGCATCGCTGTACACAACAAACTCACCACTGTCGTCTGGCAATGTCAGAACCGGTGCAGTAGTCAATCTCTCCTTCAGGAGCAAATAACTCTCCTCGCACGCATCAGACCACTCAAACTTGACACCCTTCTTCGTCAACTTAGTCAGTGGTGTAGCTATCCGGGAGAAATCCTGGACAAACCGTCGGTAATAGCCTGCTAACCCCAAGAAACTCCAGATCTCTGGCACAGTAGTGGGTCGACTCCAATTCAGCACGGCCTCGATTTTGTCAGGATCAACACTAACTCCCTCGGCCGAAATCACGTGGCCCAAAATCTTCACACTATCCAACCATAACTCACACTTGCTAAACTTCGCGAATAGCTGATGGTCCAGCAAAGTCCGCAACACCGCTCGTAAGTGCTTCCTGTGCTGGCCCACACTCCTCGAGTATATCAAAATATCATCAATGAATACAATCACGAACTTGTCCAGGAATCGTCGAAACACCCGATTCATCAAGTCCATGAAAGCTGCGGGGGCGTTGGTCAATCCAAACGGCATAACCAAAAACTCATAGTGCCCATACCGCATCCTGAAAGCTGTCCTGGCAACATCTGAATCCTGGATCCTCAACTGGTGATATCCGGATCGAAGATTAATCTTCGAAAAGACTGTTGCTCCCTTCAGCTGATCGAACAAGTCGTCAATCCGTGGCAATGGATACTTGTTCCTCACCGTAATCTGATTCAGCTTCCGATAGTCGATGCACAAACGCATGGACCCGTCCTTCTTCCGCACAAACAACACTGGAGCACCCCACGGAGAAACACTCGGTCGAATGAATCCCTTCTCCAACAACTCCTGAAGCTGAATCTGCAACTCTTTCAACTCTGCAGGCGCCATCCGATACGGTGTCTGGGAAATCGGTCCAGTACCCGGCAATAACTCAATAGTAAAATCAATCTCCCGCACAGGTGGTATACCAGGTAACTCCGTTGGAAACACATCCGGAAACTCAGACACAATCTCAATACTACCAAGATCTGGCACTGCAGCTGTAGTGTCCACAACATGGGCTAAATACGCAACACAACCCTTCTTCATCAACCGATCCGCCCTTATCGCGGAAATCAAACACGGTAGGGAAGTGTTCTTCTCGCCACGAAACAGTATCTCAGGTAACCCTGGTCGTCGAAATGCGACCTCCTTCCTGTGGCAATCAAACATAGCCCAGTGCGACTCCAGGAAGTCCATACCCAATATCAGATCGAAATCCACAATATCAAGCAATAACAGATCTACGGCTAAACCATGGCCATCAACAAACACCTCACAATCTCGGTAAACCCAACCGATGCTCACAACCTCACCTGACGGATACAACACTCTCCACAACCCCGGAAGTGGAGATGCAGGTACCGTAGCCAATGATGACAGTCTAAATGATATGAATGAATGTGTGGCACCTGGATCTAGCAATGCAACTATAGGAATACCAAATACATGTAACGTACCGATAACGACCTCCGGTGACGCTCTGCCCTCACGCATAGTCATAGCATGAACTCTCGCATGTCCGGCTGGTCGTCCCCGCTGAGGCTGTCCCTGCTGTCGGCCCTGACCTGCAAACTGTGCTGATCGCGCTCCAGAAGTGGCACCTCGCTCTCCTCCGGAACTCTGAGCCGCCTGTCCGTCACTGCCATATAACTGAGGACACTCCCTCGCATAGTGACCCACCTGGCCACAGCGGAAACAAGTGATAGGACCTCGCTGACATGGACCCACATGATGTCGACTGCAGAGACTACATAACGGGTACTCCCTCGGTACAGCAAATGTGCCACCAATACGCCGAGGATAACTAGAACCGCTAGAACCTGCACTAGCCTGTGGTCGCTGTGGTCTATCTCTCCTCCATCTCGGCCTCTGTCTCGGTACACTAGCTGGTGGTCGATATGACCCACCGCCCGAAGATGAAGCTGAACCGGAAGTATCGGAACTCTGCCTCTTCGAAGGCCCCTGACTCGGTTCACCTTCCTCAAATCGTCTCGGCTGGTACCTCTGCCGCTGTCTCTCCTGCTCAATAGCCTCACCTCGGAGAGCTGCACTGACAGACTCATCAAAGTTGTTCCTCGGCATCGTAGTCAACGTCGCCTTGATGTTCAGATTTAATCCCAGCTAAAACCATATCCCGCGCAAAACGAGACAACCGAGTAAACCGATCCCGATACTCAAGTACAGACAAACTGCCCTGCCTCAAGTTCGTAAACTCCTCATACTTGCGCTGCTGGGTAGCCTGATTAAAATACCTCCGCATAAACAGATCACGAAACAATGTCCACGGAGTATCCACAGGAACTCTGTCAGTGCTGACCCACCAAAAGTATGCATCACCCTCAAGTAAACCAACTGCGGCTACTGTCATCTGCTCAGGTGTAAACTGCAGACGCTCACAAACACGCTCAATCTGAACCAACCATGCCTCGCATATCTCTGGATCAACTGAACCCGAAAACACAGTAGCACCCGCAGTGCGAGCCTTGACCACAGGGTCAAAACGCTCTTCCAAACGCAGCACTCGCATCAGCAAGTCGCGCGTTCGGCAATCCTCATCAGGATCATCATCCCGATCAACACGGGGACCACGTCGAGGAGGCATCCTACTGATACAAGACAAGCATTAGGCACAAGCAGAAAGAACGTAATCATGAAACCGCAGATATTTGAGGACATACAACACTCGAAGTATTGATGAGTACCGCTGGCCAGTCGGGTCATCACTCCAGTCATGCTGTATCAACTCAAATACCCTAAGCGTCACAACTACAAGAGTCTACAGAATCTGACAACCTAATGCTCTGATACCAAACTGAAAGGACCCAATCCCGATTCAGTTACCTAAACCGGAATCAAACCCTTCGAAAATACGAACCAACAAAAAATTTTCAAAATTTCGGCAGAGTTTCGTTACTAACGTGGAATTACCATAACCTGCACGCGGAAATTACACTTCGCCCTATGCCACAAAAAGCAAACCGTGGGCACCAATCCCATCCGGATTTCTCAACATCAATATAATCAACAACAGTAAATAAACTGTACTATGTATATATATGTATATCTGTGAAAATCCGCACAACATGTATCAGAATGTATCAGAGCGACCTCTAGAGTAAAACATATACAATATGTACATCAGTAGGTGAAACAAGAACCTACTGGAAAACACAGGTGACTCTGATCACTAGCCTCCAAACCGCGACGTGAAACACCAAACCTGAACTGCAACTGGGCATGGAAACCGAAAAGCCCAGAGGAAAGACATAAAACACGTTAGAGTGAGTGGACGGAAATAAATTTCTTTATCAACTAATATATATGTTATAAAAACATATGCGAGTCCAAGTAAATAGAAACAATAAAGTACACGAGGTAAAACCATAATCCTCCAGCGTACTGAGCATGCAAGTAAAAATCCCACGGGGTCACTCATGGACACACACCGTGCTAGTACAGTCAGAACCACGGAGTCCCTGACTTCCACGTGATTCTAGCCAGAAATGGCCTCGGATCCGGGGAAACGCCCCTCACCGGTCAGTCGGGGATACGCCCCTCCTGGTATGGCCTACCATCGGGGATCAGCCGAGAGGCAAGTGTATCGATACAACAACGTAACCAAGACTGTACTCTGTGTAAACCAAATCATAAACATTTCGATGCAAATGCATGAACAACATATAAGTATATGTATACTCGTATACGTATATCCGTATAAGTATATTCGTATAATCGTAAAACACATGCTCATGTAATCCGAAATCTCATATGCATGCTCAAGTTCATAAATCATATAAAAGACTAGCAAGAACTCCGTGAAAAGAAATGTCCACTCACAGATGAGCAAAAAGCACACACGCACTAATCTCGAGGACCGGCGGAAGATCCCTCGCCAGAAGCTCGATCACGATCCCGATCTCGTTCTCCTGAATATCCACAATAACGTAACTGATCAATAACATAATCCACAACACTGTACTGATGCACGGAAACCAACCGTTCCCGGAAACACGAAATGCAGTACAAAATGAATTACGGAAATTCCGAAATCCCCACTCGAAACCTCGACTGAAAATCGGCTAACCAAATCAACCCGAAAACCTCTGGACGATAATCAGGGCGCGATTACGAGAAAAATGACATTAAAAACGTCGAAATCTTAAAAGTCAACTTTCCGGCCGTTGACCGCCGGCGGCGGCGCGCCGTCAACGGTGGAATTTCAAGGCCAAAGTTTTCAGATTTCAAGGTCTCGATGAGCGGAATCACTTTCTCTTCTATCACTTAAGCTAATTTACAAAGGAACCATGTCAATTTCACAAAATCCGATCGAAAATTCCAACCCGAATCCCTAATCGGGTTCACCCCAAAACCACATCTCGTTCCAAACCAATTCACTAGAAAGCATCTACGAGGCGTGGGGAGCAAAACCCCCAACACCCCGACCCTCAAAACTCGCCGGAACAGTCTCCACCGTCACCGGCGAAACCAACCATCTCGGCCCCAATCGAACTCAACCAAAACAACATCAAATCTCTCCAAACCAAGCACCATCATGCTCGAAATTCACAGAGGAATCTAACCATACCTGATTCGTGGTCGGAGGTGGCCGGAAAAAGGTCGCCAGAAAGTGACTTCCCGTTTGTGAAACTTTCCCTTTCGGGCTGCTGGTCTACTTTCCAATTTTGGAAAGTCAACGACTGGTCAACTCCCACAATGAATTCTCGACTATTTCTCGACTATTTTTCGACTTTTCGATATTTATACTCGTCCCTCGGGTCGATCAACGGTCCGGAATGAATATACGATGTGATTCGGATAAACTCGAAACAATCGGATAAACTCGTCGGAACCCGAAACTTCAAATAATCATAAAATATTCCTCGGTTATCGGAAAAATGTTCCGGAACCGCCCACGAACTCGAAATCACGTACTCTACACTTTCCGTGAAGATACCCAACTCAAATTCTCGACTAAAAACAAAGTCGCGAATCGAATCTACAAACCACATAATATCGCAAAACTGCGACTAAACTCAAATCTCGAGAATCGTGCCAAACACACATCGGATTCTAGTTCGGGTCGTCACAGGGGTGGCCGGAAAAGGCGCCGTCGCCGGCGAGCCGAACCGCCGTCGTGAGCCACACCTCCCCCTCGGTCAAACCGGTCAAACAGGGTCAACCAAAATAAATGAAAGTTTGACTTTCCCCTTATGGTAACCTTCTATTTATATACATGCCAAAAATGGAAACTTTCCCAATTAATTACGACAAACTTCAAATATCCATAGCTCTCGCGTCGTAACTCTGATTCCGATAATTCTCGCGGCCACAAACTCGACTCAACATACTCTTCAATTATCGCCCGAAGTTAAACACATCGACCAAACGAATAAAAAGTCAACCCTTCGAACCAACACACATTAAATCAACAAAATAACCAACTATCGGAAATAATCACAACTTAAACTCCGTAACTCAAAATCATACTCCGAAAGTTCCTACGAACTCGAAATTAAATTCTAAACAACTTCCGTGAAGGATCCGAAGCCAAATTCTCGTCCGATAACTTAGTCGTGAACAAACCTGCCATTTATATCCATTTCCGTCGAAACTTCAAATATTCATAACTAATTCCTCGGTCGTCCAAATAATGATCCGGAATCGCCCACAAACTCGTAATCACATATAGAACGACTCTCGAGAAGAGACCCAGCTCCAATTCTCGGCCAATAATTTAGTCGTTAACAATCCCTGGCGGTTCAAACCCTGTCGTCAATCTGCGGCTACGCAGTAACTCATGTATACAGCTGATCATACTGCTGATTCTGGTCCGGGTCGTCACAAATCCACCCCCCTTAGAAAAATTTCGACCTCGAAATTTCCAAGTCTGCTGACTAAAGGTAGGAGCACTGCCTCTGCGTACCGCTCAACTGCTCAGTGGTAATCTCAACTGAACGACTCTGGTAACCGTCTCCACAATAGGAGACAACTCCGTGCTGAAATCCATGTACCCACAAATCACAAATCTGAACTGGCTCCACACAAGCGCCAAGTGTTCCTACATAAGGAACAGACAAGGTATACCACACGAAACCAACCTGAAACACAGTTCCGCCACACGGAACACAACTCGCACAAAAGCCAATGCTATAGGCGATGCCGAACTATACGGCATAATACAAACTCGCCTATGACCACATATGGATCAAAACATCAAGGCAAATCACAACTCAGTTCACACATCAATATATCTCACATATTCATATCAGCATAGCTCGAACATCGAACTCGGGCAATAATCAACCCATTTTCGCTAATCTGACAGTCTGTGGTAGCACATTCCACAACATCCAAATCAAACATCAACTCAAACTCAAACCAAACTCGCTCCAACACAATGGAGTACAACAACATACCTCAAATCAACATCGAACAACCTCAAAACCATAGTGGTCCACAAACTGGTACTGCATGTAATCTCGAACAGCTAAAACTGCTGGTCCCGAATCCTTCGGAATTGCAATACCGAGGTCCACAACATGCCCTCCAAGGTCTGATAGTTCTCAAAGATCGCTCGTCAATTTGAGGGTAAGAACCGGTACTAACTCATAATCTGGTCCCCCAAAGCTCGCTGCAAAGTTCGCCAACACACAGTTGTAGCTGATTGTCTCGATCAACGAACTGGGACCTAGGCATATCACGTAGATAGACAACCTCCATCAAACACAACCCACAATAGTCTGAAAATTGGTATCACAAACCAAAGTGCATACAAACACACACAGGATCACAGTGACAAACGCCACGTCCAGCCGGAAATCTCGAATGGCTGACACATCTCGGCAAATCTCTGCCTCCTAGCCATTGCCAGTCGACGAATGTGGTATCAGCACACACAAGCGGCTACATTGCTCTTCATGTTGCATCTCGAGTAGTAAACTCGGAATATCAAACACATTTCCGCACCACTAGCGCCAAATGTGTGCAAACTACGAGCCTCAATATCATCACACACTAACACAGCTCCAGTAGCTCACAACTCGGCTAACACAGAAACTCGAGCCACACTCACATGAAACACTAAAGCTCCCAATTCTCAACTAAATGCATCAACAACAACATCTCAAATGGGTAGTCCAAGTTCAATCTCTAGCCTTTCCCGGACAAGCTCATGGTGCAGCCAAAGTCGGGAGTCGACCCCATCCATCTACACTGCCTCAAGCCCAAATCTGGCCGAAAATGCAAGTGGAGGAAACTCAGTGGTCAGTGTACATCCTACACCACGCTGCACGCCATAGCAGTAGTATCTCAAACTCTCTGGTGCTAACACAAAGACAGCTACACCCAAATCATACATAAGATACGTAGCTACACAAAGTTCCCACTGACCGTAACCATGAGCCACCGCTCTGCTACACAACATCAAAACATAACCAAATCTATACCTCGATGCATCGCCACAACCCACGAACTCACCACAATCGTCAGGTAAGGTCAAAACCGAAGCAACGGTCAACCATCCTGCAGGAGTAAGTAACTCTCCTCACGTGCACCGAACCACTCGAACTCGACGCTTTCTTCGTCAATCCGGAAAGTAGAGTGGCAATCCGGGAATATCCTACACAAGCCGTCAGTGATAGCCAACCAAAACCAAGAGACCCCTGATCTCTGGTACAATGGTAAAGCAATCCCCAAATCAACACGGCTTCCATCTGTTCAGGATCCACGCCAACTCCCACGGATAGCATCACGTGACCCAAAATCTTCACACTGGCTGAACTTCGCAAATAGCTAATCGTCTCGCAAAGTCCGCAAAACCACTCGCTATTGCATCAGGTGCTGGCCCACGCTCCTGGAATTCATCAGGACGTTGCCAACAAACATGACCGCAAACTCGTCCAGAAACTGTCTAAACACCTGGTCCATCAAGTCCACACGATCTACGGGACATTGGTCAACCAACAGCGTGACCAAAAGCTCCTGATGTCCGCACCGAAATCCGAAAGCTGTCCAAACCACATCTGACACATCGATCCTCAACTGATGGTATCCGGACCCGAAATCAATCTTCAACCAGACTGAAGCTCTCGCAAGCTGATCAACCAATCGTCAATCCGAAGCGGAGGATACTCACACTCCTCTGAAGCGAATCGAGCTTCCGGTAGTCAATGCACCACCACGTCGAACTATCTAACATCTGTGAAAACAATGCAACAGCACATCACGCAAATACGCGGGGTCGCATGAAATCTCCTGAAACCTCCTCCAGCAACTCCTGGAGTCAAAACAATAGCTCCATCAGCTCCGCTGGCTCTACGACAAGATGCCGGTAAAATGAGTCCAGCGTCTGGTACAAGCTCAATAGTGTAGTCAGTCTCCCAAACTGGAGGAACACCTGATAACTCCTCCGGAACACACCTGGAAACTCGGGAACCACCTCAATGTCACCAACGTCGGGTACAACAACCATAGTATCCACAACATGAGCTAAGCAACAATACAACTCGTCTCCACCATCAGCTCGACCATCACCACGAAACAGTATCTCGGGAAAACCTGGTCGTCGAACACAACCTCCTTCTCGAGGCACTCGCACATAGCCCAAATGCGTCGTCAGTAACTCCATACTCACAAACACACCAAAACCACAATGTCCAGCTATAACAGATCCACGACTAACCCATATCCTCCAACAAGGACCTCGCAACCTCCGGATGAATGCAACACTCTCCAAGACCTCGGAAGTGGAGATGCAGGTACAATAGCCATGGATATCAAACAACAGTAACCTCGGAGAAAAGTCTGTCCTCAAACAAGGTCATGGCACAAACTCCAACATGCCCAACTAGTCGCCCCACGTCAATTGCGACTAGCTGAATAACTCGTCAAAAGGGTACATTGATCAGACTGCAGGAACAACATGAGGATCTCCTCGTAAATTCTGAGCTGCCGAACTGCAAACATAGCTGGCTGAGGGCGCTCCCTCACAACGTGACCCACCTGGCCACCGAAACAGCAACTGAGGGTACTCCTCGAACACAAATCACCGCAACACCTGCTGCGTGAAAGGATCACTAACGATCGCCCAACTCATGCCACAGGAGCAAGTCCGCTACACTATGATCTCCACCACTGTCAAACGGATCAGCAGAGGATCCTCAACATAATCGAAAAGACCACAGTCTGATGAAATCACTGATCCCGAAGTGTCGGAACTCAACCTCATCAAAATCTCGACTAAATCCACTTTCCTCAAACCATCACATCAAAAACCGTGTACATCTTTCCATCACCATATCCTCACCACTGAGTGCAACACACTAAGCTCCTCATGGATGTCTCGAGGCACATCAATCAGACTCTCTCTAATGCTCAGGTTCAAACTCATCTCGAACCTCATGCATAGCTCCCTCTAAGCCACATAACACGTGCAAACAGGGACATACATATAAACAATGCATCTCAGCCTCAAGTGGATAAACACTCCTCAGTCGAATGCTGGGTAGCCTGATAAAACCATTACCATATAAACAACACCCTGAATGTAGGTCATGGAGTCACAACCGGAACTCACACAATATCAGCCCACAAAATACCACAATCTGACTCAGGCAAACATCACTGCCACAAATCTCAGCTCTGAGGCAACATGTAGACGCCCATATACACATCCCCAGGCAAACCGTGCCACACAATTCTCTGAACTCGGAATACTCATTCAAACCCACTGTTCTCTGGCAAATCTCGCGTCGATTGATCCTCAACAGGATCCACAACCGAAACGACACGGAAAGCACGTCAGGAGGCATCCTAATGAATACAATATCGTTCACAACAAGTGGAACGTAATCATGGAACTTCAAATATTTGAAAGTATACAACACCCGGAATTTGATGATTATCCGCCGGCCGATCGGGTCACCATTCCAGTCATGCTGTACATTCTCAAATATCCTTAGTAAACACGACTACAGAAGTCTACAGAACCTTTAACCTAATGCTCTGATACCAAGCTGAAAGGACCCAACCCCGATTTAGCTCCCTAAACTGGAATCGAACCCCTTCGAAAACATGAACCAACAAAAACTTTTCAAAATTTGGGCAGAGTTTCGTTACTAGCGTGGAATTACCATTACCTGCACGCGGAAATTACACTTCATCCTATGCCACAAAAAGCAAACCGTGGGCACCAATCCCATCCAGATTTCTCAATATATCAACAATAACGTAAAGTAGTAAATATATATGTACTTTATTGAAAATCCGGAGTAAAATCGTATAACATATACAATAGGAAGCTCAGAGCGACTTCTAACACATAATCATATACGCATACCATAGTAGGTAGAACAATAAACCTACTGGATGAAACAAAGTAGCTCGACCACTATGCCTCCGACCATGACGTGCGACATCAGAGCCTGAACTACAAACTGGGCACGGAAACCGAAAAGCCCAGGGGAAAGAATATAAATACGTTAGAGTGAGTGGACGAAAATAAATGTCTTTCACCAGTTAATATATATGTTATAAAAACATATGCGAGTCCAGGAATATAAAATAATAAGTACACGAGGTAAAACTCATACTTCTCCAGTGTACTGAGCATGCAAGTAAAAATCCCACGGGGTCACTCATGGACACACACCGTGCTAGTACAGTCAGAATCACGGGATCCCAGACCCACACGTGATTCTAGCCGGAAATGGCTTCAGGTCAAAGGTCTGCCTCCCCCCGGTAAAGACCTCGGGTCAGGAGTGACAGCCTCCCCTGACAAATGCCTACCATCGGGGATCAGCCGAGAGGCGAGTGTATCGATACAACAACGTAACCACGACTGTACTCTGTGTAAACCAAATCATAAACATTTCGATGCAAATGCATGAAACAGCATATAAGTGTATGTATATTCGTATACGTATATTCGTATAAGTATAATCGTATAATCGTAAAACACATGCTCATGTAATCCGAAATCTCATACGCATGCTCAAGTTCGTAAAACGTATATCAAGACTCGCAAATAATCCGTGAAAAGAAATGTCCACTCACAGACTGGCGTAACGCGTATCGCGTTAACCCGTGATCCGGCGGAAAGTCCATCGCCAAACAAACGATCACGAACCCCTGAATATTCACAAAATCCATTTCTTAAAGTCATAACTCGACAATACAAATCAAATCACGAGAAACCACCGTTCTCGGAACACGTAATTCGAATACGACGAATCGTCGAAAATCCATATATAACACCTCAATACCTAGCTATACATTCGGATGCTCAAATCGAGAAACGAACCTCCCCACTGCGATCGGAGCGCGATTTCGAGTCAAATGACATGCGACTTGCCGAAAGTCCAAAAAAAGTCAAACTTTGACCGTTGACCGCCGCCGTGGGCGGCGCCACCGTTGACCGGAGAATTTCACGGCGGAGCAACCCCTATTCCACTCAAAATCGTCCACTGAGCAACTTCCATAACTGCACCGAAGTCCAATTCTCACTCAAACTAGGTCAATTTCATGAAAAACCGAATGTACACACAAATTTCAAATCCAAAATTCTCCTTCCACAATCAAAATTAGGACTCCAAACTTACATGGTAGCTTGCTAGTGATGAGAGCTTCAAAGCCCACTCCAAAATTCAGCTCAATTTGGCCGGAATAGTAGAACCCGAATCACCAAGTTTTCTTGAATTTTGGCCGGAATTTTCCTTACTCCATCGGCCACCATGCCGGAAAAAGAAGCCGGGGCTAGACTCGTGACATCCAGGCGAGGAGAATGGAGTAGGAGTCAAGCCACGGGGTGGCCGGAAAAGGCGCCGTCGTCGGCGAGCCGAACCGCCGTCGTGAGCCACACCTCCCCCTCGGTCAAACCGGTCAAACAAGGTCAACCAAAATAAATGAAAGTTTGACTTTCCCCTTATGGTAACCTTCTATTTATATACATGCCAAAAATGGAAACTTTCCCAATTAATTACGACAAACATCAAATATCCATAGCTCTCGCGTCGTAACTCTGATTCCGATAATTCTCGCGGCCACAAACTCGACTCAACATACTCTTCAATTATCACCCGAAGTCAAACACATCGACCAAACGAATAAAAAGTCAACCCTTCGAACCAACACACATTAAATCAACAAAATAACCAACTATCAGAAATAATCACAACTTAAACTCCGTAACTCAAAATCATACTCCGAAAGTTCCTACGAACTTGAAATTAAATTCTAAACAACTTCCGTGAAGGATCCGAAGCCAAATTCTCGTCCGATAACTTAGTCGTGAACAAACCTGCCATTTAAATCCATTTATGTCAAAACTTCAAATATTTATAACTAATTCCTCGGTCGTCCAAATAATGATCCGGAACCACCCACGAACTCGTAATCACATATAGAACGACTCTCGAGAAGAGACCCAGCTCCAATTCTCGGCCAATAATTTAGTCATTAACAATCCCTGGCGGTTCAAACCCTGTCGTCAATCTGCGGCTACGCAGTAACTCATGTATACAGCTGATCATACTGTTGATTCTGGTCCGGGTCGTCACACAAATATGGCCAGAATCGGCCTCAAATCCGGCGAACCAACTCGGCCTCCAAAATGGGTCAACCCACCAGTGGTCTACCCAGTCAACACCCAAGTTTCTCTTTTTGGAAATTTTCCAAAAACGGCATGTATCGTTTCCGTATTTATACCGTACGCGTATCGAACCCCAAACGGATAAATACGACAATATCCGAAGGACGAAAATATTCACAACTTATTCCTCGTAACTCGGAAAAATCCTCCAGAAGTTCCCACGAGCTCGAAATTAAATTCTCTACATCTTCCGTGAAGAATTCGAAATCAAATTCTCGCCCAATAATTTAGTCGCTAACAAAGCCGCCATATTAACAGATTACGTCGAAATCACGACAAATCGCGAAACTCACAAATCAAGTCAATAACTATTCCATTTACGGTTCGGGTCGATCAACGGTCCAAAACGGATCACAATCACAATTCAGATAGACTCGAACACGAACGGATAAACTCGACAATATTCCGAAATTTCAAATATTCATATTATATTCCTCGATCATCCAAATAATAATCCGGAACCGCCCACGAACTCGAAATCACGCATACCACAACTCTTGAGAAGAGACTTCACTTAAATTCTCGGTCAATAATTAAGTCGTGATCAAAGCCAGCGATTCAATCAATTATCAAAAATCTGCGATTACGCACTAACTCACGAATAAAGTTGATTACACTTCTGATTCTGTTTCGGGTCGTCATAAATCTACCCCCCTTAAAAAAAATTCGACCTCGAAATTTCCAAATCTGCCAACTAAAAAGTAGGAACACTGCCTCTGCATACAGTTCAACTCCCAAGTGGCAACTTCTACTGAACAACTCTGTCAATGGAAAATATCTCTGTACCCTCAAATCTCGAATTTGAACTGGCTCCTCACAAATGCCAAGTCTTCCTGTATAAGGAACTGATAGGGTACAAAACACGCAATAAATCTGAAATGTACTTCCACCACACGGAACACAGCACACACAAAAGCCAACGCTATAGGCAATGCCAAACTATACGGCACAACACAAATTCGCCCTATGATCACATACGGACCAAAATAACGTGGCAAATTCACAACTCAACCTGCTCACATTAACACAACTTCATTGTCGAACTCGAGCAATTAGCATCTTGTTTCCACTAATCTGAAAGTCTGTGGTAGCACATTCCACTAAATCAGGATCCAACGTCACCTCAAACCAAACTTGCTCCAGCACGATGGAGTACAACATCGTTCCTCAAAACGACATCTTGCAACGTCATAATCATAATGATCTACAAATTGGTACTGCATGCAATCTCAAACAGTTGAAACTGCTGGTCCCAAATTCCTCGGAACTGCAATTCACCAGACCACAATATGCTCTCCAAAATCTGAATAGTCCTCAAAGATCGCTCACCAATTTCAGGATAAGAACCGGTACTAACTTGTAATCTAGTCCCCAATGCTCACTGAAATTTTTTCCGGAAGTACAAGGAAAAGAACTGAGTTCATCAAATGGTCCACAATGGCCCGATAACTAGTACCACAAACCGATGTGCGTACTGACACACCAAAATCCACAGTGACAAGCTCCAACTTCTAATCGAAAATCTCCAATGGCTATAACTTCCCAGCAAGTTTCTGCCTCTTTGCCATCGCCTGTCGACAAATGTGGCATCTGCACACACAAACTACTATAATACTCTTCATGTTGCGTCACGAGTAGTAAACTCGAAGTATCTGATACATCTCCGTACCACTAGTGCATAACGCACACAAAACAATGAGCTTCAACATCATCATACTCTAACTCAGCTCCCATAACTCGCAACTCGGTTAACACGGAAACTCGAGCCACACACACATGATACAATGCAGCTCCCAACCTCCGATTGAATGCATCAGCAACAACATCCCAGACGGATAGTCAAAGTACAACTACTAGCCTTTCTCGGATAAACTCAAATGTGCAGCCATAGTCGTTAGTCGACCCCATCCACTACATCGCCTCAAGCTCGAATCTGACCGAAAATGCAAGTAAATGAAACTCAAGTGATCAGTGTACATCTTACACTGCGCTGCACGCCGTAGCAGTAGTGTCTACAACTCTTCGATGCTAACATAAAGACAGCTACACCCAAAACATACATAGGATACGGAGCTTCATAAAGTTCCACTGCCTGAACCCATTAGCCACTACTCTGCCACGCTGCATCAAAGCATAATCAAATCCAAATTTCGATGCATCGTCGTAAACCACGAACTCGCCACGGTCGTCAGGTAGAGCCAAAGCCAGTGCAATGGTCAACCTTCCTTCAGGAGTAAGTAATTCATCTCATATGCATCGGACCACTCGAACTTGACGCTCTCTTCGTCAATCCGGAAAGATAGAGTGGCAATCCGAGAAAATCCTGCACAAAGCACCGATAGTAGCCGGCCAAATCCAAGAAACTCTTGATCTCTGGTACAATGGTAGGTCTACTCCAAATTAATACGGCTCTATCTGATCGGAATCCATGCTGACTCCCTCAACTAATATCACGTGGTCCAAAGTCTTCACGCTAATCAACCAAAACTCACACTTACTGAACTTCGCAAACAACCGATCATCTCGTAAAGTCCGCAAAATAACTCGCAAATGCTTCAAGTGCTGGCCCACACTCCTGGAGTAAATCAGGATGTTGCCAACGAACACGACCGCAAACTCGTCCAGAAACCGTCTGAACACCCGGTCCATCAAGTCCGTAAAAGCTGCGGGGCATTGGTCAACCAAACGGCGTGACCAAGAACTTCTAGTGCTCGCACCGTGATCCGAAAGTCATCCTAGCCACATCTGATTTTCTGATTCGCAACTAATGGTATTCGAACCCGAACTCAATCTTCGAAAAGATTGAAGCTCTCGTGAGCTGATTAACCAAGTCGTCAATCTAAAGCGGAGGATACTTGCTCTCCTCTGAAGCCTGATTCAGCTTCCAGTAGTCGATGCACAACCTCGTCGAACCAACCATCTTCCGCACAAACATTACATGAGTACTCCACGGTGATACACTTGGTCGTATGAAACCTCCTCCAACAACTCCTGAAGTTGAACCTGTAGTTCCAACAGCTCTGCTGGCACCGAACAACAAGATACCGGTGATATAAGTCCAGCGCTCGGTAAAAGCTCAATGGTGTAGTCGGTCTCTCAAACTGGCAAAATACCCGGTAACTCCTCCGGAACACACCTGGAACCTCTGGAACCACCTTAATATCACCAATGTCTAGCACAGCAGCCCTAGTATCCACGACATGAGCTAAGTAAACAATACAACCCTTTTCCATCTCGGGGAACCCTGGTCGTCGAAACACAACATCCTTCTCGTGACACTCGAACATAGCCCAATATGTCGCCAAGAAGTCCATACCCAACATCACATCAAAATCGACGATAACCAGCTATAACATATCCGCGGCTAGGCCATATCCTCCAACAAGGATCCCACTGATCTACGCATTTTATGCTTGATTATTAATGTCTTTCTCTCTGCATTTTACTTTGTTATGAGCTTAGTAAATATGTTTCTAACTTATTTTATGTTTTTAAGTAGAAAATAAAGGTGGAACAATAAAATGAGGCGTTTTGGAGCTAAAAGCGTGCCAAGAAGGAGGTTCCTAATTCCGGAAAAGAAATGATGAAGAAATTCCTCCTGTTTGACTTTGGTGCATCCATCAACGTTATGCCTTACTATCTATATGCATCCATGGAGCTTGGTGAGCTTAAGCACGAAAATGTCATCATTCAACTAGCCGACCGTTCTCTCAAGTATCCAAGGGGATACGTTGAAGATGTTCTTGTGCAAGTCAACAACTTGATATTCCCTACATACTTTTACATTGTTGACATGGAGGAAAGTTCATTGAATACCACGCCACTTTTGCTTGAACGACCCTTCATGAGAACAGCAAGAACGAAGATAGATGTGTTTGAAGGAACATTCTCCATGGAAATTGATGGAGAGAGGATCGAGTTCAACATCCTTGACGCTATAAAGGTTCTTACTGCCACTGTCAACTCATGCATTTCGTTGGATTTAGTGGAAGATATGGCACAGCAGCACCTGGATACAATTAGAGAGGATGAGCTTGATACTGTACTTCAAGATGGAATTGGACAGACCTACACTAGGGATGAAGCCCTAGTTGACGTTTTGATTGAATTTCTGGAGCCCAGAATTAGAGAAATGGCATTGGCACTGAATGAAGTTGCCTATGTGACATCAAGACCTCCACCTATTCCATTGGTCTATGGCGAAAACAAGCTTGTTCCTTAAATCATTCAAGCACCAAAATTGGAACTCAAGGTGTTACCGGATCATTTGAAGTATGCTTACTTGGGTGACAACGAGACTTTACCGGTTATCATCTCTTCAACGTTGGAAGAGGAGCAAGAGGATAAGTTTGTTCGAATGCTTCAACAGTACAAGCCTGCCATTAGTTGGACCCTTGCGAACATCAAAGGTATCAACCCTGCAACTTGTGTTCATCGTATTTTACTTGAGGATGGCGCCAAGCCATCTCGTGAGGCTCAAAGAAGACTCCATCCACTAGTGATGGACGTTGTGAAGAAGGAAGTGATCAAACTCTTAGATTGTGAGGTTATCTATCCAATTTCAGACAGCCGTTGGGTCTCACCTGTGCAAGTTGTTCCTAAAAAGTGGTTGTGAAAAATGCGGAGAATGAGTTAGTGCCTCAACGAACTATCACTGGACATAGAGTTTGCATCGATTATAGGAAGCTCAACGCCAGCACTCAAAAGGATCACTTTCCTTTGCCATTCATTGATCAGATGCTTGAAAGATTGGCTGGACATTCATACTACTGCTTCCTTGATGGATATTCGGGCTACAACCAGATTAGCATTGCTGAGGAAGATCAATAGAAAACAACGTTCATATGCCCTTTTGGAACGTTTGCTTATCGACGCATGCCATTTGGACTCTGTAACGCCCCAGGTACGTTTCATCGTTGCATGCTCTCTATCTTTTCTGATTACATTGAGAAAATAATTGAAGTATTCATGGATGACTTTAGTGTTTTTGGAAGAGATTTCCATGCATGCTTGGAAAATTTAGAACTAATCTTGCAGAGATGCGTTGAAACGAACTTAGTGCTTAATTGGGAGAAGTGTCACTTCATGGTGACGCAAGGGATTGTTCTTGGACATATAGTGTAGAAAAAAGGGATTGAAGTTGATAAATCAAAAGTAGATCTTGTAAGGTACTTACCCTCTCCAACTTCGATTAGAGACATTCGTTCTTTTCTTGGACACGCAGGTTTCTACAGGAGGTTCATCAAAGACTTTTCCCACATCTCACGTCCCTTGTGCAAGCTACTTCAGAAGGACACTCCCTTTGTCTTTAATGAAGAATGTGGCATTGCATTTGAGAAGATGAAGGAGTTGTTGACAAGTGCTCCCATTCTTTGTGCTCCGGATTGGTCTCAACCATTTGAACTCATGTGTGATGCATCAGATTACGCTATTGGAGCTGTGTTGGGACAACGAAGAGACAAGAAGCCATACGCCATCTATTATGCTTCTAAGACACTTGATTATGCTCAAGCCAACTACACATCTCTATTATCCATTGAATTCAAAGATCCTTCATGCTTGACACATTGTGATTCCATCGCCATATACTTGAAAAAAAAAACAAACTTCTGAGACAATTTCGACTAAGGGCTTAGTTTTGTGTACTTAGTGTTTTCTTGCGTTTTCAAACATGAATACATGAGAATTTGTGGCTTTGAAACGAAGAAACATCTAAGTGTCTTGTAAAAATGTGTGTCACGTTTTTCCTTTATTTATTTTTCTTTTAACGAATCCATTGCTTTGATTTGTATTTGCTAGGGACTAGCAAAGTCTAAGTGTGGGGGAATTTGATCTACGCATTTTATGCTTCATTATTAATGTCTTTCTCTCTGCATTTTGCTTTGTTATGAGCTTAGTAAATATGTTACTAACTTATTTTATGTTTTTAGGTAGAAAATAAAGGTGGAACAATAAATGAGGCGTTTTGGAGCTAAAAGTGTGCCAAGGAGAAGGTTCCTAATTCCGGAAAAGAAATGATGAAGACATTCCTCCTGCGCGGTCTAGGAAAGCACGTTCTTGCCGAATTCATGGAGGATACTTGGGCCAAAATTGTGGAGACCATTCCAAGATGATATGGATATGATTTAAAGCCCAAAATGCGTGCAATTATATGGTATTTTCGGCTAAGGAAGAATTGGAGAGAAAGAAGCCCAAAAGAAGAAGATGGACCGAAAGTTAGAAATCCGGAAATCTGTCGATGCAGATCAGCCCAATTGAACAGGCCACTAAAATCAATTTCAAACGAATTTGGACACATGTGAGGCATGCTTAAAAAGATATGAAAGTATCGTTTTCAACCCCACTAGAATCATGCCATTACAATGTGTAGATATTCAGAAATCCCAGATTTAGTTGGTACTGGTCATTCTGCCTAACAACCAACTTAAAATGGGCGCTGAAAGCGCGTCAAAATGAATTTTGGCACAAATGATGCATAGCTGGAAAGCCATGAAAGTCTTTTTTCTAGTGCCGAAAGAGTCACGCCATTTGAAATTGTGTAACGTCCGAAAAGTAGTTTTTAATACAGAAGGGTCAGATTTGACAGATTTCACAAGGTGGGAAGTTTCCTAATCTTCTTCTATATAAAGGGGAGCTCGACTCTTTCATGGGAGATCTTTCAATTTACTAGCAAAAGCTCTTCCAAAATACTTTCCCTCTCCTCCCAAAGCTGAAGGTCTACAAGGATCCGCCTCCTCCATCGTCACAAATCGTCTCCATCACCGACACAACTTGAAGGAAAATTCCTTGAGGGCTCTGTGCATCCATCTCCATTGAAGGATCGTCGCATAACTCTTGTAGAGGGCAAATTCCCTTACAAAAAGTCTAACATGATTCCTTATACTATTTCCTTGTATTTATCTTCGGTTTTTGATGGATTGGATGATTGTATTTTGGTCAAACACTCTTCGAATATGTTGTGTAATCGAACCTTGTGTTTATTTCTTTTAGCAAAGCATGTGTGCTTAATGCATCAACTAAGTCGAAGGAAAATTCCTTGTCAAGTTGATAGATATGTCATACGGCAAATTCCCGAAGCATGAAAACGAATCACATGTGAGCTAAAGACTTAGATACTTTTAGGTTGCATATAATATGACTTAGTGTAAAGAGTTGATTGAAAAATTGAGATGATCACATGTAAATAGTAGATCTAGGTTTTATCTTGTAGGAAAATTAGTAAAAACAAACATTGCACCCCCATAAACCAAACCTAGCATAGTTATGCATGCACCCTCAATCCCCGGTTAAGAACGATCCCTACTTATCAATGCTACATCAACAAAGAAGGGTTTTAATTGTATTCGTGTTTGATTAAGTGTTTAATTTAATGCTTGAAAAGATATGAATCAATTTTGGCGTCGTTGCCGGGGATTTTTCTTGGACATATAGTGTCGAAAAAAGGAATTGAAGTTGATAAATCAAAAGTAGATATTGTAAGGTACTTACCCTCTCCGACTTCAGTTAGAGAGATTCGTTCTTTTCCTTGACACGCAGGTTTCTACAGGAGCACTCACAAAAATCTGAAATTTTGCAAGAATGTTTGGTTATGTGTCTAGTTTGTGGCTGAAAAATTTCAGCCCAGTCGACAGAGCCAATAATTCTAAATTAATTCGACAAGCTGCTGTGTTCATGTTTGCCAGAATCTGGAATTGCATGTGTTCTTGTGAATATGTGAAATTGTACATTAAACCTACGAAACTTTTGTTCATATTTATACTAACACTTGTTCATATTGTATATTTTGCAGCCATGTAACGTTAAAGGAAGCTTGGATTTGCATTGAGTACATGAGCTTGGTTGATTAAGTCGCACTCATTGTTGAATAGATGGCGCCTCTTTTCCATGTTTATCTCCTTAACCCCTCGTGATGTATGGATTTCACCACCATACACCATAACCTAAGTGAAGTTACGGACATGAGGTTGAGGGCGGAGTCTACATTGGACTTGAGGGAGTTGTACATTTTCGAAAGTTTGGTTGAATGTCGGACATGGTGTCTAGAAACGGGTTATGACTGGTGATAGGATTTGGATCTAAGAAAGACTTGCAACATTGGAGTATATACCAAAGACTCGGTTGGTGGATGAGTACTTATCTTTAAGTAAGAAATTCTCAACGCAATGGTCTCTAGAAGGTGACGGTTTCTATGACAAGTTTTGGATCCGAGATATCAAATCGGTCCTACCTCTCGTGGTCTCTCTCGCTAACTGGCCATTTCGTTGAGTTTGCCCAAAGAAGATAAGGACTAAGTCTACTTGCCATAGTCGGTTAGCCTCGGGTTGCTTTGTCGAAATTAGTCCTGCTTCTCGCGTTATCTCTATCCCCAACTGGCCATGTTTATCGATTGAACCAAGACCATTCAATTGAAAGTGTACAATTTATCGCGCGGGTCGCACGTCCTTTGAACGACCTAAAGATCAAGCGAATGTACTCTCTTCAAATCTAAAGCACAACTCAATGAACCATACATGTACATAACCAACGAAATACTTGTACATTGCCAACGAAATTGTAAAGGCTTAACCACCCTGCATTTGTAGCTTGCATAACCCTCTGGCGGCTTTGTGATGTGTGGATTTCATCACCACACACCCTAACCTAAGTGAAGTTAGGGGCATGAGGCCAAGAGAGTGGTCACGTTTGCATCATGGAATTAGCACGTAACTCTTGTGTTTTCTGCAGGTTCTAACATTTTCTCTTATGAATTCACTCCATCTTTCACTTAGGACTCTTGCTTGATGCACTTTGAATGAAAGTTTGAATGAATTCTTGCATGAATTTCGTGGATTATGGTGTGCTTGCATCTTTTGGGTGCCAAATATGTATATGACGTTTTTGACTTAGTAAATTATACAACTAACCCATGCAGGATACATGTACAAATGTACATAACTTGTTCTTAGTGACTTGCATTCATTTTAGGATGACCTAGAGCCTTTGCATTTCATCTAGTGTACAAAACCGTGGCAAGTTTATATAAACCAATAATCAAAACGTCATTTGTGAATATGTATGTAAATATGGTGTGTTTTGAATTCGTGTGACTTGTTTTTGTGTTTTGAGAAGCCCTTTTTGTGACTTCCAATGTTTTGATCAAATATCTTGCATTCCTTGTGTATTCTTTTGATACTAACACTTGATCTTGGTTGAATTTCAGACTTGTGAATGACCAAACCTTCTCCACGTGAAGTATAACTCCGTAACCGCACAGTGATCATTTCTACCAACGCAGTGGAAGACATTGACCGACCTATTGTTGAGGATGAAGTTGACTCACCGAGATCCCATCGCTCAGAGCACGGTTTTGAGCAAGATCAAGAAGAGGAATTGAGGATGTTGGGACTTAATGGAAAAAACAACAACAACAACGTTCCCAACAAAAATGTGCTTCCCAACAATGGTGGAGGCAACAACGTTGCAAGGCGAACTCTTCGCCAACAAACCTGCTCAACGGATTGGAGTGCTGGCCCCTCATGTATTCGATTTCCTGAACCTCAAGATGACAAGAAAGACATTGAGCTCAAGAGTGGATTTCTCCATCGCCTTCCAATCTTTCAAGGGATGGCGCATGAAGATCCGAACATGCATTTGAGGCAGTTTCAGTTTGTCTACTCGAGTATGAAGCCCACTGATGCAGATGATGAGCTTTTGAAGTTGAAGGCGTTTCCATTTACTCTGAAGGAGAGAGCTCAGACTTGGCTCATGGAACTTCCACCAAATCACATCAATACATGGAAGCAACTTGCGGATGCTTTCTTGATCAAGTACTTTCCGGCCTCAAAGATCACTGTTCTGAGGAAGAAAATCACTGGAATCGCACAAGCTTCAGATGAGTCATTTGGTCAATACTATGATCACTTCAAAGTTCTCTGCGCCACATGCCCTTCCCATGGTTTCTCTGAGACGAATTTGATGAACTATTTCTATGATGGACTTAAACCGATTGATCGAGAGCTTCTTGATGCTGCTGCAAATGGAGCCTTCATGGATTTAGATGAAGTACGTGCCCGTGCACTCTTGGAGAACCGAGCTAACAATGATGCTCAATATGGGATGGCTCCAAGGAAGACTATTGCAGAAGTGAGCTCAGCAAAGGTTGCTGCGGATGACAAGTATGACAAGCTTACTAATTTGATGGAGCAGATGATGGAACTTGAAGTGAAACGCCAAAAAGTGTCCCTTAGCCAGTTATGTGGCATTTGCCATTCTCAAGGACACTTAGCTGATCAATGTCCTACCTTGGCCGAGCAACCACATGAAGAACAAGTCAATGCCATAGGTGGATATCAAGGAGGCCAACGTTCCAACAATTACAACAATTTTGGCAATCGTGATCACCCTGGTTTCAAGTGGAGCAGTAATGAGGAATGTTTGAACCCTCCAGCACCTCAACAACAACAATACCAACGTCCCCAACAACATTACAATGCAAGGCCTCCAATGGCCCCAACGCCACAAGTACCTTTGCCTCCTCCGGTTCAGACTTTCACAAATCCGGATTATGATAAGATGATTGCTCAACTGTCTGCCTCCACTCAAGTACTTTTGGAGGGACAAAAAGAAACAAAGGCAACGTTGGATGCACATGGTCAAGATATCAACGAGATAAAGAAGCAAATGGGCCAACTTGTGGACTTTATGGGACATATCAGAACCACTGGACAACTTCCCTCTCAACCAACGCCACCTACTAGGAATGTAAGTGCGGTTACTACAAGGAGTGGGAAGCTTTTGGAGATACCAAAGAAGGCAACGTCATCACCAGAACTTTATGTCGTTGTGGAGGAAATTTTTTGAAGAAGATCCAGCTGCTGAAGAGCTAGAAAGAAAGAAGAAAGTGGTGCCACTTTTGCCACTACCATCACCATCACACTCTTCCCCAATCAAAGGTATTGACTCTACCCCTTCAAGTTTAGTTAATACTAATGCTTCGTTTGCTCGTGCACCATTCCCACACAGGTTATCTAAATCAAAGAAAGATGATCAATACAAGGAAATTCAGGACATCTTTCGGAAGGTGCAAGTGAATCTACCCTTGATCGAGTGCATTAAGAAAGTTCCTATCTATGCCAAGTTCTTGAAAGAGCTATGCACCTAAAGGAGGAAAACGAGAGCGAAGGAGGTTGTGAAGGTGAATGCAACCGTTTCAGCGGTATTGCAACGTCGGCTACCCCCCAAATTGAAGGACCCTAGGAGCTTTAGTGTTCCTTGCGTGATTGGTGACACTAGATTCAAAGATGTCATTCTTGACTTTGGTGCATCCATCAACGTTATGCCCTACTATCTATATGCATCCATGGAGCTTGGTGAGCTTAAGCACGACAATGTCATCATTCAACTAGCCGACCGTTCTCACAAGTATCTAAGGGGATACGTTGAAGATGTTCTTGTGCAAGTCAACAACTTGATATTCCCTGCAGACTTTTACATTGTTGACATGGAGGAAAGTTCATTGAATACCACGCCACTTTTGCTTGGACGACCCTTCATGAGAACCACAAGAATGAAGATAGATGTGTTTGAAGGTACATTCTCCATTGAAATTGATGGAGAGAGGATCAAGTTCAACATCCTTGACGCTATGAAGGTTCCTACTGCCACTGTCAACTCATGCATTTCGTTGGATTTAGTGGAAGATATGGCACAGCAGCACCTGGATACCATTAGAGAGGATGAGCTTGATACTGTACTTCAAGATGGAATTGGACTGACCTACACTAGGGATGAAGCCCTAATTGACATTTTGATTGAAGTTCTAGAGCCCAGAATTAGAGAAATGGCGTTGGCACTGAATGAAGCTGCCTTTGTGACGTCAAGACCTCCACCTATTCCATTGGTCTATGGCGAAAACAAGCTTGTTCCTTCCATCATTCAAGCACCAAAATTGGAACTCAAGGTGTTACCGGATCATTTGAAGTATGCTTACTTGGGCGACAACGAGACTTTACCGGTTATCATCTCTTCAACGTTGGAAAAGGAGCAAGAGGATAAGTTTGTTCGAATGCTTCAACAGTACAAGCCTGCCATTGGTTGGACCCTTGCGGACATCAAAGGTATCAACCCTGCAACTTGTGTTCATCGTATTATACTTGAGGATGGTGCCAAGCCATCTTGTGAGGCTCAAAGAAGACTCCATCCACCAGTGATGGACGTTGTGAAGAAGGAAGTGATCAAACTCTTAGATTATGGGGTTATCTATCCAATTTCAGACAGCCGTTGGGTCTCACCTGTGCAAGTTGTTCCTAAAAAGTCTGGAATCACTGTTGTGAAGAATACGGAGAATGAGTTAGTGCCTCAACAAACTGTCACTGGGCATAGAGTTTGCATCGATTATAGGAAGCTCAACGCCAGCACTCAAAAGGATCACTTTCCTTTGCCATTCATTGATCAGATGCTTGAAAGATTGGCTGGACATTCATACTACTGCTTCCTTGATGGATATTCGGGCTACAACCAGATTAGCATTGCTGAGGAAGATCAATAGAAAACAACGTTCACATGCCCTTTTGGAACGTTTGCTTATCGACGCATGCCATTTGGACTCTGTAACGCCCCAGGTACGTTTCAACGTTGCATGCTCTCTATCTTTTCTGATTACATTGAGAAAATAATTGAAGTATTCATGGATGACTTTAGTGTTTTTGGAAGAGATTTCGATGCATGCTTGGAAAATTTAGAACTAATCTTGTAGAGATGCGTCGAAACGAACTTAGTGCTTAATTGGGAGAAGTGTCACTTCATGGTGACGCAAGGGATTGTTCTTGGACATATAGTGTCGAAAAAAGGGATTGAAGTTGATAAATCAAAAGTAGATCATGTAAGGTACTTACCCTCTCCGACTTCGATTAGAGAGATTCGTTCTTTTCTTGGACACCCAGGTTTCTACAGGAGGTTCATCAAAGACTTTTCCCACATCTCACGTCCCTTGTGCAAGCTGCTTCAGAAGGACACTCCCTTTGTCTTTAATGAAGAATGTGGCAATGCATTTGAGAAGATGAAGGAGTTGTTGACAAGTGCTCCCATTCTTTGTGCTCCGGATTGGTCTCAACCATTTGAACTCATGTGTGATGCATCGGATTACGCTATTAGAGCTGTGTTGGGACAACGAAGAGACAAGAAGCCATACGCCATCTACTATGCTTCTAAGACACTTGATGATGCTCAAGCCAACTACACATCTCTATTATCCATTGAATTCAAAGATCATTCATGCTTGACACATTGTGATTTCATCGCTTGAAAAAAAAACAAAACTTCTGAGACAATTTCGACTAAGGGCTTAGTTTTGTGTACTTAGTGTTTTCTTGCGTTTTCAAACATGAATACATGAGAATTTGCGGCTTTTGAAACGAAGAAACATCTAAGTGTCTTGTAAAAATGTGTGTCACATTTTTCCTTTAATTATTTTTCTTTTAACGAATCCATTGCTTTGATTTGTATTTGCTAGGGACTAGCAAAGTCTAAGTGTGGGGGAACTTGATCTACGCATTTTATGCTTGATTATTAATGTCTCCCTCTGCATTTTGCTTTGTTATGAGCTTAGTAAATATGTTTCTAACTTATTTTATGTTTTTAGGTAGAAAATAAAGGTGGAACAATAAATGAGGCGTTTTGGAGCTAAAAGCGTGCCAAGGAGGAGGTTCCTAATTCCGGAAAAGAAATGATGAAGACATTCCTCCTGCGCGGTCTAGGAAAGCATGTTCTTGCCGACTTCATGGAGGATACTTGGGCCAAAATTTTGGAGACCATTCCAAGATGATATGGATAAGATTTAAAGCCCAAAATGCGTGCAATTATATGGTATTTTCGGCTAAGGAAGAATTGGAGAGAAAGAAGCCCAAAAGAAGAAGATGGACCGAAAGTTAGAAATCCAGAAATCTGTCGATGCAGATCAGCCCAATTTAACAGGCCACCAAAATCAATTGAAAACGAATCTGGACACATGTGAGGCATTCTTAGAAAGATATGAAAGTCTAGTTTTCAACCCCACTAGAATCATGCCATTACAATGTGTAGATATTCAGAAATCCCGGATTTAGTGGGTACAGGTGATTCTGCCTAACAACCAACTTAAAATGGGCGCTGAAAGCGCGTCAAAAAGAATTTTGGCACAAATTATGCATAGCTGGAAAGCCCTGAAAGTCTTTTTTCTAGTGCCGAAATAATCACGCCATTTGAAATTGTGTAACGTCCTAAAAGTAGTTTTTAATACAAAAGGGTCAAATTTGACATATTTCACAAGGTGGGCAGTTTCCTAATCTTCTTCTATATAAAGGGGAGCTCGACACTTTCATGGGAGATCTCTCAATTTACTAGCAAAAGCTCTGCAAAAACACTTTCCCTCTCCTCCCAAAGCTGAAGGTCTACAAGGATCCGCCTCCTCCATCGTCACAAATCGTCTCCATCACCGACGCAACTCGAAGGAAAATTCCTTGAGGGCTCTGTGCATCCATCTCCATTGAAGGATCGTCGCATAACTCTTGTAGAGGGAAAATTCCCTTAGAAAAAGTGTAACATGATTCCTTCTACTATTTCCTTGTATTTATCTTCGGTTTTTGATGGATTGGATGATTGTATTTTAGTCAAACACTCTTCGAATATGTTGTGTAATCTAACCTTGTGTTTATTTCTTTTAGCAAAGCATGTGTGCTTAATGCATCAATTAAGTCGAAGGCAAATTCCTTGTCAAGTTGATAGATATGTCATAAGGCAAATTCCCAAAGCATGAAAACGAATCACATGTGAGCTAAAGACTTAGATACTTTTAGGTTGCATATAATATGACTTAGTGTAAAGAGTTGAGTGAAAAATTGAGATGATCACATGTAAATAGTAGATTTTGGTTTTATCTTGTAGGAAAATTAGTAAAAACAAACCTTGCACCCCCATAAACCAAACCTAGCATAGTTATGCATGCACCCTCAATCCCCGGTTAAGAACGATCCCTACTTATCAATGCTACGTCAACAAAGAAGGGTTTTAATTGTATTCATGTTTGATTAAGTGTTTAATTAATTGCTTGAAAAGATGAGAATCACCCACAACCTCCGGATGGAAGCAACACTCTCCAAAACCACAAAAATGGAGATGCAGGTACAATAGCAATGAATATTAAGCGACGGTATCCTCAAAGAAACTCTGTCCTCATACAAGGTCGTGGCCCAAACTCCGGTGTTAATACCCGAGACCGATAAGGATATCGGATATTGAACAAGATTGTGTATCGGTGATGCTTATCCTTGGATTACTGTTGTGATACCGATGATGTGTTGTCTCCGATGTTGCTATACGTTTTCCTCTTATCCAATTCGTTGTCGCTGCTAAGATTAACAACGGTTAAGGTGAGACGGGGATGACCAGCCTTCAACCCTCCGATGCTTAAGTCAGAAATGATATGTAATTTATGTAGGGTAACGACGTAATTGGGCGTAGAGTGCGTACCATTTAATGCTGTGTTGACCGATATATATTGGTGGTTGAAGCTTGGGCTATTCTTCTATCTTCGATGTGAGACTGGTATGCATGCTCTTTTGCTGGGGTGTTGTTTGACCGGTCCTTTATAAGGCGCGTGAGCGATATCCTGATCGAAGGTCAGGCGGTGTGGGTCATAGAAGTTGGAGCCCTCCCGACGGTGGTTCCTGTTATGATGGCGGTGAGACATATTTATAACTTGTAATTAAGCTGCTTAAGCACATACCTAGGTGATTTAGCCAGGTATATGTACAAGTCCCCCAACTTGCTCAGCCAAGGAGATCAACCTTGGCTGGCGAATTGAAAGAAGTGATACCGGCAAAATTACCGGAATGTGCTTATCGGCGATGTTTACCTTTGCTTGGAGCCGGGTATCATGCCATACAGTCCCCCGACTTGGCGACCTAGGTTGCGATCCTTGGCTGTAGGCGTTCCTGTACCTGTATGTGCAATTTTTGGTTGATTAGGGGCGAGATCGGTGAGTAGCTAGTTCACCGGTCTACCGAAGTACTTTGTGTGATGGTAACCATGTTTCTTTTTTTGTTTGAGCGCTCTTCAGACTGGACGTTATGGTAGGGGGAGCTCGTTTGAATTGGTAACCCTTAAGTCCCCGAGTTCGTTCCTCCTAGTTGTTGTTAATGGTGTCTAGATCGTTACCAGTGATGCAGAGTATCTAGATCGTTTGTCGGTGATGGAGAGTATCTAGATCGTTACCAGTGATGCAGAGTGTCTAGGTGGATACCGGTGGGCGGTATCGCCTTGCTTTGTTTATGCGTGCTTGGTCAGCGGTATGGGTTTTCCTCGACCGGTGTGGTTGGTGTATCTACTCTGGTCATCATTAAATGTCGTCTTTTATTGTGCTGCCATGTGTCCGTGTAGGGTGTCTCGGGGTTCCCGAACGTCCCGTCGTAGCCATAAAGTGTGATGATTGCTTTTCCTTCGAGGGTCGCGCCTTTCTCGAAACGGTGTGTACCGATTCTCGTTCCAGACTCTTCCGATTCATGTTTGCCACGTGTTGTGATCCTCTGGACCGACGTGTTCGTTCCAACGGTTATGATCTCGCCGTTTCGCTTATATATATAGATCTTTGTTGTTTTCTGTTTTCTTTCTGCTCTTTTTGTTTCTGAGGGATTCCTTGTTTCTGCTCTCTGTTGCCGGATTTCTGTGTTCTCCTCTCGTCTCCGTCGTGCCGTTGTTGCGTATCCCGGTGTTGCGCCACCGTTGGTTCTTCTCTTTTCCCTTTTCCCGGTAAGGCGCCGTCGCTTACTTTTTTGTTTTTGCTTTCTTTGCCCCCCTTTTTTGTTTTTTGGATTGGGGTGTTTTGGGTTTGCTGTTTGCGATGTGTTGTTTGATTTTGGGTGACTCCGGTATCCCGCTGTACTTTGTTGTTCTTTTTTTGTTTTTCCTTCTTTTTGCTTTTTACGTCTTCTTCCCCGTGGGGGTATGTCGCATGGGAAGCTAGTTGCGGGCTGGCGAACCGTTTAGGTTTTGACGTTGTCCGTGGCTGTTTCGCAGGTGACATGTCTTCTTCTTCTCGCTTTGACGCCGATACCGGTGCTGGCTCTAGATCTCGCCGGCTAGGGCTCGATGGTCCTCTTCTGTGGACTCTGCGAGATGGTCAGGAGGTTGATGAGCCGTTCAAGGCGCTATCCATGGCGAAACTTGATAAGGTGAGATCCGAGTTCCAGATCAGGCCGGGCGTTGTGCTGAAGTCCCCGGCTCCCGGCGAGGTTTTAACTAGGCAGCCGAAGGGCTTCATCGCTCTTGATCGTGCTTAACTTCGTTACAGTGTTCGCTTGCCCCTTCATCCGTTTCACGAGTACATCTTTAGGGAGTTGGGCTATGCTGTAAGGCAGGTGTCGCCGTTGATGCTTCAGGTCTTGAGTGCTATGTTCACGCTGTGGAAGCTGGCTGGACTAGACTACCCTACCCGTAATGAGGTGCTGTATTTCTTTGATGTCGCCTACTCGACGAAGAAGGGTTGTGGTGGCACGCTCTCCCTCCGTCAGCGGCGAAAGAGTTTGCTGGGGCTCACCGACTTCGCGAGCTCGTACCCGGATTGGAGGGGTGAGCACTTCTTCGCCAGTGGGTGGTCGTCCTTCTCTTACAGACGCGTTCCTACGCGGTTTCGGGCCCGAGGTGACGTGTCCATCTCGGCGTGTTTCTCGTCCTCGTTTGTCATTGTGTGTTTGTTTCTTATTCATCTTTGTTTTGTAGATACGCGTCAATATTCTCTATCTGCTATTGAAAAGCGGCGGTGTCATAGAGTCGAGATGGGTTTCAGCGAGAAGTTTAAGAGTGTCTATCTTCTGGCTGACTACCGGATCATGGAGATGACCGGTCTTGCCAAGACACCTAGTATGCCGTTCTTCTGTTTGTTTGTTTGTTTGTTTGCTTGTGTTGCTTGCTTATGTTTGTTTTATCTTCTGTTGTCTCTGGGTGTTTGATCTTTCTCGTCCTTGTTTTAGTTGTAGTTGGGTATAAAAACCAAAAGCGAGACCGCAAGATGTCGAGTGCTTATGGCGATATCGACGATATCATCGCCCAACTGGCGGAGGAGGCCGCTGCTGCCAAAAGAATCGACCTGGATGTCCGTTCTGGGAGGAGTCTTACCCTCTCGGAGCAGACGGACCTTCCTCCTCCGCCGGAGTCCCAAATTGACCTGGTGGGAAGCAATGTGCCGGTCAGGGTTGTGACCGCCCAGCCTGAGGATCCTCCGCGCTCGCCTGTTCGTTTGAAGATGAGGTCTGAGGGCGACAGCGTTTCTGTGACGACCCAGAACAGAATCAGCAGTGAAATCGCATAGTCGAAAAGTTCCGACAGTATTTGAACCGCCAGGTTTGATAATGACTTAATTATTGGCCGAGAATTGGAGCTGGATCTCTTCTCGTGAGTCGTTCTACATGTGACTACGAGTTCGTGGGCGGTTCCGGATCGTTATTTGGACGACTGGGGAATTAATTATGAATATTTGAAGTTCGGATTTAAATGGTGGCGTTCTTAACGACTTAATTACCGGACGAGAATTTGGTTTCAGCTTCTTCACAGAAGTTGTTCAGAATTTAATTTTGGAGCTCGTGGGAACTTCCGGAGCATTGTTCTGAGTTACAGAGATTAAGTTGTGAATATTTCCGATTGTTGGTTATTTTGTCGATTTAATATGTGTTGGTGTGAACCGTTGACTTTTTATCTGATTGGCCGATATGTTTGACTTTGGGTGATTATTGAAGAATATGTCGAGACGAGTTTGTGGCCGCGAGAATTATCGGAATCGGAATTACGACGAGAAAGTTACGGATAATCGAAGTTTGTCGCAAATTAATTTGGAAAGTTTCCATATTGGGTAAATATATAAATAGAAAGTTTCCATTTTGGGAAGGGAGGACTATTTATGGCTGGCGTTGACTTGGTCAACGCGAAGAGAGAGAGTGAATTGCGACGGCGCACGGCCACCAACGGTGATCCTCCCTCCGGTCACCTCCGGACACGATCTTGGTGTCCTTCCACTCGGCTCGACCTCCTCATCCTCATGCCGGCCACCGTTCACGGAGAGGTGGACGGTGGAGAGAGAATTTTCCGGTTGAAATTGGAGAATTTTTTAGTTAACGGTGGATTTTGATTCCGGCCGAGTTGAGCTCAAACATGGACTGGGTTTTGTAGCCCTCCTCTCAAGGATTCTAACCATGTAAGTATGAAGCTTTAATTCGATTTGTGGAAGGAGAATTTTGGATTTGAAATTTGTGTGTACATTCGGTTTTTCATGAAATTGACATGGTTAGAGTGAGAATTGGACTTCGATGCAGTTATAAGAGTTGCTCTGTGGGTGATTTTGCATGGAATGAAGGTTGCTCCGCCGAGAAATTTCACGTTCGGCGGCGGCGCCGCCGTGGACGGCGGTCAAACTTTGACTTTTCAGGAGTTTCGACAAGTTGCATGTCATTTGACTCGAAATCGCGCCCCAATCGCAGTGGGGAGGTTCGTTTTTCGAGTTGAGCGTCCGACTGTAAAACAAGGTATTGAGGTGGTATATATGGATTTTCGACGATTCGTCGTATTCGAATTGTGTATTTCCGAGAACGGTGGTTTCTCGTGGTTTGATATTGTCGGATTATGACTTTGAATATTGGACATTGTGAATATTCAGGGGTTCGTGATCGTTTGTTTGGCGAGGGACATTTCGCCGGATCACGGGTTAACGCGATACGCGTTACGCCAGTCTGTGAGTGGACATTTCTTTTCACGTATTATTTGCGAGTCTTGATATATGTTTTATGAACTTGAGCATGCATATGAGATTTCGGATTACATGAGCATGTGTTTTACGATTATACATATACGGATATACGTATACGAATATATATATACACTTATATGTTGTTTATTGCATTTGCATCCAAATGTTTATGATTTGGTTTACACAGAGTACAGTTATGGTTACGTTGTTGTATCGATACACTTGCCTCTCGGCTGATCCCCGATGGTAGGATTTATTCCAGGGGAGGCTGTGACTCCTGACCCGAGGTCTTTACCGGGGGGAGGCAGACCTTTGACCTGAGGCCATTTCCGGCTAGAATCACGTGGAAGTCAGGGACTCCGTGGTTCTGACTGTACTAGCACAGATGTGTCCACGAGTGGCCCCGTGAGATTTTATTGCATGCTCCGTATACGTGAGGAGTTAGAGTCTCCCTCGTGTACTCGGACGCGTGAGGAGTTAGAGTCTCCCTCGTGTACCATTTGATTATTTATACTTTTGACTCGCATATGTTTTTAATATATATATTACTTGGTGAAAGACATTTATTTTCGTCCACTCACTCTAACGTGTTTCATGTCTTTCCCCTGGGCTTTTCGGTTTCCGTGCCCAGTTTGCAGTTCAGGCTCTGGTGTCGCACGTCGTGGTCAGAGGCATAGTACTCGAGCTACTTTGTTTCATCCAGTAGGTTTATTATTCTACCTACTGTGGTATGCATATATGATTATGTATTAGAAGTCGCTATGAGTTTCCTATTGAATATGTTATACAATTTTACCCGGATTTCAGTAAAGTATATATTATATGTATTGTTTACTTTACTGTTGAGATATTGAGAAATCTGGATGGGATTGGTGCCCACGGTTTTCTTTTTGTGGCATAGGGTGAAGTGTATATTCCGCGTGCAGGTAATGGTAATTCCACGTTAGTAACGAAACTCTGCCCAAATTTCGAAAAGATTTTATTGGTTCTTGTTTTCGAAGGGGTTTGATTCCGATTTAGGAAGCTAAATCGGGGTTGGGTCCTTTCAGCTTGGTATCAGAGCATTAGGTTATAGGTTCTGTAGACTTCTGTAGTCGTGTTTACTTAGGATATTTGACAATGTACAACATGTCTGGAATGGTGACCCGACCGGCCGGCGGATACTCATCAATATTCCGGGTGTTGTATACTTTCAAATATTTGAAGTTCCATGATTACGTTCCACTTGTTGTGAACGATATTTTATTAATTAGGATGCCTCCTGACGTGCTTTCCGTGTCGTTTCGGTTGTGGATCCTATTGAGGATCATTCGACGCGCGATTTGCCAGAGAACTGTGGATTTGGATGAGTATTCTGAGTTCAGGGACTATGTGGCACGGTTTGCCTGGTTGTGTGTGTATGAGCGTCTACATGTTGTCTCCGAGCTGAGAATTGTGGCAGTTGGTGTTTGCCTGAGTCAGATCAGTGTATTTGGTGGGATGGTATTGTGTGAGTTTCGGTTGCGACTCCATGGCCTACATTCAGAGTGTTGTTTATACGGTAATGGTTTTATCAGGCTACCCAACAATCGAATGTGAAGTGTTTACCACCTGAGGCAGAGATGCATTGTACACATGTTTGTTTCCGTTTGCACGTGTTATGTGGCTTCAGAGGAAGCGGTGTACGAGGTTCGAGATGAGTTTGAACCTGAGCATCAGAGAGAGTCTGATTGATATGCCTCGAGATATCCGTGAGGAGTTTAGTGTGCTGTACTCCAAGGCGAGGCTATTGAGAAGGAAAGTTGTATGCGGTTTCTGATGTGATGATTTGAGGAAAGTGGACATAGTCGAGATTTTGATGAGGTTGAGTTTTGACACTTCGGGCTCAGTGACTTCATCAACCTGTGGTCTTTTCGATTATGTTGAGGATCCTCTGCTGATCTGTTTGATGATGGTGGAAATCACAGAGTAGCGGACTTGTTCCTGTGGTATGAGTTCAGATGATCGTTGGTGACTTCTGTTCACGGAGCATTCTCAGATGCCATTGTGGTGGCCAGGAGGGTCACGTTACGAGGGAGTGCCCTCAGTCAGCTGTGTTAGCGGTTCGGCAGCTTAGAGTTTACGAGGAAAATCATGATGCTGTTTTGGAGTTTGACCAACCCAGATTTTTAGATGAGCCATTCAGAAAGTCGCAATTGATGTGGGCGGCTAGTTGGGCATGTTGGAGTTCGTGCCATGACCTTGTTTGAGGACAGACTTTTCTCCGAGGTTACTGCTGTTTGATGTCCATGGCTATTGTACCTGCATTTCCACTTCCGAGGTTTTGGAGAGTATTGTATCCTTCCGGAGGTTGCGAGATCCTTGTTGGAGGATATGGCTTAGCCGCGGATCTGTTATAGCTGGACATTGTGGTTTTGGTATGATTGTGAGTATGGACTTACTGACCACGCATTTGGTTGTGTTCGAGTGCCTCGAGAAAGAGGTTGTGTTTCGACGACCAGGTTTCCCCGAGATACTGTTTCGCGGTGATGGTCGAGCGGATGATGGAGACGAGTTGTGTTATTGCTTAGCTCATGTTGTGGATACTTCGGTTGCTGTGCTCGACATTGGTGACATTGAGGTGGTTCCTGAGTTTCCAGGTGTATTCCGGAGGAGTTACCAGGTGTTCCTCCAGTTCGGGAGACCGACTACACCATTGAGCTTGAGCTTGTATCGGGTGCTGGACTCATTTTACCGACATCTTGTCGTTCGGAGCCAGCGGAGCTGATGGAGCTATAGTTTCGACTCCAGGAGTTGCTGGAGGAGGTTTCAGGAGATTTCTTGTGACCCCGCGTGTTTGTGTGGTGTGCTCATGCATTGTGTGTACGGATGATGGATGGTTCGACGTGGTGGTGCATTGACTACCGAAACCTGATTTGCTTCAGAGGAGAGTGAGTATCCTCCATTTTGGATTGACGACTGGATTGATCAGCTTGTAAGAGCTTCAGTCTTTCCGAAGATTGATTTCAGATCCGGATACCATCAGTTGTAGATCGGTGAGTCAGATGTGGTTTGGACAGCTTTCGGATCTCGGTGCGGATATCAGGAGTTCTTGGTTATGCTATTTGGTTGACCAATGCCCCCGTAGATCGTGTGGACTTAATGGACCAGGTGTTCAGATGATTCTGGACGAGTTGCGGTCATGTTCGTTGGCAACATCCTGATGTATTCCAGGAGTGTGGGCCAGTACTTGAAGCAATTGCAAGCAGTTTTACGAACTTCGCGAGACGAGTAGCTGTTTGTGAAGTTTAGCCAGTGTGAGAGTTGGCTGATTTGCATGAAGATTTTGGGTTGTGTTATGTTATCCGAGGGAGTTGGCGTGGATCCTGACCAGTTAGAAACCGTGTTGATTTGAGGTTGCCCTACCATTGTACCAGAGATTGGAGGTCTCTTGGGTTTGGCAGGCTATTACCAACGGCTTGTGCAGAATTTTCTCGGATTACCACTCTACTCTCCTGATTGACGAAGAAGGTGTCAAGTTCGAGTAGTTCAATGCACGCGAGGAGAGTTACTTACTCCTGCAGGATGATTGGCCGTTGCTTCGGTTTTGACTTTACCTGACGATTATGACGAGTTCGTGAGTTATGGCGATGCATCGAGGTTTGGATTTGGTTGTGTATTGATGCTGTGTAGCAGAACGGTGGCTCATGATTTCAGGCAATGGAAACCTTATGTAGCTACGTATCCTATGTATGATTTGGGTGTAGCTGTTCTTGTGTTAGTATCAGAGAGTTGGAGACACTACTGCTATGGCGTGCAGCGCGGTGTAAGACGTACTGTGACGACCTGAACCAGTATCAGCAGAACGACCAGCTATGTACGTGAGTTACCGCGTAGTCACTGGTATCCGACGGTTGTTTGGAATCGCCAAGCTTGTTAACGACTTAATTATTGGCCGAGAATTGGAGCTGGGTCTCTTCTCGAGAGTCGTTGTACGTGTGATTACGAGTTTGTGGGCGGTTCCGGATCGTTATTTGGACGACCGAGGAATTAATTATGAATGTTTGAAGTTCAGATTTAAATGGCGGGTTTGTTCGCGACTAAATTACCGGATGAGAATTTGGTTTCGGCTTCTTCATGGAAGTTGCTCAGAATTTAATTTCGAGTTCGTGGGAACTTCCGGAGCATGATTTGGAGTTACGAGGAATTAGTTACGAATTTTTCCGTTTGTTGATTATTTAGTCGATTTAATGTGTGTTGCTTTGAAGGGTTGACTTTTTATCCGATTGGCCGATATGTTTGACTTTGGGTGATTATTGTAGAGTATGTTGAGACGAGTTCGTGGCCGCGAGAATTATCAGAATCGGAATCACGACGAGAAAATTACGCGCGTTTGAAGTTTGCCGAAATGGATAATTATGGGTTTCCTTTTTGGGAAGGTTTAAATAGTGGAGTTTCCTATTATAGCAAGTCAACATTTTCATTTATTGCTTTGACCACGTTGACTCGGTTTGACCGAGTGGGAGAGGATGTTCACGGTGGCGACGGTGGGCTTCACCGTTCGGCCACCCCGAGCTTCGGCGAGGGTCTCTCCTGGTGCGCCTCATCACCCCGAGTCACTTTCCGGGTATCCCTCACGGCGAGGCTCGCCGGAGGGGGAAGAAAATCCGATCAAAAACGGTAAGAAATTGGGGTTGTTCGGGTTTGTGGATTTTGGATGAATTGAGCTATGAAATGGATTGGGCTTTGTAGCTTTTCCCTCCACGAATCTAACTAAATTGGTTTGGAGTTTCAATTCGGTTTGAGTTGGGAGAATTCTTGATTTGAATTTTGTGTTCTATTTCGGTTTATCATGAAATTGGATGTGTTAGAGTGAGAATTGGACTTCGGTGTAGTTGACAAAGTTGCTCAGTGGACGATTTTGAGTGGAACTGGTGCAGCTCCGTCGTGAAATTCTTCGGCCGGCAGCGGCGCCGCCGTAGACGGCGGTCAACGGCGGTCAACGGTCAACGAGTTGACCTTTTTGACTTTCGACAAGTCGCATGTCATTTGACTCGAAATCGCGCCCCGATCACAGTGGGGAGGTTCATTTTTCGAGTTGAGCGTCCGAACGTAAAGCGAGGTATTGAGGTGGTATATATGGATTTTCGACGATTCGTCGTATTCGAATTGTGTGTTTCCGAGAACGGTGGTTTCTCGTGATTTGATTTGAATTGTCGGATTATGACTTTGAGTATTGGACATTGTGATTGTTCAGGTGTTCGTGATCGTTTGTTTGGCGAGGGACATTCCGCCGGATCACGGGTTAACGCGATACGCGTTACGCCAGTCTGTGAGTGGACATTTCTTTTCACGGATTATTTGCGAGTCTTGATATACGTTTTATGAACTTGAGCATGCGTATTGAGATTACGGATTACATGAGCATGTGTTTTACGAATATACGATTATACATATACGTATACGAGTATATATACATTCATATGCTGTTTCATGCATTTGCATCGAAATGTTTATGATTTGGTTTACACAGAGTACAGTCTTGGTTACGTTGTTGTATCGATACACTTAGCCTCTCGGCTGATCCCCGATGGTAGGCATCCCAGGCGGGGCGTTACCCCGACCTGACCGGCGAGGGGCGTATCCCCGGAACCGAGGCCTTTCTGGCTTAGAATCACGTGTGGGTCCGGGATCCCGTGATTCGGACTGTACTAGCACGGTGTGTGTCCATGAGCGACCCCGTGGGATTTTTACTTGCATGCTCTGTACACTGGAGGAGTGTGAGTTTTACCTCGTATACTATGTTGTTTTTATTTATCTGGACTCGCATATGTTTTTATAACATATATATTATCTGGTGAAAGACATTTATTTTCGTCCACTCACTCTAACGTGTTTATTGTCTTTCACCTGGGCTTTTCGGTTTCCGTGCCCAGTTTGCAGTTCAGGCTCTGGTGTCGCACGTCGTGGTCGGAGGCATAGTGCTCGAGCTACTTTGTTTCATCCAGTAGGTTTATTGTTCTACCTACTGTGGTTTGCGTATACGATTATGTATTAGATGTCGCTCTGAGCTTCCTGTTGAATACGTTATATGATTTTACACTGGATTTCAGTAAAGTGCATATATATTTACTACTTTACTTTACTGTTGATATATTGAGAAATCCGGATGGGATTGGTGCCCACGGTTTGATTTTTGTGGCATAGGATGGAGTGCATTTTCCGCGTGCAGGTAATGGCAATTCTACGTTAGTAGCGAAACTCTGCCCAAATTTCGAAAAGTTTTTGTTGATTCGAGTTTTCGAGGGGGTTTGATTCCGATTTAGGAAGCTAAATCGGGGTTGGGTCCTTTCACGTACACTGATCACTTGAGTTTCATCCACTTGCATTTTCGGCCATATTTGGGCTTGAGGCAGTGTAGATGTATGGGGTCGACTCACGACTATGGCTGCATCTTTGAGCTTGTTCGAGAAAGGCTAGAGATTGTACTTTGACCATTCGTTTGGGATGATGTTGTTGTTGATGCATTCAGTCGAGAGTTAGGAGCTTCAGTGTTTCATGTATGTGTGTGGCTCGAGTTTCCGTATTAGCCGAGTGTGGGCTACGAGAGCTGTGTTTGAGTGTGATGATGCTGAGGCTCGTGGTTTTGCGCACATTTGGCGCTAGTGATGCGGAAATGTGTTTGATACTTCGAGTTATTACTCACAACGCAACATGAAGAGCAGCTTGTGAGTGCAGATGCCACATTCGTCGACTAGCGATGGCTAGGAAGCAGAGACTTGCCGAGATGTGTTAGCCATTTGAGGTTTCCGGTTAGACGTGGCGGTTACTGCGATGATTGTGTGTGTTTGTACGCATTTGGGTTTGTGGTACCCGTTGTTTAGCCATCTATGTGATGTGCCTATGTCCCAGTTCACTGATCGAGATAATCAGCTACGACAAAGTGTTGACGAGCTTTGCAGCGAGCATTGGGGACCAGATTACGAGTTGGTACCGGTTCTTATCCTCAGATTGGCGAGCGATCTTCGAGGATTATCCAGGCCTCGGAGGGCATATTGTGGACCTCAGTATTGCAGTTCCGGAGGATTTGGGACCAGCAGTTCAGTTGTTCGAGATTGCATGCAGTACCAGTTTGTGGGCCACTATGGTATTGTTATTGCTTGATGTCATTTTGAGGACGACGTTGTACTCCATTGTACTGGAGAGAGTTTGGTTTGGTTTGAGTTTGAGTTGATGTTTGATTCTGATTTTGTGGAATGTGTTACCACAGACTGTCAGGTTAGTGGAAATGGGATGATTATTGCTTGAGTTCGACGTTTGAGTTATGTTGATATGAATGTGTTGAGTTGTGATTTACCTTGTTGTTTTGTTTGGTATGTGATTTTGGGCGAGTTTGTATTATGCCGTATAGTTCGGCATCGCCTATAGCATTGGCTTTTGTGCGAGTTGTGTTCCGTGTGGCGGAACTGTGTTTCAGGTTGGTTTCATGTGGTATACCCTGTCTGTTCCTTATGCAGGAACACTTGGCGATTGTGTGAAGCTAGTTCAGATTTGTGATTTGAGGGTACAGGGATTCCAGCATGGAGCTATCTCCTGTTGTGGAGTTTGTTATCAGTGTCATGCAGTTGAGGTTATCATTTGTGAGTTGAGCAGTATGCAGAGGCAGTGCTCCTATGTGAAGCCAGCAGACTCGGAAATTTTGAGGTCGAAATTTTTTTAAGGGGGGTGGATTTGTGACGACCCAGAACAGAATCACCAGTGAAATCGCATAGTCGCAGAGTTCCGACAGTATTTGAACCGCCAGGTTTGATAACGACTTAATTATTGGCCGAAAATTGGAGCTGGATCTCTTCTCGTGAGTCGTTCTACATGTGAGTACGAGTTCGTTGGCGGTTCCGGATCGTTATTTGGACGACCGAGGAATTAATTATGAATATTTGAAGTTCAGATTTAAATGGTGGCGTTCTTAACTACTTAATTACCGGACGAGAATTTGGTTTCAGCTTCTTCACGGAAGTTGTTCAGAATTTAATTTCGAGCTCGTGGGAACTTCCGGAGCATTGTTCTGAGTTACGGAGATTAAGTTGTGAATATTTCCGATTGTTGGTTATTTTGTCGATTTAATATGTGTTGGTGTGAACCGTTGACTTTTTATCCGATTGGCCGATGTGTTTGACTTCGGGTGATTATTGAAGAATATGTCGAGACGAGTTTGTGGCCGCGAGAATTATCGGAATCGGAATTACGACGAGAAAGTTACGGATATTCGAAGTTTGTCGCAAATTAATTTGGAAAGTTTCCATATTGCGTAAGTATATAAATAGAAGGTTTCCATTTTGGGAAGGGAGGACTATTTATGGCTGGCGTTGACTTGGTCAACGCGAAGAGAGAGAGAGAATTGCGACGGCGCACGGCCACCGACGGTGATCCTCCGTCCGGTCACCTCCGGACACGATCTTGGTGTCCTTCCACTCGGCTCGACCTCCTCATCCTCATGCCGGCCACCGTTCACGGCGAGGTGGACGGTGGAGAGAGAATTTTCCTGTTGAAAGTGGAGAATTTTTGAGTTAATGGTGGATTTTGATTCCGGCCGAGTTGAGCTCAAACATGGACTGGGTTTTGTAGCCCTCCTCTCAAGGATTCTAACCATGTAAGTATGAAGCTTTAATTCGATTTGTGGAAGGAGAATTTTGGATTTGAAATTTGTGTGTACATTCGGTTTTTCATGAAATTGACATGGTTAGAGTGAGAATTGGACTTCGATGCAGTTATGAAAGTTGCTCAGTGGGTGATTTTGCATGGAATGAAGGTGGCTCCGCCGAGAAATTTCACGTTCGGCGGCGGCGGCGCCTTGGACGGCGGTCAATGGCGGTCAAACTTTGACTTTTCGGGATTTTCTACAAGTTGCATGTCATTTGACTCGAAATCGCGCTCCGATCGCAGTGGGGAGGTTCGTTTTTCGAGTTGAGTGTCCGAATGTAAAACGAGGTATTGAGGTGGTATATATGGATTTTCGACGATTCGTCGTATTCGAATTGTGTATTTCCGAGAACGGTGGTTTCTCGTGGTTTGATTTGTATTGTCGGATTATGACTTTGAATATTGGACATTGTGAATATTCAGGGGTTCGTGATCGTTTGTTTGGCGAGGGACATTTCGCCGGATCACGGGTTAACGCGATACGCGTTACGCCAGTCTGTGAGTGGACATTTCTTTTCACGGATTATTTGCGAGTCTTGATATATGTTTTATGAACTTGAGCATGCATATGAGATTTCGGATTACATGAGCATGTGTTTTACGATTATACATATACGGATATACGTATACAAATATATATATATATACATTTATATGCTGTTTATTGCATTTGCATAGAAATGTTTATGATTTTGTTTACACAGAGTACAGTCTTGGTTACGTTGTTGTATCGATACACTTGCCTCTCGGCTGATCCCCGATGGTAGGCTTTATTCCAGCGGAGGCTGTGACTCCTGACCCGAGGTCTTTACCGGGGGTAGGCAGACCTTTGACCTGAGGCCATTTCCGGCTAGAATCACGTGGAAGTCAGGGACTCCGTGGTTCTGACTGTACTAGCACGGATGTGTCCACGAGTGGCCCCGTGAGATTTTATTGCATGCTCCTTATACGTGAGGAGTTAGAGTCTCCCTCGTGTACTCGGACGCGTGAGGAGTTAGAGTCTCCCTCGTGTACCATTTGATTATTTATACTTTCGACTCGCATATGTTTTTAATATATATATTACTTGGTGAAAGACATTTATTTTCGTCCACTCACTCTAACGTGTTTCATGTCTTTCCCCTGGGCTTTTCGGTTTCCGTGCCCAGTTTGCAGTTCAGGCTCTGGTGTCACACGTCGTGGTCAGAGGAATAGTACTCGAGCTACTTTGTTTCATCCAGTAGGTTTATTGTTCTACCTACTGTGGTATGCGTATATGACTATGTATTAGAAGTCGCTCTGAGTTTCCTATTGTATATGTTATACAATTTTACCCGGATTTCAGTAAAGTATATATTATATGTATTGTTTACTTTACTGTTGAGATATTGAGAAATCCGGATGGGATTGGTGCCCACGGTTTTCTTTTTGTGGCATAGGATGAAGTGTATTTTCCGCGTGCAGGTAATGGTAATTCAACGTTAGTAACGAAACTGTGCCCAAATTTCGAAAAGTTTTTATTGGTTCGTGTTTTCGAAGGGGTTTGATTCCGATTTAGGAAGCTAAATCGGGGTTGGGTCCTTTCAGTTTCCTGTAAACGCCCGAAGCGTGTGCCTGGCACGCCCAGTGCCCCAATACCCGTGCTGGATGACGGGGAAGCCTCCCAAGTCATTGTTGCTGTCCCGGCCAGCCATGTTGGTGATGAAGCTCCTGAAACAGGTGATGCCGATAATCTTTGGTACTTTGATACAGAAGCCTCTTGTCCTCTGGTTGTTGATTCCGGTGTTCGTCCTTATTGTTTGTTAGGCGATGTTCCTCATGGTGACCCTAATGTTTCCGTCGATGGTAGCGTTGTCATCGCCCGTTCGAGCACCTGGGAAGGGCCACCACCTTACTCGGCCGAGATCCTAGCTCTTCTTCCTCCCAATGTGGCTACCGTGGCCGATATTGCCAGTGGGGCTGAGCAGTGCCTGCGGTCCTTTGCTGCTTCCCTCCAGCTGATGTGTCACCAGCGGCATACCTTGGTGGCGTCGTCCGAGGAGCTGGCCCGTGTCAATGGCCTGTTAGCGGTGAGGGATGAGCAACTCGTGAAAGCGAGCGAGGAGTGGCAGTCCTTGCAGCAGAAGTACAAGTCTCTGGCGGGCGAGAAGAAGCTCTCCGATGAATGCTTGGACGCTTCCTTCCTCCGGGGTTGTCAACTAGAGCTAGAGGTGAAGGAGGAGTGTCAGCGGGCTGAGGACCTGAAGGCTCGCTTGTCCATTGCTGAGGGCCAAGTCACAGCCCTTCGCGGTCAAGTGAAGGAGATGGAGGACCGGTGAGATCAAGAGTTGGCCGACGCCGTAGAGGATTTCAAGGCCGGTCCTGACTTTGACGCCGCTGTGCGCAAGGCCTTTACTGACGGTCTGCAGCAGACCCAGAAGCGCTTCTTTGACAACGAGTGGGTTAAGGATAAGTACCATGTCGACCTGTAGCGTATCAATGAGCGTCGGGTAAGGCGCGAGGCCAGTCAGCAGGCCCTTCGCCGGATTAAGTAGGAAGAGGTCAATGAGGGCAGTCGGCAACGATCGAACGTCTCCCAAGGTATGACTCCTGGTGGTTTTCACCCTTTAACGCCTAGTATGTCTCTGTCGACTCCTCTAACTCGTCATATCTGTGATGTTGAACTTTTTTCTCAGGCGAGGAGTGAGAGGCTGGCGGCCAAGTTTCGGGAGCGGTTTTGTGCTAGCTGAGTGATGGCGGTGGTGCTGACTTGTCATGAGGCCCGGGGTATCTTCGTGCTGTAGCTTTGACCGTTTTTGTTTTTGGTTTGCATAGGTGCGCAGCCATTTGTAACTTTGCCGTTATGGCCTTTTGAATGAAATTAAATTTCTCTAAGTGTGGTTTGGCATCGCCAAACGATGGAAAGTCTGAAAAAAATTCCTTTGTCTGTTTTTAACTTCTAAGTAGCTTACTGAGAGTAACCGGTATCCCGGATAACGCCCGAGACTGATTTAGTGTTTGATCAGTGGTGCTTGGGGGAGGGTAAGAGTACCTTTGCGGCCAATGTTCACATCATGACTAACTAAGTGACTTGGCCAATTGAAAGTAAATAAGACAAGTGTTTATAGTGGTTCACCAATTTGACTACTCCACTTGTGCCTCGTTGGGCTTTTACTATGCTTATGGATTTTTACAAGTACTGCGGGCTGAGAGCGCTAACTTTTTATGACAAAGGTTTGAAGAATTTTTGTTTCATCGGTGGCGATGCCGATATCGGAGGTGCTTACCGTTCCACGTGCGCAGTACCTGGGGTCTTTTCTACTGGTGGCAATATCGGAGGTGTTCTATATTCCATGTGTGTGGCGTCTTGAGGTCGTTTTTGTCAGCGAGGATAAATGTGGTTGGCGTGATGCTTTCGATGATCTTGAAAGGGCCCTCCCAAGTTGGTGCTAGCCCCTTGGGTTTTGGGATGACTTCTCTCCAGACCATGTCGCCGACGTGGAGCTTTCGTGCCGGGCGACTAGTTGTTTGTTTGCTGAGAGTGTGATAATGGTGTCGTCTTTTTCTTCCTCCCGGAGTACGTTGGCCATGTTTAGGCCATCCTCGTTGGTGTCTTGGTCGTACCCTTTGATATACGCATTTTATGCTCGTTTCTTAACGCATTTCCCTTTACGTTTAGCTATGTTATTATCTTAGTTTAATGTTTTCCTTATTTAAATTGTTATTTTGAAGTTCATTACGGTGGAGATTAATATCGACGCAATTCGGAGGAATTTCGGCGATTTTGCGATTTTTGCGATTTTGGACCTCCGAAAATGGGCCGGGCCACAAAGCAAATTGTGGGCCGAATTCTCAACTCTTGTTTCGGCCCATTATCAAGCCCAAACCCAAACAATTCGGCAAGGAAGCCTTTTGGTGAAGAGGAAAAGTCTTGTTTTGAAAGGGCAAGTCAACATTATCAAGCTAATGATCACAAATGGTGACTACACAAGGTGACTAAGGCTTGCATTAATTGAAAAGATGACTTGCCATGGTGACTACACATGGTGATTCATGCTTAGGGTTCACAAATGGTGACTAAGTGTGTGACTAAGGGTGTGACTTGCCTTAATGATCATTGCTTGCATTTAATGAAGCAAGGCAAGGTGGAAGAGAGAAGAGCAACATCCTTGCCCTATAAATACAAGGAGGCCGGCCTCATTCATTCCCATCACTCATTTTACTAAGCCAAAGCTCTACACAAATACTCCTCCACCATTAAACACTTGAAGGTTCACACAAAGCCGAAGCATCCATCTCCTCCATTCCAAGCCGAAGCATCTCCTCCTCCATTCCAAACCGAAGCATCCATCTCCTCCTCCAAGCCGAAGCTATCATCCTCCATCCCTCACAATACGCTAAGTCCCTTGTGAAGGAAAGCCATCTCCACCGTAGTTCATCAAGCACTCAAGACAAAAAGTGTAACCATGATCTTCACTTTCATTTCTTTAGCTTTGTATTTGAATCTTTTGATGTATTGGAATAACAAGTTTAGATTTGTGTATCAAATGAAGAACAAGTTTAGATTTGTGTTTTATGTGTTTAAACAGATTTGTAATATGCATGTGTTTATGATTTCTAGCCTTTTATGCATGTTTGATACAATCTTAAAGCTTCGAATGCATGTGTTAGAAAATACGCTAAGTCCCTCTCTTTCGCATGTTTCGATGATCGTATGTTGTTTAGGATGTTTATACGCTAAGTTGCATTCCTACTCAATTATTAAGCATGTGTATTTAGTTAGAAGTTATGAATTTCGTAACTTACAAAAAGGTTTGATGCATGAAAAGGGTAGGCTAATAAGATGAGATGATCACATGTAATTAGTAGTGTAACTTCTTATTTTTAGCAAGCATAATTAGACTTTAAGTTTCTTGATTGTTGAAACTTGTCTATGAGTAAAACATGTTAGATGCCTAAGAGTTTTAGTTGTGTTTGCATGTTATGTACTTTAATTTCGTAGATTAAACAACCAACTTCCAATCCCCCCAAACATTTACATTTCCGCTTATTAACGAAACCATGCATGCGCCCTTAATTCCCCGGATAAAGAACGATCCCTACTCGCCAATATTATAAATGACAAAAGAAGGGTTTAAATTGCAATGCGCGTAATCGGTGTTTTTAGGGTCTACTTTGTGTTAACGTTAAATGCATGTTTTGCGCGTATCAATTTTTGGCGCCGTTGCCGGGGAATTAGAATGTTTTGTATGATTTCGTTGTACATTTGTGATTAAAAGCATGTCTATAATTTTTCGAAGTCCATACTTGTTCATACTTAGAGAAATTTTCATACATGTTTACAATGCTACATACTTGTTCATTTTTTATACTTAGAGAAATTTTCATACATGTTTACAATGCCTACTTTTACGTAGCCGAATTTATTCATACTTAGTTTATTTTACACTTACATAATTTATTTCCATGTTAAAGGATAGTCTTAGATTTAAATTAAGTACTAGCATTTAGTTACTAAGTAAATCTCATTGGAACAGGTGGTGCCTCATTTGTTTGTTTATCTCCTTAACCCTTCGTGAAATGTGTGGATTTAATCACCACACGCCATAACCTAAGTGAAGTTATGGGCACGAGGTTGTGGGCGGAGTCTACAAACATTTGAGAGTGTATACTATCTTGTGATTTCGAGTAAGAGTTGGTTTTGATGTCTAGAAGGGTTATGAATGGTGACTGGTTTTGAACTAAGAAAACAGAAATACCATTGGAGTATATACTCTCACGAGTAAGCCTCGGGGTATTTCTAAGAACAACATTGGAGTATATACCTTAACTGGTTAGCCTCGGGTTGTTCCCAGAAATTAGTTCTCACCTCTTGCGTTACATCTATCCCAACTGGTCATTTCCAACAATTACGAGAATTAACGATAGTTAGTATACTCTTTTGTGCGGGCCGCAGGACGAAGAGATTTACTCGTAACTAAATCATGTATTCCTTTTAAATCTTAGGCGCAATCAAAATGTAGACGTACTTAAATTGATTTACATTGATTACGATTATTGGTTATTAAGTTTAGTTCTTTGGAATAGGTGGTGCCTCTTTTTCTGGTTTACCTCCTTAACCCCTCGTGAAGTGTGGATTTCATCACCACACGCCATAACCTAAGTGAAGTTATGGGCACGAGGTTGTGGGCGGAGTTTACTAAGAACTTGAGATTATATACTATCTCACAAATTTGGCTGATTGTTGGATATGGTGAATGGGTTTATGATTGGTGCCGGGTTTCAGATCTAAGCAATAGAACACCATTGGAGTATATACCGTAACTGGTTAGCCTCGGGGTGTCTCTAGGAACAACATTGGAGTATATACTCTTACGAGTAAGCCTCGGGTTGTTCTAAATATTAGTCCTTACCTCTCGCGTTATCTCTATTCCTACTAACCATTTCTAAACGTAACTAAGCTGAATTGTAGTCGGTATATATTTTCGCACGGGCCGCACGTCCAGGAACTTTACTTAATGCTCAATTCACGTACTCTCCGTAAATCATAAGTGCATATGAATACGGATAAATACATGAACTTAATACGACATAATCCTTTAAATAGATGGTATATCGGATTAAGCATGCTTAGACCTCCCGGAATCAGACTTCATCTTCGGATGAACGAGACCCATTGCACAGTCGAGAGCCTCTGCACCACGTACCATCGGGACCAAAGGAAATAAATAAAACTTAGTCAAATTTTTGTGTTTATTTGTGCATTAAAAACTGTAAAGGACTAACAACCGTTACTTAGCTTGCATAACCTCTCTAAGGTTTTATGATACTCGGATTTCACTACCGAGTACCCTAACCTAAGTGAAGTTAGGGGCATAAGATCGAAGAAGAGGTCATTCTTTTCATTCATATTTTAAACACGTAACTCGTTTGTTTTCTGCAGGTTCTAACGTTTTCTCTTATGCATTCACTCCATCTTTCACGTAGGATTATTGTTTAATGCATTTTATTGCAAGAAAATGTGTGGTGCATAAATTCAATGTGAATTATGGTTTGCTTGTATTTCAACCTTGTTTATATATGTTCTAACTAAATTTTTAGTTTTAGCATTATATAGTGTTAATTTGCAGAAAACATGTGTCTTAGTTTATTCATGTGCATAGCCCCTAAAATTGATTAAATCAATTGCATTACTTAGTAAAATACATATAGTGTCTTAACTATTATAAATTTTGTATAAATTTTGTGTGTATTAGTAGTTTTTAAGTATTTGTGTGTATTTATAGTATGTTTTGATAGTTTTACTATTTTATTTGTTATCCCTTTGTTTTCTAAATATGCTTTACAATTTTGGTTAGTATTCCTCTATATATCTCATATTAATTGTTGATACTAACACTTGGTCTTTGGTGGATGTCAGGCTAATGAATGTCCGATCAGAATCCTGGACCATCTAGAACAAACTTTGAGGAGATCGCAGAGAGAATAGCGAGACTTAAAGCTCAAACTGACATCCTGGATTTTCCCATCATCGAAGAAGTTTCCGAGTCTTCACATTCATCAACCGACCATACTTTAGCTTCATCAACCGACCACAATTCAGAAGTAGAAGCACAACAAGTCAACATGGCCAATGCAGGACAATCTCTTCGCCAGCGCACCTGCTCAACCGAATGGAGCAGCGGGCCTTCGAGCATTGCTTTTCCACAACCGGAGGAAAACATGAAGGATATCGAGCTAAAGAGTGGCTTCCTCCACCGACTACCCATTTTCCACGGACTTTCCAATGAAGATCCGAACAAGCATCTCAAACAATTCCAATTTGTTTGCAACAGCATGAAGCCATCTGATGCTGATACGGAGCTCTTCAAACTGAAGGCATTTCCATTCACCCTAGTCGACAGGGCCGAGTCTTGGCTAATGGAACTACCGCCGAACCATATTACCTCATGGAAGCAACTTGCGGATATGTTCCTAGCGAAGTACTTCCCGGCCTCAAAGATCACCGTCTTGAGAAAGCAAATCACTGGCATCACACAGAAACCGGACGAGACCTTCGGCCAATACTACGACCGATTCAAGGTTTTATGTGCCACTTGCCCATCGCATGGATTCTCCGAGACCAATCTCATGAATTACTTTTACGATGGTCTCAAGCCGATCGATAGGGAATTGCTGGATGCAGCAGCCACCGGTGCATTCATGGACTTAACCGAAACCGAAGCTAGAGCTCTTCTAGAGAATCGGGCGAATAATGATGCACAATACGGAATGTCCAACAGACGAGCAGTCGGTGAGGCGAGTTCAACAACCGACGCGGACGAGAAGTACGACAAACTAGCTCATATGCTAGAGAAGGTGTTAGAACTCGAGACGACAAGAGCGAAGGCAACTCAACGGCCTGTTTGCGGCATATGTCAAACACACGGTCACCACAATGACCAATGCCCTCAAGCGCAGGAGCAGGCAAGCGAGCCGGAGCACGCTAACGCCATCGGCGGATATCAGGGAGGACAAAGGTATAACAACTACAACAACTATGTCAACCGTGATCATCCAGGTTTTAGATGGAGCAGCAACGAGGGAACTTTAAACCCTCCAGCATCTCAACCTCAACAAAGCTACCAACGCCCTCCATTTCAACCACGACCACCAATGCAGCATGGTTCGTCATCACAACCCTTCACCAATCCGGATTACGACAAGATGTTGTCGCAACTTTCGGCCTCAACTCAAGTTCTCCTCGACGGACAATCGAAGACAAAGGAGACACTTGACTCACATGGCCGCGACATCACCGAAGTGAAGAAGCAGCTTGGCCAGCTTGTTGATTTCATGGGCCAAATCAAGGAAACCGGTCGGCTTCCACCTCAAACCACTCCTAATCAAAGAAACGTGAATGCTATAGTCACAAGGAGTGGGAAGATACTTGAGGAACCAAAGACCAAGCGATCTCATCTTGATGAAGTCACCATCGAAGACATCACCAACGAAGAAGAAGATGAGATCGATCCGGCAATTCAAGAGGCCGAGAAAAAGAAGGTGACGCCTAATGTCACCAAGGCACAATCACCTCCACAACCTACCCCAATCAAAGGTAAAAGCCCTATTCCTTCAAATACGGTGATTACTAATTCTCCGTTTGCTGTTGCACCTTTCCCAAGCAGATTAGCAAAATCAAAGAAGAAGGATGCCCAATATGAAGATATCCTGGACATCTTCCGAAAGGTGCAAGTGAATTTGCCCTTGATCGAGTGCATAAAGCAAGTGCCTATATACGCCAAGTTTCTGAAAGAATTATGCACACAAAGGAGGCAAACTCGAGAGAAGGAGGTTGTGAAGGTGAACGCAACCGTTTCGGCGGTTTTGCAGCGTCGGCTACCCCCAAAACTGAAGGACCCAGGGAGCTTTGCAGTTCCTTGCGTAATCGGTGACAACCACTTCAAAGACGTGATGCTTGATCTCGGAGCTTCCATCAACGTCATGCCATACTATCTTTTCGAATCGATGGAGCTTGGAGATCTCAAGCAAGATGGTGTTGTCATCCAGTTAGCCGATCGCACCCACAAGTATCCGAGGGGATACGTAGAAGACGTTCTCGTACAAGTCAACAACTTGATATTCCCAGCCGATTTCTACATAGTTGACATGGAAGAGAGTCCACTGAACACCACGCCATTGCTGCTTGGACGACCTTTCATGCGGACTGCGAGGACGAAGATTGATGTTTTCCAAGGCACTTTCTCCATGGAGATTGATGGAGAAAGAATCGAGTTCAACATCCTGGACGGGATGAAGTTTCCAATGTCGAGCGTAGCTGCCATTTCGACATACGATCCTGTGGATACCTTAGCACAAGGTTACCTCGACACCATCAATGAGGATGAACTCGACATGGCCATTCAACTTGGGCATGACGGCCTTCTCGAGGCTTTACTAGAGCTTGAACCTCGTATTCAAGACATGGCCATGGCCCTAAATGCCGCACCACGAAAAGTAAGCTTTTCTCCTCCTTTACCAATTACTTTTGGTACTAATAAAATGGTTCCTTCCATCGTAGAAGCTCCAGTTTTAGAACTCAAGCTACTACCGGACCATCTGAAGTATGCGTACTTAGGCGAGAATGAAACTTTACCGGTCATTATTTCGTCCGCGCTAGAAGTGGAACAGGAGGAGAAGCTCGTGAGTGTGCTCAAACGATACAAACCCGCAATAGGCTGGACACTTGCGGACATCAAGGGAATAAATCCAGCAACATGTGTGCATAGGATTTTCCTTGAAGAAGGCACCAAGCCTACGCGGGAAGCGCAACGTCGGCTCCACCCTCCGATGATGGAGGTGGTAAAAAAGGAGGTAATTAAACTCATGGACTGTGGAGTTATTTACCCTATTTCTGATAGCCGTTGGGTTTCCCCAGTGCAGGTAGTACCTAAGAAATCGGGAATAACCGTCGTCGAGAATCTGGAAAATGAACTTGTGCCACAACGGACAATCACTGGACACCGAGTGTGCATTGATTACCGGAAGCTCAACGCCGCAACCCGCAAGGATCATTTTCCCTTACCATTCATCGACCAAATGCTGGAAAGATTAGCCGGCCATGCATTTTATTGTTTTCTCGACGGATACTCCGGCTACAACCAAATTAGCATTGCGGAGGAGGATCAAGAAAAGACAACGTTCACGTGCCCGTTCGGAACGTTTGCCTATCGCCGCATGCCATTTGGACTGTGTAACGCACCAGGTACATTTCAACGTTGCATGCTCTCAATTTTCTCCGAGTACATTGAAAAAATTATTGAAGTATTCATGGACGACTTTAGTGTATTTGGGAGTGATTTTGATGCATGCTTAAACAATTTAGAAACAATTTTACAAAGATGCGTTGAAACGAACTTGGTGCTTAATTGGGAGAAGTGCCATTTCATGGTTACGCAAGGGATAGTGTTAGGACATATAATTTCTGAAAAAGGGTTAGAAGTAGATAAAGCTAAAGTAGATCTTGTGCGTCACTTACCCTCTCCAACTTCGGTTAGAGAGATTCGTTCATTTCTTGGACACGCAGGATTTTATCGTAGGTTTATCAAGGACTTTTCCCACATTTCGCGCCCCTTGTGTAAACTGCTGCAAAAGGAGACCCCGTTCGTCTTTGACGAGGAATGCAACGCTGCCTTCAACAAGTTGAAGGAACTTCTTACGAGCGCTCCTATTTTATGCAGCCCTGATTGGTCTCTGCCATTTGAACTCATGTGCGACGCCTCGGATTATGCCGTAGGAGCCGTCTTGGGTCAGCGGAAGGACAAGAAGCCTTGCGTAATCTATTACGCCTCTCGGACGCTTGATGAAGCGCAAAGAAATTATACTACTACCGAGAAGGAGTTTCTTGCCGTGGTTTTTGCTTTAGATAAATTTCGATCTTATTTACTTCAAACTAAAGTAACTGTGTTTACCGATCATGCAGCTTTGAAGTATCTAATGCTCAAGAAGGACGCAAAACCACGGCTTATCAGATGGATACTTCTACTCCAAGAATTCAACATCGAAATCAAGGATAAGAAGGGAGTAGAAAACGTCGTCGCTGACCACCTATCACGTTTGATAGGTGACCATGAGCCTATCGAGATCGAAGAAACTTTTCCGGATGAAAAACTCTTCGGAATTGAGGTAACTACTTCGGAAACTCCTTGGTATGCCGATATTGTAAATTACTTAGTTACCGGTGAGTTTCCGTCTACCATGCATAAATTTCAACGTGACAAACTTAAGCATAATGCTAGAACCTTTATCTGGGATGAGCCTTATTTGTGGAAACAATGCTCCGATTTAGTCATTAGGAGATGTATCCCGGATAGTGAATTCAAGCCTATTTTAGACTTTTGTCACAATGAAGCATGTGGGGGACACTTTGGTTCTAGGAGGACAGCTCTTAAGATTTTAGATTGCGGTTTCTTTTGGCCTAGTTTATTTCGCGATGCTCATGCATATTGCGCTACATGTGATAAGTGCCAAAGATTCGGTAATTTAGGGCCTAAAGATCAAATGCCACAACACTACATATTTAATGTTGAAATTTTTGATGTGTGGGGTATTGATTTTATGGGACCATTTCCTCCTTCCAATGGTTTTACTTACATCTTACTCGCAGTAGATTATGTTTCTAAATGGGTGGAGGCAAAGGCCACCCGGACTAATGATTCGCGAGTTGTTGCAGATTTCCTACGAACTAACATTTTCAGTAGATTTGGAATGCCACGCGTTCTAATCAGCGATGGTGGAAGTCACTTTTGCAACCGCACGGTGGAAGCACTCATGAGGAAGTATGGCGTAAAACACAAGGTTTCCACACCATACCACCCTCAAACCAATGGAATGGCTGAAGTTTCCAACCGTGAAATCAAGAAGATTTTGGAGCGAACCGTCCGCCCAAACCGGAAAGATTGGAGTCAATGCTTAGACGATGCATTGTGGGCTTACAGGACTGCCTACAAGACCCCCATTGGTATGTCCCCTTTCCGATTAATTTATGGGAAGACGTGCCATCTTCCGGTTGAATTGGAGCACAAGGCATGGTGGGCTGTGAAGAAATTCAACATCGATCGAGATGCCGCAGGCTTGCATCGGAAGCTACAACTATGTGAACTAGAAGAAATCAGAAATGATGCTTTCGACAATGCGTGGATTTACAAAGAGAAGACGAAAAAGATCCACGATCAGATGATTCGCGGGAAGAGTTTTGAACCTGGGCAGAAAGTATTGCTTTTCAATTCAAGACTTAAGCTCTTTCCGGGAAAGCTTCGCTCTCGATGGATGGGGCCATTCATAGTTTCTCAAGTTCTACCTCATGGAGCAGTTCTCATTCGATCTATCGACAAAGGTAGTGAGTTCAAAGTAAATGGCCATCGCTTGAAGCCCTATTTTGAGGCATTTGCGGAGCACACAGTGGAGGAGATGCAACTCCAAGAACCGGCCATTTCAAAAACAAAATGATACATCACGTCCAAAGCTAACGACGTAAAACGAGCGCTCATTGGGAGGCAACCCAATAGGGAGACAACAGATTTGTTTTCTTCTCCCCTTTTACTTAATTTAATGGCTTTTGCATTTTAAATTAGAATTTTCGTAGATCCTATACTCCATGTTTAATTCTATACTTTTACTTTAGTACATTGAGGGCAATGTAGAGTTTAAGTGTGGGGGAAGGGTTTACAATTTAATTGTGTCTAAATTAGTGTTTTTCAGAGTCTTTAGGATGCCCTTAACTAGTCAATGATGAAATTAGACCGATACGAACACATTTGGCGTATGAATCACATGCATCGAATTCTTGTGCTAATTGAGATATTCTATATGTTTTTAACATGTAGTAGATATGAATTGCAAAAACATGGTACAGAAATCGCATGCTTGAATAAGTTTTTAATCATATGAACCCTATGTGAGCTTTTGAGCTATCTGTTCTTTATTCGAGTGAATATGCATCCATTTCGTAGCTACTAGCTTATATATGCCTCATTTGATTGCTTGCCATAGATTTTAATGAACTAGAGAATGCTAGAACTTACTCATGTCAATTTGCAAAGCTTTTAAGTTGATACATACCTTGATTTCGGAAATGATTAAAGGCATTTAGGATTTTCCACCACTTCGCCAAATATCCATGTATCCCATTTTGTACGCACAAGTTGCGACACCCCTAGATAAACCAATTGAGCCCACGTTAAGCTTTTCTTTCATCACCATATATACCTAAACACTTACCCTAGTATAGAATATCCTTACCTTTGTTCCGGAAACTTGGTGAGAATTTTTCGAAACTAGCACATAAGATTATGGTTTGGTAAGAAAGATTGAAAGAGTTAATGTGAGTAAGGGGAAAGACTTGTCCAAATAACTTAAAAAGTATGAAATTGCCAAAAAGAAAAGAAAAAATATTTGAGAGAATGAAAAGAGAAAAAAAAAAAATTATTATCTCTCATGGCAATATGTTGTGTTCTAAGAATAAACCATTTGGATTAACGTCCCCCTTATTTGCGGATTTGGAGATTACGATAAATTGAAGGCCCAAAAATAGAACAAAATATGGCCTTTGTCCTGTCCGAAAAGCTCAAAGGGTAGATTAGTGCATTGAAGTATACATGGTAACATTCAAATGGAGATGGAGGACTGAATATGGTGCTAGACTAAGTCGTTGGAACGTTTTTATCACCACATATCTAAATTTCGAATGCCTTAGCCTTAACCCCATTACAACCTCACTAAAAGTCCTTTATGATCCTTAAAATGAGTAGCTTTCAATTAGTAGAGTAAGTTGCATGAGTAAGCTTATGGTTTTGGTTCATTTGTGCAAATAATCAAACTTTATTCATGTGGTTTTCATTTCAATTCATATACACTTTAAGTGAACCATTTTCATGAGTAAAAAATATGATGAGTGCATCCTTGTGAGTTGATTAAACCTTTATTCAAAGCATGCACAGCTATAACATAACCATTGTTTTCTCTATGTCTTACTTGTTCATTACATAAATTATATCGCAATTATCTCTTGAATTCGTTGAGCATACACGTTGAAATTCATGTGAGCCATCGCCATATACTTATGCAAAGTCTGAGACAAATTTTAGCTAAGGGCTTAGTTGTTCTTTCTTTTGTTTTAAATTCTTAGAGAGTCTTAGTTTAACTTAGTGTTTGCTAAGGGACTAGCAAAGTCTAAGTGTGGGGGAATTTGATATACGCATTTTATGCTCGTTTCTTAACGCATTTCCCTTTACGTTTAGCTATGTTATTATCTTAGTTTAATGTTTTCCTTATTTAAATTGTTATTTTGAAGTTCATTACGGTGGAGATTAATATCGACGCAATTCGGAGGAATTTCGGCGATTTTGCGATTTTTGCGATTTTGGACCTCCGAAAATGGGCCGGGCCACAAAGCAAATTGTGGGCCGAATTCTCAACTCTTGTTTCGGCCCATTATCAAGCCCAAACCCAAACAATTCGGCAAGGAAGCCTTTTGGTGAAGAGGAAAAGTCTTGTTTTGAAAGGGCAAGTCAACATTATCAAGCTAATGATCACAAATGGTGACTACACAAGGTGACTAAGGCTTGCATTAATTGAAAAGATGACTTGCCATGGTGACTACACATGGTGATTCATGCTTAGGGTTCACAAATGGTGACTAAGTGTGTGACTAAGGGTGTGACTTGCCTTAATGATCATTGCTTGCATTTAATGAAGCAAGGCAAGGTGGAAGAGAGAAGAGCAACATCCTTGCCCTATAAATACAAGGAGGCCGGCCTCATTCATTCCCATCACTCATTTTACTAAGCCAAAGCTCTACACAAATACTCCTCCACCATTAAACACTTGAAGGTTCACACAAAGCCGAAGCATCCATCTCCTCCATTCCAAGCCGAAGCATCTCCTCCTCCATTCCAAACCGAAGCATCCATCTCCTCCTCCAAGCCGAAGCTATCATCCTCCATCCCTCACAATACGCTAAGTCCCTTGTGAAGGAAAGCCATCTCCACCGTAGTTCATCAAGCACTCAAGACAAAAAGTGTAACCATGATCTTCACTTTCATTTCTTTAGCTTTGTATTTGAATCTTTTGATGTATTGGAATAACAAGTTTAGATTTGTGTATCAAATGAAGAACAAGTTTAGATTTGTGTTTTATGTGTTTAAACAGATTTGTAATATGCATGTGTTTATGATTTCTAGCCTTTTATGCATGTTTGATACAATCTTAAAGCTTCGAATGCATGTGTTAGAAAATACGCTAAGTCCCTCTCTTTCGCATGTTTCGATGATCGTATGTTGTTTAGGATGTTTATACGCTAAGTTGCATTCCTACTCAATTATTAAGCATGTGTATTTAGTTAGAAGTTATGAATTTCGTAACTTACAAAAAGGTTTGATGCATGAAAAGGGTAGGCTAATAAGATGAGATGATCACATGTAATTAGTAGTGTAACTTCTTATTTTTAGCAAGCATAATTAGACTTTAAGTTTCTTGATTGTTGAAACTTGTCTATGAGTAAAACATGTTAGATGCCTAAGAGTTTTAGTTGTGTTTGCATGTTATGTACTTTAATTTCGTAGATTAAACAACCAACTTCCAATCCCCCCAAACATTTACATTTCCGCTTATTAACGAAACCATGCATGCGCCCTTAATTCCCCGGATAAAGAACGATCCCTACTCGCCAATATTATAAATGACAAAAGAAGGGTTTAAATTGCAATGCGCGTAATCGGTGTTTTTAGGGTCTACTTTGTGTTAACGTTAAATGCATGTTTTGCGCGTATCACCCTTCGAGTCTCGGGCTTCGGTGTGTGATTTCTAACGGAAAAACGGCCTCTGCTCTGTAGACCAGCGAGAAAGGTGAGGCCCCTGTTGCCTCTGTTGGTGTTGTTCGTATCGACTAGAGTACCTCGTAAAGGCTTTCTGCCCACTTGTGGTTGTAGTCTTCCATTCTTTTCTTCAACCCGGCCTTTATTTTTTTGTTTGCCGCTTCTACTTGACCGTTCGTCTGGGGGTAGTACACCGATGCAAATACTAAGCGAGTCCCCAGGTTGCCAGTGAATTTCTTCATCTCGTCGTTGTTGAATTGTTTTCCGTTGTCGGTGACTATCGTGAGTGGGGCCCCGTATCGGCAATATATGTCTTTCCAGAGGAAGTTGATTACTTTTTTCGTGGTGATGAGGACAAGTGGTTTGGCCTCGATGTATTTCGTATGGTAGATTATGCATACGATGATGTATTTGAACTGGCAGGATGTCGCTTTTAATGGCCCGATTAGGTCGAGACCCCATTGTGCGAACAGTATGGGGCTGACGATGATGGACATTGGTGTCGCTGGGGCGTGTATCCGGTGTGCATATTGGGCGCATGCCTGGCACTGATCGACGATGGCTCTTGCATCCTGCCACATTCCTTTGTAGTAGTAACCGTAGCGGAGAAGTTTGTGGATGATGCTATTTGGTCCTCCGTGGTTACCGTACCTGCAGCCGTGGAGATCTTTTAGTATGCTATGGCCCTGTGCCTGCGTGACGCATTTTAGCATTGGGAAGCCTCTTTTGTTCATGTATAGTTGGCCATTTTGTAGGTTGTAGTATGCTGCCCTTTGAGCGAGTTGTCTTGCCTCTGTTCGGTCGGCCGGCATCGTTCCATCTGTCAGGTATTTGATTATGCTTGTTCGCCAGTCCTCGTCTGGTGTCGCTTGTGGAGTCGTTGTCGTTAGTGTGAATACTTCCTGGAAACTCTTGGATATGCTTGGCCGCTCTAGTGTTTCTACCATTGTGTGTCCTCTTGCCATGATTGTTGGGGTAGTTGCTAGTCTTGCTAGGGCGTCAGCCCTCTTGTTCTGTTCCCTTGGGATATGTGTTATGTTGTAGAAAGAAAATTTACCCAGCAACGCCTTTACGTATCCTAGGTATGCCGACATCTGTGTTCCATGTGCTTCGAAGTCCCCCGTTATGTGGTTCACCGTCAATTGGGAGTCGCTGAATATGTTGATATCCTTGGCCCCTGTGTCCAGGGCGAGTTGTAGGCCAGCGATCAGGGCTTCGTATTCGGCCTCGTTGTTGGATGCTGGGAATGTGAATCGCAGGGCGTATTCGGCATAGGTTTTTCCTGGGCCGGTCAGGATGGCGCCAGCTCCTGCTGCTATGGTCGTTCTTGATCCATCAACGTACAGGTTCCAGCGTGATGGTGTTTTTGGTTGAGATGTGGGTGGTTGTAGTGTTGTTGGAGATGTATCGGTTGCTGGGTGTGGTTGATCGGTTATTGCCGGTGTGAGTTCTGCTATGAAATCCGCTATTGCTTGCCCTTTTATTGCCCCTCGTGGTTTGTATTTGATGTTGAACTCGCTGAGCTCTATCGCCCATTTAGTTAGCCTTCCTGAGTGGTCAGGGCTAGCTAGTACCTGGCGCAGTGGTTGGTCCGTAAGAACGTGTACGGTGTGAGATTGGAAGTATGGCCTCAGGCTTCGTGCCGCTGTTATGAGCGCTAGGGCCAGTTGTTCTAGCGCTGGGTACTTTGTTTCTGCCTTTTCCAATCCCTTCCCCGTGAAGAATACTGGCATTTCCGAGTCGTCCTCCCGTCTGACCAGGGCGGAGCTCACGGCGGTTAGTGAAATGGCCAGGTATATGTATGAGACTTCTCTTGGGACCAGAGCGTAGAGGAAAGGAATGTGGGCGAGATATTGCTTGATGGCGGTTAGCGCTGTTTCGCATTCGTCGGTCCATTCTACCGCTTTTCTCTTTGTGAGTCTGATTGCCTTGAAGAATGGGTCGCATTTGTCTGTGTACCGTGAGATGAATCGGGCTAGTGACTCTAGTTTCCCGGTTAGCGCCTGCAGTTCTTTCTTCGTTATCGGCCGCGTTGTGTCTAGGATGGCCTGTACCTTTCCCGGGTTGGCCTCGATTCCTCGTTGACTTACCATGTACCCCAGGAATTTGGCTGTCGTCACCCCGAAGATGAACTTTGCCGGGTTGAGCCTCATGCCGCTGCTAATGAGTGTGTCCAGCACTGCCTTGAGATTTTTGATGTGGTCCTCCCGGTGTCGGCTTTTGACTATGAGGTCGTCCACGTAGACTGCGACCGTGTCGTTGTCCAGTGGTGCGAGTAGTTCCATCATGAATCTCTGGTACGTTGCTCCCGCATTTTTCATTCTGAATGGCATGACGTTGTAGCAGTATAGTCCCCGGTCAGTGATGAAACATGTTGCCTCGCTGTCTGCCGGGTTCATTTTGATTTGGTTGTATCCGGAATAGCAGTCCATTGTCGATAGGAGTTCGTGGCCACTGGTGGCGTCTGTGAGTTGGTCGATTCGTGGTAACGGGAAGGAGTCTTTTGGGCATGCCTTGTTGACGTCGGTGTAGTCTACGCACATTCTCCACTTGTTGTTGCTTTTCTTGACCATGATGACGTTTGAGATCCACATCGGGTAGTGGACCTTTCTGATGAACCCTATGTCGAGCAGCCTAGTTACCTCTTCTCTCATGGTGGTGTATTGTTCTTCATTGTATGCTCGCCGTTTCTGCATCTTCGGGGTGGCGTCGGGTGAGATTTCTAGTTTGTGTGAGACGATGTCTGTCGATATCCCTAGCATGTCGGCGTACGACCATATGAATACGACGCCGCACTCTCTAAGGACATTGACGAGGGCGGTCTCGGTCGCTGGTTCTAGGTTGGTTCCAATTCTGACCGTTCACTCGGGGTGCTCGTCCGAGATTGGAACCGGTTTCGTTAAGGTTTCGTCTGCCGCGCGGGCTGTCAGCGATTCCTCCCTTGGGTCGTCCGGGGCTTCTTGCAGTCTGTTGCCTTTTAGTGTGCACACCTCTCTTGCCGGGTAGTTGGCGTCATTGGGAGATCCTGGTAGCGTGGGCGTCCTCCCCCTGATGGTGCATACTCCGCTGGCTGTTGGGAATTTCATTGTTAACATCCGCTGTGATACGATGGCGTTGATCCTATTTAGGGTATTGCATCCGATGATGGCGTTGTAGAATGATGGGGCGTCGACGACCAGAAATTCAATGTGTGTTTCGGCGCTACAGCCCTCCTGACCCAGCGCGATTCGGAGGTAGTCGCTTCCCAGTGGCTGGATTTGATCGCCGCTGAAGCTTAGGAGTGGATGGTGGTCCTTCTTGAGCTTAGATGGAAGTCGCTCGAGGGCTTCGTATGCTGGGAAAAATATGACGTTGACCGATGAACCTGTGTCCACGAGGCATCGGCCGACATTGCATAGGTCGATGACGGCGTCTACCAAGAAGGGGTAGTCTTCAGATATTGGTGGCCTTTCGCGCTCCTCTGATTCAAGGAAGGTTATGGACCCCCACCCGGTCCTGGCGGCCTTGGTCGGTCCTTGTCGTAGGCTGTATACCGCCCGCTCGTTTCTTAGTTCCGTCTTGGATCTGCCGCCCGTAATGGCATTGATCCTTCTGATGCTGTTGATGTTTGTTGTTGCTCGTTCTGGTGGGGCGTCGTGTCCTGCCCTGAATGCCGATAGGTTTCCCTTTTCCAGTTGTGCCTCTACCGCCTTTTTTCGGTCGTGGCACCTTTCTGTGTCGTGGGACTCGTTTTGGTGGAAGTCGCATCATTTCCCCGTGTCCCTGTATTCTGTTGCCCGGAATGATTTTTTTGGTAGTGTGAACAGTTCTGGGTGGGCCGTGAAGATATCGGCGTATTTGGTATTTAGCACGCTGAATACCGGTTGTGGTAGCGCCATGGTGAAGTGTGTTCTCTCATCTCGTTGTCTTTTTCCGCTATTGGTGTGATTTTTCCCGTTGTGGGTGTTATTGTTCCTGCCGGTGCTGAGCCGTTGTTCGCCTTGTCGCCACCGTTGTTGGTCCTGATCTTGTGGTCTTCCCTTATGTCTGGGTGGGGTTGTCCGTGATCGGTCCTGAGCGGGGAGCGCGCCCTGTACATTTGTTATGGTAGTGAATGTGTTTACCTGCTGTGTTGGCGTTGGGTTGGAGCCAAAAGTTTGTAACTCTAGTTGGGCGTGCGAGGTCACGCGGTCGAGTAGGTCCGCGTACGTGGTTGCCGGGTTCTCGTTGAGTTTCCAAGTCAGCGATCCTGGTTGTAGGGCGTTTCTGAGTACGCAGAAGGCCGAGTCGCTAGATGTGCCGCGGCAGTTAGCGATGGCGGTGTTCCAGCGTGATACGGACGTGGATAGCCCCTCCGATGGTTCCTTTTTTATAGCCTGCAATTGATTGTAAGTTAGTGAGCAACTGGCCGATGTTATGTATCGCTTTAGGAAAGCTTTGATAAGTTATGGGAAAGATTTTATGGATCTCGGTGGGAGGCTGAAGAGCCAGCTGAGCGCCTCGCCCGTGAGGCTTTCCATGAATAGGTAAGAATTTGTGGCGTCGTCGTATCCCCTGCCGGTTGTTGCCGACGTGAAGATGTCAATGTGAAGGGATGGGTCTGTTTTTCCCTTATATCGCTCTAATTTGATTTTGGCCAGCGGATGTCGCCCTCGGTGCATGATATCACTCGAGAACGGTTCTCTGCGTACCGCTGGGAGCGTTCGACCGAGGTAGCTTGGCTCTGGTTGTGATAACTGTTGTATCATTATTTCGAGGTCGGCGATCCGTGTCGCCATCCCCACGCTGAGTGGTTCGTGCATATTCGTTCTAGCATCGGTGTGTGGGGGTGGCGATGCCGGCGAACGGGCGATGTTACTTGGTTCTGTGCCGCCATTGTTTTGCAGTCTGTCCTCCCTCTCAGGTCATTCTGGTTCCTGTTGGCGGGATCGAGGTGGTAGGGTTGAGGCCGGCGTTGAATCCTGGTTGAGTCCCCGGTGGTCTGTTGTTCTCAGCCCCTCCGATGCCCTAATGTATCGTTGGTGCTCGAAATCCCGGGCTTCTTCGAGCTCTATGCACCTTTCCATGGCTGATTCGTACCTGCGCTGCATATCGCTGACGTAGTCGTGTGTGTCGTTTACATGGCTCTCCTGGTCATTTTAAGGTTCGGTCGTTATGCTCGTGATGGGTTTCCTGTGGCGCATTACTGGGCGATATTCCTAGTGTCAGGCTGGTGTCTATGATCGTCGCTTGCTGTGACTTCCGTGGTTGGAAAAATAATTTTCGATTGTGCGAGCTTCCCACAGACGGCGCCAATGTTAATACCCGACACCGATAAGGATATCGGATATTGAACAAGATTGTGTATCGGTGATGCTTATCCTTGGATTACTGTTGTGATACCGATGATGTGTTGTCTCCGATGTTGCTATACGTTTTCCTCTTATCCAATTCGCTGTCGCTGCTAAGATTAACAACGGTTAAGGTGAGACGGGGATGACCCGCCTTCAACCCTCCGATGCCTAAGTCAGAAATGATATGTAATTTATGTAGGGTAACGACGTAATTGGGCGTAGAGTGCGTACCATTTAATGCTGTGTTGACCGATATATATTGGTGGTTGGAGCTAGGGCTATTCTTCTATCTTCGATGTGGGACTGGTATGCATGCTTTGCTGGGGTGTTGTTTGACCGGTCCATTATAAGGCGCGTGAGTGCTATTCTGATCGAAGGTCAGGCGGTGTCGGTCATAGAAGTTGGAGCCCTCCCGGCGGTGGTTCCTGTTATGATGGCGGTGAGACATATTTATAACTTGTAATTAAGCCGCTTAAGCACGTACCTAGGTGATTTAGCCAGGTATATGTACATCCGGCATGCCTAACAAACCATCTACGTCGATTGCGACATTTTGATTAACTCGTCTAGAAGTCTGCGTTGGTCAAACTCCAGAAATGGCATCATGGCCTCCTCCTAAACTCTGAGCTGCCGAACCACTAAAACAGCTGGTTGAGGATACTCCCTCGCAACGTGACCCTCCTAGCCACCACAATAGCAACTGAGAGTGCTCCACGAACACAAGTCACAGCGACGCCTGCTGTGTGGAAGGATCACCAACGATCACCCAAACTCATACCACAGGAACAAGTCCGCTACTCAGTGATCTCCATCACAACCGAACGGATCCTCTGCTTTGATCTGATGACCCCCAACATAATTGATCTACGCATTTTATGCTTGATTCTTAATGTCTTTCTCTCTATATTTAACTTTGTTTTATGCTTCGTAAATATGTTTCTAACTTACTTTATGTTTTTAGGTAGAAATAAAGGAGGAAATAATAAAGGAGGCGTTTCGGAGCTAAAAGCGGGATAAGGAGAAAGTTCCTAAATCCGGAGAAGAAATGGTACGAGAAATGGTCTTCAAATGGTTTCTAAAATGTATTCTCAAATTCCATCAAGAATTGGAAACCATGTGACAAATGAAAATGGTGCAAATAAAGATGAAGACATTTCTCCTGCGCGATCCAGGAAAACATGTTCTTGCCGAATTCATGGATGATACTTGGGCCACATTTGTGGAGAATATTCCAAGATGATTTGGATATGATTTAAAGCCCAAAATATTTGCAATTACATGGTATTTTCAGCCAAGGAAGAATTGGAGAGCAAGAACCCAAGAATTGATGAGATTGGAGAAAAAGAAGGAAATCGGAAGTTACATGACAGCAGACTTTGACAGGCTGTAGAAAACGCGTCTCAACTTTGATTGAGGTGATCAAAGAAGATATTTTATAGCCCTTGAAAAGAGCTTTCCAATGCGGCAAGAATCATGCCAATCCGACATGTATAACTCAAGGAAATCGCGTTTTACTACAGGTGGTCAGATTTCTCCGAAATTAATGTGGACTTCTTGTGTGGTAGGAAACAACCTACCATTCTCCTATATAAAGAGAAGCTCCGCTAGGGCATCAAGATCACACATTCTAGGAGCCGAATCTCTGTCCAAACACTACCTCCTCTCACACAAAGTCGAAGAACTCTTCTCCTTAGCCGAAACACCACCATCACCACCTCAAAAACACCCCTCATTCACCCATAAGTGTTCTTATGCTAGATTTGGCTTTGAACACTTGTGTCCTCCATCACGCCAGCAAGGGGATGCTATACTTGGAGCTTGCGGAGAGAGATTACCTCGGAGCAAAAAGTGTAACATGACATCTTTGTATCAAATTTCGGTTATGTATTGGTTTTCTTTACTTTTTGTAGAAAGACAACATGTTTTAGTGTAAAGATGATTGTTTTGGATTTTTATGAGTTCTTCCATGTGTTCTTAGTATGAATTCGAATATGTATGCTAGCTTACTATGATCTTAATGCTTTGAAACTTGTTTAGGATGACACTATATGATTTGGTTCACCCTAGCATGTTCCACCGAATTAATCAAGATAAAATTGAGTTAGGAAGTTAACTAGATGATTTGGTTGCTCTCTAATTCGATTTAAGCATGTGTATGTGTTTTAATTTGTGCTATGAATTTCTTAGAACTTGTTTAAAGAAGAAGTAATCGGCCTAGGTAATTAGTATGTGATGATCACTTGTAAATAACTAGTTTAGGTTTTTTCGGCAATGATGCATGTTTAGGGTTTCTAGGGTTCTTGATTGTTTGCTTGTCTATGAGTGAAGTATGTTAGAGTCCTAGGGTTTCTCTATGTGTATGATTGCCACGTTTTTGTCTTTAATTTGTAGGTATTAAACAAACAAATCTCGCACCCCCATAAACCAAACCTAGCTTAGTTATGCATGCACCCTCAATCCCTGGTTAAGAACGATCCCTACTTATCAATGCTACATCAACAAAGAAGGGTTTTAATTGTATTCGTGTTTTATTAAGTGTTTAATTAAATGCTTGAAAAGATGTGAATCAATTTTGGCGCCGTTGCCGGGGATTGTAAAGAATTGTGTGATTATGCTTTTAAATACGTTTATAGTTTCTGTTTTTCAGAACTGTGCACTACCCGGTTTTGTGTAAATTATTTTACATAGCTAGAGGACTCACAAAAATCTGAAATTTTGTAGGAATGTTTGGTTATGTGTCTAGTTTGTGCCTGAGAAATTTCAGCCCAGTCGACCGAGCCAATAATTCTAAAAACAATCGACAAGCTGCTGTGTTCATGTTTGCCAGAATCTGGAATTGCATGTGTTCTTGTGAATATGTGAAATTGTACATTAAACCTACGAAATTTTTGTTCATATTTATACTAACACTTGTTCATATTGTATCTTTTGCAGCCATGTAACGTTAAAGGAAGCTTGGATTTTCATTGAGTACATGAGCTTGGTTGATTAAGTCGCAATCATTGTTGAATAGATGACGCCTCTTTTCCATGTTTATCTCCTTAACCCGTCGTGATGTATGGATTTCACCACCATACACCATAACCTAAGTGAAGTTATGGACATGAGGTTGAGGGCGGAGTCTACATTGGACTTGAGGGAGTTGTACATTTTCGAAAGTTTGGTTGAATGTCGGACATGGTGTCTAGAAACGGGTTATGACTGGTGACAGGATTTGGATCTAAGAAAGACTTGCAACAATGGAGTATATACCAAAGACTCAGTTTGTGGATGAATACTTATCTTTGAGTAAGATATTCTCAACGCAATGGTGTCTAGAAGGTGACGGTTTCTATGACAGGTTTTGGATCCGAGATATCAAATCGGTCTTACCTCTCGTGGTCTCTCTCGCTAACCGGATATTTCGTTTAGTTTGCCCAAAGAATATAAGGACTAAGTCTACTTGCCATAGTCGGTTAGCCTCGGGTTGCTTTGTCGAAATTAGTCCTGCTTCTCGCGTTATCTCTATCCCCAACTGGCCATGTTTATCGATTGAACCAAGACCATTCAATTGAAAGTGTACAATTTATCGCGCGGGTCGCACGTCCTTTGAACGACCTAAAGTTGAAGCGAATGTACTCTCTTCAAATCTAAAGCGCAATCCAATCCACCATATATGTACATAACCAACGAAATTGTGTATTGCCAACGAAATTTAAAGGCTAACCACCCTGCATTTGTAGCTTGCATAACCCTCTGGCGGCTTTTGTGATGTGTGGATTTCATCACCACACACCCTAACCTAAGTGAAGTTAGGGGCATGAGGCCAAGAGAGTGGTCACGTTTGCATCATGAAATTAGCACGTAACTCTTGTGTTTTCTGCAGGTTCTAACGTTTTCTCTTATGCATTCACTCCATCCTTGACTTAGGTTCTTGCTTGATGCACTTTGAATGAAAGTTTGAATGAATTCTTGCATGAATTTCGTGGACTATGGTGTGCTTGCATCTTTTGCGTGACAAAAATTATATATGACGTTTCTGACTTAGTAAGTATACAACTAACCCCTGCAGGATACATGTACAAATGTACATAACTTGTTCTCAGTAACTTGCATTCATTTTAGGATGACCTAGAGCCTTTGCATTACATTAAGTGTACAAAACCGTGGCTATGTCTATGTAATACCTAACAAAACGTCACTTGTGTATATGTATGTAAATATGGTGTGTTTTGAATTCGTGTGACTTGTTTTTGTCTTTTGAGACGCCCTTTTTGTGACTTCCAACGTTTTGATTAAGTATCTTGCATTCCCTGTGTATTCTGTTGATACTAACACTTGATCTTGGTTGAATTTCAGACTTATGAATGATCAAGCCTTCTCCACGTGAAGTTTTACTCCGTAACCGCACAGTGATTATTCCTAACAACTCAGTGGAAGACCTTGACCGACCTATTGTTGAGGACGAAGTTCACTGACCAAGATCTCATCATTCAGAGCACGGTTTAGAGCAAGTACCAATGGCCAATGCAAACAATGCTCAACAATCGCTTCGCCAACGCACTTGTTCTACCGATTGGAGTGCCAACCCCTCATGCATCAGATTTCTGGAACCTCAAGAAGAGCAGAAGGACATTGAGCTAAAGAGCGGATTTCTCCATCCCCTACCTATCTTTCAAGGGATGGCGCATGAAGATCCAAATATGCATTTGAGGCAATTCCAGTTTGTGTGCTCAAGTATGAAGCCTGCGGATGCTGATGAAGAACTCTTGAAACTCAAGGCGTTTCCTTTCACCATGAAGGATAGAGCACAAACTTGGCTTATGGAACTCCCACCGAATCACATCACCACATGGAAACAACTAGCGGATGCTTTCTTAAGTAAGTACTTTCCGGCCTCAAAGATCACCGTTTTAAGGAAGAAGATCATTGGAATTGCACAGGCTGCGGATGAGTCTTTTGGCCAATACTATGACAGATTTAAGGTTCTCTGCGCCACCTGCCCATCACATGGATTCTCTGAGACTAACCTCATGAACTACTTCTATGATGGTCTTAAACCAATTGATCGAGAACTTCTTGACGCCGCTGCAAATGGAGCATTAATGGATTTCACTGAGGTACAAGCTCGTGCACTATTGGAGAATCGAGCCAACAATGATGCTCAATATGGGATGGCACCGCGCAAGACAGTAGCTGAAGTAAGTTCTAAGCCAGCATCGGATGACAAGTATGACAAACACTCCGACTTGATGGAGCAAGTGCTTGAATTAGAAGTTAAGAGAGCCAAGGCAGCTTTGGGACCAACATGTGGCGTTTGCCACATCCAAGGACATTATAGTGAGAAATGTCCTACAACAGTGGAACCGCCTACTGAAGAACAAGTCAACACCATTGGTGGATATCAAGGAGGCCAGCGTTACAACAACTACAATAATTTTGGCAACCGTGATCATCCTGGTTTCAAGTGGAGTAGCAATGAGGGATGTCTTAACCCTCCAGCACCTCAACAACAACAATTCCAACGTGCTCCCTATCAACAAAGGCCACCAATGCCTCATCGCCCATGCCACCACCACAAGCTCCTCCAGTCCAACAATTTACAAATCCGGACTATGACAAGATGCTTGCTCAACTGTCCAACTCCACACAAGCTCTAATCGATGGACAAAACCAAACAAAGGCCACGTTGGAGTCTCATGGACAGGATATCTCTGAAATGAAGAAGCAAATGGGTCAACTTGTGGATTTCATGGGGCAATTTAGGGCTTCCGGACAACTTCCATCTCAACCTCAACCACCACCAAGGAATGTGAGTGCGATTACAACAAGAAGTGGAAGGATTTTGGAGAGTCCAACGTTGGACGGATCTAAGCTGAAGGCAACACCATTAACTTATGATGTTGTGGAGGATGAAGATTTAGAAGAAGATCCGGCAACTAAAGATGCCAAGAACAAGAAGAAAGTAGCGCCACTTTTGAGGCCACAATCACCAACGCCACCTACCCCAACCAAAGGTATTAACTCTATCCCTTCAAGTTCTGTTAATACTAATGCTTCGTTTGCTCGTGCACCATTCCCACACAGATTATCAAAATCAAAGAAGGATGATGAATACGAGGAAATCCTAGACATCTTTCAGAAAGTGCAAGTAAACCTACCCTTGATTGAGTGCATAAAGCAAGTGCCGATATATGCCAAGTTTTTGAAAGAGTTATGCACCCAGAGGAGGCAAACGAGAGCGAAGGAGGTCGTGAAGGTAAATGCAACAGTTTCGGCTGTGTTGCAGCGTCGGTTACCCCAAAAATTGAAGGACCTTGGGAGCTTTTCTGTCCCTTGTGTTATTGGTGACACCAGATTTGAAGATGTCATGCTCGACTTGGGTGCATCAATCAATGTGATGCCTTACTATCTTTATGCATCCATGGAGTTTGGCGAGCTTAAGAAAGATAATGTCATCATACAGTTAGCCGACTGATCTCATAAATATCCAAGGGGATATGTTGAAGATGTTCTTGTACAAGTCAACAACCTGATCTTTCCTGCTGACTTTTACATTGTTGACATGGAGGAGAGTCCGTTGAACACCACACCATTATTACTCGGACGACCTTTCATGAGGACTGCAAGAACAAAGATTGATGTGTTCGAGGGAACATTTTCCATGGAGATTGATGGAGAAAGGATTGAGTTCAACATTCTTGATGCCATGAAGGTTCCCACTGCTTGTGTCAATGCATGTTTTTCATATGATATAGTTGAAGATTTGGCGCAGCAGCATCTCGACACACTTAGAGAAGATGAGCTCGACACTGTGATTCAAGAAGGAGTTGAGCTCACTTAGAGAAGATGAGCTCGACTAGATGAAGAAGCTCTCTTGGATGCTTTGATCGAGATTTTTGAGCCTAGGGTGAAGGAGATGGCGTCACTCCTCAATGAGCAGGCCAACGTGATTTCCAAGGCAGCCACTGTTCCCTTGGCTTATGGTGAAAACAAGCTAGCTAGTTCCCTCCATTGTTCGAGCACTGGAATTAGAACTCAAGGTGTTACCGGATCATTTGAAGTATGCTTACTTGGGAGACAATGAGACTTTACTAGTTATCATCTCTTTATCTTTGGAGGAAGAACAAGAAGTGAAGTTAGTTCATATGCTTCAACTTTGTGAGCTTGAGGAGATCCGGAATGATGCATTTGACAACGCATGGATCTACAAGGAGAGGACAAAGCGCATTCATGACAAGATGATCCGTACGAAGAGTTTTGAACCCGGACATAAGGTTTTGCTATTCCATTCGAGACTTAGACTTTTTCCGGGCAAGCTACGCTCTAGATGGGTTGGTCCGTACATTGTGGCACAAGTTTATTCCCATGGAGCCGTGGACATCATGACTTTGGACACCGGAAAGTTATTCAAGGTGAATGGCCAACGTTTGAAGCACTACTATGAGAACTTCAAGGAGCATGACGTTGAAGAAGTGAAGCTCTTTGATCCACCTACTTCAACCACATGAAGAATACATCATGTCTAGGCTGGAAGACGTTAAACAACAAGCGCTTGTTGGGAGGCAACCCAATGGAGGAGTCTACAACAGATTTGCATTCTCTTCCCTTATCTTTTTAATTTTCGTAACTTTTGTTTAATTAGTTAGATTTTCGTGAGTTCCTTCTTTCATGCTTGAATTCTATGACTTTACTTTGGTACATTGAGGACAATGTAGAGTTTAAGTGTGGGGGAAGGGGTTTACAACTTTATTGAGTCATAAATTATAAAATGGGGCGGACAATGGAAATTTCCGTCGGATGATGCCCTAAAAAAAAAAACTTTTGAGTCATACTTAGTGTATTTTTGAAGTCTTTTTGTTTAACTTAGTGTTCTAAAGAGTCTTAGGATGCCCTTAGTTAGTCGATTATGAAAATGGACCGAAAGAACATACATATGGCGTTGCATATCACTAAAGAAGGAATTCATGTGCTAATTGAGACATCTTTGAGTGTTATGACATGTAGTAGATATGGTTTGCAAAACTTGGTACAGAAATTCGCATGTGAGAATAAGTTTTGAATCATATGAACCTTAAAGTGAGATTTTGAGCATAAAACACTACTTCTTTGAAAGATTTCGTGCATCATAGATATTAGGTCTCAAAATCATCTTAATGAACTAGAGAATGCTAGAACTTACTCATGTCGACTTGCAAAGCTTATAATTGATACATACTCTAATTTTGGATGTGATTAAAGACACTTAGGATTTTCCACCACTTTGCCAAATTGCCATGTGTCCCATATGTGCGCACGAGTTGCGACACCCCTAGATGAGCCCATTTGAGCCTACATTAAGCCTTTCTTTGATTGCCATATACATCTAAACACTTAAACTTAGTATAGATTGTCCATAACCTTGTTATAAAGACTTGGTGGGATTTTTGAAGCTAAGTACATAAGATTGGCGTGAGAAACACACAGGAGAATGTATGTATGGGGATATACTTGTTCAAATAGCTTGTAAAAGTAGTGATTGCCGAAAAAAAAACAAAAAAAAAGAAAATTTTGAGAGCATGAAAAAGGAAAAGAAAAGAAAGATCAAAAGCTCTCCGGCAATATATTTTAAATGTACATTATTTGAATTAATGTCCCCCGTACTTGTGGATTTGGAGTTTGTTTTGAATTTTTTGAATGCCCAATAATGAAGAAATATGGCATTTGTCCTGTTCACAAAGCTCAAATGGATGTTTAGAATGAAGATAGGGCCCAACACGATGAAATCCGGCCCTTGTACTTCAAAGAAGCACATGGTGACGTTTTGGTTAAAGATGGAGCAAGAATTAATCAAGTTTTGGTGCTTTGGAAAAGTCTTTAGAATGTTCTTAACCACCACATATCTAAATTTCGAATGCCTTAACCTTAGCCCCATTACAAACCCTTGAAAGTCCTTTTTGATCCTTAAGATGAGTAGCGTTCAATCTGTGGACTAAGTTGCATGAGTAAGCATATGGTTTTGGTTCATTTGAGCAAGTAATTCATTCCATTCATTGATTTAAAAACTTTGAGTGAAACCTTTGCATGAGTGGAAATATGATGAGAGCATCCATGAGAGTTGATTTGAACTTCATTCGAAACATGCACAGCTTTAACATCACCATTGTTTTCTCTATGTCTTACTTGTTCATAGAATGATCATGTCTCTATTATCTATTGAATTCGAAGATCATTCATGCTTGATTCATTGTGATTCCATCGCCATATACATGAAGAATTTTCTGAGACAATTTCGACTAAGGGCTTAGTGTTGTTTTACTTAGTATCTCTTACGTTTTCAAACATGATAACATGAAAATTTGCGGCTTTGAAACGTTGAGACATCTAAGTATTTTGTACATAAAGTGTGACGTTTTCTATTTTTCCTTTATTTTTCTTTTTTCAAGTCCGTTGCTTTGATTTGTATTTGCTAGGGACTAGCAAAGTCTAAGTGTGGGGGAATTTGATCTACGCATTTTATGCTTGATTCTTAATGTCTTTCTCTCTACATTTAACTTTGCTTTATGCTTAGTAAATATGTTTCTAACTTACTTTATGTTTTTAGGTAGAAATAAAGGAGGAAATAATAAAGGAGGCGTTTCGGAGCTAAAAGCGGGATAGAAAGTTCCTAAATCCGGAGAAGAAATGGTACGAGAAATGGTCTTCAAATGGTTTCTAAAATGTATTCTCAAATTCCATCAAGAATTGGAAACCATGTGACAAATGAAAATGGTGCAAATAAAGATGAAGACATTTCTCCTCCGCGATCCAGGAAAGCATGTTCTTGCCGAATTCATGGAGGATACTTGGGCCACATTTGTGGAGAATATTCCAAGATGATTTGGGTATGATTTAAAGCCCAAAATATGTGAAATTACATGGTATTTTCAGCCAATGAAGAATTGGAGAGCAAGAACCCAAGAATTGATGAGATTGGAGAAAAAGAAGGAAATCGGAAGTTACATGACAGCAGACTTTGACAGGCTGTAGAAAACGCGTCTCAACTTTGATTGAGGTGATCAAAGAAGATATTTTATAGCCCTTGAAAAGAGCTTTCCAATGCGGCAAGAATCATGCTAATCCGACATGTATAACTCAAGGACATCGCGTTTTACTACAGGTGGTCAGATTTCTCCGAAATTAATGTGGACTTCTTGTGTGGTAGGAAACAACCTACCATTCTCCTATATAAAGAGAAGCTCGGCTAGGGCATCAAGATCACACATTCTAGGAGCCGAATCTCTGTCCAAACACTACCTCCTCTCACACAAAGTCGAAGAACTCTTGTCCTTAGCCGAAACACCACCATCACCACCTCAAAAACACCCCTCATTCACCCATAAGTGTTCTTACGCTAGATTTGGCTTTGAACACTTGTGTCCTCCATCACGCCAGCAAGGGGATGCTATACTTGGAGCTTGCGGAGAGAGATTACCTCGGAGCAAAAAGTGTAACATGACATCTTTGTATCAAATTTCGGTTATGTATTGGTTTTCTTTACTTTTTGTAGAAAGACAACATGTTTTAGTGTAAAGATGATTGTTTTGGATTTTTATGAGTTCTTCCATGTGTTCTTAGTATGAATTCGAATATGTATGCTAGCTTACTATGATCTTAATGCTTTGAAACTTGTTTAGGATGACACTAGATGATTTGGTTCACCCTAGCATGTTCCACCGAATTAATCAAGATAAAATTGAGTTAGGAAGTTAACTAGATGAAAGCATAAAACACCCGGAGCATTGATGAGTATCCGCGAGCCGGTCGGGTCATCACTCTAGACATGCTGTACATTCTCAAATATCCTTAGTAAACACGACTACAGAAGTCTACAGAACCTAAAACCTAATGCTCTGATACCAAGCTGAAATGACCTAACCCCGATTTAGTTTCCTAAACCGGAATCAAACCCCTTCTGAAAACACGAACCAACAAAAACCATAAAAATTTCGGCAGAGTTTCGACTAACGCGGAATTGCCTTTACCTACACCCGGAAAATACACTTCATCCTATGCCACAAAAATCAAACAGTGGGCACCAATCCCATCCGGATTTCTCAATATCACAACAGTAATGTAAAGTAATCAATAAAACTAGCTATACTTTACAGAAAATCCGGGGAAAAATCGTATAAAAGTATAACATCAGAATGTTCAGAGCGACCTCTAGTGTATAATAATATAAATATACCACAGCAGGTAGAACAAGGAACCTACTGGAAGAAACAAGGTAGCTCGAACACTATGCCTCCAACCACGACGTGCGACACCAGAGTCCGAACTGCAAACTGGGCACGGAAACCGAAAAGTCTAGGGGAAAGACATATAAACCGTTAGAGTGAGTGGACGAAAATAAATGTCTTTCGCCGAATAATATATGTTATAAAAACATATGCGAGTCTAAATGAAAGAATATGGTACAGTACACGAGGTGAACACAAACTCCTCCAGCGTACAGAGCATGCATCTAAAAATCCCACGGGGTCGCTCATGGACACATCCGTGCTAGTACAGTCCGAATCACAGGATCCCAGACCCACACGTGATTCTAGCCAGAAAGACCTCAGGTCAGGGTATCTATTCCCACCTGGAAATACATCGGCACAAGGAACAGAAATCTGTACCCACCCGGAAGTACATTAGCACAAGGTACAGTTCCCCCTGGTAGACATCCTTGGGGATCAGCCGGGATGCAAGTGTATCGATACAACCACATATACTAAGACTGTACTCTGTGTAAATCAAATCATAAATAGTTTCATGCATACGTATAAATCATAATCGTAAAACACATGTTCGTATAAGTCATAATCACAAACGTATGTTCATGCTCGTAAAATATAATGTAAAGACTCGCAATCGATCAGTGAAAAGAAAGGTCGTGGGAATTTTCGAGATCGTGGGAATTTTCGGGGAATTTTTTGGATAAGTGAGCAATGTTTTAACGAGTTTTGAAGTCGGTTGGTGAAAATATATAAAAGTGTTATTTTCATTGTTGATTTAATCGTGACCATCCGATCTTGATCAGATTTGTTTTGAACCGTTGATTTGGGCATGTATGTGTACAGTATATATACGGTATTAATACGAGACGAATTGGAAAACTTTCCATTTTGGGAAAATGCCCGTTGACCGGCGTTGACCCACGGGTCAAAACAGACCCGTTTGGGCCGTGCAATTCTCGGCGTCGGTGTGCTTGATTCCGGCCTCCTTTGGCCATGGTTCGTTGATGAAAGTTGTTAGGCTTGAGCTCCTCTTCGATTTGATAGGTGTATCACTCATTTTGGTTGTCGGATGAAGAAGATACGACGCGGTGAAGTTGGGGATTTTTCGGCAAATTTCGTCAGCGACGGAGGTGGCGGAGACGGCGGCGATGGGGGTCGACCTTGTGGTGGTTTTGTAGCCCTTGAGATGGTGAGTCTATCCCAAGTGGTCTCGGCCCTTGCCATTCCAGGTGGTGCGCGATCAAAGAAATTGAATTCCGGCGGAGTTTTCGAACTTCACAGTGAGTTTTGGACCTTTTCCGGTTAAAATTGGGCTTAGCTTTCAACCACAAAGTTGTTGGAAATGTCAAGATCCAAACTAATGTATAGGTCAAAGATTTCTAGGTTGGTGAATTTTCCTGCGACCGGCGGCGACAGCGGTCCCATGCGCCACCATGCGCGGCGGAGCTCTGGCAAGGTGAGATTTTTGGCAAGTTTTATGTCGTTTTGCTTGCTTTCACGTGTCAAACGCAATGGTGAGATTTTTGAGTTGAGTTGAGTGTTCTAATTTGAGACGAGGGTTGTTTGGGTGTATTTTGGAAATTTTGCTATCCTCGTCGATATTTCGAGCGATACATCTTTCGAGAACATGGGATTCTTTACGTATTAGCTCCGTATGTTGTGATTCCATATGTATTGATCATATTCCTATTGTTCAGGTGATCGTGATCGAGTGTTTGGCGATGGATTTTCCGTCGGACCTCAGAGTTAGCCCCTCGTGCTGTGAGTGGACACTTTATTTTCACTGTCGATTTGCGAGTCTTGATTATGCATTTTATGTTATGCATTTTACGAGTATGCAATTATGATTATGCATTTACGATTATACATTTACGGTTATGTATTTTTACTTGGAGGCATATGTATGATTTATTTTACATGTATTATGGATATATGGATGCATCGATGCATGGCTTCTCGACTGATCCCCGAGATGCACCGGGGGGGTTATGACAAACGCCTGACCCGTGATTACATGGCTCTCAGGAAGGTTATGACAAACCCATTACCTTGGTTGAGCATGATTGTAACTTTGAGGAAAATGTACTCAAGTTACGGGATCCACATTTTATTCGGTATCCAAGAAGGTTATGACAACCACCTTATCTGTGTTTGATGATTTTAGACTCGCATCATGATTTTATGTAAATATGTTAGTGAAAGGCATATTATTATTTTCGTCCACTCACTCTAACGATTTCATTTGCCCAGTTTGCAGTTTGAATTCTGGGGTTACACGTCGACAGTTGGAGGCGTAGAGTTCATGTCACACTTCAGTTCGAGTAGGTTCTTTGTTCGACCTACTGGTTGTATATGATGTATATAGGTGTCGCTCTGAATACTTATATTATGTTTTCAGTTGACTTTACTCTTGAATGTTTTCTGGATTTCTTTTATATAATAAACCTTGTGGTTTATTATATATGATGTTGAGAAATCCGGATTGGGAACGAAGCCCCACGGTTTGGCTTTTGTGCAATATTCGAAGTGTGATTCTCTTTGCAGGTTCTAATTTTGGCTCACGTATTTCAAAGTAAACTCTGGCGAAATTTTTTTAAGGTCATGTTTTCTAAGGGGTTTGATTTCGGGTTAGGCAACTAAATCGGAGTTGGGTCCTTTCACTTAAAATTACGGATTTGAAAGGACCCAATCCCGATTTAGTTGCCTAAACCAGAATCAAACCCCTTCTGATATCACGAACCAACAAAAACCATCAAAATTTCGGCACAGTTTCGTTACTAACGCGGAATTACCATTACCTGCACTCGGAAAATACACTTCATCCTATGCCACAAAAATCAAACCGTGGGCACCAATCCTATCCGGATTTCTCAATATATCAACAATAATGTAAAGTAGTAAATATAACTATACTTTACAGAAATCCGGGGAAAAACATATAAGAATATACATCAGAATACTCAGAGCGACTTCTAGTATACATATACAAATAGTAGGCCAAACTAAGAACCTACCATAAAAGAAACATCGCTCGAATACTATGCCTCCGACCACGACGTGCGACACCAGAATCTGAACTGCAAACTGGGCACGGAAATCGAAAAGCCCAGGGGAAAGACATGAAAACTGTTAGAGTGAGTGGACGAAAAGATAAATGTCTTTCGCTGAATAATATATAAGTTATAAAAACATATGCGAGTCTAAATGCATAAATAAAGAAATGGTACACGAGGGAGACTCTAACTCCTCACGCGTACGTACACGAGGGAGACTCTAACTCCTCACACGTACAGAGCATGCATCATAAATATCGAGGAATCACTCATGGACTACCACGCGATAGCACAGTCTGAATCACGGGATCCCAGACCCACACGTGATACCTAGCCAGAAAGGCCTCGGGTCAGGATATCTGTCCCCCCCGCAGCGTACTCAGGGATCAGTCGAGAAGCCAATGTGTATCGATACAACAATATATACTGAGACTGTACTCTGTGTAAATCAAATCATAAATCATTTTCATGCACATGCATAAAACATAGTGTGTATATTCGTATACGCATATCCGTATATGTATAATCGTAAAACACATGCTCATAAAAATCATGATTAAACTGCATGCTCAAGTTCATAAATCATATAAGATCGAAAGACTCGCAATCAATCCGTGAAAAGAAATGTCCACTCACAGACTAGCGTAACGCAGTTCGGTTATGATCCCCAACTCTGTGCCTTCCTTGTCTAACAAAATGACCTTATTAAAGCCAAGTCCTGCAGTGCTGTGGTCTATTTTCAACTCTATTGATCAACACTATTGCCAGCAAGAGATACTCGGATGACATGATCACAACTGGAATGTTTATACATTTTGTCATTCGTCTGAGCAAAACCATATTGAAATGAACAAGTTTATATAGCACCATGTAGATTATAGGTATAATGAAAAGAGTTTCTACAGTAAAGAAAAGGAGAAGGTTAAACATTTGTACTTTGTTTGGATGGAAAGAAATACTATTCGCGACGACTAGAATCAAATGGCAGTAGTTATGCCACTGTATCTGGGTCTAGTTCTATCAGGGGAGAGCCCGTCCTCCGTGCTCTTCCGCTTGTTACTATTTGTTGTCATCTGTTGGTGTTTATGAAGTACTTCTTCTTGTTGCTCTTCACTCTCGGAGGTTTCCAGGTTTTGACTTGGTTGTTGTTGATGCTTTTTGATCTTTTCTTCGCTTTGATCCTTGGTTTTTATAATATGGGGCTTAAGCCTTTTCAAGTCTGATAATCTCACCGGCTTTAACAAAAATTCTTCAGCCCCTTGTTCCAAACATCTATTACCAACCACAACACTCGGAATCAATTCAACTTCAAAAGATCATGTCCCTGAATAGTTCGAATAGATTAGATTTCAGTTAATGGGTTGGTCCGTACATTGTGGCACAAGTTTATTCCCATGGAGCCGTGGACATCATGACTTTGGACACCGGAAAGTTATTCAAGGTGAATGGCCAACGTTTGAAGCACTACTATGAGAACTTCAAGGAGCATGACGTTGAAGAAGTGAAGCTCTTTGATCCACCTACTTCAACCACATGAAGAATACATCATGTCTAGGCTGGAAGACGTTAAACAACAAGCGCTTGTTGGGAGGCAACCCAATGGAGGAGTCTACAACAGATTTGCATTCTCTTCCCTTATCTTTTTAATTTTCGTAACTTTTGTTTAATTAGTTAGATTTTCGTGAGTTCCTTCTTTCATGCTTGAATTCTATGACTTTACTTTGGTACATTGAGGACAATGTAGAGTTTAAGTGTGGGGGAAGGGGTTTACAACTTTATTGAGTCATAAATTATAAAATGGGGCGGACAATGGAAATTTCCGTCGGATGATGCCCTAAAAAAAAAAACTTTTGAGTCATACTTAGTGTATTTTTGAAGTCTTTTTGTTTAACTTAGTGTTCTAAAGAGTCTTAGGATGCCCTTAGTTAGTCGATTATGAAAATGGACCGAAAGAACATACATATGGCGTTGCATATCACTAAAGAAGGAATTCATGTGCTAATTGAGACATCTTTGAGTGTTATGACATGTAGTAGATATGGTTTGCAAAACTTGGTACAGAAATTCGCATGTGAGAATAAGTTTTGAATCATATGAACCTTAAAGTGAGATTTTGAGCATAAAACACTACTTCTTTGAAAGATTTCGTGCATCATAGATATTAGGTCTCAAAATCATCTTAATGAACTAGAGAATGCTAGAACTTACTCATGTCGACTTGCAAAGCTTATAATTGATACATACTCTAATTTTGGATGTGATTAAAGACACTTAGGATTTTCCACCACTTTGCCAAATTGCCATGTGTCCCATATGTGCGCACGAGTTGCGACACCCCTAGATGAGCCCATTTGAGCCTACATTAAGCCTTTCTTTGATTGCCATATACATCTAAACACTTAAACTTAGTATAGATTGTCCATAACCTTGTTATAAAGACTTGGTGGGATTTTTGAAGCTAAGTACATAAGATTGGCGTGAGAAACACACAGGAGAATGTATGTATGGGGATATACTTGTTCAAATAGCTTGTAAAAGTAGTGATTGCCGAAAAAAAAACAAAAAAAAAGAAAATTTTGAGAGCATGAAAAAGGAAAAGAAAAGAAAGATCAAAAGCTCTCCGGCAATATATTTTAAATGTACATTATTTGAATTAATGTCCCCCGTACTTGTGGATTTGGAGTTTGTTTTGAATTTTTTGAATGCCCAATAATGAAGAAATATGGCATTTGTCCTGTTCACAAAGCTCAAATGGATGTTTAGAATGAAGATAGGGCCCAACACGATGAAATCCGGCCCTTGTACTTCAAAGAAGCACATGGTGACGTTTTGGTTAAAGATGGAGCAAGAATTAATCAAGTTTTGGTGCTTTGGAAAAGTCTTTAGAATGTTCTTAACCACCACATATCTAAATTTCGAATGCCTTAACCTTAGCCCCATTACAAACCCTTGAAAGTCCTTTTTGATCCTTAAGATGAGTAGCGTTCAATCTGTGGACTAAGTTGCATGAGTAAGCATATGGTTTTGGTTCATTTGAGCAAGTAATTCATTCCATTCATTGATTTAAAAACTTTGAGTGAAACCTTTGCATGAGTGGAAATATGATGAGAGCATCCATGAGAGTTGATTTGAACTTCATTCGAAACATGCACAGCTTTAACATCACCATTGTTTTCTCTATGTCTTACTTGTTCATAGAATGATCATGTCTCTATTATCTATTGAATTCGAAGATCATTCATGCTTGATTCATTGTGATTCCATCGCCATATACATGAAGAATTTTCTGAGACAATTTCGACTAAGGGCTTAGTGTTGTTTTACTTAGTATCTCTTACGTTTTCAAACATGATAACATGAAAATTTGCGGCTTTGAAACGTTGAGACATCTAAGTATTTTGTACATAAAGTGTGACGTTTTCTATTTTTCCTTTATTTTTCTTTTTTCAAGTCCGTTGCTTTGATTTGTATTTGCTAGGGACTAGCAAAGTCTAAGTGTGGGGGAATTTGATCTACGCATTTTATGCTTGATTCTTAATGTCTTTCTCTCTACATTTAACTTTGCTTTATGCTTAGTAAATATGTTTCTAACTTACTTTATGTTTTTAGGTAGAAATAAAGGAGGAAATAATAAAGGAGGCGTTTCGGAGCTAAAAGCGGGATAGAAAGTTCCTAAATCCGGAGAAGAAATGGTACGAGAAATGGTCTTCAAATGGTTTCTAAAATGTATTCTCAAATTCCATCAAGAATTGGAAACCATGTGACAAATGAAAATGGTGCAAATAAAGATGAAGACATTTCTCCTGCGCGATCCAGGAAAGCATGTTCTTGCCGAATTCATGGAGGATACTTGGGCCACATTTGTGGAGAATATTCCAAGATGATTTGGGTATGATTTAAAGCCCAAAATATGTGAAATTACATGGTATTTTCAGCCAATGAAGAATTGGAGAGCAAGAACCCAAGAATTGATGAGATTGGAGAAAAAGAAGGAAATCGGAAGTTACATGACAGCAGACTTTGACAGGCTGTAGAAAACGCGTCTCAACTTTGATTGAGGTGATCAAAGAAGATATTTTATAGCCCTTGAAAAGAGCTTTCCAATGCGGCAAGAATCATGCTAATCCGACATGTATAACTCAAGGACATCGCGTTTTACTACAGGTGGTCAGATTTCTCCGAAATTAATGTGGACTTCTTGTGTGGTAGGAAACAACCTACCATTCTCCTATATAAAGAGAAGCTCGGCTAGGGCATCAAGATCACACATTCTAGGAGCCGAATCTCTGTCCAAACACTACCTCCTCTCACACAAAGTCGAAGAACTCTTGTCCTTAGCCGAAACACCACCATCACCACCTCAAAAACACCCCTCATTCACCCATAAGTGTTCTTACGCTAGATTTGGCTTTGAACACTTGTGTCCTCCATCACGCCAGCAAGGGGATGCTATACTTGGAGCTTGCGGAGAGAGATTACCTCGGAGCAAAAAGTGTAACATGACATCTTTGTATCAAATTTCGGTTATGTATTGGTTTTCTTTACTTTTTGTAGAAAGACAACATGTTTTAGTGTAAAGATGATTGTTTTGGATTTTTATGAGTTCTTCCATGTGTTCTTAGTATGAATTCGAATATGTATGCTAGCTTACTATGATCTTAATGCTTTGAAACTTGTTTAGGATGACACTAGATGATTTGGTTCACCCTAGCATGTTCCACCGAATTAATCAAGATAAAATTGAGTTAGGAAGTTAACTAGATGAAAGCATAAAACACCCGGAGCATTGATGAGTATCCGCGAGCCGGTCGGGTCATCACTCTAGACATGCTGTACATTCTCAAATATCCTTAGTAAACACGACTACAGAAGTCTACAGAACCTAAAACCTAATGCTCTGATACCAAGCTGAAATGACCTAACCCCGATTTAGTTTCCTAAACCGGAATCAAACCCCTTCTGAAAACACGAACCAACAAAAACCATAAAAATTTCGGCAGAGTTTCGACTAACGCGGAATTGCCTTTACCTACACCCGGAAAATACACTTCATCCTATGCCACAAAAATCAAACAGTGGGCACCAATCCCATCCGGATTTCTCAATATCACAACAGTAATGTAAAGTAATCAATAAAACTAGCTATACTTTACAGAAAATCCGGGGAAAAATCGTATAAAAGTATAACATCAGAATGTTCAGAGCGACCTCTAGTGTATAATAATATAAATATACCACAGCAGGTAGAACAAGGAACCTACTGGAAGAAACAAGGTAGCTCGAACACTATGCCTCCAACCACGACGTGCGACACCAGAGTCCGAACTGCAAACTGGGCACGGAAACCGAAAAGTCTAGGGGAAAGACATATAAACCGTTAGAGTGAGTGGACGAAAATAAATGTCTTTCGCCGAATAATATATGTTATAAAAACATATGCGAGTCTAAATGAAAGAATATGGTACAGTACACGAGGTGAACACAAACTCCTCCAGCGTACAGAGCATGCATCTAAAAATCCCACGGGGTCGCTCATGGACACATCCGTGCTAGTACAGTCCGAATCACAGGATCCCAGACCCACACGTGATTCTAGCCAGAAAGACCTCAGGTCAGGGTATCTATTCCCACCTGGAAATACATCGGCACAAGGAACAGAAATCTGTACCCACCCGGAAGTACATTAGCACAAGGTACAGTTCCCCCTGGTAGACATCCTTGGGGATCAGCCGGGATGCAAGTGTATCGATACAACCACATATACTAAGACTGTACTCTGTGTAAATCAAATCATAAATAGTTTCATGCATACGTATAAATCATAATCGTAAAACACATGTTCGTATAAGTCATAATCACAAACGTATGTTCATGCTCGTAAAATATAATGTAAAGACTCGCAATCGATCAGTGAAAAGAAAGGTCGTGGGAATTTTCGAGATCGTGGGAATTTTCGGGGAATTTTTTGGATAAGTGAGCAATGTTTTAACGAGTTTTGAAGTCGGTTGGTGAAAATATATAAAAGTGTTATTTTCATTGTTGATTTAATCGTGACCATCCGATCTTGATCAGATTTGTTTTGAACCGTTGATTTGGGCATGTATGTGTACAGTATATATACGGTATTAATACGAGACGAATTGGAAAACTTTCCATTTTGGGAAAATGCCCGTTGACCGGCGTTGACCCACGGGTCAAAACAGACCCGTTTGGGCCGTGCAATTCTCGGCGTCGGTGTGCTTGATTCCGGCCTCCTTTGGCCATGGTTCGTTGATGAAAGTTGTTAGGCTTGAGCTCCTCTTCGATTTGATAGGTGTATCACTCATTTTGGTTGTCGGATGAAGAAGATACGACGCGGTGAAGTTGGGGATTTTTCGGCAAATTTCGTCAGCGACGGAGGTGGCGGAGACGGCGGCGATGGGGGTCGACCTTGTGGTGGTTTTGTAGCCCTTGAGATGGTGAGTCTATCCCAAGTGGTCTCGGCCCTTGCCATTCCAGGTGGTGCGCGATCAAAGAAATTGAATTCCGGCGGAGTTTTCGAACTTCACAGTGAGTTTTGGACCTTTTCCGGTTAAAATTGGGCTTAGCTTTCAACCACAAAGTTGTTGGAAATGTCAAGATCCAAACTAATGTATAGGTCAAAGATTTCTAGGTTGGTGAATTTTCCTGCGACCGGCGGCGACAGCGGTCCCATGCGCCACCATGCGCGGCGGAGCTCTGGCAAGGTGAGATTTTTGGCAAGTTTTATGTCGTTTTGCTTGCTTTCACGTGTCAAACGCAATGGTGAGATTTTTGAGTTGAGTTGAGTGTTCTAATTTGAGACGAGGGTTGTTTGGGTGTATTTTGGAAATTTTGCTATCCTCGTCGATATTTCGAGCGATACATCTTTCGAGAACATGGGATTCTTTACGTATTAGCTCCGTATGTTGTGATTCCATATGTATTGATCATATTCCTATTGTTCAGGTGATCGTGATCGAGTGTTTGGCGATGGATTTTCCGTCGGACCTCAGAGTTAGCCCCTCGTGCTGTGAGTGGACACTTTATTTTCACTGTCGATTTGCGAGTCTTGATTATGCATTTTATGTTATGCATTTTACGAGTATGCAATTATGATTATGCATTTACGATTATACATTTACGGTTATGTATTTTTACTTGGAGGCATATGTATGATTTATTTTACATGTATTATGGATATATGGATGCATCGATGCATGGCTTCTCGACTGATCCCCGAGATGCACCGGGGGGGTTATGACAAACGCCTGACCCGTGATTACATGGCTCTCAGGAAGGTTATGACAAACCCATTACCTTGGTTGAGCATGATTGTAACTTTGAGGAAAATGTACTCAAGTTACGGGATCCACATTTTATTCGGTATCCAAGAAGGTTATGACAACCACCTTATCTGTGTTTGATGATTTTAGACTCGCATCATGATTTTATGTAAATATGTTAGTGAAAGGCATATTATTATTTTCGTCCACTCACTCTAACGATTTCATTTGCCCAGTTTGCAGTTTGAATTCTGGGGTTACACGTCGACAGTTGGAGGCGTAGAGTTCATGTCACACTTCAGTTCGAGTAGGTTCTTTGTTCGACCTACTGGTTGTATATGATGTATATAGGTGTCGCTCTGAATACTTATATTATGTTTTCAGTTGACTTTACTCTTGAATGTTTTCTGGATTTCTTTTATATAATAAACCTTGTGGTTTATTATATATGATGTTGAGAAATCCGGATTGGGAACGAAGCCCCACGGTTTGGCTTTTGTGCAATATTCGAAGTGTGATTCTCTTTGCAGGTTCTAATTTTGGCTCACGTATTTCAAAGTAAACTCTGGCGAAATTTTTTTAAGGTCATGTTTTCTAAGGGGTTTGATTTCGGGTTAGGCAACTAAATCGGAGTTGGGTCCTTTCACTTAAAATTACGGATTTGAAAGGACCCAATCCCGATTTAGTTGCCTAAACCAGAATCAAACCCCTTCTGATATCACGAACCAACAAAAACCATCAAAATTTCGGCACAGTTTCGTTACTAACGCGGAATTACCATTACCTGCACTCGGAAAATACACTTCATCCTATGCCACAAAAATCAAACCGTGGGCACCAATCCTATCCGGATTTCTCAATATATCAACAATAATGTAAAGTAGTAAATATAACTATACTTTACAGAAATCCGGGGAAAAACATATAAGAATATACATCAGAATACTCAGAGCGACTTCTAGTATACATATACAAATAGTAGGCCAAACTAAGAACCTACCATAAAAGAAACATCGCTCGAATACTATGCCTCCGACCACGACGTGCGACACCAGAATCTGAACTGCAAACTGGGCACGGAAATCGAAAAGCCCAGGGGAAAGACATGAAAACTGTTAGAGTGAGTGGACGAAAAGATAAATGTCTTTCGCTGAATAATATATAAGTTATAAAAACATATGCGAGTCTAAATGCATAAATAAAGAAATGGTACACGAGGGAGACTCTAACTCCTCACGCGTACGTACACGAGGGAGACTCTAACTCCTCACACGTACAGAGCATGCATCATAAATATCGAGGAATCACTCATGGACTACCACGCGATAGCACAGTCTGAATCACGGGATCCCAGACCCACACGTGATACCTAGCCAGAAAGGCCTCGGGTCAGGATATCTGTCCCCCCCGCAGCGTACTCAGGGATCAGTCGAGAAGCCAATGTGTATCGATACAACAATATATACTGAGACTGTACTCTGTGTAAATCAAATCATAAATCATTTTCATGCACATGCATAAAACATAGTGTGTATATTCGTATACGCATATCCGTATATGTATAATCGTAAAACACATGCTCATAAAAATCATGATTAAACTGCATGCTCAAGTTCATAAATCATATAAGATCGAAAGACTCGCAATCAATCCGTGAAAAGAAATGTCCACTCACAGACTAGCGTAACGCAGTTCGTGTTAATCCCGTGATCCGACGGAAAATCCCTCGCCAAACGAACGATCACGAACCCCTGAATAATCATACAAAATCCATTCCTCAAAATCATAACTCGATACTTCAAATCAAATCACGAGAAACAACCGTTCTCGGAAACACATAATTCAATATCGACGAATTTTCGAAAATCCGATAATCACACCTCAAAGCCTCGCTATAATTTCGGACGCTCAAATCGAGATTTTCCCGGCAGAGCAGCCCTTATTCCACTCAAAATAACCCAATGCGCAACTTTCACAACTACATCAAAGGCCAATTCTCACTCTAACTAGTCCAATTTCATGTAAAACCAAATTGTCACCCAAATTTCAAATCCAAAATTCTCCATGTACAAGCAAAATTAGATCACCAAACTTACATGGTAGCTTCTAGGTGATGAGAGCTTCAAAGCCCACTCTTTTTTGCAACTCAATTTGGCCTGAATCGGATCGAGCAAAAACCCCCAAAAATCCCAATCTTTGGCCAAAAATATCTTCCACCTCCGGCGACCTCGCCGTGAGAGGAGGCCGGCAACGTGTCAAGGACGTCAAGGCGAGTCCAGAGGGACCAACCCCAAGGCCTGGGGTGGCCGGATGGCGAGCCACCGCCGTGGACCGTCGTGCACCGTCGCCTCCCATTCTCTCTCCCCGCGTTGACCAAGTCAACAACCAACAAGGAAAGTTTGACTTACCAAAACAGGAAACTTCCATAAATAGACCTTTTATTTTTGGAAACTTCAAATTACACATTTCGGTAAACTTTGAACACCCGTAACTTCCGCGTTCAAATCCGATTTCGATAATTCTCGCGGCAACAAACTCAACTCGACATGTTCCTCAATTATCACCCGAAGTCAGACACATTGACCAAACCGATAAAAAGTTAACGGTTCAAACCAATACAAACTTACCCGATTAAATAATCAACGGCCAAAATATTCACAACTTAATCCTCGTAACTCGGAAAAATCTTCTGGAAGTTCCCACGAGCTCGAAATTAAATTCTCAACAACTTCCGTGAAGAATCCGAAACCAAATTCTCGTTCAGTAATTTAGTCGTTAAGAGAGCCACCATTATAAACCGATTACGTCGAAACTTCAAATATTCATAATTTATTCCTCGGTCGTCCAAATAATAATCCGAAATAGCCCACAAACTCGAAATCACACGTACAACGACTCTCGAGAAGAGACTCAACTCAAATTCTCGCCCAATAATTTAGTCGTTATCAAAGCTAGCGATTCAAACAATTATCGGAAGTCTGTGATTACGCATAACCTCACGAATTAAGCTGATTACACTGCTAATTCTGTTCCGGGTCGTCAAAAATCCACCCGCCTTAATAAAATTTCGACCTCGAAATTTCCAAGTCTGCTGACTAAAAGTAGGAGCAATGCCTCTGCATACAGCTCAACTCTCCAGTGGCTACGTCAACTGAACAACTCTGATAACAGACTCCACAATAGGACATAGCTCCGTGCTGAAATCCCTGTACCCACAAATCTCAAATCTGAACTGGCTCCACACAATTGCCAAGTGTTCCTGCATAAGGAACATATAGGGTACACAACACGTAACAAACCTGAAACATAGTTCCGCCACACGGAACACAACACACACAAAAGCCAACGCTATAGGCGATGCCGAACTATACGGCAAAACACAAACTCGCCTATGATCACATACGGATCAAAATAACGTGGCAATTCACAACTCAACCTGCTCACATCAACATAACTCAAACATCGAACTCGGGCAATTATCAACCTGTTTCCGCTAATCCGAAGGTCTGTGGTAGCACATTCCACAAAATCAGGACACAACGTCAGTTCACACCAAACTCGCTCCAGTACAATGGAGTACAACATCGTCCACAAGACGACATCATGCAACGTCATATACATAGTGGTCAACAAACTGGTATTGCATGCAATCTCGAACAGCTAAAACTGCTGGTCCCAAATCTCTCGGAACTGCAATACACAAGGCCACAACATGCTCTCCAAAGTCTGAATAGTCCTCAAAGATCGCCCACCAATCTGAGGATAAGAACCGGTACTAATTTGTAATCTGGTCCCCAGTGCTCGCTACAACGCTTGCCAACACTCCGTTGTAACTGATTATCTCGATCAGCAATCTGGAACACAGGTACACCACGTAAATGGACAACCTCCATCAAACATAGCTATGCCAACCTGCCACTGAAATCTGTTCCGGAAAGTACAAGGAAAAGAACTAGGTTCATCAAATGGTCCACAAAGACTCGACAACTGGAACCACAAACCAAAATGCGTATTGTCACGCAAAACCACAGTGACAAACTCCAACTACTAATCGGAAATCTCCAATGGATGTAACTCTCCGGCAAATCTCTGTACCGCTAGTGCATAACGTTCGCAAAACCACGAGCCACAACATCATCACACTCGAACTTAGCTCCCATAGCTCGCAACTCGGCTAACACGGAAACTCGAGCTACACACACACACACATGAAACACCGAAGCTTCCGACTTCCAATTGAATGCATCAGCAACAACATCCTAGATGGATAGTCAAAGTTCAACCACTAGCCTTTCTCGAACAAACTCAAAGGTGCAGCCATAGTCGTTGATCGACCCCATACATCTACACTGCCTCAAGCCCAAATCTGGCCGAAAATGCAAGTGGATGAAACTCAAGTGATCAGTGTACGTCCTACACCGCGCTGCACGCCATAGTTGTAGTGTCTCGAACTCTTCGATGCTAACATAAAGACAGCTACACCCAATACCATACACAGGATACGTAGCCTCATAAAGTTTCCACTGCCTGAAACCATGAGCCACCGCTCTGCTACACAACGTCAAAACATAACCAAATCCAAATCTCGATGCATCGCCATAACTCACGAACTTGTCGCGGTCGTCTGGTAAGGTCAAAACCGAAGCAACGGTCAACCATCCTTCAGGAGTAAGTAACTCTCCTCGCGTGCATCGTACCACTCGAACTTGACACCTTCTTCGTCAATCCGGAAAGTGAAGTGGCAATCCGGAAAAATGCTGCACAAAGCACCGATAGTAGCCTGCTAAACCCAAGAGACACCCGATCTCTGGTACAATGATAGGGCAATCCCCAAATCAACACAGCTTCTAACTGGTCAGGATCAACGCCAACTCCCTCGGATAACATCACACGGCTCAAAATCTTCATGCTAATCAGCCAAAACTCACACTGGCTGAACTTCACAAACAACAGATTATCTCGCGAAGTCCCCAAAACTGCTCGCAATTGCTTCAGGTACTGGCCCACACTTCTGGAGTAAATCAGGATGTTGCCAACGAACATGACCGCAAACTAGTCCAGAATCTGTCTGAACACCTGGTTCATCAAGTCCGTAAAAACTGCGGGGCATTGGTCAACCAAACGGCGTGATCAAGAACCCCTAATGCCCGCACCGAGATCCGTAAGCTGTCCACACCACATCTGACTCATCGATCCTCAACTGATGGTATCCAGACCCGAAATCAATCTTCGAAAAGACTGAAGCTCTCGTGAGCTGATCAAACCAATCGTCAATCCGAAGCGGAGGATACTTGCTCTCCTCTGAAGCGAATCAGGCTTCCGGTAGTCGATGCACCACCTTGTTGAACAAACCATCTTCCGCACAAACAATGCAAGAGCATACCATGCGGATACGCTGAGTCGCACTAAATCTCCTCCAGTAACTCTTGAAGTTGAACATGTAGATCCATCAGCTCCGCTGGTACCGAACGACATAATGCCGGTGATTTGAGTCCTGCGCCTGGTAAAATCTCAATGGTGTAGTCGGTCTCCCAAACTGGAGGAATACCTGGTAACTCCTCCGGAACACACCTGGAAACTCGGGAACCACCTCAGCATCGCCAATGTCGGGCACAACGACCGAAGTATCCACAACATATGCTAAGCAACAACACAACTTGTTTCCACTATCAGCTCGACCATCACCGCGAAATAATCTCTCGGGGAAACCTGGTCGTCGAAACACAACCTCCTTCTCGAGACACTCGAACACAGCCCAATACGTCGCCAAAAGTCCATACTCAACATCATAACAAAATCAACAGTATCTAGCAATAACAGCTCAGCGGCTAAACCATATCCTCCAACAAGGATCTCGCAACCTCCGAATGGATGCAACACTCTTCAAAACCTCGGAAGTGGAGATGCAGGTATAATAGCCATGGATGTCAAGCAACACTCTTCAAACCCTCGGAAGTGAAAATTTCTGTCCTCATACAAGTTCGTGGCACGAACTCTAACATGCCCAACTAGCTACCCACGTCAATTGCGACTTGCTGATTAACTCGTCTAGAAGGCTGTGTTGGTCACTCCAGAAACAACATCATGACCTCCTCCTGAACCCTGAGCTACCGAACCACTAAAACAGCTGGCTGAGGGCGCTCCCTCGTAACGTGACCCTCCTGGCCACCGAAACAGCAACTGAAAGTGCTCCACAAACACAAGTCACAGCGACACCTGTTGTGAGGAAGGATCACCAACGATCGCCCACACTCATGCCACAGGAGCAAGTCCGCTACTCTGTGATCTCCACCATCACCAAACGGATCCTCTGCTTTGATCTGATGACCCTCACATAATCGAAAAGGTCATAGCCTGATGAAGTCACTGATCCCGAAGTGTTGGAACTCAACCTCATCACATATCTCGACTAAGTCCACTTTCCTTACCCAACACATTGGAAACCGCGTACACCTTTCCTTCTCAATAGCCTCTCCTCTGAGTGTAGCACACTAAGCTCCTCACGGTTGTCTCGAGGCATATTAATCAAGATCTCTCTGATGCTCAGGTTCAAACTCATCTCGAACCTCGTGCACTGCTTCCTCTGAAGCCACATAACACGTGCAAACAGGGACAAACATATGAACAATACATCTCTGCCTCAGGTGGGTAACCACTCCTCATTCAAATGCTGGGTAGCCTGATTAAACCATTACCGTATAAACAACACCCCGAATGTAGGCCTTGGAGTCGCAACAGGATCTCACACAATACTAGCCCACCAAATGCAATGATCTGACTCAGGCAAACATCAACTACCAAAATTCTCTGCTCTGAGGCAACATGTAGATGCTAATGCAACATGTAGATCTCACACATCCTATGCCACAAAAATCAAACCGTGGGCACCAATCCCATTCGGATTTCTCAATATATCAACAATAATGTAAAGTAGTAAATATAACTATACTTTACAGAAATCCGGGGAAAAACATATAAGAATATACATCAGAATACTCAGAGCGACTTCTAGTATACATATACAAATAGTAGGCCCAACTAAGAACCTACCATAAAAGAAACATCGCTCGAATACTATGCCTCCGTTCATGACGTGCGACACCAGAATCTGAACTGCAAACTGGGCACGGAAACCGAAAAGCCCAGGAGAAAGACATGAAAATTGTTAGAGTGAGTGGACGAAAAGATAAATGTCTTTCGCCGAATAATATATAAGTTATAAAAACATATGTGAGTCTAAATGCATAAATAAAGAAATAGTACACGAGGGAGACTCTAACTCCTCACGCGTACGTACACGAGGGAGACTCTAACTCCTCACGCGTACAGAGCATGTATCATAAATATCGCGGAATCACTCATGGACTACCACGCGATAGCACAGTCTGAATCACGGGATCCCAGACCCACACGTGATTCCTAGCCAGAAAGGCCTCGAGTCAGGATATCTGTCCCCCCGGAGCGTACTCGGGGATCAGCCGAGAAGCCAATGTGTATCGATACAACAACATATACTGAGACTGTACTCTGTGTAAATCAAATCATAAATCCTTTTCATGCACATGCATAAAACATAGTATGTATATTCGTATACGCATATCCGTATATGTATAATCGTAAAACACATGCTCATAAAAATCATGATTAAACTGCATGCTCAAGTTCGAAAATCATATAAGAAAGACTCGCAATCAATCCGTGAAAAGAAATGTTCACTCACAGACTAGCGTAACGCAGTTCGCGTTAATCCCGTGATCTGGCGGAAAATCCCTCGCCAAACGAACGATCACGAACCCCTGAATAATCATAAAAAATCCATTCCTCAAAATCATAACTCGATACTTCAAATGAATTCACGAGAAACAACCGTTCTCGGAAACACATAATTCAATATCGACGAATTGTCGAAAATTCGATAATCACACCTCAAAGCCTCGCTATAATTTCGGACGCTCAAATCGAGAAACAAGAGCGAAACAACATGCAACTTGTCGAAAACCCCAAAAATTCAAACTGTTGACCGTTGACCGCCGTTGACCGCCGCCGCCACCAACTTGAAATTTTCCCAGCGGAGCAGCTTCTATCCCACTCTAAATCACCCAATGAGCAACTTTCACAACTGCATCAAAGGCCAATTCTCACTCTAACTAGTCCAATTTCATGTAAAACCGAATTGTCACCCAAATTTCAAATCCAAAATTCTCCATGTACAAGCAAAATTAGATCACCAAACTTACATGGTAGCTTCTAGGTGATGAGAGCTTCAAACCCCACTCCTTTTTGCAGTTCAATTTGGCCAGAATCGGATCGAGCAAAAACCCCCAAAAATCCCAATCTTAGGCCGGAAATATCTTCCACCTCCGGCGACCTCGCCGTGAGAGGAGGCCGGCAACATGTCAAGGACGTCAAGGCGAGTCCAGAGGGACCAACCCCAAGGCCTGGGGTGGCTGGACGGCGTGCCACCGCCGTGGACGGTCGTGCACCGTCGCCTCCCATTCTCTCTCCCCGCGTTGACCAAGTCAACAACCAACAAGGAAAGTTTGACTTACCAAAACATGAAACTTCCATAAATAGACCTTCTATTTTTGGAAACTTCAAATTACACATTTCGGTAAACTTTGAACACCCGTAACTTCCGCGTCGTAAATCCGATTTCGATAATTCTCGCGGCAACAAACTCAACTCGACATGTTCCTCAATTATCATTCGAAGTCAAACACATTGACCAAACCGATAAAAAGTCAACGGTTCAAACCAATACAAACTTACCCGATTAAATAATCAACGGCCGAAATATTCACAACTTAATCCTCGTAACTCCGAAAAATCTTCCGGAAGTTCCGACGAGCTCGAAATTAAATTCTCAACAACTTCCGTGAATAATCCGAAACCAAATTCTCGTCCGGTAATTTAGTCATTAAGAGAGCCACCATTATAAACCGATTACGTCGAAACTTCAAATATTCATAATTTATTCATCGGTCGTCCAAATAATAATCCAAAACCGCCCACGAACACGAAATCACACGTACAACGACTCTCAAGAAGAGACTCAACTCAAATTCTCGGCCAATAATTTAGTCGTTATCAAAGCTAGCGATTCAAACAATTATCGGAAGTCTGTGATTACGCATAACCTCACGAATTAAGCTGATTACACTGCTAATTCTATTCCGGGCCGTCATAGGATTAACTAGACATAAGACATGATACTAAAACTAAAGCAAGATGTGGAAGTGTATCTCACAAGACTAAGTCCTTTGGAGACTTAACATTGCAAGGGATGGTTGAATTATGATGACTGGTTACACGAAAGATTGATTGAATGTTTACTACTAACTAATTAAGTGAAAACATAAAGTAAGAACAAAACAAAACAAAATGTAAATGTTTGGTCAGCTAGAGATGTCGCCACTAGCCAACTCAATGTACCAACAATGTCCAAGTTATGAGTTTAATCTGCTTCACACGTGTTTGTCCAATTCATGATCTTTTCGAGTCACCATTGGTTGTGAACCGAATCTCCGAGGCCATTAGGGCACTAGAAGAGTTTCAGTCCAACATTCAAATATACAGTAAACCAAAACTAGAATGCAACTCAATTACGACTCGTATTCTAATCAGACCACATGCCTAATGAGTTCAATATGTGTTCACTTACGATGAATGTTAATGGCTTTCCTTCCTAAGTCTCTATTAGAGAACATGAAAGTATGTTCTAATGACTTTCCTAATCCACACCTTTTAAAACATGAATTAGAAGAAGTAACGATTAGCTACAAAGTCCCTTCGAGTCAATGTAAACTTGACCAAAACTCCTCGAGTCATTTAGACTTCAAGAAGGCATTGGTCCATGCTCAAGCCCAATAAAAACCAAACCTTAGGCCCATATTTTCAAATGTAACCTAAGTCATGTTTACATGCTTATCTTCCTTAAGTGAGAGACTTATTCACTTAGGTTCATTTTTAGTTTCCTTAAATATATTTCATCTTAGTCATGGCTAAGACATGAGTATGAAAACATTGAATCAAGCCTAAATATGCAAACATACCACAATCACATCACAAGCTATCAAACTCATTCACAACATGTAGCAAACTAAACTAAATTCAAATCCATAACTCAAAACATAGTTGTATGTACATCAAATTAGAAAGCTACTCACTAAGCATAATGAAATAGAAGACTAGATACATTCTCCAAAAATAATAGTAGAAATAACCAAGGGTCTCCTTAGCCAAAACTCCACCAAATGACTCTAAGGCTTCTTGCTCTACTTCTTCACTCCAACCTAGCACCAAGTCTTCAAAAGGAGGTAAGGGTAGTCCTTAGGATTCCAAGGAGCCAAGGGGAAGATAGATTACTTCCCACTCCTTTGAATTGTAAAAACCAAACTACCCTAGAGGCAAAGATGAGAGAAGGAACACCCAAATAGGCCTAAGTGATGGTGTGGTTGTGAAGAGGTTCGGCTCTACCCAAGAGAGGGAAGAGCTAGGTCTCCAATGGTGGTGGTTGTGCATGTGTTTTGGCCTAGAAAGGAATGAGAAGGAATATAAGAGAGCGCTAGAGGGTTGGATTAAGGATAATGGGTCTAGAGAGAGACTAAACTATGAAAAATATGAAAATGAGGTGAGACATAAAAGAGGAGAGGGGAGAGGGGAGAGGGGAGCTAGAATTTAGCTGAGTTGGTGATAGTTGCATATTTATGCAATGTTTATGTGCTTAACCGAACCTTATATTTAGCTCTTTTGTTATGTTTTTAAGTAATTTAACATTATTATTTGTTCTTAGGTATTTTGGAGATAAATGAAGAAAAAGAGATTAAACATATAATGCAGCTTGGCGAAGGAACGGGAGTCCTTGGCGAGGAGGTTTGGTTCTTGGCGAGCACGTGATAGAAGAGTGCAAGTGGGTTTTTCTAGTTTAATTAAACTAGTTAAATGAGGATTGATATATATATGGCTTGGCGAGGAACAACAAAAGGGAGAGAAGTCTTTTTATAATTGGACTTTGCAGAGAAGTTGATATGGAATGGAGTTTGCATGCACATGGGCTTTGAAAGTTTGACTTGGAATTTAATTAGGAATGGTGCACGTGCAAGCCAACTTGGTTAATTGGCTTGATTGAAGAAAAGTAATTTTTGCTTGCTTGGCGAGGAAGAGCAAGGAGAGAAGAAGAGTCCTATTATAATAATGAGATTAAGAAGAGTTGGGCTGGATTTTGGAGTCTTGCACGTGGTTTGCTAATTAACCTAGCTAGTCTGGAACATATAAATAGCTAGCAAGAGAACGTACGCGGGGACGGACGTAACGGGGAGCAAGAGCAAGGAAGGTGCAAGTTTCTCTTTCATCTGTTTGTATCAATTTCTTTCATGGATTATTTTAGTTTAATTTCTGATTCCATGAGGAGCTAAACTCCATTGTTAAGGGGCTGTTTTGAAGCCCCGTTCATGATATCTAGATTGCTTATGCACGTTATCTAAGTTTTGTTTTTGTTATTTGAATGAGGTTTCTTTGTTATTTATACGGTGATGATTCTTGATTATGTATGCTTTGAGTGCACGCTTAGTATGCATGTTTAGGAATCTAATTCTAATAAAATTGATGGCTGTTGGTGATTATTACCTTCCTCAAGTTTCAATCGTAGAACCCATACATGCTTGGCATAAGAAACCCTAGGTCTAGCAAGACACGACCGTAGTGTACTTGTAAAGCCTTATAGATTCTCAAACCCTTTCTAAATCTTAATGCTTTTCTCTTAGTTAATTCGAGTCCGTGACTTCGGGTTCTTTGAGGGATAGACAATATTGATAAGCAAACCTTTAATGTTGTAAACATAAGGATTGGGTAATAGGTTGTGTTCACATCTAGGGGCCTTCCTGGGAATCTTTCATTCATAACATTTGCATTATTTAGTTAAACATTTGTCTTCTAGATGGAGTGACGGTGGTGGATAGCACTCCCCTTAACCTATTTTATTATTGAATTCTCGTTTTACTTTTACTCTGTTTTCTGTTTTAGTTTCGTAATCTGTTTTGCATAATTTTGTTCGCCAACCAAACCAATTCCGATTGTATCGAAATTTCCCTTGGTAGTCCGCCACTGTATCTATAGTGTCCTGTATTAATTTCGTGATTTTAGGTTGAGTCTAGATATTTTAATTAATTACGTTAGCGTCCAGTGGTCGAGTCTGTCAGATTTCTGACTTTCGCGTCTGTTTGTAGTTTAGAATATTAAGTCTCATCTTTCCCTGTGGATTGACCCCTATACTATTGTACTGCATTGACAAGCATATTGAGTTTATTATAGGGTAACTTTGAGGGTGGTTAAACACCGATCAAATTTTGGCGCCGTTGCCGGGGAAAGATCTAGTCTTTATATTCTAACGTGTCTTTTGTTTCAGTTTTGTTTTGTTTTATTTCATTTCTTTTGTAGTGTAACGTGTCTCTTGTGTGAAGGTATTTAGTGCATGCATACTCGAAGTTCAAGGAGAACTGAGCCTTTATTGTTTGATTTAGAGGTTGAGCGCTCAGCTAAGCAAAACCGGAAGCAGAAGAGGCGAGCAGAACTGGAGGTTGGAAACACGAGTGGCACAGTGTCAGAACCTGAGATTGAGGTGGAAACAAGTTCAGATTCAGAAGAAGAAGTTCCTCAATCGCCACCACAAAGAGCAGCAATGGGAGAACAACCAAGAACGCTGATGAATTCCTTTGTACCTAGTGCTCAGGGGAATTCATCACCAATAGTGTTGCCAGCTCTTGGGACATATTTAGTGCCTCCTGCATTACTTTCAGCCCTACCTCATTATAGGGGGGTGTTTTCAGAAGATCCGCAACAACATTTGGCTGAGATTGAAGCTTTAGCATCAGCACAAAACTTACAAAATGTTGAATCTAATGTGTTGAAACTAATTTTATTTCCTTTTTCTGTGAAGGAAGGAGCGAAGATGTGGTTCAATTCTTTGGCTCCTAGGTCTATACAATTGTGGTATGAGATGAAAGTGACGTTCATGAAGGAGTATTTCTCAGCCCAGAAGACTAAGCAGTTGAAGAAGGAGATTAATAGCTTCATACAAAAAGATGGTGACATGCTTCATGAGGCATGGAGTTATTTCAAGGAGCTGTTGAGGAAATGCCCACATCATGGGTATGATCTAGAGGACAGGATGACTTTCTTTTATGAAGGTCTAGAGCCAGCCAACAAGACAAGAGTGGATTCTGCATGTGGAGGTATGTTTATGTACCAAACAGGTCAGCAAGCTCATGATACCATAGAGAAATTGGCTGAGAACACCAAGCAGTTCTATACAAGAGAGAGAACGTTGGCGAGCAAGAAACAGCAAGCTGTATTTGAGGTTGCCACCAACCTAGACATGGACAAGAGAATGAAAGCAATGGAGAAGAAGTTAGAGTCCATTTCTACTGCCATCAAGAGCCAAACGACATCATCATCATCTGTTTCTCAGGTATGTTCTGTTTGCTCTATGTCGGATCACACTAATGAATCTTGTCCTTTTATTCCTGAAGAAGAGCAGGTGAATTTTGTGCAACACCAGCTACTTTCCAGAGATGCATGATGAGCATCTTTTCAGACATGGTGGAGAAGATCATCGAGGTATTCATGGATCATTTTCTGTTTTTGGTGATTCTTTTGATACATGTTTGAATAATCTGTCCCTAGTTCTAGAAAGATGTTTGGAAAAGAACCTTGTATTAAATTGGGAAAAATGTCATTTCATGGTTGAACAAGGTATTGTTTTGGGACATGTAATTTCTGAAAAAGGTATTGAGGTAGACAAGGCTAAGGTTGATGTTATACGTACCTTACCACCTCCCACTACTGTGAGAGAGGTGCGCTCTTTTCTTGGACATCCAGGTTTCTATCGCAGGTTTATCAAGGATTTCTCCAAGATAGCCCGACCTCTCAGTGCATTGCTCCAGAAGAGTGTGACGTTTGATTTTACTGAAGATTGTCTTGTTGCCTTTAACAAGCTCAAGGAGTTGTTGATCACCGCCCCAATCATCTAAGCACCAGACTGGAACCTTCCGTTCGAATTGATGTGTGATGCATCGAAATATGCTGTAGGTGCTGTGTTGGGACAGCGGGTTGAGAGGTTACCACATGTGATTTATTATGCTTCTCGAACCCTTAATGATGCTCAATTAAACTATTCAACAACTGAGAAAGAACTTTTGGCTGTTGTCTTTGCTTTAGAGAAATTTAGATCTTATTTGTTAGGAACTAAAGTTATTATTTTCTCTGACCATGTTGCATTGAGATATCTTATGACAAAGCAGGATGCAAAGCCGAGGCTGATCAGGTGGTTACTACTCCTTCAGGAATTTGATATGGAAATCAAAGATAAGAAAGGAACAGAGAATGTGGTTGCAGACCATTTGAGTCGGTTGACATATGGGTCCAATGCGGAGGAGGACAACCTCCCATTACTTGAGAGCTTTCCGGATGAGCAACTTTTTGCTATCCAGGATTCTGAGCCGTGGTATGCGGATATTGTCAACTACCAGGTTTCAAAACTGGTACCTACTGACTATACCCGTGCTCAGAAGGACAAATTGAAGAAGGAGGCCAGATATTATGTGTGGGATGACCCATACTTATGGAAGCATTGCCCAGATTCCATCATTCGAAGGTGCGTACCCTAATCTGAAATTTATTCTATTCTTTCTTTTTGCCATTCACATGTAGGTGGAGGACATTTCGGGGGAAAGAAAACTGCACTCAAGGTGTTGGAGTGTGGATTTTATTGGCCTAGAATTTTTAAGGATGCTCATGAATTCTACAAAGCATGCACAAGATGCCAGATGACAGGTAACATAGGTCCTAGGGATCAAATGCCTCAACACCCAATTCTTGTGGTTGAAATTTTTGATGTTTGGGGTATTGATTTCATGGGTCATTTCCCTTCTTCGCATTCTAATGTGTACATACTTTTGGCAGTTGATTATGTATCTAAGTGGGTGGAGGCAGTTGCCACCCGAACTAACGATTCTGCTGTTGTGCTTAAATTCTTAAAGTCCATATTTGCTAGATTTGGCACACCTAGGTACATCATTAGCGATGGAGGCTCTCATTTTTGCAACCGCACTTTTGCTGCGCTTTTGAGGAAATATAATGTTCAACACAAGGTGGCGACACCTTACCATCCTCAGACCAGTGGACAAGTGGAAGTGTCTAACCGTGAAATCAAGAAGATCCTTGAGAAGACCGTAGGCCCTACCAGGAAGGATTGGAGTCAGCGATTAGATGAAGCTTTGTGGGCTTACCATACAGCTTACAAAACACCTATAGGGATGTCTCGTTACAGGTTTGTTTTTGGCAAAGCTTGTCATCTGCCGGTCGAGCTTCAACACAAAGCTTATTGGGCGGTCAAGCAGTTCAATTTTGATATTGATGAGGCTGGGATTCACAGGAAATTGTAGCTGAATGAGCTGGCAGAAATCAGGAACAATGTATACGAGTCCAGCAGGATTTACAAGGAGAAACCTAAGGCTTTTCATGATCAAAATATCAGGAGCAAGACTTTTGTGGTAGGACAAAAGGTCTTGGTTTTCAACTAGAGGTTGAAACTGTTTCCAGGTAAGCTTCAGTCTAGATGGATTGGTCCATTTGTGGTTACTAATGTCTTTCCTAGTGGTGTTGTAGTTGTGAAAAGTGACAAAACAGGGAATGTTTTCAAAGTCAATGGACATCGACTGAAGCCATTTTATGAGTTGATGTTGGAGCACACCGTTGAGCAGGTACCTCTCGAGGATGTGCCACAGGATAAAGAGTGATACTTGGTACTGTCTGGCTGAAGACGTTAAACTTAGCGCTACTTGGGAGGCAACCCATGTGGATGGAGAAGCCTGGCTGCCAGATTTGAATTCTTATCCCTTCTCCTTTTCTTTATTTTTCTCTATGTTAGTGTGATTTGTGATGTGTTATGTGTCTTATTCCATGCCTGTTTGATGTATTGTATGTTTTAGTTTTGTCTTACATTGAGGACAATGCAAATTTCAAGTGTGGGGTGGGGTTTATATCATATCCTTAGCGTCTATTTATATATTTTTCGTTATTTTGATTCTGTGCAGTATGCTGTTTGGTGTCATTTATTTGACATACCTAGAAGTCTCGTAAATTTCTGAACTTTTTAGGGAATGTATGTATATGTGTCTAGTTAGTTCCCTCTAAATTTCAGCTCATTCCACTTGGTCATTAATTCTATATAATTCTTGGAAGTGGAGATGAGTCATGCGAGCAACAGTTTTCGGTACTGTGCAGTATCCTGTATCGTGTAATTTATTTGACATATCTAGAAGTCTCGTCAATTTCTGAAATTATTAGAGGATGTTTATAAATGTGTCTAGTTAGTTCTCTCTAAATTCAGCTCATTCCGCTCTGTGATTAATTCTATATAATTCTTGTGAGTGGAGCTGAGTCATGCGATTGAGCCTATATGTGAATACACATGCTTTCTCTATTGAGTGTCAATTGCTTGCCACAGATTTAGTTAATGGACTCTGGATATTACTAGAACTTGCTCTTGTGCTTTTCAAAGCTTATAGTCAATACATGTTTTGATTGAGGAAGTGATAAAGGCATTTAAGGAACACCACCATAGCCATATAAGCCTGTGTCCCGACTTTGTGTACACAAGATGTGCACTCCTTAGTTAACCACTTTGAGCCTACATGTTTAAACTTTATGTCATCACCCACATATCTCTGACCTTAAACCTTAGAATAGTTATATCTTTACCCTTGTTCTAGGACTTGGTAGAGCTATACATGAGACATATATGTGAAGGCGGCGACAATGTCGAAAAGTGATGCAAAGAAATAAGTGTGGGGTATCAAGCTAGTGTTTGAAAAAAAAAATGAAAAAAAATGAAAAAAAAAATGAAAAAAAAAATGTGATGTCTAGCTTGATACCCGAGTTAACTGTTGACGAAAACAATGACGTGAAGGCCCAACAAGATGAAATTCGGCCATACAAGTGAGAAAGTTCATGGTTGTAAGTTTGAAGAAGTCTCTTATTTGGTGCTATACTGGGTTCTAGAACTATATTTGAATTCCTTATCCATTTTTTCTTTAACCTATGAGCCAAGCCCCATTACAACCCATGAAAGTCTTTTTGATCCTCAAGATGGCAGCCTTTGATCTATGGAGATTTGTCACAAGTGTAAGCATATGGTGTGGTCCATTTGGCAAGTAATTGAGTTGAGTGAAAACCTTAGATATATTTTGAGAAAAACACTTTTGAGAGCATATCTTTGTGAGGTTGAATCTTGACTTGTTTTCACATGCTACAGCTTTACATTCACCATGATTATGTCTTCGTCCTACATATTACATGTGTGTCATGTGATAACCCGGACCAGAATTAGTTGTATGATCAGCTTGATCGATGAGTTTGTGCGTAGTCGCAGAGTTGTCCGACAGTTATTTGAATCGCCAGGCCGTTAACGACTAAATTATTGGCCGAGAATTGGAGCTGGGTCTCTTCTCGAGAGTCGTTCTACGTGTGATTTTGAGTTCGTGGACGTTTCCGGATCGTTATTTGGACGACCGAGGAATTAATTATGAATATTTGAAGTTCGGGTTTTAAAGGCATCCTTCTTAACGATTAAATTACCGGACGAGAATTTGGTGTCGGCTTCTTCACGGAAGTTGTTCAGAATTTAATTTCGAGTTCGTGGGAACTTCCGGAGAATGATTTTGAGTTACGAAGATTTAGTTGTGATTATTTTCCGATTGTGGATTGTTTGTCGATTAAATATGGGCTTGGTTGAATGGTTGACTTTTTATCCGTTTGGCCGATATAGTTGACTTTGGGTGATTATGGAAGATTATGTCGAGTCGAATTCGTGGCCGCGAGAATTATCAGAATCGGAGTTACGACGTGGAAGTTACGCGTGTTTGAAGTTTATCGAATTTGTATTTTGGAGGTTTCTTTTTTTGGAAAGTCTATATATAGTAACTTGCCATGTTGGGCAAGTCAACCTTGCCATATGGGGGAGTTGACCGAGTCAAACTCAGCTGGGTTTGGAGATCGACGGTGGCCACGGTGGTTGACGGTGAATGGCCGTCCGGCTGTCTCCGGCCACGGGGGAGGAAGCTTTCGGTGCGCCTTGGCACCCCGAATCTCTTTCCGGCCACCCCTCACGCCGTTAGTGACGGTGGAGAGGAGAATATTCCGGCCAAGTTCGTGAATTTTGGGGGTAATCGGACTAAACTGTTCCGGCCGAGTTGAGCTAAACTATGGACTGGGCTTTGAAGCTCTTCCCTCCACGAATCTAACCACGTAGGTTTGGAGTTTCAATTCGGTTTGTGTTTGGAGAATTCTTGATTTGAATTAATTTTGTGTTCTATTTCGGTTTTACTTGAAATTGGATGTGTTAGAGTGAGAATTGGACTTCGGTGCAGTTGACAAAGTTGCTCAGTGGACGATTTTGAATGGAATAGGGGTTGCTCCGCCGTGAAATTTTCCGGTCAGCGGTGGCGCCGCCGTGGGCGGCGGTCAACGGTCAAAGTTTGACTTTTTGAACTTTCGACAAGTTGCATGTCATTTGACTCGAAATCGCGCTCTGATCGCAGTGGGGAGATTCGTTTCTCGATTTGAGCATCCGAAAGTAAAGCGAGGTATTGAGGTGTTATATATGCATTTTCGACGATTCGTCGGCTTTGAGTTATGTGTTTCCGGGAATGGTGATTTCTCGTGATTTGTCTTGCATTGTTGAGATATGATTTTGAGATATGGATTTTGCGAATATTCAGGTGTTCGTGATCGTTCGTTTGGCGATGGACATTCCGCCGGAACACGGGTTAACGCGATACGCGTTACGCCAGTCTGTGAGTGGATAATTTCTTTTCACAGAATTCTTGCGAGTCTTTTATATGAATTACGAACTTGAGCATGCGTATTGAGATTACGAATTGCATGAGCATGTGTTTTACGAATATACGATTATACATATACGAATATACGTATACGAATATACATACACTTATATGCTGTTTCATGCATTTGCATCGAACTATTTATGATTTGGTTTACACAGAGTACAGTCTTGGTTACGTTGTTGTATCGATACACTTAGCCTCTCGGCTGATCCCCGATGGTAGGCATCCCAGGCGGGGCGTTACCCCGACCTGACCGGCGAGAGGCGTATCCCCGGAACCGAGGCCTTTCTTGCTTAGAATCACGTGTGGGTCCGGGATCCCGTGATTCGGACTATACTAGCACGGTGTGTGTCCATGAGTGAGCCCGTGGAATTTTTACTTGCATGCTCAGTACACTGGAGGAGTGTGAGTTTTACCTCGTGTACTTGTTATTTTATTTACCTAGACTCGCATATGTTTTTATAACATATATATTAACTGGTGAAATACATTTATTTTCGTCCACTCACTCTAACATGTTTATTGTCTTTCCCCTGGACTTTTCGGTTTTCGTGCCCAGTTTGCAGTTCAGGCTCTGGTGTCGCACGTCGTGGTCGGAGGCATAGTGCTCGAGCAATCTTGTTTCATCCAGTAGGTTTATTGTTCTACATACTGTGGTATGCGTATACGATTATGTATTAGATGTCGCTCTGAGCTTTCTATGGTATATGTTATACGATTTTTATACGGGATTTCAGTAAAGTATATATATTTTTATTGTTTTACTTTACTGTTGATATATTGAGAAATCCGGATGGGATTGGTGCCCACGGTTTGCTTTTTGTGGCATAGGATGAAGTGTATTTTCCGCGTGCAGGTAATGGCAAATCTACGTTAGTAACGAAACTCTGCCCAAATTTTCCAAAAAATTTTGTTGGTTCGTGTTTTTGAAGGGGTTTGACTCCGGTTTAGGGAGCTAAATCGGGGTTAGGTCCTTTCAGCTTGGTATCAGAGCATTAGGTTATAGGTTCTGTAGACTTCTGTAGTCGTGTTTACTAAGGGTATTTGAGAATGTACACCATGTCTAGAATGGTGACCCGACCGGCCAGCGGATAATCATCAAATTCCAGGTGTTGTATGCTTTCAAATATTTGAGGTTCCATGATTACGTTCCACTTGTTATGAACGATATTGTATTCATTAGGATGCCTCCTGATGTGCTTTCTGTGTCGTTTCGGTTGTGGATCCTATTGAGGATCAATCGACGCGCGATTTGCCAGAGAACAGTGGATTCAGATGAGTATTCAGAGTTCAGAGAATTCTGTGGCACGGTTTGCCTGGGGATGTGTATACGGGCGTCTACATGTTGCCTCAGTGCTGAGAATTGTGGTGGTGGTGTTTGCCTAATTCAGATTATCGTGTTTGGTGGGTTGATATTGTGTGAGTTCTGGTTGCGACTCCATGGCCTACATTCAGGGTGTTGTGTATACGGTAATGGTTCCTTCAGGCTACCTAGCAATTGACTGAGGAGTGTTTATCCACCTGAGGCAGAGATGCATTGTTCACATGTTTATTCTTGTTTGCACATGTTATGTGGCTTCAGAGGGAGCTATGCACGAGGTTTGGAATGAGTTTGAACCTGAGCATCAGAGAGATTCTGATTGATGTGCCTCGAGATAACCGTGAGGAGCTTAGTGTGTTGCACTCAGTGGTGAGGCTATGGTGATGGAAAGAGGTACACGGTTTTTGATGTGATGGTTTGAGGAAAGTGGATTTAGTCGAGATTTTGATGAGGTTGAGTTCAGACACTTCGGGATCAATGACTTCATCTGGCTGTGACCTTATCGATTATGTTGTGGATCCTCTGCTGATCCGTTTGATGATGGTGGAGATCACGGAGTAGCGGACTTGCTTCTGTGGCATGAGTTTGGGCGATCGTTGGTGATCCTTTCACGCAGCAGGTGTTGCAGTGACTTGTGTTCGTGGAGCACTTTCAGTTGCCATTGTGGTGACCAGGAGGGTCACGTTACGAGGGAGCACCCTCAGTCAGCTGTTTTAGCAGTTCGACGGCTCAGAGTTTACAGAAGATCCTCATGTTGTTCCTGCAGTCTGATCAATGTATCCTTTTGACGAGTTAATCAGCTATGTCGCATATGACGTGTGCGACTAGTTGGGCATGTTGGAGTTCGTACTATGACCTTGTTTGAGGACAGACTTTTCTTCGAGGTTACTGTTGCTTGATATCCATGGCGATTGTACCTGCATCTCTACTTCCGAGGTTTTGGAGAGTGTTGCATCCATCCGGAGGTCGCGAGATCCTCGTTGGAGGATATGGCTTAGCCGTGGATCTGTTATAGTTGACACCGTGGTTTTGAGGTGTTTGTGAGTATGGACTTACTGACGACGCATTTGGCTATGTGCAAGTGCCTCGAGAAGGAGGTTGTGTTTCGACGACCAGATTTCCTCGAGATACTGTTTCGCGGTGATGGTCGAGTGGATGATGGAGATGAGTTGTGTTATTTGCCCAGCTCATGTTGTGGATATTTTGGTTGTTGTGTTGGACATTGGTGATATTGTGGTGGTTCCCTAGTTTCCGGAGATGTGTGCCGGAGGAGTACCAGGTATCCCTCCAGTTTGGGAGACTGACTACACCATTGTGCTTGTATCAGGCGCTGGACTCATGTTACCGGTATTTTGTCGTTTGGAGCCAGCGGTGCTGATGGAGCTATAGTTTCGACTCCAGTAGTTGTTGGAGGAGGTTTTGAGAGATTTCATGCGACCCCGCGTATTGCGTGGTGTGCTTTTGCATTGTGTGTACGGATGATGGATGGTTCGACGCGATGGTGCATTGACTACTGAAGCCTGATTCGCTTCAGGGGAGAGTGAGTATCCTCCGCTTCAGATTGACGACTGGTTGATCAGTTTGCGAGAGCTTCAGTCATGTTGAAGATTGATTTTGGTTTTGGATACCATCAGTTGAGGTTCGATGAGTCAGATGTGGTTATGTTGGCTTTCGGATCGCAGTGCGGGCATCAGGAGTTCTTGGTCACGCTGTTTGGTTGACCAATGCCCCCGTAGATCGTGTGGATTTGATGGACCAGGTGTTCAGATGGTTTTTGGACGAGTTGCGGTCATGTTCGTTGGCAACAACCTGATGTATTCCAGGAGTGTAGGCCAGTACCTGAAGTAAATGTGAGCGGTTTCGCGGACTTTGCGAGACGACCAGGTGTTTGCAAAGTTTATCCAGTGTGAGTTTTGGTTGATTAGCGTGAAGATGTTGGGCTGTGTGATGTTATCTGAGTGAGTGACGTGGATCCTGACCAGATTGAAGCCGTGTTGATTCAGAGTTTGCTCTACCATTGTACTAGAGATCGGGAGTCTCTTGGGTTTGGCAGGCTTGTGCCGACGGCTTGTGCAGGATTTTCCTGGATTGCCACTCTACTTTCCAAATTGACGAAGAAGGCATCTAGTTTAAGTGGTTCGATGCACGCAAGGAGAGTTACTTACTCCTGCAGGATGGTTGACTGTTGCTTCGGTTTTGACCTTGTCAGGCAACCGCGACGAGTTCGTGGGTCATGGCGATGCATCGAGGTTTGGATTTGGTTGTGTTTGGATGTTGTGTAGCAGAGCGGTGGCTCATTGTTTCAGGCAGTGTGGAAACCTTATGTAGCTACGTATCATATGTATGATTTGGGGTAGCTGTCTTGTATTAGTATCAGAGAGAGTTCGAGATACTACTGCTATGGCGTGCAGCACAGTGTAGGATGTGCACTGATCATTTGAGTTTCATCCACTTGCATTTTCGGCCAGATTTGGGCTTGAGGCAGTATAGATGTATGGGGTCGATTAACGACTATGGATGTACTTTTGAGCTTGTGCAGGAAAGGCTAGAGATTGTACTTTCACTACCCATTTGGGGATGTTGTTGCTGATACTTTCAGTCGGAAGACGGGAGCTTTAGTGTTGCATGTGTGTATGTGTGGCTCGAGTTTCCGTGTTAGCCGAGTCATGGGCTACGAGAGCTGAGTTCGAGTGTGATGATGTTGAGGCTCCTGATTCTTGCGCGCGTTTGGCATTAGTGACGCGGAGAAGTATCAGATACTTCGAGTTTATTATTCATGACGCATCATGAAGAGCAATGTAGCAGCTTGTGTGTACTGATGCCATATTCGTCGACTGGCGATGGCTAGGAGGCAGAGACGTGCCGAGATGTGTCAGCCATTTGAGATTTCCGGTTAGACGTGGCGGTTGCTGCTGTGATTGTGTGTGTTTGTATGCACTTTGGTTTGTGATACCAGTTGTCAGGCCTTTGTGAACCGTTTGATGAATTTAGTATGTTTCCTTGTACTTTCGGAGACGATTTCAGTGGCGGGCTGGCATGATTGTGTTTGACGGAGGTTGTTCATTCCCGCGGTGTACCTGTGTCCCAGTTCGCTGATCGAGGTAATCAGCTACGACTGTGTGTTAGTGAGCTTTGCAGCGAGCATTGGTGTGACGACCCGAACCAGAATCGGATGTGTGATTGGCACGATTCCCGAGATTTGGTTTTAGTCGCAGTTTTGCGATATTTTGTGGTTTGTCGATTCGATTCGCGACTTTGTTTTCAGTCGAGAATTTGAGTTGAGTGTCTTCACGGAAAGTGTAGAGTATGTGATTTCGAGTTCGTGGGTGGTTCCGGAAGATTTTTCCGATAGCCGAAGAATATTTTATGATTATTTGAAGTTTCGGGTTTCGACGAGTTTATCCGATTGTTTCGAGCTTATCCGAATCATTTTGTATTTTCATTTCGAACCGTCGATCGACCCGAGGGACGAGTATAAATAGCGAAATGTCGAAAAATAGTCGAAAATAGCAGTTTGAACTTTGACCAGGCTTTGACCACCTGTTGACTTTCTATATTGGGAAGGATTTTCTGTTGACCTGTGAAGGAGGTGGAGACCCGGTTTAGCTCGCCGGACGACCCGACTTTTCCGGCCATCTCCGACCAGGCCGAGGGTAAATTTCGCCTCTCCTTGAGCTCCCCTTTCGTTTCATGTATGAGTTTTTATGAATTGATCACGATTTGTGGGGGTTCGAAGTGAAACCGACGTGGGTTTATCGCCGGTATCGGGAGGAGGTCCTCCGGTGGACGACGGTGATGGAGGATAAGGGGGTTCGACTCCCCTTGTCCTAGGGAGTCTAACCGTGTGTCTTGATTTGGTTTTGGTGCGAGTTTTCAGGGAACCCGAGGGTGGCCGGAATCTGGGATTCTGTTTGGTTTCGAGGGGTTTTGGTGAGGATGGTTTGGGTTTTGGCCTGAGGGCTAGTTATGAAATGTGTTAGGCTGACCGTGATCTTGAGAACTGGAAGTTCTCCGCCGGGGAATTTCGCCGTTGACGGCGCGCCGCCGGCGGCGGCGGCGGTCAACGGTGGTCAACGGTGGGAGAAAAAGTCAACTTTTCAGATTTCGATGTAATTAGTGTCATTTTTCTCGTAATCACGCCCTGGTTATCGTGCGGAGGTTTTCGGGTTGATTTGGTTAGCCGATTTTCAGTCGAGGTTTCGAGTTGGGTTTTCGGGATTTCCGTAATTCATTTTGCACTGCATTTCGTATTTCCGGGAACGGTTGGTTTCCGTGCATCAGTACAGTGTTATGGATTACGATATTGATCAGTTGTGTTTATATATATATTCAGGAGATCAAGATCGTGATCTGGGTCGTGATCGTGCTTCAGGCGAGGGATCTTCCGCCGGACCACGAGTTTAGAGCGTGTGCACGTTTCGAGAGTCTGTGAGTGGACAATTTCTTTTCACGGAAATCTTGCGAGTCTTGAGCATGCAGCATGATTATGGTTTTACGAGCATGAGATTTCATACGAGATTATGATTATATAAGCATGTGTTTATGATTATACAAATATGTTTATACGGATATACGTATACGAACATGCATACACTTTTATGCTGTTTCATGCATTTGCATCGAAATGTTTATGATTTGGTTTACACAGAGTACAGTCTCAGTTACGTTGTTGTATCGATACACTTGCTTCTCGGCTGATCCCCGATTGTAGGCCACCAGGAGGGGCAGTACCCCTACCTGACCGGCGAGGGGCAGTACCCCGGAACCGAGGCCTTTCTGGCTATGAATCACGTGGTAGTCAAGGACTCCGTGATTCTGACTGTACTAGCACGGACGTGTCCATGAGTGACCCCGTGATACTTTCTATGCATGCTTTGTTTACGAGTTGGAGTCAGCGTCTCCTCGTAAACTATTTGATTTGATTTATTTATATTTCGACTCGCATATGTTTTTATAACATATATACTTGGTGAAAGACATTTATTTTCGTCCACTCACTCTAACGTGTTTATTGTCTTTCCCCTGGGCTTTTCGGTTTCCGTGCCCAGTTTGCAGTTCAGGTTTGGTGTTTCACGTCGTGGTTTGGAGGCTAGTGATCAGAGTCACTTGTGTTTTCCAGTAGGTTCTTGTTTCGCCTACTGATGTACATATTGTATATATTTTACTTTAGAGGTCGCTCTGATACATTCTGATACATGTTGTGCAGATTTTCACAGATATACATATATACATAGTACAGTTTATTTACTGTTGTTGATTATATTGATGTTGAGAAATCCGGATGGGATTGGTGCCCACGGTTTGCTTTTTGTGGCATAGGACGAAGTGTTATTTTCCGCGTGCAGGTTATGGTAATTCAACGTTAGTAACGAAACTCTGCCCAAATTTTGAAAAGTTTTTGTTGGTTCATGTTTTCGAAGGGGTTCGATTCCGATTTAGGAAGCTAAATCGGGGTTGGGTCCTTTCAGCTTGGTATCAGAGCATTAGGTTGTCAGATTCTGTAGACTCTTGTAGTTGTGACGCTTAGGGTATTTGAGTTGATACAGCATGACTGGAGTGATGACCCGACTGGCCAGCGGTACTCATCAATACTTCGGGTGTTGTGTGTCCTCAAATATCTGCGGTTTCATGATTACGTTCTTTCTGCTTGTGCCTAATGCTTGTCTTGTATCAGTAGGATGCCTCCTCGACGTGGTCCCCGTGTTGATCGGGATGATGATCCTGATGAGGATCGCCGAACGCGCGACTTGCTGATGCGAGTGCTGCGTTTGGAAGAGCGTTTTGACCCTGTGGTCAAGGCTCGCACTGCGGGTGCTACTGTGTTTTCGGGTTCAGTTGATCCAGAGATATGCGAGGCATGGTTGGTTCAGATTGAGCGTGTTTGTGAGCGTCTGCAGTTTACACCTGAGCAGATGTCAGTAGCCGCAGTTGGTTTACTTGAGGGTGATGCATACTTTTGGTGGGTCAGCACTGACAGAGTTCCTGTGGATACTCCGTGGACATTGTTTCGTGATCTGTTTATGCAGAGGTATTTTAATCAGGCTACCCAGCAGCGCAAGTACGAGGAGTTTACGAACTTGAGGCAGGGCAGTTTGTCTGTACTTGAGTATCGGGATCGGTTTACCCGTTTGTCTCGTTTTGCGCGGGATATGGTGGCTACAGAGGAAGCCAAGTGTCGCAGGTTTGAGCTGGGATTGAATCTGAGTATCAAGGCGACGCTGACTACGATGCCTCGGAACAACTTCGATGAGTTTGTTAGTGCTGCACTCCGAGGCGAGGATATTGAGCAGGAGAGACAGCAGAGGTACCAGCCGAGGCGATTCGAGGAAGGTGGACCGAGTCAGGGGCCTTCAAAGAGGCAGAGTTCTGATACTTCCGGTTCAGCTTCGTCCTCAGGCGGTGGATCATATCGACCACCAGTTGGTGTACCGAGGCAGAGGCCGAGGTGGAGGAGAGATCGACCACGGCGGCCACAGGCTAGTACAGATTCCAGCGGTTCTAGTTATCCGCGGCATTCCGGTGGCACATTTGCTGTACCGAGGGAGTATCCGTTGTGCAATTTGTGCAACAGGTATCATATTGGTTCGTGTCAGCGAGGCACCCTCAATTGTTATCATTGTGGCCAGGTGGGTCACTATGCGAGGGCGTGTCCTCAGTTGCATGGTGGAGATGGACAGGCGGCCCAGAGTTCCGGAGTTGAGCGAGGTGCCACTTCGGGGGCTCGACCAGCACAGACTGCAGGTCAGGGTAGACAGCAGGGACAACCCCAGCGAGGACGACCAGCCGGACAGGCGAGAGTTCATGCTATGACTATGCGTGAGGGCAGAGCATCACCGGAGGTCGTTATCGGTACGTTACATGTTTTTGGTATTCCAGTAGTTGCGTTGTTAGATCCAGGTGCCACACATTCATTCATATCATATAGACTGTCATCATTAGCTACGGTACCTGCATCTCCACTTCCGGGGTTGTGGAGAGTATTGTATCCGTCAGGTGAGGTTGTGAGCATTAGTTGGGTTTACCGAGACTGTGAGGTGTTTGTTGATGGCCATGGTTTAGCCGTTGATTTGTTGTTGCTTGATATTGTGGATTTTGATTTGATATTGGGTATGGACTTTTTGGAGTCGCACTGGGCCATGTTTGATTGCCACAGGAAGGAGGTCGCGTTTCGACGACCCGGGTTACCTGAGATACTGTTTCGTGGCGAGAAGAACACTTCCCTACCGTGTTTGATTTCCGCGATGAGGGCGGATCGGCTGATGAAGAAGGGATGTGTTGCTTACTTAGCCCATGTTGTGGACACTACAGCTGCAGTGCCGGATCTTGGTAGTATTGAGGTTATGTCTGAGTTTCCGGATGTGTTTCCAGCGGAGTTACCTGGTATACCCCCTGTGCGGGAGATTGATTTTACTGTTGAGTTATTGCCGGGTACTGGACCGATTTCCCAGACACCATACCGGATGGCGCCTGTAGAATTGAAGGAGTTGCAGATTCAGCTTCAGGAGTGGTTGGAGAAGGGATTCATTCGACCGAGTGTTTCTCCGTGGGGTGCTCCAGTGTTGTTTGTGCGGAAGAAGGATGGGTCCATGCGGTTGTGCATCGACTATCGGAAGCTGAATCAGATTACAGTGAGGAACAAGTATCCGTTGCCTCGGATTGACGACTTGTTCGATCAGCTGAAGGGAGCGGCAGTCTTTTCGAAGATTGATCTTCGATCCGGGTATCACCAATTGAGGATCCGGGATTCTGATGTTGCCAGGACAGCTTTCAGGACGCGGTATGGGCACTATGAGCTTTTGGTTATGCCGTTTGGGTTGACCAATGCCCCCGCAGATTTCATGGACTTGATGAATCGGGTGTTTCGTCGATTCCTGGACAAGTTCGTGATCGTGTTCATTGATGACATTTTGATTTATTCGAGGAGTGTGGGCCAGCACAAGAAGCACTTACGGGCGGTGTTGCGGACTTTGCGGGACCATCAGTTGTTCGCGAAGTTTAGCAAGTGTGAGTTCTGGTTGGATAGTGTGAAGTTTCTGGGTCACGTGATTTCGGCCGAGGGAGTTAGTGTTGATCCTGACAAGATGGAGGCCGTGCTGAATTGGAGTCGACCCACTACCGTACCGGAGATCCGGAGTTTCCTGGGATTAGCAGGCTACTATCGACGGTTTGTACAGGATTTTTCCCGGATAGCTACACCACTGACCAGATTGACGAAGAAGGGCGTCAAGTTTGAGTGGTCTGATGCGTGCGAGGAGAGTTATTTTCTCCTGAAGGAGAGATTGACTACCGCACCGGTTCTGACGTTGCCAGACGATAGTGGTGAGTATGTTGTGTACAGTGACGCGTCGAAGTTAGGCCTTGGCTGTGTGTTGATGCAGCATGGTAGAGTCGTGGCGTATGGTTCCAGACAGCTGAAACCGCACGAGGTCAACTATCCGACACATGATTTGGAGTTAGCTGCTATTGTATTAGCGTTGAAGAGTTGGAGACATTATCTGTATGGTGCTCAGTGTAAGATTTTCACTGACCACAAAAGTCTCACTTACTTGCGGACACAGCCAGATCTGAACATGAGGCAGCGCCGATGGATGGAGTTGATCAATGATTATGATTGCACGTTTGAGTACCATCCGGGGAAGGCCAATGTTGTGGCAGATGCACTTAGTCGGAAATCTGGAGCCTCATTGTTTCACATGTGTGTGGCCAGAGTATCGATGTTAGCTGAGCTTCGAGCTACAGGTGCTGTGTTTGGGTATGATGATGATGGAGCTTTATTGGCCAGCTTTCAGGTTCGTCCAGTGTTAGTTGATCAGGTACGGGAGGCACAGGATTCAGATCCTTACTTGCTAGGCAAGAAGACCATGATTCGGAATGGTGTGCCTACAGAGTTCCGGTTGAGCGACGATGGTACGTTGTTGTTCAGGGGCAGATTGTGTGTACCCAGGGGCGAGGACTTGAAGAAGGAGATTCTAGACGAGGCCCACAGTTCTGCGTATGCGATGCATCCCGGAGGTACGAAGATGTTTCGTACACTTCGAGCGTACTATTGGTGGCGCAACATGAAGCGGGAGATTGCCGCGTACGTGAGTCGGTGTTTGATTTGTCAGCAGGTGAAGGCGGAGAGGCAGAAACCTGCAGGGAAACTACAGCCACTTGAGATTCCAGTTTGGAAGTGGGAGCATATTACGATGGATTTCGTCTATCAGTTGCCGCGTACTTCGGCGGGCAACACTGGCATTTGGGTTATCGTTGATCGACTGACGAAATCCGCACACTTTCTTGCACTTCCAGGGAAGATTTCAGTGGGCAGATTGGCTAAGTTGTACTTATCTGAGATTGTTCGCTTGCATGGGGTGCCTGTGTCCATTGTTTCTGATCGTGATAGTAAGTTCACATCCGAGTTTTGGCAGGCTTTACAGCGAGCGTTGGGCACGAGGTTGCGATTTAGTACAGCTTTCCATCCTCAGACTGACGGGCAGTCCGAGCGGACCATTTAGACTCTTGAGGATATGCTGAGATCGTGTGTGTTGCAGTTTCGTGGGAACTGGGATCAGCAGTTGCACTTGATCGAGTTCGCCTACAACAACAGCTATCAGGCCAGTATTGAGATGGCACCGTACGAGGCTCTGTACGGGAAGCAGTGTCGCACTCCATTGTGTTGGAGTGAGGTGGGCGAGCGTTGGCTCATTGGTCCTGATTTGGTGAAAACCACGATGGAGGACATTCAGATTATTCTAGATCGACTGAAGATTGCCCAGGATCGGCAGAAGAGTTACGCGGATGTGAGGAGAAAGAGTTTAGAGTTCGAGATTGGTGATTGGGTCTTCCTGAAACTATCTCCGTGGAGGGGAGTTGTGCGTTTCGGGAAGCGTGGCAAGCTTCGACCGCGGTATATTGGTCCGTATGAGATTACGGAGAGGGTTGGAGCTGTTGCTTACAGACTTGAGTTACCGACAGAGATGGCTCGTGTACATGATGTCTTCCATGTTTCGATGTTGCGGAAGTACATCTCAGATCCTTCACATGTGATAGCCCCACAGCAGTTGCCGATCAGAGAGGATTTATCGTATGTTGAGGAGCCAGTGCAGATCCTCGATCGTCGTGAGCAGGAGTTGAGGCACCGTGTCATTCCGCTGGTGAAGGTCTTGTGGCAGAACCATTCAGTTGAGGAGGCCACTTGGGAGACCGAGCAGCGTATGCGGGAGCAGTATCCTCATCTGTTCACTTGACAGGTACGTAAATTTCGAGGTCGAAATTTCTTTAAGGGGGGTAGAATTGTGACGACCCGAACCAGAATCGGATGTGTGATTGGCACGATTCCCGAGATTTGGTTTTAGTCGCAGTTTTGCGATATTTTGTGGTTTGTCGATTCGATTCGCGACTTTGTTTTCAGTCGAGAATTTGAGTTGAGTGTCTTCACGGAAAGTGTAGAGTATGTGATTTCGAGTTCGTGGGTGGTTCCGGAAGATTTTTCCGATAGACGAAGAATATTTTATGATTATTTGAAGTTTCGGGTTTCGACGAAATGTCGAAAAATAGTCGAAAATAGCAGTTTGAACATTGACCAGGCTTTGACCACCTGTTGACTTTCTAAATTGGGAAGGATTTTCTGTTGACCCGTGAAGGAGGTGGAGACCCGGTTTAGCTCGCCGGACGACCCGACTTTTCCGGCCATCTCCGACCAGGCCGAGGGTAAATTTCGCCTCTCCTTGAGCTCCCCTTTCGTTTCATGTATGAGTTTTTATGAATTGATCACGATTTGTGGGGGTTCGAAGTGAAACCGACGTGGGTTTGTCGCCGGTATCGGGAGGAGGTCCTCCGGTGGACGACGGTGATGGAGGATAAGGGGGTTCGACTCCCCTTGTCCTAGGGAGTCTAACCGTGTGTCTTGATTTGGTTTTGGTGCGAGTTTTCAGGGAACCCGAGGGTGGCCGGAATCTGGGATTCCGTTTGGTTTCGAGGGGTTTTGGTGAGGATGGTTTGGGTTTTGGCCTGAGGGCTAGTTATGAAATGTGTTAGGCTGACCGTGATCTTGAGAACTGGAAGTTCTACGCCGGGGAATTTCGCCGTTGACGGCGCGCCGCCGCCGCCGGCGGCGGTCAACGGTGGTCAACGGTGGGAGAAAAAGTCAACTTTTCAGATTTCGATGTAATTAGTGTCATTTTTCTCGTAATCACGCCCTGGTTATCGTGCGGAGGTTTTCGGGTTGATTTGGTTAGCTGATTTTCAGTCGAGGTTTCGAGTTGGGTTTTCGGGATTTCCGTAATTCATTTTGCACTGCATTTCGTGTTTCCGGGAACGGTTGGTTTCCGTGCATCAGTACAGTGTTATGGATTACGATATTGATCAGTTGTGTTTATATATATATTCAGGAGATCAAGATCGTGATCTGGGTCGTGATCGTGCTTCAGGCGAGGGATCTTCCGCCGGACCACGAGTTTAGAGCGTGTGCACGTTTCGAGAGTCTGTGAGTGGACAATTTCTTTTCACGGAAATCTTGCGAGTCTTATATATATGATTTACGAACTTGAGCATGCAGCATGATTATGGTTTTACGAGCATGAGATTTCATACGAGATTATGATTATATAAGCATGTGTTTATGATTATACAAATATGTTTATACGGATATACGTATACGAACATGCATACACTTTTATGCTGTTTCATGCATTTGCATCGAAATGTTTATGATTTGGTTTACACAGAGTACAGTCTCAGTTACGTTGTTGTATCGATACACTTGCCTCTCGGCTGATCCCCGATTGTAGGCCACCAGGAGGGGCAGTACCCCTACCTGACCGGCGAGGGGCAGTACCCCGGAACCGAGGCCTTTCTGGCTATGAATCACGTGGTAGTCAAGGACTCCGTGATTCTGACTGTACTAGCACGGACGTGTCCATGAGTGACCCCGTGATACTTTCTATGCATGCTTTGTTTACGAGTTGGAGTCAGCGTCTCCTCGTAAACTATTTGATTTGATTTATTTATATTTCGACTCGCATATGTTTTTATAACATATATACTTGGTGAAAGACATTTATTTTCGTCCACTCACTCTAACGTGTTTATTGTCTTTCCCCTGGGCTTTTCGGTTTCCGTGCCCAGTTTGCAGTTCAGGTTTGGTGTTTCACGTCGTGGTTTGGAGGCTAGTGATCAGAGTCACTTGTGTTTTCCAGTAGGTTCTTGTTTCGCCTACTGATGTACATATTGTATATATTTTACTTTAGAGGTCGCTCTGATACATTCTGATACATGTTGTGCGGATTTTCACAGATATACATATATACATAGTACAGTTTATTTACTGTTGTTGATTATATTGATGTTGAGAAATCCGGATGGGATTGGTGCCCACGGTTTGCTTTTTGTGGCATAGGACGAAGTGTTATTTTCCGCGTGCAGGTTATGGTAATTCAACGTTAGTAACGAAACTCTGCCCAAATTTTGAAAAGTTTTTGTTGGTTCATGTTTTCGAAGGGGTTCGATTCCGATTTAGGAAGCTAAATCGGGGTTGGGTCCTTTCAAGTGGGGACCAAATCACGAGTTAGTACTGGTTCTTATCCTCGGATTGGTGAGCGATCTTTGAGGATTATTCAGGCCTTGGAGGGCATGTTGTAGACCTTGGTATTGCAGTTCCGGAGGATTCGGGACCAGCAGTTTCAGCGGTTTGAGTTTGCTTGCAGTACCAGTTTGTGGACCACTATGGTTTTGAGGTTGTTTGATGTTGAGTTGAGGTATGTTGTTGTACTCCATTGTGTTGGAGCGAGTTTGGTTTGAGTATGAGTTGACGTTTGATTCTAATTTTGTGGAATGTGTTATCACAGACTGTCTGGTTAGCGGAAATGAGTTGATAATTGCTTGAGTTCGATGTTTGAGTTGTGTTGGCATGAATATGTTGAGTTGTGAATTGACACGTTGTTTTGATTTGTAAGTGGCCATAGGCGAGTTTGTGTTATGCCGTATGGTTCGGCATCGCCTATAGCATTGGCTTTTGTGCGAGTTGTGTTCCGTGTGGCGGAACTGTGTTTCAGGTTGGTTTCGCATTGTGTACCCTGTCTGTTCCTTATGTAGGAACACTTGGCGATTGTGTGAGCCAGTTCAGATTTGTGATTTGAGGGTACAGGGATTCCAGCACGGAGTTATCTCCTATTGTGGAGTCTGTTATCAGAGTTGTTCAGTTGACGTTACCACTGAGCAGTTGAGCAGTATGCAGAGGCAGTGCTCCTATGTGTAGTCGGCAGACTTGGAAATTTCGAGGTCGAAATTTTTCTAAGGGGGGTGCATTTGTGACGACCCGGACCAGAATTAGCAGTATGATCAGCTTGATCGATGAGTTTGTGCGTAGTCGCAGAGTTGTCCGACAGTTATTTGAATCGCCAGGCCGTTAACGACTAAATTATTGGCCGAGAATTGGAGCTGGGTCTCTTCTCGAGAGTCGTTCTACATGTAATTTTGAGTTCGTGGACGTTTCCGGATCGTTATTTGGACGACCGAGGAATTAATTATGAATATTTGAAGTTCAGGTTTTAAAGGCAGCCTTCTTAACGACTAAATTACCGGACGAGAATTTGGTGTCGGCTTCTTCACGGAAGTTGTTCAGAATTTAATTTCGAGTTCGTGGGAACTTCCGGAGCATGATTTTGAGTTACGAAGATTTAGTTGTGATTATTTTCCGATTGTGGATTGTTTGTCGATTAAATATGGGCTAGGTTGAATGGTTGACTTTTTATCCGTTTGGCCGATATAGTTGACTTTGGGTGATTATGGAAGATTATGTCGAGTCGAATTCGTGGCCGCGAGAATTATCAGAATCGGAGTTACGACGTGGAAGTTACGCGTGTTTGAAGTTTATCGAATTTGTATTTTGGAGGTTTCATTTTTTGGAAAGTCTACATATAGTAACTTGCCATGTTGGGCAAGTCAACCTTGCCATATGGGGGAGTTGACCGAGTCAAACTCAGCTGGGTTTGGAGATCGACGGTGGCCACGGTGGTTGACGGTGAATGGCCGTCCGGCTGTCTCCGGCCACGGGGGAGGAAGCTTTCGGTGCGCCTTGGCACCCCGAATCTCTTTCCGGCCACCCCTCACGCCGTTAGTGACGGTGGATAGGAGCATATTCCGGCCAAGTTCGTGAATTTTGGGGGTAATCGGACTAAACTGTTCCGGCCGAGTTGAGCTAAACTATGGACTGGGCTTTGAAGCTCTTCCCTCCACGAATCTAACCACGTAGGTTTGGAGTTTCAATTCGGTTTGTGTTTGGAGAATTCTTGATTTGAATTAATTTTGTGTTCTATTTCGGTTTTACTTGAAATTGGATGTGTTAGAGTGAGAATTGGACTTCGGTGCAGTTGACAAAGTTGCTCAGTGGACGATTTTGAATGGAATAGGGGTTGCTCCGCCGTGAAATTTTCCGGTCAGCGGTAGCGCCGCCGTGGGCGGCGGTCAACGGTCAAAGTTTGACTTTTTGGACTTTCGACAAGTTGCATGTCATTTGACTCGAAATCGCGCTCCGATCGCAGTGGGGAGATTCGTTTCTCGAGTTGAGCATCTGAAAGTAAAGCGAGGTATTGAGGTGTTATATATGCATTTTCGACGATTCGTCGGCTTTGAGTTATGTGTTTCCGGGAATGGTGATTTCTCGTGATTTGTCTTGCATTGTCGAGATATGATTTTGAGATATGGATTTTGTGAATATTCAGGTGTTCGTGATCTTTCGTTTGGCGATGGACATTCCGCCGGAACACGGGTTAACGCGATACGCGTTACGCCAGTCTGTGAGTGGATAATTTCTTTTCACGGAATTCTTGCGAGTCTTTTATATGATTTACGAACTTGAGCATGCGTATTGAGATTACGAATTGCATGAGCATGTGTTTTACGAATATACGATTATACATATACGGATATACGTATACGAATATACATACACTTATATGCTGTTTCATGCATTTGCATCGACCTGTTTATGATTTGGTTTACACAGAGTACAGTCTTGGTTACGTTGTTGTATCGATACACTTAGCCTCTCGGCTGATCCCCGATGGTAGGCATCCCAGGCGGGGCGTTACCCCGACCTGACCGGTGAGAGGCGTATCCCCGGAACCGAGGCCTTTCTGGCTTAGAATCACGTGTGGGTCCGGGATCCCGTGATTCGGACTGTACTAGCACGGTGTGTGTCCATGAGTGACCCCGTGAAATTTTTACTTGCATGCTCAGTACACTGGAGGAGTGTGAGTTTTACCTTGTGTACTTGTTATTTTATTTACCTAGACTCGCATATGTTTTTATAACATATATATTAACTGGTGAAAGACATTTATTTTCGTCCACTCACTCTAACATGTTTATTGTCTTTCCCCTGGGCTTTTCGGTTTCCGTGCCCAATTTGCAGTTCAGGCTCTGGTGTCGCACGTCGTGGTCGGAGGCATAGTGCTCGAGCAATCTTGTTTCATCCAGTAGGTTTATTGTTCTACCTACTGTGGTATGCGTATACGATTATGTATTAGATGTCGCTCTGAGCTTTCTGTGGTATATGTTATACGATTTTATACGGGATTTCAGTAAAGTATATATATTTTTATTGTTTTACTTTACTGTTGATATATTGAGAAATTCGGATGGGATTGGTGCCCACGGTTTGCTTTTTGTGGCATAGGATGAAGTGTATTTTCCGCGTGCAGGTAATGGTAAATCTACGTTAGTAATGAAACTCTGCCCAAATTTCGAAAAAATTTTGTTGGTTCGTGTTTTCGAAGGGGTTTGACTCCGGTTTAGGGAGCTAAATCGGGGTTGGGTCCTTTCATGTCATGCATTGAAATTAATTTTCGAAACTTTGTGGAATGTTAATTTGGAGTCACTTATCTTGGTGTTACAGTTGTGGAAGATTGCTGAGACAATTTGTTGAGGGCATTAGAGTCATGTAGTTAGAGTTTTGTCGAGTCTTTTCAGAGTCTTAGTTTAGTGTATTGCTCGAGGACTAGCAAAAGCTAAGTGTGGGGTATTCTGATAGTTGCATATTTATGCAACGTTTATGTGCTTAACCGAACCTTATATTTAGCTCTTTTGTTATGTTTTTAAGTAATTTAACATTATTATTTGTTCTTAGGTATTTTGGAGATAAATGAAGAAAAAGAGATTAAACATATAATGCAGCTTGGCGAAGGAACGAGAGTCCTTGGGGAGGAGGTTTGGTTCTTGGCGAGCACGTGATAGAAGAGTGCAAGTGGGTTTTTCTAGTTTAATTAAACTAGTTAAATGAGGATTGATATATATATATGGCTTGGCGAGGAACAACAAAAGGGAGAGAAGTCTTTTTATAATTGGACTTTGCAGAGAAGTTGATATGGAATGGAGTTTGCATGCACATGGGCTTTGAAAGTTTGACTTGGAATTTAATTAGGAATGGTGCACGTGCAAGCCAACTTGGTTAATTGGCTTGATTGAAGAAAAGTAATATTTGCTTGCTTGGCGAGGAAGAGCAAGGAGAGAAGAAGAGTCCTATTATAATAATGAGATTAAGAAGAGTTGGGCTGGATTTTGGAGTCTTGCACGTGGTTTGCTAATTAACCTAGCTAGTCTGGAACATATAAATAGCTAGCAAGAGAACGTACGCGGGGACGGACGTAACGGGGAGCAAGAGCAAGGAAGCTGCAAGTTTCTCTTTCATCCGTTTGTATCAATTTCTTTCATGGATTATTTTAGTTTAATTTCTGATTCCATGAGGAGCTAAACTCCATTGTTAAGGGGCTGTTTTGAAGCCCCGTTCATGATATCTAGATTGCTTATGCACGTTAACTAAGTTTTGTTTTTGTTATTTGAATGAGGTTTCTTTGTTATTTATACGGTGATGATTCTTGATTATGTATGCTTTGAGTGCACACTTAGTATGCATGTTTAAGAATCTAATTCTAAGAAAATTGATGGCTGTTGGTGATTATTACCTTCCTCAAGTTTCAATCGTAGAACCCATACATGTTTGGCATAAGAAACCCTAGGTCTAGCAAGACACGACCGTAGTGTACTTGTAAAGCCTTGTAGATTCTCAAACCCTTTCTAAATCTTAATGCTTTTCTCTTATATAGTTAATTCGATTCCGTGACTTCGGGTTCTTTGAGGGATAGACAATATTGATAAGCAGACTTTCAATGTTGTAAACATAAGGATCGGGTAATAGGTTGTGTTCACAGCTCGGGGCCTTCCTAGGAATCTTTCATTCATAACATTTGCATTATTTAGTTAAGCATTTGTTGTCTAGATGGAGTGACGGTGGTGGATATCACTCCCCTTAACCTATTTTATTATTGAATTCTCGTTTTACTTTTACTCTGTTTTCTGTTTTAGTTTCGTAATCTGTTTTGCATAATTTTGTTCACCAACCAAACCAATTCCGATTGTATCGAAATTTCGCGTGGTAGTCCGCCACTGTGTCTATAGTGTCCTGTATTAATTTCGTGATTTTAGGTTGAGTCTAGATATTTTAATTAATTACGTTAGTGTCCAGTGGTCGAGTCTGTCAAATTTCTGACTTTCACGTCTGTTTGTAGTTTAGAATATTAAGTCTCATCTTTCCATGTGGATTGACCCCTATACTATTGTACTGCATTGACAAGCATATTGAGTTTATTATAGGGTAACTTTGAGGGTGATTAAACACCGATCAGTTGGGAGACTCAATTTTGACCCTAGGATGATAATAAAAGAGGAGGTGGAAGATCTAAGATTTTGCTTTGAATTACAGAGACCCTGATCCAGTATTTTAGGCTATGGAAGGCTAAACTCCAAATTAGTGACATCATGTGATCTAACTTCTTCTCTTTCTCTCCAAATCAGATTGGTAAGCATAAATTGGCTGAATGGGCCTCCATTTGACTGGACACCATGTGAATAGGCCGGCCGGCCGACTGTGACAAATTTCGGTGGGCTCCGGGCAACTTCCGGTGACTTCCGGTGAAGCTATTTCGTATTTTTCTCAAAGTTTCGCCAAATTCTCTTGTGATCTATTAAATGTATACGTTTTCTCTAATAAGTATCTAATTCTTCCTATTTAATGCATTTCCGAGCCAACTCCACATTTCCTAACAAGAACAGAAAACGTCATAAGACCAATGCTTTATTCATAGAAAACAAGTTATAATCATAAAGTTAGGAGCATAATAGGCACATAATTATGGTCCTAACTACTACCTCACACTTAATCTTTGCTAATTAAAGGTTGTTTTTTTACTAATTCTTACGAAATTAAAGACAAAAGAAATGGTTAGTAAACACATAGAGAAATCCTAAGTTCTAACATGCTTTACTCATAGACAAGTAGAAAACAAACAAGAACAAAGAACCCTAAACATGCTTACTAGACTAAAAATAAACCTAAGCTATTATTTACATTTGATTGACTCATCTAGATTGCCCTTGCTCATTCCTAACCTGCAAATTAAACAATGTCAATCGAAATCCTAACTTCTTAACTTCACATAACACATGTTTATACTTAAGTTTAGTACTCGGGATTTCCCTATACACATACGATTGATTTAGACTCGGGATTGCCCTATATCTAAGCCAAAGCATTACGATTAGATAAGCATGCATCATAGAAATTTAAGAAACTAGAACACATGGAAGACAATTGAAATCAAAACACGTGCAGAAAACCGAAATACTAAAAATCAATCCTTAAAAACAATAGTTCATACAAGGAGAAGTTACAAGATAAAGAGAAGTTGAGTTACACTTTTTAGTTCCTAAGGATTTCCCTATAGAATTATGGTGCACACAGCTCTCTTTGGTGGAAGTGACACTCGGGATAGCCCTATATGTCGTGGAGGCAGTTTGGCGGCGGAAAGATGGTGTAAACTTCTTCGTGGAGAACGTCTTGAGTTTTTGGAGAGGAAGTAGTTTAAGCTGAGCTTAGGCATCTAGAATGAGTGATGATTGAGAATGATACCTAGCTCTTGTATTTATAGGTGAAGAATTCCAACTTTCCTCTCCAAACTAGGTTTTCCTAGTGTACCCGGGTAGAATTGACAGCCTGTCTTGAAATGTCTTTTCCGGGAGTTCTAGAGCTTAGAAAATTATTATTTTGGATTCGTTGGAAAGATCAGCTCAAGAGCTTGAATAAGACATATATGATCACTATATTTGGAGTTGAATTTCAGATTCTGTGATCCGTTGAAGATTGATGAGCTGGCAGACATATCTTCCTCTTCCTACTTAGAGTAGGGAAATCTTGATCTTTCCATATCTTGTATTTCTTGAGCTCTAAGTCATTTTGGCCGAACCTACCATATATTGTAGGATATTTTTATCTTTAAATAAGTCACTTTTGAGATATACTTAATACTTTTGATCCTCCATCTATTCGGTAATATCTCCTTACTTGATTTTGCCCAAAATGCTTGCTGATTTTCGATCCACCATTTGAAATGTCTTCATTTTGCCTTGCATCATTTTAGTAACTTGAGAAGACCATTTCGGATCCATATTTTGCTACGTCATTCCTAGTTGATTTAGGAAACTTCTCCACTTAGCTCATTTTATGCTCCAAATCACCTCCTTTATTGATCTCCTTTATTCAAAACCTAAAAACAACAAAGTAAGTAAGAAATGATAGTACTAAGGTCAAAACATAGCTAAATGTAAAGATAAAGACGTTAAGAATCAAGCATAAAATGCGTAGATCAAATTCCCCCACACTTGGACTTTACTAGTCCCTAGTAAAAACTAAATAAAAGAAAGACTAAAAATATAAAACCAACGTTAGAGCTAGCCTCCACATTGGGAAAAGTTTAAGAAAATAAAAGACTCAGATTTTGAAAACACTTCTAAGCCCTTGGCAAAATTTGTCTCAGAAATTTTCTTAAGTATATGGCGGTTTAGTCACAAGATTTCATAGTGAAAAGTTCAAAATTTTCGAGAGATAAGAGAAATATGATCATGTTATGAACAAGTAGGACTTGGAGAAAACAATGGTGAATTTAAAGCTATGCCTGTTTCGAATAAGGTTAAATCAAGCTCACATGGATGCACTCATCATATTTTCACTCATGAAAGGGGTTTACTCAAAATGTATAAATTGAATCGAAAACCTCATAATTACTTGCACAAATGAACCAAACCATATGCTTACTCATGTAACTTACTCAACCAATCGAAGGCTACTCATCTTAAGGATCATAAAGGTCTTTAGAAAGGTTGTAATGGGGCTAAGGCTAAGGCATTCGAAAATTTGGATGTGTGGTGGTTAAGAACATTCAAAAGACTTAGTTAAAGCACCAAAGCATATCATCAAATTCGTTCATCCTCTTTCCAAAACGTCACCAAGGTCAAACCCTAAGTACACGGGCCATATTTCATCTTTTTGGACCCTAACTTCATTCTAAACTTCCCTTGAGCTTTTGTAGACAGGACAAAGGCCATATTTCTTTACTATTGGTCCTTCAATTCATAACAAACTCCAAATCCATAAGTATGGGGGACATTAATCCAAACAATGTACACTAAAAACCTATTGCCAGAGAACTTTTGAATTTTTTTTTCTTTTTATTCTTTTCTTTTTCTTGCTCTCAATTCTTTTTTCTTACCTTTTTTTTTATTTTCGGCAATTGCAAACTCTTTTTTTTTTCAAGGTATTTGGACAAGTCTATCCCCATACACACCTCCTCATGATCTTCACACCATCTCCATGATTCTAGCTTTAAAAATCCCCACTATGTTTTTTGAACAAGGGTACGGATATTCTACACTAGGTTAAAGTGTTTAGATATGTATGGTAATGAAAGAAAGGCATAATGTGGGCTCAAATGGGTTATCTAGGGGTGTCGCAACTCGTGCGTACAATGGGACACATGGCTATTTGGTTTAGTGATGGAAAACCTAATTTGCCTTTAATCATACCCAAAATCAGAGCATATATCAACTTAAAAGCTTTGTAAATCTACATGAGTAAGTTCTAATAATCTCTAGTTCATTAAAATCTATGGCAAGCAATTAGACGAAGCATATTTTGTTCTTGAAAATCATATGCACGAAATTCACTCTCAAAGGGAATAATGTAGGCTCAAAAACTCACTTTTAAGGTTTGTATGATTTAAAACTCATTCTAACATGCGAAATCTATACCATGTTTAAACATACCATATCCACTACATGTTATAACACTCAAAATATCTCACTTAGCACAAGAAATCAGTTTAGATGATTTGTAACGCCATATGTATTCGTTTTTGGTCCAATTTCATCATAGACTAGTTAAGGGTATCCTAAAAATGAAAAATACTCTTTAAAAACCCTAAGTTAAATAGAAAGACACAAAATAATTTTTTTTAGGGCATCATCCGCCGGAAAGTTCCATTGTCCGCTCGGTTTTATGATTTTAAGACTGAAATAAAGTTGTAAACCCCTCCCCCACACTTAAACTCTACATTGTCCTCAATGTATTTAAAGAAAACATAGAACTAAGTAGGAAGAGAGAGACCTACGAAAATTTTAGCTAAGGAAAGTAAATAAGGGAGGAGAGAACAAATCCTTGACGATTCCTCCATTGGGTTGCCTCCCAACGAGCGCTTGTTTTTTAACGTCTTACAGCCTAGACGTGAAGTTCCTCATGTTGTGTTACCGATTTGGTGGTTAAGATTGAGGAGGGAGATGGCCGGATTCACGGAATTGACCCATGAAGTCCACGAGTTGGCCCATTTGCTTTTTGATTTCAGTGATGTCTCGGCCATGTAGATCCAACGTCTCCGTTTGTTTTGCTTGTGCCTCCAACAGAACTTGTGTTGAAGTGGACAGTTGAGTGAACATCTTGTCATAGTCCGGATTTGTAAATTGTTGTTGGACTGGAGGAGATTGTTGCATAGGTTGCATCGTTGGAATGGGAGCTTGTTGCATTAGCTGCCTTGGTTGAAAGGGAGCACGTTGATAGCCTGGTTGAGGTGCCGGTGAAAGGACCCAACCCCGATTTAGCTCCCTAAACCGGAATCGAACCCCTTCGAAAATACGAACCAACAAAAACTTTTCAAAATTTCGGCAGAGTTTCGTTACTAGCGTGGAATTACCATAACCTGCACGCGGAAATTAACACTTCGTCCTATGCCACAAAAATCAAACCGTGGGCACCAATCCCATCCGGATTTCTCAACATCAATATAATCAACAAATAGTAACATATTGAACTATATATATGTATATCTGAGAAAATCCGTATAAACAAGTATCGGAATGTATCAGAGCGACCTCTAGTGTAAAACATATACAATATGTACATCAGTAGGTGAAACTGAAACCTACTGGAAAACACAGGTGACTCTGATCACTAGCCTCCAAACCGCGACGTGAAACACCAAACCTGAACTGCAAACTGGGCACGGAAACCGAAAAGCCCAGGGGAAAGACAATAAACACGTTAGAGTGAGTGGACGAAAATAAATGTCTTTCACCGAGTATATATGTTAAAAAAACATATGCGAGTCCAGGTAAATAAAAACATAACATGGTACACGAGGTAAAACTCACACTCCTCCAGTGTACTGAGCATGCAAGTATAAATTCCACGGGGTCACTCATGGACACACACCGTGCTAGTACAGTCCGAATCACGAGGTCCTTAGTCCCCGTGACTCTAAGCCAGAAATGGCCTCGGTTCCGGGGAAACGCCCCTCACCGGTCAGGTAGGGATAACGACGCCCCTCCTGGATGGCCTACCATCGGGGATCAACCGAGAGGCAAGTGTATCGATACAACAACGTAACCAAGACTGTACTCAGTGAAAACCAAATCATAAACAGTTCGATGCAAATGCATGAAACAACATATAGTGTATGCATATTCGTATACGTGTATCCGTTTAAATATAATCGTATAATCGTAAAAACACATACTTATGTAATCCGTAATCTCAATACGCATGCTCAAGTTCATAAATCATATAAAAGACTCGCAATCGTTTCCGTGAAAAGAAATTGTCCACTCACAGATCCGCTAGCGCAAACTCGCTCTAAACACGTGGTCCGGCGGAAGTACCCTCGCCCGAAGCACGATCACGATCCAAATCTCGATCTCGATCTCCTGAATATATATAAACATAACTGATCAAAATCGTAATCCACAACACTGAACGGATGCACGGAAACCAACCGTTCCCGAAAATACAAAATGCGGTGCAAAATGAATTACGGAAATCCCGAAATCCCCACTCGAAATCTCGACTGAAAATCGGCTAACCAAATCAACCCGAAAACCTCCGTACGATAACCAGGGCGCGATTACGAGAAAAATGACACTAATTACATCGAAATCTGAAAAGTTGACTTTTCCTCCACCGTTGACCGCCGTTGACCGCCGCCGCCGCCGGCGGCGCGCCGTCAACGGAGGAATCCCACGGCCAAACTCTCCAGTCCTCTAGGTCTCATCAAGGCGAACATGTTTCCCTTCTACCCCGAAGGCCAATTTCAAACACAACCTCTCCAATTTGTCCAAAATCCGATCGGTGAACACAATCCGGTGACCAATTCGGGTCACCCCCAAAACTCATCCTCAACCCCAAATACTCATACCACGAGACTCAGAGAGATGAGGGGAGTCGAATGCCCCTAATCCCCACCTCCAAATCTCGTCGGAGCTACCACCACCGTCGCCGGCAAACTCATCAAACTCGGCCCTAATCGGCCTCCACCAAAACGGGTCTAAAACCATTCAAACTCAAGCCATACACACTCGAAATCACAAGAGGAATCAAACCGTACCTGTCCCGAGGTGAATCGTTGCCGGAATCCGGTCGCCGGAGTTCACTTTCCCGTTCGGGAAACCTCCCCTTCTCGGCAGCTCTTCCACTTTCCAAAATAGGAAAGTCAACCAAAAGTCAAAGCTTGGTCAAAGTTCACAATGAAGTTTTCGACAATTCCCGACTATTTTTCGACTTTTCGATATTTATACTCGTCCCTCGGGTCAAACGACGATTCGAAATGGATAACCATCACAATTCGGATAAACTCGAAACAATCGGTTAAACTCGTCGGAACCTGAAACTTCAAATAATCATAAAATATTCCTCGATTATCGGAAAAATCTTCCGAAACCGCCCACGAACTCGAAATCACGTACTCTACAACTTCCGTGAAGACACTCAACTCAAATTCTCGACTGAAAACATAGTCGCGAATCGAAACGGTAAACTACACAATATCGTAAAACTGCGACTATAACCAAATCTCGAGAATCGTGCCAAACACACATCTGATTCTGGTTCGGGTCGTCACAAATCTACCCCCCTTAAAGAAATTTCGACCTCGAAATTTACGTACCTGTCATGTGAACAGATGAGGATATTGCTCCCGCACACGCTGCTCGGTCTCCCAGGTGGCCTCCTCAATCGAATGGTTCTGCCACAAGACCTTCACCAACGGAATCACACGGTGTCTCAACTCCTGCTCACGACGATCGAGAATCTGCACTGGCTCCTCAACATACGATAAATCCTCCCTGATCGGCAACTGCTGTGGGGCTATCACATGTGAAGGATCTGAGATGTACTTCCGCAACATCGAAACATGGAAGACATCATGCACACGAGCCATCTCAGCCGGTAACTCAAGTCTGTAAGCAACAGCTCCAACCCTCTCCGTAATCTCATACGGACAAATATACCGCGGTCGAAGCTTGCCACGCTTCCCGAAACGCACCACTCCCCTCCACGGAGACAGTTTCAGGAAGACCCAATCACCAACCTCGAACTCTAAGCTCTTCCTCCTCACATCCGTGTAACTCTTCTGCCGATCCTGGGCAATCTTCAGTCGATCCCGAATAACTTGAATGTCCTCCATCGTGGTTTTCACCAAATCCGGACCAATAAGCCAACGCTCGCCCACCTCACTCCAACACAATGGAGTGCGACACTGCTTCCCGTACAGAGCCTCGTACGGTGCCATCTCAATACTGGCCTGATAGCTGTTGTTGTAGGCGAACTTAATCAAGTGTAACTGCTGATCCCAGTTTCCACGAAACTGCAACACACATGATCTTAGCATATCCTCAAGAGTCTGAATGGTCCGCTCGGACTGCCCGTCAGTCTGAGGATGAAAAGCTGTACTAAATCGCAACCTCGTGCCCAACGCTCGCTGCAACGCCTGCCAAAACTCAGAAGTGAACTGACTATCACGGTCAGAAACAATGGATACAGGCACACCATGCAAGCGAACAATCTCTGATAAGTACAACTTGGCTAATCTGCCCACTGAAACCTTCCCTGGAAGTGCAAGAAAATGTGCGGATTTCGTCAATCGATCAACGATAACCCAAATGCCAGTGTTGCCCGCCGAAGTACGTGGCAACTGATAGACGAAATCCATAGTGATATGCTCCCACTTCCAAACTGGAATCTCAAGTGGCTGTAGTTTCCCTGCAGGTTTCTGCCTCTCCGCCTTCACCTGCTGACAAATCAAACACCGACTCACGTACGTGGCAATTTCCCGCTTCATGTTGCGCCACCAATAGTATGCTCGAAGTGTACGAAACATCTTCGTACCTCCGGGATGCATTGCATACGCTGAACTGTGGGCCTCGTCCAGAATCTCCTTCTTCAAGTCCTCGTCCCTGGGTACACATAATCTGCCTCTGAATAACAACGTACCGTTGTCGCTCAATCGGAACTCTGTAGGCACACCATTCTGAATCATGGTCTTCTTGCTCAACAAGTAAGGATCTGAATCCTGTGCCTCCCGTACCTGATCAACCAATACGGGTCGTACCTGAAAACTAGCCAACAAGGCTCCATCATCATCATAACCAAACACAGCACCCGTAGCCCGTAGCTCGGCTAACATCGATACTCTGGCCACACACATGTGAAACAATGAAGCTCCCGATTTCCGGCTAAGTGCATCTGCCACAACATTGGCCTTCCCTGGATGGTACTCGAAAGTGCACTCGTAATCGTTGATCAACTCCATCCATCGGCGCTGCCTCATGTTTAGATCCGGCTGTGTCCGCAAGTAAGTGAGACTCTTGTGGTCAGTGAAAATCTTACACTGAGCACCATACAGGTAATGTCTCCAACTCTTCAACGCTAACACAATAGCGGCTAACTCCAAATCATGCGTCGGATAGTTGACCTCGTGCGGTTTCAGCTGTCTGGAACCATATGCCACAACTCTACCATGCTGCATCAACACACAGCCAAGGCCCAACTTCGACGCGTCACTGTACACAACATACTCACCACTGTCGTCTGGTAATGTCAGAACTGGTGCGGTAGTCAATCTCTCCTTCAGGAGCAAGTAACTCTCCTCGCACGCATCAGACCACTCAAACTTGACGCCCTTCTTCGTCAATCTGGTCAGTGGTGTAGCTATCCGGGAGAAATCCTGCACAAATCGTCGGTAGTAGCCCGCTAAACCCAAGAAACTCCGAATCTCTGGCACAGTAGTGGGTCTACTCCAATTCAGCACAGCCTCGATCTTGTCAGGATCAACACTAACTCCCTCAGCCGAAATCACGTGGCCCAGAAATTTCACACTATCCAACCAGAACTCACACTTGCTAAACTTCGCGAACAACTGATGGTCCCGCAAAGTCCGCAACACCGCTCGCAAGTGCTTCTTGTGCTGGCCCACACTCCTCGAGTATATCAAAATGTCATCAATGAACACAATCACGAACTTGTCCAGGAATCGACGAAACACCCGATTCATCAAGTCCATGAAAGCTGCGGGGGCATTGGTCAACCCAAACGGCATAACCAAAAACTCATAGTGCCCATACCGCGTCCTGAACGCTGTCCTGGCAACATCTGAATCCCGGATCCTCAACTGATGATATCCGGATCGAAGATCAATCTTCGAAAAGACTGCTGCTCCCTTCAGCTGATCGAACAAGTCGTCAATCCGTGGCAACGGATACTTGTTCCTCACTGTAATCTGATTCAGCTTCCGGTAGTCGATGCACAAACGCATGGACCCGTCCTTCTTCCGCACAAACAACACTGGAGCACCCCACGGAGAAACACTCGGTCGAATGAATCCCTTCTCTAACAACTCCTGAAGCTGAATCTGCAACTCCCTCAACTCTGCAGGCGCCATCCGGTATGGTGTCTGGGAAATCGGTCCAGTACCCGGCAATAACTCAATGGTAAAATCAATCTCCCGCACCGGGGGTATACCAGGTAACTCCGCTGGAAACACATCCGGAAACTCAGACACAACCTCAATACTACCAAGCTCTGGCACTGCAGCTGTAGTGTCCACAACATGGGCTAAGTAAGCAACACAACCCTTCTTCATCAACCGATCCGCCCTCATCGCGGAAATCAAACACGGTAGGGAAGTGTTCTTCTCGCCGCGAAATAGTATCTCGGGTAACCCTGGTCGTCGAAACGCGACCTCCTTCCTGTGGCAGTCGAACATGGCCCAATGCGACTCAAGGAAGTCCATACCCAAGATCAGATCGAAATCCACAATATCAAGCAGTAACAGATCTGCGGCTAAACCATGGCCATCAACAAACACCTCACAATCCCGGTAAACCCAACCGATGCTCACCACCTCACCTGACGGATACAGCACTCTCCACAACCCCGGAAGTGGAGATGCAGGAACCATAGCCAATGACGATAGTCTAAATGATATGAATGAGTGTGTGGCACCTGGATCTAGCAATGCAACTACAGGAATACCAAAAACATGTAACGTACCAATAACGACCTCCGGTGATGCTCTGCCCTCACGCATAGTCATAGCATGAACTCTCGCCTGTCCGGCTGGTCGTCCTCGCTGGGGTTGTCCCTGCTGTCTACCCTGACCTGCAGACTGTGCTGGTCGAGCTCCCGTAGTGGCACCTCGCTCAACTCCGGAACTCTGGGCCGCCTGTCCACCAGTACCATACGACTGAGGACACTCTCTCGAATAGTGACCCACCTGGCCACAGCTATAACAAATAACAGTGCTCCGCTGACATACACCAAGATGACGCTTGTTGCAGAAGCTACATAAGGGATACTCCCGCGGTACAGCAAAAGTGCCACCTGTACGTCGAGGATAACTAGAACCGCTAGAACTCCCACTAGCCTGTGGTCGCTGCGGTCGATCTCTCCTCCATCCCGGTCTCCGTCTAGATACATTAGCTGGTGATCGATAAGATCCACCACCTGAGGATGAAGCTGAACCGGAAGTATCAGAACTCAGCCTCTTCGAAGGCCCCTGACTCGGTCCACCTTCCTCAAATCGTCTCGGCTGGTACCTCTGCTGTCTCTCCTGCTCAATATCCTCGCCTCGGAGAGCTGCACTGACAAACTCATCAAAGTTGTTCCTCGGCATCGTAGTCAACGTCGCCTTGATGTTCAGATTCAATCCCAGCTCAAACCTACGACACTTGGCTTCCTCTGTAGCCACCATATCCCGCGCAAAACGAGACAAACGAGTAAACCGATCCCGATACTCAAGTACAGACAAACTGCCCTGCCTCAAGTTCGTGAACTCCTCGTACTTGCGCTGCTGGGTAGCCTGATTAAAATACCTCCGCATAAACAGATCACGAAACAATGTCCACGGAGTATCCACAGGAACTCTGTCAGTGCTGACCCACCAAAAGTAAGCATCACCCTCAAGTAAACCAACTGCGGCTACTGACATCTGCTCAGGTGTAAACTGCAGACGCTCACAAACACGCTCAATCTGAACCAACCATGCCTCGCATATCTCTGGATCAACTGAACCCGAAAACACAGTAGCACCCGCAGTACGAGCCTTGACCACAGGGTCAAAACGCTCTTCCAAACGCAGCACTCGCATCAGCAAGTCGCGCGTTCGGCGATCCTCATCAGGATCATCATCCCGATCAACACGGGGACCACGTCGAGGAGGCATCCTACTGATACAAGACAAGCATTAGGCACAAGCAGAAAGAACGTAATCATGAAACCGCAGATATTTGAGGACACACAACACCCGAAGTATTGATGAGTACCGCTGGCCAGTCGGGTCATCACTCCAGCCATGCTGTATCAACTCAAATACCCTAAGCGTCACAACTACAAGAGTCTACAGAATCTGACAACCTAAGGCTCTGATACCAAGCTGAAAGGACCCAACCCCGATTTAGCTCCCTAAACCGGAATCGAACCCCTTCGAAAATACGAACCAACAAAAACTTTTCAAAATTTCGGCAGAGTTTCGTTACTAGCGTGGAATTACCATAACCTGCACGCGGAAATTAACACTTCGTCCTATGCCACAAAAATCAAACCGTGGGCACCAATCCCATCCGGATTTCTCAACATCAATATAATCAACAAATAGTAACATATTGAACTATATATATGTATATCTGAGAAAATCCGTATAAACAAGTATCGGAATGTATCAGAGCGACCTCTAGTGTAAAACATATACAATATGTACATCAGTAGGTGAAACTGAAACCTACTGGAAAACACAGGTGACTCTGATCACTAGCCTCCAAACCGCGACGTGAAACACCAAACCTGAACTGCAAACTGGGCACGGAAACCGAAAAGCCCAGGGGAAAGACAATAAACACGTTAGAGTGAGTGGACGAAAATAAATGTCTTTCACCGAGTATATATGTTAAAAAAACATATGCGAGTCCAGGTAAATAAAAACATAACATGGTACACGAGGTAAAACTCACACTCCTCCAGTGTACTGAGCATGCAAGTATAAATTCCACGGGGTCACTCATGGACACACACCGTGCTAGTACAGTCCGAATCACGAGGTCCTTAGTCCCCGTGACTCTAAGCCAGAAATGGCCTCGGTTCCGGGGAAACGCCCCTCACCGGTCAGGTAGGGATAACGACGCCCCTCCTGGATGGCCTACCATCGGGGATCAACCGAGAGGCAAGTGTATCGATACAACAACGTAACCAAGACTGTACTCAGTGAAAACCAAATCATAAACAGTTCGATGCAAATGCATGAAACAACATATAGTGTATGCATATTCGTATACGTGTATCCGTTTAAATATAATCGTATAATCGTAAAAACACATACTTATGTAATCCGTAATCTCAATACGCATGCTCAAGTTCATAAATCATATAAAAGACTCGCAATCGTTTCCGTGAAAAGAAATTGTCCACTCACAGATCCGCTAGCGCAAACTCGCTCTAAACACGTGGTCCGGCGGAAGTACCCTCGCCCGAAGCACGATCACGATCCAAATCTCGATCTCGATCTCCTGAATATATATAAACATAACTGATCAAAATCGTAATCCACAACACTGAACGGATGCACGGAAACCAACCGTTCCCGAAAATACAAAATGCGGTGCAAAATGAATTACGGAAATCCCGAAATCCCCACTCGAAATCTCGACTGAAAATCGGCTAACCAAATCAACCCGAAAACCTCCGTACGATAACCAGGGCGCGATTACGAGAAAAATGACACTAATTACATCGAAATCTGAAAAGTTGACTTTTCCTCCACCGTTGACCGCCGTTGACCGCCGCCGCCGCCGGCGGCGCGCCGTCAACGGAGGAATCCCACGGCCAAACTCTCCAGTCCTCTAGGTCTCATCAAGGCGAACATGTTTCCCTTCTACCCCGAAGGCCAATTTCAAACACAACCTCTCCAATTTGTCCAAAATCCGATCGGTGAACACAATCCGGTGACCAATTCGGGTCACCCCCAAAACTCATCCTCAACCCCAAATACTCATACCACGAGACTCAGAGAGATGAGGGGAGTCGAATGCCCCTAATCCCCACCTCCAAATCTCGTCGGAGCTACCACCACCGTCGCCGGCAAACTCATCAAACTCGGCCCTAATCGGCCTCCACCAAAACGGGTCTAAAACCATTCAAACTCAAGCCATACACACTCGAAATCACAAGAGGAATCAAACCGTACCTGTCCCGAGGTGAATCGTTGCCGGAATCCGGTCGCCGGAGTTCACTTTCCCGTTCGGGAAACCTCCCCTTCTCGGCAGCTCTTCCACTTTCCAAAATAGGAAAGTCAACCAAAAGTCAAAGCTTGGTCAAAGTTCACAATGAAGTTTTCGACAATTCCCGACTATTTTTCGACTTTTCGATATTTATACTCGTCCCTCGGGTCAAACGACGATTCGAAATGGATAACCATCACAATTCGGATAAACTCGAAACAATCGGTTAAACTCGTCGGAACCTGAAACTTCAAATAATCATAAAATATTCCTCGATTATCGGAAAAATCTTCCGAAACCGCCCACGAACTCGAAATCACGTACTCTACAACTTCCGTGAAGACACTCAACTCAAATTCTCGACTGAAAACATAGTCGCGAATCGAAACGGTAAACTACACAATATCGTAAAACTGCGACTATAACCAAATCTCGAGAATCGTGCCAAACACACATCTGATTCTGGTTCGGGTCGTCACAGCCGGAGGGTTTATACATCCCTCATTGCTACTCCATTTGAAACCTGGATGATCTCGGTTGCCAAAATTGTTGTTGTTATAATTGTTGTAACGTTGGCCCCCTTGATATCCTCCAATTGCATTAACTTGCTCCGGATTGCCATTGCCTTGCTCCTTCATCGTAGGGCATTCATCATTGTAGTGCCCTCGTATATTGCAAACGCTACATACAGGTCCTAAGTTTGCCTTGGCTCTTTTCGTCTCGAGTTCAAGCACTTGCTCTAGCATAGATGCTAGCTTGTCATACTTCTCGTCCTTAACTTGCGTTGAACTAACTTTATTCACTTGTTTTCGTGGAGCCATCCCATACTGAGCATCATTATTGGCTCGGTTTTCCAACAAAGTTCGAGCTTCCACCTCATCTAGATCCATGAATACTCATGTAGCAGTGGCATCAAGAAGCTCTCTATTAATCGGTTTCAAACCATCATAGAAGTAGTTCATGAGGTTCATCTCGGAAAAACCATGGGAGGGGCAAGTGGCACATAAGACTTTAAATCGATCATAATACTGGCCAAAGGACTCATCCGATGCTTGTGTAATTCCCGTAATCTTCTTCCTTAAAATAGTGTTAGTATCAAAAGAATATACAAGTAATGCAAGACACTGACCAAAAACTTTGAAAATTAAAAGAAAGCAATAAAAACACACCAAAACAAATCACACGAAGAAAAACAAACCAAAAACACACGAAAGCTGTAAAACACTAAGTTAAGACACTTCAAGAATTGTAAACGTGAATGCAAGGCTTTAGACTCCCTAAAATGAATGCAAAGTTTATAGAATAAGTTAAGACTCAATTTACACGTTTTCTGCAAAATTAGGCATATTTACAATGCAGAGTCTTAGAAACATATATATACAAGTAGAGTAATGCAAGTACACCACGTTTCATTCAAATTCATGCTCAAAACACTTAAATCGTCATTCAAATGCATTAAACAAGAGCCTAAGTGAAATATGAAGTGAATGCATAAGAGAAAATGTTAGAACCTGCAGAAAACACACAAAGTTACGTGCTAAATACATGATGCAAACGTGACCTTTCTTTTGGCCTCATGCCCCTAACTTCACATAGGTTAGGGTGTGTGGTGATGAAATCCACACATCACAAAGCCGCCAGAAGGTTAATGCAATCTACAAATGCAAGTGGTTAATCCTTTACAAGTTATGAGTATATAAGTATATACAAAACACACAAAATATGTATAGTAATATGCACAAGTATTTTGTTTATTGGGTTTTTCGTCTCTCTTCAAAGGAAATGAACAGATTTGATCTTTCGGTCGTTCATTAGACGTGCGACCCGCGCGATAAAGTATAAACTCTCAATTAATCGGCCTTGGTTCAATCGAAAAACATTGCCAGTTAGGGATAGAGATAACGCGAGAGGTAGGACTAATTTCGACATAACACCCCGAGGCTTTACCGGGCCAATGGTATATACTCCATTGATGTTAATCTTTCTTAGATCCAAAAACCTGTCACCAGTCATAACCCGGTCTAGACACCATATCCGACATTCAGCCAATCTTTCAAAAATTTACACTCCCTCAAGTCCATAGCAAACTCCGCCCTCAACCTCATGTCTATAACTTCACTTAGGTTATGGTGTGCGGTGATGAAATCCACACATCATGAGGGGTTAAAGAGATAAGCATGGAAAATAGGCGCCATCTATTCCAATGAGTGCGACCTAATGAACCAAACCGATCCACTCTTTTAATTTGAGACACCTTTAACGTGGTAATTATCTACATGGCTGAAAAAACAGATTTGTTAGTATGAACAAGTATTGGTTACGTATAGAATTATAAACAAGTATAAAAATTTCAAAGTTATTTACATGTTTTTGTAATATTCACACAATTTCACACATGTACAAACGAAATCACACACTTACTTTACAATCCCCGGCAACGGCGCCAAAATTGATACACGGATTTTACTAAGCACTAAATAAACACTTGACACTCAACAAAAACGCATAAGCAATTAAAACCTTTTTTTGTAAGATGTAGCATTGATAAGTAGGGTATCGTTCTTAATCGGGGATTGAGGGTGAATGCATGACTACGCTATGGTTAATGGGGGGATTTTAAAGGTTGTTTTTTTACTAATTCTTACAAAATTAAAGAAAAAAGAAATGGTTAGTAAACACATAGAGAAATCCTAAGTTCTAACATGCTTCACTCATAGACAAGTAGAAAACAAACAAGAACAAAGAACCCTAAACATACTTACTAGACCGAAAATAAACCTAAGCTATTATTTACATGTGATCGACTCATCTAGCTTACCCTTGCTCATTCCTAACCTGTTAAACAATGTCAATTGAAATGCTAACTTCTTAACTTCACATAACACATGTTTATACTTAAGTTTTAGTGCTCGGGATTGCCCTATACACATACCATTGATTTAGACTCGGGATTGCCCTATATCTAAGAAAAAGCATTACGATTAGATAAGCATGCATCATAGAAATTTAAGAAACTAGAACACATGGAAGACAATTGAAATCAAAACAAGTACAGAAAACCGAAATACTAAAAGTCAATCCTTAAAAACAATAGTTCATACAAGGAGAAGTTACAAGATAAAGAGAAGTTGAGTTACACTTTTTAGTTCCTCGGGATTGCCCTATAGAATTATGGTGCACACAGCTCTCTTTGGTGGAAGCGACACTCGGGATTGCCCTATATGTCGTGGAGGCAGTTTGGTGGCGGAAAGATGGTGTAAACTTCTTCGTGGAGAACGTCTTGAGTTTTTGGAGAGGAAGTAGTTTAGGCTGAGCTTAGGCATCTAGAATGAGTGATGATTGAGAATGATGCCTAGCTCTTGTATTTATAGGTGAAGAATTTCAACTTTCCTCTCCAAACTAGGTTTTCCTAGTGTACCCGGGTAGAATTGACAGCCTGTGACAGCCTGTCTTGAAATGTCTTTTCCGGGAGTTCTAGAGCCCAAAAATTATGATTTTGGATTCGTTGGAAAGATCAGCTCGGGAGCTTGAAGAAGACATATATGATCACTATATTTGGAGTTGAATTGCAGATTCTGTGATCCGTTGAAGATTGATGAGCTGGCAGGCATATCTTCCTCTTCCTACTAGAAGTAGGGAAATCTTGATCTTTCCATATCTTGTATTTCTTGAGATCCAAGTCATTTTGGCTGAACCTACCATATATTGTAGGATATTTTGATCTTTAAATAAGGCACTTTTGAGATATACTTAATACTTTTGATCCTCCATCTATTCGGTAATATCTCCTTGCTTGATTTTGCCCAAAATGCTTGCTGATTTTCGATCCACCATTTGAAATGTCTTCATTTTGCCTTGCGTCATTTTAGTAACTTGATAGCAAGGCATCATCATTTCACAAATTTATTCGCCTAACACATGTTCTCGTAGGCATAGTAACTAACGTACATTCACACTTAAAGGGTCATATAGTCTCTAAGAATGAATGAAGCTATTAGAGTTCTATCAACTACAATAAGGGCATGCATACTAATCACATTTCAAAAGAAAACAACATTGTAATCTAGCATATAACATGAGGGGACCTCACACATAGAGCTTTAACACTTTAGCAAGGAATGATCGAAAACTTATAAAGACATTTAGTCCATAGCAATAAGTGCTACAACATATATCACACAAGATAACCACAACCTAACAAAGACTCAAAAAAATACACTAATGATGAATAGGAGCTACCTCATCGAATAAGGATGAGCCATCAAGACATTGCAAGGCTAACAACCCTTGGAAGATGTCTACTCTTGGGGATGAAAGTTAAACCTAAGCATCCTAACATAGCATCATTCTTAAACATATCCATGTCAAGCAAAAAGGTAAAAAGACTAGAGAGAAAGAGGATGCAAACGCTTTGTCGACTGCCTCATAACTCCATATCCACGAATATGTTAACCCATGAAGACCAAGTTAGATCTCGTCATCCAAAGATTGCACGAGTAAAGGAAGGACCAGTAAGCAGCACCCTCGCATTGAAATTGATAGCATTGAGAAGCCCGAGAGGGTATATGAGCAAATCCATGGCATTTTGTGAAAGAACCCGACCCCGATTTAGTTTCCTAAACCAGAATCAGACCCCTTCTGAAAACATGAACTTTCAAAAATCATAAAAATTTTGGCAGAGTTCCACGATATCGCGTAGTTACCATTAACCTACAGCGGAAAATACACTTAATCCTATGCCACAAAAGCCAAACCGTAGGCACCAATCCCATCTGGATTTCTCAAAAACATACCATAACGTAAAGCAATAAACAAAACTGTAGCTTTACAGAAATCCGGGAAAATCATGTGAAAATATATAGATAATAGTACTCAGAGCGACCTCTAGTATTTACATATATACACAACAGTAGGCCAAACTAGAAACCTACTGAGAAGGAAAAGTAGCTTGACTACTAAGCCTTCAACCTCGACGTGCAACACCTGAATCCAAACTGAAATCTGGGCATTGAAAACAAAGAGCCCAGGGAAAGACATATAAACTGTTAGAATGAGTGGAATAAATATCTTTCACCGAATAAATATATATGTTTATAAAACATATACGAGTCTAGATGCATAAAATCATATGGTACACGAGGGAGACTTTAACTCCTCACGCGTACAAAGCATGCATCGGAAATCCCGCGGGGTCACTCATGGACACATCCGCGCTAGTACAGTCTGAATCACGGATCCCTAATCCTCAAGTGATTCCAGCCAGAAAGGGCCTCGGGTCAGAGTATCTGGTTCCCCTCCCCCCTGTAAAGACCTCGGGTCAGGGTAATAGTCCCCCCCGGTAAACATCATCGGGGATCAGCCGGGATGCTAAGTGTATCGATACAACTAATACTGAGACTGTACTCTGTGTAAATCAAATCATAAAGGTTTCCATGCAAATGCATAAAGCGTAATGTAAAAGCATACTCGTAATGTATAATTATAAAAGTATATTCGTAATTGCATAATCATAAAACACATGCTCGTATAATTCATAATAATAACTGCATGCTCATGCTCGTAAAACGTATATAAAAGACTCGCAACCAACAGTGAAAAGAAATGTCCACTCACAGACAAGAACAGCGCAAAAACGCGCTAATCCCATGATCCGGCGGAAGATCCCTCGCCAAGCGTACAATCTCGATCTCCTGAATAATCACAAATACCACTGATCAAAATCACAATTCAAAACTCTGAACCACACCTCTGAAACCAACCATTTCCGGAAACATATAAGTCGAATATCGATGAAATCGTCAAACATCCCATAAATAATCTACTTATCCCTCGACACAAAATCCACCACCCAAATCAACTTAATAATCTCAAGACTACAATCGGGGCGCGATTACGAGTAAAACGTTAAAAAACTTCCCAAAATTCCAAAAAGTCAACTCGTCGTCGGAGCACCGTTGTTGACCGCCGCCACCGGCGGCGGCGTGTCGTCAACGGTGGCCAATTCCGGTAAAAATTTTCAGATCACATCTACTCCTCAAGCCCAACAACTTTTCCTTCTACACTAACCTCCAATTCGAAACCTATCGGCCGGAATCAAGCCCCATAGTTCCAAACTCCATTGATTCCGGCGAGATTCCGGCGAGCTCCAAACGGCATCCAATTCCAAAATTATTTCACCCAAAAGCATCTATGGGTTGAGGGGAGCAAAATCCCCAACCCCATCAACCCCAAAAGTGGCTAGAAAAACTCAGCCGATTCTGGCAAAAATTCTGAACTTTAACTCAAACTAAGTTCAAAACAATAGGAAATCACGAGAGGAAGCAAACCATACCAAGCTTGAGGTCTGAAGTGGCCAGAATCAAAAAGTCGATCAGTGGTCAACGGCGGTGCCAAAATCCTTCGGTCAACGCAGGTCAAACTTGGTCAACTGTCCAATTTTGGTCAACTTGGCCCAAATGTGACTTTTCGACAATTTTACGACTATTTCAATATTTATACTCGCGAATAAAATAATTAATGGTCGAAAACGGATCGAAAACAAACGGATAAACACGATTAAATCCAGCGGTCGGAAATATTCATAACATATTCATCGGACATCGGAAAAATCCTCGGAAAACTCCTACGAGCTCGAAATCATAAATTCTACAACTCTCGTGAAGGAACCTATATCAAATTCTGGCCCGATAATTTAGTCGCAAACAATATCGTCAAATTGATTAATTACGACAAACTACGATTATACGTGAAACTCGTGAATTAAGCCGATTAACTACGTTTTCCGGTTCCGGTTGTCACAAATCTACCCCCCTTACAAAAATTTCGACCTCGAAATTTACATACCTGCTAACTGAAAAGATGAGGATACTGCTCTCGCATGTGCTGCTCGGTCTCCCAAGTGGCTTCCTCCACTAAATGATTCTGCCATAAGACCTTCACAAGCGGAATAACTCTGTGCCTCAACTCCTGTACACGTCGATCAAGAATCTGCACTGGCTCCTCCACATAAGTCAAATCTTCCCGAATAGGAAGCTGATATGGTGCTAAAACATGCGATGGATCCGAAATGTACTTCCACAACATAGATACATGGAAGACATCATGCACTCTAGCCATCTCTGAAGGTAACTCCAACCTGTAAGCCACAACACCAACTCTCTCTGTGATCTCATCAGGACCAATATACCGTGCCCGAAGTTTGCCATGCTTCCCGAAATGAACTACTCCTCTCCAAGGAGACAATTTCTGGAAGACCCAATCGCCAACCTCGAACTCAAGACTCTTTCTCCTCACATCTGCATAGATCTTCTGTCGATCTTGGGCAATCTTCAGTCTGTCTCTGATGATCTGAATATCCTCAGTGGTGCTCTTCACCAAATCAAGACCAATGAGCCAACGCTCACCCACCTCACTCAAACACAATGGAGTACGGTACTACTTCCCGTACAAAACCTCATACGGTGTCATATCGATGCTAGCTTGATAACTGTTATTATAGGCAAACTCGATCAAATGAAGCTGCTGGTCCCAATTCCCTCTAAACTGTAATACACAGGACCGCAACATGTCCTCCAATGTCTGAATGGTCCTCTCAGACTGCCCATCAGATTGAGGATGGAAAGATGTACTAAAATGTAGTCTGGTCCCCAAAGCTCGCTCCAATGCCTGCCAAAACTATGAAGTGAACTGACTATCTCAGTCAGAAACAATGGACACAGGCACACCATGCAAACGAACAATCTCAACCAAATACAGCTTCGCTAATCGCTAACCTGCCCACTGAAATCTTCCCTGAAAGTGCAAGGAAATGAGCTGATTTCGTCAAACGATCCACAATGACCCAAATACCAGTTTTACCAGCAGAAGTACGTGGTAACTGATATAAGAAATCCATAGTGATATGCTCCCACTTCCAAACTGGAATCTCTAAAGGCTGTAGCTTTCCAACAGGTTTATGTCTCGTTGCCTTCACTTGCTGACAAATGAGGCATCTACTCACATACGCTACAATTTTCCTCTTCATATTCCGCCACCAATAGTAGGCTCTAACTATGCGAAACATCTTCGTACCACCTTGATACATAGCGTAAGCAGAACAATGGGCTTCATCTAAGATCTCCTTCTTCAAGCCCTCATTTCTGGGTACACAAAGTCTGCCTCTGAACAACAATGTATCGTCACTACTCAAATGAAACTCTGTTGGCACACCATTCCGGATCATGGTCTTCTTGTCCAACATATAGGAATCCGCATCTTGAGCTTCACGAACCTGATCAACCAATACTGGTCGAACCTAGAAGCTAGCCAAAAAGGCTCCATCATCATCCCACTCTAACTCTGCTCTCGTAGCCCGTAACTCAGCTAACATGGATACTCTGGCCATACGCACATGAAATAATGAAGCTCCAGATTTCCGACTGAGTGCATCAACAACGACATTAGCCTTCCCTGGATGATACTCAAAGGTGCCATCATAGTTATTAATCAACTCCATCCATCTGCACTGTCTCATGTTCAGATATGACTGCGTGCGCAAATAAGTGAGACTCTTCTGATCTGTATATATCTTGCACTGAGCTCCATATAAGTAATGTCTCCAACTCTTCAAGGCTAAAAAAATGGCAGTCAACTCCAAATCATGCGTAGGATAATTGACTTCATGTGGTTTCAACTGCCTGGAACCATAAGCCACCACTCTGCCATGCTGCATCAAAACACAACCAAGACCCAATTTCGATGCATCGTTGTAAACCACAAACTCTCCACTATCGTCAGGTAGAGTCAGAACCAGTGCAGTAGTCAACTTCTCCTTCAAGAGCAAGTAACTCTCCTCAAAAGCATTGGACCACTCGAACTTAACGCCTTTCTTCGTCAATTTGGTAAGTGGAGTGGCAATCCGTGAAAAATCCTACACAAAGCTCCGATAGTAACCAGCCAAACCCAAGAAACTCCTGATCTCTGGTACAGTAGTATGTCTACTCCAATTCAATACGGCTTCAATCTTGTCAGGATCCACGCTGACTCCCTCAATAGATATCACGTGCCCAAAAACTTCACGCTGCTTAACCAGAACTCACAGTTGCTGAACTTTGCAAACAACTGATTATCTCGCAAAGTCCGCAAAACAGCTCGCAAATGTTTCTTATGTTGGCCCACACACTTTGAGTAAATCAGGATGTCGTCGATGAATACGATCACAAACTTGTCCAGAAATCGCCTGAACACCCTGTTCATCAAATCCATGAAAGCTGCAGGGACATTGGTCAATCCAAATGGCATAACCAAAAACTCATAATGCTCATACCATGATCTGAAAGCTGTCCTGGGTACATCTGAATCTCTGATCCTCAATTGATGGTATCCAGACCTGAGATCAATCTTTGAAAAGACTGAAGTCCCCTTGAGCTGATCAAACAAGTCGTCAATCCGTGGTAATGGATACTTGTTCTTCACCGTTACCTGATTCAGCTTCCGGTAGTCAATACACAACCGCATGGAACCATCCTTCTTTCTCACAAACAACACAGGAGCACCCCACGGTGAAACGCTAGGTCGAATGAAACCTTTCTCCAGCAACTCTTGAAGTTGAATCTGTAACTTCATCAACTCCACTGGTGCCATACGATAAGGTGCCTGAGATATAGGTCTAGTGCCTGGTAAAAGCTCAATAGTGAAATCAATCTCTCTGACTGGAGGAACACCTGGTAACTCCTCCAGAAATACATCAGAAAACTCGAAAAACAACCTCAATATCACCAATGTCTGGTACAACAACCTTTGTATCCACCACATGAGCTAAGTATGCCACACATCCCTTCTTCATCATCCGCTCGACCTTCATCGTTGAAATCACACATGGCAGGGAAGTATTCTTCTCACCGCGAAACAATATCTCTGGGAAACCTGGCCGTCGAAAAAACCACCTCATTCTTGTGACAATCAAACATAGCCCAATGTGTCTCCAAGAAGTTCATACCCAAAAGCACATCAAAATCGACAATATCCAGCAACAAAAAATCCGCGGCTAAAACATAACTTTCCACAAAGATCTCACAATCTCTATACACCCAACTAATACTCACAACCTCACCAGATGGATACAACACTTTCCACAACCCCGGAAGTGGAGATGCAGACATAGTAGCAAAAGATAACAATCTAAATGATATGAATGAATACGTAGCACCTGGATCTAGCAAAGTAAGTACTGGATAGCCAAAAACATGCAACGTACCAATGACAACCTCTGGTGAAGCTCTGTCTTCATGCAATGACATAGCATGAACTCTGTTGTCCGCCCTGTCCAGAAGACTGTACTGGTCGAGCTCCAGAAGTAGTACCTCGATCTCGTCCTGAACTCTGAGCTGCCTGACCACCAGCACTAGCAAACTGAAGACACTCCCTTGCAAAGTGACCCTCCTGGCCACAACGATAACAAATGGTAGCGCCCCGCTGACAAGGACCAAAGTGATGCTTGTTGCAGATATTGCACATTGGATACTCCATCGGTACAATAAAAGTTCCATCAATAAATCGAGGATAGATGGATCCAGCGGAACTCCCACTGGACTGCGGTCTCTGTGGCTGATTCCTCCTCCATCTCTGTCTCTGCCTAGCCGTACTAGCAGGATGTCTATAAGGTCCACTGCCAGATGATGATGAAAGGACCCAACCCCGATTTAGTTGCCTAAACCGGAATCGAACCCCTTTTGAAAACGTGAACCAACAAAAATCATTCAAAATTTTGGCAGAGTAACGCTACTAACGCGGAATTGCCATTACCTGCACCCGGAAAATAACACTTCATCCTATGCCACAAAAACCAAACCGTGGGCACCAATCCCATCCGAATTTCTCAATATCATTTCAATATCAATAAACAGTAAACATAACTGTAATATATAATATATCCAAGAAAATCTGTATGAAACATGTATCAGAATGTATCAGAGCGACCTCTAGTGTAAATATATACAATATATACATCAGTAGGCGAAACAAGAACCTACTGGAAAACACAGGTAGCTCGAATCACTAGCCTCCAACCACGACGTGAAACACCAGAACCTGAACTGCAAACTGAGCACAGAAACCGAAAAGCCCAGGGGAAAGACATGAAAACTATTAGAGTGAGTGGACGAAAATAAATGTCTTTCGCCAGATGATATATGTTATAAAAACATATGCGAGTCAGAATATATATAAAAATCAACTGGTACACGAGGAGACGCTGACCCCAACTGTGACGACCCGGATCTGAATCAGCAGTATGTTCAGCTTGATCGATGAGTTACTGCGTAGTCGCAGTTGTCCGACGGTTATTGGAATCGCCGAGCTTGTTAACGACTTAATTATTGGCCGAGAATTGAAGCTGGGTCTCTTCTCAAGAGTCGTTGTACGTGTGATTTCGAGTTCGTGGGCGGTTCCGGATCGTTATTTGGACGACCGAGGAATTAATTATGAATATTTGAAGTTTCGACGGAAATGGATTTAAATGGCAGGTTTGTTCGCGACTAAATTATCGGACGTGAATTTGGTTTCGGCTTCTTCACGGAAGTTGTTCAGAATTTAATTTCGAGTTCGTAGGAACTTCCGGAGCATGATTTCGAGTTATGAGGAATTAGTTGCGAATATTTCCGTTTGTTGTTGGTTTAGTCGATTTATTATGTGTTTGGGCTGAACAGTTGACTTTTTATCCGATTGGCTGATGTGTTTGACTTTGGGTAATATTGGAAGAATATGTCGAGACAAGTTTGTGGCCGCGAGAATTATTGGAATCGGAGTTTCGACGAGAAAGTTACGAATATATTAAGTTTGTCGTAAATCTATTTTTGGAAATTTCCATTTTGGGCAGGTATAAATAGGAGGTTTCCCCTTTGGGAAAGTCAAAGCTTGCAATAAATGGTTGACTTTTCTTGACCGGTTTGACCGAGCTAAACGGAGGAGGTGCGACGGTGGGTTTCGGCTCGCCGGCGATGTTGTGCTTCCGGCCAACCCCGAGCCCGAAACCAGTCCCAAATGATGCGCCTTGGTGTCCCCATCATCGTTCTGGTCACCTTTCCCGGCGTGGATCACCGTGGAGGAAGCTTTTCCGGCGAGAAAGTGGTGAGATTTTTGATGATTCGGGTTCTTTGATTCGGGTTGAATTGAGCTATGAAATGGATTGGGCTTTGAAGCTCTTCACTCCACGAATCTAACCACGTAGGTTTGGAGTTTTAATTCGGTTTATGTTTGGAGAATTCTTGATTTGAATTTTGTGTTCTATTTTAGTTTATCATGAAATTGGATGTGTTAGAGGGAGAATTGGACTTCGGTGCAGTTGACAAAGTTGCTCAGTGGGTGATTTGGAGTGGAACAAGGGTAGCTCCGCCTTGAAATTCTCCGGTCGGCGGTGGCGCCGCCGTGCGCGGCGGTCAACGGTCAGAGTTGACTTTTTGACTTTCGACAAGTCGCATGTCATTTGACTCGAAATCGCGCCCCGATCGCAGTGGGGAGGTTCGTTTTTCGAGTTGAGCGTCCGAACGTAAAGCGAGGTATTGTGGTATACATATACGGATTTTCGACGATTCGTCGACTTTGGATTTCGTGTTTCCGAGAACGGTGGTTTCTCGTGGTTTGATTTGTATTGTCGCATTATGATTTTGAATATTGGACATTGTGAATATTCAGGGGTTCGTGATCGTTGTTTTGGCGAGGGACTTTCCGCCGGATCACGGGTTAACGCGATACGCGTTACGCCAGTCTGTGAGTGGACATTTCTTTTCACGGATTATTTACGAGTCTTGAAATACGTTTTATGAACTTGAGCATGCATATGAGATTTCGGATTACATGAGCATGAGTTTTACGATTATACGATTATACTTATACGAATATACGTATACGAGTATACATATACTTATATGTTGTTCATGCATTTGCATCGAAATGTTTATGATTTGGTTTACACAGAGTACAGTCGTGGTTACGTTGTTGTATCGATACACTTGCCTCTCGGCTGATCCCCGATGGTAGGCTTTATACCAGGGGAGGCTGTGACTCCTGACCCGAGGTCTTTACCGGGGGGAGGCAGACCTTTGACCTGAGGCCATTTCCGGCTAGAATCACGTGGAAGTCAGGGACTCCGTGGTTCTGACTGTACTAGCACGGGTGTGTCCACGAGTGACCCCGTGGGATTTTATGCATGCTCCGTGTACGTGAGGAGTTAGAGTCTCCCTCGTGTACTCGGACACGTGAGGAGTTAGAGTCTCCCTTGTGTACCATTTGATTATTTATGCTTTCGACTCGCATATGTTTTTATTATATATATTACTTGGTGAAAGACATTTATTTTCGTCCACTCACTCTAACGTGTTTATTGTCTTTCACCTGGGCTTTTCGGTTTCCGTGCCCAGTTTGCAGTTCAGGCTCTGATGTCGCACGTCGTGGTCAGAGGCATAGTACTCGAGCTACCTTGTTGCTTCCAGTAGGTTCATTGCTCTACCTACTGTGGTATACTTATATGATTATTTATTAGAGGTCGCTCTGAGTTTCTGTTGAATATGTTATACGATTTTTACACCGGATTTCAGTAAAGTACTATTATATGTATTGTTTACTTTACTGTTGATGTATTGAGAAATCCGGATGGGATTGGTGCCCACGGTTTGCTTTTTGTGGCATAGGATGAAGTGTTTTTTCCGCGTGCAGGTTAAGGTAATTCCACGTTAGTAACGAAACTCTGCCTAAATTTCAAAAAGTTTTTGTTGGTTCGTGCTTTTGAAGGGGTTTGATTCCGATTTAGGGAGCTAAATCGGGGTTGGGTCCTTTCAGCTTGGTATCAGAGCATTAGGTTATAGGTTCTGTAGACTTCTGTAGTCGTGTTTACTAAGGATATTTGAGAATGTACAGCATGTCTGGAATGGTGACCCGACCGGCCGGCGGATAATCATCAAATTCCGGGTGTTGTATGCTTTCAAATATTTGAAGTTCCATGATTACGTTCCACTTGTTGTGAACGATATTGTATTCATTAGGATGCCTCCTGCCGTGCTTTCCGTGTCGTTTCGGTTGTGGATCCTGTTGAGGATCATACGACGCGTGATTTGCCAGTGAACAGTGGATTCAGATGAGTATTCAGAGTTCAGAGAATTGTGTGGCACGGTTTACCTGGGGATGTGTATATGAGCGTCTACATGTTGCCTCAGAGCTGAGATTTGTGGCAGTGATGTTTGCATGAGTCAGATTGTTGGGTTTGGTGGGCTGTTATTGTGTGAGTTCCGGTTGCGACTCCATGGCCTACATTCAGGGTGTTGTTTTGACGGTAATGGTTTAATCAGACTATCCAGCAATCATATGTGGAGTGTTTACTCACCTGAGGCAGAGATGCTTTGTCCACGTGTTTGTTCTTGTTTGCACGTGTTATGTGGCTTCAGAGGAAGCAGTGCACGAGGTTCCAGATGAGTTTGAACCTGAGCATCAGAGAGAGTCTGATTGATGTGCCTCGAGATATCCGTGAGGAGCTTGGTGTGCTGCACTCAGTGGCGAGGCTAGCGAAAAGGAAAGATGTACACGGTTTTCGATGTGTTGGTTTGAGGAAAGTGGATTTAGTCGAGATTTTGATGAGGTTGAGTTCCGACACTCGGGATCAGTGACTTCATCAGGCTATGACCTTTTCGATTATGTTGAGGATCCTCTGCTGATCCGTTTGGCGATGATGGAGATCATAGTGTAGCGGACTTGCTCCTGTGGCACGAGTTCGGGTGATCATTGGTGATCCTTTCACGCAGCAGGTGTTGCGGTGACTTGTGTTCGTGGAGCACTTTCAGTTGCTGTTCGGTGACCAGGAGGGTCACGTTACGAGGGAGCGCCATCAGCTAGCTGTTTTAGCGGTTCGGCAGCTCAGAGTTATAAGGAAAATCATGATGCTGTTTCTAGAGCTTGATCAACCCAGATTTCTAGACGAGCCATTCAGTAAGTCGCAATTGACGTGGACGGCTAGTTGGGCATGTTGGAGTTCGTGCCATGACCCTGTTTGAGGACAAACTTTTCTCCGAGGGTACTGTTGTTTGATACCCATGGCTATTGTACCTGCATTTCCACTTCCGAGGTTTTGGTGAGTATTATATCCATTCGGAGGTTGCGAGATCCTTGTTGGAGGTTATGTGTTAGCCGCGGATCTGTTATAGCTGGACATTGTGGCTTTGGGTGTGTTTGTGAGTACGGACGTATTGACGATGCATTTGGCTGTGTTTGTGTGCCTCGAGAAAGAGGTTGTGTTTCGACAACCGGATTTCCCCGAGATGCTGTTTTGAGGTGATGGTCGAGCGGATGATGGAGACGAGTTGTGTTATTTGCTTAGCTCATGTTGTGGATACTGTGGTTGCTGTGTCCGACATTGGTGATATTGAGGTGGTTCCCGAGCTTCCAGGCGTGCTTTGGAGGAGTTACCAGGTGTTCCTCCAGTTCGGGAGATTGACTACACCATTGAGCTTATACCAGGCGCTGGACTCATTTTACCGGCATTTTGTCGTTCGGAGCCAGCGGAGCTAAGGGAGCTATTGTTTCGACTCCAGGAGTTGCTGGAGGAGGTTTCAGGAGATTTCATGCGACCCCGCGTATTTGCGTGGTGTGCTCTTGCACTGTTTATACAGATGTTGGATGATTTGATGAGGTGGTGCATTGACTACCGGAAGCTCGATTTGCTTCAGAGGAGTGCGAGTATCTTCCGCTTCGGATTGACAATTGGTTGATCAGCTCGCGAGAGCTAGAGTCTTGTCGAAGATTGATTTCGGGTCCGGATACCATCAGTTGAGGTTTGATGAGTCAGATGTGGTTTAGACAGCTTTCGAATCTCGGTGTGGGCATCAGGAGTTTTTGGTTACGCTGTTTGGTTGACCAATGCCCCGTAGATCGTGCGGACTTGATGGACCAGGTGTTCAGACGGTTTCTGGACGAGTTTGTGGTCATGTACGTTGGCATCGTCCTGATGTGCTTCAGGGAGCGTGGGCCAGCACCTGAAGCAATTGTGAGCGGTTTTGCGGACCTCGCGAGACAATTAACTGTTTGCGAAGTTCAGCCAGTGTGAATTTTGGCTGTTTAGCATGAAGATTTTGAGCTGTGCGATGCTAGCCGAGGGAGTCGGCGTGGATCCTGACCGGTTCGAAGCCGTGTGGATTTGGAGTTGCCCTACTATTGTACCAGAGATCAGGGGTCTCTTGGGTTTGGCAGGCTTTTACCGACGGCTTTGTGCAGGATTTTCCCGGATTGCCACTGTATTTTCCGGATTGATGAAGAAGGCGTCAAGTTCGAGTGGTTCGATGCACGCGAGGAGAGTTACTGACTCATGCAGGATGGTTGACCGTTGCTTCGGTTTTGTCCTTACTTGACGACCGCGACGAGTTCGTGGGTTATGGCGATGCATCGAGATTTGGATTTGGTAATGTTTTGATGCTGTATAGCAGAGCGATGGCTCATGGTTTCAGGCAGTGGAAACCTTGTGTGGCTACGTATCCTTTGTTTGATTTGGGTGTAGTTGTCCTTTTGTTAGCATCGGAGAGTTCGAGACACTACTGTTATGGCGTGCAGCTCAGTGTAGGACGTGCACTGATCATTTGAGTATCCTCCACTTGCATTTTCGGCCAGATTTGAGCTTGAGGCAGTGTCGATGGATGGAGTCGACTGACGACTATAGCTGCACCTTTGAGTTTGTTCGAGAAAGGCTGGTGGTTGTACTTTGATTATCCATTTGGGATGATGTTGTTGTTGATGCATTCAGCCGAGAGTTAGGAGCTTCAGTATTGCATGTGTGTATGTGTGGCTCGAGTTTTCGTGTTAGCCGAGTTATGAGCTACGAGGGCTGAGTTCAAGCGTGATGATGTTGAGGCTCACGGTTTTGCGCACGTTTGGGGCTAGTGGTACAAAAATGTGTCTGATATTTCGAGTTACTACTCGTGACGCAACATGAAGAGCGATATGGTAGCTTGTGCGAGCGCAGCATGTGTGTACTGATGCCACATTCGTCGACTGGCGATGGCTAGGAGGCAGAGACGTGCTGAGATGTGTTAGCCATTTGAGATTTCCGGTTAGTCGTGGCGGTTACTGCTGTGATATTGTGTGTGTTTGTATGCACTTTGGTTTGTGGTACCAGTTGTCAGGTCTTTGTGGACCGTTTGATGAATTTAGTACGTTTCCTTGTACTTTCGAAGACGGTTTCAGTGGCAGGCTGGTATAGCTGTATTTGACGGAGATTGGTCATTTTCGTGGTGTACCCGTGTCCCGGTTCGCTGATCGAGACAATTGGCTACAACTGTGTGTTGGTGAGCTTTGCAGCGAGCATTGGAGACAAAATTACGAGCTAGTACCGGTTCTTATCCTCAGATTGGCGAGCGATCTTCGAGGATTATTCAGGCCTTAGAGGGCATGTTGTAGACCTCGGTGTTGCAGTTCCGGAGGATTCGGGACCAGCAGTTTCAGCTGTTCGAGGTTGCTTACAGTACCAGGTTGTTGTTCACTGTGATTTTGATATTATTTGACGTCGTTTTGAGGAACGATGTTGTACTTCATTGTGTTGGAGTGAGTTTGGTTTGAATTTGAGTTGATGTTTGTTTCCGATTTTGTGGAGTGTGTTACCACAGACTGTCAGATTAGCAGAAATGGGTTGATAATTGTTTGAGTTTGATGCTTGAGTTACGTTGGTATGAGCAGGTCGTGTTGTGATTTGCCTTGATGTTTTGATCCATATGTGGCCATAGGCGAGTTTATGTTATGCCGTTGATCTACGCATTTTAAGCGTATTAATTAATGTGTTTTCTCTACATTTTTACTTTGATAATTGCTTAGTTTTATTAGTTTTAACTTATTTTGTTAAATTCAGGTGTTGACCAAAAGAGACGGAGTAAAGGAGTCTACAAGCACGCAAAACGCAATAAATCCGGAGAAGAAATAGTCCGAGGAATGGTCTTCAAATGGTTACTAAAATACATTCCCATATGGTGTCAAGAATTGGAAACCAAATGCCAAATAAAATGGATACCAAAATGGTGGACAAAAAGATGAAGACATTTCTCCTGCGCGACCCAGGAAAGAGCAAATATGGCGGAATATATGGAGCATATAATGGACGAATTTTTGAAGGATATTCCATGAAGAAAAATACTTTATTTAAGGGCCAAAATATGTGCAAGAATATGGTATATTCGGCCAAGAAGTATTGGGGAATAAGGAATGCAAGATTTGAAGATATAAAGATTTCCTTTTCCTTGAAGAAGAAGAAAACTGGGCAGTCAGGTCACTCAACTTCTAAAATCCGTAGTAAATTCAATTCAACTCCAAATATGGCGTTCATTATATGGATTTTATAGCCCTTTGAATAAGCTTTCCAATGAAACAAGAATCGGAATTTTCTGAGCTCTAGAACTCCCGGAAAAGACGTTTCAAGACAGGCTGGCAATTCTACCCGAGTACACTAGGAAAACCTAGTTTGGAGAGGAAAGTTGGAATTCTTCACCTATAAATACAAGAGCTCGGCCTCAAAGCAAATCATCACTTATTCTATAGCCTATGCTCTGCCAAATACTCTCCTCCTCCCCACAAATTAAGCCGACATCCTCAAGAAGCCAACTACGCCATCAAACCGCCGCATCTCTTCTTCCACCGACGCATAGGGGATTCCGAACGTCATCCACCAAAGAAGTCTAATTCTCTTGAGTATCCATAGGGGATTCCGAAGATATAAAAGTGTAACAATGACCTCTTTACTCCGTAGTCTCTTTTTGTTCATGAAACTTGTTTGTGTGTTTTGGATGATTGTATTTCGGTTTTATTACATACGTAAATTTCAATAACTTTTCCATGTGTTCCTTATTCTAGATTTCAATTTGCATGAAGTTAATTGGTTCTTAATGCTTTGGTTTTGATTTAGGGGATTCCTAGTCTAGATCAATGGTGTTTAGGGGATGCCTAGCACAAAATATGAATTATGCATGTTTAATCGAAATTTAGGGTTATGGGATTTCGGTAGTGTTGTTATTTGCATGTGTTAATAAATGAGTTAGATTATGGATTAAGTTGATCACTTGTATATAATTAATTAGGTTTTCTTTTTGTTTCAAACGTGGTATGTGTTTTTGGGTCTCATATGTGTTTGCTTGTCTATGAGTCAATGCATGTTAGAGTCATAGGATTATGTGCTATGTTTGAGACGTTTCTAGTAAATAAATTAGGTAATTAAAAACAACTCTTTATACCCCCTTTTACTACACAAGAATTGCATGCACCCTTCAATCCCCGGTTAGAACGATCCCTACTTGCTTATATTATACTACATCTATAGGGTTTTAAATTGTTTATGGTTGATTTATGTGTTTAATTTAAATGCATGTTTCCGTCATATCAATTTTTGGCGCCGTTGCCGGGGATTGTTAATTGTTTGTGATTTTTGTGTGTATATATGTAAATTTATACTTGTGCATATTACTAACCATTTTCTTTTTCAGGAATTTTCGAAGTATATATGCTAATTTTACTTACAAATTTTCGATGCCTTGTATATGTGCCCTAATTGATTTAATTTTTTCGTAAATAAATACATGTGAATAAATGTTAGTGTAAATTTTAATTTTTGTAAATAATAATCGGTGTTTGTATATATATATCTAATAATTGTTAAGCATGTTAAAGAATAGTCTTAGATTTACATTGATTACATGCTTGATTAATTAGGTCTCACTCCTTGGAATAGATGGTGCCTCTTTTCCTTGTTTATCTCCTTAACCCCTTATGTTTTACACATAAGGTTGAGGGCGGAGTCTACAAGAATTATGAGGGAGTGTGAATTTTTGAATGTTTGGCTGAATGTCGGACATGGTGTCTAGAAACGGGTTATGACTGGTGACAGGCTCTGGATCTAAGAAAGACTTGCATCAATGGAGTATATACCAATGATCCGGTGAGTGGAGGAAAACTTGTCTTTGAGTAAGAAATCTTTGGTAACTTGGTGTCTAGAAGGTGACGGTTTCTATGACGGGTTCTGGATCCGAGATCTCAAATCGGTCCTGCCTCTCGTGGTCTCTCTTGCCAACTGGCCAAGCTTATTAAAGTTGCCCAAAGAAGACAAGGACTAAATCTACTTTCCATGATCGGTAAGCCTCGGGATGCATCGTCGAAATTAGTCCCGCCTCTCGCGTTATCTCTATCCCCAACTGGCCATGTTTTTCGATTGAACCAAGGCTGGACAATTGAGAATTCATACTTTATCGCACGGGTCGCACGTCCTTGGAAAGACTAAAAAATCAATGTCTTGTAATCTTTGTAAATTTTTGGCGAAATCAATTTGAGACATGTGTGCTAAAAATCTCGAAAATTGTTTGAACATGTAAAGGACTTTCCAACGTTGCAGGTACTTAGTTGCATTAACTCCCCTGCGGTTTCATGATGCTCGGATTTCATCACCGGGTACCCTAACCTAAGTGAAGTTAGGGACATGAGACCAATGGATGAGTCATTCTATTCATGATTGTTCATGTAACTTGGATGTTTTCTACAGGTTCTAACCATTTTCTCTTATGCATTCACACCATTTTATCATCTAGGTTGATCTTGTTTGATGCATTTAGTTAATTCTCATTAAGTAAATGTGTGATACATGGTAAATCGAAGTGTGACATTGTGTGAAAGGTGCCCTAAGAACATGTCCAACGTGCAAAACAAATTTTGTGTGTTTATATACTTAGATTTCTCATTGACTTCTTATTTTTGGATCACTTGCATTTCATTCTTATTATATATCATGTGCATTCATGTTTCTAGTATATTGTGCCTTAGTATTTTCGTTGCATATGTGTTATATGTATAGTATAAATTCAGAGCTGAGCAATAGGCTGTTTTGTGTGATTTATCTGACATAGTTACACGTCTCGGAAAATTCTGAAACTTTTATGAAGTATTTGTATATGTGTCTAGTCTTTTCGTGTAAAATTTCAGCTAGTTCCAACGTGTGATTAATTCTAGAGAAATTATTCAAATAGTCATGCTCAGGTTGCTCGATTTTTGTGAATAGTCAAGCATCTTTGCATATCATTCATTCATTCATGCATTACATAATTGCATCATCTTGAATCATATTCATCATTGCATTTCATGCATTTTTATTGGATTTTATGTTTGTTGAGTTTTGAAGGATACGAAGGAGGAACGTGCTCCAAGTGTTTTCATAATTCGCAACTTCTGTCCAAAATAGAACAGTCAACTTTGAAAAGTCATAACTTTCAGCTCGTTTGGAGTTAGCACGAGTTCTTTATATGAATGGAAAGCTCGAGACGTCTAGTTTTCAGTCATATAAAGATCACGAATTTCTGAGCTCTACATCGTTCGGAATTCTAGTTTAAAGACACGGAGGTCAGAACATTAAGCTGCAAAGTGGAAAGAACAAATGGAGGAGATGCACCTTCAAGATCAGGCTGTTCCAAGAGCATAAATGAAGCATCATGTCTAGGCTGTAAGACAATAAAAAACAAGCGCTTGTTGGGAGGCAACCCAATGGAGGATCGACATACAGATTTGCTTTCTTTTCCCTTCCTCTTTATTAATTAGTTTGTTAGTGTGTTAATTAGTTAGTTATTTTTGGTAAATTCATTCTCCATGCTTGATTCTTTGCTTTTACTTTATTACATTGAGGACAATGTAGAATTTAAGTGTGGGGGAGGGGTTTCCAACTTTATTTGAGTCTTAAAATCATAAAACCGGGCGGACAATAGAACTTCTCGGCGGATGATGCCCTAAAAATAAAAAAAATTTCGTGGGTTTTTAGTTTTCAAAAATTTTAGGTAGTTTTTGAGTGTATTTTAGTGTTTTTCAGAGTCTTAGGATGCCCTTAACTCGTCGATGATGATATTTTTCTGAGACAATTTCGAGTTCATGGCTTTCATATTATTAAAACTATGGAATTCTTTTGTTAATAGAAATGTTTTGATTGCATTGACATGTAGTGGATATGGTTTGATTAAACATGGTACATATTTCGCATGTTAGAATAAGTTTTAAATCATACAAACCTAAAAGTGAGTTTTTGAGCCTACATTACTTCATTTAAGAGTGAATTTCGTGCATATGGTTTTCAAAAACAAAACATGCTTCATCTAATTACTTGCCATAAATTTTAATGAACTAGAGATTACTAGAACTTACTCATGTAGATTTACAACGCTTTTAAGTTGATATATGCTCTGATTTTGGATATGATTAAAGGCAAATTAGGTTACCACCACTTAAACCAAATGGCCTTGTGTCCTTTTGTGCGCACGAGTTGCGACACCCTTAGATTACCCCTTTGTGCCTACATTAAGCCTTTTCTTTCATTTACCACATACATATCTAAACACTTAGCCTAGTGTAGAGTTCCTACCCTTGTTCAAAGACTTGGTGAAGAAGTTTCGAAGCTAGCATAAAAGAAGTGGCGAAAAAAAAAAAGAGATGAAAGAATACAAAAGAAGGGAAGACTTGTCCAAAAGATGATTGCCGAAAATACAAAAAAAATATAAAAAAGAGAGAAGAAAATATCGAGAGCAAAAGAAAAGAAAAAATGTATGAAAAAGCTCTCCGGCAAAAGTTCTAAGTGTAAAAGTTTGGACAAGTGAAGTTTAGAATGAAGTTAGGGCCCAAAAAGATGAAAATTGGCCCCCGATCTTGAAGTTTGACACAAGAAGAAGTGTAGAAAGGATGAGCCACGAATTTGAAGAATTCTAAGTGCTAAACTAAGTCTTTGGAACGTTTTTACACCACCACATATCTAAATTTTGAATGCCTTAGCCTTAGCCCCATTACAACCTTTCTAAAGTCCTTTATGATCCTTAAGATGAGTAGCCTTCAATTGGTTGAGTAAGTTACATGAGTAAGCATATGGTTTGGTTCAATTGTGCAAGTAATTATGAGGTATTTCGATGCAATACATATACATTTGAGTGAACCTCTTTTCATGAGTGAAAATATGATGAGTGCATCCATGTGAGATTGATTTAAACTTTTTCGAAGCATGCATAGCTTATAAATCACCATTGTTTTCATCTAAGTCTTACTTGTTCATGCATGAGAATGTCTTTATTAACTCTTGAATTCCTTGTGCTTTAATTTTGTGAATTCTCATGGAATTTTCGAAATTCATTTGTTAAGGGCTTAGTAGTATTTTTGTTGAAAAATTTTGAGTCTTAGTTTAATTTAGTATTTGCTAAGGGACTAGCAAAGTTTAAGTGTGGGGGATTTGATCTACGCATTTTAAGCGTATTAATTAATGTGTTTTCTCTACATTTTTACTTTGATAATTACTTAGTTTTATTAGTTTTAACTTATTTTGTTAAATTCAGGTGTTGACCAAAAGAGACGGAGTAAAGGAGTCTACAAGCACGCAAAACGCAATAAATCCGGAGAAGAAATAGTCCGAGGAATGGTCTTCAAATGGTTACTAAAATACATTCCCATATGGTGTCAAGAATTAGAAACCAAATGCCAAATAAAATGGATACCAAAATGGTGGACAAAAAGATGAAGACATTTCTCCTGCGCGACCCAGGAAAGAGCAAATATGGCGGAATATATGGAGCATATAATGGACGAATTTTTGAAGGATATTCCATGAAGAAAAATACTTTATTTAAGGGCCAAAATATGTGCAAGAATATGGTATATTCGGCCAAGAAGTATTGGGGAATAAGGAATGCAAGATTTGAAGATATAAAGATTTCCTTTTCCTTGAAGAAGAAGAAAACTGGGCAGTCAGCTCACTCAACTTCTAAAATCCGTAGTAAATTCAATTCAACTCCAAATATGGCGTTCATTATATGGATTTTATAGCCCTTTGAATAAGCTTTCCAATGAAACAAGAATCGGAATTTTCTGAGCTCTAGAACTCCCGGAAAAGACGTTTCAAGACAGGCTGGCAATTCTACCCGAGTACACTAGGAAAACCTAGTTTGGAGAGGAAAGTTGGAATTCTTCACCTATAAATACAAGAGCTCGGCCTCAAAGCAAATCATCACTTATTCTATAGCCTATGCTCTGCCAAATACTCTCCTCCTCCCCACAAATTAAGCCGACATCCTCAAGAAGCCAACTACGCCATCAAACCGCCGCATCTCTTCTTCCACCGACGCATAGGGGATTCCGAACGTCATCCACCAAAGAAGTCTAATTCTCTTGAGTATCCATAGGGGATTCCGAAGATATAAAAGTGTAACAATGACCTCTTTACTCCGTAGTCTCTTTTTGTTCATGAAACTTGTTTGTGTGTTTTGGATGATTGTATTTCGGTTTTATTACATACGTAAATTTCAATAACTTTTCCATGTGTTCCTTATTCTAGATTTCAATTTGCATGAAGTTAATTGGTTCTTAATGCTTTGGTTTTGATTTAGGGGATTCCTAGTCTAGATCAATGGTGTTTAGGGGATGCCTAGCACAAAATATGAATTATGCATGTTTAATCGAAATTTAGGGTTATGGGATTTCGGTAGTGTTGTTATTTGCATGTGTTAATAAATGAGTTAGATTATGGATTAAGTTGATCACTTGTATATAATTAATTAGGTTTTCTTTTTGTTTCAAACGTGGTATGTGTTTTTGGGTCTCATATGTGTTTGCTTGTCTATGAGTCAATGCATGTTAGAGTCATAGGATTATGTGCTATGTTTGAGACATTTCTAGTAAATAAATTAGGTAATTAAAAACAACTCTTTATACCCCCTTTTACTACACAAGAATTGCATGCACCCTTCAATCCCCGGTTAGAACGATCCCTACTTGCTTATATTATACTACATCTATAGGGTTTTAAATTGTTTATGGTTGATTTATGTGTTTAATTTAAATGCATGTTTCCGTCATATCAGCCGTATGGTTCGGCATCGCCTATAGTGTTGGCTTTGTGTGTTGTGTTCCGCGTGGCGGAACTATGTTTCAGGTTTGCTACGTGTTGTGTACCCTGTCTGTTCCTTATGTAGGAACACTTGGCGCTTGTGTGGAGCCAGTTCAGATATGTGATTTGTGGATACAGAGATTCCAGCACAGAGCTATCTCCTATTGTGGAGTCAGTTGCCAGAGTTGTTCAGTTGATGTAGCCACTGGGCAGTTGAGCAGTATGCAGAGGCAGTGCTCCTAGTTGGAGTGGAACAAGGGTAGCTCCGCCTTGAAATTCTCCGGTCGGCGGTGGCGCCGCCGTGCGCGGCGGTCAACGGTCAGAGTTGACTTTTTGACTTTCGACAAGTCGCATGTCATTTGACTCGAAATCGCGCCCCGATCGCAGTGGGGAGGTTCGTTTTTCGAGTTGAGCGTCCGAACGTAAAGCGAGGTATTGTGGTATACATATACGGATTTTCGACGATTCGTCGACTTTGGATTTCGTGTTTCCGAAAACGGTGGTTTCTCGTGGTTTGATTTGTATTGTCGGATTATGATTTTGAATATTGGACATTGTGAATATTCAGGGGTTCGTGATCGTTGTTTTGGCGAGGGACTTTCCGCCGGATCACGGGTTAACGCGATACGCGTTACGCCAGTCTGTGAGTGGACATTTCTTTTCACGGATTATTTGCGAGTCTTGAAATACGTTTTATGAACTTGAGCATGCATATGAGATTTCGGATTACATGAGCATGAGTTTTACGATTATATGATTATACTTATACGAATATACGTATACGAGTATACATATACTTATATGTTGTTCATGCATTTGCATCGAAATGTTTATGATTTGGTTTACACAGAGTACAGTCGTGGTTACGTTGTTGTATCGATACACTTGCCTCTCGGCTGATCCCCGATGGTAGGCTTTATTCCAGGGGAGGCTGTGACTCCTGACCCGAGGTCTTTACCGGGGGGAGGCAGACCTTTGACCTGAGGCCATTTCCGGCTAGAATCACGTGGAAGTCAGGGACTCCGTGGTTCTGACTGTACTAGCACGGGTGTGTCCACGAGTGACCCCGTGGGATTTTATGCATGCTCCGTGTACGTGAGGAGTTAGAGTCTCCCTCGTGTACTCGGACACGTGAGGAGTTAGAGTCTCCCTTGTGTACCATTTGATTATTTATGCTTTCGACTCGCATATGTTTTTATTATATATATTACTTGGTGAAAGACATTTATTTTCGTCCACTCACTCTAACGTGTTTATTGTCTTTCACCTGGGCTTTTCGGTTTCCGTGCCCAGTTTGCAGTTCAGGCTCTGATGTCGCACGTCGTGGTCAGAGGCATAGTACTCGAGCTACCTTGTTGCTTCCAGTAGGTTCATTGCTCTACCTACTGTGGTATACTTATATGATTATGTATTAGAGGTCGCTCTGAGTTTCTGTTGAATATGTTATACGATTTTTACACTGGATTTCAGTAAAGTACTATTATATATATTGTTTACTTTACTGTTGATATATTGAGAAATCCGGATGGGATTGGTGCCCACGGTTTGCTTTTTTTGGCATAGGATGAAGTGTATTTTCCGCGTGCAGGTTAAGGTAATTCCACGTTAGTAACGAAACTCTGCCCAAATTTCGAAAAGTTTTTGTTGGTTCGTGCTTTTGAAGGGGTTTGATTCCGATTTAGGGAGCTAAATCGGGGTTGGGTCCTTTCACCAACTCGCGTACAGAGCATGCATGGAAAATCTCACGGGGTCAATCATGGACACATTCGTGCTAGTACAGTCCGAATCAGGGGATCCCAGACCCACACTTGATTCTAGCCAGAAAGGCCTCGGTTCTGGGGTACTGCCCCTCGCGGGTCAGGTCGGGGTACTGCCCCTCCTGGTAGGCATCCATCGGGGATCAGCCGAGATGCAGGTGTATCGATACAACAACATATACTAAGACTGTACTCTGTGTAAATCAAATCATAAATAGTTCGATGCAAATGCGTAAAGTAATATATAAATGCATATACGTAATGTATAATGGTATAAGCATAATCGTATAACACATGCTCATAAAAATCGAAATCTCGTATACATGCTCAAGTTCGTAAAACGTGTATAAAGAATCGTAATCAATCCGTGAAAAGAAATGTCCACTCACAGGTGAGCGAAACGCGCACTCGCGCTAATCTCGTGGCCCGGCGGAAGATCCCTCGCCCGAAGCACGATCTCGATCTCGATTCCCTGAATAATCATAAAACACATCTGATCAACATCATAGCCCACAACTTTGTACTTAACCAAGGAAACCAACCGTTCCCGGAAACATATAAAATTGTATAACCAATCGACTGAATTTTCGAAATCTCTACTCGAAACCTTCGACTGAAAATCTGATACCCAAATCCACACGAAAACCTCAAGGTGATAATCAGGACGCGATTACGAGAAAAATGACATTAAAATCATCGAAAACTGAAAAGTCAACCCTTTCGTCGGAGCGCCGCCGTTGACCGCCATCAACGGAGGGTTCCTCCGGCGAGGAAGCTCCAGATTCCAAGATCACAACCAGCCCAACCTTTTCCTCAACTACCACAACCCTCATTTCCAAGCAAAACCTCACCAAAAACAGCTCGAAATAGATCGGAGTACAACTCCGGCAACCCACTTCGGGTTCTACCAAAACCACCTCCTCGTTCAAAACCAAACACCTAGGAAGCATCCCTGGGGCAAGGGGAGTCGAAACCTCCACTCCCCCGCCACCGTAGCTCGCCGGAAGTCCACCCACCGTCACTGGCGAACTCCGGCAAACCAACCTGGTTCGAACCCATTCAATTCATCACCAAATCACAAAATTCCAATTACAAAACAACTCTAGAACTCAAGAGGAAGAGAATTATACCCTTCACGTGGCCGGAGGTGGCCAGAGGTGGCCGGAAAATCCAAGTCGGCCGGCGAAAACCAAACGGGAAAGTTTTCCTCCTCGGTCAACGGTCAACAGCCCCAAAATGGAAAGTCAACGCCCTGGTCAAACTTCAAACAGTGTTTTCGACAATTTTACGACTATTTCCGATATTTATACTCGCGTCTCGGGACGATTAACGGTTCAAAACGAATAACCAAAACGATTCGGATAAATATGAAACAAACGGATAAACTCGTCGATAAACCGAAACTTCAAATAATCATATTATATTCCTTGGTTATCGGAAAAATCATCCGGAACAGCCCACGAGCTCGAAATCACGTACTCTACATCTTCCGTGAAGAAACCTAATTCAAATTCTTAACCGGTATTTAAGTCGCGAACTAATTCGACAAATCACACAATTTACGATTAATCGCGATTACGCATAATCTCGTGAATCGTACTGATTACTCTACTAATTCTGGTTCGGGTCGTCACAAATCTACCCCCCTTAAAAAAATTTCGACCTCGAAATTTACATACCTGTCAGGTGAACAGATGAGGATACTGTTCCCGCATACGCTGCTCAGTCTCCCAGGTGTCCTCTTCAACCGAGTGATTCTGCCACAAGACCTTCACAAGCGGGATCACACGGTGCCTCAACTCCTGCTCACGACGATCGAGAATCTGCACAGGCTCCCCCATGTACGTCAAATCCTCTCGGATCGGTAACTGCTGTGGGGCTAACACATGAGAAGGATTGATCTACGCATTTTATGCTTGATTCTTAATGTTTTTCTCTCTGCATTTAGCTTTGTTTTATGCTTAGTAAATATGTTTCTAACTTACTTTATGTTTTTAGGTAGAAATAAAGGAGGAAATAATAAAGGAGGCATTTCGGAGCTAAAAGTTGGCTAAGGAGAAAAGTTCCTAATTCCAGAGAAGAAATGGTCCGATAAATGGTCTTCAAAATGGTTACTAAAATTCTTTCTCATATGGTGTCAATAATTGAAGACCAAAATCATATCTAAAGAAGCCCAAAGAAAGAAGATGGATTAAAATGAATTATCAGAAATCAGCCTTTGTACATCAGCCCACTTAGAAAGACCACTGTGAACAGATACGGAAGAATCTAGATGCGGTTAGCATATGGTTGGAAAGATATAGAAGTCTAGTTTCCAACGCAACTAGAATCAAACTATTTGGAGTTCTAGAACGAGAGAAATTCTTATTTTAGTGGAGAAGGGTCAGGTTACCCGGGTGGAGTAGTTAGACTTCTAAAAGGAGTCGAACTAGGCTTTGCTTGGCCTATATAAATGAGGGCTCGACTAGGGTTTCAGGATCACACATCATAGACAGCAAAGCTCTGCCCAAAACACCTCCCAAGTCGTCCTAAGCCTAATCCCCTCCAAGGCCGAAGCTCCCTCCTCACGGATCAAGAATAATCGGCGCTCTTCGTCTTGTTCTTGAGAATCCATCCACTCGAGGTGTTGTTAGTGCTCTTCACAGACTCCAAAAGTGTAACCATAAACCTTCTATCTCATCTTTTGTCTTGTAAAGAATTCGGTTTACGACTTGTGATTTGTTTAATAAAGGCTATACGTTTTTACTTACTTATGTTATCTTCCATGTGTTCTTAGTTTTTGGTCTTTGACTTGTATGCATGCTTGTATTCTTAAAGCTTCTTAATGTGTTGGGTGATACGCTCTTCGTTCCTCCCTAGCATGTTTTGTATGAATCTTAGATAAATTAAGGTGTAGGCGCTCTTCGTCGCACTCTTAAAAGCATGTGTATAAATTGCAGGTTGAAGGTAAGAATTTCGTTGATACTGGGTAAGTGAAGCATGAAAATGGTGGAGGTAGACATGATGTGATGATCACGTGTACATAGTAGAATTAGGTTTAAATTTCGTAGGTCATTAGTTAAACAAATCAAATCTCGCACCCCCATAAACAAACCTAGCATAGTTATGCATGCACCCTCAATCCCCGGTTAAGAACGATCCCTATTTACCAATGCTACATCTACTAAAAAGGGTTATAATTGACTCATTGTTGTTGAGTGTTAAGTGTTAATTTAGTACTTAATAATGGTGAGTATCAATTTTGGCGCCGTTGCCGGGGATTGTAAAGAATTGTGTGATTATGCTTGTACAATATGTTTATATTTTTCTGTTTTCGGAACTGTGCACTGCCATATTTTGTGTAAATTATTTGACATAGCTACAGGTCTCATAAAAATCTGAAAACTTGCAGGATTGTTTGGTTACGTGTCTAGTTTGTGCCTGTAAAATTGTATTGAATTCCCCCGAGCCAATAATTCTGGAAAAAATCTACAAGCAGCTGTGCTCATGTTTGCACGAATCTGGAATTGTATGTGTGCTTTGTAAATATGTGAAATTGTGTAAATATTAAGCATGTATATAAAACCCACGAAATTTTTGTTTATATTTGTGTACTAACACTTGTTCACATTTTTTTTTTTTATTTTTATTTTTTTGCAGCAATGTATACACCTTAAAGGAAAGTTTTGGATTTACATTAAGTACATGAGCTTGGTTGATTAAGTCGCACTCATTGTGAATAGATGGCGCCTCTTTTCCAAAGTTTATCTCCTAAACCCCTTGTGATGTGTGGATTTCATCACCACACACCATAACCTAAGTGAAGTTATGGACATGAGGTTGAGGGCGGAGTCTACAATGGACTTGAGAGAGTGTAAATTTTCAAAAGATTGGTTGAATGTCGGACATGGTGTCTAGAAACGGGTTATGACTAGTGACAGGTTCTGGATCTAAGAAAGACTTGCATCAATGGAGTATATACCGATGATCCAGTGAGTGGATGAATACTTATCTTTGAGTAAGATATCTTTGGTGACTTGGTGTCTAGAAGGTGACGGTTTCTATGACAGGTTCTGGATCCAATATCTCAAATCGGTCCTACCTCTCGTGGTCTCTCTTGCTAACTGGCCAAGTTCATTAAAGTTGCCCAAAGAAGATAAGGGCTAAATCTACTTTCCATGATCGGTAAGCCTCGGGATGCATTGTCGAAATTAGTCCTGCCTCTCGCGTTATCTCTATCCCCAACTGGCCATGTTTTTTTCGATTGAACCAAGACCATTCGATTGGAAGTTTATACTTTATCGCGCGGGTCACACGTCCTTTGAACGACCTAAAGATCAAGCAAGTGTACTCTCTTTAAATCCGAAGCACACTCAAAATGATCTATACTTGAGCATAAAAACGTGGACATGTGTGTTGCACCAAATTTTGTAATTAAACACTAATTAAAACGTTGCATTTAGTCTGCATAACCTTCTGGTGGCTTTGTGATGCTCGGATTTCATCACCGGGTACCCTAACCTAAGTGAAGTTAGGGACATGAGGCCAAAAGATAGGTCACTTTGCATCATAAATTAGCACGTGACTTTTGTGTTTTCTACAGGTTTTTAACACTTTTCTCTTATGCATTCACTCCATACTTCATCTAAGTTCTTGTTTGATATGTTTGGGTGACGATTTGAATATATGATGCATGAATTTGTTGAAGTATTGTTTGATTTCATTTCTGTGATTTATGTACATATGTGTGTTCCTTTAAACCTTCCATTTGTTTATACACTAACCTCATCTACTCTTGCAGGAAACCATGTAAATATGTGTGTTAACTTGTTCTAGATTGTTCATATTACGTTTCATATCATCTAGGATATTTAAAGCCCTTGCATTCATAACTTAGAACTTTTGAATTGTTGAGAAACTCTAGTTTGCGACCGGTCGATTATTCCATGCCTATTAATTTTGACCGGTCGATTCCCTTGTCTCAGTGTGCTCGTGTATTTTTAATGAGTTTTTGTGTTTTGTGTAATTTTGTGTGATTTTCGTGTACTTATGTTTGTGCTTTGTTTTTGTTTCATTTTTGGCTTAGTATCTTGTTTTTCTTGTGTATTCTTTTGATACTAACACTTTGTCTTTGGTGGATGCTCAGATTTATGAATGATCAGACCTACTCCACGTGAAGTTCAACTTCGTACTCGCACTGTGATCATTTCTACCAACGCGGTGGAAGACCTTGACCAACCTATTGTTGAGGACGACATTGACTCACCAAGATCATCCCAGCACCCCGAGCATTTGATAATAGAACAAGAACAAGAACAAGAACAAGAGCAAGTACCAATGGCCAACGCAAACAATGCTCAACAATCACTTCGCCAACGCACTTGTTCTACTGATTGGAGTGCCAACCCCTCATGCATCAGATTTCCGGAACCTCAAGAGGAGAAGAAGGACATTGAGCTGAAGAGCGGATTTCTCCATCGCCTACCTATCTTTCAAGGGATGGCGCATGAAGATCCAAATATGCATTTGAGGCAATTCCAGTTTGTGTGTGCAAGTATGAAGCCTGCGGATGCTGATGAAGAACTCTTGAAACTCAAGGCGTTTCCTTTCACCTTGAAAGAGAGAGCACAAACTTGGCTTATGGAACTCCCACCGAATCACATCACCACATGGAAAAAACTAGCGGATGCTTTCTTAAGCAAGTACTTTCCGGCCTCAAAGATCACTGTTTTGAGGAAGAAGATCACTGGAATTGCACAGGCTGTGGATGAGTCTTTTGGCCAATACTATGACAGATTTAAGGTTCTCTGCGCCACCTGCCCATCATATGGATTCTCTGAGACTAACCTCATGAACTACTTCTATGATGGTCTCAAACCAATTGATCGAGAGCTTCTTGATGCCGCTGCAAATGGAGCATTCATGGATTTCACTGAGGTACAAGCTCGTGCACTATTGGAGAATCGAGCCAACAATGATGCTCAATATGGGATGGCACCGCGCAAGACAGTAGCTGAAGTAAGTTCTAAGCCAGCACCGGAGGACAAGTATGACAAACTCTCCGACTTGATGGAGCAAGTGCTTGAATTAGAAGTAAAGAGAGCTAAGGCAGCTTTGGGACCAAAATGTGGCATTTGCCACATCCAAGGACATTATAGTGAGCAATGTCCTACAACAATGGAACCGCCTACTGAAGAACAAGTCAACGCCATTGGTGGATATCAAGGAGGCCAGCGTTACAACAACTACAACAATTTTGGCAACCGTGATCATCCTGGTTTCAAGTGGAGTAGCAATGAGGGATGTCTTAACCCTCCAGCACCTCAACAATAACAATTCCAACGTGCTCCCTATCAACAAAGGCCACAAATGCCTCAAGCGCCCATGCCACCACCACAAGCTCCTCCGGTCCAACAATTTACAAATCCAGACTATGACAAGATGCTTGCTCAACTGTCCAACTCCACACAAGCTCTAATCGATGGACAAAACCAAACAAAGGCCACGTTGGAGTCTCATGGACATGATATCTCTGAAATGAAGAAGCAAATGGGTCAACTTGTGGATTTCATGGGGCAATTTAGGGCCTCTGGACAACTTCCATCTCAACCTCAACAACCACTAAGGAATGTGAGTGCGATTACAACAAGAAGTGGAAGGATTTTGGAGAGTCCAACGTTGGATGGAGCTAAGCTGAAGGTAACACCATTAACTTATGATGTTGTGGAGGATGAAGATTTAGAAGAAGATCCGGCAACCAAAGATGCCAAGAACAAGAAGAAAGTGGCGCCACTTTTGAGGCCACAATCACCGGCGCCACCTACCCCAACCAAAGGTATTAACTTTATCCCTTCAAGTTCTGTTAATACTAATGCTTCTTTTGCTCGTGCACCATTCCCACACAGATTATCAAAATCAAAGAAGGATGATCAATACGAGGAAATCCTGGACATCTTTCAAAAAGTGCAAGTAAACCTACCCTTGATTGAGTGCATAAAGCAAGTGCCGATATATGCCAAGTTTTTGAAAGAGTTATGCACCCAGAGGAGGCATACGAGAGCGAAGGAGGTCGTGAAGGTGAATGCAACAGTTTCGGCTGTGTTGCAGCGTCGGTTACCCCCAAAATTGAAGGACCCTGGGAGCTTTTCTGTCCCTTGTGTTATTGGTGACACCAGATTTGAAGATGTCATGCTCGACTTGGGTGCATCAATCAATGTGATGCCTTACTATCTTTATGCATCCATGGAGCTTGGCGAGCTTAAGCAAGATAATGTCATCATACAGTTAGCCGACCGATCTCATAAATATCCCAGGGGATATGTTGAAGATGTTCTTGTACAAGTCAACAACCTGATCTTTCCTGCTGACTTTTACATTGTTGACATGGAGGAAAGTCCGTTGAACACTACACCATTATTACTCGGACGACCTTTCATGAGAACTGCAAGAACAAAGATTGATGTGTTCGAGGGAACGTTTTCCATGGAGATTGATGCAGAAAGGATTGAGTTCAACATTCTTGATGCCATGAAGGTTCCCACTGCTTGTGTCAATGCATGTTTTTCATATGTATTAGTTGAAGATTTGGCGCAGCAGCATCTCGACACACTTCGAGAAGATGAGCTCGACACTGTGATTCAAGAAGGAGTTGGGTTGAACCGACTAGATGAAGAAGCTCTCTTGGATGCTTTGATCGTGATTTTTGAGCCTAGGGTGAAGACGATGGCGTCGCTCCTCAATAAGCAAGCCAACGTGATTTCCAAGGCAGCTCCTATTCCCTTGGCTTATGGTGAAAACAAGCTAGTTCCCTCCATTGTTCGAGCACCAGAATTAGAACTCAAGGTGTTACCAGACCATTTGAAGTATGCTTACTTGGGAGACAATGAGACTTTACCGGTTATCATCTCTTAATCTTTGGAGGAAGAACAAGAAGTGAAGTTAGTTCATATGCTTCAACAATATAAAACCGCCATCGGTTGGACACTTGCGGACATCAAAGGTATCAATCCTGCAACTTGTGTTCATTGCATTTTACTTGAAGATGGAGCTAAGCCCTCTCGTGAAGCTCAAAGAAGGCTCCATCCGCCTATGATGGAGGTTGTGAAGAAGGAAGTCATCAAACTCTTAGATTGTGGAGTTATCTATCCAATTTCGGATAGTCGTTGGGTCTCACCTGTGCAAGTTGTTCCTAAGAAATCTGGAATTACTGTTGTGAAGAATGCGGAGAATGAATTAGTGCCTCAACGAACCATCACTGGCCACAGGGTTTGCATTGACTATAGGAAGCTCAACGCAAGCACTCGAAAGGATCACTTTCCTTTGCCATTCATTGATCAGATGCTTGAGAGGTTGGCTGGTCATTCTTACTATTGCTTCCTTGATGGATATTCGGGTTACAACCAGATTAGCATTGCTGAGGAGGATCAAGAGAAAACAACGTTCACATGCCCTTTTGGAACGTTTGCTTATCGTCGTATGCCATTTGGACTTTGTAACGCCCCAGGTACGTTTCAACGTTGCATGCTCTCTATCTTTTCTGATTATACTGAGAAAATAATTGAGGTTTTCATGGATGATTTTAGTGTATTTGGGAAGGATTTCGATGCATGTTTAGATCACTTAGAACTAATTTTGCAAAGATGCGTTGAAACGAACTTGGTACTTAATTGGGAGAAGTGCCATTTTATGGTCACTCAAGGGATTGTCTTAGGTCACATTGTTTCGAAAAAGGGTATAGAAGTTGATAAATCTAAGGTAGATCTTGTGCGGTACTTACCCTCTCCAACTTCGGTTAGAGAGATTCGTTCTTTTCTTGGACACGCAGGTTTTTATAGGAGGTTCATCAAGGACTTTTCCCACATCTCACGTCCGTTGTGCAAGCTACTTCAGAAGGACACTCCCTTTGCTTTTGATGAAGAATGTGGCGTTGCATTTGAGAACCTTAAGGAGTTATTGACAAGTGCCCCTATTCTTTGTGCTCCAGATTGGTCTCAACCATTTGAACTTATGTGCGATGCATCAGATTATGCTGTTGGAGCTGTATTGGGACAGCGAAGAGATAAGAAGCCATATGCCATTTATTATGCTTCTAAGACACTTGATGATGCTCAAGCCAACTACACAACAACCGAGAAAGAGATGTTGGCGGTGGTGTTTGCATTGGACAAGTTCCGATCCTATTTACTTCAAAGTAAGGTTATAATTTACACTGATCATGCAGCTTTGAAGTATTTGATGCAGAAAAAGGATGCGAAACCGAGGCTCATACGTTGGATACTACTTCTACAAGAGTTTGATGTGGAAATCAAGGACAAAAAGGGAGTAGAGAACGTGGTAGCCGATCACCTCTCTAGGATTGTTAAAGAGAAGTCCAACGTTGTAATTGAAGAGAATTTTCCGGATGAACAACTCTTCGGACTTCAGGTAAGTGCCTCTAAAACTCCTTGGTATGCGGATATTGTAAACTATTTAGTTACCGGTGAGTTTCCATCATTTTTGCACAAGGCTCAACGTGACAAACTTCGAAGTAATGCTAGGACTTTTATTTGGGATGAACCTTACTTGTGGAAACAATGTGGTGATTTAGTGATTAGAAGGTGTGTTCCGGATGATGAGTTTGCATCTATTCTTGAGTTTTGTCACAATGGTGCATGTGGCGGTCATTCTGGTTCGAAAAAGACAGCCCTTAAAGTGTTAGATTGTGGTTTCTTTTGGCCTAACTTATTTCGTGATTCTAATGACTTTTGTGCTAAGTGTGATAGGTGACAACGATCCGGAAATATTGGTGCTAGAGATCAAATGCCGCAGTTCTATATATTGAATGTCAAAATTTTTGATGTTGGGGGCATTGATTTTATGGGACCTTTTCCTTCATCTAATGGTTTCACTTACATTTTACTCACTGTTGATTATGTTTCGAAATGGGTGGAAGCAAAAGCCGTATTAATGATTCGCGAGTTGTTGCAGATTTCCTCAAAACGAACATATTTTCAAGGTTTGGGATGCCGCGCGTTCTAATCAGTGATGGAGGGAGTCATTTTCGCAACAAGACAGTTGAGGCGTTGATGAAGAAATATGGAGTCAAGCACAAGGTTTCTACACCTTATCATCCACAAACAAATGGCATGGCGGAGGTCTCAAATCGAGAAATCAAGAAGATCTTGGAACGTACTATCAAGCCAAACCGCAAAGACTGGAGCCAGTGTTTGGATGATGCTTTGTGGGCATATAGAACAGCGTACAAGACCCCTATAGGCATGTCACCATATCGACTTGTTTATGGGAAGTCTTGTCATCTTCCAGTGGAGCTAGAGCACAAAGCTTGGTGGGCAGTGAAGAAATTCAACATGGACAAGGATGAAGCTGGATTGCATCGAAAATTGCAGTTATGTGAGTTAGAAGAAATCCGGAACGAGGCATTTGACAATGCATGGATCTACAAGGAGAGGACAAAGTGCATTCATGATAAGATGATCCGTACAAAGAGTTTTGAGGTTGGGAAAAAGGTTTTACTATTTCATTCAAGACTTCGACTCTTTCCGGGCAAGCTGCGTTCGAGATGGATTGGTCCGTACATTGTGGTGCAAGTTTTTCATCATGGAGCCATAGAAATCATGTCCTTACAATCCGGCAAAGTGTTCATAGTGAATGGTCAACGGTTGAAGCCATATTATGACAATTTTGAGGAGCACAACGTTGAAGAAGACAAACTCATGGAGCCATCACCTTCAACCACATGAAGAATGCATCACGTCTAGGCTGGAAGACGTTAAACAACAAGCGCTACTTGGGAGGCAACCCAATGGAGGAGTCATCAACAGATTTGCATTCTCTTCCCCGATCTCTTTTTAATTTCGTTACTTTAATTTAAATAAGTAGAATTTTCGTGAGTCCTTCCTTCATGCTCGAATTCTATGCTTTACTTTAGTACATTGAGGACAATGTAGAGTTTAAGTGTGGGGGAGGGTTTACAACTTATTTGAGTCATAAAGTGTAAAAACGGGCGGACAATGGAACCTTCCGGTGGATGATGCCCTAAAAAAATTGTTGTGAGTCTTTTTGTTTAACTTAGTGTTTTAAAAAGTCTTTAGGATGCCCTTAGTTAGTCTACGATGAAATTTGACCGAAAAGAATACAAAAATGGCGTTGCATATCATTAAGGATGAATTCATGTGCTAATTGAGATATCTGAGTGTTATGACATGTAGTAGATATGGTTTGCAAAACTTGGTACAGAAATTCGCATGTTAGAATAAGTTTTGAATCATATGAGCCCTAAGTGAGATTTTGAGCCTTAAACACTACTTCTTGAGAGAAATTTCGTGCATTACATTGATAGGTCTCAAAATCATTCATACACTCACTTGCCATAGATCTTAATGAACTAGAGAATACTAGAACTTACTCATGTCAATTTGCAAAACTTTTAATTGATACATACTCTGATTTTGGATATGATTAAAGGCACTTAGGATTTTCCACCAATTTGCCAAATAGCCATGTGTCCCATTATGTGCGCACGAGTTGCGACACCCTTAGATAACCCATTTGAGCCTACATTAAGCTTTTCTTTCATTGACATGTACATCTAAACACTTTAACTTAGTGTAGATTATCCATACCCTGTTCTAAAGACTTGGTGGGATTTTTGAAGCTAAAATCGAGAAGATGGCGTAAGAAGTCATGAGAGGGATGTAAGTATGGGGATAGACTTGTTCAAATAGCTTGTGATAAGTAGAAATTTCCGAAAAGAAAAAAAAATGAATAAATAAATAAATAAATTTCGAGAGCAAGAAGTAAGAAAAGAAAAGAAAAATCAAAAGCTCTCCGGCAATAGGTTTTCAATGTACAATGTTTGAATTAATGTCCCCCATATTTGTGAGTTTGGAGTTTTGTTTCAAAATGAAGGCCCAACAATGTAAAATTTGGCCTTTGTCCTGTTCACAAAGCTCAAGGGAAGTTTAGAATGAAGATAGGGCCCAATACGATGAAATCTGGCCCCTGTGCTTCAAGGGTAAAGCATGGTGACGTTTTTGGTATTGATGGAGCTTTAAATGGATCAAGTTTTGGTGTTTTGGCTAAGTCTTTAGAATGTTCTTAACCACCACATATCTAAAAGTTCGAATGCCTTAACCTTAGCCCCATTACAACCCTTGAAAGTCCTTTATGATCCTTAAGATGAGTAGCCTTCAATCTGTGGAGTAAGTTACATGAGTAAGCATATGGTTTTGGTTCATTTGAGCAAGTAATTCATTCCATTCATTGATTTAAACACTTTGAGAAAAACCCTTGCATGAGTAGAAATATGATGAGAGCATCCATGTGAGTTGATTTGAACTTCATTCGAAACATGCACAGCTTTAACTCACCAATGTTTTCTCTATGTCTTACTTGTTCATAGCATGATCATGTCTCTATTATCTATTGAATTCAAAGATCATTCATGCTTGACATATTGTGATTCCCTCGCCATATACTTGAAAATTTTCTGAGACAAATTTCGACTAAGGGCTTAGTTTTGTGCACTTAGTGTTTTCTTGCGTTTTCAAACATGATAACATGAGAATTTGCGGCTTTGAAACGAAGAAACATCTAAGTGTTTTGTGTAAAACGTTTTCCCTTATTATTTTCTTTCATTTGAGTCCGTAGTTTTGTTTTGTATTTGCTAGGGACTAGCAAAGTCTAAGTGTGGGGGAAGTTGATCTACGCATTTTATGCTTGATTCTTAATGTTTTTCTCTCTGCATTTAGCTTTGTTTTATGCTTAGTAAATATGTTTCTAACTTACTTTATGTTTTTAGGTAGAAATAAAGGAAGAAATAATAAAGGAGGCATTTCGGAGCTAAAAGTTGGCTAAGGAGAAAAGTTCCTAATTCTAGAGAAGAAATGGTCCGATAAATGATCTTCAAAATGGTTACTAAAATTCTTTCTCATATGGTGTCAATAATTGAAGACCAAAATCATATCTAAAGAAGCCCAAAGAAAGAAGATGGATTAAAATGAATTATCAGAAATCAGCCTTTGTACATCAGCCCACTTAGAAAGACCACTGTGAACAGATACGGAAGAATCTAGACGCGGTTAGCATATGGTTGGAAAGATATAGAAGTCTAGTTTCCAACGCAACTAGAATCAAACTATTTGGAGTTCTAGAACGAGAGAAATTCCTATTTTAGTGGAGAAGGGTCAGGTTACCCGGGTGGAGTAGTTAGACTTCTAAAAGGAGTCGAACTAGGCTTTGCTTGGCCTATATAAATGAGGGCTCGACTAGGGTTTCAGGATCACACATCATAGACAGCAAAGCTCTGCCCAAAACACCTCCCAAGTCGTCCTAAGCCTAATCCCCTCCAAGGCCGAAGCTCCCTCCTCACGGATCAAGAATAATCGGCGCTCTTCGTCTTGTTCTTGAGAATCCATCCACTCGAGGTGTTGTTAGTGCTCTTCACAGACTCCAAAAGTGTAACCATAAACCTTTTATCTCATCTTTTGTCTTGTAAAGAATTCGGTTTACGACTTGTGATTTGTTTAATAAAGGCTATACGTTTTTACTTACTTATGTTATCTTCCATGTGTTCTTAGTTTTTGGTCTTTGACTTGTATGCATGCTTGTATGCTTAAAGCTTCTTAATGTGTTGGGTGATACGCTCTTCGTTCCTCCCTAGCATGTTTTGTATGAATCTTAGATAAATTAAGGTGTAGGCGCTCTTCGTCGCACTCTTAAAAGCATGTGTATAAATTGCAGGTTGAAGGTAAGAATTTCGTTGATACTGGGTAAGTGAAGCATGAAAATGGTGGAGGTAGACATGATGTGATGATCACGTGTACATAGTAGAATTAGGTTTAAATTTTGTAGGTCATTAGTTAAACAAACCAAATCTCGCACCCCCATAAACAAACCTAACATAGTTATGCATGCACCCTCAATCCCCGGTTAAGAACGATCCCTATTTACCAATGCTACATCTACTAAAAAGGGTTTTAATTGACTCATTGTTGTTGAGTGTTAAGTGTTAATTTAGTACTTAATAATGGTGAGTATCAAGGATCTGAGATATACTTCCGCAACATCGAAACGTGGAAAACAACATGAACACGAGCCATCTCAGCTGGCAACTCAAGTCTGTAAGCAACAGCTCCAATCCTCTGGGTGATCTCATATGGACCAATGTATCATGGTCGGAGCTTGCCACGCTTCCCGAAACGCACAACTCCCCTCCACGGAGATAGTTTCAGGAAAACCCAATCACCTACATCAAACTCGAGGCTCTTCCTCCTCACATCTGCATAACTCTTTTGTCGATCCTGGGCGATCTTCAATCTATCCCGGATAATCTGGACGTCCTCCATAGTGTTCTTCACCAGATTAGGGCCAATAAGCCATCGCTCGCCCACCTCACTCCAACACAATGGAGTGCGACACTGCTTCCCGTACAGGGCCTCGTACGGTGCCATCTCAATACTAGCCTGATAGCTGTTGTTGTAGGCGAACTCTATCAAATGTAGCTGTTGGTCCCAATTCCCACGGAACAGCAACACACAAGACCGCAACATATCCTCAAGTGTCTGTATAGTCCGCTCGGACTGCCCGTCAGTCTGAGGATGAAAAGCTATACTAAATCGCAACTTTGTGCCCAATGCTCGCTGCAACGCCTGCCAAAACTCAGAAGTGAACTGACTATCTCGGTCAGAAATAATCGATACAGGTACACCATGCAGCCGAACAATCTCGGATAAGTACAACTTGGCCAATCTGCCCACTAATATCTTCCCCGGAAGTGCGATAAAATGAGCGGATTTCGTCAGTTGATCCACAATAACCCAAATACCAGTGTTGCCAGCCGAAGTACGCGGCAACTGATAAAAAAAATCCATCGTAATCTGCTCCTACTTCCAAACCGGAATCTTCAGTGGCTGTAACTTCCCTGCAGGTTTCTGCCTCTCCTCTTTGACCTGCTGACAGATCAAACATCGGCTCACATACACGGTAATCTCCCGCTTCATGTTGCGCCACCAGTAATACGCTCGAAGTGTACGAAACATCTTCATACCTCCGGGATGCATCGCACATGCTGAACTGTGGGCCTCATCCAGAATCTCCTTCTTCAGGCTCTCGTCTCTGGGCACACAGAACCTGCCTCTGAACAACAACGTACCGTCGTCACTCAACCGGAACTCTGTAGGCACTCCAACTCTTCAACGCTAACACAATAGCGGCTAACTCCAAATCATGCGTCGGATAGTTGACCTCATGTGGTTTCAGCTGCCTGGAACGGTAGGCTACAACTCTACCATGCTGCATCAACACACATCCAAGCCCCAACTTCGACGCATTACTATAAACTACAAACTCACCGCTGTCATCTGTCAATGTCAGAACCGGTGCAGTAGTCAACCTCTCCTTCAGGAGCAAATAACTCTCCTCACATGCATCGGATCACTCAAACTTGACGCCCTTCTTCGTCAACTTGGTCAATGGTGTAGCAATCCGAGAGAAATCTTGTACAAACCGCCGGTAATAGCCTGCTAAACCCAAGAAACTCCGGATCTCCGGTACAGTGGTAGGTCTACTCCAGTTCAGCACGGCCTCGATCTTGTCAGGATCAACACTGACTCCCTCAGCCGATATCACGTGGCCCAGAAACTTCACACTATCCAGCCAAAACACGCACTTGCTGAACTTCGCAAACAACTGATGGTCCTGCAAAGTCCGCAACACTGCTCGGAAATGCTTCTTATGCTGGCCCACACTCCTGGAATAGATCAAGATATCATCGATAAACACAATCACGAACTTGTCCAGAAACCGTCTAAACACTCAATTCATCAAGTCCATGAAAGTTGCGGGGGCATTGGTCAATCCAAACGGCATAACCAAAAACTCATAATGCCCATACCGCGACCTGAAAGCTGTCCTGGCTACATCAGAGTCTCGGATCCTCAACTGGTGATATCCGGATCGAAGGTCAATCTTCGAAAAGATTGATGCTCCCTTGAGCTGATCGAAAAAATCATCAATCCGCGTCAATGGATACTTGTTCTTCACTGTAACCTGATTCAGCTTCCAGTAGTCGATGCACAAACGCATAGATCCATCCTTCTTCCGCAAAAACAGCACCGGAGCACCCCATGGCGATACACTGGGTCGAATGAAACCCTTCTCTAGCAACTCCGCTGGCGCCATCCGATATGGGGTCTGTGAAATCGGTCCCGTGCCTGGTAACAACTCAATAGTAAAGTCAATCTCCCGCACAGGAGGTATACCTGGTAACTCTGCCGGAAACACATCCGAAAACTCAGAAACAACCTCAATACTACCAAGATCTGGCATAGCTGCTGTAGTGTCCACAACATGGGCTAAATAAGCAATATAGCCTTTCTTCATCAACTGATCCGCTCTCATCGCGGAAATCAAACACGGTAGTGAAGTGTTCTTCTCGCCGCGAAACAGTATCTCGGGAAAGCCTGGTCGTCGAAATGCAACCTCCTTCTTGTGACAGTCAAACATGGCCCAATGCGTCTCCAAGAAGTCCATACCCAAGATCAGATCAAAATCAACGATATCAAGCAACAACAAATCTGCGGTTAATCCATGGCCTCCAATAAACACCTCACAGTCTCTGTATACCCAACTGATACTCACAATCTCGCCTGACGGATACAACGCTCTCCACAACCCCGGAAGTGGAGATGCAGGTACCGTAGCTAATGATGATAGTCTAAATGACATGAATGAATGCGTGGCACCTGGATCTAACAATGTAAGTACTGGAATACCAAATACATGCAACGTACCGATAACGACCTCTAGTGAAGCTCTGCCCTCTCGTAAAGTCATGGCATGAACCCTCGCCTGTCCGGCCGGTCGTCCACACTGAGGTTGTCTCAGCTGTCCGCCCTGGGCCGCATACTGTACTGGTCGAGCTCCCAAAGTGGCACCTCGCTCTCCTCCGGAACTCTGGGCTGCCCGATCACCGGCACCAACTAACTGAGGACACGCCCTCGCATAGTGACCCACCTGGCCACAATGATAACAATTGAGGGTACCTCGCTGACATGAACCAAGATGATATCTATTGCACAGGTTGCACAATGGATACTCTCTAGGTACAGGGAACGTGCGACTGGTACGCCGAGGATAACTGGAACCGCTGGAACCCCCACTAGCCTGTGGTCGCTGCGGTCGATCTCTCCTCTATCTCGATCTCTGTCTCGGTACACTAACTAGTGGTTGATAAGATCCACAGCCCGAGGATGAAGTCGAACCTGAAGTATCAGAACTCTGCCTCTTTGAAGGCCCCTGACTCGGTCCACCCTTCTCAAACCGTCTAGGCTGGTACCTCTGTTGCCTCTCCTTCTCGATGTCCTCACCTCGGAGTGCTGCACTGACAAACTCATCAAAGTTGTTCCGAGGCATCGTAGTCAGAGTCCCCTTGATATTCAAGTTCAAACCCAGCTCAAACCTGCGACACTTGGCTTCCTCAGTAGCCACCATATCACGCGCAAAACGAGATAAGCGGGTAAACCTATCCCGATACTCAAGCACAGATATACTGCCCAGCCTCAAGTTCGTAAACTCCTCATACTTGAGTTGCTGGGTAGCCTGGTTGAAATACCTCCGCATAAACAAATCTCGGAACAAAGTCCACGGAGTATCAACTAGAACTCTGTCGGTGCTAACCCACTAAAAATATGCATCAGACTCAAGTAATCCGACTTCTGCTACTGTCATCTGCTCAGGGGTAAACCGCAGACGCTCACAAACACGTTCAACCTGAACCAACCATGCCTCACATATCTCTGGATCAGCTGAACCCAAAAACACAGTAGCACCAGTAGTACGAGCTTTGACCACAGGGTCAAAACGCTCTTCCAAACGCAGCACTCGCATCAACAAGTCGTGTATCTGGCGATCCTTAACAGGATCCGCTTCCCGATCGACACTAGGACCACGTCGAGGAGGCATCCTACTGATACAAGACAAGCATTTGGTACAAGAAAAAAGAACGTAATCATGAGACTGCATATATTTGAGAACACACAACACCCGAAGTATTGATGAGTACCGCTGGCCAGTCGGGTTATCACTCCAGTCATGTTGTACAAACTTAAATACCCTAAGTGTCACAACTACAAGAGTCTACAGAATCTGACAACCCAATGCTCTGATACCAAGCTGAAAGGACCCAACCCCGATTTAGTTGCCTAAACCGGAATCGAACCCCTTCTGAAAACGTGAACCAACAAAAATCATTCAAAATTTCGGCAGAGTAACGCTACTAACGCGGAATTGCCATTACCTGCACCAGGAAAATAACACTTCATACTATGCCACAAAAACCAAACCGTGGGCACCAATCCCATCCGGATTTCTCAATATCATTTCAATATCAATAAACAGTAAACATAACTGTAATATATAATATATCCAAGAAAATCCGTATAAAACATGTATCAGAGCGACCTCTAGTGTAAATATATACAATATATACATCAGTAGGCGAAACAAGAACCTACTGGAAAACACATGTAGCTCGAATCACTAGCCTCCAACCACGACGTGAAACACCAGAACCTGAACTGCAAACTGGACACGGAAACCGAAAAGCCCAGGGGAAAGACATGAAAACTATTAGAGTGAGTGGACGAAAATAAATGTCTTTCGCCAAATGATATATGTTATAAAAACATATGCGAGTCAGAATATATATAAAAATCAAATGGTACACGAGGAGACGCTGACTCCAACTCGCGTACAGAGCATGCATGGAAAATCTCACGGGGTCACTCATGGACACATCCGTGCTAGTACAGTCCGAATCACGGGATCCCAGACCCACACGTGATTCTAGCCAGAAAGGCCTCGGTTCCGGGGTACTGCCCCTCGCCGGTCAGGTCAGGGTACTGCCCCTCATGGTAGGCATCCATCGGGGATCAGTCGAGATGCAGGTGTATCGATACAACAACATATACTGAGACTGTACTCTGTGTAAATCAAATCATAAATAGTTCGATGCAAATGTGTAAAGCAATATATAAATGCATATACAAAATGTATACTGGTATAAGCATAATCGTATAACACATTCTCATAAAAATCGAAATCTCGTATGCATGCTCAAGTTCGTAAAACGTGTATAAAGACTCGCAATCAATCCGTGAAAAGAAATGTCCACTCACAGGTGAGTCAAACGTGCACTCGCGCTCATCTCGTGGCCCGGCGGACGATCCCTCGCCCGAAGCATGATCTCAATCTCGATCCCCTAAATAATCGTAAAACACATCTGATCAAAATCATAGCCCACAACTCTGTACTTAACCACGGAAACCAACTGTTCCCGGAAACATATAAAACTGTATAAACAATCGACTGAATTTTCGAAATCTCTACTCAAAACCTTCGACTGAAAATCTGATACCCAAATCCACACGAAAACCTCAAGGCGATAATCAGGGCGCGATTACGAGAAAAATGACATTAAAATCATCGAAAACTGAAAAGTCAACCCTTTCGCCGGAGCGCCACCGTTGACCGCCGCCGCCGCCGCCGGCAGCGCTCCGTCAACGAAGGGTTCCTCCAGCGAGGAAGCTCCAGATTCCAAGATCACAACCAGGCCAACCTTTTCCTCAACTACCACAACCCTCAATTCCAAGCAAAACCTCACCAAAAACAGCTCGAAACAGATCGGAGTACAACTCCGGCAACCCACTTCGGGTTCTACCAAACCACCTCCTCTTTCAAAACCAAACACCTAGGAAGCATCCATGGGGCAAGGGGAGTCGAAACCCCCACTCGCCCACCACCGTAGCTCGCCAGAAGTCCATCCACCGTCACCGGCGAACTCCGGCAAACTAACCCGGTTCGAACCCATTCAATTCATCACCAAATCACAAAATTCCAATTACAAAACAACTCTAGAACTCAAGAGGAAGAGAATTATACCCTTCACTTGGCCGGAGGTGGCCGGAAAATCCAAGTCGGCTGGAGAAAACCAAACGGGAAAGTTTTCCTCCTCGGTCAATGGTCAACAGCCCCAAAATGGAAAGTTAACGCCCTGGTCAAACTTCAAACAGTGTTTTCGACAATTTTATGACTATTTCCGATATTTATACTCGCGTCTCGGGATGATCAATGGTTCAAAACGATTAACCAAAACGATTCGGATAAATACAAAACAAACGGATAAACTCGTCGATAAACCGAAACTTCAAATAATCATATTATATTCCTCAGTTATCGGAAAAATCATCCGGAACCTCCCACGAGCTCGAAATCACGTACTCTACATCTTCCGTGAAGAAATTCAATTCAAATTCTCAACCTGTATTTAAGTCGCGAACTAATCCGACAAATCACACAATTTATGATTAATCGCGATTACGCATAATCTCGTGAATCGTACTGATTACTCTACTGATTCTAGTTCGGGTCGTCACAGATGATGTTGATCCGGAAGTGCCTGAACTTAGCATCTTGGAAGGTCCCTGAATTGGTCCACCCTCCTCGAATCGTCGAGACTGGAATCACATTTGCCTCTCCCTCTCTATGTCCTCGCCTCGGAGTGCAGCACTCACAAACTCATCAAAGTTGTTTCGAGGCATCGTAGTCAATGTTCCCTTGATATTCAGGTTCAAGCCCAACTCAAATCTCTTGCACTTGGCTTCCTCTGATGCCACCATATCACGAGCAAATCGAGACAAACGAGTAAATTTATCCCGATACTCAAGTACTGACATGCTACCCTGTCTCAGACTGGTGAACTCCTCATACTTCCTCCATTGCGTAGCCTAGTTGAAATACCTCCGCATAAACAAATCTCTGAACAATGTCCATGGAGTATCAACCGGAACTCTGTCAGTGCTAACCCACCAAAAGTATGCATCATACTCAATCAAACCAACTGCTGCTACTGTCATCTGCTCATGAGTGAAACGCAGATGCTCACAAACTTGTTCAACCTGAACCAACCAAGCCTCACATATCTCTGGATCAATTGAACCCGAGAAAACAGTTGCTCCAGCTGTTCGAGCTTTGACCATAGGGTCAAAACGCTCCTCCAAACGCAATACTCGCATAAGCAAGTCATGCGTCCGACGATCCTCATCAGGATCCACGTCCTGATTGACATGGGAACCACGCCTAGGAGGCATCCTAATAATAAAAGAAAAGCATTAGTCACAAAGCACAAGGAGCGTAATCATGAAACCTTAGACATTTGAAAGCATACAACACCCGAAGCATTGATGAGTAACCGCTGGCCAGTCGGGTCATCGCTCCAGACATGCCGTACATTCTCAAATACCCTTAGCAACACAACTACAGAAGTCTACAGAACCTAAAACCTAATGCTCTGATACCAAGCTGAAAGGACCCGACCCCGATTTAGTTTCCTAAACCAGAATCAGACCCCTTCTGAAAACATGAACTTTCAAAGACCATAAAAATTTTGGCAGAGTTCCACTATATCGCATAGTTACCATTAACCTGCAGCGGAAAATACACTTCATCTTATGCCACAAAAGCCAAATCGTGGGCACCAATCCCATCCGAATTTCTCAAAAACATACCATAACGTAAAGCAATAAACAAAACTGTAGTTTTATAGAAATCCGGGAAAATCATGTGAAAATATAAACATAATAGTACTCAGAGCAACCTCTAGTATTTATATTTATACACAACAGTAGGCCAAACTAGAAACCTACTGAGAAGGAAAAGTAGCTCGAATACTAAGCCTTCAACCTCGACGTGCGACACCTGAATCCAAACTGCAATCTGGGCATTGAAAACAAAGAGCCCAGGGAAAGACATATGTTTATAAAACATATGCGAGTCTAGATGCATAAAATCATATGGTACACGGGGGAGACTTTAACTCTCACGCATACAGAGCATGCATCGGAAATCACATGAGATCACTCATGGACACATCCACGCTAGTACAGTCTGAATCACTGGATCCCTGATCCTCACGTGATTCTAGCCAGAAAGGGCCTCGAGTCGGGATATCTAGTCCCCCCCCCCCCCGGTAAAGACCTCGGGTCAGGGTAACAGTCCCCCCCCAGTAAACATCCTCGAGGATTAACCGGGATGCTAAGTGTATCAATACAACTACTACTGAGACTGTACTCTATATAAATCAAATCATAAAGGGTTCCATGCAAATGCATAAAGCGTAATGTAAAAGCATACTCGTAATGCATAATTATAAAAGTATGTTCGTAATTGCATAATCATTAAATACCTGCTCGTATAATTCATAATCATAACTGCATGCTCTTGCTCGTAAAACGTATATAAAAGACTCGCAACCAACAGTAAAAAGAAATGTCCATTCCCAGACAAGCACAACGCAAAAATGCGCTAAACCCGTAATCCGGTGGAAGATCGCTCGCCAAGCATACGATCCCAATCTCCTGAATAATCAAAAATACCACTGATCAAAATCACAATTCAAAACTCTGAACCACACCTCGGAAACCAACCATTTCCGGAAACATATAATTTGAATATCGACGAAATCGTCGAAAATCCCATAAATACTCTACTTATCCCTCGATAAAAAATCCACCACCCAAATCAACTTAATAATCTGAAAACTACGATTGGGGCGTGATTACGAGTAAAACGGTATAAAACTTCCCAAAATTCCAAAAAGTCAACTATTTGCCAGAGCTCCGCTGTTGACCGCCGCCGGTCAACGGTGGCCAATTCTGGTGAAAATTTTCAGATCACATCTACTCTTCAAGCCCAACAACGTTTTCTTCTACACCAACCTCCAATTCAAAACCCACCGGCCATAATCAAGCCCGAAAGTTCCGAACTCCATTGATTCCGGCGAGCTCCAAACAGCATCCAATTCCAAAATTCTTTCACCCAAAAGCATCTATGGGTTGAGGGGAGCAAAACCCCCAACCCTATTGACCCCAAAAGTTGCTGGAAAAGCTCACCGGATTCTGGAAAAAATTTGAAACTTTAACAAATCAGTTGTCCCTCAAAACTCAACCAAATCAACTCAAACCAAGTTCAAAACAATAGGAAATCACGAGAGGAAGCTAAGGATACCAAGCTTGAGGTCTGAAGTGGCTGGAATCAAAAAGTCGATCAGTGGTCAACGGCAGTGCCAAAATCCTTCGGTCAACTCGTCCCAAATGTGACTTTTCAAAAAATTTACGACTATTTTGATATTTATACTCGCGAATAAAACGATCAATGGTCGAAAACGGATCGAAACCAAACGGATAAACACGATTAAATCTAACGGTCGGAAATATTCATAACATCTTCATCGGACATCGGAAAAATCCTCGTAAAACTCCTACGAGCTCGAAATCATAAACTCTACAACTCTCGTGAAGGAACCCATATCAAATTCTCGCCCGATAATTTAGTCGCAAACAAGACCGCCAAATCGATTAATTACGACAAACTACGATTATACGTGAAACTCGTGAATTAAGCTGATTAACTACCATTTCCGATTCGGGTTGTCACATTTGGACTCCAAAAGGGACTTGGAAATTTTCACATTAGGAACTGCCTTCAATGGGTCGAAGGATACCCTTCGATCCATCAAAGCATAAGCCTTGGATCCATTCTAGCAATAAGTTTCGAAGGGTCTTCAATGGGTCCTCGATGGATCGAAAGAGTGCCTCTGGTTGATTTTTTGTTGGGTCAAAAATTTGCCTTCGATGGGTCAAAAATTGCCAGATTTGGCCCTTCTTCAAATTCTTGACTTCCATGCCAATTCCACTATGTTATATGCTCCTCCAACCTCACACTTATTCCTCTAACATATCAATGGTATCCGACCATCACGGGTTGTAATTTAAGGACGTATACATGGTCCATGAATGAGGTCAAACCTTCATGGCTGGATCCTTAAAGTGATAGACCTCCGCACTCCACTTTGTGTTTAGCTCAAAAGCCTCAATTTGTGTCTCATGGAGCTTAAAAGTTCTCCCATTCTTCAAATTTATCAAATGGATGACTCCTTGAGGACATAGCTCAAGCAACTTGTAATTAGCACTCCTCAAAGGATTAAGGCTTTTCAAGGTAACCTTGCTACTAACTACCAATGCAAGTTGCTCAAGCTTGTTTGGCTTCACTTTCTTTTTCTTTTAATGACTCATGCCCATATCCGGTTCCTTGAATTCTTTACATCCTTGACCTTGCTTTCCATAACATCAACACTATAGACTTGTAGTGCCGGAATCGAAGGAGCTTCATTGAATAATTTGAAGGCTTTTTCATGATGGCTCATGATAGCTTGCGTCCTTCCTTTAGCATTGGTTGGAGGAAAAGGTAAAAACCTAAGTTCATCTAGGTTCACCTTAGTCGCTGGTTGGGTCTTAATACCCTCATGTTTCCGCTTGGCTTCATTTTTAAATCTGGGAGATATGCTAGATACACCTAATGTGTCTACATCCTCCTCATTATCACTTTCATAATCTCTTTCCACCAAGGGAGCATCACTATAATCATCTTATCTTCTTCTGGTAGCCAACATCACATTAACCATTTAACTTTGATTCTTTTGATCCTTTTTGGTGCAAGACGTGAATTCATTGATCCTTCTTCCTTGTTGAACTTGATGTGCCTTTACAAGTTGACTTAATTGTTCCTCCATCTTCCGGAGTGCACATTCGTTCTCCTTCTAGATCTCCTTGTTCTTTTCCATTAAGCTCTTGAAGATTTCAAAGTACATTTTCTTGTCTTTTGCTCGATGAGCTTCCAATTTTCTTTGAAGAAGTATCTCATGTTGTGAAAATAGCTTGGTCATCAACTCCTCCAAGTTAGACTTTGACAATTCCCTTCAAGGTGGAGGTGCTTGTTGCATCGGAGCTTGTTGTGGTATTAGAGAGAAATATGCTTGTGGTTGACAAGAGCTGCCTCCCATAGCATTAAAATACTCTCCACTAGCCCTTGTAACCCAGGTAGCTCCATACTTCAAATCTTGACCATTTACTTGACGACAATGTGTGATGACCTGGAACAGAATCAGTAGTGTAATCAGCTTAATCCACGAGTTAGCACGAAATCATTGTTTTCCGTAAATTTTGTGGTTTGCCGGTTTCGATCGCGACTTAATTATCGGCCGAGAATTTGAGTTGAGTCTCTTCTCAAGAGTTGTTGTACATGTGATTTCGAGTTTGTGGGCGGTTCCAAATGATTATTTCGACGACCGAGGAATATAATATGAATATTTAAAGTTTCGGAATTTCGTCGAGTTTATCCGTTCGTGTCGAGTTTATACGAATCGTAATGGTTATCCGTTTTGGACCGTCGATCATCCCGAGACGCGAGTATAAATATCGGAAATAGTCGAAAATTGTCGAAAAGACTGTTCGGGAAGTTTGACCGGCGTTGATCAAGCTTGGACCGTTGACTTTTCTGTTGACCGGTTCTCCACCGCGTGGAACACGCTGCCGCCGTCGGATTTCACGATTACAGCCACCTCCGGCTGAGATATTAGTATATTTTGAATCCTTGCTTGATTTGCTATTGATTAGAACTTGGAATTACTTGATTTGGTGTCGGAATGAGTGAGAACGGAGGAGATGAAATTCTTGGAATTTCGCCGGAATCGGCCTTGCTTGGGGGCGGAGCTCCGGCGACTTTCTGGCATGGATTCTTGGTGGGTTTTGTTGGGTTTGTGATGGTGGTTATTTCCCGTTTGGTTTGGAGGGATGAGGTGGCGCGACGGCGCTGGAATCGAGCCGGGAAGTTTTCCGGCCGGTTGTAATTCTTGAGGTTTCGAGCTGATTTCCGGCCAACCTCGCCGGAATTGGTGGTTGCCACAGTTGGAAAAGTTTTTGGGCTTGTGGAGAAGAACCTTGTGGGAGCTTGGCCACTGGAAAATCTCTCCGGTTGATGGCGCGCTGGGGGCGGCGGCGGCGGTCAACGGCGGAGCTCCGGCGACCGTTGACTTTTTTGGAAATGTGTCGAGTTATATGTCGTTTCGCACGTATTCGCACCCCGATCGTCGCCTTGAGGTTTTCGAGTTGATTTGAGTACCGGATTTTCAGTCGAGGGTTTGAGTGGAGATTTTGGGGATTTCGTTAATTATTTTTGTATCCGTTATACGTTTCCGGGAACAGTTGGTTTCCGAGGTGTGGTACAGTGTTGTGAATTGTGATTTTGATAAGATATATTTTGTGATTATTCAGGGGATCGGGATCGTGCTTCGGGCGAGGGATCTTCCGCCGGACCACGTGATTAGCGCGAGTGCGCGCTTTGCTCACCTGTGAGTGGACACTTTTCTATTTTCACTGTCGTTGCGAGTTCGTGATTTTTCGTATTTTTTTATATACGATATTGAGATTTTTTATTACTTTTGGAGGCATTATTTTATATTTTATGCTGATGGCATTACTTGCATCGATGCTTCGGCTACTCGGCTGATCACCGGTAGTCTGACCAGAGTTGAGAGATTCCTCTGGACCAGAGTTGAGAGATTCCTCTGGGTAGGGTTGAGAAATTCCCCTGTTATGCCGCCAGGGTTAAGAGATTCCCCTGGCCTATCACCGTCGGGCTTGAGAGATTCGCCTGGCACCTCCATATATATTTTCCGAACTCGCATTACTTACATTGTTTATTGTATATGAAATTGGTGAAAGGCATATGTTTATTTTCGTCCACTCACTCTAACGATTTTATTGCCTTTCCCCTGGGCTTTTCGATTTCCGTGCCCAGTTTGCAGTTCGGATTTCAGTGTCTCACGTCGCGGTCGGAGGCTAGTCATTCGAGCTACCTTTCTTTTCCAGTAGGTTTCTTGTTTTTCCTACTGTTGTATATTTTGTATATAAACACTAGAGGTCGCTCTGATACGTTACTGATACATGTTTTATGTGTTTTTTCCTGGATTTTCTATATTATACAGTTATGTTTACTGTTTATTGTTATTGCTATGATATTGAGAAATCCGGATGGGATTGGTGCCCACAGTTTGGCTTTTGTGGCATAGGATGAAGTGTTATTTTCCAGGTGCAGGTAAAGGCAATTCCGTGTTAGTAGCGTTACTCTGTCGAAATTTCTAAGGTTTTTGTTGATTCGTGTTTTCAGAAAGGGTTTGATTCCGGTTTAGGAAACTAAATCGGGGTTGGGTCATTTCAGCATGGTTGGCTTGGCTAGGATCATCCCATGAGAAAATAGGATTGGTATGCCAACTCGGATTACTCCTTTGTACACACAATGACATATGCTTCCACTCCTCAATAGTCTCTAGATGGTCTCCTTGATGTGGGCAACATGGAGTCTCACGCATCATACTCTTACAAATCATGCAAGGTGTCACACTAGTCTCCACAATTTGGTTAACACAGCCTCCATTTTGAGTTTTCTTCGACAAGAGGTCGAATTTCGTGTTTATGGTCTCTTCAAGTCGCTTGATGGCATCCTCTTGTACATATACGGCTCCCTTGACTTCATTCCTACTTTTCTGGTTGGCTCGGGTGGCTTCTCTCATTGATATTGCCATTTTTTTAACATTGGGCTTAACATCCAATAAGGAAGACTATTTCGACATCTTTTCAAGTAGAACATACGACTCCTCGACGATTTTGTCCATGAAATCTCTACCACTTGCATTGTTGACCTTCCTTCTCGTCTCTATGCACAATCCTTGGTAGAATAGAGATAATAACATGTCTTGGGTTTGACCGGAGTGAGGGCACCCAAGCTCAAGCTCCATGAATCGCTCCCATGTCTCATAGAACAACTCCCCATCTTCCTCACAAAATGTCATCAACCTTGTCCTTCTCTCATTGATCTTCCCCGGTGGAAAATACTTGGTGATGAACTTGCATTGTATCGCCTCCCATGAGTGAATCGACTTAGGAGCAAGCTTGTTGAACCACATCTTTTCCTTATCCCGCAAACTCGAAGGGAATACCCGAAGCTTCAATTGTCCCGGATCCATGTTCTGGATGTTAAACCTTGTACATGTTGCCTCGAACTCCAACAAGTGAGAATAGGGATCGGAATGTGGATGTCCCATGAAGATTGGTAAGGTTTGGAGAAAACTAGATTTGATCTCAAAGGATTTGCCTATTAATGGTTGAAGAACAATGAAACCAGTGTGTCTTAACAAAGATGGTAAAGCACTATCACTACAAGAAAATTGCACCTAGACCACGGACCATTTCCGTCGTCTACGTGCAGTTTTCCGTCGTCTAAGTACTTAGACGACGGAATCTCCGTCGTCCAAGGTCCGTGCTCCAAGTGCTGTCGTCCAAGTGAATATTTAATTTAGGGTTAGAACATAATCTCCGTCGTCCAAGTGAATATTTAATTTTTAAAAAAATTGAAATTAAATATTATTAATTTAATTTATTATTAATTTAATTTAAATAATGAAAAATGCTAAAATTAATTAAATAAACTAAATTTTGAATATTACTTAATTATTAAATAATTAAATTAAATTAATTTGTACATACATGAATAATCGAAAAAACCCATAAATTAAAAATTAAAATATTGTTCGGAATGCGGAAAGAAACGAGATAATAAACTACTAGCTAGCTAATACACTGGAGGAGCAAATGCGCCGCCGAGTCCTCCGCCTCCAGCCGGGTCGTTGTCGTCGGGGTGTGGGTTCGGAGGAGGTTGACATACTTCTCGATTTTGTTGCATGAGGGCGATGAGTTGGGCTATTTGTGCTTGTTGTTCGTCAAGTCTTTGCCGCATTGACTCATTCTCCTCTCGTGCCAGTCGAGCCTCTTGAATGGCTGCTTCGACGGCCGCAGCCTGACTCCTTCTCCGCTGCCCCGAACCTCCCGTAGATGATGAGCCGGAGGTCGTCGACAAATCTCGTACCACCCTAGGCCCAAAGTGCCTAACCTCCTTGCCAGCTCTACGACCGTAGACCTCATCCGCGATTGCAATTTGGCTCTCTAAGGATAGAGGAGGCAGGTCTTCCGGCGGCACATCTGGGAACGCAAGCTGAGTGTTAGCCAACTCTTCATGCGCACGCTCTATCGCCCTTGCCTACAAAAGAATAATTAATTTATTATAATGAAATCATATTTAAATAATAATTACTATAATTAAAAGCACATATATATATATCACTTACGTCGCATTGACTCGCTTCATTATCGAGCCCTGGCGTCACGTACGCGCTTACGCTTGCATCAAGATAAGGGTGTTTGGAGCCCTTATCCTTGTGCTCCTTGGCTATTTGAATGAACTGCTTGGCGCCGGTAGTATGGTGTTTCTCCTTCTTCCCCCGGTTGGCTTTGTTGACACCGGAGAATTTCTGTTACACAACATAATTAAATCATTAAAAAATGAATAACTACAATTTAAATAATTCAATTATCTTAGTTGAAATAAAATAAATAAATTAATACCTTAAATTGTTCATCGGCAAAGTGGTTACACAACCACTCCCACTCATCTTCTCTCTCCCCTTGCAGCTCTACCGGGGGAGGCACGGGACCGACATCTTTGAAGTACTTATGGAGCTTGTACTTCCAATCTTTGTAGATGGAGTTGGCGGTTTGGTTGATATGCCTCAACATAGCCGGTGTCGGATCCACGTCAAATTGTTCCTATCAAAAATAAATAGAAAATTATAATCGTATATATTATGAAATTTTAGGCCGAGATTAACAATATTATATAATAACTAAATTGGACGTATTACGTACCGAAAGATCTTTGAAGACTTTCGCCTTCTCATGATCCGGCGCCTCCTTCCAAGTAGGGGCAGTGATACGAACCCGGTTACGGATGATTGACCATATCCCATGTGCCGAGAGACTTGCTAGCTGAGCTGTGGGAGGGCCACCGGTGAATTCGTCGTACGGCAAGTCGATTTTTTTACCGGTCGCCTTGCAAATACGCTCCGCTTTGCCCCCTTTAACGAGACCCCGAGTCCTTTTCGGTTCCGGGTCAGTGGGGGCCCTCCTTTGCCTACGGCGGGCGTTGTACATGATTGATTCGGCAGTCGAGGACGCCTGAGTACTTCCCGTTGAATGGGTACCGGGCGTCGGAGATTGGAAGGGGTCGACGTCATCACCGCTCGAGATGAATGGGGGAGCGGGAATTTCCCCAGAGGGCGCTACGGACGGACCAGATGATCCGTCCGAATTGAGAGTGTCGTTGCCCTCCTGTTGAACCCAACCGACTTGGGCCGCCAACATTCGGAGCATCTCATCTTCTGCCTCCTGTTGGGCTTTCTTCTTGCCGGATGTGGTCTTTGGCGGAGCCATTTAAACCTAAGAGTACGGTGTTAAAATACCTACTTACCATAATAATTACAACTTAAAAATTTACGCTAATTAATTAAGTACGTTTAAGATTTAAATAGAGTACACTAGGTTGGCATTTTCGGTCGTTCAATGGACGTGCGACCCGCGCGATAAAGTGTAAATTTTCAATTAATCAGCCTTGGTTAAATCGAAAAACATGGCCAGTTAGGGATAGAGATAACACGAGAGGCAGGACTAATTTCGACAAAAGTCTTTCTTAGTCCAAATCCTGTCACCAGTCATAACCCGTTTCTAGACACCATGTCCGACATTCGGCCAATTTTTCGAAAATTTACACTCCCTCAAGTCCTTTGCAAACTCCGCCCTCAACCTCGTATCCATAACTTCACTTAGGTTATGGTGTGCGGTGATGAAATCCACACATCACGAGGGGTTAAGGAGATAAGCAAGGAAAAGAGGCGCCATCTATTCCAAAGAGTGCGACTTAATTACACCAAGCCTATGTACTAAATTTAAATCGAACACGTACTACTAATTAATTTACTAAAAAATACACGTAATTACATGCAATAATTTATTTTCCATTTAGCATGCAATAATTAACCATTTAATTAATTAATAACAATAATTATTTATTTAATTAATTAATAACAATAATTAATCATTTATTTAATTCATAACAATAAATTTACAATTATTCATTTAATTAGTATTAAATAACAATAATTATGATTTAATTAATTAATAACAACAATTAATCATTTATTAAATATTTAAAACTAATTACTAAATTAATTTCTACTAATTAATTATATTTAGAATTTAATTAATTAATTAATTAAAAATTATTTAAATAAGGGAAAAATAGAAATTTACCGAATCGTAGTTTTCGGGAATATCGCCGGAGTTGTGTCGTCGGAGAGGAGGATCGAACCACGCCGGAGTTGTGTTGTCAGAGCGTCGTCGCCGGAGGAGAATCGCCGGAATTTGAGAGAGAGAGAGAGGAGAGGAGAGATAGGATTGTAAGGGATGAGGAAAAGAAGATGAGCCGTACTCCATTTATAGAGTTTCACTTAGACGACGGAGCACTATTCTCCGTCGTCTAAGTTCACTTGGACGACGGAAACAGTGTTCTCCGTCGTCCAGGTGGCGGTTTCAAAATTTTGAAACGGCGCGTAATTAAGGGGCGGGACGTTTTGAACCGCCATGAATTTGGACTTAGACGACGGAGAATGGATTCTCCGTCGTCTAAGTGAAAATTCAAGCGGTCCCAAAAACGTAAGCGGTAAATTGAACCGCCATAAAAATTGGACTTGGACGACGGAGATGGTCAGTCTCCGTCGTCCAAGTGAAAATTACATGAAAAAAATAAACAAAAATAAATATGAACCGCCATGATTTTTGAACCTGGACGACGGAGATGGTCATTCTCCGTCGTTCAGATGAACACCTGGACGACGGGAAATGACCATCTCCGTCTTCCAGGTTCAAATTACGTAAAAAAAAATTTTAAAAATAATTCGCTAGGAATTTAGCGATCTGTCATTCGAGTGAAATAGTCGTACAATATCGATGAACGCATCGTATATATGAACAGTTAAATTTGAACCGCCGATTAATTTTACGTATTGAAACATGTTAAGTATCGACTAATCTTTACGACTTAAGTGTTCATGAGTAGACGCTCATTTGCAGCAGAGTATTAACGAAATTGAATTTGGACAAAACAGTCGTTGGATATGTTCGTCGTAACATAATATATAATTGTCTTCAAATGACCATAAAATAATAAGTTCGGGAAGGGTTTGATCGGCACAGTCAACCGCAAAACCGATAATTTCACAAACCGGAAACGTGGATACAAGGCATTTCGCAACTCCGATTTTCGAACCGTCGAAGCTCACACACCAAGAATTGTTTACTCTAAAGTCTTGATGAAAAGACTTTGCATTGGAAGAAGGTCTAGATGGTCGTTGTCTTAGAAAAAATTACGATATCTGCACCTGGACGACGGAAATGAGCGTTTTCGTCGTTCAGGTGATAACCTGGAAGACGGATAATGACGTTCTCCGTCGTCCAGGTGCATAGACCCTGAATTCAGGGGTTAGTGCCTTACTGTTTAGGGTTTAGGGTTTGTGAACTTGGACGACGGAGAATGACTATATCCGTCGTCCTAGTGTGTACCTGGACGACGGATAATGACCATATTCCGTCGTCCAAGTTCTAAACCCCGAATTCAGGGGTTAGGGCCTTAGGGTTTACGGTTTAGGTCGTCCCCGGTCATTTGTGTGTCCGTTCAATTCTTCTGATTCAAAAATATAATTAAAAAATATTGATCGATCGATCCGATCTGCTAGATTTAGGGTCCAGGATTTAGGGTTTTATATGAGATTGAGATTTGGCGTGGCGCCAAAGGTGAAAATTACAATAATTACAATAATTAATTACCAATTAATCTCCCTCGTCGTATGACCGTACTCTTCGTCATAATCATCATCGTCCTCATCCCCGTTAGACGACGGCTCATCCTCGTCATCGTACTCAACATCGTCCGACGAATAACCTGAGTCCTCGTCCGCGTCCTCTTACTGCTCGTCTTCTTCATCTACCTCATCGATAATCTCATCTTCAGTTAGATCTGTACAACCATCAGGCATGGGTAACCGTTCACTATCTTGAATCAGGTCCATTATATCGGAGCGGACCATAGAAATATTAGGCTCTTGATAGGCAGGAATGTCTCTTTCTGGTTCAGCAGCATCTTCAGTCGTCGCCGGTGTCCCTTCAATTGTCTCTGTATTCCATATTCCTCGGTGAGAGATATGGTTCACTATTTTCCACCCTTCACCGGCTTTCGGATCGTCGAGATAGAACACCTGCCGAACTAAGGTGGCGAGAGCAAAAGGCTCATCCTCATACCAGCTAGAGTTTGTATCGACTGATAATAGTCTCAGGTCTTCCTTTGTACGCTTGAACCATCTGCACTTGAATAGGAAAACGTTGACATCATTCCCGTAACATAGTTGAACCACGTATACAATAGCCCCGTAATATAGATCATTGTCTTTCCCAACCGCTACCCCACTGTTTTGTGTTCTTCTTCCTTCGTCTCGGGCCAATGAATGGAACTTTACACCGTTCACAAAACATCCGGGATAAATATAGTGTTTAACCGGCTTCCCTGCTAGCAAGTGCTTTGGCCATGACCACCACCCTCCGTGGTTATCAGATTTTTGCAGATCAATCATCTGCGAAAATGGGCAAATTAATATAAGGGTTTACCTTCTACAAACATGAGCGATATGTATTTAAATAATTAATACCGAGTCGTACGTACGTACCCATTGGAAGAAATAATCAGGAAACTTCTTCTTAACCATTTTCTCAATCCACGCCGAACTCTTGTTTTGATTTAACGCCTGAAGCCTCTCCCTGTATGACATCATGTACGGCTCAACTTCATCACAGTCTCGCAACACTACCCAATGTGCCTCAATAAGTTCTTCCCGTGTTAACGATTCCTTTAATACTCCTCTAAACGGTCGGACGACATTGGTGACGACAGAAAGATTGATGCGGGCACTGCGATCGGAGGCAGTGGGAGGGGGTGGATCTTTGAGGTACCTGTTGCAGTAAGTAACACACTCATGCATTAGGTATGTCTCTGCTATGGAGCCATCCGGGGCCGACCTGTTTTTGACGAATGACTTATACTGTCCAAGCTGTCTACAAAATCAAACGTACACATTACATAAGTACATATAGCTAGCTAGCTAGTATATATATAATCTCCAGTGGAACAAATTAATTAATTAGTTGTACGTACCTTTCTTGAGGATACATCCAAGTGTACTGGACCGGACCAGAAATAAGCACCTGCTCGGGCAGGTGGATCATTAGGTGAATCATGATGTCAAAGAAAGCAGGGGGGGAAATCCTTTCTATTTTGCAAATGATGTGCACAATTTGTTGTTGCAATTCCACCACATCTGACTTCTTTAATTCTCTGACGCATAACCTCTGCCACCACCTGCACAATGCCACTATTGGTTCTACGACGTCCCGAGGCAAGTATGGTCGAATTACCACTGGAATCAGACGTTGCAGCATAACGTGATAGTCATGTGTCTTTAGACCAACAAACTTGTGTTGCACCTCGTCCACTGCTCCAGTTATAGTAGCTGCATACGTAGCCGGATAACGAACGCCCTTAAACCAGTGAAATATAGAACGTCTAAGCGTCGGCTTCACTGTGTATGGTGCATCTGGCATCTTGTTGTACACTCCTTTCCTATCCCTCCTCAACCACAAGGGACGACGTAGATTCATTGATTCCAAATCTTTGCGCGCTTTGGGAGTATCTTTAGTCTTGAACTTAATACCGAGAATTGTTCCCACCACGCTGTCGCACACATTCTTTTCTATGTGCATCGCGTCCAAGTTGTTCCTCAGCTTCAACTTCGACCAGTAAGGAAGTTCAACGAATATACTCTTGTGATCCCAATAGCTCAGATCATGTGGAGGAATTGGATTGCATTTCTTTACATCCGCGTCATTGGTCAACACACCAAAGTCGAAATAGCTCAACCTCTCTAAAATCTCTTCGCCCGACCAACTACGGGGTTTATGATTGTTCTCTACCGTACCGTCGAAATGAGCTTCATCCTGTCGCCACGGGTGGTCGTGAGGCAGCCATCTACGGTGACCCAAGTAACACACCTTCCCCACGTGCCAACTAGAGTTCACGTCGTCCAAACATATAGGACATCCATTATATCCTTTTGTTCTGCAGGCTGCCAACATCCCATAAGCTAGAAAATCGTTGATCGTCCACATTACAGCAGCCCTCATCGTGAACATCGTGTCAGTGAATTTGTCATAAGTTGGGACTCCATTTTCCCACAACAGTTTCAGCTCGTCGATCAAAGGTCTGAGGTAGACATCTAAGCACTTCGATGGAGATTTAGGACCTGGAATTAGTACGGTAAGGAAATTAAATTCCTTGTTCATGCACATCCACGGAGGCAAGTTGTACGGCATCAGAATAACTGGCCAAGTGCTGACGGCGGAGCTATTACTTCCCCAAGGATTGAATCCGTCTGTAGATAGGCCGAGTCTAACATTTCTAACCTCTGAAGCAAAGTCTCCAAATTCTCTGTCAAAATGTTTGAAACCCTCCCCATCCGCGGCGTGTCGCAGGACATCGTCATCTATTCGCTTTTCTGCGTACCATCGCATCGCCTCTACTGTGTGTAGAGACATGTACAGGCGCTGCAATCTGGGAATCAAGGGAAAATATCGAACAACTTTCACAGGAATTCTCTTTTTCGAACTCTTCCTATTCAACTGGAATCTGCACTGGCCACATACGGGACAATAGTCCAACTCTTTATACTCTTTGTAAAATAGCACACAATCATTCGGACATGCGTCAATTATCCTGTACTTTAGGCCGAGGCTGCTCAGGATATTTCTAACCTTATAATGAGATTTAGGAAGATTGTGATCATCAGGAAGCAACTTACATATTTGCTCCTGAATTTCGTCAAAAGCACTCACTGACATTTTGTGCTTCACTTTTATCTTCATTTGCTCCATCACATATTGCAACACATTCTCTCGACATCCAGGGAACACCGGGGTCTGCGCTTCAAGTAGTATCCGGTTGTACTTTTCCATCTCACTGGTGTCAGTGGCCAAGCTAGCTGCGAGGAATGTGTCATCATGCTCATTAGTGGTACTGTAACCTCCGTCTTGGTGTTGGTGTCCACTATGACTACATCCCGGAAACGCATCATGGACCAAATCTGCAGTTGGGTTGCAAGCTGGGGGTCCGGCACCACTGCCGCTGGATGAGGCACCATGGTAACTGTACCCTGAGCTGAAGTCTGCTGCGCTGAACTCTACTGCTTCACCATGCTCGCTCCATGTAGTGTAACTCCACATCATACCATTTTCGTACAAGTGTTGCACCATAACATTAACCTCCGCATACTGACAATTAAGACATTTCTGACACGGACACCTGAAACGTTTCTTTCCCTGACCATGTTCTATCGCAAAATTCACAAATTCGCTAATTCCATCCATATACCGGACATCACATCTATTCTTCAACTTCATCCAACTCTTGTCCATACTGCTACAAAATATTATAATTAATTAATTATTACATATATATATATATATTTGTCCATTAATTTACGCTTAATTATACGTACTCGATCTACATATCGATCCATCAATTACGTACGTACGTACGTAATTTAATCGATCTGTACATATATATATATAGCTAACATCAGCTAACATCCTTGCATGTATATATATATGTACGTACGTTTTCACTAAATATATATTAATTAAGCAAATTTTAACTGCGTACGTACGTACCTGCTGGCCTTCTCGATATCTTTACGTTAATTAAGCTAACTAGCTAGTCAGCGGAGATCCCTTATCGATCCTGATTCTTCTCGGCCTAGCTAGCTTCTAGCTACCTAGCTCCCTTCTCCTTCTCCCTTCTCCTTCAATTCTTCTTCAAATGGAATCATGAAGAGATCGAGGCTAGGAATGAATTCGATCAGTTTGGCATCGGGCTTATATAATGCTTCACTTAGACGACGGAGGTGTCGGTACGTCGTCTAAGTGGAAGTACGTTTCGTATACTCGGACGACGGCGTGTCGGTCCGTCCTCCAGGTAATCACCTGGACGACGGAGAATACCATCTCCGTCGTCCAGGTGATCACTTGGAGGACGGAGAAGACTCCGAGGTCCAGGTGATCACCTGGACGACGTAGATGGTATTCTCCGTCGTCCAGGTTATCACCTGGACCTCGGAAAAGACTCCGTGGTCCAGATGATCACCTGGACGACGGAGATGGTATTCTCCGTCGTCCAGGTGGTACTTGGACCACGGATTATTTTCCGTGGTCTAGGTGTCACTTGGACCACGGAACAATTACGTTTCCGTGGTCTAAGTGTTGTTTTCTTGTAGTGTATCCCACAAAAGTCTTGCTTCAATGATGTCCTCGTCCATGATGAATTGTTCCTCGAAAAGAGGATTCAAAGGCTCACCTAAAATCACAGTAAGCAACCGATAGATATTAGTCTTCCAAACTCTTAAAGTACTCAAAGCCTTGAGGGCCTTCCACGGTGCTTCTTTGACACCCCCCTCAAAGAAACATCAATGAGCACTCTAAGAGTTTGAATGGGATTCTGGTATGTGGTGCAGTGGCATTCACTGTGCTATGGACACCGAGGTGAACCAAGTTAAAGGAATGCATGATCCAATATACCAAAATCGCCAAATAAAGTCCTAAGAATCTAAGGTGTAGCGGAAATTAAATTTGCTAAATCTAGACACACACTAACTACGATGCATAAAAGTAAGACACTAATTAGATATGCTCAAAAAGGATATAGATAATCAAGGGAAAAAGATTAGAGAATAAGTGAAACAACCTCAATTACAAACCAGTTTCGATGGGTCAAAGGTTCTTCTTCGATGGATCAAAGCAACTCGCCTGGATGGTTATGCCAAATGCCCTTCGATGGATCGAGAAAAGTTCTCATTGGATCGAAGGTGGTACCCTGGACCGTCTTGCAAACAAACTTTGATGGGTCAAAATGTAGCCTTTGAAGGATCGAAAATTATCATGCAGTAAAGGTTAGACTAAAATTTCAACTCAATACACCTACCAAAGTATCCTATGGAACAAAGACAAGCAAAACAAAGTTCTAAGTGATAAATTGAAGAAAACTAAAAGCTACGAAATAAACATCGAGCCAAAATGTCCGGATAATCCGCAATCAAAGGCTAACCGAAGCTAAGAAATCAAAGTGAAATCAATCCCTAGCAACGGCGCCAAAAACTTGTTCGTAAGATTTATCCCCTCAACCTTTTTACTATTGATTAGTCTAAGGCTAAGTGAATTTCTCTTACCCGCAAGTGTACGGGGCCAACTTATAGTATTTGTGTGATGACCCGAAACAGAATCAGTAGAGTAATCAACTTAATTCATGAGTTAGCGCGTAATCACTGTTTTCCGATAATTGATTGATTTACCGGTTTTAATCACGACTTATTTATCTGCCCAGAATTTGAACTGAGTCTCTTCTCGAGAGTTGTTGTACACGTGATTTCGAGTTCGTGGGTGGTTTCGGATGATTATTTCAACGACCGAGGAATATAATATGAATATTTCAAGTTTCGGAATATCGTCGAGTTTATCCCTTCGTATCGAGTTTATCCGAATCGTAATGGTTATCCGTTTTGGACCGTCGATCGTCCCGAGACGCGAGTATAAATAGCGAAAATAGTTGAAAAATTGTCGAAAACACTGTTCGGGAAGTTTGACCGGCGTTGACCAGGGAGTCGACCGTTGACTTTTGGGCTAACCAGTTCTCCACCGCGCGAAACGCACTACCACCGTTGGACTTCGTGATTTCGGCCACCTCCGGCTTGGACCTTGGTATGGATCGATTCCTCTTTCAATTTCCTACTGTTTAGAACTTGGAATTTTGGAATTTGATGTTGATTTGAGGGAGAACGGAGGAGATGAAGTTTGGGATTTTTTGTCGGAATCGGCCTCGTGTGGTGGCGGCGCTCCGGCGACTCTCCAGTGAGGTTATGGGGTGGAATCAGTTGGGTTTTGGATGGAGATCATTTCCCCTTTGGTTTGGAGGGACTAGGTGGCGCGACGGCGCCGGAATCGGGCCGGGAAGTTTTCCGGCCGGTTGTGTTCATGGAGGTTTCGAGCTTTTTTTCGGCCAACCTCGCCGGAATTGGTGGTTCCCACAGTTAGGAAAGTTGTTGGGCTTGAGGAGGAGAACCTTGTGGGAGCTTGGCTGCCGGAAAATCTCTCCGGTTGACGGCGCGCCGTCGCTGGCGGCGGCGGTCAACGGCGGAGCTCCGGCGACCCGTTGACTTTTTAGAATTTGATGATTTTAATGTCGTTTTACTCGTATTAGTGCCCCGATCGTCGCCTTGAGGTTTTCGAGTTGATTTGGGTACCGGATTTTCAGTCGAGGGTTTGAGTGGAGATTTCGAGAATTTCGTTGATTATTTTGTATCAGTTATACGTTTCCGGAAACGGTTGGTTTCCGAGGTGTGGTACAGTGTTGTGAATTATGATTTTGATCAGATATATTTTATGATTATTCAGGTGATCGAGATCGTGCTTCGGGCGAGGGATCTTCCGCCGGACCACGTTATTAGCGCGAGTGCGCGCTTTACTCACCTGTGAGTGGACTTTTCTATTTTCACTGTCGTTGCGAGTTTGTGATTTTTCGTGATTTTCTGTATTTATTTATATACGATGTTGAGATTATTTATTACTTTTGGAGGTATTATTTTATATTTTTATGGTGATGGCATTACTTGCATCGATGCTTCGGCTACTCGGCTGATCACCGGTAGTCTGACCAGAGTTGAGAGATTCCTCTGGGTAGGGTTGAGAGATTCCCCTGTTATGCCGCTGGGGTTGAGAGATTCCCCTGGCCTATCATCGTCGGGCTTGAGCGATTCGCCTGACCGTCGGGCTTAAGAGATTCGCGTGGCATCTCCATATATATTTTCCGAACTCGCATTATTTTACATGATTATGTATATGAAATTGGTGAAAGGCATATGTTTAATTTCGTCCACTCACTATAACGTTTTATTGCCTTACCCTTGGGCTTTTCTGTTTCTGTGCCCAGTTTGCTGTTCGGATTCTGGTGTCTCACGTCACGGTCGGAGGCTAGTTGTTCGAGCTACCTGTCTTTTCCAGTAGGTTTCTTGTTTCGCCTACTGTTGTATATTTTGTATATATACACTAGAGGTCGCTCTGATACGATACTGATAAATGAATTATGTGGTTTTTCCCGAATTTTCTATATTATACAGTTATGTTTACTGTTTATTGCTATTGTTATGATATTGAGAAATCCGGATGGGATTGGTGCCCACGGTTTGGCTTTTGTGGCGTAGGATGAAGTGTTATTTTCCGGGTGCAGGTAAAGGCGATTCTGCGTTAGTAGCGTTACTCTGCCGAAATTTTTATGGTTTTTGTTGGTTAGTGTTTTCAGAAGGGGTTTGATTCCGGTTTTGGAAACAAAATCGGGATTGGGTCCTTTCAATTTGTAAGGAAGTCGAGTGTCGAACCCACGAGGATTGACCACTTAAACTCCTTAGCTTGACTTGATTATGCACTTGAAATCACAGACTAACTAGACACAAGACATGACACTAAAACTAAGCAAGATATGGAAGTTGTTATGATTTATGATTATGTTTATGTTTATGTTTATTCACAGAGGCACCTATGTTATGTTTTTATGATTTCTACACACAATATGTCTATGTTCATTCATCGATGCTTAGGCCATCCGGCTTATCACCTAGAGCGACCTCTGGCAGGACACTTCACGCTCCTAGATCCGGTTACCATTACGATACAATGGCTAGAGGAATCATGCTCTAGTCAGTCTCCACACACTATGATATTTACATTTTACTTAGACTCACTATTCTTTTGTTTATGTTTTTGGTGAAAGACATAAAAGTACGTTTTACAATTTTTCTTTTGAATCTTTATTTTTGTACACTCACTCTAACAGTTTTCCTGTTTTTATATGTCTTTCCCCTAGGCCCTTTAGTTTCAATCACCTAGGTTGTAAAGTTATTATGGTGGTCGGGTGCGCACGTAGTTCGTGGTATAGCATTATCCACTATAAGGTCCAAGGATGATCCTACGGGTTAGTATTCCATTTATTATAGTTAGCTAGAAGTCTAGTTGCTCTGATGTCATAAATCATATTATGTTTTTTGCTTCAGTAGCTATGAGTTGATATCAGAATCAGTTTATTTAACTTACCGATATTGGTTTGTAGAATTGATATCATAAAGAGTTTTCTTGAGTTACGGCTTTGAATTCAAAATATCCGTTTTGATTTCGAATTGTATGTTTAGGAACCATGTTAATAAGGTCTTTAGGGCATAACTTTGATTTAGGCAGCTAAATCGGAGTCGGGTATTCATAGGTAGGGACATAATAAGAACGTAATTATAGACCTAATAATAACTCAAGAACTCCCAAGCAAGCTAAATCATTCTTGCTCTTCATCTTTTAGGCTTTCAAATGCATCCAACTTGAGATAGAGGTGAGAGGTTGAACACCCAAGCAAAGCCCAATGGTTATTGTGGTGGTGAGATTTGATTTGTGATGGTGAAGATCGTGTTTGGTTAGGCCTGGATGGGTGAGGGAGAAGAGCTTTTAGGGATTGGAAGGGAAGAACTAGAGAGACAGATGGCTAGAGCTAAAGGAGAAGTGTAGGTCTCGCTTGGTTTGAGGTTGTGTATAAAATAATAAAACCCGAACCGAAACTTGTACAACACGGGTTAGAGCTGAGTAATTTTTTAAACAAAATCGAATTCAACCCAACCCAAATAATTTGGGTTCGGATTCGCCTGATTTTCGGCTTATAACAAAATTAAAGATCGGCAAAAAAAATAAGATACACAAATCTTAGAAGTACATAATTCATAATATATACTACATAATTCAACAAGTCCATACTAGAAAGATAAATCCACCATTAAAGCCTATTACTGCAATGCCCAATTATACTAATAAAATTTAGAGAATTAGAGTAGCCACAAAAATACACAAATCCAAAATAGAAAACTGTCGTTAGCAATTCAAGTACCGTCAAGTCTATTACACTAATTACAGTCTGCATTGCATTCTATAGGTGAGCTTATAAATTATTGGGCTATATTGAACTAAAGGTTGTTGTAGTAACCAATTAAACGCGACATGTTTATTACTAAAATTTTATTAGAGTTTTTCGGGTTCAACTATTTTACGAAAATAATACCCGAACCCGAACCCCAATTTTGAGTTCGGTCTGAGTTTAACATATTAGAATATTCTTTTATTTTAAGGATCCGACCCGAACTCACGATTTTTGGATAATTCGGTTTAGGTTCTAGAGTACTCGGGTAGAACATGGTACCCCTAGAAAAGTGTAGAGAATGGTGTGGTGATGAAAGAGAAAGTAAATGTGAAAATTGGTAGGCTTGGAGATATATATTTTTGGGTGTTTTGAATTTACACTACCAGAATAACAGGTATAGGCAACGATTTCAAATCGTTGCCTATAGTCCAAAATTCGTTGCCTATAGTTATAGGCAACGAATTTTCGTTGCCTATACTTTCGTTGCCTATAGTTCGTTGACTATACTATAGGCAACGAAATCAATAACCAATTCGTTGCCTATAGTTCGGGGTTTAGGGGTTAGGGTTTTCAACAATAGGCAACGACCCCAGCTTAATTCGTTGCCTATAGTTTCACTATAGGCAACGACTTCTTCGTTGCCTAAACCCTAAACAGGATGTCACCTTTCAAACTATAGGCAACGACGTCGTTGCCTATACTTTTGAATTTCGTTGCCTATACTTTTGAATTTCGTTGCCTATAGTTTGAATTTTTGCATTTCTGGCAAACTATAGGCAACGAAATTGGTCCATTTCGTTGCCTATAGTGTGTGGAATTTTTAAAAAAAATACTTGATTCTGGATTGGGCCCAATTCCAGAATCTGCAACATTTACAACATTTACATGAGTTCAAACCACAACAGCGTACACATTTCAACCGAAATCAAAAACTAGCTACGTGCTACTGATCAAAGTTAACAGAATTGAGGAAGTCCTCGTGTGAACCCTCCTGGTGCTGCTGGTCGTCATCCCCATAAAACTGATGAAGCTGCGGCTGCTGGTCACCCCCGTAAAACTGATGCTGCGGCGGCGGAGGCGGCGGCTGCTCGGCACCCGTCCAAAACTGATGCTGCTGCGGCGGCTGCTGGTGGTCCCCATATAACGGCGGCTGCTGGTGACCCCCAAAATACTGCGGCTGTGTTGTAGGCGTGAACAGATTTGGCTGAGTCTGTGGGTGCGGGTGCGAAGCCTCCCGAGGTTGCTGAGATTGAAAGAATGCCCACATTTGGTCGTGCTGCTCCTTCTCACGGGCTCTTTCCTGCTCCATGGCTTCCCTGGCACGCCTCATCTCCTCCAACTCCTCCTGCTGCCTCCGAATCTCCTCCTGCTGCCTCTGAATCTGCTCTTGTAGGCCGGACGACCTAGAACTGCTGGACCCGCTGGAGAATTCTGGAGTCATCTTCAAGACTCCATTTCCTCTGTAACCCATCCCCTTGGCCCAAAACTTGTTCTTTCCAACGGGAATCGCATCTGACACGCACCTCGCCGCATTAATGGGCGTCATGTGGTCAACCTGAGATGCATACTGGGTCACCTCTTCCTCCGTGCACCCCTGATGCAGCTCTCGAGCTACTTTAGCACGCACCTTTGGGATCGACTCAACCAATCTCTCCTAATAGACAATGCAAAATCGGTGACGCATTAATAATTGAGTAAAATACAAGAATTAATTAAACATGAGATGTATCAAATATGGACAAATATTTATTAGATACTTACAACATATTCAGGGTTGTTCGGATACCCATGTCGGATGGAATACACGAGAGGATCAGTCTCTGGTTCCAACCTTGCCCCACGTCGAGTCCATCTCTCATACGTTCGGGAACCGCAATGATGTGGGTTCACGTTCTGCGCTCGGTTTTTAGCATTTTGTTTCGAAATGTGCTTGTAGAAAAAGAAAATGTGCACAATTATTAGCCAATTATATATATAGCATAAATTAGAGAATATCCTCGCAACATTAATTTTTTTGATTAAAATCCAACCCATTTATTTTTCACATATTTAGTCCTCGGACCTAGAATTGTTTCCTTTAATTTCTAGGTTTTTTCATGTTATTCTGCAGGGAAATAATTTAATCTTTGTTATTTTTTGTTTTAATTTCTAGCATCTCAATCACTAATACAGTTCACTATCTTTACTTCGTATAAACAATGTAAATTGTATAATTTAATTTACCTACACAATATATTAGAGATTTACCTACATATTAAATTAATAACATAGATAGAGATTTACCTACTACCTCTTGCGTATATAAAATAATATATCATAAAATGTAGGTAAATTAATAATAATAATAATATTAGTTTAGATTTAGGTACGCAACATAATTCATGTGCATACCACAAGTTTGGGATGCTTCCAGTGGGCTATAAGCCAGTTCCACTCGTACTCCCGGTATCTGAACTCACTTGGAGTGCCATTTCGGCCTTTATCTATGTTCTCCTCCCAGAACTTCTTCAAGTGAGACTTCCACTCTCGATACCTATATTGATGCAACAAAAATATCATATAACCAACACTTTATATTCACAAATCTAACGTATTCACAAATCATATAAGGATACTTAGCCTTATATAAATCCAAAATCACATCACCTAGACGTGAGCTTTCGTTCACACCACCCCCCGGGCTCCTTCAGCCGATCGTCAATAATAAACCATTGCTGCAATACACGTATACATAATTAGCCTCATAAATATGTATGTTTGGTGCCTTACAATAATATATAAGAACGTCTATTTTTATGACAAATTAATGTAAATTTAACTCACCGACAGTGCATTATGCACTCGGGCCTTCACTTCAGCATCAACTGAACCCCACGAATCCCACAACATCGGGACGAAATCACGTATGACAAATCCTGCTTGGCTAGCATACATCCCTTTGTCAGAATACTCGATAGCCTCCCCATCATCTTCATAATCAATATGAGCCCGATTGTCACCGACTCGATCTTCAATACCCTTCCCGGTTGTGGTACCTCTGCTCTGTTTAGCTTTAGGGTTGACGACGGTGCCTAAGACACGGTACAAAAGAAGGAAATTAAGAAATAGAACCTAATTTAATGTACTGTATCTAGTAAATGAACATAAACTTACCATTCTCGTAAGTGAGCTGACCCTTAACCCTCACACTCAACAGAGGTTGAGAGAACGGCTCATATGTGTATGCTTCCTCAGGCGTCGTGAACGGGTCCTCATCATAGACGGCCACGTTGTTAGGGTCGAGCTGAGGTATCTTCGGAATAACCGTAGGGAAGAACAAGTCCCTTGGCGGGCATAAGTGCACAGAATCCGTGCGGGATGCACTGCCGGATGGCCCAGCTGATCCGGAATCAGGTTGTGGCGTCGCCGCATTGGGAGGAAGAGGTGGCATACGCGGTGGGTCCTGCTGCGAACGCCCAAATAGTACCCTCGTACTATTTGGGCGTTCGCCGCTGACTGAGTGACGACCGGATTCCGTGGTGGAGTTTCGGCTGCTGTTGCGGGAGGGTCGTTCATGAGACACCGAGTGACGTGGACCTTGGGGATCCTGGGATGTGGCAAGAAGTTGGAGATGACGATTGGAATGTACATAGACGGTCTCAAGACTGTCCGGTACGGTGCTTCCAGAACTCCCACCAACGGACCTAGACCCACTCCTGGGTCCTTGAGGGTTCAACCCGGAGGACATTTGAGGTGTCGCTCCTTGAGGTGACGAGGAGGAAGCTCCTTTTTGTTTCCCACTTTTCCCGGGAATCAATCTTTTGAACACGGACATTTTTATTAATGTCTGCAACAAAATAACATAATGAATACCTTACAATTGAGGCAACAATAACCTAAATTTAAATTTTGTCTAACTAAAATGAACAACCCAAACTAACAATCACACTTATTCCCGGCCAATTCTAATTACCTAAACTAAATAACCAAACTAAAATCACACTTAATTATTCCCAATTCTAATTATTCCCAATTCTAATTACATAAACTAAATATATATAATCCTAATCCACAATATAATCCACAATATAATCCACAATATAATCATAATCCACAATCCACAATATAATCCACAATATAATCCTAATCCACAATCCACAATATAATCCTAATCCACAATATAATCCACAATATAATCCACAATATATATAATCCTAATCCACAATCCACAATATAATCCTACTCCACAATATAATCCACAATATAATCCTCTAATCCACAATATAATCCTACTAAAATCAATCTAACAAACAACCCAACACAAATCCAACACAACCTAACCTAAATCACAACACAAATCCATCTAAAATCAACCCAACAAACAACCCAACACAAATCCAACTAAAATCACGTTGTTTATTCAAGTAAGGAGAGAGGGAGAATGTGAACCGTACTTTTCGGGTTGCGGAGAGGGCAGAAATCCGGCGAGGTTTGCGGAGAGAATGCTAGTTGCGGCGGAGCTGTTCGCGAGCTGGAAATATATTCCAGGACTATAGGCAACGAAATGGTGGCATCGTTGCCTATAGTATAGGCAACGAGGAGGACTTATAGGCAACGAATTTTTCGTTGCATATACATTAGGCAACGAAATCAAGACTATAGGCAACGAGGTGTATCGTTGCGTATACTTTAGGCAACGAAATGCACCCTAAAGGCAACGAAGTGTGTCGTTGCTTATACTATAGGCAACGAAATTTTCGTTGCCTATACTATAGGCAACGAAATGCATAACAAAAGCAACGAAATCCATGATAAAGGCAACGACATCAATGTTAACTGCAACGAAATCAATGTTAAAGGCAACGAAATCAATGTTAAAGGCAACGAACTTCAATTTATAAGCAACGAAATTCACATGTTTTCCACAACATACATGAAAATAACCGTTAAACTAATCCATCAAATTACACAAGTAAACTTCGATTCGATCAACACATATATACATTTAGGAGTTAATCAACTGAATACAAGCTCGAAGACTATACTCAATTACATCTCTAACTAAGGCTGATAATCAGAATCATCGCTAGAGTCTGACGCAGTTTGATAGTTGAAGTCTGGTAATAGGTGTCGCTCCTCGTCCTCGTCACTCGAGTCTTCATCAAAGTCATTTGGATTAACATTTAGAAGTGCTGCTCCAGAATTTTGAACCACAATACCAGGTCGAACATTATAATGGCGAATTGTATCGGATTTCGGAATGTCAATTCCATTTCCCTCTTGGTATGCTGCAACTTCTTCGTCATCTTCATTTTCACCAAGTGTGGCAGCATTGTACACATTCCTAGCTTGCACATGGTTTACTACTTTCCAGGGGGGTCTGTTCATAAGATCGTCAAGGTAAAACACTTGTTTGACCGATGTGGCAAGAACGAAAGGATCCTCCTCATACCAACTTGTGGCAGTATTCACGGAAATGTATCCATATTGATCGATGCGAACGTTCTCCGGACGAGTATCAAACCATCTGCACTTAAACAAGTAAACTTTCATGCGCTCACCATACATGAGTTCAACCACTGAATGGAGTACCCCGTAGTAGTCAGGGTCGTTATCCCCACCATGCACCATTACCCCACAATTCTGTGTCTTCACCCTATTGTCTCTTTCTTGACACATAAATTTCACGTCATTGACCCTACACATCGCGTAAACTTTTGATGATATAGGTTTCATAGCCAAGAGCCTCAATGCGTGTGACCATTGTGGGTAACCATCATCTTCTACATAGTTCATCTGAAATAAATAACCGTCAACATTAGATACGACATTTCATATAAATAACCGTCACAATTTGCTTTTACACGTCATATATATTATGACTAAATGAATATATACTCACCCATGTGCCAAAAAAATTTGCAAAGGTCCGATTGTGGTACGCAACATCCCCGCGAACCTCTGGACTACCAAGGTGTGTGTCTTTCCAATATTTAACTTCTTTACAATTAATGAGTACACACCAGTGTGCAATGTCTAACTCATATGGTGTCAACTCCCACTCCCCGTGCAACCTACTCTGTGGATAAACATCATTAGAGACTACAGAAAGGTTGAACTGGGGTTCATCTACCGACATATTCGAATGTGGGTCCTCAAGCGCTCCCAAAAACAGTTTGACGTACGTTACGCACTCGTTCGCAAGATATGCTTCGGCGATACACCCTTCAGGTGCAGATGTATTATGTACATACCCTTTGTACTCTCCCAGTTGTCTACAATGATGAAAACAGCTTGTTATTATTGTTGTACGTAGAACAAGAATAAATTAATATATAAAGACTTAATTAGCAAACATCATACAAATGCGGGGTATATACCTCTCCATTGGATACATCCAAGTGTAGTGAACGGGACCGGTGAGCATCAATTGCTCGGGAAGATGCATCATCAAGTGAGGCATGATGTCGAAGAAATTTGGGGGGAAAATCCTCTCCAACTTGCACATGATAAAAATGATGTCCTTTCGCATTTCTTCGAGGTCTGACATTTTCACTTCTCTGGTGCATAACTTTTGAAAGAACCTTGACAGCGCCACTAACGGCTCTACCACCTCATCATCAAAGTACCCTCGAATCATAATAGGGAAGAGGCGTTGAAGTAGTACATGGCAGTCATGACTCTTTAATCCATAAATCTTATTGTCCCTGTAGTTAACACACCGACTTATATTTCCAGCAAACCCATAAGGATACTGGACGTTAGCCATCCACACAAAAATTTCATGCTTCTCGTCACGCGTGACCGTGTAAGGAGCTTGGGGCATCTTTCTCCCCTTCTTTTTCAACCACAGATGTTCCCGCAGTTTCATTTTTTCCAAATCAACGCGAGCTTTAGGGCCATCTTTGGTTTTACCTTGCCAATTTAGAACGGTGCCCACCACACTTTCACACACATTCTTCTCTATGTGCATGACATCTAGATAGTTCCTGATAGGCAACATCCGCCAGTACGGGAGTTCCCAGAAGATGCTCTTGTGTGTCCAGAACTTATACCTGTCGGGTATCTTCGGTATAGTCGCAACAACCTCAGGATGATTGCTCAATGGCCCAAAATTATACTCATTCAGGACTTCTAAGATTTCATCTCCAGTCCATCCCATGGGTTGCAGACCTTCTTCTACAGTGCCGTCAAAATCCTGGGCGTCCTGGCGAAATGGGTGATGTCGTGGAAGCCAACATCGGTGACGCATATGGACAATCTTCGAGCAATGAGCTTGTCCAAACATGGCAGTCATGCACTCTGGACAGGCCCTGTACCCCTTGGTTGGGTTTCCCGACAACATCCCTCGACCTGGAAAATCACTGATTGTGCCCACAAGCATAGCACGCATTCGGAACATCTCATTTTTAAACCTGTCGTAAGTGGGATGACCAACTGTACTCAACTGCTGAAGCTCTATAATCAATGGCCTCATGTACACATCCAAACACTTTCCTGGATAACCCGGCCCTGGAATCAACAGAGTCAGCATATTATATTCTTTCTTCATGCACATCCACGGAGGAAGGTTGTACGGTACCAATATAACGGGCCATATGCTGTACTTCTGACTCATGTTGCCGAAGGGGTTGAATCCGTCAGTCGATAGCCCCAGCCAAACATTTCGGACTTCAGCTGCAAAATCAGAAAACACATTCACCAGGTGCTTCCAAGCCTGACCATCAGCAGGGTGTCGAAGGATATCATCGTCAGGCAAAGTCCTCTCAGCCCACCATCTCATAGCTTTCGCCGTGAATGCACACATGAACAACCTTTCCAGCCTATCAATAAGTGGGAAATACCGAAGTATCTTCACTGCTTTCTTGTTTCCTGCAGGAGTGTACTTCCACCTTTCCGTACCACACACCGGACAGTATTCAAGCTTCGATAGATCCTTCCCGTCATCGTCTACACCCCAAAAGAGAACGCAATCATACATGCATGCGTGAATCTTGGTGTACGAAAGTCCAAGATCTTTGAGGACATGTCGTATCTTACGATGAGTGGGGGGAAGACGATGACCGGGGGGCAGCAGATCACCAGTCAACTGAAGCCACCTATCGACCGCTGCCACGGTGCTCTTGGTCTCCACTTTTAGCTGCATCACTGCCATCACACTTTCAAGGACTGTCTTAGGACATCCGTGGTACAACGGAGTTTGATGCATCTGAATCAGGTTGTGGTACTTGTCCATACCACGTGTGTTGACATAAACTCTAGGTAATGGCTGGACTGGCTCAATGTGAGGAAAATTCTCAACTTCTGGAGGAACATATACGGGCGCTTCAGAATCATATACACCGCTCTCATGAGGAAACATATCGTCGATGAACCTCCTGGTGGGATCATAATTGGATGACCTCGCAGTATCAGCAAATTGTCCATGATCATGCGGATCGGCTGCTGCTGATGCTTCACCGTGATAAATCCAACGGGTGTACTTATTCCAAAATCCGTTTCTATGAAGGTGTCGCTCAACTGTAGCAATGGGACAACGATTGCCGCGACACCGACATTGTTTACATGGACAATAATGCACTGGCAACTCTCCACAATTAGCCGCCACAAATTCCAGAAATCTCCTAATTCCCTGCCCATATCTTGCATCAGTTCTATCCAGCCTCATCCAACTCTTGTCCATCCTGAAATGTACTGCCGATTCCAAAACGTTTCAGATTTTTCCACCGATTTTGATTTGAATAGCTGCTGGCTAGATCTGATATAATACTAATTATAGGCAACGAAATAGTAATTCGTTGCCTATACTTATTTTTCGTTGCCTATTAACTATAGGCAACGATTTTTTCGTTGCCTATAACCAAACTTTAGGCAACGAAAACTATAGGCAACGATTTTTTTCGTTGCCTATAAAATGGACTTTAGGCAACGATTTTTTTACTATAGGCAAAGATGTCGTTGCCTATAGTTTACAATAGGCAACGAAAATCCATTTCGTTGCCTATTGTAAACTATAGGCAACGAAATTCCCCCCTCGTTGCGCGTTGTTTTCCATTTCGTTGCCTAAAGTGCTTATGTTGGTAGTGTTAATTTGAATTTTAGATTAGGGAAAGTGTGGTCCTAAAGTAACTTATGTTCTCACATGTGTCATGCATGCGACTTACTCTTGCCAAAAATATTTTCATGAATAACTTAATAACTTGACCCAAAGTTGACTGCATTGATCGTAGGAGTAGATAGCCGATGGCCAAAATCTTAGAATATTCCGACAGAGCTCTGGTGACCGATTTTCGTCTTTTTTCCAGACTTTTTCATTTTCTCCCACAATCTCAAAAATGTCTCCGTCATCACCGAAAAGTGCCTAATCATCATCTTTTATCCCATTTTCTTGCCAAATCATTATTTGATTAATTACAAAAGATTTCTTAAGAATGAAAAATTAAATGTGGCAAATAAAGAATATAGCTGTCATTACACACTAAAAACTTGATTTTGATCAAGCATCAAATTAACGTTTTGGGAACACAAAATTGACCGAGATAGCAAAAACTGAGTTCAGTTAATACATTGTTAGGAACACCGCACCAAAAGTCTAAACATCATTGCTGCTGCAATTCTCTTTTCACAAATTTAAGTGTCATTTGTAAATTTCCTCAATTTACTCTATAAAATTCAAAGAATAAGAAATCGTGTGCATCAGAACTCACATTTTCGTTGGAACCCAAAAATTAAAAAAAGACGAAGACAATGGTCTCTTATGACTGGAAAATAATCAACTCAACGTCTGTTCTATAACAAGGTGATTGTTACATTATGCAAGGACTAAAGATTATGCTATATAATGTTACACATCTTCAAAAACAATTGTTTATCACCATGTTACAGGAATCCAAAATGAGCAATTGCTACAATCTAGAACAGTAAAGAACAAATCAGATATCCGGGATGAACTAAAGGCTAATATGACTGGTCTCTTTTAACTGTTTGGAACTCTGACCGACTGACAGTTCAAAATCTGGGCATAGTTAACATAACTTTGTCTCGTTTAGAACACACAAAATTGATGATACTGGAAATCAAACAATATTTGGAAGCCGCAACAGAATGCATAAGCAATAATATCTTCAGCTCTCTTTACCTTGCCTTGTGTTTCTTTGATTTCTTGATATACTGATCATTACCAAAAGAAAATGCTTCTGTACCTGCTGAACTAGGCACCCCTTGAGTACTAGGCTCTTGCCTAACTGACTCTCCCTCATTTTCTCTTCTTCTCTTATTGCTCCTACAAATGAAACAAGTAATCTCACCATTAAAATGCAGAATCCACTTGTTACTTCTATTTCCTAATGAAGAGAATTTTTACTTTTGAACATCAAACAAGCTATAGAATTCCGAAGTGTAAAAACCTGTCCGTAAGCGCATCATCTTTTATATCTCTATCTAAGAAATGAATGCTCCCTGTGTGAGCTGGACGCAAAGAACCATATATGTGCAGTGTTTCCTCATCTATACTGCAAAGGTGAAAGATACAGTGTCACAAACAAATGTTACGAAAGTTCAAATGGTGAAGACTAGGTCACTTGTGAAGACAAATTCAATACAGCCAAAGCAATAGGAAATCGACTGCTATACCATTCAAATTGCACAATAGACTGTATTTCAGTAGGGCAAATTTCTCTTTTGCCCCTGTCAAATTATTCCTATATTTGCTAAGTAATTGACAGAATAGAAGTTATTTCCAAAAAAAATATATGGCAGAATAGAAGAGAAACAGAGCTGTGCATTTTTCTACTAACAAGATTCTCCTACAATAATATGATTTCCCTATACTTCATAGCAAAAAAAAATAGACAATTGGTAAAAAAAATACATCTTCACAAAATACACATCAGTTACAGAACCTTCAACCACAATTTTTTTCCTTTCCTTTCTCTTGCTTCTGACAAAGAGATAACAGAGCCTTGAGTTGGTATTTCAGCCGGCTCACTAATGACAATTCCTGCACTTTTCTTCTCATTTCAGTTGGTTTTTCCTAAATGACATCAGACGAAACAGCCAGACTACAACATAGGGCTCATACATGAACAAATCATGTAAAGGATCTTAAAAATGGCCATGTAGTTCAAGATGGTCAAAATTAAGTATGACCATCCTAGTTTCGGGTACAACAAGTTAACACATCGTAGTCACATCTGTATCAAAACTGATCTTTGTCAAAGCCCCATCTTCATTACCCATTCCAAACGAATAATCGATTCTTTGTCCTACATAATCCTTGTTGAGTCCTTTCACCATAGATTATCCATTCTAAACCAATAATCGATTCTTTGTCCTACATAATCCTTGTTGAGTCCTGTCACCATAGAATCCACCTCCGTCAAAGATATCTTATCGTTGTCGACATAGTCATAATAATGAACTCTGCCACCAATATATCTATTCTCACGGATGAAGCCTCCATGAAAGGAACCTAACTCTTCCGACAAACTCTTCTTTGACTCCTTATACTAAACAGTAAAGGAATTTCTTACAAAGATTGAATCAAATAAACTAACTCACCGTAGTTTGGGAGTTCATCGCCTCCACCTGGTCCTACTTCTCGAGGAATCCATTCCCCAATTGCAGTAACCATGTCTGTCATCACCAATCAATTTGTCGATGGATTTAGGGGATCAATTCAAGTAGGACTGAAGGTAAACAACACAAGTTGGAATTACTTTTTGGGTAGTACTTTTGGGGGTTCTGCAAACCAATTCTAGGAAACAAATTTTGGGGGAAGTCGGACACACAGCAGCGAAAGTGAAGAATCGTGAAGGAGCGGGAGGCACGATCGATTAAAAACACAGATTTTGGGTTTCTTTTCAAGGCCCTTTACGGTTTAGATGAATAATCTGACAGGGGCAAAAGAGGAATTTTTCCCTATAATTGGGACCCACATGCAGCCAGAGCACCAGCGTGGACTGCCACGTGGCAATGACTTGGAGGAGTTAATTGAGTAATTTGACGGAAAGTTAGAAGTGATGAAAAATTAAAACTACCATGTAGTAAACTGATGAAATCAAAACTTCAGGTAGTAAACTAATGTTGATGGCATTCTTTAAGTAGGTAAAGTGAAATTTGCCCATTTCATCAAATCTTACAGCTAGATACAAAATCATATAACTAGGTGAAGCTCAATGCACCAGTATCGAATATCCACCCGTATATCATTCCTTTGCACAATTTAGAGTATATAATATTAACTCCAAAAGCTACATACAAGATCATTTAATTAAGTGAAGCTTAATGCGCCCGATCAGAGGCATCTACAGGGTTCATTTCAAATTATAGCCTCCTTGAACTAATATATTTAGATACATATTTTTTTATGCAGCGAAATGTTATACACTATGATCTGTCTTTTACTAGATTATTGTTCGAAAGGCATCAACTTAACAGCTATTTGCACAAGTAGAACACATAACATTGCTCCATCAGATGAGCACGGCACAATCAATATATATCACTACATATGAGTTTGTATATTATATAAAGAATCAAAAGAATATGCAAGTCACCTGTTGACAGAGAGCCGTATTATGCTTCCAACTTTTATAACATGCTGCTTCTTATAGCTGCTGATATACACTTCCTTGCCACGTCTCTAGAGAGTAGACATATTAGAGAAGTCCAATGAATTTTATGTTTCATGGTGTTAAGAAGATGAACCATGAGAAGAGTGATGAAGAAATCTTCTTACATGTTTATATTTAAATTCTTGGCGAATATCTTCATCTTTTATAAAAGCACATGAAAAGCCAAGAACAATGACAGAGATGGATCCTGGTTTGAGTTTCACGACCTTCCCTTCTACAAGCATATTGGGCTTTGGAGAAAAGAGTATTAATGAAGCTCTTAGGCTGACAGCAAAATAAGGATGAACCCCATTCAGAATCTTTGCATCCTTAGATGCAATGTCGAATTTATAAGCAACTAAGACACCATCCAAAGTATCATCAAACCTGTAATCAACACCATCCAAGAATAAAAGAATCATAAATAGAAACTAAAATTGGGCCAACACTCAACTGTAATTATCACAAAATACAAAGCAGCACTCAACAAACAAGATAGCGGTCCCAAATCAGAAATCAGAAAAGATAAACTTAAAAATCAAGATGCGGAAGTCAAGTAGGAGAAGAAGTACTTGAAAATCATGGAGCTGAGTTCATGATGAATTCCTCTGACGACATCGGCGCTATTGGATGGGTGCAAAAACACTTTGAGATTCGTATGGGAGACCTTCAAACCCTCCATTTTTCCTAAAACCCTAGCAGCTTGGCCGCAATTCGCCAAATGCAGTAATGACTGCAACAATGGAAAGGGTTTTTAATCTGTTAAACTACCAAAACTGAGCTCGGCAAAAAATAGTGAGGCGAGGTTGAGGACTTGAGGTAGTACTGTACGGAGCGAGAGTGTGATGGCTAGAGGTGTCGAGGTCAGCGAGAGTAAGAGGCGATGTTGCGGACTTAAGGTGGGGGGCGAGACTGACGGAGACAGGAGGCGAGAAAGTGGAGAAGGTGAGGCAAGAATAGAAGGTTCATGAATTTAGGGATTTTTCTCTGCCGGGCCGGGCCTGGGATTAGAACAAATAAAACAAACATATATTTGTTTAGGGGTTGAAATTGGCACCCATTTGTCCAAGCCACACTTTCATTCTTCATCTTTTCACCCAAAAGTGTATTCAAAATACATACAAAAATTAGCAAAGAGGTACACGGTTTGTAAAAATGGGGGTATCAATTCCCCCCCCCCCCCCCCCCCCCCCCCCGAAGAAAGTATATTCATGGTCTTTGTTGTGTGTGTATTATCTTAATTAGATTATATATAGATTCTTGCAATCCCTGATTATTCGGGAGACATTTATTGTATTAGATTATAATATCTATATTTAAAGTTATCTATCAATGAATAAATATACAGCTTCAGCCTACAGTTATTGTGTATCATGTTTATCCTTCAACATGTTATCAACAGCTCTGAGTTGATAGTCATCACCACAATAAAAAAAAAGCCTAAACACATAAACCTCCACCGTCGCGACTCATTATAGTCGACCTCCACCGCCGTCAACATCATCACTAGGTGTTCTTTCAATCGCTGACCACAATTGTATTTTTTCGTCATCACTGCTCGTCTATATGTGATGCTTTCACCTCTTATGCAAAAGGCGTCTTTTCCAGTTTTGACACAATTGATCGTCTTCCGAAATCTCGAGTCAGACGAGAGCTTCCTTCTTGTTATTAATATTTACCAATACCGAGCTCAATCAAGGTAAATTTTCTATCATCCTCAATTTAGAGATTAGGTTGTTAAAACATATTTTCTTCAACACCCTACATCTAGGATTAAAACTTACTTTCTGTAACACCCTAGATTTAGGTTGTTTATTGCTTTAATTTATATTGTGGAATTACATATCGAGAAAAGCGAATTTCAACACCTCTTTAATCAAAAAGTTCGATTAGTGACGGTTTTAGGGGAGTCACGCTGTGTTATGAACCCACCCTTTCTCGATCATCGATTATTGTGATCATACATCGATTATTGTGACCGACATGGATTAAACCATACATATGATATACTGGCTAGATGTTTAAGAAGTATGAGTTCAATGAGTTTTAAGTTATGAGAAATCCGGATGAGCAATGTGGCTCTTGGTTTGTTTGTGGGATTTGTCATATTCGAAGTGTGGATCTTTATGCAAGTTTTGGTTGATCTTGTATTTACCGATAGGTTATGCCAAAATTTTTGTAAATTCATTGTGTTATGCTAAGTTTCGTATTACGTGTATCGTCACGGCAAGATCGTTATTGATGAATAAGTGACCTAATACTCAACGTGGTCGAGTCTTTGAACGCAATGCCTTTCTTTTCATCATGTTCAACCTTGCAGATTCTTTGCTTTGTGTTCAGTTGCAAAGCTTCATCCATGAAGCTAGTTTCCCAATTTTATATGTCGGGGTAACTTTTATGTTTCTTACACCATGTGTAGTAATTGCAATTAATTGAAACGTTATTGCACGGGGATCAAACCCAAGTGGTTCGACAATAAATAAGGTCTAGCGTCTAGTTGTGCGATCAACATTATGGCTATTTTCGCTATTTGCCGATATTTCGTTTCAACTCGCTTCATTAAGTCTCAATTTTTTTCCTTACGTTCTAATATGTTACATTTTGGAACTTCCGAGTCCATAGGGCAAAAGAATTCAACTAAGAACATATTCACAAGACACTTCAGAAATTCCAACTTCACCAAGTTGCAATAGCTTCCATGATTAGCACATACGCAACTACCTCGAAACATGCACGTAATGAAAAGAATTGTACGTCATATCTTCCCTCATGCACACTAAAAATTTCCCAAATCTGGAACCATACATAGCCAAGCGAAGTATGAACCACACAAAACTTGACAAGAATTCAAATTATTATTGTCTTTCAAAGAGTACCTTATTATAGCACGATCTGCAACCATAAACGAAATATGATGACCAAAGTACATGTGACGGCATAGAAAGTCAAGCGTCTTCAGTACACACAAACGATATACTGTACACGAGGAAATTTCATGACACTGCAAATATGAACAACAATCAAAGGTTTTACTCACCTCGAAAATACAACGAAGAAAACCACGCATAAGTCAAATGTAACCAACATACACGTCATGTAGGATGTCATTTGCTAGTTAGCGACCACGCGATAGACCATCAACAAGGTTCCACAGGATAGTCATACTCCAGAAAACAACTGATTTCAACGATCCTAAATTGTGAGGATTTCTACCAAAAATTCGCCAAGACCTATTCATTTATAGTCTAACCTAAGTATGACCTACAACTTCAAAACATTTACACCAATAGATGACTACAATTTCCATAATTTCAAGTTACAATCTTCCAAGATATTTCATAGCATTCCCGAGTACAAGAAGTATGATACCATACAAAGCACTGATTATCAAACTACCATACTCATAAGTTCACTATCATGAATGAATCCCAAACTCAAAACTTGATTGTCAAAACAATCTCGTATTGAATAATCAAATTTATGTTCATGACAGAACTCACTTGTGAATCCCAACAAAACAAAACTAGACCAAAAAATTGAGAATAACTTTCTAGATTAAGGTAGATGAACAACCTTCTCGATGAACAAATTCAAGAAACATACATACTAGAACGAAAGAAATACAAAAGAGTTCACGGAACGTAGCAAATTTGAAGTAGCATCGTTCAAAATGAATAAAATTATATGAAGTTAAAACATGACAAGTTCAAAAAGAGGGGGGTATCTGCGATATTCCCAACGAGCTATATGATCTCGACGTGACTATATTGTTATGACTATAGATCTTGCAACTACGCCAAAACTGATATACTGAACCTATAAAGTTGATGATCAATCTCTGAAATGAATTGGAATGAATTAAGACTTAATGGAGCGAGTTGAAACGAAACACCTGCCAATAGTGCAAATAACCATAATGTTCATCGCGCAACTAGGCGCTAGACCTTATTTATCGTCAGACCACATCAGTTTGATCCTCGTCCAATAACCTTTCAATTCATTGCAATTATTGCAAATGGTGTAAGAAACATAAAAGGTACCCCGACATAGGAAACTAGGAAGCTAGCTTGATGGATGAAGCTTTGCAATTGACTACAAACCAAAGAATCTGCAATGTTGAACATGATGAAAGGAAGGGCATTGAGTACAAAGACTTAACCACATTGATTATTAGGTCTCTCATTCATCAATAACAATCTTGCTGTGATGATCCACATAATACGAAACTTAGCATAACACATAGAATTTATGAAATTTTTGACATAACCTCCCTGTAAATACAAAATCAACCAAAACCTACATGAAGATCCAAACTTTGAATATGACAAATCCCACAAACAAAACAAGTTATTATAACGTATATCATTCGGCAAAAGACATTTATTTTTGTCCACTCACTCTAACGGTTTTCATGTCTTTCCCCTGGGCTTTTCGGTTTCCGTGCCCAGTTTGCAGTTTGGATTCTAGTGTTTCACGTCGTGGTCGGAGGCTAGTTGTTCGAGCTACCTATGTTTTCCAGTAGGTTTCTTGTTTCGCCTACTGTTGTATATTTTGTATATATATACACTAGAGGTCACTCTGATACGTTACTGATACATGTTTTATACAGATTTTCCCGGATTTACTATATATTACAGTTGTGTTTACTGTTTACTGCTATTGATATTTGGTTTAAGTGGTGGTAACCTAATTTGCCTTTAATCATATCCAAAATCAGAGCATATATCAACTTAAAAGCGTTGTAAATCTACATGAGTAAGTTCTAGTAATCTCTAGTTCATTAAAATCTATGGCAAGTAATTAGATGAAGCATGTTTTGTTTTTGAAAACCATATGCACGAAAATTCACTCTAAAAGAATAATGTAGGCTCAAAAACTCACTTTTAGGTTTGTATGATTTAAAACTTGTTCTAACATGCGAAATCTGTACCATGTTTAAGCATACCATATCCACTACATGTTATGACAATCAAAATATCTCACTTATCACAAGAAATCAGTTTAGTGCTTATTCACCGCCATATGTATTCTTTTCGGTCCATTTTCATCATAGACTAACTAAGGGCATCCTAAAAATGAAAAAGACTCTTTAAAAACACTTAGTTAAACAAAAAGACACCAACAAAATTTTTTTTTAGGGCATCATCCACCGGAAAGTTCCATTGTCCGCCCGGTTTTAACAATTTATGACTCAAATAAGGTTGTAAACCCCTCCCCCACACTTAAACTCTACATTGTCCTCAATGTATTTAAGGGAATCATAGAATTTCGTGGGAGAAAGGAAGACTACGAAAAATAAAATAAAAAATGAAAAGGTAAGAAAATTTAAAAGATAAGGGAAGAGAAAACAAATCCTTGGCGATTTCCTCCATTGGGTTGCCTCCCAACAAGCGCTTGTTGTTTAACGTCTTACAGCCTAGACGTGTTGCTTTCTTTTATGCTCAATGAACAGCCTGTCTTGGAGGTGCAACTCCTCCATTTTTGCCTTCCACTTTTCAGCTTCCATGTTCTGACCTTCGTGCCTTTGAGCTTTAATTCCCAACAATTTCGAAATCAGAAATTTGTGATCTTTATATGGATGGAAACTAGACGTCCATAGCTTTCCAACCCTATAAAGAACTCCATCTAACTCCAACCGAGCTGAAAGTTATGGCTTTTTGAATTTGACTGTTCTTTTTGGACCGAAGCTGCGAATTTATGAAAACACTTGGAGCACGTTCCTCCATCGTATCCTTCAAAACTCAACAAACATCAAATCCAATGGAAAAATGCATGAAATGTAATGATGAAGATGATGCATGATGATGCAACTATGTAATGAATGACATGATATGCAAAGATGTATATGCATCCTAAATATTACAAAAATCGAGCAGCCTGAGCATGACTCCTTGCATAATTTCTCTAGAATTAATTACATGTTGGAACTAATTGAAATTTTACGACTGTAAACTAGACACATATACAAACATGTCATAAAAGTTTCAAAATTTTCCGTGACATGAAACTATATCAGATAAATCACACAAAATAGCCTATTACCCAGCTCCGATTTGACTCTCTAAAAATAAAAATTAACATTATACAAAATATGAAATGGTTAGAGTATGGTTAGTCTTCTTTACAAAGTTCAATTTAGACATGTATGCACAAGTATTGTCTAAACTGAGTGCGCCAATGATTTAAAGAGAGTACACTAGCTTAATCTTTAGGTCGTTCAATGGATGTGCGACCCGCGCGATAAAGTATGAAATTTCAATCCAATGGCCTTGGTTCAATCGAAAAACATGGCCAGTTAGGGATAGAGATAACGCGAGAGGCAGGACTAATTTCGACAATACACCCCGAGGCTAACCGGGCCAATGGTATATACTCTATTGGTGTAAGTCTTTTTTAGATCCAGAACCTGTCACCAGTCATAACCCATTCTAGACACCATGTCCGATATTCAGCCAAAATCTCGAAAATTCACACTCCCTCAAGTCCTTTGTAGACTCCGCCCTCAACCTCATGTCCATAACTTCACTTAGGTTATGGTGTGCGGTGATGAAATCCACACATCATGAGGGGTTAAGGAGATAAACAAGGAAAAGAGGCGCCATCTATTCCAAAGAGTGCGACTTAATCAACCAAACTTATGTACTAAATTTAAATCAAAGACTTCCTTTAATATGTACCTATTTACATGGCTGCAAAACAAAAGGTTAGAATGCAACTTATTATGAACATGTATGAAAATTTCGACACTTTACATATATATATACAGACTTATTTACACAGATTCACATATTTACAAGCATAAACACACAATTCTTTACAATCCCCGGCAACGGCGCCAAAATTGATACACGCTTTTACTAAGTACTAAATAAACACTTAACACTCAACAAAAACGCATACAATTAAAACCCTTGGTGTAGATGTAGCATTGGTAAATAGGGTATCGTTCTTAACCGGGGATTGAGGGTGCATGCATATTTACGCTAGTTAAAAAGGGGGAATTTGGTTGGTTTTAACGAAAATAAAAGATAAAAACATGGCAAAGCAAACACATCGTTGGCTTCTAAGTTCTAACATGCTTAAACTCATAGACAAGCAAAACAAACAAGAACATAGAATCCTAAACATGCTTACTAAACCGAAAATAAAGTCTAATTACATATATACACGTTGATCAACTCATTCCATTCACCACGTCTTACTCTCCTAGTCATGTTATATGCAACCTATTAATCTCTAAGTCTTTAATCAAGTTAACATGTATGATCTTTATTAGTGCTCGGGAATTTGCCCTACGACACATACCAACTTGACAAGGAATTTGCCTTCGCCTAAATTGGTTTATTAAGTTTGACATGCTTGACTAAATTCTAAGATAATAATAAGTCACAAAAATAACACAAAGATGACAAGGAAGTGAACCGAAACAAACTTTATTTCAACCATAATAACAAAAGTTTACAAGAAAGAAAATAGAAGGGTTCGAAATACACTTCGCTCGGGAATTTGCCCTACGTCGAGAGTGTGATCCAGCCTTCTAGGATATGGAGAGCCTCTAAAGGAGTTTGCCTTATAGCCGACTTCGGTGGAGGAGTTTCTTTATGGACGGAGGAGCGGCTTCTTGTAGAAATTTGGTATAGTGGTGGAGAGGAATGCTTGGCAGAGCTTTTTGGTGTGTAGAATGAGTGATTAATGAGTTTGAGACCGAGCCCTCTTATTTATAGGTGAAGAAGTCCAACTTTCCTCTCCAAACTAGGGATTCCTAGTCCACCCGGGTAGAATTGACAGCCTGTCTTCAAACGTCTTTTCCGGGAGTTCTACAGCTCAGAAAATTATGATTTTGGATTCGTTGGAAAGCTTATTCAGAGAGCTATAAAATCCATATAATGAACGCCATATTTGGAGTTGATTTGCGACTTCGGTGGCCTCTTGAAGTTACAGGTCTGTACTGAGATTTTCTTTCCTTATTCCACTCTAGATATTCTTTCTTGATCTCCAAGGAATATATCCCTTGCCGAATTTCCTCTTGATATTCAAGATATTTGACCTTCAAATAGGGCAAGAATGATCTCCAATATTTCGGCCATATCTTCCTTTCCAAAAATGCTTGCCGAATTTCTTTCCTGGTTCACTTAGGAGAAATGCATTCGTTCTTCATTTGGGAAACCATTTGTGCACACCATTTTAGTAACTTTTCCGAATACCATTTCTCAATCATTTTGCGCGTCTCGGACATTCCGGCACATCATTCCTAGTTGATTTAGGAAACTTCATTTTTCAGCTCCGCGAAACTTTCCGAGTTGTCGAACCATTTGTATTCCTAACCCGAGTAGGAATCCTAGTCAAAGTAGGAAACACCATTTTCCTAAACGAATTAGGAAACCTCCATTTTCTGTGTTTTAAGCTCCATTTCTCCTCCTTTATTGTACTCCTTTATTTAAAACCTAAAAACAACAAAGTAAGTAAGAAATGATAGTACTAAGGTCAAACCAAAGCTAAATGTAAAGAGAAATACGTTAAGAATCAAGCATAAAATGCGTAGATCAATATGATTTTGAGAAATTTGGATGGGATTGGTGCCCACGGTTTGGCTTTTGTGGCATAGGATGAAGTGTTATTTTCCGGGTGCAGTTAATGGCAATTCCGCGTTAGTAGCGTTACTCTGCCAAAAATTTTATGGTTTTTGTTGGTTCGTGTTTTCAAAAGGGGTTCGATTCCAGTTTATGAAACTAAATTGGGGTTGGGTCCTTTCAGCTTGGTATCAGAGCATTAGGTTGTCAGATTCTGTAGACTCTTGTAGTTGTGGCGCTTAAGGTATTTGAGTTTATATAGAATGACTGGAGCGATGACCCGACTGGCCAGCGGTACTCATCAATGCTTCGGGTGTTATGTGTTCTCAAATATGTGAGGTCTCATGATTACGTTCCTTCTGCTTGTACCTAATGATTGTCTTGTATCAGTAGGATGCCTCCTCGACGTGGTCCCCGTGTTGATCGGGAAGTGGATCCTAATGAGGATCGCCAGACGCACGACTTGCTGATGCGAGTGTTGCGTTTGGAGGAGCATTTTGACCCTGTGGTCAAAGCTCGTACTGCTGGTGCGACTGTCTTTTTGGGTTCAGCTGATCCAGAGATTTGTGAGGCATGGTTGGTTTAGGTTGAACGCATATGTGAACGTCTGCGTTTTACCCCTCAGCAGATGACAGTGGCAGTAATCGGATTACTTGAGTCAGATGCATACTTTTGGTGGGTTAACACCGATAGAGTTCCAGTTGATACTCCGTGGACTTTGTTCCGTGATCTGTTTATGCGGAGATACTTCAACCAGGCTACCCAGCAGCGGAAGTATGAGGAGTTTACGAACTTGAGACAGGTTTACCCGCTTATCTCGTTTTGCGCGTGACATGGTGGCTACTGAGGAAGCCAAGTGCTGCAGATTTAAGCTGGGATTGAACTTGAACATCAAGGGGACTCTGACTACGATGCCTCGGAACAACTTCGATGAGTTTGTCAGTGCAGCACTCCGAGGTGAGGATATCGAGAAAGAGAGGCAGATGAGGTACCAGCCTAGACGATTTGAGGAGGGTGGATCGAGTCAGGGGCCTTCTAAGAGGCAGAGTTCTGATACTTCCGGTTCGGCTTCATCCTCGTGTAGTAGACCATATCGACCACCAGTTAGTGTACCGAGACAGAGACCGAGATGGAGGAGAGATCGACCGCAGCGACCACAGGCTAGTGGGGGTTCCAACGGTTCCAGTTATCCTCGGCGTACCGGTGGCACGTTTGCCGTATCAAGAGAGTATCCATTATGAAACTTCTGCAACAGGCATCACTATGGTCCTTGTCAGCGGGGCCCTGTCACCTGTTTTCGTTGTGGCCAGGTGGATCACTATGCGAGGGAGTGTTTCCAGCTTGATGGTGCTGATGGACAAACGGCCCAGGGTTCCAGAGCTGAGCGATGTGCCACTTCGGGAGCTCGACCAGTGCAGTTTGCGGGTCAGGGCAGACAGCAGAGTCAGCCTCAGCGTGGAAGACCAGCCGGGCAGGCGAGGGTTCATGCCATGACTTTGCGTGAGGGAAGAACTTCACCGGAGGTCGTCATTGGTACGTTGCATGTATTTGGTATTCCAGTACTTACATTGTTAGATCCAGGTGCCACACATTCATTCATGTCGTATAGACTATCATCTTTAGCTACTGTACCTGCGTCTCCACTTCCGGGGTTGTAGACAGTGTTGTATCCGTCCGGTGAGGTGGTTAGTATTGGCTGGGTGTAAAGTGAGTGTGAGATTTTTATTGGAGGCCATGGTTTAACCGCAGATTTGTTGTTGCTTGATATCGTTGATTTTGACATGATCTTGGGTATGGATTTCTTGGAGACGCATAGGGCCATGTTTGACTGTCACAAGAAGGAGGTCGCATTTCGACGACCAGGCTTTCCTGAGGTATTGTTTCGCGGCAAGAAGAATACATCCTTGCCATGTTTGATTTCTGCGATGAAGGCGGACCAGATGATGAAGAAGGGCTGTGTTGCTTACTTAGCTCATGTGGTGGATAATATGGCTGCTGTGCCGGACCTTGGTGGTATTGAGGTTGTTCCCGAGTTTCCAGATGTGTTTCCAGAGGAGTTACCGGGCATATCCCCAGTTCGGGAGATTGATTTCACTATTGAGCTATTACCGGGAACAGGACCCATTTCTCAGGCACCTTATCGTATGGCGTCAACGGAGTTGAAAGAGTTACAGGTTCAGCTCTAGGAATTGTTGGAGAAGGGTTTTATTCGACCTAGTGTTTCGCCATGGGGTGCCTCGGTTTTGTTTGTGCAGAAGAAAGATGGATCCATGCGATTGTGCATCAACTACCGGAAGCTGAATCAGGTTACAGTGAAGAACAAGTATCCGTTGCCGCGGATTGATGACTTATTTGATCAGCTCAAGGGAGTCTTTTCGAAGATTGATCTTCTATCCGGATATCACCAGTTGAGGATCCAAGAGTCTGATGTGGCCAGGACAGCTTTCAGGTCGCGGTATGGGCATTATGAGTTTTTGGTTATGCCGTTTGGGTTGACCAACGCCCCCGCAGCCTTTATGGACTTGATGAATCGAGTGTTCAGACGGTTTCTGGACAAGTTCGTGATTGTGTTCATTGATGATATTTTGATCTATTCCAGGAGTGTGGGCCAGCATAAAAAGCATTTGCGAGCGGTGTTGCGGACTTTGCGGGACCATCAGTTGTTTGCGAAGTTCAGCAAGTGCGAGTTTTGGCTGGACAGTGTGAAGTTTCTAGGGCACGTGATATCGGCTGAGGGAGTCAGTGTTGATCCTGACAAGATCGAGGCTGTACTGAATTGGAGTAGACCTATTACTGTACCGGAGATCCGGAGTTTCTTGGGTCTGGCAGGCTACTACCGGCGGTTTGTACATGATTTTTCTCGGATTGTTACTCCACTGACCAGACTGACGAAGAATGGCGTCAAGTTTGAGTGGTCCGATGCATGTGAGGAAAGTTACTTACTCCTGAAGGAAAAGTTGACTACTGCACCGGTTCTGACATTACCAGACGACAGTGGTGAGTTTGTGGTTTATAGTGACGCGTCGAAGATGGGACTTGGTTGTGTGCTGATGCAGCATGGCAGAGTTGTAGCCTACGGTTCCAGGCAGTTGAAACCACACGAAGTCAACTATCCGACGCATGATTTGGAGTTAGCAGCCATTGTGCTAGCGTTGAAGAGTTGGAGACATTACTTATATGGAGCCCAGTGTAAGATTTACACCGACCACAAGAGTCTCACTTACTTGCGGACGCAGCCAGACTTGAACATGAGGCAACGTAGGTGGATGGAGTTGATCAACGACTACGATTACATTTTCGAGTACCATCCAGGGAAGGCTAATGTTGTTGCAGATGCACTTAGCCGGAAATCCGGAGCTTCATTGTTCCATGTATGTGTGGCTAGAGTTTCTATGTTAGCCGAGCTTCGGGCTACAAGTGCCAAGTTCGAGTGGAATGACGAGGGAGCCTTGTTAGCCAGTTTTCAGGTTCGACTCGTGTTGGTTGATCAGGTTCGAGAGGCTCAGGATTCAGATCCCTACCTGTTGGGCAAGAAGACCATGATACGGAATGGTGTGCCTACAGAGTTTCAGTTGAGTGACGACGGTACGTTGTTGTTCAGAGGCAGGTTGTGCATGCCCAGAGACGAAAGTCTGAAGAAGGAGATTCTGGATGAGGCCCATTGTTCGGCGTATGCGATGCATCCCGGTGGTACGAAGATGTTTCGTACACTTCGAGCGTATTACCAGTGGCGCAATATGAAGCGGGAGATTGCCGCATATGTGAGCCAATGTCTGATTTGTCAGCAGGTTAAAGCGGAGAGGCAGAAACCTGCAGGGAAATTACAGCCACTAGAGATTCCGGTTTGGAAGTGGGAGCATATCACCATGGATTTCGTTTATCAGTTGCCGCATACTTACTCTGACAACACTGGTATTTGGGTTATTGTGGATCGACTAACGAAATCCGCTCATTTTCTCGCACTTCCGGGGAAGATATCAGTGGGCAGATTGGCCAAGCTGTATTTGTCAGAGATTGTTCGGCTGCACGGTGTGCTTGTGTCTATTGTTTCTGACCGGGACAGTCAGTTTACTTCTGAGTTCTGGCAGGAATTGCAGCGAGCCATGGGCACGAGGTTGCGTTTCAGTACAGCTTTTCATCCTCAGACTGACGGGCAGTCTGAGTGGACTATACAGACTCTTGAGGATATGTTGCGGTCTTGCGTTTTGCAGTTTCGAGGGAATTGAGACCAGCAACTACATTTGATAGAGTTCACCTACAACAACAGCTATCAGGCCAGTATCGAGATGGCACCGTATGAGGCCCTGTACGAGAAGCAGTGCCGCACTCCTTTGTTTTGGAGTGAGGTGGGCGAGCGATGGCTTATTGGCCCCGATCTGGTGAAGAGCACCATGGAGGACGTCTAGATTATCCGGGTTAGATTGAAGATTTCCCAGGATCGTCAGAAGAATTATGCGGACGTAAGGAGGAAGAGTCTCGAGTTTGATATGGGCGATTGAGTCTTCCTGAAACTATCTCCGTGGAAGGAATTGTGCGTTTCGGGAAGCGTGGCAAGCTTCGACCACGGTACATTGGTCCGTACGAGATCACCGAGAGGGTTAGAGCTGTGGCATACCGGCTTGAGTTGGTAGCTGAGATGGCTCGTGTTCATGATGTTTTCCACGTTTCGATGTTGCGGAAGTACATCTCAGATCCTTCGCATGTGTTAGCCCCACAGTAGTTACCGATCCGGGAGGTTTTGACATATGTAGAGGAGCCGGTACAGATTCTCGATCGGCGTGAGCAGGAGTTGAGGCACCGTGTGATACCGCTGGTGAAGGTCTTGTGGCAGAATCACTCGATTGAGGAGGCCACCTGGGAGACTGAGCAACGTATGCAGGAACAGTATCCTCATCTGTTCACCTGACAGGTACGTGAATTTCGAGGTCAAATTTTTTTTAAGGGGGGTAGATTTGTGACGACCCGAATCAGAATCAGTAGAGTAATCAGCGTAATTTACGAGTTAGTGCATAATCGCAGCTTTTCGACAATTGTGTGGTTTGCCGGTTTTGTTTACGACTTAATTATCGGCCGAAAATTTGAGTTGAGTCTCTTCTCGAGAATAGTAGTACACGTTATTTCGAGTTCGTGGGCGGTTTCGGATGATTTTTCCGATGACCGAGGAATAGAATATGATTATTTGAAGTTTCAGAATATCGACGAGTTTATCCGTTCGTATTGAGTTTATCCGAATCGTAATGGTTATCCGTTTTGGACTGTTGATCGTCCCGAGGCGCGAGTATAAATATCAGAAATAATCGAAAATTTTCGAAAAATAATGTTGGAAGTTTGACCGGCGTTGACTTTCACTATTTGAACCGTTGACCCGTGAAGGACGCGACCCGGATTTTGACTCACCGGCCGACCTGGATTTTCCGGCCACCTCCGGCCACATCCTTGGTATGGTTAGATTCCTTTTGAGTTCCTTTATCAATTGGTAATTGAGTTTATGTGAATTGGTTGAGTTTTGGGTGGATTCGAATCGGGCTAAGTTCTTGATTTTCGCCGGTGACAGGGGGAGGTCCTCCGGCGAGCCACGGTGGGGGGGGGGGGGGTGAGGGGGTTTCGACCCCCCTTGCTCCGTTGAAGCTTTCTAGGTAATTGATTTTGGACGAGGGTGTGTTTCCGGTAGAACCCGTGGTGGTTGCCGGAGTTATATTCCGAATTGTTTTCGAGCTGATTTCGAGTTGAATTGCTTAAAATTAGGACTCGTGGTAGTCGAAAATTATGTTGGGCTTGAGGTTAGCTTCAGGACTGAGCTTTCCTCGCCGGAGAAATTCTCCGTTAACGGCGCGCCGGCAGCGCCGGCTGCGGTCAACGGTGGTGCTCCGACTAGAGCATTAACTTTTTGGTTTTCGATGATTTTATTGTCGTTTTACTCGTAATTGCGCCCCAATCGTTGCCTTGAGGTTTTCGAGTTGATTTGGGTATCGGATTTTCAGTCGAGGGTTTTAAGTGGAGATTTCGGGAAATTCGTCGATTATTTTGTACTGTGTTATATATCTCTGGGAACGGTTAGTTTCCGCGGTGTGGTACAGTGTTGTGAGCTATGATTTTGATCAGATTTATTTGTGATTATTCAGGGGATCGAAATCGTGCTTCGGGAGAGAGATCTTCCGCCGAGCCACGTGATTAGCGCGAGTGCGCGTTTTGCTCACCTGTGAGTGGACAATTTCTTTTCACTGATAATCGCAAGTCTTTATACACGTTTTACGAGCATGAGCATGCATATGAGATTATGGTTTATATGAGCATGTGTTTTACGATTATGCATATACAATTATACATTACGTATATGCATTTACTTAATGCTTTATACATTTGCATCGAACTATTTATGATATGGTTTACATAGAGTACAGTCTCAGTATATGTTATTGTATCGATACACTTGCATCCCGGCTGATCCCCGAGGATGTTTACCGGGGGAGGCTGTGACCCCTGACCCGAGGCCTTTACCGGGGGGTCAGACCTCTGACCTGAGGCCTTTCTGGCTAGAATCACGTGTGGGTCTGGGATCCCGTGATTCAGACTGTACTAGCACGGATGTGTCCATGAGCGACCCCGTGGGATTTTTACATGCATGCTCTGTACGCTGGAGGAGTTTGAGTTCACCTCGTGTACTATATCATATTTATTCCTTTTGACTCGCATATCTTATTATAACGTATATCATTCGGCGAAAGACATTTATTTTCGTCCACTCACTCTAACGTTTTTCATGTCTTTCCCCTAGGCTTTTTGGTTTCCGTGCCCAGTTTGCAGTTTGGATTCTAGTGTTTCACGTCGTGGTCGGAGGCTAGTTGTTAGAGCTACTTATGTTTTCCAGTAGGTTTCTTGTTTCGCCTACTGTTGTATATTTTGTATATATATACACTAGATGTCGCTCTGATACGTTACTGATACATGTTTTATACAGATTTTCCCAGTTTTACTATATATTACAGTTGTGTTTACTGTTTACTGCTATTGATATGATATTGAGAAATCCGGATGGGATTGGTGCCCACGGTTTGGCTTTTGTGGCATTGGATGAAGTGTTATTTTCTGGGTGCAGGTAATGGCAATTCCGCGTTAGTAGTGTTACTCTGCTGAAATTTTAATGGTTTTTGTTGGTTCGTGTTTTCAGAAGGGGTTTGATTCCGATTTAGGAAACTAAGTCGGGGTTGGGTCTTTTCATTAGTATTTTAGTTATCACAGTTAAATTAGAAGTCTAGCTGCTCTGATGTCATAAATAATGTTAAGTTCTTGTTATTGTAGATTTATGAGTTATTTTCGAGAAATTAGTTTGTTTAACTTATGAATTCTGAATCCTCGCTTTCTTCCTTCGCTTTCATTCTAGATATGCATGTTTAAGTTCTATAAGTCATTGGGTCCTAATCCCAGATTAGACAACTAAATTGGGGTCGAGTCCACATATTCAACATAGAAAATAAACCCCAAGCATCCCTGACTTGATTTAAATCCGAAGTAAGCTGAAGAAAATGAATGGGTCGCAAGAGTTTCTACAGCTATAAATGGCATAAATATCACTAGCATAATAATAATGCATGCGAAAATCTACAAACGTTCATACTAATCATCGTTTACACATGCGAGAGTCGATACACATCTTAATCTTTATATGTCAAAGTGGTAGAAACCACTAATTCGCCACATATTGCAAGAAAGGCTCAAGACCAGAGACACACTCACTAACATGTCACCCACCTTCGCTTACAAGTCACATACCTTACTGTGCTTAAACTTTGAGCTGAAATAAAGCACGCGAGGCAATTCAACGTATGATAAGTACATAATCTTGAGAGTACTACTAACTATCCGAGAAATTTTTTACCTTAGAATACAGGTTAAGGTCGGCGCACACGAGGCATAACGAATATGGTACACTGACTCACAGGTTGGGGTTAGTACTCTGTCGCATTCATCACGTATTCGACAACGTTCAACACCTTGAGTATTCGATAGGATCTGCTGTAGTGGGGCCATCCTCGGGAGATATTAAAAGGACTTGACCCTGATTTAGTTGCCTAAACCGGAATTAGGCCCTAATAATCATTTGAACCTAAACATGCTAGTCCAAAAGATAACGGAAAAGGAAATCAATATCCGAAAATCATAAGTTAAAGTAACTAATTGTTTATGCAATAAATGAATGAAAGTGTGTCTTATTTTCTATAACAATCTTGAATGAATGAATGTTTGTGTTTGAAACAGAGAACCCAAAAGTAGCAACAAATGAATGAATGCTTGATACATACTTGGTTGCTCGAAAAACCAAATAGTAGTATGTGTAACTATCTGTGCATATTAAATTTCAGAAAAAAGGGGAAAAAATTAAAATACATAGGGCCTCATTCATTCTTGGTTCCTGTAAACCCTAACACGCTAACTCTAGTACCTGAACAAAATTTGACCCTAGAGTCAATTAGATGTCATCGCTCAAATTATTCCAATTTATACAAATTTTGGATTGTGATTTTATCATCGAAATCACCTAGTTGCAAAAATTTGATTAAATCAGAGATTGTTTGCTCATTAAATTTTGCAAAACAAATAGACGGTTGTTAATGTAATATTAAATTTCACAATAATCGTCCATTTATTTAATAAAATTAGATACGCACATGATCTTCATTTTGATTCATTTTTTAATGAGTTGATCTTCAACCCATGGGTTATAATATAGGTAATGTCGATTATAAAATTACAAATCAAAATTTTTATAAATATGAGTAGTTTGGACCTTGGCATCAAATTGAGTTTGGACTCAAGTTTTGTCCCTAATACCCTAGAGACCCAAAACCTAAAAAATAACTGAGCATAAGTATTTCAGAAAAACTTATTTTTGTTTAAGGAGATTAATTCTCCATAATTCCCGGTGTGTGTCTTGTCCTACTCAGATACGAATATTAATTAGATAGATATAGAGAATCCCTATTATATCAGGACATTTATTGTAACAGATTGTATCAGCCTATATTTAAGGCATTCTATCAATGAAAGAAAAATAGTTTTTTTCCAGTTTACATATTTTCTCCTACAATATGTTATCAGCACACTCTCTAGGTTGATAGTCATCACAACCATAGAAAAAAAAACCTACCTTTCGAGAAAGCTAGAACCACCGTTGCCGGCCACCTTGCTCCACCACCGACCACCATCGGTCTTTCTCTCTCATCTCGGCATCACTCACTCAAGCACCAGTTCTTCAACACATCAAGATTGCTCGTCTTCCGAGGAATTGTTTCAGAAGAGCTTCTACCTCAAATCGATCAACAAGTGTAGCGGTCATACCGAGCAAAAACCCATCGAGGTATACTATTCTAAACCATGAATCTCTAGATCTAGGATCAAATTTACTTACTGCAAAACCCTAGATCTATGTTGATGATAATTGTAATATGAGTTGCTTTATATTACATGTTCACCCTAGTTCCTATAGACCTATATCCATAGAGTACAAGTAACGGTCTTGGAGGAGTCACAGTTTAGAAAAGAAAAGAAAAGGGAAATTAATCCTATGTGACAGTTAGTCACAGTAGTTGGGTGTGGTTTTACCACCATTTATAATTGATTTTGTGATCATATATCATGGATCACGTTCTTATTCAATAAAACTTAAAGTTTTTGTGATCGTAGTTTTCAATCGTTATTGATAAAACATCTCTGTGTGTTTTTGTAGATGAGTTCGAATGAGCCTGCTAGATAGGAATTCGACTTCCTTGACCTTCAAGGCAAGGAATATCACCATTGGGTCTCAGATCTGGAAACTACATTCATCGGAAAGAGACTGACCAACACCATCAAACCCTCTGGGCCTGGAACGAATCTCCTACCCCCTACTGAAGAATTAAAAGCTCAAGCCCTCATGTTTTTGAGGCATCATATTCATCTAACTCTCAAGAAGCATTATTTGAACAAAACATATCTCATGGTATTGTGGGATGTTTTGAAGTATCGCTTCAACAATGTGCATGATGCACAGCTTTCTGAGTTGACTGCTAGACGTGAGTACACGAGACTTGTGGATTTTTCCAAAATCCAAGACTTTAATCAAGCCATGCTAGATTTGTAGTCAGAGTTGAGTTTTTTTGGGATGGAAAAATTTGAGAATGACATGATTGAAAGGGCATTACAAACCTTCCCAACCTCTATGAGCATTCTCGCACATCAGTACCAAATTGAGTATGAACAGAGAAGGATTACCAACTTCAGTGATCTCATCAATTGCTTGGCGAAAAAAAGAGCGGCATCATGAGATCATCCTCAATAATAACTCAAGACCAGTTGGTACTAAGAAGCCTGAGAGTTACCAAACTGGAAGAAAGGCCCGCAAAACTAAGAAGGTTAATCGTTCAGAACATTATGCTCATAGGCTCTACATGGGGGTAGAGGAGGGCATTGGCGTGGCCAAGGTCACAGCCGAAGTCCGACTTGGCATAGAGATCAGAACGCCAACTCCAACAAGGAAAATTGATGTCGAAAATTCGATCTCATTTTAGGTTCCTTTGATCCATCGAAGGAATTAATTCGACCCATCGAAGACATCATTCTAGACACTATTTTTAACCCATCAAAGCTTTGCTTCAACCCATCGAAAAATGGTATCGAAAAATCACATTTTATTTTAGGTTCTTCGATGCATCAGAGGTTTTCCATCGACCCATCAAAGATGTAACCCGGAAGTGATGTTCTTAGATGATTTTGTCATCTGTATCATTGGCTTATGATATTTATACATCAGTTTTATTGGAAAAAGACGAAAAAGCATTTTGAGGACCAGATGTAGTTTTACATCGGTTAATGCCATGCCATATCAGCACTATACAAGGCTCACACTATGACAACCCGAACCGGAAATTATAGTTAACTGGCTTGATTTGCGAGTTTCGCGATTAGTCGCGGTTTAGTCAAAATTGGTTAATATGGCGGGTTAGTTCACGAAGATATTTTCGGTAATGAATTTGATATGAGTTTCTTCATAAGAGTTATAGAGTTTATCATTTTGAGCTCGTAGGAGTTTTCCAAGGATTTTTCTGATGTCCGATGAATATGTTATGAATATTTCTGACCGTTAGATTTAATCGTGTTTATTCGATTGGTTTTGATCCGTTTTCGACCGTTGATCTTTTAGTCGCGAGTATAAATATCGAAATAGTCGTAAAATTGTCGAAAAGTTGCATTTGGGCCGAGTTGACCAAAATTGGACCGTTGACCAGGTTTGACCCGTGTTGACCTAAGAATTTTTGGCACCGCCGTTGACTCGCAGTCGACTTTCTGATACCGGCCACTTCAGACCAAAAGCTTGGTATGGTTAGCTACCTCTCGTGATATCCTATTGTTTTGAACTTGATTTGAGTTGATTTGGTTGAGTATTGAGGGAGAACCAACTCGGTGAAGTTTAGGAATTTTGCCGGAATCGGGTGAGCTTTTCCGGCCACTTTTGGGGTCAATGGGGTTGGCGGTTTTGCTCCTCTCAATCTATATAAGCTTTTTGGTGGAAAGATTTCAGGTTTGGAGGCCGTTTGAAGCTCGCCGGAATAGGTCACCGGAATCCATGGAGTTTGAAACTTTCGAGCTCGATTCCGGCCGGTGTGTTTCAAATTGGAGGTTGGTGTAGAAGGAAAAGTTTTTGGGCTTGAGGAGTAGATGTGTTATGGAAATTTTCACCGGATTTGGTCATTGTTGACACCGGTGAGGTTGACTTTTTGGGAGTTTTGGGAAGTCTTATACCGTTTTGCTCGTAATAGCGTTCCGAGCGTAGTCGTGAGGTTATTGAGTTAATTTCGGTGGTGAATTTTGTGTTGAGGGATAAGTAGAGTATTTATGAGATTTTCGACGATTTGGTTGATATTCGAGTTATATGTTTCCAGAAATGGTTGGTTTCCGAGGTGTGGTTCAGAGTTTTGAATTGTGATTTTGATCAGTGGTATTTTAATTTTGATTATTCAGGAGATTGGGATCATATAGTTGGCGAGGGATCTTCCGCCGGATCACGTGATTAGTGCGTTTTTGTGTTGTGCTTGTCTATGAGTGGACATTTCTTTTCACTGTTGGTTGCGAGTCTTTTATATACGTTTTACGAGCATGAGCATGCAGTTATGATTATGAATTATACGAGCATGTGTTTTATGATTATGCATTTACGAATATGCTTTTATAATTATGCATTACGAGTATGCTTTTACATTACGCTTTATGCATTTGCATGGAAACCTTTATGATTTGGTTTACACAGAGTACAATCTCAGTAGTAGTTGTATCGATACACTTAGCATCTCGGCTGATCCCCGACGATGTTTACAGGGGGGACTGTTACCTTGACCCGAGGCCTTTCTGGCTGGAATCACGTGAGGATCAGGGATCCCGTGATTCAGACTGTACTAGCGCGGATGTGTCCGTGTGTGACCCCTCAGGATTTTCGATGAATGCTCTGTACGCGTGAGGAGTTAGAGTCTCCCTCGTGTACCATATGATTTTTATGCATTTAGACTCGCATATGTTCTATAAACATATATATATGTATTCGGCGAAAGACATTTATTTTCGTCCACTCACTCTAACAGTTTATATTTCTTTCCCTGGGCTCTTTGTTTTCAATGCCCAGTTTGCAGTTTGGATTTAGATGTCGCACGTCGAGGTTGGAGGCTTAGAATTCGAGCCACTTTTCCTTCTCAGTAGGTTTCTAGTTTGGCCTACTGTTGTGTATGTATGTATACTAGATGTCGCTCTGAGTACTATTATGTTTATATTTTCACATGATTTTCCCGGATTTCTGTAAAGCTATAGTTTTGTTTATTGCTTTACGTTATGATATGTTTTTGAGAAATTTGGATAGAATTGGTGCCCACGGTTTGGCTTTAGTGGCATAGGATGAAGTGTATTTTTCGCTACAGGTTAATAGTAACTACGCGATATAGAGTAACTCTGCCAAAAATTTTATGATTTTTGAAAGTTCATGTTTTCAGAAGGGGTCTGATGCTGGTTTAGGAAACTAAATCGTGTCGGGTCCTTTCACATACCCTTCTCAAATATTTAATTGTATACTTAAAGTGTACATCTGGTCTTTGTAACAAAGACTTACTTATTTACATTGATTTTGTAGATGTCTCAAGGCAAAATTGAGTGTCTAACAGATAGTGGTACTACCCATAACATTCTGCGGAATAGGCATTTTTTTGTGGATCTTTTTCCATACAAATCTTCAGTAACAACTATGATTGGTGCAATGCCTGTTATACAAGGGCGTGCACTGCAGAGTTTCTGCTGCCCCATGGTACAAAATTATATCTCACGGATGCCTTATACGCGCAAAATGAAAGGACCCGACCCCGATTTAGTTTCCTAAACCAGAATCAGACCCCTTCTGAAAATATGAACTTTCAAAAATCATAAAAATTTCAGAAGAGTTACTCTATATCGCGTAGTTACCATTAACCTGCAGCGGAAAATACACTTCATCCTATGCCACAAAAGCCAAACCGTGGGCACCAATCCCATCCGGATTTCTCAAAATTATATTATAACGTAAAGCAATAAAAAAACTGTAGCTTTACAGAAATCCGGGAAAATCATGTGAAAATATAAACATAGTAGTGTTCAGAGCGACCTCTAGTATATACATATATACACAACAGTATGCCAAACTAGAAACCTACTGAGTAGGAAAAGTGGCTCGAATACTAAGACTCCAACCTCGACGTGTGACACCTGAATCAAAACTACAAACTGGGCATTAAAAACAAAGAGCCAGAGAAAGACATATAAACTGTTAAAGTGAGTGGACGAAAATAAATGTCTTTCGCTGAATAAATATGTATGTTTATAAAATATATGCGAGTCTAGATGCATAAAAATCATATGGTACACGAGAGAGACTCTAACTCCTCTCGCATACAGAGCATGCATCGGAAATATGCACTAGTACAGTCTGAATCACGGGATTCCTGATCCTCACGTGATTCCAGCCAAAAAGGGCCTCGGTCAGGGTATCTGCTCCCCCCCCGGTAAAGACGTCGGGTTAGGGTAACAGTCCCTCCTTGTAAACATCCTCGGGGGTCAGCCGAGATGCTAAGTGTATCGATACAACTACTATTGAGACTGTACTTTGTGTAAACCAAATCATAAAGGTTTCCATGCAAATGCATAAAGCGTAATGTAAAAGCATACTCGTAATGCATAATTATAAAAGCATATTGGTAAACGCATAAGCATAAACACATGCTCGTATAGTTTGTAATCATAATTGCATGCTCAGGCTCGTAAAACGTATATAAAAGACTCGCAACCAACAGTGAAAAGAAATATCCACTCACCGACAAGCACAACGCGAAAACGCGCTATTCCCGTGATCTGGCGGAAGTTCCCTCGCCAACCGTACGATCCCGATCTCCTGAATAATCACAAATACCACCGATCAAAATCAGAATTCAAAACTCTGAACCACACCTCGGAAACCAACCATTTCCGGAAACATATAACTCGAATAACAATGAAATCGTCGAAAATCCCATAAGTACTTATCCCTCGACACAAAATCCACCTCCCAAATCAACTCAATAACCTCAAGACTACGTTCGGGACATGATTACGAGCAAAACTGTATAAAACTTCCCAAAAATCCCAAAAAGTCAATCTCGTCGGAGCTCTGCCGTTGATCGTCGCCAGCGACGGCGGCGCGGCGTCAACGGTGGCCAAATCCGGTGAAAATTTCCAGATCACATCTACTCCTCAAGCCCAACAACTTTTCCTTCTACACCAACCTCCAATTCAAAACACACCGGCTGGAATTAAGCTCGAAAATTTAAACCTCCATTAATTCCGGTGACCTATTCCGGCGAGCTTCAAACGGCCTCCAATTCCAAAATTCTTTCACCCAAAAGCATCTATGGGTTGAGGGGAGCAAAACCCCCAACCCCATCGGTCCCAAACTGGTCGGAATAGCCCACCCGATTCCGGAAAAAACCCATAACTTAACCGAATCGGTTGTCCTTCAAAACTCAACCAAATCAACTCAAACCAAGTGCAAAACAATAGGAAATCATGAGAGGAAGCTAACCATACCAAGCTTGAGGTCTGAAGTGGCCAGAATTAGAAAGTCGATCGGTGGTCAACGGCGGTGCCAAAATCCTTCGGTAAACGCAGGTCAAACTTGGTCAACGGTGCAATTTTGGTCAACTCTGCCCAAATGTGACTTTTCGACAATTTTACGACTATTTTGATATTTATACTCACGACTAAAACGATCAACGGTCGAAAATGGATTGAATCCAAACGGATAAACACGATTAAATCCAGCGGTCGAAAATATTCATAACATATTCATCGGACATCGGAAAAATCCTCGGAAAACTCCTACAAACTTGAAATCATAAACTCTACAACTCTCGTGAAGGAACCCATATCAAATTCTCGCCCAATAATTTAGTCGCAAACAAGACTGCCAAATCGATTAATTACGACAAACTACGATTATACGTGAAACTCGCAAATTAAGTCGATTAACTATCATTTCCGGTTCGGGTTGTCGCACTAAAAGCCAATCAAACCTTGCTATGTTTTAAGGATATTCGTGCCAACTGATTTCACTTGGAAACCTATTGTGAGAATGGAAAAGAATTATTGTGTATAACCTCTGCTGAATGTGGCCGCAAGTGCATTCTAGTGAAGTTTCCGGCTATTTGTAGTGGTTTATATCTAACAACAGTTCGGGTCATTGAATCCAATGCCGTGACTCACACTACTACGTGTAATTTTGCCTTATACAAGCTTTGACACTTTCGACTGGGACATCTAGGTCATCACATGATTATCAAAATCTTAAAAACTACTCATGGTAATCCGTTCTTTAGAGTGAGAAAACATGTGGGATTAACTATTTCCATCGATTCAAATAGTGAGCATGAGACTACTCCTCTCAATCATGGCTCGGTCTCCAAGATGAGTGCAGCACCATCTCGGCAAAATACTGCTGAGGTGTTGTGCGTTATCTGACCCGATTATCCTTATATTGCAATCTCTGCTGCACATCGCTCATTTTGAAAAGCTTGTTCTTTAGAAAAGTTATAGGTTTGTCCTTCCTTTGCTGTTGATAATAAGGACAATATTCCATTCTTACAAAGGATCCAAGGGATATTTATGGACCCATCAAACCCCAATGTGGACCATTTAAATATTGCATGGTTTTGATAGATGCATCAACACGATGATCACACATTGCTTTGCTATCCACACAGAATACTACGTTTGCAAAGCTCCTGGCTCAAATTATTAAGCTCCAGGCTCACCACCCGGATCATCCAATCAAGTCTATTCGATTGGATAATGCAGGAAAGTTTCCATCAAAATCTTTTGATAATTATTGAATGTCTATTGGGATTGAAGTTGAACATCCCGTTCTTCATGTTCATTCTCAGAACGGTTTAGCAGAGACTCATATCAAGCGGATACAACTTGTATCTAGAGCTTTGGTAATGCATACAAATTTATCGGTCTCTACGTGGGGAGATGCAGTGTTACACAGAACAATGCTTCTTCATTTTCGACCCGTAGCCACCCAACCATTCAGTGCGTACCAGTTGGTAACTGCACATAAGCCTGATGTTTCACATTTGTGCGTTTTTGGTTGCACCGTTTATGTGCCAATTGCGCCTCCACAGCATACCAAAATGGGTTCTCAAAGAAGATTAGGCATTTATGTTGGTTATAAATCTCCAACAATAGTCCGCTATCTTAAACATTCGACAGGAGATCTCTTTACTGCTAGATTTGCATATTGTCACTTTGAAGAGACATATTTCCTGCCATTAGGGGGAGATATGAATGTTTTTATTCTGGTGGAACGTCAGGAATTGAAGGTTTTTAATCCCACCGTGTCTCTTCATGATCCTCGCACGTCTCAGAGTGAGACAGAAGTGCGAAGAATACTTGATCTTCTGCAAGTAGCAGACTCTATGCCTAACTCATTTGCTGATATCGCTAAAGTAACGAGATTGGATATACTTGCTGCAAATATTCCTGCAAGGTTGGAAATCCTAAAAAAGGGAGTTGTTAATAGCAACACTAGGCAAGGAGACGTTCCTCTTGCTCATGTGGAAGTTGTTGCGTCGGCCTCGGCTCCCACCAGGAAAATGGGGAGACAAAGAAAATCCACTGATGAGCCGCCGGTTAAAAGGCAGGCCATCAAGGCACAAAAAGATCCATTAATCATCAACATTGTGAATCCTTCACATGAGATTGTCTCTGACTACAATTATGTCCTTGAATCACAATTGGCAAGTCTGGGGGACGCTTCAGAACCTCTTATGATGTCATAGAACAAAGATATCTCGCTTAGAACAAATGATGCACGCATTCTTATGGATAGATCTTCCATATTAGTTGATGATGTGTTTGCTTATTCTGTGGCTCAGGAGATTATTGACGACGATGAAGTGGAACCCTGCTCTGTTGTTGAATGTCAACGTAAAGCAGAATTTCCGAAATAGAAGGTAGCAATCTAGGCTGAACTAGACTCTCTAAATAAAAGGCAAGTTTTTGGTTCGGTTGTGCTATGCCCACCGAATGTTAAGCTAGTTGGACATAAATGGGTCTTTGTTCTAAAGAGTAATGAAAAGAATGAGGTCTTGCATTATAAAGCTAGGCTTGTAGCGTAAACGTTTCTCTCAGTGCCTTGGAATTGATTATGAGGAGACGTATTCTCCTGTTATGGACATCATCACCTTCCGCTACTTGATAAGCTTGGTAGTGTCTAAAAAGCTTAACATATAGCTTATGGATGTGGTTACTGCATATCTCTATGGAAATCTTGATTCAGAGATATACATGAGAGTGCCAAATGACATTGCTATAACCAAATCAAGTAACTCTAAACCACGGAGTACTTATGTTATCAAATTGAGACGTTCATTATATGGATTGAATCAGTCCGATAGGATGTGGTATACACGTCTTAGTGACTATTTGATTGAGAAGGGATACAAGAATGATGACTTATGCCCTTGCGTGTTCATTGAAGGAATAAGTTCAGGTTTTGCTATAGTAGTAGTCTATGTTTATAATATGAACATCATCGGAACTCTTAATGAGATCAATGAGATGGTTAGCTACTTGAAATCTGAGTTTGAGATGTAAGACCTCAGTAAGACTCGATTTTGTCTCGAATTAGAGCTGGAGCAATAAGTTGGTGGAATTCTTATTCATCAGTCTGCTTATATCCAAAAGATGCTCAGGCGATTTAACATGGACAAAGCACACCCTGTTAGCACACCAATGGTTGTTCGCAGTCTAGACCCCAAGAAAGATCCGTTTCGTCCGCTAAATGACGATGATGAGATCTTGGGAGCTGAAATTCCATATCCTAGTGCTATTAGAGCTTTGTTGTATTTAGCTCAGTACACACGTCCAGATAGTGCCTTCTCATTGAACTTGTTGGCTAGATTTAGATCTGCACCTACAGAACGTCATTTGAATGGAGTAAAACAAATCTTTACGTACTTGAGAGGTTCCATTGACATGGGCTTATTCTTCCCTTGCAAAGAATACAGAAAGAAGTATGAAATTTCCGGTGAAAGGAACGTTGAATCACAACATTCGAGTTCTAGGCATGTTAATGCAATGAAAAATGCTGACCCAAACAGGTCCTTCGATCCATCGAAGGTTTTCTTTGATGCATCAAAGGATGCAACTTGGACGGATTAGAGAAACCCCTTCGATCCATTGAAGGAGTTGTTCGATCCATCGAAAGATGGACCTGCTGTGAGTGATTTTCATGCTATCCCCTATTCCAAAACACCGGTTGATGTGTTGGTTGGATTTGATGACGCTGGGTACCTCTCTGACGCACACAAAAGTCATTCACAAACAGGTGATGTTTTCACTATGGGAAACACGACGATATCTTGGAGATCAACAAAGCAAACCCTTGTTGCTACTTCTTCGAATCATTTTGAGATAATTTCTTTGCATGAAGAGGTTAGAGAATGTGTTTGGCTTAAGTCAATCATAGGTTATATTCGAAGCTCTAGTGGATTGAAATCTACTGTTACTAATCCCACTTACATCTTTGAGGATAATGTTGCATATATTGAACAGATGAAGTTGGGTTTCATTAAGGGTGATAATACAAAACATATATCACCGAAGTTCTTCTTTAATTAGAAACAATAGCAGCTATTGAATATCCAAGTGAACCAGATTGGTTCCGTTGATAATGCTGCAGACTTGTTTACCAAGTCACTACCTAAATCTACTTTTATGAAATATGTGAAAAGTATTGGTATGTGCAGGTTATCAGAACTCTTAGACTGAGTTTATAGTCAGGGGGAGTTACATTTCTATAGACATCAGGGGGAGTCTACATCACATGTAGTAGCTTTAGTAGTTGGTGCATTGTACTCTTTTTCCCTTTGACCAAACTTTTCTTTTATCCATGAGGTTTTTGTTTGCTTAGCGAAATTTTTAGCGAGGCAACAAGTCATGCATCATTCTTATGGCCATCGACACAAGGGGGAGTGTTTAAGGAGATTAATTCTCCATAATTCATGGTGTGTGTCTTGTCCTACTCAGATACAGATATTAATTAGATAGATATAGAGAATCCCTGTTATATCAGAACATTTATTGTAACAGATTGTATCAGCTTGTATTTCAGGCATTCTATCAATGAAAGAAAAATAGTTTTTCCCAGTTTACATATTTTCTCCTACAACAATTTTAATATAAATTCACAGTAAGCCGCTAGGGTTTCGACGGTTATTTTCACCATTTTTGACAGGTTATTCGTTATTATAAATTAATATATTATGTACCTCTTAACTTCTATTGCTCGTTGGCTTGCACTAAACTAATGGTTAAATTAACACTTAACAACCACAAAAGCACACAATTTAAAACCCTTTATTGTAGATGTAGTATTGGTAAATAGGGATCGTTCTTAACCGGGGATTGAGGGTGCATGCATAATTTCGTGCATTATAAAGGGGGGAGTTGGAATTTGGTTAGATTAATCTACTAAATTAAAGATAAAATTGGCAGCAAACATATTGAGAAACATAGAATTCTAAACATGCTAAACCAAAAGTAAACCTAAACTAACATTTACAAGTGATCATCACGTACTAACAACCTAGTCGATTCATCCTAATAATTCCCAAGTGTCTACGAAATTCATAGTACCAATAAAAACACATGCACATGCTTATATTGAACAAGAGAGCAACTAGATCGAGTAAACACCTTAGTTCAATTTCACCATTAGAGATCATTGAAACAAGCATAGAAAACGTAACCAAATCGAGTTCTATTCTAAAACATGTTTCAAAGCATTAAGAATATAAGCTAGCATATGAATTCGGACTAAAGCTATGAACACATGGAAGAAACTTGGTAAAAACAAGAAATAAATAACCTTACATCAAAACTTCTTCTTGTCATACAAAAGTAAAGAAAACTATACAAAATCGAAACCAAATACAAAGGGGCCATGTTACACTTTTGATTCTGTGAAGTCGCACTGCAACTCTTGGTGTAGAGGCTTCTTTGTTAGATGGATGACACAAATATCCAAGGCCAAATATAGCCAAGAACACTTGTGGATGGATGAGGGATTTCTAGGAGGTGGTGCTTGGTGGTGTTTGGCCTTGGGAGGAGTCTTTCTTCTTTTGTATGCAAGGAGGTGATTTAGGTAGAGCTTTTACGATTGGAATGTGAGATCCTGATGTTCATGGCTGAACTCGCCTTTTATAGGCAAAGAAGATGGCATTTGCCTCTTTCTTCAAGGGAATGAAACATCTTCCTCTTATCCTAACACCTAGTTGCATAGCCTTAGTCACCTCCTTAGTCACTAAACTAGGCCTTAGTCATCACCCTTAGTCACTAAGCTAGGCCTTAGTCATCACCCTTAGTCACTAAAGATATTTCATCAACTTGGTGATAGCCTTAGTCACCAAAGATATTTCATCAACTTGCATCACCATGTTGCTTGCTTGATCATTTTGGACGAAATAATTGACTTAGAGCTTCCTTCTTGGCTGACTTGGACTGTAAAAAATAGGCCCAATGAATTGCTTAATGGGCCGGTCCATCTCCGTTGTCCAGAAATGCAAAAATCCTTCGAAGTGCACTTTTCACGGTTATTGACCTAAATATGATAAATCAAGTTAAAAACAAAAATACTAAGATTATAACATAGCTAAACGTAAAGGGAAATGCGTTAAGGATCGAGCATAAAATGCGTATATCAAATATTCCTACACTTAGACTTTGCTAGTCCCTTAGCAAACAGTAACTTTAAACTAAGACTCTCTAAGAATAAAATATAGAAAGAAGGAACACACAGTCTCATCAATTAGTAACTCTTTCAAAGGCATGAAGAAAGACACAACCAAACCCCTAGCTAAAATTTGTCTCAGATTTTTTTTTTCATAAGTATATGGCGATGGCTCACATGATTTTAAACTTGTATGATCAATAAATTCACGAGATAATGGAGATATGATCATGTTTATGAATAAGTAAGACTTGGAAGAAAAACTGGTAATGTTATAGCTATGCATGCTTCAAATAAGGCTTTAATCAACTCACAAAGATGCACTCATCATGTTTTCACTCATGAAGATAGGTTTTACTCAAAGTATATGTGAGAGACAATATCGTAAAGCAATCAAATAGCTCCTCATATTTTAAGAAATAAAAGCACTTTTGTGAAAATTCTACACTATACCTCATCAAAGAAACAATTACTTGCACAAATGAATCAAAACCATATGCTTACTCATGCAACTTACTCGACCAATCAAAAGCTACTCATCTGAAGGATCATAAAGGACTTTATAAATGTTGTAATGGGGTTGAGGCTAAGGCATTCAAAATTTAGGTATGTGGGGGTGAAAAATGTTCAAAAGTCTAAGTGAACACTTCATCCATTTGAGCTCATCCTTCCTCATGTGTCAAAACTTCAATAACAAGGCCAAATTTCATTTTTTTTGGGCCTTACTTTATTCTAAACTTCACTTGTCCAAACTTTTACACTTAGAACATTTGCCGGAGAGATTTTTACACTTTTTTTATTTTATATTTGCGGCAATCACGCTTTTTTTTCCTTTGAAACTTTTGGACAAGTCTCCCCTTCCTTTGCATTCTTTCATCATCTTTTCGCCATTTCTTTGTGCTAACTTTGAAATCTCTTCACCTAGTCTTGATAACAAGAGTTGGAAACTCTACACTAGGCTAAGTGTTTAGATATAAATGTGGTAAATGAAAGAAAAGGCTAAACGTAGGCACAAAAGAGTAATCTAAGGGTGTCGCAACTCATGCACACAAAAGGACATATGGCTTTTTGGTAAACTGGTGGAAAACCTAAATGCCTTTAATCTCATCCATAATCAGAGCATAAATCAATTTAAAAGCTTTGCAAGTCTATATGAGTAAGTTCTAGCATTCTCTACTTCATTATAATCTATGACAAGAAATTAGATGAGGCATGTAGGGCATAGGATAGGAGCACACATCAAGTGTTCCTTCAATTTTTTGAAGGCTGCCTTGCAATCCTTGTCAAACTCAAATGTGATATCTTTTTGTAGCAACTTGCACAAGGGGTGAGAGATGTGGGAAAAGTCCTTAATAAATCGTCAATAAAAACCTGCGTGTCCAAGAAAAGAACGAATTTCTCTAATCAAAGTCGGAGAGGGTAAGTACCGCACAAGATCTATTTTCGATTTATCAACTTCTATAAACCCTTTGCCAGAACAATGTGACCTAAAACTATCCCTTTTGTGACCATGAAATGGCATTTTTCCTAATTAAGTACCAAGTTCGTTTCAACACATCTTTTCAAAATGAGTTCTAAATTCCCTAGACATGCATCAAATTTTTTACCAAAAACACTAAAGTTATCCCTAAAAACTTCTATGATATTTTCAATGTAGTCGGAAAAAATAGATAACATGCAACGTTGAAAGGTACCTGGTGCGTTGCAAAGACCAAATGGCATGTGGCGATAGACAAACGTTCTAAATGGGCAAGTGAACGTAGTTTTCTCTTGATCCTTTTCCGCAATGCTGATTTGGTTGTATCCTGAATATCCGTTCAGGAAGCAATAAAATGCATGGCCAGCCAATCTTTCTAGCATTTGATCGATGAATGGTAGAGGAAAATGGTCTTTTCGAGTGGTGGCATTGAGCTTCCTATAGTCAATGCAAACACGATGTCTCGTGATTGTTCTTTGAGGTACGAGCTCGTTTTTCGCATTCTTCACAACCGTGATTCCGGACTTCTTCGGGACAACTTGAACATGTGAGACCCAACGGCTGTCCGAAATTGGAAAAATAACTCCACAATCAAGGAGTTTGATGACTTCCTTTTTTACGACTTCCATCATAGGAGGATAGAGTCTCCTTTGAGCTTCACAAGTAGGTTTGACGCCATCTTCTAGAGAAATCAAATGAACACAAGTTGCCGGATTGATTCCTTTAATGTCCGCAAGTGTCCATCCTATGGCATATTTGTAACCTTGAAGCATTCGAACAAGCTTCTCCTCTTGCTCCTTTTCCAACGTGGCTGAGATGATCACCGAAAGTGTCTCATTGTCTCCCAAGTAAGCGTACTTCAAATGATCCGATAATACCTTAAGTTCTAATTCAGGTGCCTTAATAATGGAAGGAACCAATTTATTAGTACCATTAGTAATTGAAAGAGGAGGAAGATTACTTACATAATGTGGAGCTTCATTTAATGCCATAGCCCATTCTTGAATTCGAGGCTCCAAAAGCTCTATTAAGGCATCAAAAAGGGCTTCATCCCGAAGTTTAGTCAGTCCCGCTCCTTTTTGAATGGCCACATCCAGTTCATCTTCATTTATGGTGTCAAGGTGGCCTTGTGGTAAGGTATCGACAAGATCACATGTTGATATGGCGGCCACACTTAACATTGGAAATTTCATTGCATCCAAGATGTTGGACTCAATTCTTTCTCCGTCGATCTCCATGGAAAAAGTTCCTTCAAACACATCGATCTTTGTTCTGGCAGTCCTCATGAAAGGTCGTTCGAGTAGCAATGGAATGGTGTTCAATGGACTCTCTTCCATGTCAACAATGTAGAAATCAGCTGGGAATATTAAGTTGTTGACCTGCACTAGAACATCTTCTACGTATCCTCTTGGATACTTATGTGTACGATCGGCTAATTGGATGATGACATTGTCTTGCTTGAAATTTCCAAGCTCTATTGAGTTGTAGAGGTAATAAGGCATTACATTGATGGAGGCTCCAAGATCAAGCATTACATCTTCAAAGTGTTTGTCACTAATAACGCAGGGAACTGAAAAGCTCTGCGGATCCTTCAACTTTGGGGGTAGCCGACGTTGTAAAATCGCCGAAACGGTTGCATTCACCTTCACAACCTCTTTCTCTCTCGTTTGCCTCCTCTGGGTGCATAACTCTTTTAAAAACGTTGCATATATCGACACTTGTTTCATGCACTCGATCAAGGGCAAATTCACTTGCACCTTTCGAAAGATGTCTAAGATATCCTCGTATTGATCATCCTTCTTCTTTGACTTTGATAATCTGCTTGGGAAAGGTGCACTAGCAAATGGATAATTAGTAATAACCGTATTTGAAGGGATAGGACTTTTACCTTTGATTGGGGTAGGTTGTGGAGGAGCTGATGCCTTGGTGACATTAGGTGTCACCTTCTTCTTCTCGGCCTCTTGAGTTGCCGGATCAATCTCATCATCTTCTTCGTTGGTGATGTCCTTAATAGTGACTTCATCATGATGAGATTCCATGGGTTTTGGTGCCTCTAGTACCTTCCCACTCCTTGTGACGATGGCATTGACATTTCGTGGATTAGGAGTGGTTTGAGGTGGTAGTTGACCAGTTTGTCGAATTTGGCCCATGAAGTTCACAAGTTGGCCCATTTTCTTTTTTATTTCACCAATATCTCGACCATGAGTGTTCACTATCTCCTTCATTTTGGTTTGTCCATCTATAAGAACTTATGTTGAAGTAGACATTTGGTGAAGCATTTTGTCGTAGTCTGGATTGGTGAAATGTTGGGCCAGAGCTTGCTGCGTTTGGTGCATGGGAACTTGAGGCATAGGTGGCCTTGATTGGAAGGGAGCACGTTGATATCCTTGTTGAGGTGCTGGAGGGTTTAGACATCCCTCATTGCTACTCCATTTGAAACCCGGAAGATCTCGGTTGCCAAAGTTGTTGTTGTAATTGTTGTACCGTCGGCCTCCTTGATATCCACCAAGAGCATTGGCTTACTCTATATCTCTATTTAATGCTCCATTCTGGTCTACCATCATTGGACATTGATCATTGTGGTGTCTTTGCATCTGACACACACCACAAGCGGGTCCTGTGGTTGCCTTGGATCTCTTTGTCTCTAGTTCAAGTACTTGCTCTAGCATAGAAGCTAACTTATCATACTTTTCATTAGGAACTTGCTTTGAACTCACTTCATTCATTGCCTTGTGTGGAGCCATCCCATATTGAGCATCATTGTTGGCTCGATTTTCTAAGAGTGTATGCGCTTCCTTCTCATTTAAATCCATGAATGCTCCGGTTGCAGCGACATCAAGAAGTTCTCTATCAATCGGTTTAAGACCATCATAGAAGTAGTTCATGAGATTTTTCTCCGAAAAACCATGGGATGGGCAGGTGGCGTACAAGACTTTAAAACGATTGTAATATTGGCCAAAGGACTCATCAGAAGCTTGTGTTATCCCTGTGATCTTCTTCCTTAAAACAGTAATCTTTAAGGCCGAAAAGTACTTAGCCGAGAACAAATCCGCAAGTTGCTTCAAGCTAGTGATGTGATTTGGCGGAAGTTCCAAAAGCTGAGATTGAGCTCTATCCATCAAAGTGTAGGGAAAATCTTTGAGCTTGAAGAGTTTTTCATCTGCTTTCGTGGGCTTCATGCTCATGCAAATGAACTAAAATTGCTTGAGATGCATGTTGGGATCTTCATTTGACAGCCCATGGAAGATTGGTAGGCGGTGTAGAAACCCACTCTTCAACTCGATGTCTTTCTTGTCCGCTTGTGGCTCCGGGAATGTAATGCATGATGGACCAATACTCCATTCGGTCGAACAAGTGTGTTGGCGAAGTGATTTGTTTTCAGCATTGACCATTTTGATTGGTTCTTGTTCTTCTTCTGCAAAATGTTCGGTGGAGTGTTGGGATGAATGTGGAGAATCAGTTCCTTCCTCAATGAAAGGAGGTTCGAATGCTTGCTCCCCTTGCTCTGGAATGACTTGAAATTTCAAACGAGCTACCCGGTCTGCCAGTGCGTGTAGGTTAGTACTAGAAGATGCAAGATTTTGATTGGACATTAATTAGCCTGAGCATCCACCAAAGACCAAATGTTAGTATCAAAAGAATTAACAAGGAATGCAAGCTACTAATTAAAAACGTCCAAATTTACAAAAGAAAATTAAAACAAGCTAAAATGAGCTGAAACGAAAGAAAACTGAAGAAAACTACTCTAGAAAGCTTAAAACGCACAAAAGAGTTGGAAAAGCTCCAAAACCCTCTAAAACACATAAAAATTAATTTTAGACACTAAATGCAATGCAAACAAGTAATGCAAATAGTTTAAACAACCTAAAGTGTATACAAGTGATTTGACATGAACTAAAATGCATGAAATGAACAAGAACACACACATAGACAATGTTTTCTACAAAGTTAGACAAAAGACAATGCATGATTTTAATTTTTTTTACGTAAGAACATATATAAACACATATTAACACATTAAGTATGCAAACATACAACAGAACACTTCGAATTCATGCAAAACACATTCAAATAATCACTCAAATGCATCAAATAGGAACCTAAGTGTAGTATGGAGTGAATGCATAAGAGAAAACGTTAAAACCTGCAGAAAACACACAAGTTACATGCTAAATCATGAAGGCAAAGAATGACCTCTCCTTCGGCCTCCTATCCCTGACTTCACTTAGGTTAAGGTACCCGGTGATGAAATCTGAGCATCACAAAGTCTTAGGGAGGTTATGCAAGTTAAATGCAACGTTTTGTTAGTACTTTAAAGATTTTTAATGCACAAACAAACACACAATTTTGACATAGTATTATGTCCAAATATTGTCCAAATTGAGTGCGTCTAAGATTTAAAAAAAAAATACTCGAAATGATCTTTGGGTAAATTTCTTTGGACGTGCGGCCCACGTGAAAATGTATACTGACTCTCAATATTTCAGCTTAGTTACGTTTAGAAATGGCCAGTAGGGATAGAGATAACGTTAGAGGTAGGACTAATTTCAAGAAACACCCCGTGGCTAACCAGTGGTATATACTCCAATGGTGTTCTCTTTCTTAGATCCAAAACCTGTCACCAGTCATAATTAACTTGACACCATATCCAACAGTAAGCCAAAATATCGAGATAGTACACAATCTCAAGTCCTTAGTGAAGTCCACTCTCAACCTCACTTAGGTTATGGTATGTGGTGATGAAATCTACACCTCATGAGGGATTAAGGAGATAAACCAGAAAAAGAGGCACCTCCCTATTCCAAAGAACGAAACTTAATAACCAAACACTTGCACTTAATGTAAATCAAAGACTTATCCATTAACATGAATGTATGATTATGCACAATTTATAAATATAAACAAGTATAAAATGTATAAGTATAAAATTTTGAAAAGTAACATGTATGAATTGTTAACATGTATGTATATTGCTGCAAGTATAAACAAGAATGAATTTCGAAAATCATAGACATGCTTTTTGAATTGTTTACATAATTTTACATATGCGCAAACGAAATCACACAAAAACTTAACAATCCCCGGCAACGGAGCCAAAAATTGACTTGCACTAAACTAACGGTTAAATTAACACTTAACAATCATAAAAACACACAATTTAAAACCCTTTGTTGTAGATGTAGTATTGGTAAATATGGATCATTCTTAACCGAGGATTGATGGTGCATGCATAATTTCGTGCATTATAAAGGGGGGAAATGGAATTTTGTTTGATTAATCTACTAAATTAAAGATAAAATTGGTAGCAAATTAACATATTGAGAAACATAGAATTCTAAACATACTTGCTAAACCAAAAATAAACCTAAACTAACATTTACAAGTGATCATCACATACTAACAACCTAGCCGATTCATTCTAATAATTCCCAAGTGTCTACGAAATTCATAGTACCAATTAAAACACATACACATGATTATATTGAACAAGAGAGCAACCAAATTGAGTAAACACTTTAGTTCAATTTCACCTTTAGAGATCATTGAAACATGCATAGAAAACGTAACCAAATCGAGTCGTATTCTAAAGCATGTTTCAAAGCATTAAGAATATAAGCTAGCATATGAATTCGAACTAAACCTAAGAACACATGGAAGAAACTTTGTAAAAACCAGAAATAAATAACCTTACATCAAAACTTGTTCTTGTCATACAAAAATAAAGAAAACTATACAAAATCGAAACCAAATACAAAGGGGACATGCTACACTTTTGATTCCGTGAAGTCGCACTGCAAATCTTGGTGTAGAGGCTTCTTTGTTGGACGGATGACACAAATATCCAAGGCCAAATCTAGCCAAGAACACCTGGGGATGGAAAAGAGATTTCTAGGAGGTGGTGCTTGGTGGTGTTTGGCCTTGGGAGGAGTCCTTCTTCTTTTGTATGCAAGGAGGTGATTTAGGCAGAGCTTTTGCTATTGAAATGTGAGATCCTGATGTTCATGGCTAAACTCCCCTTTTATAGGCAAATGAGATGGCCTTTGCCTCTTTCTTCAAGGGAAGGAAACCTCTTCCTCTTATCCTAACACCTAGTTGCATAGCCTTAGTCACCTCCTTTGTCACAAAACTAGGCCTTAGACATCACCCTTAGTCACCAAGCTAGGCCTTAGTCATCACCCTTAGTCACCAAAGATATTTCATTAACTTGGTGATAGCCTTAGTCACCAAAGATATTTCATCAACTTGCATCACCAAGTTGCTTACTTGATCATTTTGGACAAAATAATTGACTTAGAGCTTCCTTCTTGGCTGACTTGGACTTTAGTAAATGAGCCCAATGAATTGCTTAATCGGCCGGCCCATCTCCGTTGTCCAGAAATGCAAAAATCCTCCGAAGTGCACTTTTCACGGTTATTGACCTAAATATGATAAACCAAGTTAAAAACACAAATACTAAGATTATAACATAGCTAAACGTAAAGGGAAATGCATTAAGAATCGAGCATAAAATGCGTATATCACTCGTAAATTCCTCTCAAGTCCTAACTATGCCAATTTTCGGATTTCATTGTTTAATGATTATTGCATTTTGAAGTAGTTCAAAACAGGTTTGGTTGTTGAGTCTATTGAATTAAGTTGAACTCTCAACCACTCTTCATAAATGAATCGACATGGAGAACACGCAACCTATGTGTAGTGAAACAAAATAATTCATCAGGCTCTATAAATACTGTAGCAATCCACTCACTTATCGCAAACGAATCTCAACCATGGCAGTTTCCACGTACTTGGTCTTATAGTTAAATCCTCCCATCCCATATTTGTACACTTGTTCACAAACTTGAGTCTTTTGACCATTCCTCAGCCCTCAGATGCCTACCGATGAAATATTTTACCATACAAGAAGTTGGATTCTTGATTTATTAAGAAATTCTATCAAACACTTCTATTCCAGGGTACATGGACAACCTAAATACAAAGTTGCCTTCATCTTTGTTTTCTTGTCAAGATATGAGTACTTTGAAATTTGGCAAGTGTTTGCTAAAAGATTCGTCCACATTCATGGGTTGATCAACATTGAAATTGGATAGCCTAAAGATGTTGCTCAATCAATATTGTAAACTAAGGTTTGATCATCTTTGGTTTCATCACATTGTTTGGTCATTTTTTTGTCTTTTTTTGTCCTTTTCCTATACATATTGCTTTAACAGAGTTAACCGATGTTAACCTCAAAGTTAGAGTGACTTCCATTTTAATGTATTGGCAAGATTAAGAGTCTTGGATTTAGATGAAGGATTGAGATTATGCGCAATTTATGTTAAGTGCACTTCAGACCCTTGACAGTGCCCTTAAGCTTATTTTTTTTTAATAAATCTCTAAGATTTTGTTGATGGTTCATTTATTGATCCATATCTTTTACTTCTTTAAGGTGCCTCTTTCTTACCCACATCTTTAACACCACTGTGCTTTCCAATTCTTCCCACAGATTTCATAGTTTCGTGTGCATCTCATGGTGCATCTTCTCATCACCACAATGAAGGCCTTCTCTGAAGCTCAGAAACTTCTCCACCATCAAGCTCTGGCTGAGTTGGCTTCTTCAGATAGTCCAAAACTAACTCATGCCTCCTCTAAGTCAGTTCAACAAGTTTCCGGAGATGACTCCCTACAGAGCACCCTGCGCTCTCATGCTCGGATGGCTCATCCTCCTCCGCCTCCAGCTTCTGTTACTCGCGACCTTTCCATTACTCCTCCTACGGGTATCTCCCCTCTCCAACCACTCATGAATCAAGTTTAGCACATGGACATAGAGATTCATACTCTCCGAACTCATGCCCTCTCTATGTATTAGGAGGTAAATGATCACTTTGAGCTCTAAGAGTCATTATTGCGTATCATCCATCCTGCTCTTGAGCTTTGTCGATAGGGTCCTTCTTCGACATCTACTTTTGCTGCTTAAGCCGAGCCCTGCTGTCTCTAGTATTGCCATTCTAGGGAAAATGGAGGAGGTGCTTTTGTTTGGTTTCTCTTCTTCGAACAATGATCTATTTTGGTTATGTTGTATGAACTTAAAAGTACTTTTAGCAATGGATGATCTTCATATTTTAGTTTCAAATGAATGTTTATTTTTGTGGCATATTGTGTGTCTATTTACAATTTCAAGGCTAGTTTTGCATGGAATGACAATGGGGGAGATTATTGGCATTCTAGGAAGTCCATGGAAAATCAGTTTGAGATCGTTGCTCAACGATTTCTGTGTGTTTAAATGTGGTCCATGTTTGACTTATTATTTTAAGGAAAATACTTAGGTTCAAACATTGTTTGAACACCATCATCCAAACAACTCTTATTTATACAACTTTCAGTTTGTTATTTTATAATTGAGATCACCTATCTTATAGAGCATGGGCTAGTGTTGATTGTTTAGATGAGTTTTGGATAGAGGAGTCTCCTATGATTATCCAGGATGTCCTCTTTGAGGATTTACATTATATTTCTCATCTAGCCCAAGGTAAAGCTGTTATATCTCCCTCGAGGAATTTTCCATCTAACATTAATCAAAATGAGTGAAAAATACCTGGGTCCAAACTTTGTTTGGACACCATTGTCCAAAATATTGCTATTTGTACAAAATCTGGATTGTGATTTTATAATCGAAACCACCTAGCATATAATTTACCTCGTAATGATCATGTATGTTACAAAGAGATACTGATCAGAGTATGTGTAAGGACCCGAACCTACATTAATGAGTTAATCATCGTTAGTCACGCTAATTAATGAGTTATGTATCATATATCACGTTTATCGAGAATTGTCGCGACTATAAATTGACTTTTTATGACTTTTGATTTTGGATTCTCTTCCTTCACGAAAGTTGTAGAGTATATTTTTTCGAGTTTGCGCGTATTTTTATTTGATTTATTGGAGGTTTGTTCTAATTGTTATGAATTTTTGAAGTTTGAAGTATTTATGTGATTATTTGGAAATCTACAAATTGCCAATTATTCTGAATCGTGTAATTTGATGTTAGATCAACCTAGACCGTTCATCTATTTTTAACCCAAAACCTTACAACTCTGGGAAAGTGCTATTCTTTGTAAACTGCCAGACTTATCCGAGTAGAGTAGGAAAACCTTGTTTTGGGAAGAAAACTACTTTGGAAAGGCGTATATATACAAGAGGCTCGTCCCAAAAATTTGATTTGCATATGTTAATTGGTTCTTAATGCTTTGGTTTTGATTTAGGGGATACCTAGTCTAGATCAATGGTGTTTAAGGGATACCTAACACAACATATGAATTATGCATGTTTAATCGAAATTTAGAGTTATGGGATTTCAGTAGTATTTTTATTTGTATGTCTTAATAAATGAGATAGGTAAAGGAATTGGTTGATCACTTGTAAATAGTAATTAGGTTTATTTTTGTCATAACATGAATTAAAGTCTTTAGGGGTCTTTTGTGTATTGTTGTCTATGAGTTTATGCATGTTAGAGTCCTAGAAATTATTGTTTGTGTTTATGATGTTTTAGGTAGTAATTAAGATAGAAAATTTAGTTAATTAAAATCAACTATTTTACCCCCCTTTTATTATACAATTATTGCATGCACCTTTCAATCCCAGGTTAGAACGATCTTTACTTGCTCAAAATACTATATCTATAGGGTTTTAAATTGTATGATTGACTTATGTGTGAAGTGTTTATTTTATGTACTAATTTAATGCATGTTTCACTTGTATCAGCCGATGCTACGGATGAGACCAAACATTTTATTTGACGAGTACGAGAGCGAATATCGATTCATGATTATCGAAAATAAATGTGAGTTTCTCCTTTGTCATTTTTTGGGATTCCTTTCTATGTTAGTGTGTGCTCAAAAAAGATATTAATTATCTATAGTATGACTTTAGGTAGGCCAAGTACGATTTTTCGAGCTTATTAATTCTTGAATACTTAGCTTGCATTCCACGTGAGTGGACCTTGTTTTTCATTGTTGCATAGCGAGTCAATTTTATGCTTATGATTTATTTTTTGATTGTAACTAAATATGATATGATATGAGTATGTTTATGATTATGCACGGAGGCACATATGATATGATTTTACTATTTCACGCATGCATGTTTATTTATGAATGGATCGATGCATTGGCTGCTCTGTTGATCACCAAGTACGCTTCTGGGCGGTCACGACAACACCTGACTAAATGACTATATTACGCACGCCTCCATACACATTTATGATATGTTTTTACTTAGACTCGCTCAATATTATTTTCTGTTCACGAAGAAAGGCATAATATTACGTTTTACGATTTCTTAAGATTATTTATTTTTGTCCACACACTATGATGCTTTCCGTGTTTTATATGCCTTTTCTCAGAGCCCTTTGGTTTCAAATGCCCAAGTTTATAGAGTTCTGTGGAGGTCGGGCGCGCACGAAGTTTAGGGCATAGCAGATATCCAACGTAGGATCCAAGATGACCCTATGGATTAGTATTTCAGTTATCACAGTTAAATTAGAAGTCTAGCTGCTCTGGTGTCATAAGTAATGTTAAGTTCTTGGTTTTGTGGATTTACGAGTTATTTTCATGAAATTAGTTTGTTTAACTAATGAATTCCGAATCCTCGCTTTCTCCTTCATTTTTCTTTTAGATTAGCATGTTTAGGTTCTAAAGGTCCTTAGGATTTAATTCCGTTTGAGGCAGCTAAATCGGGGTCAGGTCCACACAGTTGGTATTAGAGCTTTAAGTTATAGGTTCTGTAGACCGTACCAGGTCACTTTCATTTTCGTGTTATATTATGCTCAATATCTCCCTAGTGATGGCTCGACTGGCCGGTGGATCCCCATCGATACTCAAGGTGTTGAACATTGTCGAATACGTGGCGAATGTGACCGAGTACCAATCTTAGCCTATGAGTCTTAGCCCCCTAGTCGCCTTGCCTCGTATGTGCCAACCTCGATCTTCCTACTCGTTGTTAGTTCATACTAAAAGGCTTTCTCGGAAGGTTAGTGGCACTTTTCAACTTTTAGAAATTTTCATACATTAATTTTCCATAGTTGTGCTGTGACGCTTAAGTATATGTTGTCACGTCAAGGTTTTAAGCACGTCAAGGTTTGTTCTAGAAGTGGCGGGATTTAGGGCTGCGTTTTCCCGGAAGTTAATATTTTAGTGTGTCGATCCTTGAGGTGGGAAATTTTATTGTATGAAGCTTATAGGTTTTCGAGCGCATTCTTATCATGCTAGTTGAAACTTATGCCGATTATGGAGGAAGATATATGTGCAACACTTTTGTTTTCTTAGGATGACTTGCCATTTGATGTAAATCTTGTAACTTAAATTATCAGGATCTGGTCGAGCAACGGTGTCGCCTCTTGGTTTGTTTATGGGACTTGTCATATTCATAGTGTGGAACTCCCTGCAGGTTTTGGTCGATCTTTAATTTACTTGGAGGTTATGCAAAAATTTTGATAAATTATATGAGTTAATATAAGTAGCGTATTATAAGGAGCTTCACGAGAAGGCTGTTAGCGATTACCATTGTATCAATACCCCATGAGCTCTAATGTAGCTTCGAACTGGTACATTACCAGTTTTATTAAAGAATCATATGCCGAATCATATTCCTTTTCTTTTTGTCATGAGTTTCATTCCAACTCAATACCCCATGAGCTCTAATGTAGCTTCCATCAATCTAATGTAGCAAGATCAGTTATGAGTTTCAAGTGTCTCATTTAGTTTTCCAGTTTTCTATTTCATGTTCAGTCTCCCAGCTTTATACTTTATGTCTAACTATCTTGTGTGGTTTGAAATATATCGATATTGGGGTCCATTCGGGGACATCCGATAAAAGTGGAATGATAAAGAGAAGATTAGCATGACCCTTACGCTAGGACGGAACTTATAGAGCGAGATTTGGTTATAGTGTGGGAAGCCATTTATTGTACATTATCTTTGCTCATTCTGCTGGGTCAGTTATAGATACTACGGGTGTGCTTTACTTACGTCCCCAGTAAAGATCTCGTCCCATTCAGTTTTTATCAGTTCTACTGTTGTTAATTCGTTTCGCCCTGTCATGTTATGATCGTTCGATTTTATGTCATTCCATCTTGTCATGTTGCACTCTCGACAATGTTCGTCACAAAGATTATTCACCAATCTTGCTAATTCCGACTGTCATCATTGCATAGATGCTAATATTTGTTGTCGTACCATCATAGCTACATCGAGACCTAGGAATAACTTTATAATCATTGCGTATAAAACATCTAGGTTGAACTGTTGTGTGTAGCTTTGACTAATTAGGATTAATTCTGGTGGAAGTTTCGCTTTGTTTTATTAATTTTCTTCTGTCCTTTTGATTTTGTTACCTTAAGTACCTCGATTTTTTCGTTGAGAAGATCCATTCACCTGCTCTGACTGGGAAATTTATTCTTGATTTTGGTCACATCAACTAGTTTTGTTTCATTTTCGATGCATGTGGAACTCTATGCAACCAAAAAGTATGTGAAGTATTCAGAATACACTTATATATGCCTATGGTTTTTTGGTTTCTATCAAGACTATCATATTTTACCACAACAATTTTTGAATCTCATCAGTTGTAGCTATAGTAGACTTGTCTTGTCATGTGTTGTATGTGTTCATCTCCAGTAAATTATGTCGAAGAGTAGCAATTCGATTATTCAAGATATGGGTGATTTGACACTTATGTGTTAGATTCTTGATCATTTCTTCATGTTAAACTTCTAAGCAGGTGAGGCCGATACTAATGCTATGTATTATATCAGACTCATTATACTCTTCTAGATTATTATGGAAAGTTATAATCAGTTGTTGAGGAATTTGTGGTTATTGTAGTGGTGAAATGAGACGGATTTACAGGGTTTTGGTTAGACTATAAATGAATAGGTCATGCAAAATTTTTGGTAGAACTTTTTTCGATATAGGGCCATTGGAAATCGCCTTCTTCTTCGGTCATCAATCAGTAAACCAACTTTCTTCGAGATTTGTAATTCGGTTATGTTTGAGAGAGTTATGTATAAGCACATTCTACAAGATTATGTGCGAATCTTCGTGATGTCTAACGAAGCATGATGTACTTTGAATGTAGTTCTACTCATGTATTACTGATGAAATTTTTCCGTACACAATATTTCACTTGCGTGTACGTGAGGCTTGCGTTTATGTGAGGCTCAGGATTTCACGTGGTACCAGTGTCTTCAGGAGTCATATTGGCTATTGTCTAAGTGCAATTTAAATTTGGTATTTCAATGTCTACCGATACGGTAACTTTGCATATAAAATTAGATCAGACCGATCGAGTTTTTGTGTACTCGATATCTTGTGTAGCCATTGCAGATCCATGATTGAGAGAAATCGAGCCTACGAGATAAAAGATATGATGCATTAGTATTCACGCTCTTATTTCAAGTTTATCATGATATGTATCTTCTTGAAAGTTATCATGGAAGATGAAGTTATTTCTATTAGATCAAGTGTTTAATATGGGAACATCTTTGCATTGAAGATTAGACGTTTTCGATTCTCGAGTCAATGCTGCATCTTGGGTACACGATCAGACTATTTTTATGGGTTAGCACGAACGTCAGTACCATAGTAAATGGTGATGCATGGGTATTATTGTGCAGAGAGAAAATTTGTTTAGGTAACAACAGTTTGGTGTTTTGACGTTTTCATTCAGAAACAAATGGTATATTTATGGAAGCGTTGAAGAATTATGAAAGTTGGTTTTTGGTAATCATGGAATATCGAGATATCTATCCTCCTACACAAAGTTATGAAGTTTCAGAGCTATTCTTAGCATCGTAAGCTATTTCAGTCAAAATTTTAGTGTTAAATCCTTACAACCGATCATGCTACACGTGTTGCTAGGAGTGAAGAAACAAGGTATACCATATATTTTTTGGAAAATCTTTAAGCAGCAATTGTGGCATTACGTTCTCACTGCATTGGCTTTTAGTAATGTAAATTTCGAGGACAATTTTTTTTATTAGGCGGGTAGATTGTAACGACTTGAACCTAAATTAATGAGGTAATCATCATTAGTCGCGCTAAATAACGAATAAAGTATCATATATCACGTTTATCGAGAATTATCTCTTCTATAAATTGACTGTTTATGAGTTTTGATTTTTGATGTGCTTCTTCACGAAAGTTGTAGAGCATATTATTACGAGTTTGTGTGTATTTTTATTTGATTTATTGGAGGTCAAAGGTAATTTTTATGAATTTTCAAATTTTAAATGTTTATGTGATTATTTGAAAATGTACTAATTGACAATTATTCTGGGCCGTGTGATTTGATTGTAGATCAACCTGGACCGTTGATCTTTTTCTAACCTAGGATATAAATTTAGAAGTTTTTACCCTTTTAGGTAGAACCCATTCGCGCGACCCGATTAACAGACCCGACAGCGGATTCGACCCGAACTGGCGACCCGATCAGATCTTCACAGTCCGGCCTCACCGTCGACTTTTCTTGGTCATAAAAGATGCCCTTTCCACCCTGTTTCCCACCCCCCCCCCCCCCCCCCCCCCGTTCAATTTGTCCATGCATGACGAGTTTGGCACGATTTTCCATGATTGGTCGGCGTTTTGCCGTGATTGCTCAGCGCCAGCAAGGTCTCCAATGCTGTTTGAATTGCCTGGGTTAGAATACCTTTGTCCTTAGCTTTCTATTGCCACCAGTTTTGGGGTCCATGGTTGTCAATTGAGGCTCGACTGCTGACGACAAATTCTGGGGGAATTCGTCGACTTTCGAGGTAAATCTAACCACCTCTGGTCATTTTCTTGATTTGGTATTGTTAGATAACATGTAGTACTCATTGAGATCTTTAACATGATGGGTCATTTGCAGGATTTTGAGCTAGTCAATTTTGGCAGCCTGTGGCCATCGTGTGCGGCGGAGCTTCGACTACCAGAAGCCTAGTTTTCTCCCAGAAATTTTTTAGAGCAATTCGTTGTAGTTTTCGAGTAGTTTCACGTTGCTCTATCACTCTTGTAACATTTTCAGCTTTTTATTGGATTCGCATGTCGAGTCGAGGTCCACCTTCTTTGAGTTCAGGTGGATGACGCTATGGATGAGACTGAACATTTTATTTGACAAGTACGGGAACGAATATCGATTCACGATTATCGAAAATAAATGTGAGTTTCTCCTTAGTCATTTGTCTCAAATTCCTTTCTACGTTAGCGTATGAATTGAAAATGATATTAATTATCTATAATATGACTTTTGAGAAGCCAAATACGATTTTCGAGCTTATGAATTCTTGAATACTTAGTTTGCATTCTAGGTGAGTGGACTTTGTTTTTCACTGTTGCATAGCGAGGCAATTTTATGCTTATGATTTATTTTACAATTATAACTAAATATGATATGATACAAGTATGTTTATAATTATGCAAGGAGGCATATATGATATGATATTACCATTTCACGCACGCATGTTTATGTATGAATGCATTGATGCAATGGCTGCTTGGCTGATCACCAAGTACGCTCCTGGGGGATCACGACAACACCTGACCAGATGACTATCTTATGCACGCCTCCACACACATTTATGATATGTTTTTACTTTGAGTCGCTCAGTTTTATTTTATGTTTTCGGTGAAAGGCATAAGATTATGTTTTACGATTTCTTAAAATTATTTATTTTTCGTCCACTCACTCTGACGCTTTCCGTGTTTTATATGCATTTTCTCTGTGCCATTTGGTTTCAAATGCCTAGGTTTGTAGAGTTATGTGGAGGTCGGGTGCACCCAAAGTTCTGGGTATAGCAGTATCCACCGTAGGATCCAAGATGACCATATGGATTAGTATTTCAGTTATCATAGCTAAATTAGAAGTCTAGCTGCTCTAGTGTCATAAATAATGTTAAGTTCTTGGTATTGTGGATTTAAGAGATATTTTGGGGAAATTAGTTTGTTTAACTTATGAATTTTGAATCCTCGCTTTCTCCTTCGATTTTCTTTTAGATTAGCATGTTTAGGTTCTAATGATCCTTAGGGTTTAATCTAAATTTAGGCAGCTAAATCGAGGTCGGGTCCTCACAGTATATCTTGCGTCTAATGGCTTGTATTTTTGCCTTATTATTGTAACATGTGTAACTTTCTTCTCGTGATTCGCAAACAAGCAAGAATTTGCATTTCTTCGCCAATAATAAAATAAATGATAAAAACCAAAACTGTTGTGAATGTTGTTACTGATAATGGTGGCAAGAATCATAGAGCGGTGAGAGTGGAGAGATTCATGTAGTAGTACGTGGATCATGTTGTTGATCATGATCCTTTATTGTTCTCCCTGTAGCTAATGTAATCAGCACACTCATATTGTCCAACTCGTCATGCATTCTACTACTAGCAAAGTCATCACTTTCTTCGTCCTCCAGCTTCGACGACATGAACAACGATGGAAGTGAAGAGAATGTCCATTTCGTCTATTGTGAGCAACCAAACCGGTATCTTTTGTCTTCACTTTACAGTTGAGACATCAATATTGAGGGTATTTGTATCAACATTGGGAAACAGTTCGCTACACCGCTCATCATGAGTGAGGTAGAGGATACCTGGATGGCAAGGGAGCCTCATGGAGTCATGTTACAAAGAAAGAGATTATCATTTGAGTATGTCTTGCGACTAAAGGCCTGTAATTCGCCTTATTATTGTAAAATGTGTAAATTTCAGTTCGCGATTTGCAAACCAGCAAGTATAAAGGTGTAAAACTAGAATTGGGCAATTGTACCATAATATTACTCTCTATTTGTCCTGTATTTGAAGAGATGAATAAATGTCAACCTAGACATAATTTTGTAAATTATTTATTTTAATGAAAAATAATACCCTCCCTAGTGTTCTATCGAAGAAAAAAAAATCATATTCCTCTACTCGCGGGAAAGGTAATGGAGTTCAATTAAGAACATGCAGTGCAATGGCTTTAAGCACTGAAATATGTAGGAATGTTCAAAGACAGTCCTTTGACGCCAATCTCTACAAGCGCAACTGAGGATGAAGTTGTTGGAGAGATGTAAAATCATCTTGTTAAAAACATAATTTACAATCATGCTTGGGGAATTCCCATTCTTGGTACTTACAAATTTAAATCAATTCTACAACTCGAGAAAAAAGAAGAATGAATTGCTAACTTTTTAATGAACGCAAAAATCACAAATGGTCACTGAAAATTGACGGTTTCTAAGTTTTAGTCACTAAAGTTTCGCAAATAGGATTTTGGTCACTGAAATTTGACACCAACATTCACATTGGTAACTGAAGTTTTACATATATGAATCTTCAATATAGTACACGACGTGGTCACTTCGACGCAACCTTCCTTTTACAACGATCAACTGCCTCTTTCCTTTTTCGGTGGCTCCGACACTTTTTTTCAGTTGGAGGCTTACTCCAAATCGGAGGCTAGTCAAATTTGATCGTGTGATTGTTGAAAAGACTCAATCTTGATTTAACTAGTAAGCCGAGATCAAATCTTAATGACTCGTTAGAAAACTGCAAATTCTACTGACATTTCGGCATAACCTCCCAATAAATTGAAGGATACCAAAAACTTGCACGAAAAGAACACTTCTAAAACAAGTCCCACAAACAATACCATGAGCCACTGATGCTCATCCAGATTTCTCAACTTAGCAAAGTACATATTTTACTGTAAACATACTGAATTTAGAAATATACAAAAAACCTGATGACCATATAGGTATACAACACAAACAAAAGCAAACGAATACATGGTATTCAGAGCGACTAATAATTTACATAATATATAGACAAGTAGACTAAGCCGGAAACCTACTAGGGAAGAAGTGTAAAAAGAACTCTAAGCCTCAGACAATGACGTGCAACCACAGGATAAAAACTGTAGACTGGGCACGAGAAACCAAAGGGCCCAGGAAAAGGCATATAAAATATCAAAACTGTTAGAGTGAGTGGACGAAAATCAATGATCCAATAAACACAAATGCAAAACTAATTTATGCATGTCCATCGATATTGTATTGAAATAATTAGCGAGTCTAAAAAAAATATAAAGATAGAAGATACATCAAGGATGGGTAAAAGTGCATCTAATCCTCCTTGAGTAACGTGCAGTGGAGGTGATGTCCATGGCAATCTAACCCAAGATGACAAATCTAAGTGAAATCGTAACTAGAGTAACTAGACCTCTAGTCACCTAAAATTGTCAAGAGCCACCTAACTCAGATGACATGAGCGTCGGGGTAGAGCCACCTAACTCATCCTGGAGCTACTCGAGGATCAGTCGAGTAACTGATGCATCGATGCAATATTAAACATCTGTAATAATGTCAAGCCTTCAAAACTAAAAATGAAAGCTCAAACTGAATGAAAATATAATCTGCAAGACTCGCTAAATAGCTGTAAAAAATAAAATGTCCACTCAGAATATACAACTAACTCTGGGGTTCGGTGGAAGTCCTCTCATCCAATCTCGATCATGGTCTTCTGATCAAAAATAACAAAATCATTCAAGGGCACCCATCATTCAATACAATAATTCAATAAAGTACGCGAATCTAGCGTAGAAACTACACCAAGAGCTCGCTGATCAAAACTAAGTTTTTGCCTCACCGAAACTCCGTCGTGGACGGCGGCGCATGGCCACCATGCGCCTCCAGCGGTGACCTGCTCTAAAGACCCCCAAATTACTTAGCTAGATTCCTCGCATAATTGTAAACAACTTTTCATTCTTCGCTGGAGTCCTATTCGAAGGCGAAGAAGCTGAAATAGCCGCTATAGGCGGCAAATCCAACCACCGCCAACCGTGAACCCTTCCTCACAACAAGCTAAACCATGGACCGAACGGCGGGCCAAAAACCCTAAAAATCTTCTTGGCATCGGAGTGCCACCAACAAGCCTACATGGTGCACGAGGCTGGTCACAAACGATGCAGGAGGTGAAAATCTACCAGAATCGATCCCCAACTCCCGTCGACCAAAAATGGTCAGAGCACCGCCGCCCAAGGTGGCAACACTCTAATGGAATAAACCTTGTCGATTACGACACCACACCACGTGAAACGCTCAATAATCAAGAAGTCAAGATCTTCAATTTCATACCTAGGGCGTGTGAGACCCCAACCTTTTTATATAATATCTGTTATTTATGAATAATTCAAGTTCGATTTAGTGGTTGCGATAAATAATTTTTACCGTTGGTAAATACATAGAGGTCTCAGGTTGACTTTTTATTAAATTATGGAAGTTGGTTGACTTTTGGTGAAAATCGTTGAGTTTGTCGAGACGAGTTCGTAGATGCGAGAAATGTCAAAATTGGAGTTACGACGATTGGAAATTATTGAAAATTACTTTCCGTAAATTGGAAGGTCTTTATGGGAGGTTTCCGTTTTTGGGAAAGGAAATTTTAAGTGGTCTAGTTGACTTCGGTCAAGTCTCCCTCCCGTGAAGAGAGAGAGCAGTGTTGCTCAGTGTGGCGGTCCCTCGCGGTGCACTGCCGTCCGGCTATCTTCGGCAGTTCCACTGGTGAAAACCACTTTGTCTAAGTGACGTTTTTCCATTGATGATTTTCATTTCAATGTTTAGGAAGTTCTGATGAGGAATCAGAGAGATTAAGGATTGGGATTTTTGGGATTTCATCGCCGCCGCCATCGGTGAGGTTTTCGGCCACCTCCGGACAAGGTAATGGTATGAATCAATTCCTCTCTACCACCTCTTTGTGATTGTATATTTAGTATTTTGGTTGCAAGTATAACTCGTGGAAATCAAATCGATTTCTATCAAGTACGTTTCAGCCATTATCATGTGCGGCGGTTGTTGGCTATTTCGGCGGCGAGGGTAAGGGGTTTTGGTTCCCTCCTCTTATTGGTTAGATTGAATCCAGCCTCGAGTTCGTTGGTAGCTCGACGACTGAGATCGGTGCTGGAATTGATTTCCGGCCGATTTGTTTTCGGGGTCGATTCAGGCCAAACATCCCAGAATCTATCTAAGGTCCTTTGAAAATAGTTGATCAGCTCTTCATGAGCTTTCAAGTGACGTATTAATCTCCGCCACCTACAATGGTCGTCGATTGTGGTGCGTGGGGTCCACGCACATCCGTTAGTGGTGGCACGTGACCGAAAAATGTGAGCGTATATGTTGTTAGACTCGTATCGACGCTGCGAGCGTAGTTTGTGAGGTTAATAATGAGATTATCCTTGGTCATCCCAGTGGGTGGGTGGTGGTGACTAGTGTCGCTGCCAGTGGCATTGGGGGCGACGAAGAACTAGATGTACCTTATATTATTGACATTAGATTATTGTAATGGGTTTTTCAATAATGTTTTTGATGTGTTCTAATTGAGTTTAATTTTAGTCGAGCATATATTAGAAATAATCGAATAAATTATTTTCTTGACGATCTTTGACCAGGGTTGGGTTGTCACAAATGGTATCAGAGCACAGTTCAACTCTCGGAATTCACTTTCGTTGCATCTTGTGTTAAAGAGTTAGTTATGAAATATGAGTTTAGGAATTTGTGAAATTGTATTCTTGTGATCGTCGCGAAGACGGTGAATGGTGGACGTGGACGAGAAGTGGTTACGCATTTGCCGTTGCGGGATGTGAGTTACACAGTTTTGTACTTGATACATTTTATTGATATTCGTTTATTGATATTTATTTATTGATGCATTTTATTCGATATTTTTTGATCGATATATTTTTGTATATTATATTAATTATATACATTGTGCTACTGAAAGGACCCAATCCCGATTCAGTTACCTAAACCGGAATCAAACCCTTTCGAAAATACGAACCAACAAAAATTTTTCAAAATTTCGGCAGAGTTTCGTTACTAGCGTAGAATTACCATAACCTGCACCCAGAAATTAACACTTCGTCCTATGCCACAAAAAGCAAACCGTGGGCACCAATCCCATCCGGATTTCTCAACATCAATATAATCAACAACAGTAAATAAATTGTACTATGAATATATGTATATCCGTGAAAATCCACACAACATGTATCAGAATGTATCAGAGCGACCTCTAGAGTAAAACATATACAATATGTACATCAGTAGGCGAAACAAGAACCTACTGGAAAACACAGGTGACTCTGATCACTAGCCTCCAAACCGCGACGTGAAACACCAAACCTGAACTGCAAACTGGGCACGGAAACAGAAAAGCCCAGGGGAAAGACAATAAAAACGTTAGAGTGAGTGGACGAAAATAAATGTCTTTCACCAGTTAATATATATGTTATAAAAACATATGCGAGTCCAGGTAAATAGAAATAATAAAGTACACGAGGTAAAACCATAATCCTCCAGCGTACTGAGCATGCAAGTAAAAATCCCACGGGGTCACTCATGGACACACACCGTGCTAGTACAGTCAGAACCACGGAGTCCCTGACTTCCACGTGATTCTAGCCAGAAATGGCCTCGGATCCGGGGAAACGCCCCTCACCGGTCAGTCGGGGATACGCCCCTCCTGGTATGGCCTACCATCGGGGATCAGCCGAGAGGCAAGTGTATCGATACAACTACGTAACCAAGACTGTACTCTGTGTAAACCAAATCATAAACATTTCGATGCAAATGCATGAAACAGCATATAAGTGTATGTATACTCGTATACGTATATTCGTATAAGTATATCGTATAATTATAAAACACATGCTCATGCAATTCGTAATCTCAATACGCATGATCAAGTTCGAAAATCATATAAAAGACTCGCAAACATTTCCGTGAAAAGAAATTGTCCACTCACACATTAGCGTAACGCAGTTCGCGTTAACCCGTGATCCGGCGGAAAGTCCATCGCCAAACAAACGATCACGAACACCTGAATATTCACAAAATCCATATCTCAAACTCATATCTCGACAATACAAGACAAATCACGAGAAACCACCGTCCTCGGAAACACATAATCCGATCACAACAAACTGTCGGAAAATCCGGAAATCATACCACAATATCTCGCTGTAATTTCGGACGCTCAACTCGAAAAACGAACCTCCCCACTGCGATCAGAGCGCGATTTCGAGTCAAATGACATGCGACTTGTCGAAAGTCAAAAAGTCAACCCGTTGACCGTTGACCGCCACCCACGGCGGCGCCGCCGCCGACCGAAGAATTTCAAGGCGGAGCAACCCCTATTCCACTCAAAACCATCCACTGAGCAACTTTGTCAACTACAACAAAGGCCAATTCTCACTCTAACTCATCCAATTTCATGAAGAACCGAATTGTACACAAAATTTCAAATCAAGAATTCTCCCTACACAAATCAAATTGAAACTCAAAACCTACATGGTTAGGTTCGTGGAGGGAAGAGCTTCAAAGCCCACACCAATTCATAGCTCAATTCAACCCGAATCTAAGAACCCGAATTCATCAAAAACCTCACCACTTTTGGCCGGAAATAGTTCACTTCCCTGGCGGTCTCGCCGTGAACGGATGACGGCACGATGTCGAACGCACCAAGGCGAGTCGAAAGACACCAGCCTCATGCCCGGAGGTGGCCGGAACCAATCACGCCGCCGTGGAGCACGAGCAAGCCGTCGGCCTCCTCCTCCTCCCACCGAGTTGACTCAGTCAACTTGGTCAAACCAATTTATGAGGTTGTTGACTTTCCCAATATGGTAAGTTTGCTATTTATAGCCTTTCCCAAAGAGGAAACTTCATACTTATCCTTTCGACGAACTTCAAACGCGCGTAACTTTCTCGTCGTGATTCCGATCCCGATAATTCTCGTGGCCACGAACTCATCTCGACGTACTCTTCAATAATCACCCAAAGTCAAACACATCGGCCAAATGGATAAAAATTCAACTGTTCAACCAAACACACAATAAATCGACTAAACAAATAACAAACGGAAATATTCGCAACTAATTCCTCATAACTCCAAATCATGCTCCGGAAGTTCCCACAAACTCGAAATTAAATTCTGAACAACTTCCGTGAAGAAGCCGAAACCAAATTCTCGACCGGTAATTTAGTCGCGAACAAACCTGCCATTTAAATCCGTTTCCGTCGAAACTTCAAATATTCATAATTAGTTCCTCGGTCGTCCAAATAACGATCCGGAACCGCCCACGAAATCGTAATCACACGTACAACGAGTCTCAAGAAGAGACCCAGCTCCAATTCTCGGCCAATAATTTAGTCGTTAAGAAGCTTCGGCGATTCAATCAACTGTCGCAACTCTGCGACTACGCACAAACTCATCAATCAAGCTGATCATACTGCTGATTTTGGTCCGGGTCGTCACAGCTATAATGAACGATATTCGAAACATTTGGTTGTCAAACGGAATGACAACATTTGGTAATGGAACGACAACATTTGGTTGTCAAACAGAATAGAAACAAGGTGACATTAAAACGATAAATTAAAATGATACGAGCTAAAACTTGTGATCGAAACGAAAATGAAAAATGTTCTATCTTATCATACTTGTGATATTTGTGTAGTTTGTATAAATATACGAATTGACTATTTGCATATCGATGCCAAATGATTGATGATCATGATTTATGATCCGTTTGACTTTATTAGAATCCAACGGGATTCATCAGAAAATATGAAATTGAAACTGTTATGATTACGATTACAATTCTAAATGAGAATTACTATATGAGAAATGGAAAAATTGATTATATTATATGATTATATATGAGATATTGAGATATATGATAGGCTTTCACAGATTGGTGGGGCCGCAAGCCTGCGGCGCTAGTTTGAAATCCAGATTCAGGTTCATTTATGGGCGATAGTTAAGTAGGGATTGTACCTCCCCCTAGGGTGAAGAGAATCAAAACCAATTAGGTGGTGTTCTCAATGTCCTAATTTGAGAGATATTCGTGTCTACGGGGTGTTCTCGATGTCCTTAATTCGAGAGAATATTATATATTCATATTGAATACCATTGATAGACGGGGTGTTCTCAATGTCTTTAACTCGCCAGTATATGATATATGAAGATACAATTCGAAACGTAAAACGATAACTTGGAACGTGAAATGATTTTTCGATCTATATTGTATGATTACTGTCATATGACAGATGATTATGTGATATGATTGAGCTCGATAGATGAGCATCATGATTTGTGATTTGAGAAATGTGAATTCAGCTCATGAGATGAGCAACACGATATACGATATAACTTGAGACATGATATTTCTCCGCGCGACTGACATGACATTCACACACGTGATGAGCATATGAATTTGAGATGATTTGAAACTGAAATACGAGATTGAGGACATGATATTTACTCGTGCGACGAGCATGATTGTATAATCCAAACTCATTTGATGAGTATGAGAATACGATACGATTTGAACTTGTGGCACGTGTATGAGTGAGTATAATATTCCATATTTATGCGGCAATATCTAGCTATGTAGTTTATGATATCGTATTTTTGATTCTGAACGATTTAATTTCATGTATGTACAAATTTTAATTATTTAAATGACATTTTAGTATTTTAATTAATTTCTTAATATTTAATTATTTAAATGAGAATTTAGTATTTTAATTAAATTATTAATATTTTACTTTAAATTCAAATTTAATTTTAAAAAATCACTTAGACTACGGAAGTTATTCATATACGTAGTCTAAGTGCTCACTCAGACCACGCAATAACTCCCTAGTCTAAGTGACCACTTGGACGACCGAATTATTGCATCGTCCGAGTGGCACTTAGACCACGGAGATGTTACGTCGTCCAAGTTCACTTGGACGACGCACATGACTTGGACGACGCACATGACTTTTGCGTCATTTAAGTAGTACTTGGACGACGCAACTTCTCCACTTTCCAGGAGGGAACTTGGATGACGGAAATATCATTTTCCGTCGTCCAAATACCTAGACAACAACACTTGGAGGACGTACCCTAGAGTCCGTCGTCTAGGTAATTGGATGACGAAAATGTGCACCTAGACGTCAGAAATGGTCCGCGGTCTAGGTGCGTTTTTCTTGTAGTGAAATTTTCATTGTGCATAAATATCAATAATACTTTCTAATATTCTCCCTCAAATTAGAGCATAGATATCAATTATGTCAAACTTTTCTACATTTGGTTACATACCTTTTTCTACATACCAAGTGACATCGATCGTTTCCTCTTTAAAATTTCCACTTGTTATAAACCAACAAATTGAATCACATTAACTCTAAGATCAAGTGAAGGAAACAAGTAACATGTGATCAACAGTGTTAAAGACAAGGAAAACTGAGTTACTTTTAACAATTGATACGGTAAAAACTTAGCACAAATGAATATAATTTATGAAAGAAAAAAAAATCTTATCTGCGTCTTCAATATACAATCAATTCATTCATATTCAATGCCAGATCACAATTATAAGACCAAAATATAATACAAGATAAAAAAAAAGTATACATAACTAAGTAATTAACTGAGTAGTAAGACCTTTTATGAACTCCTTTCTTTGGAAAGGAGACCTAGTGAGCTTAGGCATTTCCCATCCATGCACACGCATCATGGCTATCATAATCGATGATGGTGTAGTTCTGCTCAAAATTTGTACTCGATCTCTGCGATAAGACAGAGTGGTAGTTAATGATTTGCATTACTAGCAAAGGAAAGAACTTCAACCAAAATACTTAATGACATAAATCGGAGAATGATCATTCTATTGAAGAGTATAAGTAATGGAAGTCTAGTGTTGAATCCTATAATTGTCCAAGAATATTGGCATCTCACCATTCACATATTCTCCACCATTGTCAGATTGGCGAACTCGGATTTGTTGCTGGTACTAGGTCGCTACCATCTTGTTAAATTCAGTAAATCTAGCAAACACTTCAATTTTACATTTCAACAAAGAGACCCAAGTCATTCTGATATATTCATCAATAAAAGTCACAAAATAGCGAAAACCAGAACAAGAAGAGATTCATCATAATGAATCCTAATAAAATGAACTAAACATTTATTTAAACTTGAGGAATAAGTAATATGATGGTTCTTATCCACTTCACATATATCCTACTTGAAATATGATTCTTCAACAACTGAAAATAACTGAGGCTATAATTTCTTAAGATATCCAAAATTCAAATGACCTAAGTGACGATGTTATAACTACACTACTTCTCTGACTTTATTCAGATTGTTTGTATTGTTTTCTTGACTCAACAAACTCAAGTCCTCATGTCCATTGCTTGTCAAATCCAAGTAGTATAGTTTTCCCTTTCTAATACCATAACCAGTAATCCATTTTGTCATAATGTCTTAACAAATACATAAATCAAGATAAAAGGTTACAGTACAACAGTGAGCAATACTAATTTGACTCACAAACAATATGTCATATGCCATAGAGGGAACAAAAAGGATAGGATCAACAGTCAATTCATTAGAAAGTTGCATAGCTCATTCACCATGAATAGGAGAAGGACAACCATCACGAGTAGAAACAACATGATGAGGAAAGGTTTGACCGGTGTCTACAAATATCAATTATCCAAGATATATTTATCATATGATCAGTTGCACAAATATCAATTATCCAAGATATATTCGTAGATAGAGAGTGAAGATGCCTTACCAAGCACAGATGCTTTGGTGATGTTCTTGTGCGGCATCTTAGAGAAATCTCAACATTCAATGTATCCAAAAATCTCAAAATACCATTCATTTGTATGACCAACCTCTTTGCAATGACTACAGATAAGATTTGGGAATTTAACTCAGGGCTTCCCACCAAATTTGGAGGTGGAAGAACCAAATAGAGGAGGGCTAGAGAAGTCAGGAGGAGGACCCTTGCGACGTTAGAAGTCAGCGACCCTGGCAACCACAAGTGTTGTTGGCAGTGGGGCTGAAGTAGTCATGATAGAGGTCTCCGAAGGAGTTGCATATGTGCCATTCGGTTGTTGTGAAATATTCTGACATGTGAATAGGTTTTCTTTAAATCCAATTTCGGATCTTTCCTCATAATTTCTTCACGTACTTAAGCATATTAAGAATCAAGTCTACTCAGAAAAGTGTGAACCCTTAACCAGACCATATAAGAGGATTCATACACAACTACATCAATAATAGTCATTCGATATGTCAAACGTTGATCCATCTCATCCCACCATCCAACAAGTTCAATATAGTAGGCAGAAAGAGATCTTCCATTTTGTTTCGTCCAAAAACATATGCGAGTTTCATCTGATTCGTCATAGTATGTCTTATACAATGCATCTCAGATTGCTTTGGCAGTTTTGACAATTTGAGATACTGATTCCTCAATCCTGGAGCCATGTGTTTAATAAGCCAACACTTCACTTTTTCATTGTCAGTGGTCCATGCTCGGTATCCAGCTGAGCAAACTTCAGGTGCACCTTCAGTAAGAAGTTCAACCTTACTATGTCCTCCAATACGTAAGTTTATGAGAGTAGCTCAACTAGAATAGTTTGAATCAGTTAAGAGTTCTCTGGTAGAAAAAGCATAATGATCTTGAATGGTGTTATTATAGTGTTGATGATTGTGGATGGGTTGTGCAGCGGAAATTCCTCCATTAATGTCAAGACTAAAGGGCAGTAGTAGGATTTCCTTAACCCTGCAAATACTCTTCCTCCATTAATGTCAAGACCAGAGGATTATAGGTTTTTATTTAATTGAGGGTTTTCAAGCTTCAGAAAATCGACTCTGATGCCAAGTAGAAAATAATTCAGGGACAATTTAATGATTTCATTCATCCCAATATTGCGATTAATATAATTTTACAAGTGGTTTCAAGATATAAAAAGATATTTTTCACCTCCTCATCATATCAACAAAGAATTAATTCTAATTACATTAGGACTGGAATTTTTAACAAGGAGGAATACCAAATGAGCACATCAGCTTCTATATAGATTTCTACTCCTCAACAAAGTTAAAAATGGAATTGTAGGCAGATTTGAAATAAAACGGCCATTAGAAGTCTTACTCCAAATTATAACATCTTCTCCACAACTCTTGAACCTATGGGAACATCAATAATTTACAACACTAGATGCAAAGAAAGCACTGTAATGCCCCGATATGTACCCCATACAATCGAGCACATTACAGTGTCGCGTGTCCCTAAAACTTAAGCTAAAATTCTTAACTTAAGTTCAAAGAACTCTCAAGGCAAAACAAAAACATAAACATTATATGTAAAGTAGATAAGAAATTCAACTTGTGAAAACATTTATTGAAAATGAGGTAAAAGCAAAAAAAAACCATAAAGTGATATACTTTAGAAACATATATGTGCCAAAATAATTATCAAATAGTAGTCTGGTTCAAGCCAAAGTGCGAGTAATTGACAAGAGAAGAGTTTTACAAACAAGTTAACAAGAAAAGAATGTACATACAAGTTATATTCGATAAAAAAATCAAGATGGAATAAATGGAACAAGTAAATCTGTCATGCGGATCTAACTCCGTCAATGACATATGAGATACAAGAAAAGCCAAGCCAAGCCACACAAACATCATCCAATTGTCCCGTCTTCGTACATAGTACCTGCCAAAACTGTTGTAGGGGTGAGCTTTCGCCTTCGCTATTGTAAATAAAAAACCATGCTCATAATAAATGCTCAAAGTCACAAAACATAGTAGTATTAAAACATAGTATGGCCAAGAGAGAAAATTCCAACCTGATGACCGAACTCTATGTCAACTACTACCTTACCACCATTAATATCGTCTACTTGGTGAGGTGTACCGAGAGTTTCCGCTTACGCCGTATCAGCTACAAGCAGTGCTACACTTCAAAGAATGTCAGACATTCTTCAGTCTATACAGCCTCTGGAGAGTTAGGGGATCAAAGCCCAGGGAAGTGGCTATGCTCTTCTCACTCTTATGTCATCAAACGAAAACTTATATGCATTGAAAATATTGTAATCATGCATTAATAAAATATGTTTCTTTTATAAAATCACTAACTGAGGAAAGTCCAGAGTCCCTTACCTGGAACTTCGTCGTTTTGACATCCACTTGCTTTCCTAGGTCAACACCAACATATTTCACACCTCGGGTAACTGGAGTTCTAGTCCGACATACTTAATATCATTAAATCACTCCGTATCAATTACACAATATCACTAAAGATATGTAAATAAAGATTTTCGAAAAGATACCAACTTATTCTTCAAAACCATTACATGTCCAACAAATATTCTTTTATTTAATGTAATTTTTTATATCCAATCTTTCGAAAATTGAAGTAATAGCAAACGCTTCCGTAAAACTCAATAAAAATTATTACAAACTCATGATCGATGATGTGTACTTATTTGTCGAACTTTTAAACCAAAAATTTCACTTCCTTGAAATTTCATAAAATTTTCCAAATGTCCTTTTTATGCACCAAGATTATAAATCAAGTGTCGCACTAATCTCCTTAAATATTTTCAGAGTCTCAGAAGCGCAGAGCTCTGGGAGGCAATATCCCATTCACTTTCATTGAAGAAAAAACTATCAGTCTCATTCAAATTAATGATAACGTTAGGAAGAGCAAAATCAGAATGCACCATGTCATTGAACCAAACGTCAAAAATTATTTAATGGTCTGACCATCCCCAACTCTCCATCTAAGGCCCTTGTGAAGAAACTTGGCACTATAAGCAGTGCTTCTCCATGTGCTATCGCAATTAGAAGGTGTCTGATAGTCATCATCAAATGAATTTCCATGATTCATATATTTGGCATGAATTATGCTATGAGAATTTCTATTAACACCTCCAATTTGCTCTATAGACCTCTTCCATTTTTATGTTATAAAATTACACAATTGGACTATGCAAAATGACAAATATGGACAAAAAAAATAATAAAACCTAGTTTTCTTCTTCTTCTTCCGTTCATCATCGAATTTAAAACACTTAATCTAAGGCCCTATATATAAATTTGTATTTGATTAATACAATTTAATCATTCATGAGCCATGATTCGAAATCATATATATTTTTTTGGTTATTCATGCAGATGTGAATGAACAATTTTTCTTTTCTCTGTTGTGCGTGGCAAGATTTTTGTTTGTGGAACAAATAACTTGTTGTGGTAGAAGGATCTTGTTAGTATGCATAGTTTGTATATGCATGTGATTCGACGAACGTCAAGAATTTATCATAATAGTTTAGAGGTTAAACGTTTCTGCGTCTTATGTTGTGCGCAGTGCAGAGCGAGCTTTTAATTTCAAGGGGCACCCAAAATATGGGGAAGAAAATGAAAGAAAAAAAATTGAAACCATAACTTACACTTGGGAAAAAGTAGAAGAACAACTAAATAAATTCAATATACAACTGTTGAGGTTCGAATTATGGACCTCTCAGATTCTTAAAACAATACATTTCACTGTGTCAAGTCTTTATATTGATAATTCTTACACATAAAAGGTACATAATGAAATCAGAGGGGGCCATGGTCAGAGTTCACCCCAACATGACTCTACCCATGGTTGTGCAGGCATAAAAATTTTGCTTCTTGTGTTGATCACGACAAAGGTGTAAAAGATGATAATATCCATGATATTTTGCCGATATTATCATTTTTTTTACCTAAAAAATCCTCGAGTATCAAGGTCTTTTGTTTGAAATATCCTGAAATTTATGATAATTACCTATATTTTGGCGATATTTAGCAAAATTTTCAATATTTCCTGATATTTAACAAAACTTGACTTTTGTCCCAATTGGTCAACAAAGTCCAAACCTGACAACACCTAAAAAGTAATCCACAAAAAATTGGAATTGAATCCTCAATCTCTAATGCCACAATCAAAATCTAAGTGAACCAATAACCTTAGCCAAAATACATAACTCTACAAAAAGGCATAGGGGAGGTAGTACAAATTTTGAACCTAATATGTTTTTTACGTAGTTCTAAAGTACTCACTTGATTTACTTTGTGATGGATAATATGTAACACAATGTACAAGAGGTGTGATGGTCTCTCCATTGTAGTTTTAGCCAATGATAAAAAAAATTAAAAGTATCAAATTATATTATAATAGCTACCAACATTTAGCACGTAGTAATTCATATAACATTGTCACAAATTCATATGTACTAATGTTTAATCAATATGTTCATTTCATATAAAAATCGCATAAAGTTTCAATACAAATTTTCATATATTTCTTCTAGTTTCCGTTGTTTCATTCAAAATTTTCCCTGAATCAATATTTCAACGATATTTCCGTTAAAATATTTGTATTTCAAACTATCGATATATTCTTGATATCCGATAGTTTACTTCCTGTGTAAACCTTATGCCGTTTTAATTTTATTTTTTATTTTGCCTGGACTCGGGCGTTTTTCTCTGTGCCTCTTCCCATCAAAAACAGAGAAAACACATCACTTGTTCCTACACTTGAACGTGGACTCAATGTTCCATCAGCAGATGCACGAGCCACAAGGTGAAATCAGCTCCGTCCGGTTGCACCCATTGCGCAGTGGCCAGGCCTAAGGCTAACAACATCGCCTCTGCGGCTGAACAAGAATGTTCTGATTTTGGGGAATACGTACTGTGACGACCCGAACCAGAATCAGAAGTATAATCAGCTTGATTCGTGAGTTACAGCGCAGTCGCGGATTTTTGACAGATATTGGAATCATTAGAGTTCTTAACGACTTAGTTATTGGCCGAGAATTGGAGCTGGATCTCTTCTCGAGAGTCGTTGTACGTGTGATTACGAATTCGTGGGCGGTTCTGGATAGTTATTTGGACGACCGAGGAATTAGTTATGAATATTTGAAGTTCGGATTTAAATGGTGGGCTACTTAACGACTAAATTACCGGTCGAGAATTTGGTTTCGGCTTCTTCACGGAAGTTGTTCGGAATTTAATTTCGAGTTCGTGGGAACTTCCGGAGCATGATTTGGAGTTACGAGGAATTAGTTGCGAATTTTTCCGTTTGTTGATTATTTAGTCGATTTAATGTGTGTTGCTTTGAAGGGTTGACTTTTTATCCGATTGGCTGATATGTTTGACTTTGGGTGATTATTGAAGAGTATGTCGAGATGAGTTCGTGGCCGCGAGAATTATCGGAATCAGAATCACGACGAGAAAGTTATGCGCGTTTGAAGTTCGACGAAAAGGATAAACATGGAGTTTCCGTTTTGGGAAAGCTATAAATAGTAACTTGCTCTTTTGGGAAAGTGTTGACTGGAATTAATGTGTTGACTTGGTGGTTGACTCGGTTTGACCGAGTTGGGAGGGTGAAGCGCGACGGTGGCTCGGCCTTGCCGGCGGCGAGCTTGCTCCGGCCACCTCCGGCCTCAACTCCGGTCCCTTCCTCTTCGGCTCGACGTCCTCATCATGATTCCGGCTTCCTTTTCCGGCAAGCTTCATGGTGGAGAGAGAAAACTTGAAGCAAAGTTCAAGGTTTTTTGGGTTTAATGGTGACTTTTGATTCGGGCCGAGTTGAGCTCAAACATGGACTGGGTTTTGTAGCCCTCTTCAAGTTATGAAAGTTGCTCAGTGGGTGGTTTTGCATGGAATAGGGGTTGCTCCGCCGTGAAATTCTCCGGTCAACAGTGGCGCCACCGTGGGCGGCGGTCAACGGCGGCGGTCAACGGTCAGAGTTGACTTTTTGAATTTCGGCAAGTCGCATGTCATTTGACTCGAAATCGCGCCCCGATCGCAGTGGGGAGGTTCGTTTTTCGAGTTGAGCGTCCGAACGTAAAGCGAGGTATTGTGGTATACATATACGGATTTTCGACGATTCGTCGACTTTGGATTTCGTGTTTCCGAGAACGGTGGTTTCTCGTGGTTTGATTTGTATTGTCGGATTATGATTTTGAATATTGGACATTGTGAATATTCAAGGGTTCGTGATCGTTGTTTTGGCGAGGGACTTTCCGCCGGATCACGGGTTAACGCGATACGCGTTACGCCAGTCTGTGAGTGGACATTTCTTTTCACGGATTATTTGCGAGTCTTGATATACGATTTATGAACTTGAGCATGCATATGAGATTTCGGATTACATGAGCATGTGTTTTACGATTATACGATTATACTTATACGGATATACGTATACGAGTATACATATACTTATATGTTGTTCATGCATTTGCATCGAAATGTTTATGATTTGGTTTACACAGAGTACAGTCGTGGTTACGTTGTTGTATCGATACACTTGCCTCTCGGCTGATCCCCGATGGTAGGCTTTATTGCCAGGGGAGGCTGTGACTCCTGACCCGAGGTCTTTACCGGGGGGAGGCAGACCTTTGACCTGAGGCCATTTCCGGCTAGAATCACGTGGAAGTCAGGGACTCCGTGGTTCTGACTGTACTAGCACGGTGTGTGTCCATGAGTGACCCCGTGGGATTTTTATTTGCATGCTCAGTACGCTGGAGGATTATGGTTTTACCTCGTGTACTATGTTGTTTTTATTTACCTGGACTCGCATATGTGATTTTAAACATATATATTAACTGGTGAAAGACATTTATTTTCGTCCACTCACTCTAACGTGTTTATTGTCTTTCACCTGGGCTTTTCGGTTTCCGTGCCCAGTTTGCAGTTCAGGCTCTGGTGTCGCACGTCGTGGTCGGAGGCATAGTGCTCGAGCTACTTTGTTTCATCCAGTAGGTTTATTGTTCTACCTACTGTGGTATGCGTATACGATTATGTATTAGATGTCGCTCTGAGCTTCCTGTTGAATACGTTATACGATTTTACACTGGATTTTAGTGAAGTGCATATATATTTACTACTTTACTTTACTGTTGATATATTGAGAAATCCGGATGGGATTGGTGCCCACGGTTTTATTTTTGTGGCATAGGATGAAGTGTATTTTCCGCGTGCAGGTAATGGCAATTCTACGTTAGTAGCGAAACTCTGCCCAAATTTCGAAAAGTTTTTGTTGGTTCGTGTTTTCGAAGGGGTTCGATTCCGGTTTAGGGAGCTAAATCGGGGTTGGGTCCTTTCACGTATTACTAGTGCGTACCAAGTGTATAGCGTATAGAGACATTTCATTAAACAAATATAAAAAATTTACTGAAGATGTAGGTGAATAGATTACTATTAATTGGTCATGATTTAGAAAAAGACTCGATTATGTAGTCCAACTTACATTGCAATATTGATTATGTCTTATCATAAACACACACTACAATATTGATTACGTTTATCTTATCATAAACACACACTACAATATTGATCATGTTCAATTTAGTGTATCTTGTTTTGTTAAATTTAAACGTGTGATAATTTTTACAAGACTATAAAGCGCTTAACTCGAGAGTTAAAGATTTGTACTTGTATTTGTAATAAGTGTATTTTGAAAATTGTGAAACTTATGAATAAACGAAAAACTTCTATTTGTATACTGTCACGACTTGGCTGTGACACATTGGCTACTTAGTTGTGTTCTGATGATAAAGTAAAGAATTCTCTATTCTTTATAAGTGTCTGAAAGCTCCGAGTTATGAAGGTTTTTCTGCCATATTTTACCAATCTCGCTGGGACACTTGCTATTTGGATGTTATCCAAATTGTGTAGAAAGGTTTCGGTGATTGTTGTATTCCTGATGGCCGGAACAAAAAAGTCATAGCCTTCATACCTAAGATTGAGAGTTTTTAGCATATGAAAAACTTGGGGCCTATTAGTTTGTGTACCACAATCTATAGGGTTATTTCTAGAATAATTTCTTCCTCAATAACACCTCTAATGCAACATTTGACTAGTCCTCACGAAGTGAATCATGTTGCGGAATGTCATAAGGGTTGGTAGTTAACCTATTACTACTGATTTCGGTAAATATCTCGGCATGTCCTTGATTCATACTAAAGTGAATAAGGGTACTTATGTTGGAATTGTGGATAAGGTTCAGAGTACACTATATACTAAATGGAAATGCAAATGGAGCATGAGAATCTACATTTGGTGAATTGGGTGACTATATGGAAGCCTAAGTAAGTGCTTTGGTGGTCTTGTTGTCAAGAAGAGGGCTGATATAAACAAGGAAAAAATTCACTAAAGTACCTTGAGGTTTATGTCTTTCTTTATGTCGCTATCTGAGATTCTAAATTTTTCAGTTTACTACTTAAGGTTTGGGATTTTCTTCATGTTACTACCTAAGCGTTTATTTTTTTCCGTTTCCTACCTGAGGTTTTATTTTCTCATTATTTTTTATTTTTTCCGTAAAAAAGGTATGTTATGCAAGAGGGTATTTTGGCCAATTTATTTATTTTTAATGATAAAGTTTTTTAATTTTCTAAAATTGTTCTTCTTAACAAAATAAGTTATTGTTTAAGGAGATTTATTCTCTGTAACTTCCATTGTGTCTTGTCCGAATTAGATACATATTAGATTAGATATAAATTCAGAGAATCCCTGTTATATCGAGATATTGATTGTAACAAATTGTATCAGCCTATATTTAAGGAATTCTATCGATGAAAGAGTTACGGTTTTTATTCTATCAGTTTATTCCCCTCAAACACGTTATCAGCACGCTCTGAGTTAATAACCAGCTATCACCCCAAAGAGAAAAAGACATAACTCTATACACTACACCTCCACCGCCGACAACAATCCTCACAGTCGGCCTCCATCAACGTCGATAATCACCATCTTGGATTCTTCCTCCTTGCTTCCAATGTTTTTCCTCCTTTGTCAAGATTGCTCGACTTCCAAAGAACTGCTATAGGTGAGATCCTACTCTATGTCGTCCAACTTTTGTACCGGTCATACCGAGCATAACACCCATCGAGGTAAATTTTCTAAACCATCAATTTTTAGATCTAGGACTAAAACTTATTTCCTGCAAAACTCTAGATCTAGAATTTTGATATTATTGTGATTATTATCTATACCCTAGCCGACTTGTATCCATAGAATATAAGTGACGGTCCTAAGGGAGTCACGGTTTATAAAAGAAAAAGAAAGAAAGGAAAATCGATCTTATGTGATGGACAATCACAGTTTCTGGGTGTGGTTTTTGAGCCACCGTTTATAATCGATTTTGTGACCATACATCATGGATCAAGTTCTTATTCGGTAAAACTTGATGTTAGTGAGCATGGTTTATTTTTTGATTGATACTATTACAATCTCTTTGTATTTTATAGATGAGTTCGAACGAGTCGGTTAGGCCAGAATTCGACATCCTTGATATTCAAGGAAAAGAATACCACCGCTGGGTCTCTGATGTGGTGAATATATTCATAGAAAAGAGACTTAGCCACACCATTCAACCCACTAGGCCAAACGTCATTCCACCAACAGAAGAATCAAAAGCTCAAGCCCTCATATTTTTGAGGCGTCATATTCACACAACTCTCAAGAAGCAATATTTAAAGAAAACAGATCATCTACATTTGTGGGATACTTTGAAGCAACGCTTCGATAATGTGCATGATGCACGACTTCCAGTGTTTAGTGCAAAATGGGAAGCCCTTAGGCTTCTAGATTTTCCAAAGATACAAGATTATAATAAACAGCTTTGGATTTGCAGTTTGATTTGAGCTTCTGTGGTGCTAACTCCAATAAGAGATGGGCAAATGCATTCCAATTCTGAGACATTCACCTGCTATCGGTGTGGATCAACAAAGCATATGCATAAACAGTCCCGTGCTAGAAAAGAAATCTAGAACTTCTAAGAGAGACACATACAATACTTGGCTCAAGAGTTCAACTTTGCTAGAGATCTTGAGATGGAGGTACATACCAATCTCGCAGTTGCAGAGGACAAAAAGACGACCATTGTTACTCTGGATTTTGTATAGCCTATGTAAAAGGCGCTATCTCCGTAATAGACTCAAGATTTTGGTTTATTTTTGGCCTGTTTAAATGCGATTTCTCTTAAGACTATTGTCTTGGTTTTTGTTTGATTTTTGAATAAGAACACCTGTGATGTAATCTTGAATTTTTGGCAAGCAATGAAATTTTTTGTAACGACCCGAACCATGGTATGTGCACATATTGGTCCGAGCCATGATTATTATGAATTAATTATACTCGTGGGTTTGTTCACGACTAAATTATTGGGCGAGAATTTTGTTTGAATTCTTTCGCTGGAATTGTAGAGGATTTAATTTCGAGATCGTGGGAATTTCAGAGAATTTTTTGGATTAGCGAGCAATGTTTTATCGAGTTTGGAAGTCGGTTGGTGAAAATATATAAAATTATTATTTTTATTGTTGATTTTATCGTGACCGTCCGTTCTTGATCATATTTGTTTTAAACCGTTGATTTGGGCATGTATGTGTATAGTATATATAAGTTATTAATACAAGACAAATTGGGAAAGTTTCCATTTTGGGATTTCTGTCCCGTTGACCGAGTTAACCGTGGGTCAAATTGACCCATTTTGGCTGAAATCTTCTCGTCGGCCGTGCATTCTATTCCGGCATCCTTTGGCCGTGCTTCCTTGATGAAATTTGTTGGGCTCGAGCTCCTCCTTCTTTTGATAGGTGGATCATCGAATTTGGTAGCCGGAGGAGGAAGTTACGACGTGTTAAATTTGAGGATTTTCCGACGAATTTCACTGGCGACGGAGGTGGCGGAGACGGCAGTGATGGGGGTCGACCTTGCCGGGGTTGGATACCGTATAAAATGTGGAGGCCGTAACTCGAGTACATTTTCCTCAGAGTTACAATCCTGCTCAACCAAGGTAAGGGGTTTGTCATAACCTTCCTGGGAACCATATAATCACGGATCAGGCGTTTATCATAACCCCCCCCCCCCGAAGCATCTCGGGGATCAACCGAGAAGTCATGCATCAATGCATCCATATATCCATAATCCATGTAAAACAAATCATGCATATGTCTCTAAGTAAAAATACATAACCGTAAACATGTAATCGTAAATGCATAATCATAATTGCATACTCGTAAAATGTGTAACATAAAATGCATAGTCAAGACTCGCAAAGAGACAGTGAAAATAAAGTGTCCACTCACAATACGAAGCTAACTATGAGGTCCGGCGGAAAATCCCTTGCCAAGCACTCGATCACGATCACCTGAATAATAGGGATACAATCAATACATATTGAAACACAACATACGTAGCTAATGCGTCAAGAACACTGCGTTCTCGAAAGACGTATCTCTCAAAATATCGACAAGGATAGCAAATTAGAACACTCAACTCAACTCAATAACCTCACAATTGCGTTCAGCAAGTGAAAACAAGCGACACGACATAAAACTTGCCAAAAATCCCACATCGTCAGAGCTCCACCACGCACAAAGGCGCGTGGGGCCGCCGCCGCCGGTCGCCGAAAAATTCACCAACCCAGAAATCTTTGACCTATAGATCAGTTTGAAGATCTCGACATTTCCAACAACTTTGTAGTTCAAAGCTAAGCTCAATTTTAACTGGAAAAGGTCTAAAACTCACCGTGAAGTTCGAAAACCTCGCTGGAATTCAATTTCTCCGATCGGCCACCACCAGGCACGACAAGGGCTGAAACCACTTGGAATAGACTCACCTCTCCATGGGCTACAAACCCCTATAACCTCAACCTCCATCGCCGCCGTCCGAGCCACCTCCATCCACCGCTGATTACCGCCGGAATTCCCCAAACTTTAACAAGCCATAACTTCTTCATTCGGCAACTAAATTGAGTGATCCACCTATCAAAAGATAGAGGAGCTCAAGCCCAACAACTTTCATGAAGGAACCACGGCCATAAGATGCCGGAATAAGGCACATCGATGCCGAGAAGATCACGGCCCAAAACGGGTCAGTTCTGACCCGCGGGTCAACGGGTATTTCAAAAAATAGAAAGTTTCCCAATTTATTTCGTATTTATATCGTATACATACCGTACACATACCATCCCCAAATCAACGACTATAATTCAATCTGATCCAAATCGGACGGTCACGATTAAATCTACTATAAGAGATTTTCTATGTAGACCTCCAAATTCGCTCACTTGACCTCTATGCTCTCTAAACCTCTATTATCCTTTTTATTATAAGTAATTGCTCATTACACCTCTCTTTAAATTCTCGTTGTTACCCTTATTATTATATTAACATTATTTTGCTATCGTATATGCATTGAAGCATGTTTTTTTTTCTTCGAGGGAAACGTCCTTCCAGAGGACCGGAAAGAAATTTTATTACTTAATACGACTAACATCGTAATAGATGGCATCCATAACAGGCTCTGGAACGGAGGTGAACCATTCAGAGAGAATGTCACATAGATGTGCTACACTATTATAGTTACTTGTACTATCCTTTAAATCCATGAAACTTGACTCACGAGAAACTTAGATAACTAGAGTAAACCATACCCCTGAGCATTCAATTGTGGTAGGTATGTCAACTCTAATGAGTCTCGTCAATCCCCTGTAAAATCCAAATACGTCATAAACATGAAATCTTAGAACATTAAAATTAAACATGTTACCAACATGCCATAATCACCATGCCCACTGAGGGTCGCCGTCACTGTTTATGGACTAGGGTTAGAGAGAAATTGGTTCATGCGAGGTGTGTTTAATTTCAAAATTGTTAAAGTATCATACAGAGTGTTGCATTGAAGCAAGTTTGTTTGCATTGAACTTAAATATATCAAACATGTATCGATTCATGTCTCTTCTGTTTTTAGTGAGGATTAGAATATTTAACGTACTCATTCAACTATATATACTAAGCTCTATTGTATTTCAAAACGGATCCCGACTAAAATAGGAATCAACTTTGACCAAATTTGAAGACTGGATTTGACAATGGTGATTAAGGAGTAAAATATCGGATATCAAATATATATTAATACTTTGAAATATGGATATTTCGAAGGAAATATTATTGAAATATCAATCCAGTGAAATTTTTGAAAGAAACGACGGAAATAAATGGTAATTTGTATTGAAACTTTATGAGTTTTTTATATGATTGATATGCCCAAACTAACTACTAAATTAAACACTTATAAATCAGAAAAGACACAAAAATTAAAACCCTTTGTTGTAGATGTCGCATTGGTAAATAGAGTATCGTTCTTAACGGGGGATTGAGGGTGCATGCATGACTACGCTATAGTTTGGGGGGTATTTAAGGGTTGGTTTTGTAAGCTAGGAAATTAAACAAGTAATGGCCAGGAAACAGATTTAGAACCCTAAATTCTAACATGGTTCACTCATAGACAAGTAGTGATCTACGCATTTTATGCTTGATTATTAATGTCTTTCTCTCTATGTTTAGCTTTTTTTTTTGCTTAATAAATATGTTTTTAACTTACTTTATGTTTGTAGGTAGAAATAAATGAGGAAATAATAAAGGAGGCGATTTGGAGTGAAAAGCGTGCTAAGGAGGAAGTTCCTAATTCCGGAGAAGAAATGGTCCGAGAAATGGTCCGAGAAATGGTCCGAGAAATGGTTACTAAAATGCTTTCCCACATGGTGTCAAGAATTGAAGACCAAATGCCAAATGAAATGGATGCCAAAATGGTGGACAAAAAGTTGAAGACATTTCTCCTGCACAATCCAGGAATGAGCAAAAATGGCAGAATATATAGAGCATAAATGATGGACGAATTTGGAGGATATTCCATGAAGATTTATACCTGATTTGAGGGTAAAAATATGTGCAAGGATATGCTAAATTCAGCGAAGAATTATTATGGAATAAGGAATGCAAGATTTGAAGATATGAAGATTTCCTTTTCCTTGAAGAAGAAGAAAACAGGGCAGCCAGGTCATACAATTTATAAAATCCATAGGAAATTCAATTCCAAATATGGTGTTCCTTATATGGATTTTATAGCCCTTTGAATAAGCTTTCCAACGCAACAAGAATTAGAATTTTTCAAGGTCTACAACTCCGGGAAACCGCGTTTTACTACAGCTGGTCAGATTTCCCTGAATTTGCTAGGAATAATTGTTTTGGAAGGAAAGGTCCCTATTCTTCTTCTATATAAAGGAGGGCTCGACTAGGGTTTCATGATCACTTACCATATGGCCGAAGCTCTGCCCTAAAACACCTCCTCACGTCCAAAAATCTCTGCAAGGAATACTAAGAAGTCGTCCACTCCAAATCTCATCAACTACCTTCCTCCACCGAAGTATTCAAGGCAATCCTTAGTGCTTCTCTCCATCCTTTGAAGGCACTATTACATCAAGTAGACTAGGGCAATCCCGACATAAAAAAGTGTAACCATGACTTCTACTCTTTACTTCTTGTGTTATTTCTTGGTTTGTATGGAAAAATTTGTTGAAGTATTTTTGGTTTGTAATTTTATCAAGTTCATGTGATCTTCCCCATTTTGATCTTTAGCTTTCATGTGAAATTTTGTGCTTAACGCTTTGATTTATTACAGGGCAATCTCACCTTAAATCAATGGAAGTGTTAGGGCAATCACTACACTTTACTTTCGAGAGATATGCATGAAATTAGTAGCTAAAGACTTAGAACTAATATGTTGCATGTAATTTGGTAGGTTCTAAAGAGTTAAGTGAAAGATGAGTCGATCCTTGTAAATATATTAGTTTAGGATGTTTTACCTTAAAATTTGTAGGAATTTAGTAACCAAAAACTCGCACCCCCATTTAAACCTAGCATAGTTATGCATGCACCATCAATCCCCGGTTAAGAACGATCCCTATTTACCAATGCTACATCTACCAAAAAGGGTTTTAATTGACTCATTGTTGTTGAGTGATAAATGTTAATTCAGTGCTTAGTAATGGTGAGTATCAAGTAGAAACAATTAAAGAACATAAAATCCTAAACATGCTCACTAGACCGAAAATAAAACTAAACTATATATATACAAGTGATCAACTCATTCATTTGCCTAACTCTTTATAACCTAACAGATTATATGCAACCTATTAATTTCTAAGTCATTAGCTACGTTTTACATGCATATTTTATGAATACGTGTGCTTCGGGATTGCCCTAACACATCAATGACACTAAGTGGGATTGCCCTGCAAAATATCAAAGCATTAAGCACGAAAACATACATGTTATAACTAATTTTGTAGAGACAAAACAGATTACACAAAACTTGTTTGAATTATATACAAAAGCATTCCTTTAAACCGATCTAAAACTACAAAGAATTCGTACAAGAAAATAAAAGAAGAAATCATTGTTACACTTTTAGAGTTTGGGATTGCCCTAGTCTATTCGGTATAGCTTGATCCTTCAATGGATGGACGAGACAGTTAGGATTGCCATGAAAGTCTCGGTGGAGGATGGTGTTGATGATGCATGGAGGAGGACGGCTTCTTGGAAGAACTTGGAGTGTTTGGAGGGTAGGAAGTGTTTAGGCAGAGCTTTAGTTACTAGAATGAGAAAGATGATGAGGAATGAGTCGAGCTCCCCAACTTATAGAAGAAGATTAGGTCTTTTCCTACCAAAACAAGACTTTCCTTATGTACCCGGGTAAATCTGACAGCCTGTCTTTAAACTCATTTTCCCAGAGCTGTAGACCTCCGAAATTATGATTCTTGATGCGTTAGAAAGAAGACTTCAAGGGATATCAAATAACATATCTGATGATTCAAATTGGAGTTTATTTGCATATTCGGTGCCCTTTTGAAGTTGGGTGGCCTGGCATCTCAGATTTTCTTCTTTTACATGGGGTAGGAAATCTTGATATCTTCAAATCTTGCATTTCTTATTCTCCAATCTTCCTTGGCCGAATATACCATATATTTGCACATATTTTGGCCTTTAAATCAGGTAAAAATAATCTTGAAATATCTTCCATGACTTCGGCTCCAAAGATCTCCATAATTTCGGCAATATTGCTCTTTCCTGGTTCGCGTAGGAGAAATGTCTTCTTCCTCATTTACACCATTTTGGTATCCATTTCATTTGTCAAACGGTTTTCAATTCTTGAAACCACGTGTGCATGCATTTTAGTAACAATTTAAAGACCATTTTGCACGTTCCGAAACATTCCGCCAGCCCATTTTCCCTAGTCGAATTAGGAAACCTCCATTTGCTGCGTTTTGAGCTCATTTCCACCTCTTTTATTGATCTTCTTTATTAAAAACCTAAAAAACAACAAAGTAAGTAAGAAACAAGAGTACTATATAAAAGAGAAAGACGTTAAGAATCAAGCATAAAGTGCGTAGATCAAATTCCCTCACACTTAGACTTTGCTAGTCCCTAACAAAAACTAAATAAAAGAAAGACTAAAAATAAGAAAACACACAAAAATCCAACGTTTGAGTTAATCTCTTTATTGGAAAGATTCTAAGGACTTTTAAATAATACAAACACTTCTTAGCCCTTAGCAAAAATTGTCTCAGAAATTTCTTTAAGTGTGTATGGCAATGGAATCACAAGAATTAAGAGTTTAAAGTTCAATAATTTCGAGAGATAATAGAGATATGATTATGTCATAAACAAGTGAAGTTAAAGCTGTGCATGTTTCGAACAAGTTTAAATCAATCTCACATGGATGCACTGATCATATTTTTACTCATTAAAAGGGTTCACTCAAACTGTATATGAATTGAATCAAAACCTCATGAATATGATGAATTACTTGCACAAATGAACCAACCCATATGCTTACTCATGCAACTTACTCAATCAATCGAAGGCTACTCATCTTAAGGATTATAAAGGACTTTAGAAAGGTTGTAATGGGGCTGAGGCTAAGGCATTCGAAATTTAGGTATGTGGTGATAAAAAATGTTCAAAAGACTTAGTCAACACTTCATCCATTGGAGTTCATCCTTTCTCATGTGTCAAAACTTCAAAAACAAGGTCAAATTTCATATTTTTAGGCCTAACTTCATTCTAAACTTCACTTATCCAAACCTTTACACTTAGAACATTTGTCGGAGAGCTTGTACACTTTTTTTTTCTTTTCTTTTGCTCTCTATTTTTTTTTCTTTTGTATTTTCGGCAATCATACTTTTTTTTCAAACTTTTGGACAAGTCTTCCCTTCCTTTGTATTCTTCCATCATCTTTTCGCCACTTCTTTGTGCTAGCTTAGAAATCTCTTCACCAAGTCTTTGAACAAGGGTAGGAAACTATACACTAGGCTAAGTGTTTAGATATATATGTGGTAAATGAAAGAATAAGCTAAAGGTAGGCACAAAAGGGTACTATAAGGGTGTCGCAACTCGTGCACACAAAAGGGACACATGGCTTTTTGGTCAAGTGGTGGAAAACCTAAATGCCTTTACACTACAAGAGAAATGCACTGAGATGACAGAGACTTTGTCCGTGGTCTAGGTGACACTTAGACCGCAGAAAAAGACATCTCCGTGGTCTAAGTGTCACCTAGACCGCTGAGACTTTCTCCGCAGTCCAAGTGGCCACTTAGACGACAGAGATGTCTTTTTCCGCGGTCTAAGTGTCACCTAGACCACGGAGAAAGTCTCCGCGGTCCAAGTGGCCACTTAAAGACGGAGAAGTCTTTTTCCATCTCCGTCGTCTAAGTGAAAACTTAGACCGCATAGTTTTTTGCGCGGTCTAAGTGACCATGCCACTTAGACAATGGAGAATTAATTCTCCGCGGTCTAAGTGGTCATTTAGACCGCGGACTTTTTCCGTGGTGTAAGTCCCACTTGGACCACAGAGAATTCATTCTCCGTCGCCTAAGTGAAAACTTAGACCGCGAAAACATCAATCTCTGTCGTCTAAGTACCCAAACGACAGTACTTGGAGGACGAAACCTAGACCACGGAGGTTCCGTCGTCTAAGTACCTAGACGACGGAAAAACGCACCTAGACGACGGAAACTCTAGTTCATTGAAATCTATTACAAGTAATTAGATGAGGCATGTATTGTTTTTGAGACATAATGCACGAAATTCACTCTCAAAGGAAATAATGTAGGCTCAAAAACTCACTTTAAGGTTCATATGATTTAAAAGCTTATTCTAACATGCGAAATCTGTACCATGTCTATGCAAACCATATCTACTACATGTTATGACAATCAAAATATCTCAATTAGCACTAGAAATTGTTTAAGTGATTATTGAACGCCATATGTATTCGTTTCGGTCCATTTTCATCATAGACTAACTAAGGGCATCCTAAAGACTCTTTAAAACACTAAGTTAAACAAAAAAGACTCATGACACTCAAACAAGCGTAGATTTAGTCCTCATCTTCTTTGGGCAACCTTAGTCAAGTGACCAATTGCCGAGAGAGACCAAGAGAGGTAGAAGTGATTTTCGACCTTGTCTTTTCTCACATCCAAAACCCGTCTCAGAAACCGTCCCCTTCTAGACACCAAATCACGATTTCTTACTAAAAGATAAGTGTTCATCTACTACACTAAATAAAAACAAGAAAACACTAAAGAATATTTTTTTTAGGGAATCATCATTTTTATGATTTTATGACTCAAATAAAGTTGTAAACCCCTCCCCCACACTGAAACTCTACGTTGTCCTCAATGTACTAAAGTAAAGCATAAAATCAAGTAATGAGTCTAGGAGTTACGAAAAATCTAACTAAGAAAATGAAATGCAATTAAATTAAAAAGAGTAAGGGAAGAGAATGCAAATCTGGGTTGTAGACTCCTCTATTGGGTTGCCTCCCAACAAGCGCTTATTTTTTATCATCTTACAGCCTAGGCGTGATGCATTTCATGTGTTTGAGATGGCCGGATTGAACAATGATTCTTCTTCCACGAGTGCCTCCTTGAGGGAAGAATGATAGGGCTTCAAATGGTGGCCATTAACTTTGAATTCGTTTCCAGTTGTTGGACTCTTGATCATGACAGCTCCATAGGGAAATATTTTGATAACAATGAAAGGTCTAATCAATCTAGAGCGTAGCTTGCCCAGAAAAACTTTAAGTCCAGAGTTGAAGAGGAGGACTTCTTGGCCGATAAGGAACTCCTTCCTACGGATCATCTTGTCATGAAAGACCTTCGTTTTCTCCTTGTAGATCCAAGCATTTTCAAAAGCATCATTCCTGATCTTCTCGAGTTCACAAAGTTGTAGCTTTCGATGCAATCCAGCCTCATCTCGATCCATATTGAACATCTTCACAGCCCACCATGCCTTGTGTTCTAGCTCCACCTGAAGATGACATGTTTTCCCATAAGCTAATCGATAAGGTCACATTCCAATGGGAGTTTTGTAGGCAGTCCAGTACGCCCATAATGCATCATCTAAGCATTGGCTCCAATCTTTCCGGTTCGGCTTAACAGTTCTCTCTAAAATCTTCTTGATCTCACGGTTGGAAACTTCAACCATTCCATTCGTTTGGGGATGGTATGGTGTAGAGACTTTGTGCGTAACACCATACTTCCTTAATAATGCTTATACCGTTTTGTTGCAAAAATGACTCCCTCTATCGCTGATTAGAATGCGCGGCATCCCAAACTTTGTAAAAATGTTAGCCTTAAGGAAATTTGGAACAACTCGCGAATCATTAGTACGGGTGGCTTTTGCTTCCACCCATTTCGAGACATAGTCAACAACGAGTAAAATGTAAGTGTAACTGTTAGACATGGGAAATGGTCCCATGAAATCTATGCCCCAAACATCAAAAATTTCGACATTAAGCATATAACTTTGTGGCATTTGATCTCTAGGTCCTAAGTTGCCAGATCTTTGGAACCTATCACATTTAGCACAAAACTCATGAGAGTCACGAAATAAACTAGGCCAAAAGAATCCATAATCTAAAACTTTCAAGGATGTTTTCCTAGAACCAAAATGACCTCCACATGCACCATTATGACAAAACTCAAGAATGGACTGAAATTCACTATCGGGGACACACCTTCTAATTACTAAGTCTGAACATTGTTTCCACAAATAAGATTCATCCCAAATGAAAGTCCTAGCATTACTCTTAAGCTTTTGGCGTTGAGAACTATGCATGGAAGATGGAAACTCATTGGTGACTAAATAATTTATTATGTCTGCATACCATGGAGTATCAGAAGCACTTACCTGAATTCCGAAGAGTTGTTCATCCAGAAATGTTTCCTCTATTGGCATGGCATCTTTGTCATGTACAATTTGGGACAAATGATCAGCTACCACGTTTTCTACCCCCTTCTTATCTTTCACTTCTATGTCGAATTCTTGGAGTAGAAGTATCCAACGAATTAGTCGTGCCTTAGCATCATTTTTCGCCATGAAATACATTAATGCAGCGTGATCCATGTAAACAATCACCTTGCTTTGCAACAAGTATGATCGATACTTATCAAGTGCAAACACCAGAGCGAGCATCTCCTTCTCGGTTGTTGTATAATTGGCTTGAGCATCATCAAGTGTTCGAGAAGCATAGTAGACGGCGTAGGGCTTCTTGTCCTTCCTTTGCCATAAAACAACTTCAACGGCGTAGTCGGAAGCATCACACATAAGTTCAAATGGTTTAGACCAATCCGGAGCACAAAGGATAGGAGCACTCGTGAGAAGCTCCTTCAATTTGTCAAATGCAGCTCGACATTCCTCATCAAACACAAAGGGAGTTTCTTTTTGTAGAAGCTTGCACAAGGAACGAGAGATGTGGGAAAAGTCCTTGATAAATCTCCTGTAAAAACCTGCGTGGCCAAGAAAAGAACGTATCTCTCTAACCAAAGTCGGAGAGGGTAAGTACCGCACAAGATCTACTTTAGCTTTATCAACTTCTATTCCTCTTCTCAAAACGATGTGACCTAAAACTATCCCTTGAGTAACCATAAAATGGCATTTCTCCCAATTAAGGACTAGGTTCATTTCAACGCATCTTTGCAATATTAACTCTAAGTTTTCAAAGCATGCATCGAAAACCCTCCCAAATACACTAAAGTCATCCATAAAAACTTCAATAATTTTCTCTATGTAATTGGAAAAAATTGAAAGCATGTAACATTGAAATATACCTGGTGCATTGCAATGTCCAAATGGCATCCGTCGATATGCAAACGTTCCAAAGGGGCAAGTGAACGTTGTCTTCTCTTGATCTTCTTCGGCGATGCTGATTTGGTTGTAACCGAAATAACCGCCGAGGAAGCAATAATAAGCATGACTCGCCAACCTCTCAAGCATTTGATCGATGAATGGCAAGGGGAAGTGGTCCTTGCGAGTGGTGGCATTAAGCTTCTTATAGTCGATACAAACTCTATGGCCGGTTACAGTTCTTTGTGGCACTAATTCATTTTCCGCATTCTTCACCACGGTGATTCCGGACTTCTTATGCACAACTTGCACGGGTGAGACCCATCGGCTGTCCGAAATCGGATATATGATGCCACAATCCAAGAGCTCGATCACTTCCTTCTTCACGACTTCCATCATAGGCGGATGGAGTCTCCTTTCAGATTCTCTCGAAGGTTTAGCCCCCTTTTCGTGTAGAATTCGATGCACACATTTGGCTGGATTTATGCCTTTGATGTCGGCAAGAGTCTATCCAATGGCAGTTTTGTGTCTTTAGAGTACGCGGATGAGCTTGCCCTCTTGTTCTTCCTCCAATGATGATGAAATGATAACCGGAAAAGTGTTATTTTCTCCCAAGTAAGCATACTTCAAATTAGCCGGTAACACTTTAAGTTCTAACTCCGGTGCCTTGATCATAGACGGAACGAGCTTGTTTTCTCCATAGGCTAACGAAATAGGAGGTGACCTATTGGCAATCCGTGGAGCCTCGTTAAGTGTCATAGCCATCTCATGGATCCTTGGCTCCAATATGTAGATTAGTGCATCAAAAAGGGCTTCATCCCCAAGTCGAGTCAGCCCCGCTCCTTCTTGAATGGCAATGTCGAGCTCTTCATCTCCGATGGTGTCTAAGTAGAAATGCGCCATGTCTTCAACCATATCCACTCAAATACAAGCATTAACACTTGCTGTAGGAACCTTCATGGCATTTAAGATGTTAAATTCGATCTTCTCTCCATTAATCTACATGAAAAATGTTCCTTCAAACACATCAATCTTTATTCTTGCAGTTCTTATGAAGGGACGCCCTAGTAGCAATGGCGTGGTGTTCAATGGACTCTCCTCTATGTCAACAATGTAAAAGTCAGCTGGGAATATAAGGTTGTTGACTTGCACAAGAACATCTTCAACGTACCCCCTAGGGTACTTATGAGAACGGTAAGCTAGTTGGATGATGACATTGTCTTCCTTAAGCTCGCCAAGCTCCATGGATGCATACAAGTAGTAAGGCATGACGTTGATAGTTGCACCAAGGTCTAGCATGACATCTTCAAATTTATTGTCACCAATCACACAAGGAACGAAAAAGCTCCCCGAATCCTTCAATTTTGGGGGTAGCCGACGTTACAACACCGTTGAAATGGTTGCATTCACCTTCACAACCTCATTCGCTCTCGTTTGCCTCCTTTGGGTGCATAGCTCTTTTAGAAACTTGGCATAGATACGCACTTGCTTGATGCACTTGAGCAAGGATAGATTTACTTGCACCTTCCGAAAGATGACCAAGATGTCTTATTATTAATCATCCTTCTTATATTTCGTCAACCTATGTGTGAATGGTGCTTGAGCAAACGAAGCATTAGTATTAACCAAACTTGAAGGAAAGAGTTAATACCTTTGTTTAGGGCAGATTGCGTGGTGACTTGTACCTTTGTGGCGTTGGATGCCACATTCTTATTCTTCTCGGCCACTTGAGTTGCCAGATTTTCTTCTAAGTCCTCCTCCTAAAAAATGGCGTGAAGAGGTGTCTTGCTTGTCTTCGAAAAAGGAGATGCCAACGTTCTCCCACTCCTAGTAACTATTGCACTTACATTCCAGTTTGGTGGTTGTGGTTGAGGTGGAAGGTGGCCGGAATCTCTAAATTGGCCCATGAAGTCCACGAGTTGGCCCATTTGCTTTTTGATTTCTGTGATGTCTTAGCCATGTGTGTCCAACGTCTCCTTTTGCTTGTCCCTCCGAGAGAACTTTTGTTGAAGCGGACAATTGAGTGAACATCTTGTCATAGTCCAGATTTGTAAATTGTTGGACCAGAGAAGATTGTTGCATCGTTGGAATTGGAGCTTGAGGTGTTGGCAGCCTTGCTTGAAATGGAGCACGTTGGTAGCCTTGTTAAACATTCCTCATTGCTACTCCATTTGAAACCCAGATGATCTCGGTTGCCAAAATTGTTGTTGTAATAGTTGTAACGTTGGCCTCCTTGGTATCCTCCAATAGCATTCACTTGCTCTGCCTCACTGTTTTGCTCCTTCATGTTAGCACATTCATTATTCTAGTGCCTTTGCATATGGCAAACGCCACAAACAGGTCTGAGGCTTGCCTTGGCTCTTTTGGTCTCGAGTTCAAGCACTTGCTCTAGCATAGATTCTAGCTTGTCATACTTATAATCCGTCCCTTGCTTTGAACTAGCTTCGGCTACTGTTTTCCTTGGAGCAATCCCATATTGAGCATCATTGTTTGCTCGGTTCTCCAAAAGTGTACAAGCTTCCGTCTCATCTAGATCCATGAATGCTTTGGTTGCAGCGGCATCAAGAAGCTCTCTATCAATCGGTTTCAAACCATCATAGAAGTAGTTCTTGAGGTTTGTCTCAAAAAAACCATGGGAAGGGCAAGTGGCTCATAGAACTTTGAAGCGATCATAATATTGTCCAAATGATTCATCCGGTGCTTATGTTATTCCCGTGATCTTCTTCCTCAAAACAGTAATCTTTGAGGTCGAAAAATACTTAGCCAAGAACGTAGGACAAATAGTCTTCTTCCTCAAAACAGTATTGTCCAAATACTTAGCATGTTTGGATCTTCATTGGACAGCCCATGGAAGATTGGTAAATGGTGGAGGAAGCCACTCTTTAACTCGATGTCCTTCTTGTCCTCTTAAGGATCTAGAAATCGAATGCACGATGGACCGCTACTCCATTTGGTTGAGCAACTACGTAGGCGAAGAGATCGCCTCTCATTGGTAGGAGAGTTAGGTGGATTGATACCGGCCATGTCTTGCTCTTCTTCTGAAAAATGATCCATTGAGTGATGGGATCAATGTGGAGAGTCAAAACCTTCCTCAATTATAGGTTGGTCGAGATCTTGCTCCCTTGGAACTATTTGCTTGGAGATCAACTTTTGGAGTCGAGTGGGAGCTGGACATTCATAAAAATCTAATCATCCACCAAAGATCAAATGTTAGTATCAAAATAATACACAAGGAATAGACGATACTAACCAAAAATGTTGGAATTTAAAAGAAAACAACTAAAACACACCAAAACCAACTAAACAAAAGAAAACAAGCCAAAAACACACCAACATGACTCAAAAGCTTTAAAAACACTAAGTTATGATGTTTAGACCTTTCTAGGTAATTTAAACATGAATGCAAGGCTCTAAAAATCTTAAAATGTATGCAAAGTGGTTAAAATGAAGAAAAAACAAGCTAACACATAATACACTTGTTTTTTGCAAAATTAGGCATATATACAATGCAAGACTTAGAATAAATGTTAGAAACACATATATACACGTTAAAATGCAAGCACACAATATTCACATCGAATTCATGCATAACACACTCAAATCGTCATCCAAATGCATCAAACTAGAACCTAAGTGAAGTATAGAGTGAATGCATAAGACAAAACGTTAGAAACCGGCAGAAAACACACAAAATTACGTGCTAAATACATGATGCAAACGTGACCTCTCTTTTGGCCTCATGTCCCTAACTTCACATAGGTTAGGGTACCCAGTGATGAAATCCGTGCATCACAAAGCCGCAAGGAGGTTATGCAAACTAAAATGTAATGTGGTTAATCCTTTACAAGTTAAATAAGTACAAACATACAGTTTTGACATGCATTATTTACAAGTATTGAGTGTGCCTAAGATTTAAATAGAGTACACTAGCTTGGTCTTTAGGTCGTTCAATAGACGTGCGACCCGCGCAATAAAGTATAAACTTTCAATCAAATGGCCTTGGTTCAATCGGAAAACATGGCCAGTTAGGGATAGAGATAACGCGAGAGGCAGGACTAATTTCGACAAAATAGCCCGAGGCTAACCGGGCCAATGGTATATACTCTATTGGTGTTAGCCTTTCTTAGATCTAAAACCTTTCACTAGTCATAACCCGTTTCTAGACACCATGTCCGACATTCAGCCAATCTTTCAAAAATTTATACTCCCTCAAGTGCTTTGTAGACTCCGCACTCAACCTCATGTCCATAACTTCACTTATATTATTGTGTGCGGTGATGAAATCCACACATCATGAGGGGTTAAGGAGGTAAACAAAGAAAAGAGGCGTCGTCTATTCCAAAGAGTGCGACTTAATCAACCAAACTTATGTACTAAATTTAAATCAAAGACTACCTTTAACATGTATAACTGGAAAAAAATATTGTAAGTATAAACAAGTATTGAATTATAAATTAGTATGTAAATTTCAAATATCCACATGCTTTCTATTTATACACTTTCAAATAATCACAAAGAACACATGCAAATTTTCAGAATCGCGCAAAGTTGAACACAGCTTCTTGTCGAATTTGTACAGAATTATTGGCTAGTCTGAATGTAATGAAATTTTACAGTCACAAACAAGACACAAAACCAAACAATTCTGAAAATTATCAGATTTTTAGGCGACCTCTAGCTATGTCTAGTAATTTACACAAAACAGGACAATGAACAGTTCCGAAAACAGAAAATAAAAACATATTTACATAACGAAATCACACAATTCTTTACAATCCCCGGCAACGGCGCCAAAATTGATATGCCCAAACTAACTACTAAATTAAACACTTAGAAATCAGAAAAGACACAAAAATTAAAAACCTTTGTTGTAGATGTAGCATTGGTAAATAGGGTATCGTTCTTAACCGGGGATTGAGGGTGCATGCATGACTACGCTAAAGTTTGGGGGGTATTTAAGGATTGGTTTTGTAAGCTAGGAAATTAAACAAGTAATGGCCAGGAAACAGATTTAGAACCCTAAATTCTAACATGCTCACTCATAGACAAGTAGAAACAATTAAACAACATAAAATCCTAAACATGCATGCTCACTAGACCGAAAATAAAACTAAACTATATATATACAAGTGATCAACTCATTCATTTGCCTAACTCTTTATTACCTAACAGATTATATGCAACCTATTAAATTCTAAGACATTAGCTACGTTTTGCATGCATATTTTATGAATACGTGTGCTTTGGGATTGCCCTAACACATCAATGACACTAAGTGGGATTGCCCTGCAAAATATCAAAGCATTAAGCACGAAAACATACATGTTATAACTAATTTTGTAGAGACAAAATAGATTACACAAAACTTGTTTGAATTATATACAAAAGCATTCCTTTAAACCGATCTAAAACTACAAAGAATTCGTACAAGAAAATAAAAGAAGAAATCATTGTTACACTTTTGGAGTTCGGGATTTCCCTAGTCTATTTGGTATAGCTTGATCCTTCAATGGATGGACGGGACAGTTAGGATTGCCATGAAAGTCTCGGTGGAGGAGGTGTTGATGATGCTTGGAGGAGGACGGCTTCTTGGAAGAACTTGGAGTGTTTGGAGGGTAGGAAGTCTTTAGGCAGAGCTTTAGCTACTAGAATGAGAGAGATGATGATTAATGAGTCGAGCTCTCCAATTTATAGAAGAAGATTAGGTCTTTTCCTACCAAAACAAGACTTTCCTTATGTACCCGGGCAAATTTGACAGCCTGTCTTTAAACTCGTTTTTCCAGAGGTGTAGACCTCAGAAAATTATAATTTTTGATTCGTTGGAAAGAAAACTTCAAGGGCCATCAAATAGAATATCTAATAATTAAATTAGAAGTCTATTTGGATATTCGGTGCCCTTTTGAAGTTGGGTGACCTGGTTTCCCAGATTTTCTTCTTTTACAAGGGGTAGGAAATCTTGATATCTTCAAATCTTGCATTCCTTTTTCTCCAATCTTCCTTGGCCGTATATACCATATATTTGCACATATTTTGGCCTTCAAATTAGGTAAAAATAATCTTCAAATATCTTCCATGACTTCGGCTCCAAGGATCTCCATAATTTCGGCAATATTGCTCTTTCCTGGTTCGCGCAGGAGAAATGTCTTCTTCCTCATTTACACCATTTTGGTATCCATTTCATTTGTCAAACGGTTTCCAATTCTTGAAACCACGTGTGCATGCATTTTAGTAACAATTTAAAGACCATTTCTCAGACCATTTTGCACGTTCCGAAACATTCCGCCAGCCCATTTTTCCTAGTCGAATTAGGAAACCTCCATTTGCTATGTTTTGAGCTCATTTCCACCTCCTTTATTGATCTCCTTCATTCAAAACCTAAAAAACAACAAAGTAAGTAAGAAACAAGAATACTAAGGTCAAAACAAAGCTAAATGTAAAGAGAAAGACATTAAGAATCAAGCATAAAGTGCGTAGATCAATGATCAATACCTTCATTATCTGAAAAGAAGATATTGATCAAACATTAGGACATATGAATTTGTGACAATGTTACATGAATTACTACGGACTGAATGTCGGTAGCTATTATAATATAATTTGATACTTCTAATTTGTTTTTTCTAATGGTTGAATGGAGACTAAACCATCACACCTCTTGTACATTGTGTTACATATTATTCATCACATATTAGGTTAAAAATTCACACTACCTCCCCTGTGTCTTTGTGTAGAGTTATGTACTTTTGCGAAGGTTATTGGTTGATTTGGTTTCTAATTGTTGCATTAGAGCTTGAAGGTTCAAATCCACTTTTTGTAAGAATTTTGTGGAATACTTTTTGGGTGTTGGTGGGTTGGACTCTGTTGACCAATTGGGACAAAAGTCAAATTTTGTTAAATATTGGGAAATATAAAAAAATGTGGTAAATATTGCCAAAAAATAGGTAATTATCTGAAATTTCAGGAAATTTCAAACAAAAGGCCTTGATCATCAAGGATTTTTTTGGTAACTCAAAAAAAAATGATAATATCGGTGAAATATCGCGGATATTATCAATTTTTAACCCCTTGGTTTCAGTAGACCATCTAATTTTAGTCTACTTGTTTCACGAAGTTAATTAGTCTACTAATTTTATGTAGTAGTCTACCTTGTGTTAATAGACTATCTAATTAATTTTATTGTACCAATACGTTAACAAACCGAATGGGAGTCCTTTAGTTAAATAGGGTTGTGTTCCATAACACCAAATATTTTACATAATTTTACATGAGTTTTGGACCATTCTGTGAAGTAGATACGCCAATGCTGGTCCTCCAAAAAATCCAGATTGATAATAAATATTAGGTTCTCAAACCCTAGGCGGCCTCTCATGCGCCGGCCGCATCTAATGCATGTCCCTTGACATGATCATCTAGGTCTCAAAACCTGCCATGAACAAGCTTGACCAGTGACGGCTCTCTGAACTTTCCTTGAATGACGCCAATTATAATATCTCAAACTTTTCATATATTTAGTAGTATTTTGTGACATTTTGATTTAGATTTAGTAAGTGCGGTAATTAATGCTTATCGACATTAATGATCGTTAGATCTCTGGTTGATTTCAGATGGAGGTCATAGTATTCGTCGAGACGAGTCCGTTGACATGCCAAGCGTCAAAAATTTATTTACAACGAAAAAGTTATGATCAATGGAAGTTTGATGGAAATGTATGAAGTCGTAAATATGTGAGTATATATAGGAGCTAGTTACTCGAAATGGAAAAGAGAGAGGCTTTCCATTTCGGGGTTGACCTTCGTTAACACGCATTGATCGACTACTACGATCAAAATTGTCATCGAGTTGCCGATCGGAAGTACGATAAAGTTGGCCACCGTTTGGGGTCGTTCCTCTTTCATTCCATCCACTCAATTTGAGGAATTGATGTTTGTAGAGGGGAAATCAATGTTTTAGGTTTTCGATACAAAATTCGGCAATCTCCAACGTTGATTAGGTATGGAAATTCAGACTGTCTCTTTCCTTTATAGGTTATTTTGGGCTTTAATGATTGCAGAATCAAAATTAGAGAAATCAAATTGATTTATCTCAATTTGTCGCCATCACAAAAATCGTTGCTGGCGACTATAATTGATTGGAAGAGGGAGCTTTTCTTGCTTTCCCTCCGCTGAGTCGGATGGAATTAGTCGTGAGCCTAGTGGTGTGGACGATGGAGAAATTTTGTGTATCATATATCGTTACGACCATTTTGTCGTAATGAATTAATCAAATGAGTTTTTGACTCAATTTTTCAAAGTTAAAATTCAGATTGAGTAATTACTAGACTTATTCAATAATTATACAGATTTTTACAATATTCAAGTAGGAATAGGTAGTAAAAAATGATATCAGAGCGCGGTTCAACTCTTAAACCTCAGTTTCGTTGCTTTCATGTTTTAGAATTTAGTCAAAAACGTGTGTAATATGAAATTGGGGATAATATACCTTGTGATATTGTGATTGTTTATATATCTAAATTTGTACCTTCGTGATCCTTGCGGAGAAAAAGGATCATGGTAGTTAATGAAAAGTTGAGGAAATAGAGCATCATCGCCGTGATGTGACATGAGGTACGAGTTTCTGTATTTTTTATCGAAAACACATGATTTATCTATTAGTATGTTTTTGATATTGATTTGAATATATGATATAATTGCAATATCGATTGCGTACATCAAATCGAAAACAAACATAACACTACAAGAAAATTGCACCTAGACCACGGACCATTTCCGTCGTCTAGGTGCAGTTTTCCGTCGTCTAAGTACTTAGACGACGGAAACTCCGTCGTCCAAGGTCCGTGCTCCAAGTGCTGTCGTCCAAGCACCTGGACGACGGAGAATTAGACTTTCCGTCGTCCAAGTGCACTTGGACGGCGGACATTATTCGTGGCCCATGTATGCACCTGGACGACGGATAACTAATTCTCCGTCGTCCAGGTGAACACCTGGGCCACGGAGAACGGCAGGGTTTAGGGTTTAGGGGTTAGGGGTTAGGGTTTAGGGTTTGTGCACCTGGACGACGGAGAACATAATCTCCGTCGTCCAAGTGAATATTTAACTTTTTAAAAAAAATAAATTGAAATTAAATATTATTAATTTAATTTATTATTAATTTAATTTAAATAATGAAAAATGCTAAAATTAAATAAATAAACTAAATTTTGAATATTAATTAATAACTTAATTATTAAATAATCAAAGTAAATTAATTTGTACATACATGAATAATCGAAAAAACCCATAAATTAAAAATTAAAATATTGTTCGGAATGCGGAAAGAAACGAGATAATAAACTACTAGCTAGCTAATACACTGGAGGAGCAGATGCGCCGCCGAGTCCTCCGCCTCCAGCCGGGTCGTTGTCGTCGGGGTGTGGGTTCGGAGGAGGTTGACATACTTCTCGATTTTGTTGCATGAGGGCGATGAGTTGGGCTATTTGTGCTTGTTGTTCGTCAAGTCTTTGCCGCATTGACTCATTCTCCTCTCGTGCCAGTCGAGCCTCTTGAATGGCTGCTTCGACGGCCGCAGCCTGACTCCTTCTCCGCTGCCCCGAACCTCCCGTAGATGATGAGCCGGAGGTCGTCGACAAATCTCGTACCACCCTAGGCCCAAAGTGCCTAACCTCCTTGCCAGTAGACCTCATCCGCGATTGCAATTTGGCTCTCTAAGGATAGAGGAGGAAGGTCTTCCGGCGGCACATCTGGGAATGCAAGCTGAGTGTTGGCCAACTCTTCATGCGCACGCTCTATCACCCTTGACTACAAAAGAATAATTAATTTATTATAATGAAATAATATTTAAATAATAATTACTATATTAAAAGCACATATATATATATATCACTTACGCCGCATTGACTCGCTTCATTATCGAGCCCTGGCGTCACGTACGCGCTTACGCTTGCATCAAGATAAGGGTGTTTGGAGCCCTTATCCTTGTGCTCCTTGGAAATTTGAATGAACTGCTTGGCGCCGGTAGTATGGTGTTTCTCCTTCCCCCGGTTGGCTTTGTTGACACCGGAGAATTTCTGTTACACAACATAATTAAATCATTAAAAAATGAATAAGTACAATTTAAATAATTCAATTATCTTAATTGAAATAAAAAAAATAAATTATACCTTAAATTGTTCATCGGCAAAGTGGTTACACAACCACTCCCACTCATCTTCTCTCTCCCCTTGCAGCTCTACCGGGGGAGGCACGGGACCGACATCTTTGAAGTACTTATGGAGCCTGTACTTCCAATCTTTGTAGATGGAGTTGGCAGTTTGGTTGATATGCCTCAACATAGCCGGTGTCGGATCCACGTCAAATTGTTCCTATCAAAAATAAATAGAAAATTATAATCGTATATATTATGAAATTTTAGGCCGAGATTAACAATATTATATAATAACTAAATTGAACTTATTACGTACCGAAAGATCTTTGAAGACTTTCGCCTTCTCATGATCCGGCGCCTCCTTCCAAGTAGGGGCAGTGATACGAACCCGGTTACGGATGATTGACCCTATCCCATGCGCCGAGAGACTTGCTAGCTGAGCTGTGGGAGGGCCACCGGTGAATTCGTCGTACGGCAAGTCGATCTTTTTACCGGTCGCCTTGCAAATACGCTCCGCTTTGCCCCCTTTAACGAGACCCCGAGTCCTTTTCGGTTCCGGGTCAGTGGGGGCCCTCTTTTGCCTACGGCGGGCGCTGTACATGATTGATTCGGCGGTCGAGGACGCCTGAGTACTTCCCGTTGAATGGGTACCGGGCGTCGGAGATTGGAAGGGGTCGACGTCATCACCGCTCGAGATGAATGGGGGAGCGGGAATTTCCCCAGAGGGCGCTACGGACGGACCAGATGATCCGTCCGGATTGAGAGCGTCGTTGCCCTCCGATGGTAATTCCCAACCGACTTGGTCCGCCAAGCGGCGGAGCATGGCATCTTCTGCCTCTTGTTGGGCTTTCTTCTTGCCGGATGTCGTCTTTGGCGGAGCCATTTAAACCTAAGAGTACGGTGTTAAAATACCTACTTACCATAATAATTACAACTTAAAAATTTACGCTAATTAATTAAGTACGTTTAAGATTTAAATAGAGTACACTAGCTTGGCATTTTCAGTCGTTCAATGGACGTGCGACCCGCGCGATAAAGTGTAAATTTTCAATTAATCAGCCTTGGTTAAATCGAAAAACATGGCCAGTTAGGGATAGAGATAATGCGAGAGGCATGACTAATTTCGACAAAAGTCTTTCTTAGTCCAAATCCTGTCACCAGTCATAACCCGTTTCTTGACACCATGTCCGACATTCGGCCAATTTTTCGAAAATTTACACTCCCTCAAGTCCTTTGCAAACTCCGCCATCAACCTCGTGTCCATAACTTCACTTAGGTTATGGTATGCGGTGATGAAATCCACACATCACGAGAGGTTAAGGAGATAAGCAAGGAAAAGAGGCGCCATCTATTCCAAAGAGTGCGACTTAATTACACCAAGCCTATGTACTAAATTTAAATCGAACACGTACTATTAATTAATTTACTAAAAAATACACGTAATTACATGCAATAATTTATTTTCCATTTAGCATGCAATAATTAACCATTTAATTAATTAATAACAATAATTATTTATTTATTTAATTAATTAATAACAACAATTAATCATTTATTAAATATTTAAAACTAATTACTAAATTAATTTCTACTAATTAATTATATTTAGAATTTAATTAATTAATAAAATGAAAATTATTTAAATAAGGGAAAAATAGAAATTTACCGAATCAGAGTGTTCGGGAATATCGCCGGAGTTGTGTCGTCGGAGAGAAGGATCGAACCACGCCGGAGTTGTGTTGTCGGAGCGTCGTCGCCGGAGGAGAATCGCCGGAATTTGAGAGAGAGAGAGGAGAGGAGAGATAGGATTGTAAGGGATGAGGAAAAGAAGATGAGCCGTACTCTATTTATAGAGTTTCACTTAGACGACGGAGCACTATTCTCCGTCGTCTAAGTGCACTTGGACGACGGAAACAATGTTATCCGTCCTCCAGGTGGCGGTTTCAAAATTTTGAAACGGCGCGTAATTAAGGAGCGGGACGTTTTGAACCGCCATGGAATTGGACTTAGACGACGGAGAATGAAATCTCCGTCGTCTAAGTGAAAATTCAAGCGGTCCCAAAAACGGAAGCGGTAAATTGAACCGCCATAATTTTGGACCTGGACGACGGAGATGGTAAGTTTCCGTCGTCCAAGTGAAAATTACATGAAAAAATTAAACAAAAAAAAATTTGAACCGCCATGATTTTTGAACCTGGACGACGGACATGGTCGTTCTCCGTCGTTCAGGTTAACACCTGGACGACGGAAAATGACCATCTCCGTCGTCCAGGTTCAAATTACGTAAAAAAAATTTAAAAAATAATTCGCTAGGAATTTAGCGATCTGTCATTCGAGTGAAATAGTCGTACAATATCGATGAACGCATCGTATATATGAACAGTTAAATTTGAACCGCCGATTAATTTTACGTATTGAAACATGTTAAGTATCGACTAATCTTTACGACTTAAGTGTTCATGAGTAGACGCTCATTTGCAGCAGAGTATTAACGAAATTGAATTTGGACAAAACAACCGTTGGATATGTTCGTCGTAACATAATATATAATTGTCTTCAAAGGACCATAAAATAATAAGTTCGGGAAGGGTTTGATCGGCACAGTCAACCGCAAAACCGATAATTTCACAAACCGGAAACGTGGATACAAGGCATTTCGCAACTCCGATTTTCGAACCGTCGAAGCTCACACACCAAGAATTGTTTACTCTAAAGTCTTGATAAAAAGAAAATGCATTGGAAGAAGGTTTAGATGGTCATTGTCTTAGAAAAAATTACGATATCTGCACCTGGACGACGGATTTGAGCGTTTCCGTCGTCCAGGTTTATACATGGACGACGGATATGAAGTTATCCGTCGTCCAGGTTAGAACCTGGATGACGGAGAATGACGTTCTCCGTCGTCCAGGTGTATAGACCCTGAATTCAGGGGTTAGGGCCTTACTGTTTAGGGTTTAGGGTTTGTGAACTTGGACGACGGAGAATGACCATTCTCTGTCGTCCTAGTGTGTACCTGGACGACGGATAATGACCATTTTCCGTCGTCCAGGTGCATAGACCCCGATTTCAGGGGTTAGGGCCTTAGGGATTACGGTTTAGGTCGTCCCCGGTCATTTGTGTACGTGTCCGTTCAATTATTCTGATTCAAAAATATAATTAAAAAATTTATCGATCGATCTGATCGAACTGCTAGATTTAGGGTCAAGGATTTAGCTAGGGTACGTTTTATATGAGATTGAGATTTGGCGCCAATATTTATTAATTTCTCCTTTGGCCAAGATATATAATTCAGATTAATTTCTTACCGTAAACCGGCATCGATCATATATATATTACAATAATTACAGTAATTAATTACCAATTAATCTCCCTCGTCGTATGACCGTACTCTTCGTCATAATCATCATCGTCCTCATCCTCGTTAGTCGACGGCTCATCCTCGTCATCGTACTCAACATCGTCCGACGAATAACCTGAGTCCTCGTCCGCGTCCTCTTCCTGCTCGTCTTCTTCATCTACCTCATCGATAATCTCATCTTCAGTTAGATCTGTACAACCATCAGGCATGGGTAACCGTTCACCATCTTGAACCAGGTCCATTATATCGGAGCGGACCATAGAAATATTAGGCTCTTGATAGGCAGGAATGTCTCTTTCTGGTTCAGCAGCATCTTCAGTCGTCGCCGGTGTCCCTTCAATTGTCTCTGTATTCCATATTCCTCGGTGAGAGATATAGTTCACTATTTTCCACCCTTCACCGGCTTTCGGATCGTCGAGATAGAACACCTGCCGAACTAAGGTGGCGAGAGCGAAAGGCTCATCCTCATACCAGTGCGAGTTTGTATCGACTGATAATAGTCTCAGGTCTTCCTTTGTACGCTTGAACCATCTGCACTTGAATAGGAAAACGTTGACATCATTCCCGTAACATAGCTGAACCACGTATACAATAGCCCCGTAATATAGATCATTGTCTTTCCCAACCGCGACCCCACTGTTTTGTGTTCTTCTTCCTTCGTCTCGGGCCAATGAATGGAACTTTACACCGTTCACAAAACATCCGGGATAAATATAGTGTTTAACCGGATTCCCTGCTAGCAAGTGCTTTGGCCATGACCACCACCCTCCGTGGTTATCAGATTTTTGCAGATCAATCATCTGCGAAAAAGAGCAAATTAATATAAGGGTTTACTTTCTACAAACATGAGCGATATGTATTTAAATAATTAATACCGAGTCGTACGTACGTACCCATTGGAAGAAATAATCAGGAAACTTCTTCTTAACCATTTTCTCAATCCACGCCGAACTCTTGTTTTGATTTAACACCTGAAGCCTCTCCCTGTATGACATCATGTACGGCTCAACTTCGTCACAGTCTCGCAATACTACCCAATGTGCCTCAATAAGTTCTTCCCGTGTTAACGATTCCTTTAATACTCCTCTAAACGGTCGGACGACATTGGTGAAGACAGAAAGATTGATGCGGGCACAGTGATCGGAGGCAGTGGGAGGGGGTGGATCTTTGAGGTACATATTGCAGTAAGTAACACACTCATGCATTAGGTATGTCTCTGCTATGGAGCCATCCGGGGCCGACCTGTTTTTGACGAATGACTTATACTGTCCAAGCTGTCTACAAAATCAAACGTACACATTACATAAGTATATATAGCTAGCTAGCTAGTATATATATATATATATAATCTCCAGTGGAGCAAATTAATTAATTAGTTATACGTACCTTTCTTGAGGATACATCCAAGTGTACTGGACCGGACCAGAAATAAGCACCTGCTCGGGCAGGTGGATCATTAGGTGAATCATGATGTCAAAGAAAGCAGGGGGGGAAATCCTCTCTAGTTTGCAAATGATGTGCACAATTTGTTGTTGCAATTCCACCACATCTGACTTCTTTAATTCTCTGGCGCATAACCTCTGCCACCACCTGCACAATGCCACTATTGGTTCTACGATGTCCCGAGGCAAGTATGGTCGAATTACCACTGGAATCAGACGTTGCAGTATAACGTGATAGTCATGTGTCTTTAGACCAACAAACTTGTGTTGCACCTCGTCCACTGCTCTAGTTATAGTAGCTGCATACGTAGCCGGATAACGAACGCCCTTAAACCAGTGAAATACAGAACATCTAAGCGTCGGCTTCACTGTGTAAGGTGCATCTGGCATCTTGTTGTACACTCCTTTCCTATCCCTCCTCAACCACAAGGGACGACGTAGATTCATTGATTCTAAATCTTTGCGCGCTTTGGGAGTATCTTTAGTCTTGAACTTAATACCGAGAATTGTTCCCACCACGCTGTCGCACACATTCTTTTCTATGTGCATCGCGTCCAAGTTGTTCCTCAGCTTCAACTTGAACCAGTAAGGGAGTTCAAAGAATATACTCTTGTGATCCCAATAGCTCAGATCATGTGGAGGAATTGGATTGCATTTGCTTACATCCGCGTCATTGCTCAACACACCAAAGTCGAAATAGCTCAACCTCTCTAAAATCTCTTCGCCCGACCAACTACGGGGTTTAGGATTGTTCTCTACCGTACTGTCGAAATGAGCTTCATCCTGTCGCCACGGGTGGTCGTGAGGAAGCCATCTACGGTGACCCAAGTAACACACCTTCCCCGCGTGCCAACTAGAGTTCACGTCGTCCAAACATATAGGACATCCATTATATCCTTTTGTCCTGCAGGCTGCCAACATCCCATAAGCTGGAAAATCGCTGATCGTCCACATTACGGCAGCCTTCATCGTGAACATCGTGTCAGTGAATTTGTCATAAGTTGGGATTCCATTTTCCCACAACAGTTTCAGCTCGTCGATCAAAGGTCTGAGGTAGACATCTAAGTACTTCGATGGAGATTTAGGACCTGGAATTAATACGGTAGGGAAATTAAATTCCTTGTTCATGCACATCCACGGAGGCAAGCTGTACGGCATCAGAATAACTGGCCAAGTGCTGACGGCGGAGGTATTACTTCCCCAAGGATTGAATCCGTCTGTAGATAGGCCGAGTCTAACATTTCTAACCTCTGAAGCAAAGTCTCCAAATTCTCTGTCGAAATGTTTGAAACCCTCCCTATCTGCGGCGTGTCGCAGGACATCGTCATCTATTCGCTTTTCTGCGTACCATCGCATCGCCTCTGCTGTGTGTAGAGACATGTACAGGCGCTGCAATCTGGGAATCAAGGGAAAATATCGAACAACTTTCACAGGAATTCTCTTTTTTGAACTCTTCCTATTCAACTGGAATCTGCACTGGCCACATACGGGACAATAGTCCAACTCTTTATACTCTTTGTAAAATAGCACACAATCATTCGGACATGCGTCAATTATCCTGTACTTTAGGCTGAGGCTGCTGAGGATATTTCTAACCTTATAATGAGATTTAGGAAGATTGTGATCATCAGGAAGCAACTTACATATTTGCTCCTGAATTTCGTCAAAAGCACTCACTGACATTTTGTGCTTCACTTTTATCTCCATTTGCTCCATCACATATTGCAACACATTCTCTCGACATCCAGGGAACACCGGGGTCTGCGCTTCAAGTAGTATCCGGTTGTACTTTTCCATCTCACTGGTGTCAATGGCCAAGCTAGCTGCGGGGAATGTGTCATCATGCTCATAAGTGGTATTGTAACCTCCGTCTTGGTGTTGGTGTCCACCATGACTACATCCCGGAAACGCATCATGGACCAAATCTGCAGTTGGGTTGCAAGCTGGGGGTCCGGCACCACTGCCGCTGGATGAGGCACCATGGTAACTGTACCCTGAGCTGAAGTCTGCTGCGCTGAACTCTACTGCTTCACCATGCTCGCTCCATATAGTGGAACTCCACATCATACCATTTTCGTACAGGTGTTGCACCATAACATTAACCTCCGCATACTGACAATTAAGACACTTCTGACACGGACACCTGAAACGTTTCTTTCCCTGACCATGTTCTATCGCAAAATTCACAAATTCGCTAATTCCATCCATATACCGGACATCACATCTATTCTTCAACTTCATCCAACTCTTGTCCATACTGCTACAAAATATTATAATTAATTAATTATTACATATATATATATTTGTCAATTAATTTACGCTTAATTATACGTACTCGATCTACATCGATCCATAAATTACGTACGCACGTAATTTAATCGATCTGTACATATATATATATAGCTAACATCAGCTAACATCCTTGCATGTATATATGTACGTACGTTTTCACTAAATATATATTAATTAATTAAGCAAATTTTAACTGCGTACGTATGTACCTGCTGGCCTTCTCGATATCTGTACGTTAATTAAGCTAACTAGCTAGTCAGCGGAGATCCCTTATCGATCCTGATTCTTCTCGGCCTAGCTTCTAGCTAGCTAGTTCCCTAGCTTCTCCTTCTCCCTTCTCCTTCAATTCTTCTTCAAATGGAATGAATAGATCGAGGAATGAATTCGATCAGTTTGGCATCGAGCTTATATAATGCTTCACTTAGACGACGGAGGTGTCGGTACGTCGTCTAAGTGCAAGTACGTTTCGTATACTCGGACGACGGCGTGTCGGTCCGTTGTCCAGGTAATCACCTGGACCTCGGAGTCTTCTCCGTCGTCCAGGTGACCTAGGTGATCACCTGGACGACGGAAAAAACTCCGTGGTCCAGCTGACCACCTGGACGACGGAGATGGTATTCTCCGTCGTCCAGGTGGTACTTGGACGACGGAGTCATTTCCGTCGTCCAGGTGTCACTTGGACCACGGAACAATTACGTTTCCGTGGTCTAAGTGATGTTTTCTTGTAGTGTAAATTGAAACCATTACAAAGTGGTAACAAAATGAAAATATTGGTTGTCTAACGATGTGGAAATGAAATAATATTACGACGATCAACAGAACGATACAAACTCAGTTATAAAATTAAAATGGTAAGTGTCATACTTGTCCATCAGTACAACTGTATGATCAATTGTATGAATCGGTTGAGTTCTTTGGAATCCAACGAGATTCATCAAAAATTACGAAATTAAAACTGTTACAAAATGATTAAATTTATATGAATATATATGAGATATTTGGATTGGCTGGTGGATCCCTTGGGCCTGGAAAAGTCAGACTAGGGTCCGTTTACGGGCGATAGTTCAGTAGAGATTGTGCCTCATTGTGGTGAACAGACCCAAAAGCAGTCAATGGTGTCCTTAGTTTCCTGAACTCGAGGCGATATGTGATATATGAATTTGTCGTAGGACGAGGTGTACTCAATTTCCTTAATTTGATCAATTATGATATATAAGTTTATATATAGTATGATTCAAATCTTAAACCGATAACTTGAAACGTGGAACGGTTACTCAAAAGTATGTGACATGATTAAAATCGTGATATAGTGGAGCTTATGAGTCGAACATCGTGACTATAATCATATAACTTGAATTATAATGCTCATAATTCAGCTCATGAGGCGAGTAATACTATATGATTTGAAGTTTAAATGCAAGCATTACAATGTGATATGTGTTTGCGAGACAAACATGGCGATTTAATATTCGCTCATGTGAAGAGCATATGAATATGATACCTGTAAAAAGAACACGAGTATGTGATCATGTAGAATTCGTGTTTACACGGTCGTCTAGGAAATGAAATTCTAAATAGAAATTAGGGAATTTATCTCTGACTATGTGAGTATGATGAAAGGACCCAACCCTAGTTTAGCTAATAAACTAAGAAAAAGCTCTAATGACTCACCATAATTTAAGAAATTATATGAACATTTTGACATAACCTGTAGGGACCCGAACTTTGAGTATATGACTATCGGCACGACATGTGATTATCGTATGTTGATTGTACATATGAGGTTTGTTAACGACTAAATTATCGGGCAAGAATTTTGGTTTGAGTTCCTTCGCGGAAATTGTAGAGGATTTGCTTTTGAGCTCGTAGGAGGTTTCGGAGGACTTTTTGGGTAATCGGAGAATATAAAATCAATATTTGAAATTGTCGTCGATTTAGTCGTACTTATCCGATTGTGTTGGAGTTATCTGAGCCGTTGGTTTGGTCGGTTCACGACGTATAAATATCGAATAGTCGTAAAAATATGAAAATCACACATTTGGACCGAGTTCGAGTTAACCCGCTGACCCATTTTCCTCCACCGACCCGACGATTCCGGCCACCTCCGGCCATGTTCTTGGTATGGTTAGAAAGTTCTTGTGATTTCCTATTGATTCATGTATTCATTTGTGAGAATTGCTTGTGTTTTGAGTGAGTTCGAACTAGGTGAAGTTCTTGGATTTCGCCAGAATTGAGTGGTGGTTTCCGGCGAGTTTTGGGGTCGCGGGTGAGGGGGGTATGGTTCCCCTCAACCCCTTGAAGCTTTCTGGGCTGTTAATTTGGGACAAGGAGGAGTATTGTGGTGGCCCGTGGTGGTCACCGGAGGGGAGGTTTAGGCCTCCTTTTTCGAATGAAATTTCGGCCACGATGGTGGTTGAATGGAGATGTGGTTTTGGGGGGTTGTGTTGGGCTTAAGGAGAGGAAGAGTTTGATATATGGATCGCCGGGGAATGTCATCGTTGGCACCGCGCCGCCGCCGGTGGCGGTGGTCCGCGGCGGAGCTCCGACGAGGGGTTGAATTTTGAAGTTTTCAGAGATTTTTATGTCGTTTTGCTCGTAATCGCATACCAATCGTAGTCGTGAGGATTTCGAAATGAATTAAATGTGTTAATTTAGGACGAGGGTTGTATTTTGGGAATTTTGTTATCCTCGTCGATGTTTTGAACGATACTCTTTTCAAGAACGCGGGGTTCTTGACGTATTTGCTCCTTATGTTGAAATCGAATATGTATTGATCGTATCCCTTTTATTCAGGTGATCGTGATCAAGTGTTGGCGAGGGATCTTCCGCCAGCTTCAGGGGCTGTTATCTTTGAGTGGACACTTTGATTTTCACAGTGGATTTGCGAGTCTATGAGTATGCATTTATGATTATGCATTTACGTTATGCATTTATGATTATGCATTTTATGAGCATACATTGGTTTGGAGGCACATGTGATTTGTTTTTACACTGCGTATGGATATATGGATGCATCGATGCTATGGTCTCTCGGCTGATCCCCGAGATGCTCCGGAAGGGTTACGTCTATATGAGCACCTAACCCGTGATTCACAGTACCCGGGAGAGTTACGTCTTTATGAGCACTTGACCCAGGCATGTTGTAACTTTGAGGAAAATGTACTCAAGTTACTGCTTCCACACACACAGTACCCAGAAGAGTTATGTCTTTATGAGCACTTAACCTGGGCTTGTTTTTTTTGACTCGCATGATTTTATGTGCATTTGTTGTGAAAAACATTTTGGATTTATTTCTGCGGTATATTATGATTTACATCCACTCAATCTAACGGTTTTATTATTTATATGCTTTTCTCTGGGCTTTTTCGGTTTTCGTCGCCCAAATTGCAGTATCATTCCCGTGGTTGCACGTCATCGCAGGAGGCCTAGAGTTCAAACTACACTTTCCTTCTAGTAGGTTGCTAGTCTTGTATATTTTGTAATTAGAAGTCACACTAAATACTTGTGTAGTGTCGTTCAGTTTGAGTTATACTCCTGAATATTTTCTGGATTTCTTGTAAACCTTGAGTTTAGTTTTATATATGGATTTTGAGAAATCCGGATGGATATTGGAGGTCCACGGTGTGTCTGGGAATTTATCTGTGAAGTGTAATCTTCTTGGGTTACTAGACTACATTTATCTGTGAAGTGTACTCTGAACGCCTACATTTTACTCATGAGCAGAGGACTGTGGCTGTTGTTGGGTTACTAGACTCAGATGCTTATTTCTGGTGGGTTAGCACCGAGAGAGTTCTTATTGATAATCCATAGCCTACATTCAGAGATTTTTTTATGCGTCGATACTTTAACCAGGCTACCCAGCAGAGGAAATAATAAGAGTTTACCAATCTGAGGCAGGGGAATATGTCAGTGCTTGAGTATCGGGATAAGTTTACCCGTTTGTCTCGTTTTGCACGTGATATTGTGGCATCTGAGGAAGCAAAGTGCAAAAAGTTTGACTTGGGTCTGAATCTGAATATCAAGGGAACCTTGACCACTATACCTCGGGACAACTTTGATAACTTCGTCAGTGCTGCACTTAGGGGTGAGGATATTGAGAAAGAGAGGCAGATGCGGTTTAAGTCTCGCCGCTTTGAGGAGTGTGGACCTAGCCAGGGTCCCTCGAAAAGGATGAGTTATGGTACTTCGAGTTCAACATCTTCTTCAGGTGGTAGCACTTTCAGATATCCACATGGGTCATCGAGCCAGAGTGAGAGTCAAAGACTGAGGAGGAATCGACTTCAGAGGCAACAACAAAGTGGGAGTTCCAGTGGATCGAGTAATCCTTGACGTGCATATGATCTACCAGCTGCACCCAAAGACTATCCATTGTGCAATACTTGTAATAGGCGGAATTATGGTTCATGTTATCGAGGCACCGCCAGCTGTTACTGTTGTGGCCAAGAGGGTCACTTTGCGAGGGAATGTTCGCAGGGTGGTACTTTTGGGAGAGTTGCAGCTCAGGGTAGCGGTCATGGTCAGGGTACTACTTCTCGTGATCATGCGACACAATCTTCTGGACATGATGGTTAGCAGAACCATAGTCAGCGTGGACGACCAACTGGACAAGCTCGAGTTCATGTCATGTCCCTGGGAGAGGGCAGAGCTTCCCCTGAGGTTATCATCGGTACGTTATACATTTTTGGTCATCCAGTTCTTCCTAACTAGATCCAGGAGCTATGCATTCATTCATGTCATATAGATTAGCATCATTGGCTACTATACCTACATTTCCACTCCCTCGTTTGTGGCGAGTGTTGTATCCATCCGGTGAGGTAGTGTGTGCCGAGTTGGTGTATCGGGATTGTGAGATTTTTATAGGAGGTTATGGGTTAGCCGCGGATTTGATGCTGCTGGATATTGTAGATTTTGATGTAATTTTGAGGATGGATTTCTAGGAGAACCATTGGGTTGTTTTTGACTGTCACAAGAAAGAGGTTATTTTCAAGAGTCCTGGTGTACCTAAAATTTTATTTTGTGGTGAAAAGAATACTTCTTTACCTTGTCTGATTTCGGCGATGAAGGCTGAACAGATGTTGAAAAAGGGTTGTATGGCATATCTAGCACATGTGATTGATACAGAGGTTCGTGTACCAGACAGTGGGGATATATCGGTGGTTTGTGAGTATCCAGATGTATTTCATGAGGATTTATCTGGTGTTCCTCCAGTCAGGGAGATTGACTTCACTATTGAGTTACTGGACCTATTTTGCAGACATCCTATCGTATGGAACCAGCAGAGTTGAGGGAGTTGCAGATTCAACTTCAAGAATTGATTGAAAAAGGCTTCATTCGACCAATTGTTCCACCTTGGGGTGCATGCTCCAGTGTTGTTTGTGAGGAAGAAGGATAGTTTGATAAGGCTATACATTGACTATCGGAAATTGAATTAGGTTACAGTGAAGAACAAGTATCCGCTTCCACAGATTGCAAAGATGGCATTTCGGTCACGCTATGGGCATTATGAATTCCTTGTTATGCTTTTTGGGTTGACCAATGCGCCAGTTGCTTTCATGGACTTGATTAATCGGATTTTCAGGCATTATCTGGTCAAGTTCGTCATTTTATTCATCGACGATATCTTGATATATTCCAGGAGTGTGGGGCAACACAAGAAGCATTCGCATGCCACTTTGCAGACTTTGCGAGACGCTCAGTTGTATGCCAAGTTTAGCAAGTGTGAGTTTTGGTTGAACAGTGTGAAGTTTTTGGGTCACGTCATATCAGCTGAGGGAGTCAGCGTGGATCCATATAAGATTGAAGCAATGTTTAATTGGAGCAGACCTACAAATGTGATAGAGATACGAAGTTTCTTGGGTTTAGCAGGTTACTATCGCCGGTTTGTGCAAGATTTTCACGAATTGCAGTGATATGGATTTTGTGTATCAGTTACCTCATACTTCTAGTGGTAGTACTGGTATTTGGGTGATGGTGGATCGCCTTACGAACTCAGCTCATTTCCTTGCACTTCCAGGAAAGTTTTCTGTCAGTAAATTGGCGAAGCTATACCTGAGAGAGATTGTGAGATTACATGGTGTGCTTGTGTCTATAGTTTATGATCGGGATAGTCAGTTTATGTAACAACCCGAACAAGAAATTATATGTTAATTGGCTTGATTTGCGCGTTTCACGATTAGTCGCGGTTTTGTCGTAATTGGTCGATATGGTGGGTATCGGGCAAGAATTTGGTTTGAGTTCCTTCGCAGAAATTGTAGAGGATTTGATTTCGAGTCTTTAGGAGGTTTCAGAAGATTTATTCGGATAATCGAAAATATAAAATTGATATTTGAAATTATCGTCGAGTTAGTCGTACTTATCCGTTTGGGTTTGAGTTATCAGAATCGTGAATTTGGTCGGTTCGCGACGTATAAATACCGAATAGTCGTAAAATTGTCGAAAAGTCACATTTGGACCCAGTTTGACTGAGTTGGACTGAGTTGACTCGGGTTGACCAGTTTTGCCGCCCGATCTGTTTTCTTCCCGTTGTCGGACCCGGCGTGTCCGGCAACCTCCGGCCGAGTTCTTAGTATGGTTGGAAAGCTCTCTTGATTTCCTATTGTTTCATGTATTTAATTGTGTGATTTGGTTGAGATTTGAGGGACTTCGAGCTCGTTGAAATCCTTGGATTTCACTGGAATCGGGTGGCGTTTTTTGGCGAGTTTTGGTGTCGGGTTGGTGGGGGGTTAGCGTCCCCTCAACCCATTGAAGAGTTCTAGGCATTTTGTTTGGGAATTGAAGGTGGTTTGAGGTGGTCCATGGTGGTGACCGGAGAGGAAAATTCGGCGAGGCCTTAGTGGTAGAAGGGAAATCTATTGGGCTTGAGGAGAGGAAGAGTTTGAGGTATGGGTCGCCGGAGTTGGTCACCGTTGGCGCCGCGCTGCCGAAGACTGCGGCGGTCAACGGCGGAGCTCCGGCGAGGGTTGACTTTTTGTGATTTTTGGAGATTTTTGGAGATTTTTATATCATTTTGCTCGTAATCGCGTCTCGATCGTAGTCGTGAGGTTTTTGAGTTGATTTGCGTATTCTATTTTGGGTTGACGATTGTTTGGGTGTATTTTGGAAATTTTGCTGTCCTCATCGATATTTTGAGCGATACGTCTTTCGAGAACGATGGGTTCTTGACATATTAGGTTCGTATGTTGTGATTCTATATGTATTGATCGTATCCTTGTTGTTCAGGTGATTGTGATCGAGTGTTTGGCGAGGGATCTTCCGCCAAACCTCAGAGTTAGCTTCGTACTGTGAGTGGACACTTTGATTTTCACTGTCGATTTGCGAGTCTTGATTATGCATTTTATGTTATGCATTTTGCGAGTATGCAATTATGATTATGTATTTTTTCTTGGAGGCACATATATGATTTATTTTATATGGATTATAGATATATGGATGTATCGATGCACTGGCTTCTCGGCTAATCCCCTAGAGGCTCCGGGAAGGTTATGACAAACGTTTGACCCGTGATTATATGGCTCCTAGGAAGGTTATGACAAACTCTTTACCTGGTTGAGCATGATTGTAACTTTGAGGAAAATGTACTCAAGTTACGGCCTCCACATTTTATACGGTATCCAAGAAGGTTATGACAACCGCCTTACCTGTGATTGATAATTTTAGACTCGCATCATGATTTCATGTTTATATTGGTGAAAGGCATATTATTATTTTTGTCCACTCACTATAACGATTTTATTTGCATTTCCCTGGGCTTTTCAGTTTCTTTTGCCCAGTTTGCAGTTTGAATTCCAGGGTTGCACGTCGACGGTGGAGGCGTAGAGTTCAAGTCACACTTCAGTTCGAGTAGGTTCTTTCTTCGACCTACTAATTGTATATGATGTATATAGAAGTCGCTCTGAATACTTATGTTGTGTTTTCAGTTGAGTTTACTCCCGAATGTTTTCTGGATTTCTTGTAAATCTTGTGGTTTATTATATATATGATGTTGAGAAATCCGGATGGGGAACTGAAAGGACCCAACCCCGATTTAGCTTCCTAAATCGGAATCAAACCCCTTCGAAAACACGAACCAACAAAAACTTTTCGAAATTTGGGCAGAGTTTCGTTACTAACATAGAATTGTCATTACCTGCACACGGAAAATACACTTCATCCTATGCCACAAAAAGCAAACCGTAGGCACCAATCCCATCCGGATTTCTCAATATCTCAACAGTAAAGTAAACAATACATATAATAGTACTTTACTGAAATCCGGGTTAAAAATCGTATAACATATTCAACAGAGAACTCAGAGCGACCTCTAATACATAACCATATAAGTATACCACAGTAGGTAGGACAATAAACCTACTGGAAGAAATAAGGTAGCTCGAGCACTATGCCTCCGACCACGACGTGCGACACCAGAGTCCGAACTGCAAACTGGGCACGGAAACCGAAAAACCCAGGGGAAAGGCAAATAAAAACGTTAGAGTGAGTGGACGAAAATAAACATATGCCTTTCACCAGTTTATATACATACTCAATATAAAACAGTGCGAGTTCGGTAAACACAACAACACATATATATATGGAGGTTGTCGGGCGAATCTCTCAAGCCCGACGTTAGGTGAATCGCTCAAACCTGACGGTGAAAGGCTAGGGGAATCTCTCAACCCCGGCGGCACTCAGGGGAATCTCTCAACCCTGCTTCAGAGGAATCTCTCAACTCTGGGCCAGAGGAATCTCTCAACTCTGGTAGCATCGATGCTATAAATGCCATCACCCATAAACACATAACAACACCTCCGAAAATAACATATATCTCAATCATTGTATAATTTAAATACGGAAATAAATAAATCCACGAACTCGCAAAATCAACAGTGAAAATAGAAACTTGTCCACTCACACGCTTGCGTAACACAGTTTGCGTTAACCCGTGATCCGGCGGAAAATCCCTCGCCAAACGAACGATCACGAACACCTGAATATTCACAAAATCCATTTCTCAAAATCATATCTCGACAATACAAGTCAAACCACGAGAAACCACCGTTCTCGGAAACAGGTAATTCAAATACAACGAATCGTCGAAAATCCATATAAACCACCTCAATACCTCGCTTTACGTTCGGACGCTCAACTCGAAAAACGAACCTCCCCACTGCGATCGGAGCGCGATTTCGAGTCAAATGACATGCGACTTGTCGAAAGTCAAAAAGTCAACCCGTTGACCGTTGACCGCGTTGACCGCCGTCCACGGCGGCGCCACCGCCGACCGGAGAATTTCAAGGCGGAGCTGCACCTATTCCACTCAAAATCACCCACTGAGCAACTTTCATAACTGCAACAAAGTCCAATTCAAACTCTAACTCATCCAATTTCATGTAAAACCGAATTGTCTCACAAATTTCAAACCCAAAATTCTTCTTCCACAAATCGAATTAGAACTCCATACTTACATGGTTTGAATCATGGAGATGAGGGCTACAAAACCCAGTCCTTGTTTGAGCTCAACACGGCCCGAATCGGAAACCACCATTAAACCCAAAAATCACAAACTTTGCTTCAAGTTTTCTCTCTCCACCGTGAGCTCCACCACGAGAGGAGGTCAGCACGGGGACGGGGGCACCGAGAAGAGTCGAACGGGACCAGCCCCGCCCTCTGGGGTGGCCGGAATCGTCGCACCGCCGTGAGCCACCACAAGGCCGACGTGAAATTCTCACTCCACCGAGTTGACCGAGTCAACTCGGTCAACACCCGAAAAGGAAATGTTTGACTTGCCCCAAAATGGCAACCTGCTATATATAGCCTTTCCCGATTAGGAAACTTCATGTTTATCCATTTCAACGAACTTCAAACACGCGTAACTTTCTCGTCGTATATCCGATTCCGATAATTCTTGCGGCCACAAACTCGTCTCGACATACTCTTCAATAATCACCCGAAGTCAAACATATCAGCCAAACGGATAAAAAGTCAACCCTTCGAAGCAACACACATTTAATTCAACTAAACAAACAACAACGGAAATATTCGCAACTAATTCTTCGTAACTCAAAATCATGCTTCGGAAGTTCCCACGAACTTGAAATTAAATTGTGAACAACTTCCGTGAAGAAGCCGAGACCAAATTCTCGTCCGATAATTTAGTCGCGAACAAACCTGCCATTTAAATCCGTTTCCGTCGAAACTTCAAATATTCATAATTAATTCCTCGGTCGTCCAAATAACGATCCGGAACAACCCACGAACTCGTAATCACATATAGAACGACTCTTGAGAAGAGACCCAGCTCCAATTCTCGGCCAATAATTTAGTCGTTAAGAAGTTTCGGCGATTAAAACGACTGTCGCAACTCTGTGACTACGTGCAAGCTCATCAATCAAGCTGATTCCACTGCTAATTCTGGTCCGGGTCGTCACAGGAACAGAGCCCAACGTTTTGGATTTTGTGGAATATTCGAAGTGTGATTCTCTTTGCAGGTTCTAATATTGGCTCACGTATTTCAAAGTAAACTCTGGCAAAAAAAATTTTAAGGTCATGTTTTCGAAGGGGTTTGATTTCGGCTTAGGCAACTAAATCAGAGTCGGGTTCTTTCGGTTGGTATCAGAGCATTAGGTTTTAGGTTCTGTAGATTCTTGTAGTTGTGTTACTAAGGAAATTTGAGAATGTACAGCATTTCCAGAGCGATGACCTAACCGGCTGGCGGATAATTCCATGATTTTTGTGCTCTAGAGTGTTGTATGCTTTCAAACATTTTAAGTTCCATGATTACATCCTTTATGTCCTGTGACTAATATCTTTTATCCTTAGGATGCCTCCTTGACATGGAGTCCATGCTGAACGGACTGGGGATCCTGATGAGGATCAACGTACGCGTGACTTGCTTATGCGAGTATTGAGTTTGGAAGAACATATTGACCTTGTAGCTAAGGCTAGGACAGCGGGAGAAACTATTTTCTCTGGTTCCCCTAATCCTGAGGTGTGTGAAGCTTGGGTGGTTCAGGTTGAGCCTGTTTGTGAACGCCTGCATTTTATTCCTAAACAAAAAACTGTAGCAGCAGTGGGTTTGCTTGAGTTAGATGCCTACTTTTGGTGGGTTGGTATAGACAGAGTTCCTATTGATACTCCTTGGCCGATGTTCAAAGAGATGTGCATGCGTCAGTATTTCAATCCAGCTACTCAACAGCGGAAATATGAGGAGTTTACTAACCTGAAGCAGGGGAATATGTCAGTGCTTGAGTATTGGGATAAGTTCACCCATTTGTCTCTGTTTGCACATGATATGGTGGCATCAGAGGAAGCAAAGTGGAGGAGGTTTGAGTTGGGTTTGAATCTGAATATCAAGGGAACTTTCACCACTATGCCTCGAGATAACTTTGATGAGTTTGTTAGTGCGGCACTTAGATGACGAGGACATTAAGAAGGAAATGCAGATGCAATTTCAGACACGTCGCTTTGAAGAGGGTAGACCTAGTCAGGGTGCTTCGAAGAGGCTGAGTTCAGGTACTTCTGGATCAGCATCATCTTCAGGTATTGGACCTTACAGATATCCTACCAGCACTGCTAGGCAGAGTCATAGATAGAAGAGGAATCTACCGCAGAGGCAGCATTCGAGTGGGAGTTCCAGTAGATCGAGTTATCCTCGACCTATCTTCAGCACACCAGCTGCACCAAGGGATATGTCATTTTGTGAGGGAGTGTCCTTAGCTTGGCACTTTTAGAGGTGTTGTAGATCAAAGTGCTGGTCGAGATCAGGGTACTGCTTCTGGAAAGGGTGGTCTGCAGAATCGCGGCCAGCGTGGACGACCAATGGGATAGGATCGAGTTCATGCCATGTCTCTACGTAAGGGCAGAGCTTCCCCAGAGGTCATCATCGGTACATTGTACATTTTTGGTCATCCAGTTCTTACTTTACTAGATCCAGGGGCTACGCATTCATTCATGTTATATAGATTAGCATCATTGGCTACTGTATCTGCATCTCCACTCCCTAGTTTGTGGCGAGTGTTGTATCCATCTGGCAAGTTAGTATGTGTCGGGTGGGTATATAGAGATTGTGAGATTTTTATTGGAGGTTATGGGTTAGCTGCGGATTTGATGCTGTTGAATATTGTGGATTTTGATGTGATTTTGGGCATGGATTTCTTGGAGAACCATTAGGCTGTTCTTGATTGTCACAAGAAGGAGGTTGTTTTCAGGAGTCCAAGCATGCCGGAAATCTTGTTCCGTAGTGCAAAAAAAACTACTTTGCCTTGTTTGATTTCAGCAATGAAGGCTGAGCAGATGTTGAGGAAGGGTTGTATGGCTTACCTATCACATGTGATTGATACGAGTGTTCGTGTACCGGACATTGGTGATATTACGGTGGTTTGTGAGTATCCAGATGTGTTTCCCGAGGACTTACCCGGTGTCCCTCCAGTCAGGGAGATTGACTTCACCATCAAGTTACTTCCAGGTACTGGACCTATATTGCAGAGACCCTATCGTATGGCACTAGCAGAGTTGAGGGAGTTACAAATTCAACTTCAGGAATTGGTTGAGAAAGGCTTCATTCGACCTAGTGTTTCACCTTTGGGTGCTCTAGTGTTGTTTGTGAGGAAAAAGGATGTTTCGATGAGGCTAGGCATTGGCTATCGGAACTTGAATCAGGGTACGGTACAGAACAAGTATCCACTCCCACGGATTGATGATTTGTTCGATCAGCTGAAAGGAGCTTCAGTCTTCTCGAAGATTGATCTCAGGTCTGGGTACCATCAGCTACGGATTCGGGAATCCGATGTGGGCAAGACGGAGTTTCGATCACGTTATGGGCATTATGAGTTCCTTGTTATGCCATTTGGGTTGACCAATGCACCAGCTGCTTTCATGGACCTGATGAATCGAATTTTCAAGCGTTATTTAGACAAGTTTGTCATTATGTTCATCGACGACATCCTGATTTATTCCAAGAGTGTGGGGCAACACAAGAAGCATTTCCATGCAGTTTTGCAGATTTTACGAGACGCTCAGTTGTACGTCATGTTTAGCAAGTGTGTTTAGCAAGTGTGAGTTTTGGCTCGACAATGTAAAGTTTTTGGGTCACGTGGTATCAGCTGAGGAGCAGACCTACCAAAGTGGAAGAGATACGAAGTTTCTTGGGCTTAACAGGCTACTATCGCCGATTCGTACAGGACTTTTCACGGATAGCGACACCGCTTACTCGTTTGACGAAGAAAGGAGTCAAGTTTGAATGGACTGATGCTTGTGAGGAAAGTTACTTGACTTTGAAGGAGAGGTTGACTACTACACTAGTGTTGACTTTACCAGATGATAGCGGTGAGTATGTTGTGTACAGTGATGCTTCGAAGTTAGGTCTGGGTTGTGTCTTGATGCAGCATGGAAAAGTGGTGGCATATGGTTCTAGACAATTGAAACCACACGAAGTTAACTATCCTACTCATGATCTGGAGTTAGCTGCCATTGTGTTAGCATTGAAGAGTTGGAGACACTACTTGTACGGAGCGCAGTGTAAGATTTACATCGATCATAAAAGTTTTACCTAGTTGCCGACATGGCCAGATTTGAATATGAGGCAGCGGAGATGGATGGAGCTGATTAATGACTACGATTGTGACGACCCGAACCAGAATCAGTTGTGTGTTTGGGCACGATTCTCGAGATTTGGTTATAGTCGCAGTTTTACGATATTGTGTAGTTTGCCGATTCGGTTCGCGACTATGTTTTCAGTCGAGAATTTGAGTTGAGTGTCTTCACAGAAGTTGTAGAGTACGTGATTTCGAGTTCCTGGGTTGTTCCGGAAGATTTTTCCGATATCCGAGGAATATTCTATAATTATTTGAAGTTTCGGGTTCCGACGAGTTTATCCGAATGTTTCGAGCTTATCCGAATCATTCCGTATTTTCATTTTGGACCGTTGATTGACCCGAGGGACGTGTATAAATATCGAAAAGTCGAGAAATAGTCGCAAAAACACGGAATTGCTTTGACTTTCCCGTTTTGGAAAGTTGACCAGTTTGACCGATTAAGGAAGTTTCCCAAACGGGAAGGTGTTTTCCGGCGACCGGATTCCGGCCACTTTGGGCTTCGAGGAAGGTATGGCTAGATTCCTTGTTCAATTTCGAGTTGTTTGGTATAGGTGTTGATGAGAATTAATGAGTTTTTCGGGGAACCCGAATTGGTTAACCTCGCCGGAAATCGGCCTTAATGGTGGAGGACTTTCCGGTGGGAGTTGGAGGCCGAGGGGTGAGGGCTTCACCTCGCCTTGCCCCAAGGAAGCTTCCTATGTATTTTGTTTGGTGTTTGGTGGAGGTTTGCTTGAAACCCGATTGGGTTTTCCGGCAAGGATCTTTGTTCGGTTTTGCACGTTTTTGGAGAGGTTACGCTTGGAATTGGACTTTGGGGTAGAAGAGAATCTTGCTCGCCTTGACGAGACCTTGAGAACTGGAGAAGTTGGCCGTGAAATTCCACCGTTGACGGCGCGCCGCCGGCGGCGGCGGCGGTCAACGGCGGAGGAAAAGTCAAATTTTCAGATTTCGACGTTTTTAATGTCATTTTTCTCGTAATCACGCCCTGGTTATCGTACGGAGGTTTTCGGGTTGATTTGGTTAGCCGATTTTCAGTCGAGATTTCGAGTGGGGATTTCGGGATTTCCGTAATTCATTTTGTACTGCATTTCGTATTTCCGGGAACGGTTGGTTTCCGTGCTTCAGTACAGTGTTGTGGATTACGATATTGATCAGTTATGTGTATATGTATTCAGGAGATCGAGATCGAGATTTGGATCGTGATCGTGCTTCGGGCGAGGGTACTTCCGCCGGACCACGTGTTTAGCGCGAGTTGCGCTAGCTGATCTGTGAGTGGACAATTTCTTTTCACGGAATTCTTGCGAGTCTTTTAAGTGATTTATGAACTTGAGCATGCGTATGAGATTTCGGATTTGCATGAGCATATGATTTACGATTATACGATTATACTTATACAGATATACATATACGAGTATACTTATACTTATATGCTATTACATGCATTTACATCGAAATATTTGTGATTTAGTTTACACAGAGTACAGTCGTTATATGTTGTTGTATCGATACACTCGCATCCCGGCTGATCCCCGAGGATGTGTACCGGGGGAGGCTGTGACTCCTGACCCGTGACCTGTACCGGGGGGAGGCAGACCTCTGACCTGAGGCCTTTCTGGCTAGAATCGCGTGGAAGTCTGGGACTCCGTGATTCTGACTGTACTAGCACGGTGTGTGTCCATGAGTGACCCCGTGGGATTTTTACTTGCATGCTCAGTACACTGGAGGAGTATGAGTTTACCTCGTGTACTATGTTGTTTTTATTTACCTGGACTCGCATATGTGATTATATATATATATATATTAACTGGTGAAAGACATTTATTTTCGTCCACTCACTCTAACGTGTTTATCGTCTTTCCCCTGGGCTTTTCGGTTTCCGTGCCCAGTTTGCAGTTCAGGTTTGTTGTTTTCACGTCGCGGTTTGGAGGCTAGTGATCAGAGTCACCTGTATTTTCCAGTAGGTTCTTGTTTCGCCTACTGATGTACATATTGTATATGTTTTACTTTAGAGGTCGCTCTGATACATCCTGTTACATGTTGTGCGGATTTTCACAGATCTATATATATACATAGTACAGTTTATTCATTATTGATGATTATATTGTTGTTGAGAAATCCGGATGGGATTGGTGCCAACGGTTTGCTTTTTGTGGCATAGGACGAAGTGTTAATTTCCGCGTGCAGGTTATGGTAATTCCACGCTAGTAACGAAACTCTGCCCAAATTTTGAAAAGTTTTTGTTGGTTCACGTTTTCGAAGGGGTTCGATTCCGGTTTAGGTGGCTAAATCGGGGTTGGGTCCTTTCAGTTTGGTATCAGAGCATTAGGTTGTTAGATTCTGTAGACTCTTGTAGTTGTGACGCTTAGGGTATTTGAGTTGATACAGCATGGCTGGAGTGATGACCCGACTGGCCAGCGGTACTCATCAATACTTCGGGTGTTGTGTGTCCTCAAATATCTGCGGTTTCATGATTACGTTCTTTCTGCTTGTGCCTAATGCTTGTCTTGTATCAGTAGGATGCCTCCTCGACGTGGTCCCCGTGTTGATCGGGATGATGATCCTGATGAGGATCGCCGAACGCGCGACTTGCTTATGCGAGTGCGGCGTTTGGAGGAGCGTTTTGACCCTGTGGTCAAGGCTCGTACTGCGGGTGCTACTGTGTTTTCGGGTTCAGTTGATCCAGAGATATGCGAGGCATGGCTGGTTCAGATTGAGCGTGTTTGTGAGCGTCTGCAGTTTACACCTGAGCAGATGACAGTAGCCGCAGTTGGTTTACTTGAGGGTGATGCATACTTTTGGTGGGTCAGCACTGACAGAGTTCCTGTGGATACTTCGTGGATATTGTTTCGTGATCTGTTTATGAGGAGGTATTTTAATCAGGCTACCCAGCAGCGCAAGTACGAGGAGTTTACGAACTTGAGGCAGGGCAGTTTGTCTGTACTTGAGTATCGGGATCGGTTTACCCGTTTGTCTCGTTTTGCGCGGGATATGGTGGCTACTGAGGAAGCCAAGTGTCGCAGATTTGAGCTGGGGTTGAATCTGAGCATCAAGGCGACACTGACTACGATGCCTCGGAACAACTTCGATGAGTTTGTCAGTGCAGCTCTCCGAGGCGAGGACATTGAGCAGGAGAGACAGCAGAGATATCAGCCGAGGCGGTTCGAGGAAGGTGGACCGAGTCAGGGGCCTTCGAAGAGGCTGAGTTCTGATACTTCTGGATCAGCTTCATCCTCAGGCAGTGGATCATATCGACCACCAGCTGGTGCATCGAGACGGAGGTTTGGATGGCGGAGAGATCGACCGCAGCGACCACAGGGTAGTGGGAGTTCCAGCGGTTCTAGTTATCCGCGGCGTACTGGTGGCACGTTTACTGTACCGCGTGAGTACCCATTGTGCAATTTCTGTAACAGGCATCACTTGGGACCGTGTCAGCGAAGCCCTGTCACTTGTTTCCGTTGTGGCCAGGTGGGTCACTATGCGAGGGAGTGTCCTCAGTTATACGGCGGTGACGGACAGGCAGCTCAGAGTTCCGGAGTTGAGCGAGGTGCCACTACGGGAGCTCGACCAGCACAGTTTGCAGGTCAGGGTAGGCAGCAGGGACAGCCCCAACGAGGACGACCAGCCGGACAGGCGAGAGTTCATGCTATGACTATGCGTGAGGGCAGAGCATCACCGGAGGTCGTTATTGGTACGTTACATGTTTTTGGTATTCCTGTAGTTGCATTGTTAGATCCAGGTGCCACACATTCATTCATATCATATAGACTATCATCATTGGCTACGGTACCTGCATCTCCACTTCCGGGGCTGTGGAGAGTGTTGTATCCGTCAGGTGAAGTTGTGAGCATCGGATGGGTTTACCGAGATTGTGAGGTGTTTGTTGATGGCCATGGTTTAGCCGCTGATCTGTTGTTGCTGGATATTGTGGATTTTGATTTGATATTGGGTATGGACTTTTTGGAGTCGCATTGGGCCATGTTCGACTGCCACAGGAAGGAGGTCGCGTTTCGACGACCCGGGTTACCTGAGATACTGTTTCGTGGCGAGAAGAACACTTCCCTACCGTGTTTGATTTCCGCGATGAGGGCGGATCGGTTGATGAAGAAGGGTTGTGTTGCTTACTTAGCCCATGTTGTGGACACTACAACTGCAGTGCCGGATCTTGGTAGTATTGAGGTTGTGTCTGAGTTTCCGGATGTGTTTCCAGCGGAGTTACCTGGTATACCCCCTGTGCGGGAGATTGACTTTACTATTGAGTTGTTGCCGGGTACTGGACCGATTTCCCAGACACCATACCGGATGGCGCCTGCAGAGTTGAGGGAGTTGCAGATTCAACTTCAGGAGTTGTTAGAAAAGGGATTCATTCGACCGAGTGTTTTTCCGTGGGGTGCTCCAGTGTTGTTCGTGCGAAAGAAGGATGGGTCCATGCGGTTGTGCATCGACTATCGGAAGCTGAATCAGATTACAGTGAGGAACAAGTATCCGTTGCCTCGGATTGACGATTTGTTCGATCAGCTGAAGGGAGCGGCAGTCTTTTCGAAGATTGATCTTCGATCCGGATATCATCAGTTGAGGATCCGGGATTCAGATGTTGCCAGGACAGCATTCAGGACGCGGTATGGGCACTATGAGTTTCTGGTTATGCCGTTTGGGTTAACCAACGCCCCCGCAGCTTTCATGGACTTGATGAATCGGGTATTTCGACGATTCTTGGACAAGTTCGTGATAGTGTTCATTGATGATATTTTGATATACTCGAGGAGTGCAGGCCAGCACAAGAAGCACTTGCGAGTGGTGTTGCGGACTTTGCGGGACCATCAGTTGTTCGCGAAGTTTAGCAAGTGTGAGTTCTGGTTGGATAGTGTGAAGTTTCTGGGCCACGTGATTTCGGCCGAGGGAGTTAGTGTTGATCCTGACAAGATTGAGGCCGTGCTGAATTGGAGTCGACCCACTACTGTACCGGAGATCCGGAGTTTCTTGGGATTAGCAGGCTATTACCGACGGTTTGTACAAGATTTCTCCCGGATAGCCACACCACTGACCAGATTGACGAAGAAGGGCGTCAAGTTTGAGTGGTCTGATGCGTGCGAGGAGAGTTATTTGCTCCTGAAGGAGAGATTGACTACCGCACCGGTTCTGACATTGCCAGACGACAGTGGTGAGTATGTTGTGTACAGCGACGCGTCGAAGTTGGGCCTTGGCTGTGTGTTGATGCAGCATGGTAGAGTCGTGGCATATGGTTCCAGACAGCTGAAACCGCACGAGGTCAACTATCCGACGCATGATTTGGAGTTAGCCGCTATCGTGTTAGCGTTGAAGAGTTGGAGACATTACCTGTACGGTGCTCAGTGTAAGATTTTCACTGACCACAAGAGTCTCACTTACTTGCGGACACAGCCGGATCTGAACATGAGGCAGCGCCGATGGATGGAGTTGATTAATGATTATGATTGCACGTTTGAGTATCATCCGGGGAAGGCTAATGTTGTAGCTGATGCACTTAGTCGGAAATCTGGAGCCTCATTGTTTCATATGTGTGTGGCCAGAGTATCGATGTTAGCCGAGCTTCGAGCTACGGGTGCTGTGTTTGGTTATGATGATGATGGAGCCTTGTTGGCTAGCGTACGACCCGTATTGGTTGATCAGGTACGGGAGGCACAGGATTCAGATCCTTACTTACTGAGCAAGAAGACCATGATTCGGAATGGTGTGCCTACAGAGTTCCGATTGAGCGACGACGGTACGTTGTTATTCAGAGGCAGATTATGTGTACCCAGGGACGAGGACTTGAAGAAGGAAATTCTGGACGAGGCCCACAGCTCAGCGTATGCGATGCATCCCGGAGGTACGAAGATGTTTCGTACACTTCGAGCGTACTATTGGTGGCGCAATATGAAGCGAGAGATTGCCGCGTACGTGAGTCGATGTTTGATTTGTCAGCAGGTGAAGGCGGAGAGGCAGAAACCTGCAGGGAAACTACAGCCACTTGAGATTCCAGTTTGGAAATTGGAGCATATCACGATGGATTTCGTCTATCAGTTGCCGCGTACTTCGGCGGGCAACACTGGCATTTGGGTTATCGTTGATCGATTGACGAAATCTGCACATTTTCTTGCACTTCCAGGGAAGATTTCAGTGGGTAGATTGGCTAAGTTGTACTTATCAGAGATTGTTCGCTTGCATGGAGTGCCTGTGTCCATTGTTTCTGACCGTGATAGTCAGTTCACTTCTGAGTTTTGGCAGGCTTTACAGCGAGCGTTGGGCACGAAGTTGCGATTTAGTACAGCTTTTCATCCTCAGACTGACGGGCAGTCCGAGCCGACCATTCAGACTCTTGAGGATATGCTGAGATCGTGTGTATTGCAGTTTCGTGGAAACTGGGATCAGCAGTTGCACTTGATCGAGTTCGCCTACAACAACAGCTATCAGGCCAGTATTGAGATGGCACCGTACGAGGCTCTGTACGGGAAGCAGTGTCGCACTCCATTGTGTTGGAGTGAGGTGGGCGAGCGTTGGCTCATTGGTCCTGATTTGGTGAAAACTACGATGGAGGACATTCAGATTATTCGAGATCGACTGAAGATTGCCCAGGATCGGCAGAAGAGTTACGCGGATGTGAGGAGGAAGAGTTTAGAGTTCGAGGTTGGTGATTGGGTCTTCCTGAAACTATCTCCGTGGAGGGGAGTTGTGCGTTTCGGGAAGCGTGGCAAGCTTCGACCGCGGTACATTGGTCCGTACGAGATTACGGAGAGGGTTGGAGCTGTTGCTTACAGACTTGAGTTACCGGCTGAGATGGCTCGTGTACATGATGTCTTCCATGTTTCGATGTTGCGGAAGTACATCTCAAATCCTTCACATGTGATAGCCCCACAGCAGTTGCCGATCAGAGAGGATTTGTCGTATGTTGAGGAACCAGTGCAGATTCTCGATCGACGTGAGCAGGAGCTGAGGCACCGTGTCATTCCGCTGGTGAAGGTCTTGTGGCAGAACCATTCAGTTGAGGAGGCCACTTGGGAGACCGAGCAGCGTATGCGGGAGCAGTATCCTCATCTGTTCACATGACAGGTACGTAAATTTTGAGGTCGAAATTTCTTTAAGGGGGGTAGATTTTTGACGACCCGAATCAGAATCAGTTGTGTGTTTGGGCACGATTCTCGAGATTTGGTTATAGTCGCAGTTTTACGATATTGTGTAGTTTGCCGATTCGGTTCGCAACTATGTTTTCAGTCGAGAATTTGAGTTGAGTGTCTTCACAAAAGTTGTAGATTACGTGATTTCGAGTTCGTGGGTTGTTCCGGAAGATTTTTCCGATATCCGAGGAATATTCTATGATTATTTGAAGTTTCGGGTTCCGACGAGTTTATCCGAATGTTTCGAGCTTATCCGAATCATTCCGTATTTTCATTTTGGACCGTTGATTGACCCGAGGGACGTGTATAAATATCGAAAAGTCGAGAAATAGTCGCAAAAACACGGAATTGCTTTGACTTTCCCGTTTTGGAAAGTTGACCAGTTTGACCGATTAAGGAAGTTTCCCAAACGGGAAGGTGTTTTCCGGCGACCGGATTCTGGCCACTTTGGGCTTCGAGGAAGGTATGGCTAGATTCCTTGTTCAATTTCGAGTTGTTTGGTATAGGTGTTGATGAGAATTGATGAGTTTTTCGGGGAACCCGAATTGGTTAACCTCGCCGGAAATCGGCCTTAATGGTGGAGGACTTTCCGGTGGGAGTTGGAGGCCGAGGGGTGAGGGATTCACCTCGCCTTGCCCCAAGGAAGCTTCCTATGTATTTTGTTTGGTGTTTGGTGGAGGTTTGCTTGAAACCCGATTGGGTTTTCCGGCAAGGATCTTTGTTCGGTTTTGCACGTTTTTGGAGAGGTTACGCTTGGAATTGGACTTTGGGGTAGAAGAGAATCTTGCTCGCCTTGACGAGACCTTGAGAACTGGAGAAGTTGGCCGTGAAATTCCACCGTTGACGGCGCGCCGCCGCCGGCGGCGGCGGTCAACGGCGGAGGAAAAGTCAAATTTTCAGATTTCGACGTTTTTAATGTCATTTTTCTCGTAATCACGCCCTGGTTATCGTACGGAGGTTTTCGGGTTGATTTGGTTAGCCGATTTTCAGTCGAGATTTCGAGTGGGGATTTCGGGATTTCCGTAATTCATTTTGTACTGCATTTCGTATTTCCGGGAACGGTTGGTTTCCGTGCTTCAGTACAGTGTTGTGGATTACGATATTGATCAGTTATGTGTATATGTATTCAGGAGATCGAGATCGAGATTTGGATCGTGATCGTGCTTCGGGCGAGGGTACTTCCGCCGGCCCCCGTGTTTAGCGCGAGTTGCGCTAGCTGATCTGTGAGTGGACAATTTCTTTTCACGGAATTCTTGCGAGTCTTTTAAGTGATTTATGAACTTGAGCATGCGTATGAGATTTCGGATTTGCATGAGCATATGATTTACGATTATACGATTATACTTATACAGATATACGTATACGAGTATACTTATACTTATATGCTATTACATGCATTTACATCGAAATATTTGTGATTTAGTTTACACAGGGTACAGTCGTTATATGTTGTTGTATCGATACACTCGCATCCCGGCTGATCCCCGAGGATGTGTACCGGGGGAGGCTGTGACTCCTGACCCGTGACCTGTACCGGGGGGAGGCAGACCTCTGACCTGAGGCCTTTCTGGCTAGAATCGCGTGGAAGTCTGGGACTCCGTGATTCTGACTGTACTAGCACGGTGTGTGTCCATGAGTGACCCCGTGGGATTTTTACTTGCATGCTCAGTACACTGGAGGAGTATGAGTTTACCTCGTGTACTATGTTGTTTTTATTTACCTGGACTCGCATATGTGATTTTATATATATATATTAACTGGTGAAAGACATTTATTTTCGTCCACTCACTCTAACGTGTTTATTGTCTTTCCCCTGGGCTTTTCGGTTTCCGTGCCCAGTTTGCAGTTCAGGTTTGTTGTTTTCACGTCGCGGTTTGGAGGCTAGTGATCAGAGTCACCTGTATTTTCCAGTAGGTTCTTGTTTCGCCTACTGATGTACATATTGTATATGTTTTACTTTAGAGGTCGCTCTGATACATCCTGTTACATGTTGTGCGGATTTTCAGAGATCTACATATATACATAGTACAGTTTATTCATTATTGATGATTATATTGTTGTTGAGAAATCTGGATGGGATTGGTGCCCACGGTTTGCTTTTTGTGGCATAGGACGAAGTGTTAATTTCCGCGTGCAGGTTATGGTAATTCCACGCTAGTAACGAAACTCTGCCCAAATTTTGAAAAGTTTTTGTTGGTTCACGTTTTCGAAGGGGTTCGATTCCGGTTTAGGTGGCTAAATCGGGGTTGGGTCCTTTCAACGATTGCACTTGGATTCAGAATAATGTACTGACCGAGTTTCGGATGAAGGGTGATGGCACTTTGATGTTCAGAGGGAGATTATGTGTGCCCAGGGATGAGGATTTGAAGAAGGAAATACTTGATGAAGCTCATTGTTCCGCATATGCAATGCATCCGGGTAGTATAAAGATGTTCCGGACACTTAAAGCTCATTATTGGTGGCGAAACATGAAGAGGGAAATAGCAATGTACGTGAGCAGATGCCTGATTTGTCAACAAGTGAAGGCAAAACGTCAGAAACCGACAGGTAAACTACGACCTTTGGAGATTCTAGTATGGAAATGAGAGCATATCACTATGGATTTTGTGTATCAGTTACCTCATACTTCTGGTGGTAGTACTGGTATTTGGGTGATGGTGGATCGCCTTACGAAGTCAGCTCATTTCCTTTCACTTCCAGGAAAGCTTTTCGTGAGCAGATTGGCGAAGCTGTACTTGAAGGAGTTTGTGGGATTACATGGTGTACCTGTGTCTATAGTTTCTGATCGGGATAGTCAGTTCACTTTAGAGTTTTGGCAGGCATTGTAGAGAGCAATGGGGACTAGACTACACTTTAGCACAGCTTTTCATCCTCAGACAGATGGTAAGTCAGAGAGGACTATTCAGACTCTGGATGATATGTTGCGATCTTGTGTTTTGCAGTTTAAACGGAATTGGGATCAGCAACTTCATTTGATTGAGTTTGCGTACAACAGCAGCTATCAGGCTAGTATTGGTATGGTGCCTTATGAGGCTTTAGACGGCAAACAGTGTCGAACTCCATTATGTTAGAGTGAAGTTGGTGAGAAATGGCTTCTTGGTCCTGATTTGGTGAAAAGTACCATGGAAGATGTTCAGGTTATTCGGGACAGATTGAAGGCAGCTCAGGATCGACAAAAGAGTTATGCTGACGTGAGATGGAAGGACCTTGAGTTTGAGGTTGGTGAATTGGTTTTCCTTAAACATTCTCCTTGGAAAGGTGTTGTTCGTTTCGGGAAGCGCGGTAAACTTCGTCCGCAATATGTTGGCCTATATGAGATCACAGAGCGAGTCGGTGTTGTGGCGTACAGGTTGGCATTACCATCTGAGATGGCTAGGGTACTTGATGTGTTCCATGTGTCTAGGTTGCGGAAGTACATTTCTGATCCATCTCATGTGTTGACATCGTATCAGCTTCCTATACGGGAGGACTTGACCTATGTGGAAGAACCAGTTCAGATTCTTGATCGGAAGGTCCAGGAGTTGCGACACAGAGCCATTTCTATCGGGAGGACATGACCTATTTTGGCAGAATCATTCAGTTGAAGAGTCTGCTTGGGAGACCGAGCAGCATATGCGTGAGCAGTATCCCTACCTCTTCAGTTAGCAGATATATAAATTTCGAGGATGAAATTTTTGTTAGGGGGGTAGATTTGTAACGACCCGAACCTGAAATTGTATGTTAATTGGCTTGATTTGCGAATTTCACGATTAGTCACGGTTTTGTCGTAATTGGTCGATATGGTGGGTTTGTTCATGACTAAATTATCGAGCAAGAATTTGGTTTGAGTTCCTTCGCAGATATTGTAGAGGATTTGATTTCAAGTCCGTAGGAGGTTTCGGAAGATTTTTCGGATAATCGGAGAATATAAAATGGATATTTGAAATTATCGTCGAGTTAGTCGTACTTATCCGTTTTGATTTGAGTCATCCGAATCGTGAATTTGGTCGGTTCGTGACATATAAATATCGAATAGTCGTAAAATTGTCGAAAACTCACATTTGGACCGAGTTTGACCGAGTTGGATTGAGTTGACTCGGGTTGACCCGTTTTTTTCCCGTCATCGGACCCGGCATTTCTGGCCACCTTTGGCCGAGTTCTTGGTATGGTTGGAAAGCTCTCTTGATTTCCTATTGTTTCATGTATTTAATTGTGTGATTTGGTTGAGATTTGAGGGAGTTCGAGCTCGTTGAAATCCTTGGAATCAGGTGGCATTTTCCTGTGAGTTTTGGTGTCGGGTTCGTAGGGGGTTAGCTTCCTCTATACCCATTGAAGTGTTCTGGGCATTTTGTTTAGGAATTGGAGGTGGTTTGAAGTGGTCCGTGGTGGTGACCGGAGAGGAAAATCCGGCAACGCCTTGGTGGTAGAAGGGAAATGTATTGGGCTTGAAAAGGGGAAGAGTTTGAGGTCTGGATCGCCGGAGTTGGTCACCGTTGGCGCCGCGCTGCCGGCGGCGGCTGATCTCTGGCGAATGTTGAATTTTTGTGATTTTTGGAGATTTTTATACCTTTTTGCTCTTAATCGCATCCCGATCGTAGTCATGAGGTTTTTGAGTTGATTTGAGTATTCTATTTTGGGTCGAGGATTGTTTGGGTGTATTTTGAGAATTTTGTTATCCTCGTCGTTATTTTGAGAGATACGTCTTTCAAGAATGCAGGGTTCTTGATATTAGCTCTGTATGTTGTGATTCTATATGTATTGATCGTATCCCTATTGTGCAAGTGATCGTGATCAAGTGTTTGGCGAGGGATCTTCCTCCGTACCTTAGAGTTTGCTTCGTACTGTGAGTGGACCCTTTGATTTTCACTGTCGATTTGTGTGTCTTGATTATGCATTTTATGTTATGCATTTTACGAGTATGCAATTATGATTTTGCATTTATGATTATTTATTTTTACTTGGAGGCACATATATGATTTGTTTTACATGGATTATGGATATATGGATGCATCGATGCACTGGCTTCTCAGCTGATCCCCGGGATGTTCTGGGAAAGTTATGACAAACGCCTGTCCCATGATTATATGGCTCCTAAGAAGGTAATGACAAACCCCTTACCTAGTTGAGCATGATTGTAACTTTGAGGAAAATATACTCAAGTTACGGCCTCCACATTTTATACGGTATCCAGGAAGGTTATTACAACCGCCTTACCTGTGATTGATGATTTTAGACTCGCATCATGATTTCATATTTATATTGGTGAAAAGCATATTATTATTTTTGTCCACTCACTATAACGATTTTATTTGCCTTTCCCTGGGCTTTTTAGTTTCTTTTGCCTAGTTTGCAGTTTGAATTCCACAGTTGCACGTCGACGGTGGAGGCGTAGAGTTCAAGTCACACTTCAGTTCTAGTAGGTTCTTTATTCGACCTACTAATTGTATATGATGTATATATAAGTTGCTCTGAATACTTATGTTGTGTTTTCAGTTGAGTTTACTCCCGAATGTTTTCTGGATTTCTTGGAAACCTTATGGTTCATTATATATATGATGTTGAGAAATCCATATGGAGAACAAAGCCCCACGGTTTGGCTTTGTGGAATATTTGAAGTGTGATTCTCTTTGAAGGTTCTAATATTGGCTCACGTATTTCAAAGTAAACTCTGGCAAAAAAAAATTTAAGTTCATGTTTTCGAAGGGTTTTGATTTCGGTTTAGGCAACTAAATCGGAATCGGGTCCTTTCAGTTTACTTCAGAATTTTGGCAGGCATTACAGAGAGCATTGGGGACTAGACTACACTTCAGCACGACTTTTCATCCTCAGACAGATGGTCAGTCAAATAGGACTATTCAAACTCTGGAGGATATGTTACGATCTTGTGTGTTGCAGTTCAAAGGGAATTTGGATCAACAACTTAATTTGATTGAGTTTGCGTACAATAATAGCTATCAGGCTAGCATTTGTATGACACCTTATGAAGCTTTGTATGGCAAACAATGTCGAACTCCATTATGTTGGAGTGAAGTTGGAGAGAAATGGCTTATTGGTCCTGATTTAGTGAAAAACACCACGGAAGATGTTCAAGTTACTCGGGACAGATTGAAGGCTGCACAGGATCGACAGAAGAGTTATGCTGATGTTAGAGGGAAAGATCTTGAGTTTGAGGTTGGGGATTGGGTTTTCCTGAAACTTTCTCCTTGGAGGGGTGTTGTTGTCCGCGTTATGTTGGCCCATATGAGAACATTGAGCGAATTGGTGTTGTGGCGTATAGGTTGCCATTACCTTCTGATATTGGCAGGGTACATGATGTGTTCCATGTGTCTATATTGCAGAAATACATTTCCGATCCATCTCATGTGGTAGCACCGTATAAGCTTCCTATTCGGGAGGATTTGACTTATGTGGAAGAACCAGTTCAGATTCTCGATTGGAAGGTCCAGGAGTTGCGGCACAGAACTATTCCTCTTGTGAAAGTTTTATGGCGGAACAATTCAGTTCAAGAGGCTACATGGGAGACCAAGCAGCACATGCGAGAGTACTATCTCTACCTCTTCAGTTAGCAGGTACGTAAATTTCGAGACGCAATTTTTGTTAGGGGGTAGATTTGTAATGACCCGAGCTTTGAGTTTATGACTATCGGCACGACATGTGATTATTGTGAGTTGATTGTTCATATGTGGTTTGTTAAAGACTAAATTATCGGGAAAGAATTTGGTTTGAGTTCCTTCGCGGAAATTATAGAGGATTTGATTTTGAACTCGTAGGAGGTTTTGGAGTATTTTTCGGGTAATCGGAGAATATAAAATGAATATTTGAAATTGTCGTCGAGTTAGACATACTTATCCGATTGTGTTGGAGTCATCCGAGCCGTTGGTTTGGTCGATTCATGACGTATAAATATTGAATAGTAGTAAAAATTGGAAAATCACATATTTGGACCGAGTTGACCCATTGACCCATTTTCCTCCATTAACCCGACGATTCCGGCCACCTCCAGCTGTGTTCTTGGTATGGTGAGAAAGTTCTTGTGATTTCCTATTGATTCATGTATTCATTTGTGAGAATTGGTTGCGTTTTGAGTAAGTTCAAACTCGGTGAAGTTCTTTGATTTCGCCGAAATCGGGTGGCAGTTTTCGGCGAGTTTTGGCGTCGCGGGTGAGGGGGGATTGGTTCCCCTCAACCCCTTGAAGCTTTCTACGCTGTTAATTTGGGACAAGGAAGAGTATTGTGGTGGCCCGTGGTCGTCGCCGGAGGGGAGGTTTCGGCCTCCTCTTTCGATTGAAATTTCGGCCACAGTGGTGGTTGGATGGAGATGTGGTTTTGGTGGTTTGGTTGGGCTTGAGGAGAGGAAGAGTTTGATGTATGGCTCACCGAGGAATGTCACCGTTGGCGCCGAGCCGTCACCAGTGGTGGTGATCCACTGTGGAGCTCCGGCGAATGGTTGACTTTTGAAGTTTTTAGATATTTTTTTTGTCGTTTTGCTTGTAATCACGCCCCGATCATAGTCGTGAGGTTTTCGAGTTGAATTGAATGTGTTAATTTGGGACCAAGGTTGTTTGGGTGTATTTTGGGAAATTTTTTATTCTCGTCAATGTTTTGAGCGATTCGCTTTTCGAGAACGCATAATTTTTGACGTATTTGCTCCGTATGTTGAAATCCAATATGTATTGATCGTATCCCTGTTATTTAGGTGATCATAATCAAGTGTTTGGCGAGGGATCTTCCGTCGGGCCTCAAGGCTAGCTGTTATCTGTGAGTGGACACTTTGATTTTCACAGTGGATTTACGAGTCTATGAGTATGCATTTATGATTATGCATTTACGTTATGCATTTATGATTATGCATTTTATGAGCATACATTGGTTTGGAGGCACATGTGATTTGTTTTTACACTGAGTATGGATATATGGATGCATCGATGCGATGGCCTCTCGGCTGATCCCCGAGATGCTCCGGAAGGATTAAGTCTATATGAGCACCTGACCCGTGATTCACAGTACCCGGAAGAGTTACGTCTTTATGAGCACTTGACCCGGGCGTGTTGTAACTTTGAGGAAAATGTACTAAAGTTACTGCCTCCACACACACAGAGTACCCAGGAGAGATACGTCTTTATGAGCACTTGACCCAGGCTTATTTGTTTTGACTCGCATGATTTTATGTGCATTTATTGTGAAAATCATGTTGGATTTATTTATGTTGCATATTATGATTTACGTCCTCTCACTCTAACGGTTTTATTATTTATATACTTTTCTCTGGGCTTTTCGATTTTTGCCGCCCAGATTGCAGTATCGTTCCTGTGGTTGCACATCATCGCATGAGGCCTAGAGTTCAAATAACACTTTCCTTCTAGTAGTTTCCTGATGTAACCTGCTAGTCTTGTATATTTTGTAATTAGAAGTCGCTCTGAATACTTGTGTAGTATTGTTCAGTTTGAGTTATACTCCTAAACCTTGAGTTTAGTTTTATATATGGATTTTGAGAAATCCGAATGGATATAAGAGGTCCACGGTGTGTCTAGCAATTTATCTGTGAAGTGTAATCTTCTTGCAGGTTTATTTTTTTTGTTTGTACGTTTTATAAAGTAAAATCTAGCAAAACGTTTGTAAGTTGTGGTGTCCTTTATGGCCTAATTTCGGTTTAGGCAACTAAATCGGGGTCGGCTCTTTTCATAACCTCCATTGAAAGTGAGACAACCAAAAACCTGCATGAAGAAAACACTTCAGAAACTAAATCCCATAAACAAAACATGACCATAATTGACTGGAAGAGGGAGCTTTTCTTGCTTTCCCTCTGCTGAGTCGGTCGGAATTAGTCGTGAGCCTAGTGGTGTGGACGATGGAGAAATTTTGTGTATCTTATATCGTTATGACCATTTCGTCGTAACGAGTTAATTAAACAATTGTTTGACCCAATCTGTCAAAGTTAAAATTCAGGTTGACTAATAACTAGACTTATTCAATAATTATATAGATTTTTACAATATTCAAGTAGGAACGGGTATTAACAAATGGTATCAGAACACCGTTCAACTCTCAAACCTCAGTTTCGTTGCTTTCATGTTTTATAATTTAGTCAAAAACATTTCAGTATGTGATTTGTAATATGAAATTTGGGATAATATACCTTGTGATATTGTGATTGTTTATATATCTAAATTTGTACCTTTGTGATCGTTCCGGAGAAAAATGATCATGGTTGTTGATGAAAAGTTGAGGAAATTGAGCATCATCGCCGTGACGTGACATGAGGTATGAGTTTCTGTATTTTTTTTTATCGAAAACGCATGATTTATCTATTAGTATGTTTTTGATATTGATTTGAATATATGATATAATTGCAATATCGATTGCGTACATCAGATCAAAAATGAACATAAATTGAAACCGTTACAAAATGGTAACGGAATGAAAGTATTTGTTGTCTAACAATGTGGAAACGAAATAATATTACGACGATCAACACAACGATACGAACTCAATTATAAAATTAAATGGTAAGTGTCGTACTTGTCCATCAGTACAACTATATGATCAATTGTATGAATCGGTTGAGTTCTTCGGAATCCAACGAGATTCATAAAAAATTACGAAATTAAAACTCTCAAATGGATTATATTTATATGATTATATTTGAGATATGTGGATGAGCTGGTGGAGCCCTCTGGCCTGGTAAAGTCAGACTAGGGTCTGTTTCCGGGCGATAGTTCAGTAGGGATTGTGCCTCATTGTGGTGAACAGACCCAAAAGCAGTTAATGGTGTCCTTAGTTTCCTTAACTCGAGGTGATATGTGATATATGAAGTCGTCGTAGGACGAGGTGTACTCAATTTCCTTAATTTGATAAATTATGATATATAAATTTATATATAGTATGATTCGAATCTTAAATCGATAACTTGAAACGTGGAACGGTTACTCAAAAGTATGTGACATGATTAAAATCATGATATAGTGGAGCTTGTGAGGCGAACATCATGACTATAATCATATAATTTGAACTATAATGCTCACAATTAAGCTCATGAGGCGAGTAATACGATATGATTTGAACTTTAAATTCAAGCATTACAATGTGATATGTGTTTGCGAGACAAACATGGCGATTTAATATTCGCTCATGTAAAGAGCATAAGAATATGATACCTGTAAAAAGAGCACGAGTACGTGATCATGTAGAATTCATGTTTACACGGTCGTATAAGAAATGAAATTCTAAACAGCAATTAGGGAATTTATCTCTGACTATGTGAGTATGATGAAAGCACCCAACCCCAGTTTAGCTAATAAACTAAGAAAAATCCCTAATGACTCACCATAATCTAAGAAATTATATGAAAATTTTTTCATCACCTCCATTGAAAGTGAGACAACCAAAACCTGTATGAAGAAAACACTTCAAAAACCAAATCCCACAAACAAACCGTGACCATAATTCACTGGTAGAGGGAGCTTTTCTTGCTCTCCCTCTGCTGAGTCGGTTGGAATTAGTCATGCGCCCAGTGGTGTGGACGATGAAGAAATTTTTTTGTATCTTATATTGTTACGACAATTTCGTCATAACGAATTAATCGAATGAGTTTTTGACTCAATCTGTCAAAGTTAAAATTCAGATTGAGTAATTACTAGACTTATTCAATAATTATATAGATTTTTACAATGTTCAAGTAGGAACGGGTAGTAAGAAATGGTATCAGAGCGCGGTTAAACTTTCAAACCTCAGTTTCGTTGCTTTCATGTTTTAGAATTTTGTCAAAAATGTTTTAGTATAAGATTTGTAATATGAAATTTGGGATAATATATCTTGTGATATTGTGATTGTTTATATATCTAAATTTGTACCTTTCTGATCGTTGCGGAGAAAAAGGATCATGGTTGTTGATGAAAAGTTGAGGAAATAAAGCATCATCGCCGTAACGTGAAATGAGGTACGAGTTTATGTATTTTTTATCGAAAATGCATGATTTATCTATGAGTATGTATTTGATATTGATTTGAATATATGATATAATTGCAATATCGTTTGGGTACATCAGATCGAAAACGAACATTAATTGAAACCTGTAAATTGAAACCGTTACAAAGTGGTAATGGAATGAAAATATTGGTTGTCTAACGATGTGGAGCATACGAATATGATACCTGTAAAAAGAGTGGAGCTTATGAGGCGAACATCGTGACTATAATCATATAATTTGAACTATAATGCTCACAATTCAGCTCATGAGGCGAGTAATACGATATGATTTGAACTTTAAATTCAAGCATTACAATGTGATATGTGTTTGCGAGACAAACATGATGATTTAATATTCGCTCATGTGAAGAGCATACGAATATGATACCTATAAAAAGAGCACGAGTACGTGATCATGTAGAATTCATGTTTACACGGTCGTATAGGAAATGAAATTCTAAACACCAATTGGGGAATTTATCTTTGACTATGTGAGTATGATGAAAGCACCCAACCCTAGTTTAGCTAATAAACTAAGATAAATACCTAAGAACTCACTATAATCTAAGAAATTATATGAAAATTTTGACAAAACCTGTATTGAATGTGAGACAACCAAAAACCTGCATGAAAAAAACATTTCAGAAATCAAATCTCACAAACAAACCGTGGACCATGGTTGTCCATATGTATTTCTTAACAAGCATCCCAAACATAACAGGAAACTCAATATACTAGTTCTGAATACAAAGGAGAGTAAACTCCACGACTACTTGAGTAGCTGACTAATCAGAAGAGTCTACTTGAAAACAACATAATAAAAACTGGTATTCAGAGCGATTTCTACAAACATATGAAACATGCTGACTATGGACTGCAACCTACTGGTAAAGAGGTGGCTAGTGGACTCCCAGCTTTCGACGATACCAAGCACTCTCAGGATAAACACTACAACCTGGCCAACGAAAACCGAAGACCCCAGGAAAAGACAGTAAATATAAAATATTAGTATGAGTGGACAAAATAACATAATCGGCGTAAATCGATAAAATTAAAGTGTCATGCCTTTCCGCTAATTTGTGTGAAATAATGCGAGTTCAAAATCGTATAATTGACATACAAATGGAGGTGATTGCCCATGCCACCTAACCTAAGTCGATTATCAGTATAAGAATATAAATGATGGGTCAGACGAGATATTTGTCCTAACCTCCTTTGACCGGTCAAACGAGGTGTTTGTCCTAACCTCCTTTGACCTGACCCGATTATCCGGTGATTAGGCAAAAAATTCAGTGCATCTATGCAACTAACTAATTCCATCACAAAATAAAACCTCCAAATAAATGCTTTGAAAATATATCGTAAAGCTCCATGAATTAAAAGTATGAATTCACAAGTGACTATGAAAATAAAAGGTCCACTCACAAGTTTGCAGCTACTATTAAGGTCCAGCTGATTTCGCCTCGCTGGGGTCGTCAGCTAGTTGTCCTGTTCAGAACACAAAAACTATGGAAACACGCTCTTAAAACAACCCCAAAACCCTGTTACAAACTTTTATAACCTGCCTCGCTGAAACTCCGCCGTGGATGACGGTGCGTGGCCCTCATGCGGCTCTACAGGCGGCGGCGTGTTGGTCTCACGTGCCTCTAGCCGAAGTCCTCCAATGAAGACGTTTGATACCTCGTTGGAAATCATGTGCTACGACCTACAATTTTAATAACAGGACCATAACCAAAATAGACGAGGTTGAGGCCTAAATCGCTGCCACAGACAGTGGCATCCTTGTCGGAAACCGTCACAAACGCCGATGCCATATACCCTAAACTCTTTGGCTGTGTTAAGCCGCTACAAGAGTCAAAAGCCAGCGGCCTAAATCGTCAGTCGAACATTCTTCCATCGCATCTCCACCGCGGAGCATCAATGGACTTTATAACCTACCTAAAAAGAAACAGGAGAATGAGAGCTTCAATAACCCTCAACTATCGACCGCCAACACTCATCGGACTACCACCACCGTCGACGATGACTCAATGATTAAAACCCAAATCGGGTGGCTCCAACAACACCACAAATCACCCAAAAAAAATCAGAAATTAAATCATCATGGAAAGAGCTTCGAAACGCTACATGATTTGATGTCGGAGGTGGCCGAAAAATGGCGGTCCTATCAATTCAAGTCGGGTGGCGTGGCGCAAGTCGTTCTCTTGCAAAGCAGGACAAGCCGGAGGTATTTCTGATTAAACCAACCAAAAAATTAATTCTTTACCATATTTTCTCCTACCGACTTCCAATAATCATAAAAAAAAATTAGCTTATTTATCCAAAAAATTCCTTAAAAATTTATGTGGTCTCGAAATAAAATACTCTACAACTCTCATGAAGAAAGTCAAGTTAAATTCTCTCCCTGTGAAAAAGTCTTTAATAACCTAGATAGTGCGACTAATCCGCAATAAAGCTTAATACGATTCGATAAGTACGTAATTTTGGTTCGGATCGTAACATATGAATTATACAATTATATATATTATGCTTAAACAATTATATTGTCTTGTAATTCTTGTTGTTTATATCGAATACGATTTAGTGACAGATATCTCGATAAACTAGAATCTTTGAAGAGTCAAAATTTGAGAGTTCTGTTTCGATATATTGATATCATATATATGATTCAAATTTTATTTGTAGTTAAGAAAACCATATTTGCATCAATGGCTCATGGTATAGGGTTGGCTTTGTATTATGAAGTGTTTTGACATTTTGCAGATTTTGGGTATCCTAATTTTAGAGGAAACTATGTGCAATTTTTTTTAGAAATGTCAAACCTTTTCCGTAACATGTGTGTTGTAATTTCAAGTAAAAAAATTTCTATATGGGTGTAGTATATATGTAATACCCTGAAAGGACCCAACTCCGATTTAGTTTCCAACACCGGAATTAAACCCCTTCTGAAAATACAAACTTGCAAAAATCATAGAAATTTCGGCAGAGTTTCGCCATAATGTGGAATTGCCATTAACCTGCACCCGAAAATACACTTCATCCTATGCCACAAAATCCAAACCGTGGGCACCAATCCCGTCCGGATTTCTCATTATCATAACATAAAGTAAAGTGATAAACCAAAAGCTACAACTTTACAGAAATCTGGGGAAAATCATATGAAAATGTAACATCAAAGTATTCAGAGCGACCTCTAGTATATGTATACATAAATATACAACAGTAGGCTAAACAAGAAACCTACTGGAAAAGACAGGTAGCTCGAACACTAAGCCTCTGACTGCGACATGAGACACCAGAATTTGAACTGCAAATTGGGCACGAAAAACGAAAAGTCTAGGGGAAAGGCAAATAAAATCGTTAGAGAGAGTGGACGAAAATAATCATATGCCTTTCACCATTTATATAATATAAATACAAAGCGAGTTCTTAAAATAAATGGAGGTATCAGGTGAATCTCTCAAGCCCGACGGTGATAGACTAGGCGAATCTCTCAAGCCTAGTGGGAACATCAAGGGAATCTCTCAACCCTGAAACTGGACTACCGGTGATCAGCCGAGTAGCCAATGCATCGATGCTAAGTAAATTCCATCATCATATAAAATATAAAAAAATACCTCCAAAAGCAATAAATAATCTCAATATTGTATTGGAAATAAATACTGAAATCAAGAACTCGCTACGATAGTGTAAATAAAAGTCCACTCACAGATAGCACAGCGCGCAAATGCGTTAATCACGAGATCCGGCAGAAGATCCCTCGCCCAACGTACAATCTCGATCCCCTGAATAATCACAAAATATAACTGATCAAAATCACAATTCATTACTCTGTACCACATCTCGGAAACCAACCATTTCCGGAAACATATAACTCGGACACAAAATAATCAACGAAAATCTCCAAATTCTCCACATAAACCCTCGACTAAAAATCCGTTATCTAAATCATCTCTTAAACCTCAAGGCGATGGTCGGGGCGCGATTACGAGCGAAACGGCATAAAATTTGTCGAAATCCTAAAAGTCAACGCCTCGCCGGAGCTCCGCCGTCACCGGAGAGATTTCCCGGCGAGGAAAGCCCAGTTTTCTTCTGCTCATCGAGCCCAACACATCTCACAACTACGGCCTCCTCCAATTCTGCCGTGAATTGCCGGAATTCAGCTCGAAACTTCCAAAATCCAAATCGGCTGGCGACACGGATTCCCACTGGAACTCCGGCCACAGCGCACAGCGGCCCTCGAGGCCACTCCTAAAGGCTCCGCCATGGCCCCAGAAACCAAACCGTCTTCATCTCCGGCCACCACCGTGGCCGGAGCACCACCATCCGTCGACCCCGATTCCACAAAACTTCAAGCATCTCGTTTACCCTCAAAACCTCACCAAATTTCATAAATTAAAGTCCTAAACCATAGGAAATCAATATGAGAATCGAACCATACCCAAATCAGAGACGGAGGTGGCCGAAAATGAAATGTCACTAGCGAGTCAAACGGTGGTCCGGTTGCACACGGTCAACACGGGTCAACGGCTCCGGTTTTGGTCAACGACGGTCAAACTTCCCAAAACAGTGTTTTATGACTATTTTTCAACTATTCCGATATTTACACTCGCGGCTCGATAAGATCGACGGTCCAAATTGAATCACAATCACGTTTCGGATAACTCAAACTCAAACGGATAAACACGACGAAATTATATAATTTCAAATATTCATAACATATTCCTCGGTTGTCGAAATAATTATCCGAAACAGCCTACGAACTCGAAATCACGCATACTACGATTCTCGTGAAGAGACTCAACTAAAATTCTTGCCCGATATTTAAGTCGTGGACCGAACCGCCAATTCGATTAATTACGATAAACTGTGATTACTCGTAAACTTGTGGATTAAGCCGATTAACGTGCTAATTCTGATTCGGGTCGTCACATACCCCAAGAAAGTTGTCAGGCTATCACTCTCTGGAAACAGGTTCACGAGAATTTAAGAATTACCCCAGGCATTCATTCATACTGGACTAGTGAGAAACATCATATCAATGTAGGACTAGACCTTTAACTTGTCCATGTCATTTGACTGATACCTACACGACTACACTAATGAATATTTTCTTAGAGCAAAAGCACATGGATTTATATTTCCTTATTTCCTTCCGTCAAGCTCTGTGAAGGCTTTCCTCTGTGTTTGCACTGAGAAACTTTAAGGTTTAGGTATGTTGAGATTGTTGTGTTGTTGGGACAGTGATGGCAAGGTCTAGGGGAAATTGAGGACGCGAGGGCGTCGACTGTAGTTGAGGGAAGCCTGGTTGTTGCCCTAGATGGGCTCTATGGATATGGATGTGCGACTATGAGTTTGAAATGGTGGGTGGGAAGCTATTAAAGCTCGCCAGATTCATAGACGAAGACCGTCAAGGGCGAGGATGAAAGTGGCGATGGTTGACGACAACGTTGGCAAGTTGAAGCAGTGGTGACCTGGAAGATAATGGGAGGGATATATAGCTCTTGGCAATTTCGACGGTCTTGGGCTAAGGAGAACAAGGAGATGACGATGGCAGACAGTCACTAAAGTGTCGGTGGTTTTCTGGCAGTGGTTCGGCAATGGCCCTATGTAGGTGCGTCTTTGGGGATGGTGGTAATTGGTGATGGCTACCATGCTAGGTGTGAGTCTAGGGTTTTCAATATGCTTTGGGCTTAAGCATTTTTTGGCCACTCTCACCTATTTGTTTGCTTTCTGATGAGGACTTATGGGTAACATTGTCTTGGTGGATCACTGTGTATTTTTGCATCTAAAGCTGGGAGCCGGGCATTACCTGAGAGAGTGTTCTACGTCATTCCACGCTAAAAGATCTGGTCTCATGGTGAATTTTGCGGACGAATGAGTGACACCTTACACCATACTTTTGAGGTGCATATGTAGATAGGATGTGAGGCCCCTAATTTTTTAATCATTGTCCTACGTCTAGCCCGTTTAGTTATGTTGTGGTACTTGTGCTAAGCATGTAATAGTGGAGGTTGCTTTATGGAAGTCTTTTTAACGTGTTGGTAATTGGTGTTCTCCTTGTAACTTACTAGATCAAATGAATTTCTAACGCTTCATCTCAAAAAAGTATGCAATACCCCAAACTTTTCTTATAATTATTAGTATTTTGGGATTTTTATTTAGATTTAGTGAATGCTGAAAATAATGTTTATCGACAGTAATGATATATCGTGAGATCTCTATATTCCTTTTTAATGGGTAGACATATTAGTTGAATTTGGATGGAAGACATAGTATTCGTCCAGATGAGTCCGTCGACATGACAAGTGTCAGAAATAGAGTTACAACGAAAAAGATATGGTGAATGAAATTTGACAGAAATATATGGGGTCGTAAATATGCGAGTGTATATAGGAGTTCCTTTATGGATTATTGTCTAGGCATTAGTGATTGCTGGGTCGAAATCGGAGTAATCAAATTTATTTCTCCCAATTCATCGTAATCACAACGGTGCTACCAAGGACCATAGTCAACAAAAGGAGAAAGCTTTTATCGCTCTCCCTCTGGTAAGTCGAATGGGAGCAACCGCGTGCCCATTGGTTCTTTGATGGCAGAGTTCCGTTGCCAGAAATTTACGACGAGTTTTAGGTTTGCCGCCGTTTCAGGGCATATTCCAGATACAATCCGGCCTATTTGGTTGTTATGGTAGTTAGGGAAGTTGTTGGGCTCGAAATAATATTTTGATTGGTGTATTTGTCACCGCTGTTGACATGGTCGTTGATGGCGGTGGTGCGTGGGCTGCACATTTCGTTGTATGCTAAGGTGAGTCTAATCGAAAAACTTTCTAAAACTTATCGTGTCATATATATGTCGTTAGATTCATATCCACGATACAGAAGTAGACGGTAGGTCTATTTGACATTTAGACTATGTTGACCTAGATCGTGGGTAATGGTGACTCGTACGGTCATGTGTCGTCGCCAGTGTCATTCAGGCTTACGGAGATATTATGTGTGTCTTATATCGTTACGATAGTTTCATCATAACGGATTAGTCAAAATGACTCGATTCATAGAAGTTAAAATTTAGATTGGTCAACTACTAGACTTATTCGATAATTATATCGATTTTTACGATATTCGAATAGTAGCAGGTCGTCACACCAATTCCCTCATCGCTGGAGTCAATTTACCCGACTCCAACTCCCAAAATCTCCCCAATCCTCCTCGTCATCGATTCCACCTACCCAAAGGTCATCGAGCCCGCCCTCAAATGCGCCTTCAAGCTCTTGTCCCTCGGCCTCTTCCGCAGCAAGTTGGACGCCACTGCCACCAAGTTCTTCCTCATCACGCTTATTGACTCTGTCTGCAATGTGGGGGATTTGGTATATTGTTTACCTCGAAAGATTGAACGGGACCAATCAAATATTCGCCAAGTCTATTTTGGCTCAAAATATGGCAATTGTATTTACCATAGTCAAGGAGGATGCTATGATCATCGACATTCACAGGGTTTCGATCAATGAGTGTTGGAATTCACTGATAGGGAGCTAAACAAAGGGAGCTCCATTTTATTCAGCCAGAATTTCATGAATGAAGTTATGGATGCTATCGACTCTGAAGAAAGAAGCTGCAAAATGAAATCCGTCGAGTCATTACGGTGATATATACGGTGTAGTAGCTGCATTGGGTACGTTTTGGGACATTTAAACATTTTCATAATAAATTTAGATATTATAACTGTTTTGAAACAAATTATAATATAAGGTTTGTTTTAATTAATTTAAACCGTTGCGAATACTCTAAAGTTTGTGTAAAAAGTTTTGTAAGAAACTTGATACTATTCAACCCCCCATCTATTGAAATAAACTTTTTAAAGTTGGGATAATTAAATCGTAGCTTAAGTTGCGAGTCGTGACTAAATTGATAATATTTTTACAAAAAGATAATTGTATTTATATTTGTTCTGTTTTTTTGTTATATTGTTTTGTTTTAGTCATTGTACGTTTTTTTGTTTTGGTGATGCGATGGAATCTGGCTGGAGTCGATGCCTATCTCAATCTACACATTTATCTACTTTGTCATATGTATATTGTAATTGCTCTATAATTGTCTTCAAACGGAAAAAATATTGTTCTATTGCACTCAGTCCTGGTCAAACTTTGCAACGTAGTATAATCTAGTGTCCCAACAGTGTTCCCCACATCACCACATGCATGAAAGCAAATTGAATTCAATCATGCATATAGATTCAATCATGTGATACTCAAAGACTTGAAGTCCATTCCATTTGGATCTAACACCACACACGTACGTACCGACACATTTAGTCGATCATTTAGATAACTCTCTCTCTCTCTCCGCTGCTCTCGTCTTCTGGTGTCCCATTACATACTCTTCCATCTCTCGCTCTCATCTCTCTCTCTCTCTCTCACACACACACACACACAATCTTGTGGTTATGGCTGCAACAAACAATCCCGTAGTTACACAATACTCACCAGTTACTTCTGTTCAACTTCCAAAACACACCAGCAGCATCAAGAAACTTGCAGAATCATCATCACTAGGCAGCTTCATCCCCTCCTCTTATACATCCATCGATAATCCTCAGCACGAGGCTGATTTGGTAGACAAAGAAGCACAAGTCCCGATCGTTGACTTGTCTCTCCTCACATCCGGTACTCCCGAGCAGAGATTCAAAGCCATCAGTGACCTTGGTCAAGCATGCCAGGACTGGGGCTTCTTTCAGGTATATATATATATGTATACGGATCCATGCAATACCTAGCTAGGTACGTGTTGAAGCATGCCTATAGTTATATTGATGGGTTTCATGCATATAATTGTGCAGGTCATCAACCATGGTGTGCCGGAGGAGCTGATGAAAGAGATGTTGAACGGCACTTTAAAGTTTTTTGATCTAAGTGAGGAAGAAAAGAACGAGTATGCAGGGAAGCATGTGTTGGATCCCATAAGATTTGGCACTAGCTTCAATGTCTCAGTTGACAAAGTTAGATTTTGGAGGGATTTTCTCAAAGTGTTTGTACACCCTGAATTTCACTGTCCTAATAAACCCGCTGGCTTCAGGTACCCCTACTCCTATCTATTATATGTCTCAGTCAATTCCAGGGCATGCAGCAGTCGTCGGTAGTTTCGTAACTTAAACCACGCACTATTATTAAAATTGAAAATAACGTACTGCAATCGATATGGTCCTAAAACTAGTACGACAAGTTATAAATTTTGGTGTTTTGTATGACATATATAATTTTGATCTTCTTTCGTATTTTTTAATTTCTCTTTACTCACTCAAGTGTGTATTTTTAATTGACTTGTTTTTCTGTATTAGGTGGTTGTTTTGATTCTGGTGTTTGATATGCTCCTCAAGGAGTTTTGAATAACAGTTCTAGACATTGAAAACATAATAGATAGATAAATGATTATTTGTCAATTCTCGGAGAGTGAGTTGAAGCAAGTTGTTTACCTTCTTTACTTCCAAGTAGGGGTGGGATTGGTTTGGTATTAGGTCGGAACCGGTATCGTACCGTAATAAATTATTTTATTCGGGTTCTATCCGGTTCGGTTTTTCGATTAAATTTTCTAGGTCTAAACAATTGTTTTAGTTAATTATCGTTCGAGACAGGCAAAACCATAGAGATAGAAGAAATGTGAGAGAATGAGAGTATTTTTATAAGTGTTTTCTATATATATGTCTAAAACAGATTCAAATTGCGTGAGTGTATATTCATTTGTATAAAGAAATAGGTACAATTTTGTCACATATATAATTTCGGAATAGCTCGATTTTATTCGGTACCGTATCATAAAAAATCATTCGGTTCAGTTTCTAAATTAGCCCGTCCTACGAGTTTCGGTCCCAACGAGTTTCGCTTCAAGTTATTTTGGTTTTGGTTCAATTTTTTGGTAAAACATCCCACCCCTACTTCCAAGTAATTAAGCATACGTACTTGAGAGATGAGTAACTAAACAACTTCTAACTTGTTTCCCTAAATTTAGGCAGTGGATGTTTACTCTGTAATTCTGTTAGGATGAATAAATTATTCTCCAAATGTTTGAATCTTTCACAAAAATTCATTATAATTATCTGAAACGGTGGTGGATTACTGTCTAGAGAAAGGAAAAAAGTAATATTTGTTTTTTACTGAATCGGATCCTTGAGCATGATTTGCTACCTAATATGCCCAAATTACTATTTTCTAAATTGTTAATGTTTTGCAGTGACATTTTATCCGAATTTTGCAAGAGAGCTAGAGAAGTAACATGGGAACTGCTTAAAGGAATCTCAGAAAGCTTAGGATTGGATGCCAACTACATAAACAGTGCTCTGAATGTGAAATCGGAAGGTTTACAAATCTTCGTTGCAAATTTGTATCCTCCTTGTCCGCAACCAGAGTATGCATTAGGCATGCCTCCTCATTCTGATCATGGCCTCCTCACCCTTCTCATTCAGAATGGAATTACTGGCCTTCAAGTTCAACACAATGGCAAGTGGGTCAATGTCAATGCCTTACCCAACTCCTTCCTTGTTAATACCGGCGATCACCTTGAGGTAGGTAACTAGGTTACTCAATTTCTCTAGCATTAATTCATTCATATATTCTTCAAACATATTATTCAACTCTTGATGTTAATTCTACTAATTTACTAACAAAATGTATACTAGATCTTTAGCAATGGGAAGTGTAGGAGCAACATCCATCGAGCAGTGTTGAACAATAGTGCTACAAGAATATCAATCGCTATTCCAACTGGTCCATCTTTGAATGTGCTTGTCAATCCGGCGTCGAAATTACTAGAGAATGGAAATCATCCTCCAGCATATATTGGGATGAAATATAAGGAATACTTGGAACTTCAACAAAGTAGCATGCTTGATGGGAAAGCCATATTGGATCGTGTACGGCTTTGAAATGTATTTAGACTCTACTATCTTAACCGTTTGTGACATGTAATATATTTTGATGAACAATCGTCAAAAACCACAATAGGTTGGGAATAAGAAACATAAATAATTAGCCAACCCACATTAAACATATTGCGAATATTTTGAAGCAATAATTTGTTTGTCAAAGTTTTCAAGAACATTAGCATACTATTCTTTAAAATTTCTATAAACTATACAATACTATTCGTTAAAATCCTGACAAATAATTGTGTAGAGTAATTTGCCTAAGTGCTTCCTTAATGTGCCATGGATGATCCACATCTAAGGTTTGGCCATGTGGGTGAGAGCCCTCACAACCCAAGTAAAATGAATCAATGTCGTTGTGTAAGTGGAAAAATTGGCTACATAGGCGGCAAAAGGTTTGTTGTTTAAGTGCCCTAATTTAGGTACCTAGACGACGAAAGTAGAATGTTGCGTCGTGTTAGTCTGATCTAAAACGACAAAAGCAATTTTATCGTATAACATTAAAGACGATGAAACATTGTTGCCCATAACAATGAAATTTGTCTTTGCATACTTAGATGACAAAGGGGGCTTTGTCGTTTTAGTGTTTCCACTTAAACAACAAATAGAAATGTTTCGTCGTTTTAGTGTTTCCACATAAACGACTAATTGATAACACATTCGTTGACTAAGGTGTTCCACTTAGACAACAAAATGTATGTAGTACGTCGTCTAATGTTTCCCTACGAGATGACAAACAAAAATTGTGCGTCCAATACTTTGCTTCTTAAACGACGAAATGACTTTTTTCGTTTTCTAAATGATTCCACCTAGACGACGAATTGTTGATTTTCGTCGTCTTGCTTTTACACTTCAAGACGACAAATCTTTTTCATTTCCACATCGTCTTGTTTTATTATTATTACTGTTGTTGTTGTTGTTATTATTATTATTATTATGAATAAAATAATATAAATGCATAACTGAACATAAAGAAAATAATAATTAAAAAAATTCAACTGGGAAAATATTTATTAAAAATATTTAATTTGTGCATAAAAGTGTTTTGAAATATAAACTGAGGGAGTAAAGAAGCAACACCATAATTGAAAGTTTCATCAGCCGTCACGATCCCGCCGATCCCACCACTGCCTGGAGCATTGTCATCATTTGTTGGATCCCGAGGCGTGACATTCGAACGACAAACGGGAGGAGGATTCATACCCATTGTTCTGAGGAATTCCTCATGGGCAACAAACCGAGCACTGAGCGCTTGAGCCTCCTCCTGGGCCGCTCGTACCCCTCCTCGGCAGCCAACGCACTCGAACGCCTAGTGGAAAAAACCGACGACACCGATGACTGGCTCAATTCTCACATGCACGCCCGTCCACGGCCCCAAATCTCCTTCCCTAGTCAGCGGCCGAGTGTCACATCGTAAATCTCAACTTGAGTCTCGTAGTTTATAGGAGGGAGCTCATTAGGTGTATTCTCTGGGTTTTGTGTCTGTATGCACGTCATATTCTCCTCGGCCAATTGCATCCTGTTCGGCTGCATTAAAATAATAATTTATGTATTATTTAAATATAAATAAAATAAATATTGTGAACAAGTACAATATGAATGTCTATTGTTGCCAAAAATTTCAAATAGTTTCCCCTAAAACAGTAGGAAACCAAAAACATGCATGAAAGAAAACATTTCAGATAACCAAATTCCGAAATAGAAAACCGTGGCCACTGATTTCCACCAGATTTCTCATGCTCAAAATAATAAAAAGTGTTAAAGACATTGCTGATGTTAAGCCTTGATTACTGATCTAGTTAAATATAGTTGTTTCAATTACTGGTATAGCTTCCATGGTGCAGAATTTATTGATTTCTTGGTGTAAATGTTGTTTGATTATATTTATAGCCTCTATATTTTTATAAGGATATGTACATTTGTAAATCATATATACATCAATGGAAATAGAAATTAGTTTCGTAAACTTTTACAAAAAGGTTACTTATAGCATTTTGCCCGGACTTCACGTACGCATTCATGTAGGTATCAATAAGAAATTGCTTCGAACCCTTTTCACGTACGCCCGTGAGATGCGACGTCGTCTTCGTATACCGCTTCCTCGTGTTGGCTACCAACTTTTTTCGTTACACAACAAAGAAAATTAAATAATGATAAATATTTTTAAAGTTTATAATTAATGATTAAAAAAATATATTACCGTATACTCATCGAACTCGAAGTACGTGACCAACCAATCACAATCTTCACACCTATCCACGAGCTCCTCATGGACCTTGGAGCCATGATGGGGTTGAGCAGATGCAACTTGCACTTCCAATGGGAGTATATATATCTTCGTAGCCACAGTCTCCAAGTATGTATACATCCCCGGAACCATATCAATTTCATATAAAACCTTCTAAAAAATATAAAAAGAAATTAAAAGATACACTCCTAAACCCCAAACCCTAAAATTTGTCATTAATTCAGAAATTAATTTATGTTAAATTAATAGAAACTCTTGGCATAAGTTTGTGGTATAATGGCATCATCTCCTCCTCCTCAAGGTCTGCCAAAGTCACCGCCTTCAATGATATCTTCTTCTGTATAATAGACCCGATGCTTTCCGTAAGCAAATTGTTGATCTTTGCTGTCAGAGAGCCTTTAGTGTAAGGGTCGTACGTCACATTGATCTTTTGCCCAGTTGCCTTTAGGATCACCTCGACTTTAACCCCCTTCACCAATTCTTGAGTGTGTCTCGATGCCAGTCTTGAGATGTTGGTGTTCACATTGCGTCGAATGCAAAGGCACATAGATTTGGTAGATGGCAGATTTGGTGATGCCAAAGTAGATGTCGTTTGTAGTGGGGGCAAAGCGGTCCCCATCTGTGGCACAGCCGAAGTAGATGTCATCTATGGCGTGGCTGTAGCGGATGTCACTTCAGAGGGAGCATTAGGGGAGTCGTTGCCAAATGGGCCGAAACGGTCTCATCTAACACGACAATGAAACCCATATGTCGTTGCACTTATTGTAATGCACTTGTTCCCTCTCAACTAAGGATTGCCTCATCTTCTAGCTGCCAGGCATCTTTATTGCTACAACAAACAAAAATTCATAAACAAAGCCTAATTCAAATTAAAAATCTAATGCCTAATTAAACAGAAAAATCATGCTTTTTCCATACAAAAATCTAATGCATGCCAATTCAAACATTAAAACAATTCCAATTCCATTTCCAATATCATTATTCTCATACGAAATCTCGATAGGACATACGATCAATCAATCTTAAAATAGTAAACATATTTCAATAAACAAGTTTTTGACCTCTTGGTTAAACAAGAAAATGTGGAATACCCTAAACCCTATCATCAATCAATAATCGTAAATCAAACAGCAACATCATCAACATTCATCCATTCCTATATCCGATTACTATATTTCTAAACATCATCAACATCCATCAATTCAACATCATTCCTAAACTCAATAACTCATTATTAACATCCATCAATTTAATCAGAACAAGGAGAAGAGAGAGAAAGACATGTTGGTGCATGGAGGGCATCGGGGGTCAGTGAGGAAGTTGATGACATTCGGGAGATCACCAGAGGGACAAAGAGTTTAGTGGGAGAGAGAGGATCGTCGACATTATGAAAACCCGACCCTGCCCGATTTAGTTGAGACTCTGCAACCTTGGCATTGTAAACCCAAGGGCCACGGGAAAGGGATATAAAACAGGAAAACTGTTAGAGTGAATGAACGAAAATAAAATATTCATAAGAAATCATTAGACTTACTATATGCCCTTCAACCAGAATTTTATAGTAAAAATGTAGCAAGTCAATGTAAAACACATATATGTATCATAAGTGTGTGGAGGCGTGCATAACGTAATCATCTGGTCAGGTGTTTGTCGTGACCCACCAGGAGCGTACTCGATGATCAGCCAAGCAGCCAATGCATCGATGCATTCATACATAAACGTGCGTGCATGAAATAATAAAATCATACCATAGGCCTCCGTGCATATCATATACATATCATAAATCATATCATAAATGCATAAGAAAATCATAAGTGTAAGAGAAATCTGAGCATAAAATCTAGACTCGCTAATCGACAGTGTAAAAAACAAATGTCCACTCACCAGGAATGTCGGAACCGTAGGTTGATCCACTAACTCAATAAATGTATCTAGCGCCCTTAAGCATTTGAAGATTTACATTAGTATACGACATTTATTCGTAAAAATAAATAAGGACTCCAAGAAAATTCGTATCCTAAATACTCACATTACGTTTCTGATAATTAGATGACACTTCTATGCCTTTTCTCCCAAGCTCCATAGGGAGGTGAGCCTCAACTCGACACACGTCATATGATAGCATGGAAGTGTCGAGACGGCTCGAATCCTGAAATAGTTAATTAGAAATATGATTAAAACGGTTGAATCGCACAAAACAACGGAAAATATGATCATCGATGGTGTTAGGAAACTTCCCGTGATTTTTCGGTCGCCAGAGCTCCGTTGGGAACAAATGCGCGTGGGGCCCACGTGCCACTGCCAGTGGCAGCCAGAATCGATCGACCCATAAATTTTCAACCTCCATATGAAATTGAAGCTCTCAATACGTACAACAACTTCCTAGTTCAGTATAAACCCAAAAATAGACTGGAAGAAGCCGAAAATTACTTCGAAAGGCGTTGAGACTCGCTGGAATCGACCAAAATCCGCTCGACCTCCTCCGGCCACGGACTGACTCGAGACGGGTCGCGTTCGACTCCTGGAGGTTCGGGGAGTAAAACCCTTTTCCCTCACCGTCCAACAGTGGCCGAAACGCTGTCATCGACGACGGACCGAAACGAAGGGGAGTTCACACCTTCTCGCCTTCCATTCTCTCACACACACATATCTTGTCGTTATGGCTGCAACAAACAATCCCGTAGTTACACAATACTCACCACTTCTATTCAACCTCCAAAACACACCAGCAGCATCGAGAAACTTTTAGAATCATCATCACTAGGCAGCTTCATCCCTTCCTCTTATACATACATCGATAATCCTCAGCGCGACGCTGATTTTTGGTAGACAAAGAAACACAAGTCCTGATCGCTGACTTGTGTCTCCTCACATCCGGTACTCCTGAGCAGAGATTCAAAGCCATCAGTGACCTTGGTCAAGCATGCCAGGACTGGGGATTCTTTCAGGTGTGTGTGTATATATATATATATGGATCCATGCAATCCCTAGCTAGGTACGTGTTGAAGCATGCCTATAGTTATTTGGATTGGTTTCATGCATATAATTGTGCAGGTCATCAACCATGGTATGCCGGAGGAGCTGATGAAAGAGATGTTGACCGGCTCTTTAAAGTTTCTTGATCTAAGTGAGGAAGAGAAGAACGAGTATGCAGGGAAGCATCTGTTGGATCCCATAAGATTGAGCACTAGCTTCAATGTCTCAGTTGACAAAGTAAGATTTTGAAGGGATTTTCTCAAGGTGTTTGTACACTCTGATTTTCACTGTCCTAATAAACCCTCTGGCTTCAGGTACCCCTACTCTATCTATTATATGTATCAGTCAATTGCAGGCCATGCAGTAGTCCTCGGTGGTTTAGTAACTTAAACCACCACTACCAGAAGAATGCCTATACCCGACGAGATTCTTAAAAAACGACCGACGACAAGGTTTCTCGTCGGTTATAGTTTACTATAACCGACGACAGGATTACCTCGTCAGACATAGTTTTTTTTCCGACTACATAATCTTGTCGTCGGTTTTAGTCGCCGGAAACTCGTCGGCTATAGTTTTCCACTATTACCGACGAGTTTTGTTTACTATTACCAACGATTTTTTTCTATCGTCGGTTATAGTTTCTTATTTCAGATCTGGGCAGCAGCTCGATCTGTCATTCAAAAAAATCTCCCAAAAAACTGAAAATGCTCTGAAATCTTTGGGTGATGTGGAAAACTGTCGAGAATGAGTTCGTGATGATTCATTATATATAGGTACGTACTTAATATTATATATATATGCATGTGTGTGTTTATCGATCGATTTTGAATATATATATATATATATATATATTGATCGATCGAGTTAATTGATTGTTGAATTTGAGTAATTAATTGATTGATGGTTGATTTTGAGTGCGTGATTGATAGTTAAGTTGGAGTACGTACGCGTATTTGTTGTGTTGATTGATTATTGGTTTAATTATATATATATAGCTTGCTAGGGTGATTAATTAATTTAAAAATAATTAATAGCATTAATTATATATTAATGTGATTATTAATTATATATATAGGCTTAATTGTGATTATTTATTATATTATGGCGGGTTATAATATATATTGCATGTACGTCATGTTTCGATGGGTTAAAATATATATATTATGACGGGTTATAATATATATATATATTAAAATTATGGGAATTATAATATATAATATAAATTTATATTAATTGATTGATCGAATGTTTTAATTAATAAGATCATGGGTATATATACATGCAGTTATAATTTTCAGGATGGACAAGAGTTGGACGTGTCTTCCAAGATGGGATGTAAGATATCACCGTTGAATTAGAAGTTTTGTGGAATATGTGAAGGTTAATTGTGGAGGGATGACAATTCATTATTGTCCGTGTACGAAATGTCAGTGTCGCAGCGAGCGATATCGTTTTCACATTGATAAAGTATTGGAGCACTTGAAGAAAAACGGGTTTTGGGATAAGTACACATGTTGGATTTATCACGGTGAGAGCTCATCAGTTGTTCAACATGATCACGGACAATTTTTTGAGAGTGGCAGTACATCCAATGATCTAACAACAAGGTTGATCAACGATATGTTTCCTCATGAGAGCGGTATATTTGCTCAAGCACCGGATATCGCTCCCGCCGTTGGAGACTTCCCTCATATTGAGCCAGTCCAACAATTACCTACAGCTGTCAACACTGCCGGTATGAACAAGTACAACAACCTCATTGCCTTCCAACAGACCCTGAAACATCGGGTGTAATAAGACTGTTCTCGAAAGTGTTATAGGAGTAATGAAGCTCAAAGTGGAGAACAAAATGAGTATGAAGGCTGTTGATGATTGGCTGAAGTGGTCTGGTTCGTTGTTGCCCCCCGGTCATCGTCTTCCTACCACTCATCGTAAGGTGCGACAGATCCTGAAACATCTTGGCCTTTCCTACATCAAAATCCATGCTTGTAGATATGATTGTGTTCTCTTCTGGGGTGAAGATGCTGATGGGAATGATCTTGAATCCCTTGATGAATGCCCAGTATGTGGTACAGATAGGTATAAGTTGACTCCTGCCGGAAACAAGAAAGCTGTGAAGATACTTCGGTATTTTCCGCTGATAGATAGGCTAGAATGGTTGTTCATGTGTGCACACACGGCTGAAGCTATGAGATGGTGGGCCAAGACGAATTTGCCCGATGGTGATATGCTTATACACCCTGTTGACGGAGAGGCTTGGAAGCACATGGTGAAGGAGTTTTCTTATTTTGCATCAGAGGTTCGAAATGTTTGGCTGGGGCTTTCATCTAACGGATTCAACCCTTTTGGCAACATGAGTCTTCAATACAGTATATGGCCAGTTATTTTGGTACCGTACAACCTTCCTCCATGGATGTGCATGAAGAAAGAATACAATATGCTCACTATGATAATTCCAGGGCCGGGTTATCCAGGAAAGTGTCTCGATGTGTATTTGAGACCCTTGATTGAGGAGCTTAAGTACTTGAGTGAGCATGGTCATCCCACTTATGACAAGTTCAAAAATGAGATGTTCCAGATGCATGCCATGCTTGTTAGCACCATTAGCGATTTTCCTGCACGCGGGATGTTGTCGGGCAACGTTACCAGGGGATACAGGGCTTGTCCAGAGTGCATGACGGTTGAGTGTTGCAGACCTCATTGCAGGAAGATTGTACAGATGCGTCATCGTTGTTGGTTTCCATATGATCACCCATTTCGGGAGGATATGGAGGCATTTGATGGGACTGTGGAACCAGGTGAGCAGCCGAGGAGATGGACGGGGGATGAAATATTGGAAGTGCTAAATGAATACGATTTTGGGCAGCTAAGCAATCATCCTGAGATAGTGGCGTCAATACCTGACAAACCCGACAGGTATAAATTCTGGACACACAAAAGTATTTTTTGGGAACTTCCGTATTGGTCAAAGTTGCTGATCAGACACTACTTAGATGTCATGCACATAGAGAAAAATGTGTGCGAGAGTGTGGTCGGCACAGTGTTGAATTGGGAGGGGAAAACTAAAGACGGCCCGAAGGCACGCATTGATCTTAAAAGGATGGGACTGTGAAAACATTTGTGGTTGAGAGATGGGAAGAAAAAAATGCCACAAGCTCCTTATACCGTCAAGCCTGCCTAGAAGAATGAAATTTTTGGCTGGATGGGTAATGTCAGGTACCCTTCAGGCTGTGCTGGAAATATAAGTCGATGTGTTAACTTCAAAGACAATAAGAACGGACTAAAGAGTCATGACTGTCATATACTGCTTCAACGCCTCTTCCCTGTTTTCATTCGAGGGTACCTGAGCCGTTAGTGGCTTTGTTAAGATTCTTTCAGAAGTTATGCACGAGAGAAGTGAAGAAATCGGACTTGTTGGAAATGCAACAGGACATCATTTTTATCATGTGCAAATTTGAAAGGATATTTCCGCCAAACATTTTCGACATCATGCCTCACCTGATGCTCCATCTTCCGGAACAATTGTTGCTTACTGGTCCAGTACACTACACATGGATGTATCCTATGGAAAGGTACGTAATGCATCTCTGAATCTGGCTATATATATATGTCGATCTTTAATATTATTTATTCACTTATTTTGCAATAAGCATAACATGCTCGATTTGTAATTACCACTTTACAGACAATTAGGGGACTACAAAGATTATGTGATGAACAAATCTGCACCCGAAGGGTGTATCGCTGAAGCATATATTGCGCATGAGTGCGTAACGTACACCAAGTTGTATTTGGGAGCGTTGGAGGACCCTCCACAACATATGCCAGTAGATGGAGGGCAATTCAACATTTCGATCATCTCCAATGATGTTGAAGTTTCTGGAAAGTTGCCCAACTCGTACAATTTGGAACCTTATGAGCTAGTCATTGCCCATTGGTCGGTATTGATTAACTGTCTAGAAGTTCAATATTGAAAAAATTTGCACCTTTACTGCCCTGCTATTTCCGGTGATGTTGAGTACCACAACAAGACGTTCGCAAACTATTTTGGCAAATGGGTACGTATATAGATAAATTGACTGGTATATGAATTTAAGTGCATGTCTCGTATCCTATTTATAGTTAAGTTAATAAATGATTATTTTCAGATGAACCATGTACAAGATGATGGTATCCCTCAGTGGTCACACGAATTGAGGCTCTTGGCGCAGAAACCGGTAACTTCCAGAGTTTATCCTATGTGTAAGGTAAATGGCATGTTATTTATTTGTGAACATAGAGATGTCAGACGAAAAACACAGAATTCCGGGGTAATGGTGCATGGTGGGCAGAATGGAGTTGACTATTACGGTGTTCTCCATTCAGTTGTCGAATTAATATATGGGGAAGGCATGATCGTGCACTTGTTTAAGTGTAGATGGTTTGATACCGATCCTCAGAACACAAGGACCGATCAATACGGCATTTTTTCGGTGAATACTGCTACAAGCTGGTATGAGGATGATCCATTTGTTTTGGCCACAGCGGTGAAACAATTGTTCTATCTTGATGATCTTGTGCATAAAGGCGCGTGGAAAGTGGTTAACCATGTTCTTCCACGAAACATATACAGTGTCTCAACCCTTGGTGTGACCTCGGATAATGAAGAAGTTAGTGCATACCAAGAGCCGAACGCAACTGGTATTCCTGAAACCTCAACAATTCGCCGTAATAATGTGAGACAGGGCAGTGCGGTACAAATTCCTCAACCGAATCTTATTGATGTTAATCAAAATGAAGATAATGAAGACTCAAGTGACGAGGGCATACACATCTTACCTGAAATTAACTCGGAAAAAGAGTCAGACTCAAGCGATGATTCTGACTATGCGCCTTAGTGTATGTATGTTATTTTGAGTTTGAACGTGCAATGTAACGGAAATTATATTCAGATGATCGACTTTAAATTGTGTCGATTAAATTGCTAAATAGCGATCATCAGAGAGAGAGATCGAGAGATCGAAAAAAAAACTACAACCGACGATATTCGAAAAAAAACTACAACCGACGATATTCGAAAAAAAAACTACAATCAACGATATTTGAAAAAAAACTACAACCGACGATAAATATTAATAAATATATATATAGCCAAAAAAATTAAATGCCATTTTAATTTAATTAATTAATTAGCTTTTAAATAATTTCCGTTTTTTTTTCTAATAATTTCGTATTATTAAATATTAAATAATATTAAGTACACTATATATAACCGGCATATGAAAAAAAAAAAAACTATAACCAACGATATTCATATCAAATATCGTCGGTTATAGTTTTGGGTATACTATGGCCGACGATGATACTTATATCGTCGGCTATAGTACGCGTTATATTCCAGAACTGCAGCCGTTCTGGGCAGTTTCGTTTCTGCAAAATTTTCATTCGATCTCTCCTCCTCCGATTACTGCCCTGTCGCCGCCGTCCGTCAAGCAAGAGGAAGGAACTCAATCTCGATCAAGCCGTCCTCCATCATCAACATTTTCAGAAACAAAAACCAAAAGCAGGTTCTAAATCCCTAAATTCCTAAATCCCCAATTTCAATTTTTTTAGGTTAGATTTTAATTTGTTTAGTTTGTTTATCGATAATGTGAATGTTTGGATGAATTGTGTATATATATTGAATTTTTATTGAATTTTGTTGATTGTGGGAATTATTGGTAATTTTTGGGATTTATTGGATTATATATATAGATAGGAGGTTAATTAATTCTTGGATTATATATTGGATTCATGGAATTATTGGAATTTTTGTGTTGATTTTTTGGATTGTTGGAATTATTGGATTATATTGGGAATTATTGTTGATTTTTTGGATTGTTGGATTAGAATTATTGGTTTATATACATATATATATATAGAGGAGATTATTTAATTATATTGGATATTATTGAATATATTTTTAGTGTTGAGTTTTTGGATTGTTGGACTCCATGGATTATATTGGGAATTATTGTTGATTTTTTGGATTTTTAATTAGAATTATTGGATTATATATATAGATGAGCTTAAATATTAATTATTGGATATTATTGGATATTATTCAATGTTTTAGTGCTCATTTTTGGGATTGTCGTAATTTTGTGGAATTATATTGGGAATTATTTTGAGCGTGGAATTTTTGGATTAATTGGAATTATTTTTAATTTTTGTAATTTAGTGGAATTATATATGAAGGAATTAATATATATATATATAATGAAATTAGGTGATATAATGGAAATTTTATGTGAGTGGAAGGATTTTGATTTTAATTTTAATTTTAATTTTAATTTTAATTTTAGCAACGATGAATTGGTTAAATTGCGGTGTTTCCCGAGGGGGGTCAAGCTCAAGGGGGAGGTCGAGAGGGAGAGGGAGATCAGGACATGGAGATGAGGGCACCGGAAGTCGGTCTGTATCAGGATCCACTAGCGTCGGCAACACTTACAGCATTCCTCCCACCTCTCGGCACCGTACACTTCTGGGTGAGGGAGCACCTCAGCAGCAGCTGGTCGAGCCTGCTCGATCCTCAGGCGCGAGGAGGATCGAGCAGGTCAGTCGCACGCCGGAAACGGATAGTGCGACTCAATCCTCGGTCCGAATGCCGGAGATTCATCGCGAGGACCCTTCCCCCTTCGTGCGACAGACAGCTCCTCATTCTTCCGAGGAGGCTGGTGGATCGACTCAGTCCTCGGCCAGGATGCGACTATCCCGACGATACCTCTCGTCGATTCCACGGGGATGCCTGTTCCGGGATAGCTAGGGTTCATTACCCCGGACCAGGCATATACGTATGTACCCTTCCCGGAACCTCTCTGGAGTGTGAGGATTCCGGGACAACGCACCGACGAATCAGGTAAATATTAATTAGTAATATCTTTTTACTTAGTAATATTTAAATTCAATTAGGTGTTGATGTTTAAAAAATCGTCTACATATATATGTGATAGGCGAGATCGTGCCCGGTGACAAACAAAAGAGAACCAGAGGCCCCATCGTCGGCAAGTTACTAGACGACGCCATTCATACTAGCGGTGGTGGCCAAGTTATGATTCCGACCGGGGATAGAGGGCAGGTGATCGAGGGAAAGGTCACTCGAAAGTACGCAGGGATGGCGGGCAGCCTCATACGAGATAGAGTCCCAATGTTGTGGCCATATTGGAATTCAGTGCCGCAATCAGTCAAATATGAGCTGAATAATGCGTTGTCGGTGAGTTGAATTGTATATTCATTATGTATATTTTCTAAATAAAATTTTAATATTATTGATATATATATATATGCATTGCACAGGTGGTTCCGCGTGGACAATGACATTAGACCCACGTGGGCGGATGAACTGCATGGGAGCAGGTTTGCAGACCTCATTTGTTTCAATTTTTTCATTTCTTTTGATTATGTTCATACAATGTTGTAAGTTACTAAGCATTGATTTTATTAATATATGTATAAGGAGTGGAAGGGCGAGCTGAAAAAACATTGGAAAAAGTACGGCTCTGATCGTTCGGGTACCCCTAGCGAGTTTCGTTATAGGGAGTACCAGTGGCGATGGCTTATGGTTCACTTCAACAACCCGAAATTGAAGGTACGCAACCTTCGATTGATTAAATATTTGTTTTATCGTACTTCCCTCAAATTATTTGGCTAATATTTTTTTCATGTTGGATTAATCGAGTAGGCTATTTCTGAAGTCAACACAAAGAACCGGGCCAAAAACACCAAAAATTATCATGCCGGTTCCAGATCATACTCGGGTTGGATCGAGGAGGCGGCCAACCACCCAGAAGAGGATCCTCTTGTCTACACGATGCAGCACGCGTATCCGCAGTCCCCCGAATATGCTGTAAGTGTCCTTATAACAAAATAAACATATTTCTTATTTTTTAGATTGTTTACATTAATTAATTAATATTTTATTTTTCTTTGTCAATTAGGCGAGAGTTCAGGAGGCGATTCCGGAGGTGTTGACTCAAGTGGCAAGAGAGCTCTATCCCAACACCCCCGATGCGGAACTCCCGATTGATCAGATTGATGGATCTGATCCGATCGTCAGGGCCAGGATTATGTGTGACGACCCGAACCAGAATCAGATGTGTGTTTAGCACGATTCTCGAGATTTGAGATTAGTCGCAGTTTTACGATAACGTGTGATTGCCGATTCGATTCGCGACTATATTTTCGGTCGAGAATTTGGGTTGAGTGTCTTCACGGAAAGTGTAGAGTACGTGATTTCGAGTTCATGGGTGGTTTCGGAAGATTTTTCCGATAGCCGAGGAATATTTTATGATTATTTGAAGTTTCGGGTTTCGACGAGTTTATCCGTTTGTTTCGAGCTTATACGAATCATTTCGTATTTTCATTTTGGACCGTCGATGGACCCGAGGGACGAGTATAAATATCGAAAAGTCGGAAAATAGTCGTGAATAGTAGTAAAAGTTTAGTTTTGCGTTGACTAGCCTTGGACTTTCCTGTTTTGGTAAGTTGACCACGTTGACTTTGGGGGGGAGAGTTTCCCGATTCGGTTGCCGTCCGACCACCGTTCTCCGGCCACCGTTGGTTGATTGAAAGGTACTATGAGCTTCCTCTCTTGATTTCAAGTGTGATGGTATGTTAATTTGTGAGAATTGATAAGGTTTTTGGGGTACCCGAATTGCACCGATCGGGTTGATTTTGCCGGTGACGGGGAGCTTAGCTCCGGCGAGTTTGGGTGGCGGTGGTTAGGGGGGTTAGACTCCCCTTGCCTTCGTGTGTCTTCCCATGTGTTTGTTATAGCTTGAGGTTGAGTTTTGGAGGTCACCGATTTGGGTCACCGGAAAGAATGGAGTCCGAGCTGTTTTGGTTAAATTGGTTAGGTTGCGTTTGGAATTGGACCTTGGGATAGAAGAAGAAGTTGCTCGCCTTGCCGAGACCATGAGAACTGGAGAAGATGGCCGTGAAATTCCTCCGTTGACGGCGCGCCGCCGCCGGCGGCGGCGGTCAACGGCGGTCAACGGCCGGAAAAAAGTCAAATTTTCAGATTTCGATGTAATTAGTGTCATTTTTCTCGTAATCGCGCCCTGATTATCGTACGGAGGTTTTCGGGTTGATTTGGTTAGCCGATTTTCAGTTGAGATTTCGAGTGGGGATTTCGGGATTTCCGTAATTCATTTTGCACCGCATTTTGTATTTTCGGGAACGGTTGGTTTCCGTGCATCCGTACAGTGTTGTGGATTACGATTTTGATCAGTTATGTGTGTATGTATTCAGGAGATCGAGATCGAGATTTGGATCGTGATCGTGCTTCGGGTGAGGGGACTTCCGCCGGACCACGAGTTTAGCGCGAGTTCGCGCTAGCTGATCTGTGAGTGGATAAGTTTCTATTTTCACTGTTGTTTTGCGAGTTCGTGGAATTTATGATTTCCGTAATTATTATATATACGTTGTTTGATATATATGTTATTTTCGGAGGTATTGTTATGTGTTATTGTGATTGGCGTTTATTGCATCGATGCTACCAGAGTTGAGAGATTCCTCTGGCCCAGAGTTGAGAGATTCCTCTGAAGCAGGGTTGAGAGATTCCCCTGAGTGCCGCCGGGGTTGAGAGATTCCCCTGGCCTATCACAGTCGGGTTTGAGCGATTCACCCGACGTCGGGCTTGAGAGATCTGCCCGACTACCTCCTTATATAAATGTGTTGTGTTCCGAACTCGCATTGTTTATATTGGTTGTATATATTTATATAACTGGTGAAAGGCATGTGTATATTTTCGTCCACTCACTCTAACGTTTTTATTTGCCTTTCCCCTGGGCTTTTCGGTTTCCGTGCCCAGTTTGCAGTTCAGGTTTGGTGTTTCACGTCACGGTTTGGAGGCTAGTGATCAGAGTCACCTGTGTTCTCCAGTAGGTTCTTGTTTCGCCTACTGATGTACATGTTGTATATATTTTATACTAGAGGTCGCTCTGATACGTTCTGATACTTGTTATTACGGATTTTCTCGGATATACATATATATAGTACAGTATGTTTACTGTTTGATGATTATATTGATGTTGAGAAATCCGGATGGGATTGGTGCCCACGGTTTGCTTTTTGTGGCATAGGATGGAGTGTGTTTTATGCGTGCAGGTTAAGGTAATTCCACGCTAGTAACGAAACTCTGCCCAAATTTTGAAAAGTTTTTGTTGGTTCGTGTTTTCGAAGGGGTTCGATTCCGGTTTAGGTGGCTAAATCGGGGTTGGGTCCTTTCAGCTTGGTATCAGAGCATTAGGTTGTCAGATTCTGTAGACTCTTGTAGTTGTGACGCTTAGGGTATTTGAGTTGATACAGCATGACTGGAGTGATGACCCGACTGGCCAGCGGTACTCATCAATACTTCGGGTGTTGTGTGTCCTCAAATATCTGCGGTTTCATGATTACGTTCTTTCTGCTTGTGCCTAATGCTTGTCTTGTATCAGTAGGATGCCTCCTCGACGTGGTCCCCGTGTTGATCGGGATGATGATCCTGATGAGGATCGCCGAACGCGCGACTTGCTTATGCGAGTGCTGCGTTTGGAGGAGCGTTTTGACCCTGTGGTCAAGGCTCGCACTGCGGGTGCTACTGTGTTTTCGGGTTCTGTTGATCCAGAGATATGCGAGGCATGGTTGGTTCAGATTGAGCGTGTTTGTGAGCGTCTGCAGTTTACACCTGAGCAGATGACAGTAGCCGCAGTTGGTTTACTTGAGGGTGATGCATACTTCTGGTGGGTCAGTACTGACAGAGTTCCTGTGGATACTCCGTGGACATTGTTTCGTGATCTGTTTATGCGGAGGTACTTCAATCAGGCTACCCAGCAGCGCAAGTATGAGGAGTTTACGAACTTGAGGCAGGGCAGTTTGTCTGTGCTTGAGTACCGGGATCGGTTTACTCGGTTGTCTCGTTTTGCGCGGGATATGGTGGCTACAGAGGAAGCCAAGTGTCGTAGATTTGAGCTGGGATTGAATCTGAGCATCAAGGCGACGCTGACTACGATGCCTCGGAACAACTTCGATGAGTTTGTTAGTGCTGCACTCCGAGGCGAGGATATTGAGCGCGAGAGACAGCAGAGGTACCAGCCGAGACGATTTGAGGAGGGTGGACCGAGTCAGGGGCCTTCAAAGAGGCAGAGTTCTGATACTTCCGGTTCAGCTTCATCTTCAGGTGGTGGGTCATATCGACCACCAGCTAGTGTACCTAGACGGAGACCGGGATGGAGGAGAGATCGACCGCAGCGACCACAGGCTGGTGGGAGTTCCAGCGGTTCTAGTTTTCCGCGGCGTACCAGTGGCACTTTTGCTGTACCGAGAGAGTACCCGTTGTGTAGTCTCTGTAGTCGACATCATGTGGGTCCATGTCAGAGAGATCCTGTCACATGTTTCCGCTGTGGCCAGGTGGGTCACTATGCGAGGGAATGTTATCGGTATGAGGTTACCGGAGGACAGGGGGCCCAGAGTTCCGGAGCTGAGCGAGGTGCCACTTCGGAAGCTCGACCAGCACAGACTGCAGGTCAGGGTAGACAGCAGGGACAGGCTCAGCGAGGACGACCAGCCGGACAGACGAGAGTTCATGCTATGACTATGCGCGAGGGCAGAGCATCACCGGAGGTCGTTATCGGTACGTTACATGTTTTTGGTATTCCAGTAGTGGCATTGTTAGATCCAGGTGCCACACATTCATTCATATCATTTAGACTGTCATCATTGGCTACGGTACCTGCATCTCCACTTCCGGGGTTGTGGAGAGTGTTGTATCCGTCAGGTGAGGTTGTGAGCATCGGTTGGGTTTACCGAGATTGTGAGGTGTTTGTTGATGGCCATGGGTTGGCCGCAGATCTGTTACTGCTGGATATTGTGGATTTTGATTTGATCTTGGGTATGGACTTCCTAGAGTCGCATTGGGCTATGTTCGACTGCCACAGGAAGGAGGTCGCGTTTCGACGACCAGGGGTACCCGAGGTATTGTTTCGTGGCGAGAAGAACACTTCCCTACCTTGTTTGATTTCCGCGATGAGGGCGGATCGGTTGATGAAGAAGGGTTGTATTGCTTACTTAGCCCATGTTGTGGACACTACAGCTGCAGTGCCAGAGCTTGGTAGTATTGAGGTTGTGTCTGAGTTTTCGGATGTGTTTCCAGCGGAGTTACCCGGTATACCCCCTGTGCGGGAGATTGATTTTACCATTGAGTTATTGCCGGGTACTGGACCGATTTCCCAGACACCATACCGGATGGCGCCTGCAGAGTTGAGGGAGTTGCAGATTCAGCTTCAGGAGTTGTTAGAAAAGGGATTCATTCGACCTAGTGTTTCTCCGTGGGGTGCTCCAGTGTTGTTTGTGCGGAAGAAGGATGGGTCCATGCGGTTGTGCATCGACTATCGGAAGCTGAATCAGATTACAGTGAGGAACAAGTATCCGTTGCCTCGGATTGACGACTTGTTCGATCAGCTGAAGGGAGCAGCAGTCTTTTCGAAGATTGATCTTCGATCCGGATATCACCAGTTGAGGATCCGGGATTCAGATGTTGCCAGGACAGCTTTCAGGACGCGGTATGGGCACTATGAGTTTTTGGTTATGCCATTTGGATTGACCAACGCCCCCGCAGCTTTCATGGACTTGATGAATCGGGTGTTTCGTCGATTCCTGGACAAGTTCGTGATTGTATTCATTGATGATATTTTGATATACTCGAGGAGTGTGGGCCAGCACAGGAAGCACTTGCGAGCGGTGTTGCGGACTTTGCGGGACCATCAGCTGTTCGCGAAGTTTAGCAAGTGTGAGTTCTGGTTGGATAGTGTGAAGTTTCTGGGCCACGTGATTTCGGCCGAGGGAGTTAGTGTTGATCCTGACAAGATCGAGGCCGTGCTGAATTGGAGTCGACCCACTACTGTGCCGGAGATCCGGAGTTTCTTAGGGTTAGCAGGCTATTACCGACGGTTTGTACAGGATTTCTCCCGGATAGCCACACCACTGACCAGATTGACGAAGAAGGGCGTCAAGTTTGAGTGGTCGGAAGCGTGTGAGGAGAGTTACTTGCTCCTGAAGGAGAGATTGACTACCGCACCGGTTCTGACGTTGCCAGATGACAGTGGTGAGTATGTTGTGTATAGCGACGCGTCGAAGTTGGGCCTTGGCTGTGTGTTGATGCAGCATGGTAGAGTTGTGGCGTACGGTTCCAGACAGCTGAAACCGCACGAGGTCAACTATCCGACGCATGATTTGGAGTTGGCTGCTATTGTGTTAGCACTGAAGAGTTGGAGACATTATCTGTATGGTGCTCAGTGTAAGATTTTCACTGACCACAAGAGTCTCACTTACTTGCGGACACAGCCGGATTTGAACATGAGGCAGCGCCGATGGATGGAGTTGATCAACGATTACGAGTGCACTTTCGAGTACCATCCAGGGAAGGCCAATGTTGTGGCAGATGCACTTAGCCGGAAATCGGGAGCCTCATTGTTTCATATGTGTGTGGCCAGAGTATCGATGTTAGCCGAGTTACGGGCTACGGGTGTTGTGTTTGGTTATGATGATGATGGAGCCTTGTTGGCTAGTTTTCAGGTACGACCCGTATTGGTTGATCAGGTACGGGAGGCACAGGATTCAGATCCTTACTTGTTGAGCAAGAAGACCATGATTCAGAATGGTGTGCCTACAGAGTTCCGATTGAGCGACAACGGTACGTTGTTATTCAGAGGCAGATTATGTGTACCCAGAGACGAGGACTTAAAGAAGGAGATTTTGGATGAGGCCCACAGTTCAGCGTATGCGATGCATCCCGGAGGTACGAAGATGTTTCGTACACTTCGAGCTTACTATTGGTGGCGCAACATGAAGCGGGAGATTGCCGCATACGTGAGTCGGTGTTTGATTTGTCAGCAGGTGAAGGCGGAGAGGCAGAAACCTGCAGGGAAATTACAGCCACTTGAGATTCCAGTTTGGAAGTGGGAGCATATTACGATGGATTTCGTCTATCAGTTGCCGCGTACTTCGGCGGGCAACACTGGTATTTGGGTTATTGTTGACCGACTGACGAAATCCGCACACTTTCTAGCACTTCCAGGGAAGGTATCAGTGGGCAGATTGGCCAAGTTGTACTTATCGGAGATTGTTCGCTTGCATGGAGTGCCTGTGTCCATTGTTTCTGACCGTGATAGTCAGTTCACATCTGAGTTTTGGCGGGCGTTGCAGCGAGCTTTGGGTACGAAGTTGCGATTTAGTACAGCTTTTCATCCTCAGACTGACGGGCAGTCCGAGCGGACCATTCAGACTCTTGAGGATATGCTGAGATCGTGTGTGTTGCAGTTTCGCGGGAACTGGGATCAGCAGTTGCACTTGATTGAGTTCGCCTACAACAACAGCTATCAGGCCAGTATTGAGATGGCACCGTACGAGGCTTTGTACGGGAAGCAGTGTCGCACTCCATTATGTTGGAGTGAGGTGGGCGAGCGTTGGCTTATTGGTCCTGATTTGGTGAAAACCACGATGGAGGACATACAGGTGATTCGAGATCGGTTGAAGATCGCCCAGGATCGGCAGAAGAGTTACGCAGATGTGAGAAGGAAGAGTTTGGAGTTTGAGGTCGGTGATTGGGTCTTCCTGAAACTGTCTCCGTGGAGGGGAGTAGTGCGTTTCGGGAAGCGTGGCAAGCTTCGACCGCGGTACATTGGTCCGTATGAGATTACGGAGAGGGTTGGAGCTGTTGCTTATCGACTTGAGCTACCGGCTGAGATGGCCCGCGTACATGATGTATTCCATGTTTCGATGTTGCGGAAGTACATCTCAGATCCTTCGCATGTGATAGCCCCACAGCAGTTGCCGATCAGAGAGGATTTATCGTATATTGAGGAGCCAGTGCAGATTCTCGATCGTCGTGAGCAGGAGTTGAGGCACCGCGTGATTCCGCTGGTGAAGGTCCTGTGGCAGAATCACTCTGTGGAGGAGGCCACCTGGGAGACCGAGCAGCGTATGCGGGAGCAGTATCCTCATCTGTTCACCTGACAGGTATGTAAATTTCGAGGTCGAAATTTCTTTAAGGGGGGTAGATTTGTGACGACCCGAACCAGAATCAGATGTGTGTTTAGCACGATTCTCGAGATTTGAGATTAGTCGCAGTTTTACGATAACGTGTGATTGCCGATTCGATTCGCGACTATATTTTCGGTCGAGAATTTGGGTTGAGTGTCTTCACGGAAAGTGTAGAGTACGTGATTTCGAGTTCATGGGTGGTTTCGGAAGATTTTTCCGATAGCCGAGGAATATTTTATGATTATTTGAAGTTTCGGGTTTCGACGAGTTTATCCGTTTGTTTCGAGCTTATACGAATCATTTCGTATTTTCATTTTGGACCGTCGATGGACCCGAGGGACGAGTATAAATATCGAAAAGTCGGAAAATAGTCGTGAATAGTAGTAAAAGTTTAGTTTTGCGTTGACTAGCCTTGGACTTTCCTGTTTTGGTAAGTTGACCACGTTGACTTTGGGGGGGAGAGTTTCCCGATTCGGTTGCCGTCCGACCACCGTTCTCCGGCCACCGTTGGTTGATTGAAAGGTACTATGAGCTTCCTCTCTTGATTTCAAGTGTGATGGTATGTTAATTTGTGAGAATTGATAAGGTTTTTGGGGTACCCGAATTGCACCGATCGGGTTGATTTTGCCGGTGACGGGGAGCTTAGCTCCGGCGAGTTTGGGTGGCGGTGGTTAGGGGGGTTAGACTCCCCTTGCCTTCGTGTGTCTTCCCATGTGTTTGTTATAGCTTGAGGTTGAGTTTTGGAGGTCACCGATTTGGGTCACCGGAAAGAATGGAGTCCGAGCTGTTTTGGTTAAATTGGTTAGGTTGCGTTTGGAATTGGACCTTGGGATAGAAGAAGAAGTTGCTCGCCTTGCCGAGACCATGAGAACTGGAGAAGATGGCCGTGAAATTCCTCCGTTGACGGCGCGCCGCCGCCGGCGGCGGCGGTCAACGGCGGTCAACGGCCGGAAAAAAGTCAAATTTTCAGATTTCGATGTAATTAGTGTCATTTTTCTCGTAATCGCGCCCTGATTATCGTACGGAGGTTTTCGGGTTGATTTGGTTAGCCGATTTTCAGTTGAGATTTCGAGTGGGGATTTCGGGATTTCCGTAATTCATTTTGCACCGCATTTTGTATTTTCGGGAACGGTTGGTTTCCGTGCATCCGTACAGTGTTGTGGATTACGATTTTGATCAGTTATGTGTGTATGTATTCAGGAGATCGAGATCGAGATTTGGATCGTGATCGTGCTTCGGGTGAGGGGACTTCCGCCGGACCACGAGTTTAGCGCGAGTTCGCGCTAGCTGATCTGTGAGTGGATAAGTTTCTATTTTCACTGTTGTTTTGCGAGTTCGTGGAATTTATGATTTCCGTAATTATTATATATACGTTGTTTGATATATATGTTATTTTCGGAGGTATTGTTATGTGTTATTGTGATTGGCGTTTATTGCATCGATGCTACCAGAGTTGAGAGATTCCTCTGGCCCAGAGTTGAGAGATTCCTCTGAAGCAGGGTTGAGAGATTCCCCTGAGTGCCGCCGGGGTTGAGAGATTCCCCTGGCCTATCACAGTCGGGTTTGAGCGATTCACCCGACGTCGGGCTTGAGAGATCTGCCCGACTACCTCCTTATATAAATGTGTTGTGTTCCGAACTCGCATTGTTTATATTGGTTGTATATATTTATATAACTGGTGAAAGGCATGTGTATATTTTCGTCCACTCACTCTAACGTTTTTATTTGCCTTTCCCCTGGGCTTTTCGGTTTCCGTGCCCAGTTTGCAGTTCAGGTTTGGTGTTTCACGTCACGGTTTGGAGGCTAGTGATCAGAGTCACCTGTGTTCTCCAGTAGGTTCTTGTTTCGCCTACTGATGTACATGTTGTATATATTTTATACTAGAGGTCGCTCTGATACGTTCTGATACTTGTTATTACGGATTTTCTCGGATATACATATATATAGTACAGTATGTTTACTGTTTGATGATTATATTGATGTTGAGAAATCCGGATGGGATTGGTGCCCACGGTTTGCTTTTTGTGGCATAGGATGGAGTGTGTTTTATGCGTGCAGGTTAAGGTAATTCCACGCTAGTAACGAAACTCTGCCCAAATTTTGAAAAGTTTTTGTTGGTTCGTGTTTTCGAAGGGGTTCGATTCCGGTTTAGGTGGCTAAATCGGGGTTGGGTCCTTTCATTATGTCAACTGCGATCCCTCCAGGGAAGAACACTTTCTACTGCAGGGGTTCCGGAAAGTGGGGTGAATGGCTGCTGAAGAAGACCCCTGAATTCTCTCGCGGATCGGGATTATCATCATCTTCGAAGATTAATGAGCTACAGGACCAACTTCATAGGCAAGCGATTGAGATGGAAGCTCAACGACGTCGGATGGAGGAGATGGAGCAGGCGCGAGCCGCAGAGCAGAATCGGTTGGCCGAATAGCAGCAGCAGATGGGGAGATGGATGCAGCACTGTTATGCACAGTTGCAAGCATCTGGAATCCAGATAGCTCCCCCACCCATTTTCGGTGCGCCACAGCCACAGCCATAGCCACAGCCTCAGACGCAGCCTCAGCCAGACCAGAACCAACCAACTTATGACGATCCGTTTGACCACATAGACATAGGACCCCCGTAGATTTGAACAATTTCGGTTTTTTATTTTAATTATTTACTACGTATGCATATGTAAACAGATTTGAACGATTTCGGTTTTTTATTTTATTTATTTACTACTATAGTTTCAATGGTTGTTGATTGTTAAATTTGAACTATATTGGTGATTTTTTGGGAATGCAGGTTTTGGGATACAACCCAGAACCTGCAAAAAAAAATTAATTATTATTAACTATAACCAACGACATATGTCACCATCGTTGGTTATAGTTTTCTCCACGGTTAACCATTTTGACCATGGAGAAAACTATATCCGACGATGCCATCGTCGGTTATAGTTTGAAAATATGACCGACGATAATGTCTCGTTGGGTTTAGTCTCTTTTTTTTCCAACGAAAAACATAATTCATCGTCGGTTATAGTATCACCGACGGTGTATTACCGACGAGACTATAACCGACGATGAGTCGTCGGATATAGGCTATGACCGACGATGAAAGGGAACAGACCGACGACACCAAGTCGTCGGCTATAGTAATTCTTTTGGTAGTGCACACGTTATTATTAAAATTGAAAATAACTGAAAACGATATGGTCCCAAAACTAGTATGCAAGGAGTGTAAAATCGAAAATATAAGCGATATTTCGTCGATATTTCAATTTTTTAGACTTACCTGGAAAATTCTCAAATATATCTCCAATTTTTCCGAAATTTTTCGATATTTCCGATATATCCTCGATATTTCTGATATTTTCTGATATTTTACGATATTTTCGAAATTTCCGGCAAATTTTTAAATTTAAATTATTTGGCTTGTCAAGTTAAGTGGCTTGTCAATTCGAGACACTGCTACGAGAAAGATAATAAAGCTAACGAAAATTAGGCCATGAAAGGAGAGATACGTAGTAGATCGACCTGTTTTCAATTTAAAGGACAAGCTGATGATCACAGAATGAAAAGAAAGGAGAAGGGCTTGGTAGCTAGCTTGGTAGATGATGATCACATGCTTGTCAAATCTGCTTCCCATTGCTTGTCCAATCTGCTCCCCAAAGAAAGTTTTTATAATAAATAACAAAAGCATCACACCATGTCACCATACCATACCAAACCATAATTATGTCAGATTTGTCTTTAGTGTAAAGTAGATATCAGTATCACACCGACTGCTTTAGTCAATAGGCTATGATCAACTTTTGGAAAATATAAAAAATTAATTGAAGCATATCGAATCTATCACACTGATTACCACTTCTCTCTCACTCCTAGTTTCTCATACATTGATATATATGTGCATTCTCAGTTTCTTATCGAATTCATCACATCGATCACCACTTCTCTCTCACTCTCTCAACAAAACCTTCTCTCACAACTTCTCTCTCACTCTCTCAACAACTTATAGTAGATTGACCAATCAGGTATGTTATTACTTAGTCCTTTCTATGTTGATAAATATATTATTATTGTTCTAATATTTCTTGTTAAATATATTTATGTTAAAGTACTTAATTATATGCATGCTACATTAACAATGTGATATTGATTGCATATTGATACTGTTAAAAAAAATTATATGTAGGAGTTCATTAAATTATTGCAATGGATAGTGGGTCAAGTAGACGTGATCCAGCATGGGAGCACGGTGATTTAATTCCCGGAAACAAGAATGGCTCAATATGCAAATATTGTAGGTTTGTGATGAAGAGCGGAGGTGTCACACATTAAGTATCATCTTAGTGGACTTGATCCCGGTTCAAACGTCAAAAGATGTGAATCAGTTCCGGTTGCAGTCAAGCAATATATCACTTCAATAATGAAGAGCAAACAGAAAGAAAAGGCAAAAAAATCTCACATGATCGACGACATCCGAGCTGAACTTCGTGGAGATCCGATCGTGCAGCTCGAAGATACAAGTGAGGACGAAGATTATGATGGTGATGACATGGGGCCTGAGGAAAGGGCACAATTGTGACAAGTACTGCAAGCGTCTATGGAAGTCTAATGGCAAAGAGAGCATCTCCATAAACTCCCTAATAGAGGACAGAGTAGTGGTTGTACTGTGCAATGAACCCAGAGCTTTAAAGAATCACAACAACCGCACCATTGGCGCCAAACCTTAGCAAATCAACTCGAGGATGGCAGAAGAGTCTCAAGAATATGTTCTCAAGCGGTTCAGTGAAAGAGGCAATGGGTCATTTAATAAGCAAAATATTCATATATGAAAATGTCCCTCCAGCAAAAGCCGCATCTCCTCACTTTCAAAACATGGTAATTGGATGCCAAAGAGCCGGAGAGGGAGTAAAACCCCCCACACCTTATGAGATCAGGCACAAGTACTTGGATATGGAGTTCAAAGAGATTACTGAACATGTTGCCACATTGAAAAGTCAATGGGAGACGTATGGATGCACGATCATGTGTGACTGATGGACAGGGCCAACGAGATTGTCTATCATAAATTTCATGGTCTACTGCAAAGGTACCACTGTATTCCTCAAGTCTGTTGATTCTTCTAAGCCTAAAAAGGATCATGAATATATATATATATATATTATTGAAGAACATTATTAGGGAGGTTGGGGAGCATAATGTTGTTCAGGTGGTGACAGACAATGCGGCCAATTATGTTAAAGCTGGAAAAAAGTTGATGAAGCACCATAATGTTTACTGGACTTCTTATGCAGCTCATTGTATTGATCTCATGTTTGGACAGATGGGAAAAGAGTGTCAAGAACGTGATTGACAAGGGTAAAGCTATTTCAAATTACCTTTATAATCATAATACATTGTTATCAAAGATGCGTGAATTTTGCAAGGGGGAGATTGTTCGTGCCGCACCTACTCGATTTTCCACTAATTTGATTTCATTAGAAAGCTTAATCAAGAGGAAGTCTCGGTTTAACCAATTGTTCACAAGTGATTGGTGGAGCACTAGCAACTTTTGCCTTACCAAACACGGTCGTACTATTGAAAGTTTAGTACTCGATCAACTCTTTTGGAGTCAAGCAGAACATGTGTGTAAACTATCTGAGCCTCTTTACAAAGTATTACGTGTCGTGGATACAGAAGTTTATCCAACTATGGGTGCAGTTTATGAGTTGATGCGTGTAGTGAAAGAGTAGCTGGAAAAAAAGCCAAGTACAAAAAGGGTTTTCAAAATTATCAATGACAGGTGGTTTAAAACTTTAAGACACGATTTGCACGCTATAGGTAATAATAATCTTAATTTTCCATTCTTATTTTTACTCAACCATAAGTTATTAACATTATAATGTATACTAAAAATTTTTTGTATTTGTATTTTTTGTAGGTTATTATTTGAATCCTCGTTACAATTATAAAAAAGGTGTTGGAGATGACCCCATACTTATTCAAGCTGTGCATAATGTATTCTCTAAGTTGGACCTTGATTGTCCGACACTAACCGATTTTGGAAGAGATGTTTGGCTTATAACGAATTATTTTTACAATTTATCATTTAAAATTGTGACAATGAAATAATTCACCTTTTACATTCTGTTCACATATTTCAAAGATTCAAAGCTTAATTTTGCCATGCCAGCGGCAGTTGCATCTAGAGAAAAGATGTCTCCTGGTATGTATACATAGTATATACTTATAATTCATGTACTCTTTCATTAATCACAAATTGAACTTGATTAAGATAATTATTTTTTTTTCTTATATGATAGCTGATTGGTGGATGATGTATGGGACAAGTGCACCTACCGTAAGAAGATTGGCCATTAGAGTATTATCGCAAATTGTTTCAGCTTCAGCTTGTGAAAGAAATTGGAGCACATTTGCTCTAATTCATACAAAACAATGAAATAGGTTGGGATATGCTAGGCTGGAAAAATTGGTCTATTGTTATTATAACATGAAACTTATGATCCGAGATAAAGAAGCAGAGCAAGCAAACGTTGAGGCCAGAGATCCATTGGATGTGTTTGATATTGGTACTGAATTTGATGATGAAGAGAGATATCAACTTTATCAATGGATTAGACCACTACAATTGGATGATGAAGAACAAAATCCAGCTGAGAGAATTACTGCTGTTGCCCTTGCTGAAGGAATAAATGTCGAGCAGGTACTTCGTGAAGAGGTTATAGGACATGTTGATGAGAATGACTCCTTTAATTCTCTCATGAGTCAAGAAAATATTCAACTTAATCCAAAGCCTAGAAGTTCACATGCTTCCCAACCTCTACAGTTGAGGAGGGATACCCCAGGTACGAGATCTGGAAGCTCATCAAGCACTAGAGGAGGAGACAACGGAATGCAGAGTATTGAAGTCGGTGGTAGTGGCAGCGGATATAGTGGTTACAGTGAAGATGAACCATTTTACTTGACAGAGGAACAAAATTTCACACATGCAACCCAAGATGAAGACCATGGAGACAGAAGAGCAGGTTATGGATACGGTGGAGGAGGCAAAAGAAGTGAATATAATCCAAGAGAAAGGGGTCAAGGGAGTTTTCGAGGAATGCTGAAGATGTGTTATCCCCACTTTTGGCTTAATAGGTGTTGGAGATGGTAATTACCAACCTTATTATTATGGTCAAAATTTTGCAATGCCTTATCCTTCATATGCCATGCCTTATGGTCTTCCAACAAGTGACAACTCATCATCACAATCACAAACAAATGCCTCAAATGATGATAGCAATGAAGAAAGTCGAGCAATGCCTGGTTCATACTACGAGCTCCAGAATCCTCAAAGACCGCCCCCTAACCCATATGGTTGGCATGTAAGTCAATACATGCAAAATTACATTGGAGAGCAATCATTTAATGATTACTCTTCACAATACACACATGATTCTGCACAGGGAGATGGAGAAAATAGTGTGAATTTCGAAACTTATAGATCCTCTACGTGGTTTTGAAGTATTTATATATTTGATTTTGTGATGTGTGATGTGTAACATATTATACAAAAATGTGATGGCCTAGCCTACCATTAAAGTTTAGCCATAAAAAAAATAGAACTATTAAATTATATTTTAATAGTTATCAGCACTTAACACGTACTAATTCATATAGTAATATAGCAAATTCATATGTCTTGATGTTTGATCAATATTTTCTTATCACATAAGGTAGATAATTGATCGTATAACAACCTCCAAATGTTTCATTACAAATTTCCACGTATTTTTATTAGTTTCCGTCGTTTCCGTCAGAATTTTCACTGGATCGATATTTCCGTCGATATATCCAAATTTTGGACCGTCGATATATCCTCTATATCCGATATTTTACTCCTTGCTAGTATGACAAGTTATAATTTTTGGTGTTATCTATTACATGTTATTCTAATATTTTTTTGTATTTTATAATTTCATTTTGGTCACTCAAGTGTGTGTATTTTAAATTGACTTGTTTCATGTATTGAGTGGTTGTTTTGATTCTCGTGTTTGATATGCTTCTCAGAGACTTTTGAATAACAGTTCTAGACATTGAAAACGTAATAGATAGAGTAATGTATCGTATCTTAAATGATTCTTTGTAAATTGTGGGAGAGTGAGTTGAAGCAAGTTGTTTACCTTCTTTACTTTCAAGTAGGAGTGAGATTAGTTTGGATCGGTTCAGTATTAGGATGAAACCCGTACCGTATCGTAATAAATTATTCGGTTCGGTTTTTTTGACAAGCCTGTCCCACAAGTTTCGGGCCCAACGGATTTCTGATCAGTATATTCTGGTTTCAGAATTGTTTTTCGATAAAATTTTCTGTCCTAAACAGCTGTTATAGTTAATTATCATTTGAGATAGGCACAACCGTACAGAGATAGAATAAATGTGAGAGAATGAGAGTATTTTTGTAAGTTTTTTCTACATATATGTCTAAAGAAGATACAAAATGGGTGAGTGTATATTCATTTGTGTAAAGAAATAGGCACAACTTTGTCACATATATCATTTCGGAATGGTTCGATTTATTCGGTATCGTACCATAACAAATCATTCGGTTCGAATTTAGTTCGGTTCAGATTCTAGATTAGCCCATCCCACGAGTTTTGGCCCCAACGAGTTTCGGTTTAGGTTATTTCAGTTTCGGTTTGGGTTTTTGGTAAAAACATCCCACCCCTATTTCCAAGTAATTAAGCATACGTACTTGAGAGATGAGTAACTAAACATCTTCTAACTTGTTACCCTAAATTGAGGCTGTGGATGTTTACTATGTAATTTTGTTAGGATGAATAAATTATTCTCCAAATGTTTGAAGCTTTCACAAAAATTCATTATAATTATCTGAAATTGTGGTGGATTACTGTCTAGATAAAGGAAAAAAGTAATATAGTTTTTTTACTGATTCGGATCCTTGAGCATGATTCGCTAGCTAACATGCTCAACTTACTGTCACTATCATAATTTCTACTATAACTGACGACGTGAAGTCGTCGGCTTGTTAACATAAGTCGTCGGTCATAGAATCGTTTAGAATACATTGTCGGTTATACTATAGCCGATGATAGGTTAGGGTCGTCGTCGGTTATAGAATTAACTATAACCGACGATAAATGAGTCGTTGGTAATACCTTAGACTATAGCCGACGACGTTGTCTATGTTGTGTAAGTAATCAGAGTGGTGACTCCCCTGGTCGCGCTGATCCTCTAGTGGCTGCGGCTGCGACTATGGAACATCAAAAACGTTTGAAGGTAGGGGCAGGATCAGGATTCTAGCAGCCTGACACTGTGGCATACACTGCTGCCACAATGCCGCCATAGATGCATGATGCTCGGCTAATCTCTGCTGCTCTGCGAATCTCGCATTTTGTAATGCAATCGCTTGCTCCATCTCCTCTATTCGTCTGTGTTGCTGCTCCATATGTTTGTGTTGCTCCTTCATCTCCCTCGTCTGCCTCTGGAGCTGCTCATGTAGATGGGAGGTCCTGAAAGATCCCGACCGGTGGGAGAATTCGGAAGTCATTTTCAAGACCCTTTGGCCCTTCTTGCCCAAATCCCTGACGTAGAAGGTGTTCTTCCCAAGAGATATCACGGCTGCCATGATCCTCGCCGACACAGTCGGATAAGATGTATCAATCTGAGAAACGTACTGGGTGAGCTCCTCATCTGAGGTGTTAGGATATCGCTCTCGAGCTACCTGAGTTAACAACTATGGGATTGCCTCATCCGTTCTCGCCTAATTGTCAAGGAAATACGAATAACGTATTAAACATACAAAAATATGTAGAGAAAAAATATATATAATGAAGCAAATATGTGAACTAATTTATGAGAGACTTACAGCATTTTCGTGGCACTGCGGATTCGCTTGATGCGTAGTAAACACCAACGGAGGGACTTCAGGGTGTTTGGCGGCTGCTACCTCAGCCCAACCGGAATAAGATCTAGAACTGCAATGATGGTTGTTGGTGTTTTTTGCCCGGTTCTGAGATTTTGTCTTGGAGATGGCCTTGTTGGATAAACATATGTTAGAAAATAATTAACTAATTTTTTTTCATATAATTAATATGACACAACACAAATATGCTCAAGTTTCATACCATGAATCGTGGGTGCATGAACTGAGTTACCAACCATCGCCACTCGTACTCCCTAAACCGAAACTCGCTAGGGGTACCATCTCGGTCGCTGCCGTACTTTTCCCAGTGCTTTTTGAAATCAGACTTCCACTTCTTATACCTATATTAATGCAACACAAATGTTAGATACTAAAACTCTTGAGAATCAAAATTCAACTCGATATATACAAAAAACGGGAGACATCACCTGCTCCCTTTCACCTCATTTGCCCACGGGAGTATGTTTTCCACATGAAACCACCTCTGCAATGTATATATAAATGGTAAAAATTGAGTTTGAAATGAGGACTTGATTAATAAGTAGAAAATTTCCATAAAGATGCAAAATGTAACTCACCGACAATGCATTATGCACTTCCAACTTCACATAGTTTGGCACAGAATTCTAATATGGCCACAACATTAGGACTCTGTCACGTATGATGCTTCCGATCATTGAGGCATACTTTCGAGTATCGTCTCCCTCGTTCACCTCGCCTCCTTCAGTCGTCATAAAGACCACCTGCCCGTGCCTGATCACATGTTCAAGACGCTTGCTAATGACGGTGCCTCTAGTCTTTTTGGCTTTGCCGTTGACGACGGTGCCTAAGACATGGTAACAAGATGAAAACATAAGCAGCCAATTTAATTTACATATCGGCTATATAAGTTTGAAATTAAATAATCAAATGTTAATTAATATTTACACGATTCGTCCGTCTACTGTCCCTTAATCCGAGCACTCCAAAAAGGTGTCTTGAACGGTATGTACATGTACGCTTGATCAACCGTAAGAAAAGGATCTTGTCTCCAATAGGCCTCCCCATATCGTCAAAAATAGGTATCGCTGATATCTCGTCGGGTACGAAGATGGTGGACGGAGGTGATAATCGCACACCGGCTCTTAAACTACCTGAAGAACATGCCTCAGATGATTGGGCCATAGAGGGAGCAGGCGTCGGCTCGGTAATGCGCAGCATACGCCTATGTACCAACTGTTGAGACGTGCCGCCTATTGAGGGTCGGTTGGCTGTCTGCTGCTGCGTCGCCTCCTGATAGAGCCTCCTCGCGATGGATGGTCGGTTGGGTTCCTGCGGCGTCGCATCCTTACCAAGTATAATACGTTGGCAAGAGGTGATAGGGCCAGAATAACTGTTGTTGATCGTGGCCAAGCTGCTACTCACATTTCCACCTCGGGATCTCGACCTAGATCTTGAGGAATTTTTTTTGTGGAAAAAATTCAAATTCATACCTAAAAATGTATATTAATTCAAACATAATCTATAAATCCAAATATATTCAATAAATCACATACTTAATTTATATTAATATATTCATCTCACATGTTCAATAAAATAATAAATTCAACAAAAACAAAAATTCATATCCACTGTAGATATATTCATCGGCATATTCAAGAAATTAAATTACAAAATCAAAAAATCACAATTATATATACATTTAATTATTGTTACTCCTATATCTATATATATATATATATTCACATACTCTATATTTATATATATTCCCAATTATATTCAACCAATTATACTTATATATATATATTCCTATTTTTATATATAGTTTATATATATTCACAATTATATTTATATATATTTACAATTATATATATGCAAAAATTTAAAAAACTAGTTATATATAAACATATATTTATATATATATACTAGCCTTCCTGCACGCGCATATGCGCGTGCGAAAGGCGTCGCGCTCGCGCGTGCGATTTATCAGTTTTTTGCTTAAAAGTGTGCAATTATATCGTTTTCATTTAATTGCTTAAGTCCATTGCTCATGACAGAGACTATCGTGCACTTTCAGGCCTATCTCTATTATTCGAATACTGATCTAATCGAGATCTCTATTATTCGAACACAGATCTAATTGAGATGTGAGAAGAATTACCAATGATTGATGATAAAATTTGTAAAATAATAGTAGCCTACTTCATATTAAGTCAATACTATGTAAAAAATGATCAATCACTGATAATAAATGCAGTGTTAGTGCATATGAAAATAGAACGAAAAACACACGAATAAAAAATATTTAAAAAATAGCAAAAGTTTTAACTATGTTGACGTCGATATGTCCAACGAAGTCCAACCACATTAATCACCATGTAGAACGACTTGTAAATAAATAAAATAAAATAAAAAATATCAATATGTAAGAAAATTTATGAACACTACTAATTCAAAAACCTTTCATAATCAACATTAATTACCAGAAGAGCTGTTTGGGCCAATTGGGCACACAAACAAAGATGGAGAAGACCACAGGATCGCAAGTCTGACGGAAAGTGTCGGGATACAGATTCACAGATCCTCAACAGAAAACAATCGCAACCCAATTGGAACGGTGGAATGAAAAAAGTCAAATGCTACCTCACCAAGTCCAAAACACAATCACCCACATTACAAAAAGATTGATCAAGATCAAAAGCAGACAAAACCATTCAAACGTAGAGAACAACAAACCAAATGAACAGAGCAACACACCATTAATGCCTTTGTTATAATAAAGCTGAATATCATTAAGCATTAAAGTGATGATCATTAAGTACATAAAGATATAGGAGAGACATCAGGTAAGGCGATCCCTGAATCTTAAAACCCCTTAGTATTTAGATTTTACTCCTACTCTACTACCCTATTAGACAAAGAACATAAACAGGAACTGATGGTCATTCAACTCTAAGCAATCCTACACACATTGCTTCCCTCCCTGATCGATTCTTCACAATTCTCTTTCTACTCGTCATCGTCTTCATCCTGCACAACAAAAAAAACTCACAACAGATTACAAAATCACTACCAACAGCAAAGCTAGATTACAGTATGACATGAGAGGGACATGCTCACCTCGCCACCACTCTCATCATCATCCTCATCATTCACTTCTGACTTGGACTTGTCAGACTCCTCCTCATCAGCTCCGTTATCTCCTTCAGCCTGTCATGTACAATTAAGCAACGATTATCAGAAACACACCTCAAAACGTAACACAATTCAGAGATTAACAACAAATCAAAACAGAAACACTCACTTGTTTCTTGTTGTAGGCATCCATGTTCTTGGTGTATTCCACCTTCCTCTTCTCAGCCTTGGCCTGGTAAGGTGCTTTCTCCTGTATAATTTTATAATAAAAAAAACAAAATACCATCACATCAATAAAAAGGTGAGCCACTTTACTCAGCGCATCAGACAGAGATTTCCATTTTTCACCACCGGCTTTACCAACCTGTTCAATAACGGTGAAAAATGAACACATAAAAATTTGACAAAAAATTCATGGTGAATAAAAATGAGCATGTAGATCTGAAAATTGAACAATCGCTTACAGCAGCGACAGATTTGTTGTTAGGGTGTTGTTTCTTGTACTTTTCTCTGAACTCCTCCCTATACAAACCAGAATCTCAAGTCAGCTAAATTGAAATCGCACAAAAATAATATAAAATTGAACAAAAAAAACTCGCAGATCTAAAATTTGCAGAGGAGAGAGAAAGAGCGTTGACCGTACATGAAAACGAAGAAGGCACTGGCAGGCCTCTTAGGCTTGTTTGGATCCTTCCCAGCCTTCTTCGCTGGCTTGCTCGCTCCAGCACTTTTCGTCTTCAACCTAGCTCCAGCACTTTTCGTCTTCAACCTATCATATTCCACACAGATAAAAACAAAAATCAATTCCAGATTCCGCGGAAACAAACAAAATTGAAACGATCTCAGATCAAGTGAAGAAGAAGAAGAAGAAGAAGAAGAAGAAGAAGAAGAAGAAGAAGAAGAAGAAGAAGAAGAAGAAGAAGAAGAAGAAGAAGAAAGAGGAGGAGGAGGAGGAGGAGGCTGTTGGGCTTCGTTTGATTTGGGAGAGATAGTAATCCACACAATAGAGATAGTAATCCACACAATAGAGATAGTAATCAAACTCAATTAGGCTTTTGAACCATCACAGATCAATCTTATGGCTTAATTTCACTTCACCTGAGGAGGAGGAGGAGGAAAAGGGGGGGGGAGGGATAGAGAGATGAGAGAGAGGATACGGGGTGTGCGGGAGTTTTTGGGTTCAAACTAACGGGATGACGTAAGACATACTAACATTTCCCTTCTTTTCACAGGTTTACCCCTCTCATCTTTAATTCGGTTGTTGATTACTTAGAGAAATAGAAGGACAATTTTGGCATTCCCAATGTTTTACCATAAACTGCCGTAAACTCCCTTTCAACTGCCCTAAGGGCCTCTGCCTTAATTAATAGAGATATACGGACGATGGAGAGAGATACCAGCCACGAGGTGTCGGTGCAGGGAGGAGAGGCCACGGGGGCGGTGGCAATGACGGGGGCAGTGGCGGCGGTGGTTTCCGAAGAGAGAGAGGATTCGCGGCATGAGAGGAGGAGATAGAATCAACGGTGACGCGGCATGCAACGGAGGAGTGAGAGAGAATCGATCGACCGGGGCGGTGGTTTTCACACAACGTTTGCGGCGTTGCGTTTAGGTCGCCACTTTTTTTTTAAACAGAACTATAACCGACGACAACGATAGAATGTCGTCAGCTATAGAGTGGAATTTTATTGGTTCAACATTAATTCTCATGTAGAAACACGCTTTCCAAAATACATGTTTAACTAATTTATCATTCACATAGTTAGAATCATTACTAAGGCGAATTGTAAAGGATTCCGGAATGTCAATTGCGTTCGGCTCTTGGTATGCAGTAACTTCTTCATCATCTGCAACATCACCAAGTGTAGCAGCACTGTATATGTTTCTAGGAACAACATGGTTAACTACGTTCCATGCGCCTCTGTGCACAAGATCATTAAGATAAAACACTTGTTTTACTGCTGTAGCAAAAACAATGGGGTCATCTTCATACCAGCTTGTAGCAGTATTCACCAAAAATATACTGTATTGATTGGTCCTTGTGTTCTACGGGCCAGTATCAAACCATCTACACTTAAATAAGTGTACTTTCATGGCTTCCCCATAAATTAGTTCAACCACTGAATGGAGAACACCGTAATAGTAAACGCCATTCTTCCCACCATGCACCATTACCCCAGATTTTTTTGTCCCAGGTCTGTCGTCCCTATGTTGACATTGACCATACACATTGGGTAAACATTTAAAGTTATCAGTTTCATCGCCGAGAGCCTCAATGCGTGTGACCATTGTGGGTAACCATCATCTTGTACATGGTTCATCTAAAAAAAACCATCACTTTAATTATGAACATTGATATTAATTTGTATATATATGCAAGTAAATATATATATACACACACTTACCAATTTGCCAAAATAGTTTGTAAACGTCTTGTTGTGGTACTCAACATCACCGGCAATAGAAGGGTGTTGAAGATGGATGTCTTTCCAGTATTGAACGTCTGGACAGTTAATCAATACCCACCAATGGACAATGACTAACTCATATGATTCCAACTTGTACGACTGTGGCAAATTTATAAATATTTCAACATCATTGGAGATAATAGAAAGGTTGAACTGGGGTTAATCTACCGACATATGCTGTGGAAGGTCCTCCACAGCTCCCAAATACAACTTGATGTACGTTACGCACTCGTGTGCAAGATATGCTTCAGCGATACACCCTTTAGGTTTTAAATTTATTCTTTACATAGTCTCTGTAATCTCCCAGTTGTTTATCAAGTTGAAAAAGTGCATGTTATGATTATACTTAAATAAGTATTAATATATAAAAACATAGCCGGTACAAAAATGTCGAATCGTATATACCTTTCCACTGGATACATCCAAGTGTAGTGTATAGGACCGGTAAGCAACAATTGTTCAGGAAGATGAATCATCAGGTAAGGTATGATGTCAAAAAAATTTGGGAGAAATATCCTCTCAAATTTGCCCAAGATAAAATAGATGTCCAGTTGCATTTCCCAACAGTATGACTCACTACAAGAAAAAGTGACTTAGACGACGGAGAATTTCCGTCGTCTAAGTGCCTATCTCCGTCGTCTAAGTACTTGGACGACGGAAAATCCGTCGTCCAAGGTACGTGCTCCAAGTGCTGTCGTCTAAGTACTTAGACGACGGAGAATTTAATCTCCGTCGTCCAAGTTCACTTGGACCACGGAGAACGTCCGTGGCCCATGTGGGGACTTAGACGACGGAGATTAATGTCTCCGTCGTCTAAGTCCCCACATGGGCCACGGACGTTCTCCGTGGTCCAAGTGAACTTGGACGACGGAGATTAATGTCTCCGTCGTCTAGGTTACGACCTGGGCCACGGAGAAGCTAACAATCTCCGTGGCCCAGGTGGTGACTTAGACGACGGAGACATTAATCTCCGTCGTCTAAGTCCCCACATGGGCCACGGACGTTGTTAGCTTCTCCGTGGCCCAGGTCGTAACCTAGACGACGGAGACATTAATCTCCGTCGTCTAAGTCACCACCTGGGCCACGGAGAAGCTAACAACGTCCGTGGCCCATGTAGGGACTTAGACGACGGAGATTAATGTCTCCGTCGTCTAAGTGAAAAATTAATTTAAAAAAAAAAATTAAATTCAAAAATATTATTAATATTAATTGAAAAAAAATTAATTAAATTAATTAAATACACTAAATTAATAAAATAATTAAAATTAATTTGTACATACATAATCGAAAAAACCCATAATTAAAAATGAAAATATTGTTCGTAATGCGGAAATTAAGAAACGAAATAATGAACTACTAGCTAGCTAAAACACTGGAGGAGCAGATGCGCCGCCTCGTCCTCCGCCTCCAGCCGGGTCGTCGTCGTCGGGGAATGGGTTCGGAGGAGGTTGACATTGTCTTTGAGCTTGTTGCATAAGGGCGATGAGTTGGGCTATTCGCTCGTCTTGCTGGTCCATTCTTTGGCGCATGGCAATATTCTCCTCCCGTGCGATTCGAGCCTCTTCATAGGCTGCCGCAGCTTGAGAACTTCTCCGCCGCCCCGAACCTCCCGTAGATGATGACTCAGAGGTCGACAAATCTCGAACCACCTTAGGCCCGAAGTGCCTAACCTCCTTGCCAGCTCTACGACCGTAGACCTCATCCGCAATTGCTATTTGGCTCTCCACAGATAGAGGAGGCAGGTCTTCTAGCGGCACATCTGGGAACGCAAGCTGAGTGTTAGCCAATTCTTCCTGCGCACGCTCTATCACTCTTGCCTACAAAAGAATAATAAATTTATTATAATGAAATAATATTTAAATAATAATTACTATAATTATTAGCGCACACATATATATATATATGACTTACGCCGCGTTGACTCGCTTCATTATCGAGCCCAGGCGTCACGTACGCGCTTACGCTTGCATCGAGATAAGGGTGTTTGGAGCCCTTATCCCTGTGCTCCTTGGCAATTTGAATGAGTTGCTTGGCGCCGGAAGTATGGTGCTTGTCCTTCTTCCCCCGGTTGGCTTTGTTGACACCGGAGAATTTCTGTTAGACAACATAATGAAATCATTAAAAAATTTATAAGTAACTAAAATTTAGAGTATTCAATTATCTTAATTGAAATAAAAAAAGTAAATTAACACCTGAAATTGCTCATCGGCAAAGTGGTTACACAACCACTCCCACTCATCTTCTCTATCCCCACGCAGCTCTTCGGGGGGAGGCACGGGACCGTTAGTTCGGAAGTACTGATGGAGCCTGTACTTCCAATCTTTGAAGATGTTGTTGGCGGTTTGGTTGATATGCCTCAACATCGCCGGATCCGGATCCACCGCAAATTGTTCCTATCAGAAATAAATTGAAAATTATAATCGTATATATTATAAAATTATATATAACTAATATTAAAAATAGTATATAATAACTAAAATTGTACATATTACGTACCGAAAGATCCTTAAAGACTTTCGCCTTCTCCGAATCCGGCACATCCCTCCAAGTAGGGGCAGTGATACGAACCCGGTTACGAACAATCGACCCAATGCTATGAGCCGAGAGACTTGCTAGCTGAGGTGTGGGAGGGCCACCGGTGAATTCGTCGTAAGGCAAGGCGATCTTGCTCCCGGTCGCCTTGCAAATTTTCTCCGCCTTTCCACCTTTAACGAGACCCCGAGTCTTTTTCGGTTGGGGGTCAGTGGGGGCCCTCCTTTGCTTACGGCGGGCGCTGTACATGATAGACTCGGCCGTCGAAGACGCCTGAGTACTTCCCGTTGAAGCGGTACCGGGCGTCGGAGTTGAAAAGGGGTCGACGTCATCACCGCTTGAGAGAAATGGGGCAGAGGGAATTTCCCCAGAAGGCCCCGGATTGAGGGCGTCTACCTGCGGTTGAACCCAACCGACTTGGGCCGCCAACATTTGGAGCATCTCATCTTCTGACTCCTGTTGGGCTTTCTTCTTCCCGGATGTGATCTTTGGCGGAGCCATTTAAACCTAAGAGTACGTACGGTGTTAAAATACCTACTTACCATAATAATTACAACGACGGAGAATTTACGCTAATTAATTAAGTACGTTTAAGATTTAAATAGAGTACACTAGCTTGGCATTTTCGGTCGTTCAATGGACGTGCGACCCGCGCGATAAAGTGTAAATTTTCAATTAATCAGCCTTGGTTAAATCGAAAAACATGGCCAGTTAGGGATAGAGATAACGCGAGAGGCAGGACTAATTTCGACAAAAGTCTTTCTTAGTCCAAATCCTGTCACCAGTCATAACCCGTTTCTAGACACCATGTCCGACATTCGGCCAATTTTTCGAAAATTTACACTCCCTCAAGTCCTTTGCAAACTCCGCCCTCAACCTCGTGTCCATAACTTCACTTAGGTTATGGTGTGCGGTGATGAAATCCACACATCACGAGGGGTTAAGGAGATAAGCAAGGAAAAGAGGCGCCATCTATTCCAAAGAGTGCGACTTAATTACACCAAGCCTATGTACTAAATTTAAATCGAACACGTACTACCATGCAATTTACTAGAAAATACATATAATTATCAATTAATTATTATTTATCATGCATTTAATAATAATTATTCATTTACCAATATAATCAATTATTATTATTACTATTATTTAATTTTAACTAATAATTATTCTTTACCAAATAATTAACAACTAATAATGATTACTAAATAATAATAATAACAAGAAAATAATTATTATAATTACAACTATTTATTATTTAAAACTAATAAATTAAAAGTATTTAGAAATTAAATAATTAAACAAATAAAAAAATTGTTAAAGAGTTAAAATTTCGAATTATTACCTCGTCGGAATTTCGCCGGAATATTGGAAGAGTAGAGTCGTCGGAGAGGGGGAACCACGCCGGAAAATTGGTCGTCGGGGCGTCGCCGGAGGAGGATCGCCGGAGTGAGAGAGAGAGGAGAGGAGAGTATAGAGGAGGAGATGGAATGATGAGAAAATGAGGGGGGGTGCTCCTCCTTATATACAGTTTCACTTAGACGACGGAGCACTATTCTCCGTCGTCTAAGTGCACTTAGACGACGGAAACAGTGTTTTCCGTCGTCTACGTGAAGGGTCAAATTTTTTCGAACCGGCGCCAAATAAATGGGCGGGCCGTTTCACCGCCATAAATGTTGACTTAGACGACGGAGACAGTGTTTTCCGTCGTCTAAGTGGAATTTCAAGCGGTGCCGAAAATTGAAGCGGCAAATTGAACCGCCATGTAAATATCGACTTGGACGACGGAAACCTACATATCCGTCGTCCAAGTCGATATTTACACCGAAAAAAAATAAAAAATTGAACCGCCATGGTAATTTGAACCTAGACGACGGATACGGTTAATTCCGTCGTCCAGGTGAACACTTGGACGACGGAAACTGACAGTATCCGTCGTCTAGGTTCAAATTATGCCAAAAAAAAATTTTAAATTAATTCGCTAGGAATTTAGCGATTTGTCATTCGAGTGAAATAGTCGTACAATATCGATGAACGCATCGTATATATAAACAGTTAAATTTGAACCGCCGAATAATTTTACGTTTTGAAAGTTGTTAAGTATCGACTAATCTTTAAGACTTTAGTGTTCATGAGTAGTTGCTGATTTGCAGCAGAGTGCTAACGAAATTGAATTTGGACAAAACAACCGTTGGATATGTTCGTCGTAACATAATATATAATTACTATAAAGGACCAGGAAATAATAAGTTCGGGAAGGGTTTCATCGGCACAGTCAACCGCAAAACCGAGAATTTCACAAACCGGAAACGTGGATACAGGACATTTCGCAACTCCGATTTTCGAACCGTCGAAGCTCACACACCAAGAATATACTACTCTAAAGTCTTGACGAAAAGAATACGCATTCGAAGATGGTCTAGATGGTCGTTGTCTTAGAAAAAATTACGAAATTTACACCTGGACGACGGATACGACATTCTCCGTCGTCCAAGTAGACACTTGGACGACGGAGACGCTAATATCCGTCGTCCAGGTGTGTACTTGGACGACGGAGAATATAGTATCCGTCGTCCAGGTGAATATACCCTGAATTCAGGGGTTATGGGTCCTTAGGGTTTAGGGTATATGGTTTTACACTTGGACGACGGAGAATGACTGTCTCCGTCGTCCAAGTGTGTACCTAGACGACGGATAATGCCTGTCTCCGTCGTCCAAGTTTAAAAACCCCGAATTCAGGGGTTAGGGCCTTAGGGTTTACGGTTTAGGTCGTCCCCGGTCATTTGTGTGTGCGTTCAATTATTCTGATTCAAAAATATAATTAAAAAATTGATCGATCGATCCGAACTGCTAGATTTAGGGTCCAAGATTTAGCTAGGGTTTTATATGAGATTGAGATTTGGCGCCAAAGGTGAATCTGCAATTAATTTCTCCGTTCTCGGTTAGGGGTCCTTAGGTTTAGGGTATAGGGTTTAGGGTGAATATACCCTGAATTCAGGGGTTAGGGGTCCTTAGGTTTAGGGTATACGACTGTCTCCGTCGTCCAGGTGAATATATATACCCTGAATTCAGGGGTTAGGGGTCCTTAGGGTTTAGGGTATCGGGTTTGTCATCTGGACGACGGAGACGACATTCTCCGTCGTCCTAGTGTGTACCTAGACGACGGAGAATGACTGTCTCCGTCGTCCAAGTGTAAAAACCCTGAATTCAGGGGTTAGGGCCGTATGGTTTAGGGTTTAGGTCGTCCCCGGTCATTTGTATGTTCGTTCAATTATTCTCATTCAAGAATATAACTAAAAAAATGATCGATCGATCCGATCTGCTACATTTAGGGTCTAGGATTTAGGGTTTGAAGGGCTGCGTGAGCGAAATGTAGAGCAGCTTCAGCTTACTTTTAATAAGATCAGAGAATACACCGATGAAGTTGAAAGCAAAGAGAGGGGCCGGGACTAGAAAAACAGTCCAAAGACATTCAATTGAAACAGAGAGAAGTCGACTTAATTAAAATCTGAGGAAGTTAAGCTGGCGGAGATCGATCATATATATAGTATTTAAAAACAATAAAACCAACCAAAGCTGGACGAGGAATCTTAAAGTCTCGACATAATAGAAATCTTTCACCTTTTTACGATGCATCGATCGATCATATATATATATATTACAATAATAAATTAGGGTTTACCAAGTAATGATCCTCGTCGTGTGACCGTACTCTTCGTCATAATCGTCATCATCATCATCACCGTTATCCGATTGCTCATCCTCCTCATCGTACTCAACATCGTCCGAGGAATAACCAGAGTCGTCGTCATCGTCCTCATCCTGCACGTCTTCTTCATCTACCTCAATGATCTCTTCTTCAGTTAGATCTGTACAACCATCAGGCATGGGTAACCGTTCACCGTCTTGAACCAGGTCCATTATGTCGGAGCGGATGACAGAAATATTAGGCTCTTGATAGGCAGGAATGTCTCTGTCTGGTTCAGCAGCATCTTCAGTCGTCGCCGGTGTCCCTTCAATTGTCTCTGTATTCCAAACTCCTCGATGAGAGATCTGGTTCACTATTTTCCACCCGTCACCAGCTTTCGGATCGTCGAGATAGAACACCTGCCTAACTAAGGTGGCGAGAGCGAAAGGCTCATCCTCATACCAGCTTGAGTTTGTATCGACTGATAAAAGTCCCAGGTCTTCCTTTGTACGCTTGAACCATCTGCACTTGAATAGGAAAACGTTGACATCATTCCCGTAACATAGCTGAACCACATATACGATCATTCCGTAATATAGATCAGGGTCTTTCCCAACCGCTATCCCACTGTTTTGTGTTCTTCTTCCTTCATCTCGCGCCAATGAATGGAACTTCACACCGTTCACAAAACATCCCGGATAAATATAGTGTTTAATCGGCTTCCCTGCTAGCAAGTGCTTTGGCCAAGACCACCACCCCCCGTGGTTTTCGGATTTTTGCAGATCAATCATCTGCGAAAATGGAAAAATGTAAGGGTTTACTTTCTACAAATTAAACATGCATGATCTCAATATGTATATAAATCACTAAATACGTACCCATTGGAAGAAATAATCGGGGAACTTTTTCTTAACCATTTTCTCAATCCACGCCGAACTCTTGTCTGGATATAACGCCTGAAGCCTCTCCCTGTATGACATCATGTACGGCTCAACTTCGTCACAGTCTCGTAACACTACCCAATGTGCCTCAATAAGTTCTTCCTGTGTTAACGTTTCCTTTAATACTCCTCTAAACGGTCGGACGACATTGGTGACGACAGAAAGATTGATGCGGGCACTGGGATCGGAGGCAGTTGGAGGTGGTGGATCTTTGAGGTACCTGTTGCAGTAAGTAACGCACTCATGCATTAGGTATGTCTCTGCTATGGAGCCATCCGGAGCCGACCTGTTTTTGACGAATGACTTATACTGTCCAAGCTGTCTACAAAATTAATCAAACGTACAATAAAAATAAGTACATGCATATAGCTAGCTAGTAATCTCCAGTGGAACAAATTATGAATCGAAAAACCTGTATAATTAATTAGTTGTACGTACCTTTCTTGAGGATACATCCAAGTGTACTGGACCGGACCAGAAATGAGAACCTGCTCGGGCAGGTGGATCATTAGGTGAATCATTATGTCGAAGAAAGCAGGAGGAAAAATCCTCTCTAGTTTGCAAATGATGTGCACAATTTGTTGTTGCAATTCCACGACATCTGACTTCTTTAATTCTCTGGCGCATAACCTCTGCCACCATCTGCACAATGCCACTATTGGTTCTACGACGTCGCGAGGCAAATATGGTCGAATTACCACTGGAATCAGACGTTGCAGCATAACGTGATAGTCATGTGTCTTTAGACCAACAAACTTGTGTTGCACCTCGTCCACTGCTCCAGTTATAGTAGCTGCATACGTGGCCGGATAACGAACGCCCTTAAACCAGTGAAATACAGAACGTCTAAGTGTCGGCTTCACTGTGTACGGTGCAGCTGGCATCTTGTTGTACACTCCTTTCCTATCCCTCCTCAACCACAAGGGACGACGTAGATTCATTGATTCCAAATCTTTGCGCGCTTTGGGAGTATCTTTAGTCTTGAACTTAATACCGAGAATTGTTCCCACCACGCTGTCGCACACATTCTTTTCTATGTGCATCGCGTCCAAGTTGTTCCTCAGCTTCAACTTCGACCAGTAAGGGAGTTCAAAGAATATACTCTTGTGATCCCAATAGCTCAGATCATGTGGAGGAATTGGATTGCATTTCTTTACATCCGCGTCGTTAGTCAACACACCAAAGTCGAAATAGCTCAACCTCTCTAAAATCTCTTCGCCCGACCAACTACGGGGTTTAGGATTGTTCTCTACCGTCCCGTCGAAATGAGCTTCATCCTGTCGCCAAGGGTGGTCGTGAGGGAGCCATCTACGGTGACCCAAGTAACACACCTTCCCTGCGTGCCAACTAGAGTTCACGTCGTCCAAACATATAGGACATCCATTATATCCTTTTGTCCTGCACGCTGCCAACATCCCATACGCTGGAAAATCGCTGATCGTCCACATTACGGCAGCCCTCATCGTGAACATCGTGTCAGTGAATTTGTCATAAGTTGGGACTCCATTTTCCCACAACAGTTTCAGCTCGTCGATCAAAGGTCTGAGGTAGACATCTAAGCACTTCCCTGGAGATTTAGGACCTGGAATTAGTACAGTAAGGAAATTAAATTCCTTGTTCATGCACATCCACGGAGGCAGGTTGTACGGCATCAGAATTACTGGCCAAGTGCTTACGGCGGAGCTATTACTTCCCCAAGGATTGAATCCGTCTGTAGATAGGCCGAGTCTAACATTTCTAACCTCTGCAGCAAAGTTTCCGAATTCTCTGTCGAAATGTTTGAAACCCTCCCCATCCGCGGCGTGTCGCAGGACATCGTCATCTATTCGCTTTTCTGCGTACCATCGCATCGCCTCTGCTGTGTGTAGAGACATGTACAGGCGCTGCAATCTGGGAATCAAGGGAAAATATCGAACAACTTTCACAGGAATTCTCTTTTTCGAACTCTTCCTATTCACCTGGAATCTGCACTGGCCACATACGGGACAATAGTCCAAATCTTTATACTCTTTGTAAAATAGCACACAATCATTCGGACATGCGTCAATTATCCTGTACTTTAGGCCGAGGCTGCTCAAGATATTTCTAACCTTATAATGAGATTTAGGAAGATTGTGATCATCAGGAAGCAACTTACATATTTGCTCCTGAATTTCGTCAAAAGCACTGACTGACATTTTGTGCTTCACTTTTATCTTCATTTGCTCCATCACATATTGCAACACATTCTCTCGACATCCAGGGAACACCGGGGTCTGCGCTTCAAGTAGCATCCGGTTGTACTTATCCATCTCACTGGTGTCAGTGGCCAAGCTAGCAGCGGGGAATGTGTCATCATGCTCATGAGTGGTACTGTAACCTCCGTCTTGGTGTTGGTGTCCACTATGACTAAATCCCGGAAACGCATCATGGACCAAATCTACAGTTGGATTGCAAGCTGGGGGTCCGGCACCACTGCCGCTGGATGAGGCACCATGGTAACTGTACCCTGAGCTGAAGTCTGCTGCGCTGAACTCTACTGCTTCACCATGCTCGCTCCATGTAGTGTAACTCCACATCATACCATTTTCGTACAGGTGTTGCACCATAACATTAACCTCCGCATACTGACAATTAAGACATTTCTGGCACGGACACCTGAAACGCTTCTTTCCATGACCATGTTCTATCGCAAAATTCACAAATTCGCTAATTCCATCCATATACCGGACATCACATCTATTCTTTAACTTCATCCAACTCTTGTCCATACTGCTACAAAATATTATAATTAAATAATTATTACATATATATATATTAGTCCATTAATTTACCATTAATTATACGTACTCGATCTACATCGATCCATCAAATTACGTACGTAATTTAATCTGTATATATAGCTAATTAACATTCATGCATGTATGTACGCACGTACGGTTTCCCTAAATATATATATATTTAATCATGCAAATTTTAACTGCCTACGTACGTACCTGCTGGCCTTCTCGATATCTGCAGTTAATTAAGCTAGCTAGTGATCGAACACCGGAGATCCGATCCTTTAATTAATTTCTAGCCCCGGCCTAGCCTAATCCGGCCTTCTCCTTCTCCTTCGATCTCAAAAATTCCCCACGGGAGAAAATATAATGGAATGATCGAAGCTAAGAGAGTTTGGCATGGCCTATATATATAATGCTTCACTTAGACGACGGAGGTGTCGGTACGTCGTTTAAGTGGAACTTACACCACGACGTGTCGGTCCGTTGTCCAGGTGATCACTTCTCCGTGGTCCAAGTCACACTTAGACGACGGATATGTAATTCTCCGTCGTCTAAGTGTTACTTGGACCACGGAGATTTCTCCGAGGTCCAAGTAACACTTAGACGACGGAGATGTAATTCTCCGTCGTCCAGGTGATAACCTGGACCACGGAGAAGTCTCCGAGGTCCAGGTGCTTACCTAGACGACGGAGAAACTTCACATCCGTCGTCTAAGTGTTACTTAGACCTCGGAGATTTCTCCGTGGTCCAAGTAACACTTAGACGACGGAGAATTACATCTCCGTCGTCTAAGTGTTACTTGGACCACGGAGAAATCTCCGAGGTCTAAGTAACACTTAGACGACGGAACTAATACTGTTCCGTCGTCTAAGTCCTCTTTTCTTGTAGTGACTGCTTCACTTCTCTGGTGCATAACTTCTGAAAGAATCTTGACAACGCCACTAATGGCTCCACCATCTCTTTGGGCAGGTACCCTCGAATGAAAACAAGGAAGAGGCATTGAAGCAGTACATTGCAGTCATGACTCTTTAATCCATAGATCTTATTGTCCTGGAAGTTAATACACCGACCTATATTTTCTGCATAGCCATAGGATACTTGACATTACCCATCCAACCAAAAAATTTATTTTTCTGGTCAGGCTTCATGTTTCTGCAGTCCCATTCTTTTTAGATTAGTGCGTGCCTTAGGGCCGTCTTTAGTTTTCCCCTCGCGATTCAGCACTGGCCCCACCACACTTTCACACATATTCTTCTCTATTTGCATGACATCTAGGTAGTGTCTGATCCGTAACTTAGGCCAGTACGGGAGTTCCCAGAATATGCTTTTATGTGTCCATATTTTGTACATGTCGGATCTGTCAGGTATCGACACTACTATTTCGGGATGATTGCTCGGCGGTACAAAATCATATTCATTCAGCACTCCTAAAATTTCGGCCTCCGTTCAGCTCTTGGGTTGCACACCCGTTTCTACGGTTCAATCAAAGGCTTCCTTATCCTCCCGAAATAGGTGATCATGGGGAAGCCAACAATGTTGATGCATCTGGACAATCTTCCTGCATTGAGGTCTGCAGCACTCAAAAGTCTTGCACTCTGAACAAGCCCTATATCTCCTGGTAACGTTGCCCGACAACATACCACGGGCAGAAAAATCACTAATGGTGCCAACAAGCATACCTCGCATCTGGAACATCTCGTTTTGGTACTTGTCATAAGTGGCATGACCAAATTCACTCAGGTGCTTATGCTTCTCAATCAAGGGTCTCAAATACACGTCGAGACACATTCCTGGATAACCCGGCCCTGGAATCAATAGAGTGAGCATATTGTATTCGTTATTCATGCACATCCATGGAGAAAGGTTGTACAGTACCAAAATAATTGGCCATATATTGTATTGAAGACTCATGTTACCAAAATGGTTGAATCCGTTAGATGAGAGCCCAGGCCAAACATTTCGAACCTCTAATGTAAAAATGAGAAAACTCCTTGATCATGTGCTTCCAAGCATCTCCGTCAGCAGGGTGTATAAGGGTATCATCGTTAGGCAAATTCCTCTCAGCCCACCATCTCATACCTTCAGCCGTGTGTGCACAAATGAACAATCGTTCCAGCGTATCAACCAGTGAGAAATATCGAAGTATCTTCACAGCTTTCTTATTCCCTGCAGGAGTCAACTTATACCTATCTGTACTACATACCGGGCAAGCATGAAGGCTTTCAAGATCATTCCCGTAAGTGTCTTCACCCTAAAAGAGAACGCAATCATATCTGCATGCATGAATTTTGACATATGAAAGCCCAAGATCTTTCAGGATATGTTGCACTTTACGATGAGTTGTAGGAAAGCGATGATCGGGGGGGGGGGGGGGGGGGGGGGGGGGGGGGGGGGGGGGGGCAGCATCGAAGCTGTCTACTTTAGCCAATCATCAACAGTCTTGACACTCATTTTGTTCTCCACTTTGAGCATCATCACTCCCGTGACACTTTCAAGAATAGTCTTATTACACCTTTTGTACAACAGAGTCTCTTGCAATGTTATCAGATTGTTATACTTGTCTATACCGAAAGTGTTGACAACTCTAGGTAATTGCTGGAGTGGCTCAACGCTGAGGGAAACCCCCAACAGCGGGAGGATCTTATGCTTGAGAAAATACACTGCTCCTCATAAGGAAACACATCGTTGATCAACCTCGTTGTTAGGTCATTGGATGTACTAAACCTCTTAGCAAATTGCATATGATCATGCAGACCCGCTGATGTGATAAATCCAACATGTGTACTTATCCCAAAACCCGTATTTCTTCACATGCTCTAATTAATACTTTTTTAATGGGAAAACGAAATTGGTCGCTGCGACACTAACAATTATTACACGGGAAATAATGAATAGGCATCCATCCACAATTAGTCTTCGCATATTCCACAAAACTCCTAATTCCATGGTGATATCTTGCATTCTATCTTTCAAGGCTCATCCAACTCTTATTCATCCTCAAAATACCAGCATATATATATATACACACATGCACTAATTAATTTAAAATTCACCATTATATATATATATCGATCTCTAAACTACAAATTACATAATTTAATTCTTCTACGCACTCCTCAATTACAAATTTACATATATATATATATCGATCATATATATCAACGTGCAATTAACATATATACATATGTACATATATATTTCAACAATCAACAATTAAAAATTTACATATATACAACTATATATATACATATCAACAATTAATCAAAAATTTACATATCATTATATATATACATATTTGCGTCGAATTCAACTCAACTCAACTCAAAATCAACTATATATCAATATATTACTCAAAATCAACAATCAATTCAACTCTACTTCAACATTAATCAATGCAACTCTAAATCAACATATATTAATTAATCAACATATACGTATGTACCTAGCTAGCTAGCTATAACCCAACGATTTCAGAGTGTTTTGAGTTTTTCTCACCGAATAATTTTTGAATGATTGAGCTACTGGGGATCTGATATAAGAACTATAGCTGACGACGTACTCAGTCGTCTGCCATAGTAAAAATCTCGTCAGAAATTGTAGCAAAACAGTCATCGGGTACAAGGTGTACCTATAACCGACGACAATGTTAACTATACCCAATAGTAGTATCCTTGTCCGGGGTCAGAATATACATTATGCATGCCCCTCATTTTGATCATGGCCTCCTCACCCTTTTCATTCATAATGGAATTTTTGGCCTTCAAGTTCAACGCAATGGCAAGTGGGTCAATGTCAATGTCAATGCCTTACCCAACTCCTTCCTTGTTAATACCGGCGATCACCTTGAGGTAGGTAACCAGGTTACTCAATTTCTCTAGCAATAATTCATTCATATATTCTTTAAACATATTATTCAACTTCTGATGTTAATTCTACTAATTTACTAACAAAATGTATACTAGATCTTTAGCAATGGCAACTGTAGGAGCAACATCCATCGAGCGGTGTTGAACAACAGAGCTACAAGAATATCGATTGCTATTCCAACTGGTCCATCTTGGAATGTGCCTGTAAATCCGGCATCGAAGTTAGTAGAGAATGGAAATCATCTTCCAGCATATATTGGGATGAAATATAAGGAATACTTTGAACTAGAACAAAGTAGCATGCTTGATGGGAAAACCATATTGGATCGTGTATGGCTTTGAAATGTATTTAAACGCTACTAGCTTAACCGTTTGTGACATGTAATATATTTTGATGAACAATCATCAAAAACCACACTTAATAGGTTAGTGATAAGAAAAGTAAATAATTAGCCAACCCACATTAAACGTATTGTGAATATTTTAAAGCAATAATTTGTTTGTGAAAGTTCTCACGAACATTAGCATAATATTCTTTAAAATTTCGACGAACTATACTATACTATTCGTTAAAATTCTGGTGAACAATAGTGCATAGTAATTTTCCCAAGTGCTTCCTTAATGTGCCATGGATGATCCACATCTAAGGTTTGGCCATTTGGGTGAGAACCCTCACAACCCAAGTATAACGAATCAATTTCGTCGTGTAAGTGAAAAAATTGGCCGTTTATCTACTTAGACGGCAAAATGTTCGTTGTTTAAGTGCCCTGGTCTAGGTACTTAAATGATCAAAGTAGAATGTTTCGTCGTTTAAGTTTGATCTAAAACAATAAAAGCAATTTCATTGTATAACATTAAAGACGACGAAACATTGCGGCTCAGAAAAATGAAATTTGTCATGGAATATTTAGACGATGAAGGGAAATGCTTTTTTGATTTAGTATTTCCACTTAAAGAACGAATAAAAATGTTTCGTCGTTTTAGTGTTTCCACATAAACAACGAATTGATAACACATTCTTAGTCTAAGGTGTTCCACTTATATGACGAAACGTATGTAGTATGTCATCTAATGTTTCCCTACGAGATGAAAAAATATTGTGTTGTCCCATACTTTGCTTCTTAGACGACAAAACGACTTTATTCGTCATCTAAATTATTCAACCTAGATGATGAATTGTTGATTTTCGTCGTCTTACTTTTACACTTCAAGACGACGAATCTTTTCCATTTTTTCGTCATCTTGTTGTATTATTATTATTATTATTATTATTATTATTATTATTTTGCATAAAATAATATAAATGCATAATTGAATAAAAAGAAAATAATACTTAAAAAATTCAACTAGGAAAATATTTATTAAAAATATTTAATTTGTACATATAAGTGTTTCAAAATATAAACTAAGGGAGTAAAGAAGCAACATCATAATTGAAATTTTCATCGGCAGTAGCGACCTCGCCGATCCCACCACTGCCTGGATCATGGTCATCGTTTCCTAAATCTCGAGACATAACATTTAGACGACAAACGGGAGGAGGATTCATGCCCATTTTCCTGAGGAATTTCTCATGAGCATTAAACCGAGCACTGAGCGCTTGAGCCTCCTCCTTGGCCGCTCGTACCCGCTCCCCGGCACCCAACTCACTCGAACGCCTAGTCGACAAAACCGACGAAACCGATGACTTGCTCAAATCTCACATGCACACCTCTCCAAGGTCCCGAATCTCCTTCCCTAGTCGGCGTCCGAGTGTCCCATCGTAAACCTCGACTTGAGTCTCGTAGTTTATAGGAGGGAGCTCATTAGGTGTCTTCTCCAGATTTTGTGTCTGTATGCGGGTCATATGCTCCTCCGCTAATTGCATCCTCTTCGCCTGCATTAAAATATTAATTTATATATTACTTAAATATAAATAAAATAAATATTGTGAACAAGTACAATATGAATGTCTATTTCTGCCAAAAGTTTGACATAGTTTTCCCTAAAACTGAAGGAAACCAAAAACATGCATGAAAGAAAAAATTTCAGTTAACCAAATTCTAAAATTACAAGCCGTGGGCACTGATTTCCATCCAAATTTCTCATGCTCAAAATAGTAAAAATTTTTAAAGACATTACTGATGTTAAGCCTTAATTACTGATCTGGTTTAATATAGTTTTTCAATTCCTGGTATAGCTTTCATTGTGCAGAATTTATTGATATCTTAGTGTAAATGTTGTTTGATCATATCTTGAGCCTCTGTATTGGTATAAGGATATGTACCTTTGCAAATCATAGATCAATGGAAATGGAAATCAGTTTCTTAAACTTCTACAAAAAGGTTACTTACAACATTTTGCTCGGGCTTCACGTACACATTCATGTAGCTATCAATAAGAAACTGCGTCGAATCCTTTTCTTTGTGATCCTTCACCTTGTAGATGATCGGGTGTGTGCTCGTCAGATGCAACGTCGTCTTCTTATATCGCTACGTAGTGTTGGCCGCCGACTTTTTCTATTACACAACAATGAAAATTAAATAATAATAAATATTTAAAAATTAAAAATTAATAATTAATGATTAAAAAAATATATTACGTTATACTCATCGGACTCGAAGAGCGCGACCAACCAATCCCAATCTTCACACTTGTCAATGAGCATTGCATGGACCTCGGAGCCGTGAACGCGATAAAGCAGATGCAACTTGTACTTCCAGTAGGAGTATATATATCTTCCTAGCCACAGTCTCCAAGAACGTATACATCCCCAGAACCATTTCAGTTTCATATAAAACCTACGAAAAAATATAGAAAGAAATTAAAAAAAATACACTAATTCCTAAACCCCAAACCCTACAATTTGTCATTAATTCCAAAATTAATTTATTTTAAATTAATGGAAATTTTTGGCATCTGTTTTTGGTATAATGGCATCTTCTCTTCCTCCTTAAGGTCTGCCCAAGTCGCTGCCTTCATAGACATCTTCTTCTATATAATAGATCAGACCCGATGGTTTTCGTAAGCAAGCTGTTGATCTCTGTTGTTGGAGGGCCTTTGGTGCAGGGCTCGTACATCACCTTGATCTTCTGCCCCAGTTGCCTTTACAATCAACTCGACTTTAACCCCCTTCACCAACCCTTGACTGTGTTTCGGGGCCAGTCCTGAGATGTTGGTGTTCACTTTGCGTCGGATGTTAAGGCACACTGAAAGGACCCGACCCCGATGCAGTTTCCTAAAACAGCATCAGGCCCCTTCTGAAAACATGAACTTTCCAAAAATCATATAAAATTTGGCATAGTTACTCTATATCGCGTAGTTACCATTAACCTGCAGCAGAAAATACACTTCATCCTATGCCACCAAAGCCAAACCGTGGGCACCAATCCCATCCGGATTTCTCAAAAACATATCATAACGTAAAGCAATAAACAAAACTGTAGCTTTACAAAAATCTGGGAAAGTCATGTGAAAATATAAACATAATAGTACTCAGAGCAACCCTTAGTATATACATATATACATAACATTAGGCCAAACTAGAAACCTACTGAGAAAGGTAAAGTGGCTCAAATACTAAGCCTCCAACCTCGACGTGCGACACCTGAATCCAAATTGCACACTGGGTATTGAAAACAAAGAGCCCAGGGAAAGACATATAAACTGTTAGAGTGAGTGGACGAAAATCAATTTCTTTCGCCGAATACATATATATGTTAATAAAACATATGTGAGTCTAAATGCATAAAAAAATCAAATGATACAAGAGGGAGACTCTAACCCCTCACGCGTACAGAGTATGCATCGAAAATCCCGCGGGGTCACACATGAACACATCCGCGCTAGTACAGTATGAATCACGGGATCTCTGATCCTCACGTGATTCCAGCCAGAAAGGCCTTGGGTCAGGGTATCTTCTCCCCACCCGGTAAAGACCTCGGGTTAGGGTAACAGTCCCCCCTCGGTAAACATCCTGGGGGATCAGCCGAGACGCTAAGTGTATGGATACAACAACTACTGAGATTGTACTCTGTGTAAACCAAATCATAAAGGTTTCCATGCAAATGCATAAAGCGTAAGGTAAAAGCATACTCGTAATGCATAATTATAAAGCATATTCATAAATGCATAATCATAAAACACATGCTCATATAATTCTTAATCATAATTGCATGCTCATGCTCGTAAAACATATATAAAAGACTTGCATCCAACAGTGAAAAGAAATGTCCACTCACAGACAAGCAAAACGCAAAAACGTGCTAATCCCGTGATCCGGCGGAAAATCCCTCGCCAAACGTACGATCCCGATCACCTGAATAATCACAAATACCACTGATCAAAATCACAATTCAAAACCTTGAACCACACCTCAGAAACCAACCATTTCCGGAAACATATAACTCGAATATCAACGAAATCGTCGAAAATTTCATAAGTACTCTACTTATCCCTCGACACAAAATCCACCACCCAAATCAACTCAATAACCTTATGACTGCGATCGAAGTGCGAAAACATGTCGAAAACACATAAAATTTCCCAAAAATACGGACCTCGCAGGAAATCCGCCACACACGGCGGCGCGTGGGGCCACCGCCGCCGGCCGCCGAAATTTTCACCAACCCAGAAAATGTCGACAAACACATCAGTTTGAAGATATCGACATTTCCAACAACTTTCTAGTTCAAAGCTAAGCCCAATTTTAACCGGAAAGGTCCAAAACTCACCGTGAAGTTTGAAAACCTCACCGGAATTCAATTTCTCCGATCGGCCACCACCGGGCACGGTAAGGGCTGAAACCACTTGGAATAGACTCATCTCTCCATGGGCTACAAAATCCCCATAACCTCAACCCCCATCGCCGCCGTCCGAGCTGCCTCCGTCGCCGACGAATTCGGCCAGAATTCTCCCAACTTCAACACGTCACAACTTCTTCATCTGGTAACCAAAATGAGTGATCCACCTATCAAAAGAAATAGGAGCTCAATCCCAACAACTTTCATGAAGGGACAACGACCAAAAGATGCCATAATAAAGCTCACCGAAGCCAAGAAAGTCACGGCCCAAACCAGATTTCCCAAAATGGAAACTTTCCCTTTATATCTCGTATTTATACCGTATACATACCGTACACATACATGCCCAAATCAATGGTTCAAAACAAATATGATCAAGCTCGGACGGTCATGATTAAATTAACATTCACCAACCGACTTCAAAACTCGATAAAACATTGCTCGCTTATCCGAAAAATTCCCCGAAAATTCCCACAATCTCGAAATCAATCCTCTACAATTCCCGCAAAGGAACTCAAACCAAATTCTTGCCCGATAATTAAGTCGTTAACAAACCCACGAGTACGATTAATTCACAATAATCACAGCTCGGACCAATATGTACACATTCCACGGTTCGGGTCGTTACACACACAGATTTGGTAGATGACAAATTTTGTGACGCCAAAGTGGATGCAATTTGTTGCCCGGTTGAAGCGGACGCCATCTGTGGCATGGCCGAAGTAGATGTCGTCTATGGCACGGCCATAGCAGATGTCGCTTCAGAGGGAGTATTAGGGGAGTCGTCGGCTATGCTGAAACGGTCTCATATAACACGAAAATGGAACCCATATGCTGTTGCACTTATTGTAATGCACTTGTTCCCTCTCAACTGGGTATTGCTTCTTCTTCCGGCTGCCAGGCATCTTTATCGCTACAACAATAAAAATCATAAATAAAACCTAATTCCAATTAAAAATCTAATGCCTAATTGAACTCAAAAATTATTCTTTTTCCATAAAAAAATCTAATGCATGCCAATTCAAATATTAAAACAATTCCAATTCCGTTTCCAAAATCATTATTCTCCTACAAATTCTCGATAGAACATATGATCAATTAATCCTAAAACAGTAAATATATTCCAATAAACAAGTTTTTGACCTCTTGGTTAAACATGCAAATGTGGAATACCCTAAACCATATCATCCATCAATAATCCTAAATCAAACAGCAACATCATGAACATTCATCCATTCCTCCATCTGATTATTGTATTTCTAAAAATCATCAGCATCCATCAATTCAACATCACTCATAAACCTCAATAACTCATTATCGACATCCATCAATTCAATGAGAACAAGGAGAAGAAAGCATCGTCGGCATTGTGAGAACCCGACCCTGATTTAGTTGAGACTCTGTAACCTGGGCATTGTAAACCAAAGTACCATGGGAAAGACATATAAAATAGGAAAATTATTAGAGTAAGTGGACGAAAATAAAATATTCATAAAAAATCATTAAACTTACCATATGCCCTTCCACCAAAATTTTATAGTAAAAATGTAGCAAGTCAACGTAAAACATATACATATATCATAAGTGTATGGATGCGTGCATACCATAATCATTTGGTCAGGTGTTTTTCGTGACCCACCTGGAGTGTACTTGCTGATCAGCCGAGCAGCTAATGCATTGATGCATTCATACATAAACATGCATGCGTGAAATCGTAAATTCATATCATAGGCCTCTATGCATATCATATACGTATTATAAATTATATTGTAAAATCATAAGAAAAATCATAAGCGTAAGAGAAATCTGAGTATAAAATCTAGACTCGCTAATTGACAGTGTCGTCACTGTAGGTGAATCCACAAACTCAATAAATGTATCTAACGCCCCTAAGCATTTGAAGATTTACATTAGTGTACGACATTTAATTGTAAAAATAAATAAGGGCTCCAAGAAAACTTGTATCATAAATACTCACGTTATGTTTCGGATAATTAAACTACACTTCTACGCCTTGGCTTCCAAGCTCTATAGGGAGGTGGGCCTCAACTCGATACACGTTGTATGATGACACGAATGTGTCGAGTCAGCTCGAATCCTAAAATAGTTGGAAATATGATTAAAAATGTTGAATCACATAAAACTATGGAAAATATGATCATTGATGGTCTTAGGAAACATCGCATGAAAATTCAGATTTTTCGGTCGCTGGAGCTCCGCTGCGCACGGACGCGTATGGGGCCCACGCGCTACTGCCTGAGGCTGCAAGAATTGATCGGCCCAGAAATCTTCGACCTGCATATATAATTAAAGCTCTCAACACGTATAACAACTTCCTAGTTCAGCACAAACCCAAGAATACAGCACAAACCCAAGAATAGACCGGAAGAAGCCAGAAATTACCTTGAAAAGCATTGAGACTCGCCAGAATCGACCCTCTGGCTGACCTTCTGTGAAACACCAGAGTAAAAACCCCCTGACCCCTGCCTTCCAGCAGTGGCCGAAACGCCGCCCTCGGCGACGGACTGAAACGAAAGGGAGGTCACATCTTCTTGGCTTCCATTCTCTCATGGGCATTGCATGGCCGATCTGAGGATAGGAACAGGTCAGAGAGAAGGAGAGCTTTCAATTAGGGCTAGACCGGAGGGCAAAGGTGGCCGAACAACGAAAGTCTGAACCAGATCAGTAAATAGGGTCGGGTTTCTGCTGGGTTATTCCTCTTAGCCAGGTGAACTCTAGGAATTTATACCCTTAGCTCAATCCAAGATCAATGGACCAAATTCAAACACTATTTGATCCAACAGTCAACAAAATTTGACCAACAGTAGATTTCTAAAAATTCACTTAACTGCTCGAAGTTTCAAAAATTTATAACTAATTGCTCGGAGCTCAGAAAAATCCAGTAAAAATACGCACGAGCTCAAAATAGTTTTCTCAACAACTTGGGTGAAGGAAGCAAGTCCAGATTCATAATTTATAAAAAGTTGATTTTTAAATTGCGACAAATGTCGAAAAACGTGTTGCGAGATGCCAAGTTCGATAATTAACATGACACTGATGATTAACACCGAAATTTGGGGTCGGAGCATTACAGGCATCAACGTAGGCATCAGGGTGGGGGCTTTCTCAATGGAGATCTCGAGGTTGGAGAGAGAGATGTGGCTCAGGGGCAGAGGTTGTGTGGGTCAGTGGTGGCTAGTATTGCTCAAGGTGGCGTTTGTGCGGGTCATGGAAGTGTGATAACTAGGTTCGAAGAGGGGAGGAGAATTTTAAGGATTTTAGAGAATTTTGGGGGAAAATGGAAAGAATTGGGGAAGATATCAATCGATCTTAACAACACACATAGATGATGAATTTAAGATCACCAATTTCTTCGTCTAGGATCTTTAAAAAATCCTGAATATTTTGGCGGAATAATTTCCCACATCAAATTTTTAGGGTTAGACAATGACGTCTAACAGTTTCGTCATCTAAGTAACTAATGTTTCGACAACTCATATGTGGTCAGTCGTGGTCTAATACCATTAGATCTGCATCCAACAGATGATATTAAATTATCTACCGTTGAATGCAGATCTAATGGCACCACAACTAACTACATAATTCACTTACCATTAGAACACGACTCATGTTTCAACTTAGACAACGAAACATAATGGTTTTCATCGTCTAAGTAATTAAAGCTTCGACTTAGATGACGAAACATAATGGTTTTCGTCGCCTGAGAATTAAATTTATTGTTGTATTTTCTAGAGATATCTGGAACATTATTTTTGGTTATGTGCTTAAGAATATTCATAAATCAATCGTAAGACGTATCTATTACATTTATACGATGTTGTAAAAAAATTGATAAAAATCTTATTAATTTAAGATTCGATTGATTTAATTTAGTGATTATTTACAAATAGTTAAAAGACAGAAACGATCGTTAAATATAATTCATAAACCCGTTCCCGAAGTTACGAGTAGGTCTACTGATATAGAAACTAATTTTACCAACTAGATAGAAAATAATTAAAATTTGAGAAAAAACAAATTTGAGCGAAGAGTAAAGACTTGTTCTTTATCTACTAATGTTGTAAAATTTAAGTGTTCGCATGTCTATATCTTTAATCCACATCAATATTAACGAAATTGAACTCGGAGAAACGAGCCGTTAGATATATTAATCATAAAACTGATCAACGCATTTCATACGTCATTCTTTCTACATTTAACTTTGTTTTGACCGTAGTATTCTCGATTCTTACTTACTTTATTGTTTTTAGGTTTTGAATAAAGAAGATCAATAAAAGAGGTGAAATGGAGCTTAAAACACAGCAATTGGAGGTTTCCTAATTCGTTTAGGAAAAATGGTCTTTCCTACTTTGACTAGGATTCCTACTCGGGTTAGGAATGCAAATGGTTCAACATCTCGGAAAGTTTCGCGGAGCTGAAAAATGAAGTTTCCTAAATCAACTAGGAATGACATGGCAAAATATGGATCCGAAATGGTCTTCTCAAGTTACTAAAATGACGCAAGGCAAAATGAAGACATTTCAAATGGTGGATCGAAAATCAGCAAGTATTTTGGGCGAAATCAAGCAACGAGATATTACCGAATAGATGGAGGATCAAAGGTATCAAGTATATCTCAAAAGTGCCTTATTTGAAAATCAAAATATCCTAAAATATATGGTAGGTTTGGCCAAAATGACTTGGAGCTCAAGAAATACAAAATATGGAAAGATCAAGATTTCCCTACTCTTAGTAGGAAGAGGAAGAGGAAGATATGCCTGCCAGCTCATCAATCTTCAACGGATCACAGAATCTGCAATTCAACTCCAAATATAGTGATCATATATGTCTTCTTCAAGCTCTCGAGCTGATATTTCCAACGAACCTAAAATCACAATTTTTTGAGCTCTAGAACTACCGGAAAAGACATTTCAAGATAGACTGCCAGATTTACCCGGGTACACTAGGAATCCCTAGTTTGGAGAGAAAAAGATTCATTCCTTGCCTATAAATACAAGAGGACGTCTCTCTTCTTAAGTATCACTCATTTTAGACACAAAAGCTCTGCCTAAACACTATCTCCTCTCCACAAAGCCAAGAAACTCTTCAAGGAAGCAGCCTACACCATTGTTCGCCACCACAACAACCTCCATTGACATATAGGGCGATCCCGAGTGTCTCCTCCACCAAAGAAGATTCAATTATACCTTAGCTCCATAAGGCAATCCCGAAGACTAAAAAGTGTAACATGAATCCTCTTTACTTTGTAGCTTCTCCTTGTATGAACTATTGGTTTAGTGAAGTAGTTTATAGTATTTCGGTTTTTCTTTACTTGTTTCATTTTCAACTGTTTTTCATGTGTTCTAGTTTCTTAGTTTTTATTATACATGTTCAACTATGCTTAATTCTTTTGCTTAGATATAGGGCGATCCCGAGTCTAAATCAATGGTATGTGTATAGGGCGATCCCAAGTACGACAAATTATGAGCATGTGTTTTGTAAAATTGAGATGTTAGGATTTCGATTCATATTGTTTAACTTGCAGGTTAAGAATGAGTAAACGTACCTAGAATGAGTTGATCACTTGCATATATTAGCCTAGTATTTTATTTTTGGTCTAGTAAGCATCTATAGGACTTTTATGTTCTCTAATTGTTTTTACTTGTCTATGAGTGAAGCATGTTAGAACTTAGGAATTCTATGTGAGTTTATTTGCCATATTTTGCACTTCAATTTTCGTAGATAATAAAAATAACCTATAAACTCCCCCATTAAACCATAGCGTAGTCATGCATGCACCCTCAATCCTCGGTTAAGAACGATACCCTATTTACCAATGCTACATCTACAAAAAAGGGTTTTAAATTGCATATGTGTGAGATATGTGTTGAGTGTCTACTTTGTGTTAATATTTGATGCATGATTTACGCATATCAATTTTTGGCACCGTTGCCGAGGATTGAAAAGAATTGTGTGATTATGGTTGTAAATATGTGAAAATGTGTAAATAAACAAAAAAAAATACAGAGCATGTTTATAATACTCATGAAAATTATCAAACTTGTTTATAATTTATACTTGTTCATATTAACAATCTGTTTTGCAGCCATGAGGATTAAAACATTAAAGGAAGTCTTTGATTTAAATTTAGTACATAAGCTTTGATAATTAAGTTGCACTCTTTGGAATAGATGACGCCTTTTTCTTTGTTTATCTCCTTAACCCCTCGTGATGTGTGGATTTCATCACCGCACACCATAACCTAAGTAAAGTTATGGGCATGAGGTTGAGGGCGGAGTTTACAAAGGACTTGAGGGAGTGTGAATTTTTGAGATTTTGGCAGAATGTCAGTCATGGTGTCTAGAATGGGTTATGACTGGTGACAGGTTCTGGATCAAAGAAAGACTAACACCAATAGGGTATATACCATTGGCCCGGTTAGCTTCAAGGTGTTTCATCGAAATTAGTCCTGCTTCTCGCGTTATCTCTATCCCTAACTGGCCATGTTTTTCAATTGAACCAAGGCCATTTGATTGAAATTTAATACTTTATCGCGTTGGTCGCACAGCCATTGAACGACCTAAAGATTAAGCTAGTGTACTCTCTTTAAATCAATGGCGCACCAATTTGGACAATACTTGTACATACATGTTGAAATTGAACTTTGTAAAGAAGACTAACCTCACTCTAAACATTTAATGTTTTGTACAATGTTAATATTTTTGTTTTTTAGTTTTAGAAAGTCAAATCGGAGCTGGGCAATAGGCTGTTTGTGTGCTTTATCTAACGTAGTTCCATGTCTCAGAAAATTCTGAAACTTTTATGACGTGTTTGTATATGTGTCTTGTTCATGATCGTAAAATTTCAGTTAGTTCTAACGTGTGATTAATTCTAGAGAAATTCCTCAAGGAGTCATGCTCAGGCTGCCCGATTTTTGTAATATTTAGAATACATACACATCTTTGCATATGATTTCATTCATTGTATAGTTGCATCATCATGCATCATATTTATCATTGCATTTCATGCATTTTTCCATTGGATTTGCTGTTTGTAGAGTTTTGAAGGATACGAAGGAGGAACGTGCTCCGAGTGTTTTCATAAATTCGCAGCTTCTGTTCAAACAGAATAGTCACATTTGAAAGACCCCAGTTTTTAGATCGTTTGCAGTTAGCAGAAGTTCTTTGTATGGATGGAAAGCTCTAGATGTCTAGTTTCCAACTATATAAAATATTATAAAATTCTGTGTCCTACAACATATGTTATTGTCGTTTTAAGTCACGGAGTTCATAACAGAAAAGCTGAAAACTGAAGAAACGTTGGAGGAGATGCACTTCCAAGATCAGGCTGTTCATAGAGCATAATGGATGCATCACGTCTAGGCCGTAAGACGTTAAAAAACAAGGGCTTGCTGGGAGGCAACCCAATGGAGGAGTCTACAACAGATTTGCTTTCTCCTCCCTTTCTCTTTATTTTGATGTTTTTAGTGTTTTTAGTTAGTTTTTCATAAATCCTATACTTCATGCTTGATTCTATGTTTTACTTTAGTACATTTAGGGCAATGTAGAGTTAAGTGTGGGGAGGGGTTTACATCTTCTTAGTGTTATAATTAGTATATTTTAAGTCTAATTTAGTGTAGTGGATGAACACTTGTCTTTTAGTAAGAATATCCTATGTGAATTGGTGTCTAAAAGGGGACGGTTTCTAGGACTGGTTTTGGATATGAGAAAAGACAAGCTCGAAAATCATTCCTACCTCTCTTGGTCTCTCTTGCCGACTAGCCATTTTAGTAAGGTTGCCCAAAGAAGACAAGAACTAAGTCTATGCTTGTTTTAGTGTCTTGAGTCTTTTTGTTTAACTTACTATTTTAAAGAGTTTTTAGGATGCCCTTAGTTAGTTTATGATGAAAATGAACCGAAAAGAACACATATGGCGTTGAAAAATCACTAAAACAATTTCTAGTACTAATTAAGATATTTTGATTGTCATGACATGTAGTTGATATGGTTTGCATAAAACATGGTACAGATTTCGCATGTTAGAATAAACTTTTAGATCATACAAACCTTAAAGTGAGTTTTTGAGCCTACATTACATCCTTTGTTGAGTGAATTTCATGCATATGTGTCAAAAACATTTATATGCCTCATTTAATTGCTTGCCATAGATTTCAATGAACTAGAGAATACTAGAACTTACTCATGTAGATTTGCAAAGCTTTTAAGTTGATAAATTCTCTGATTTTGGATATGATTAAAGGCACCTAGGTTTTCCACCACTAAACCAAACAACCATGTGTCCTTTATGTACGCACGAGATGCGACACCCATAGATAACCCATTTGAGCCGACATTAAGCCTTTCTTTCATCACCTTTAATATCTAAACATTTAAACTAGTGTAAGACTTCTTTACCCTATGTTCTGCAGACTTAGTGTGAAGTAATGTCGACAAGAGGAGAAGATGGCATTTTTTGGGTGATGTTCCTTAATTGCTAAGATGTATGTATGGGGATAGACTTATTCAAATAGCTTGAAAAAGTGTGTAAATTGCTGAGAATAGAAAAGAAAAGAAAAAAATTCAGAAGCTCTCCAGCAAGGTGTTTTAGATGTTAAAGTTTGGATTAATGTCCCCCATATTTGCGGATTTGGAGTGTACCACGAATTAAAGGCCCAAAATTGAAGAAATATGGCCTTTGTCCTATACGTAAAGCTCAAGGGAAATTTAGAATGAAGTCTTGGCCCAAAATGATGAAATTCGGCCCCCGAAATGACAATTTGACCATGGTGACTTTTTGGAGAAGATGAGGCACGAATTTGAAAAGTTTTAAGTGCGAGACCAAGTCTTTGGAACGTTTTTGACCACCACATATCCAAATTTTCGAATGCCTTAGTCTTAGCCCCATTACAATCTTTCTAAAGTCCTTTATGATCCTTAAGATGAGTAGCCTTCGATTGGTTAAGTAAATTGCATGAGTAAGCATATGGTTTAGGTTCATTTTTGCAAGTAATTCATTGTATTCATGAGGTTTTCGATTGAATTCATATATATCTTGAGTGAACCTTGCTTTTCATGAGTGAAAAAGATGATGAGTGCATCCTTGTAAGATTGATTTGAACTTGTTCGAAACATGCATAGCTTAACTTCACCATTGTTTTTCTTCTAAGTCTTACTTGTTCATGACAAGATTATATCTCTATTATCTCTCGAAATCATTGAGCTTTAAACTCTTAAATCTTGTGATTCCATCGCCATATACTTAAAGAAATTTCTAAGACAAATTTAGTTAAGGGCTTAAAAATGTTTCTACTTTCAGAGTCCATGAGATATGTCCAATGTTGGGAGTTTATGTTCTCCCTTTCATTTTCTTTATTTTAGTTTTCGCTAGGGACTAGCAAAGTTTAAATGTGGGGGAATTTGATCAACGCATTTCATACGTGATTCTTAACGTCATTCTTTCTACATTTAACTTTGTTTTGACCTTAGTATTCTCGGTTCTTACTTACTTTATTGTTTTTAGGTTTCGAATAAAGGAGATCAATAAAAGAGGTGCAATGGAGCCTAAAATGCAGCAATTGGAGGTTTCCTAATTCGTTTAGGAAAAATTGTCTTTCCTACTTTGACTAGGATTCCTACTCGGGTTAGGAATGCAAATGGTTCGACATCTCGGAAAGTTTCGCGGAGCTGAAAAATGAAGTTTCCTAAATCAACTAGGAATGACATGGCAAAATATGGATCTGAAATGGTCTTCTCAAGTTACTAAAATGACGCAAGGCAAAATGAAGACATTTCAAATGGTGGATCGAAAATCAGCAAGCATTTTGGGCGAAATCAAGCAACGAGATATTACCGAATAGATGGAGGATCAAAGGTATCAAGTATATCTCAAAAGTGCCTTATTTGAAGATCAAAATATCCTCCAATATATGGTAGGTTCGGCCAAAATGACTTGGAACTGAAGAAATACAAGATATGGAAAGATCAAGATTTCCCTACTCCTAGTAGAAAGAGGAAGATATTCGTGCCATCTCATCAATTTTCAACGGATCACAGAATCTGCAACTCAACTCCAAATATAGTGATCATATATGTCTTCTTCAAGCTCTCGAGCTGATCTTTCTAACGAATCCAAAATCATAATTTTCTGAGCTCTAGAACTCCCGGAAAAGACTTTTCAAAACAGGCTGGCAGATTTATCCGGGTACACTAGGAATCCCTAGTTTAGAGAGGAAAAGATTCATTCCTTGCCTATAAATACAAGAGGATGTCTCTCTTCTCAAGTATCACTCATTTTAGACACAAAATTTCCGCCTAAACACTATCTCCTCTCCACAAAGCTAAGAAACTCTTCAAGGAAGTAGCCTACACCACTGTCCGCCACCATAACAACCTCCATTGACATATAGGGCGATCCCAAGTGTCTCCTCCACCAAAGAAGATTCAGTTATACCTTAGCTCCATAGGGCGATCCCGAAGACTAATAAGTGTAACATGAATCCTCTTTACTTTGTAGCTTCTCCTTGTATGAACCATTGGTTTATTGAAGTAGTTTATAGTATTTCGATTTTTCTATACTTGTTTCGTTTTCAACTGTTTTTCATGTGCATGTTCTAGTTTCGTAGTTTTTATTATACATCTTCATCTATGCTTAATGGTTTGGCTTAGATATAGGAGGATCCCGAGTCTAAATCAATGGTATGTGTATAGGGCGATCCCAAGCACGACAAATTATGAGCATGTGTTTTGTAAAATTGAGAAGTTAGGATTTCGATTAATATTGTTTAACTTGCAGGTTAAGAATGATTAAAGGTACCTAGAATGAGTCGATCACTTGCATATATTAGCCTAGTATTTTATTTTCGATCTAGTAAGCATGTATATGACTTTATGTTCTCTAATTGTTTTTACTTGTCTATGAGTGAAGCATGTTAGAACTTAGGAATTCTATGTGTGTTTATTTGCCATCTTTTGCACTTCAATTCTCGTAGATAATAAAAATAACCTATAAACTCCCCCATTAAACCATAGCGTAGTCATGCATGCATGTGTTTATGGCTTAGTAAGTATATTTCTAACTTACTTTATGTTTTTAGGTAGAACGATAAGGAGGAATGAATAAGCTTAAATTTTGGTTGTTAATTCTTGACATCATTTGGGAAACAAATTTGAAAGACCATTTGGAAGCCATTTCTCGAACTATTTTTTCTCTGAAATTAGGAACTTCCTCCTTAACGCGCTAAGGAGGAAGTTCCTAATTTCAGAGAAAAAATAGTTCGAGAAATGGCTTCCAAATGGTCTTTCAAATTTGTTTCCCAAATGATGTCAAGAATTAACAACCAAATGACAAATAAAAATGATGCCAAATGGTACAAATGAAGAAGAAGACATTTCTCGTACTCTGATTAGGAAAGAAGATAGTAGACATGTCAAGCAATTGGGCCGACTCGAATTGAAGATCATCCCAGCCTGATTTGAAGCCCAAAATGTGTTCACAAGATATGATAATTTGGCCACAATATCTTGGAGAAGAAGGAAGATAAGATAAAGAAAGAAGATATAGTCATATCCTCTTAGGAGAGGAAAATGAGCCTACAAGTTAGCTAACTTCAACTGAGCACCTAGAATGAGTTTGAAGTCAAAATATATTCATGTGCCATCTCTATAGAAAGCTCGTTGAGTCTAATTTTCAATGAGAGCAAGATCATAATTTTTGGAGGTATGTAGCTTCCGAATTGTTCATTTTCGTGAAGAAAGGTTAGCCTGCTCGTGAGAACACACAAAATGCATTTGGGATAGGCTTCATGGATAATTTCAGCAAAGATACTTGGGATAGGTCTTTGTAGTGTTTGCCTTATCCAACAAGAAAAAAGAAATCAGAAAAGTCAAGCAACTTGGTGAGCAAAAAAAAGAAGCTTGTAAGAGAAGACACAAAGTGACAAAGGCATAACTCTCTCTTTTGACTATAAATAGAGGACTCGGGGCTCACATTCAGATCGATCATCTCTCATTTCAATAGCCAAATGTCTGCCTAAAACAATCTTACTCTCAAGAACTTGAGTTCTTCAAGATGGCTACTTCCTCCACAAGACATAAACACCTTTCTCGTACGAGACAATTATAAGGCTAATTCCTTTAGGGTTTCCACATCCATAGAAGATCCATCTGCACTTAGTGTATAGGGAAAATTCCCGAGTAAAAAGTGTAACATGATTACTTCTACTAATTTCTTCTTATATGAATATTTAGTTTATATGGATTAGTTTTTTCGAGTATTCTAGTTTACAACTTTCAAAGCTTTATATGATCTATTTTGTGTTTTAGAATTTATGCTAAGCATGTTAAACTTAATTAATCGATTTAGACTAAGAAAAATTCCTTGCCAGGTTGATAGAATGTGTCACAGGGTGAATTCCCGAAGAACTACATATGATATAAACATGTTAACTTAGCTAAAGACTTAGACACTAATAGGTTGCATATAATCTGACATAGTTTCTAGAGTTAGGTGAAAAGAATGAGATGATTAGTTCTATATATTAGACTTAGGTTTATTTTCTATTTCTAAGCATGATTTAGGGTTCTAAGTTTTCTGATGTGTGTTGTTTGTCTATGAGTATTCGCATGTTAGATGTCCAGTGTTTTTAAATTGTGTTTGCAATGTTTTTGCCTTTTAATTCTTAGGATGCTAAAAAACCAACTTTTCAAACCCCTCGTACCTTTTATTTTCTGCTTTAAAACGTTGTCATGCATTAGTACCCTCAATCCACGGTTAGAACGATTCCCACTTATCAATGCTACATCTACAAAGAAGGGTTTTAAATTGCATACCTGTGAGTTATGTGTTAAGTGTCTACTTTGGGTTAATATTTGATGCATGTTTTACACGTATCATTTAGTTTAGTACTTATACGACAAATCCGACGACGAAAATATTATTTTTTGTCTTGTATAAAATCTAACGACGAATACTATGTTCGTCATCTAAGTAATATTACTTCGAATACGAGTAATATTTTTGTCATCTCGGTCATATTACTTAGAGTTTCGTCGTCTCAACATTTCTTAGACGACGAATCATACGACGAATATCCATTTCGTCATTCAATACGTAACTTAGATGAAGAATCTGAGTTTCATCGTCTAGGTGGACACTAGACGACGAAATTTTTTTCTAAAGTGACAATTAAACATTTCGTCGTCTAAGTGGTTGTTAAACAATGAAACATTAATTGCTTTGTCACTACGAAAATATCTTTGTCAGAAGACGGACAAAATCCGTCGCCTAACAAAGGTATTCCGTTGGCTAGCGACTTAGGCAACGCAAAATCCGTTGGCTAAGCAATGTCCCGAAATATATTAGTCAATAGTAATTTATAAATCCATCGGTCTATATTCTTGTTGAAAGACAGAAAAAAATCCATCGTTTAACGACTGTGCAAAGGAATATTTTAGGTTTGGACGATAAAAAAAAGTGCCATTTAAAGCTTTGTAACCTGACGCATATATGGTTATAAATCCATCGGCTTAAAAGTATTTTTTGCAGATGGAATTAATAAATTTTGTCGGTTAACGTGTCGTCCAAACAGACAGATTATAGTAATAATTCCGTCAGCTATGCGATACATCTAACAAACGGAACTAAAATTTTCGTTGGTTAACGTGTAATCCAAAAGATGGAATGGGTGTCACCTAATTAACAAATAAAGCCGTCGGTTAAATTTTCATTCCGTCTTTTAACATAGAATTAATAAAATAAAATAAATAAATAATTGATTATAATATTTTAAAATAACCGAGCAATAAAATAATATTGATTTTAAATATTCCATACACGATTTTGATCAATAATATAATATAATATAATACTATACAACAGACGTCCAATCAAAAAATACATAATGTACAATTGATAGCTCTTTCTGATCCCGTTACTGCCATGATCCAGGTCGTCCCTTGAATGCTGAGATGGCGTAGTAGACGTGTGTTTGGCCATCATTGCCATCATCTACTGAAAGGTTTCCTCCATCTCTGCTCGTAGACTTGCCTTGGAATCACGAGCCCGCTCTTTAACCTCGCGAATGCGTGCCTCGGCTTGCTCTAGAACTTTGCTGATGCGCACCTTTGATTACTCCTGCACCTCGCGAATGTACGCATCGACAACAGTAGAATTAGCATGCGACATGGAAGTCGAAATCTGGGTCAAATCTCAAACGCCAGCAGGTCTAGTACCTCGAATCTCTCTACCTTGTCGGACATCGAGCATGTCCTTAAACATCACAAGTTGTGTGTCCACATCAAAAGGCCCGAGCATCTTACGCAGAGAGTTGGGAAATTCTGCAGCTCTCTTAGCCAACTTTTGGTAGGCATATTGCATCATCTTCTCCTACAATAAAATAAAAAATTTGAAAATTAATAAAAAAATTCGACTAACATGATCAATAATTTTCGCTATTATTATATAAGGCTTCCAAAAACCTGAAAACACATAAAAATAAACCAATATAACACAAGAAACATGCTACATTCTCAATAGAACAACAAATCACCACATAACCGTTTTGTTGGGCTCATCTAACACTATATACGTGGCAATTATTCTTCATACGTAATTATGAACTATAAGTTAAGATAAAATAAATTTCTTCCGGTCACCATCTACTCTAACCTATGTGCATACCGGGAAGACTCTTTTAAGGTTTTGTCACATAAACATTCACACAAAATAGTAAACTTTCGTTAGTTTTGAATTTAGTGGTCACTTACCAGATTCTCAGCTGCCTTCTCGTTCTCTGGATGGACATATGCTTTTCGGTACGTGTTTATGAAGGGCACAATAAAACCCTCTGCCATATGGGTTGTCATCATGTAGCTAAATGGAGTTGGCCCAGAGTGGTGGTTCGCATCCTTGAGATCTCGGTTGATCGCGTTCGCTTTCAACATTAGCTGTTACAAAAAAATACATAGTTAAATAATAATAAATAGTAAAAAAATAGAAATTATATTCGAAAGTGTTACAAGACATTACAACAAATTTGTCGCTCCGAAAGTGGTGCACCAACCATTTCCACTAATACCCGATGTTCGAACACATAAGGGGTCGGTTCCTCCCCCTACATTTGATAGAGGCTGTGGCACTCACTCTTCCACTCCTTAAAACGATTCGTTGCTTTCCTCTCGATATAGTTGAACATCTCAGTGGTGTCCAAGTAATCAAAGTGTAGCTACAAAAAATATGACAAGACATTAAATCTATATAATGTATGTTAATTATTCAATTTCAATGTCAAACATAACTTAGATTGAAACACGCTTACCGAGAGATCATCGTAAATCTTTTCACGTTTTCTCGGCAGGAGATCCTTCCACGAAGGTGCAATCATTGCTACCTCCCCGCGTATAGTAGCCCTAATTCGGTGGACAATCAAGCTGTTCAGCTCCTTCGACAGCGGGCCCTTGTGGAAGGCTCCGTAAGGAACCTGGATCAATTGTGTGGTCACCTTCACTATGTCACCTGCTTTTGTCCCTTTGCACACCCATCGTGTGCGTTTCGGGGCAGGTCCTCCAACAGAAAAGAGTCGTCTTACTTAGTAATGTACATTGAACACTCATAATAGTCAAGAAAATTAAATGGACATATTACTATAAATGTATAATTTAACATACCCATAGTGCTTTTTCCCTTGCGACGAGCACTTAACCGTGCTTAGACTTCATCCTCCTCCTGGATAGCAGATGGTGAAGTAGTGGTCTTGGGGAGAATAGTGACAGGAGGACCCAGCGGTAGATCGCCTTCATGTGGTTGTGTAACTGTCGAGTCATCACCTCTTGTCCTCTAACACTGTAATCGAAATTCTTCTAGCCTATCCAACTCATGCTGTTTCATGCAACATATACCTCCTGGCGCCATCTCTTTCACCTGTCATAACCGTAACCAATTCGAATAAAAATTAATCCATATAAAAATAAAAAATTAAAAAAAATTACAAATATTATTAAATAATCCATATAATCGATATATCAACAACATATATATATATCAAATTAACAAATTTAAAAAATTAACAAATTAACCAATATATATCAACCTATATCAACCAAACATTAACCAAAATTAAATCAATAACGAAACATTAACCAAAACTAATCAAACATAACGCTAGATTACCCAAATTACCCAAAATTCACCAAAATTACTTAAATCACGTAAACCACTAAAATTACCCAAATTAACCATAATTAACCAAGATTCACCATAGTTCCAATATAATTAACCGAACACAAATTCACCAAAATTCCATGTAATTAACCATTAAACATTAACCAAAATTAAATCAATAGCCATAACCAAATAATCATATCATTAATAATAATGAATAACATGCAATAACCAAATTCATCAACTAATTCATCATTAACCAAACCAGAAAAAATAAAAAAAATTCAAAAATTTAAGTTAACGGCGGGGAAGGTTTGGAGCAGGGCTTGACGGTGGAGGTTTGGACCAGCGGCTTGGCAATGGACTAGGCGAGTCGAGGAGGCTCGGCAGAAGCCCTAGGCAGCGAAAAAGAGAGGAGAAATGCGTCACCCAAATCTCTGTACGGCGGAGGTGAGCTAGAGGGAGGAAGGCGACATCGCGTGGAGGAGAGAGAGGTGTAAGAGGAGCGGCAGAGTCTGGGTGTTCGAATTCGGAACGGAGACCAACGAGAGCAACGGAGAAACTGTCATGAACGAGAGCGATGGCCGAATCAAATGATTAGATTATCCAAAATTGGGGATTTATATCGATCTACTGTAGGCCGACGAACTATTGCGTCTCGTAAGAAAACAAATTAGTTGCCTAAGAATTTTCAAATATCCCAAAAAGGCGCAAAAATGTGCCACCATATTTTGTGTCACTACCAGAAATTGAGACATTACCGGCGACTTTCCGTCGCTGGCCTTGTTTTTTTTTTCGCCAAAATTGTCATTACCGGCGACAAGTCGGAAATGAGGTGTCTGAAGTATTAACATTGCCGGCGACGGAGTTTCACGTCGCCGGTAATGTCTCGACATCACCGGCGACTCAAGTCGCCGGCAGTGGCAGCGCCGCCATGGCCGGAATGTGAGACATTGCCGGCGACTGAGGTCCATGTCGCCGGCAATGTCTGGAAAAATTTTGAAAAAAAAACGCGGTTCTGGATTGGGCCCAATTCCAGAACTTGCATTAAAAGACATAAACCGTACAATCATACATCTTCAACAGTACACATAAATGTCCAACGTACAGTACAAATAGCAACGACGATATGAAAATTAACTACAACTACAGGTCAGGGTCGAGGAACTTGCGGGTCAGGGTCGAAGTAATCCATGTACTCATTTGAATTCCGGTGGCTACCTTGGTCTTGCTCTGGCGTTGACTGGTGCGGTGGTGGTGGTGGATAGCTAGGGAACGGAGGGACCGGGGGAGGTGTGGGGAACGGTTGTCCGGTAGTCTGAGCCTCGTACATCGTCTGCATCCATGTGAACATCTGAGCCTGCATCTGTGTCTGCTGCTGGACCTGGTTTTGGTACTCGGCTATCTGCCTATTTTGCTCCTCCAACTCCCTCTGCGTCCTATGAAGCTCCGCTGCGAGGTTACGACTAGAAGTTGAACTTCTTGACCCGGTAGAGTATTCTGAAGTGTTCTTCAATAGTCCTTCGCCCGCCGTGCCAATTCCCCTACAGTAGTAGGTATTCTTTCTAGTCCCGCACGCTTTTGCCATGATCTGAGCCGCTATAGGGCGATCAAGCGGATCCATCTGAGAGGCATACTGGGTAACTTCTTCCTCGGAGTAGTCAGGATGGTTAGTCCGAGCTATATTCATGGTCACTTCTGCGGTCGCCTCATCCACTCTCGCCTAATTGAAAAGGAAAAATGAATAACGTATTAGCTAACAAAATAAATTAATATCGAAAAATAGTTTTATTAACACATGGAGAGGCGAAAGACTTACCGCTTCGTCAGGGCACTGCGGATAGAACTTATGATGAATATACACCAAGGGGTTCACTTCTTGTTGTTGCTGCGCCTTAGTCGACCAACCCATGTAGTTGAGTGAACCTGCATGATGGGCCCTGGTGTTTTTCAATCTATTCGCCCGGTTCGTCCTCGAAATCGCCTTGTTTGATAAACATATGGAAAAAAATTAGTAACTAACTATTTCAATCTGATACGATACATTAGGCTTGTAAGATATATTCAGGATGCATACCTGAGCTTTGGGGTACTCGAAGTGGGCTATCAGCCACTGCCACTCGTACTCCCTAAACCGGAATTCGCTAGGGGTAGAACCTCGGCCTAGCTCCTTGTATACAGTGTAATGGGAAGAAAGCTCGTTCTTCCACTCTTTATACCTATATTAAAACAAGGAAAAAAAGTTAGAGATATTAAAACACTTGATAAACAAAAATCTAACTCGATATATATTCAAATAAGTTGAAGCACATCACCTCATATGTAGTTGACGCTCTACCCACGTGTGAATAAGAACTTCATCCACGTCAAACCACACCTGCAATATGAATATATAAAAGGTAAAATTATATATTTATTCAGACTTAATTAATAAATGTAAAATTTACGTAATGAAAATACGATTTTACTCACACTGAGTGCATTATGCACTTGCATCTTCACGTAGATAGGCACAGATTCCCAATCTGGCCAAAGCATTGGGACCTTGTCCCGCACGATCGCACCGGCCATGCTGACATATTTGCGCGTGGTGTCGAATGCCTTGATCACCTCGCCATCCTCATTGGCCCTTATGGGCGTTTTCCTTCCCCCGGTGGCCTGCTCAAGTCTCTTCCTAGTGCAGGTGCCTCTAGCCCCTTTCCGTTTTCCAGTCCCATTAACGAAATTGCCTAATAATACAATGTCAACAAATTGATATCATTAATTGAACCTATCGTAAATCTTAAGTAATAATTAAGTCATCAATCTGATGTTAAATAAAATTTACCTGCATCGTCCGTTTGTTGGTTGGTGCACCTCACACTCCAAAGATACACGGGGTCGAACGGGATGAAGTTGTACGCTTCCTCCACGCTCAGGAACTCCGGCCGTCCTTCAACATAAACAGGCATCCCCCTATCATCGAATACAGGGATCACAGGAATCTCGTCGGGTAGGAAGAGACCGGACGGCGGAGATAGCCGAGGCCTGGACCATGAGGCGCCAGCACCACCATCTGCCTCAGATGATTCCCGTGAAACAGGAGTAGGCACCTGGCGAATATGGGGCATTCGGATTGAGGGAGTTTCTGATGCCCCCGTTGACTGTCGCTCGTCTGAGGGTACACCGACGGGGGGACATCTGCTGATTGAGCGTCTGCTGACTGAGGGTCGAGGCTCGACTTCCGGTTGCACGGGTCTTGATCGTGCAGCTTCCTCCTCAGCTCGCGCCTGTAGCAAGGCTCTCGTGCGGCCACTCATCATTGGCCCACTGGGCGTGTTGCTAACTGCGGGTGAGGAGGAAGCTTGACTACTGCTCCCTCCACTATTTCGGGAACCTTTCCGTAATTTGCTTCCAAGCCAATTTGCCGCAAAATTACCTCCTGGACACCGTAATAGTCATAAGGACACGGTTCTATAACAAATCGGAACCGGAACCGGGCGGAACATGAACCGTTTGGAACTAGAACCGCTCGGTTTCAAACGATTCCGGTTACAAACAGTTCCGGTTCCGCGCGGTTCCGGTTTAAAACCGTTCTGGTTCTAAACCGTTCCGATCCCGATTTCCACCTTAATTTATACGATTAATTAACAACTATATCACCTAAATTAACATATATACATTTTCGATGTATATATATATATACATCATGCATCTTAATTAAATTTAATTTTCACATATTCATCCAAATCACACACCCTAATTAATTTTCACATGTTCAGCCAAATCATACATCTTAATTAAAACCGTTCTGGTTCTAAACCGTTCCGATCACATATTCATCCAAACCACATATATACATAATTTTCACATATATATACATCACTTAATTTTCACATACCTATATATATATATACATCACATATATATACATATTCATATAAATTTACAACTTATCACCCTAATTTCCAACTTAGCACCCTAATTAATTTACACATACACATACACATACACAAAAATAATTAAAAATTGAGAGAGAGAGAGAGAGAAACAGGGAGAGAGAGAGGATCGGACCTGCCATGGTGGAGTCCGATCTGCTTTGCCGGCGACGGAGGTGAGGGGAGGAGAGGAGGGGAGGAGGAGAGGAGATGAGAATCGGTGGAGAGGAGGAGGAGGAGAAATAGGAGGAGGAGAGGATAAGGAGGAGTAGAGGCAAACGAAGGAGGAGGATAGGGAGAGGAGGAGGAGGAGAAATGAAGCTCGGGCTCGAGCTGGGCTGATGGTATCCAGACAACATTACCAACGAGTTGCTTATAACTCGTTGGTATTGTTGACATTTCCCGAAAAATATCCGACAACATTTTCCGACTACATTTTCTGTCTACGATTTCCGTCTACATTTTCTGACTACATTTTCCGACTACAATTTCCATTATCAATTTCCGTCTACGATTTCCGGCTACATTTTCCGACTACAATTTCCATTATCAATTTCCGTCTACGATTAACGACTACAATTTCCGTCTACTATTTCCGACTACATTTTCCGACTACAATTTCCATTATCAATTTCCCCTCCAAGATTTCCGACTACAATTTCCGTCTACATTTTCCATTACTAATTTCCGACTACATCATATTTCCGACAACAATTTCCAACTACATCATTAACGTACTAAGGATGATAATCGTAATCATCGTCATCACTTGAGTCTGACTCGGTTTCATAGGTAACCTCTGGCAATATGTGCCTCTCCTCGTCATCTGAATCAGCGTCAACTTCATATGGATTAACATCAAGAAGTTCTGCTCCAGTAATTCGAACCACACTCCCAGATCTCACATTATTAAGGCGAATCGTAGATGATTCCGGAATGTCAAAAGCGTTCAGCTCTTGGTATGCAGTAACTTCCTCATCATCTGCGGTATCACCAAGTGTGGCAGCACTGTATATGTTTCTATGAGCAACATGGTTAACCACCTTCCACGGGACTTTGTTAAGAAGATCGTCCAGGTAAAACACTTGTTTTACTGATGAGGCAAGAACGAAAGGGTCATCTTCATACCAGCTAGTAGCAGTATTCACCGAAAATGTTCCGTGCTGATCGGTCATTGTGTTCTCCGGCCTAGTATCAAACCATCTACACTTGAACAAGTGCACTTTCATGCGGTTCCCATAAATTAGTTCAACAACTGAATGAAGGACACCGTAATAGTTAACGCCATCCTGCCCACCATGGACCATCACCCCACAATTTTGTGTTTTCAGTCGGTCGTCTCGATTTTCACATATAAATTTAACGCCATTGACCTGACACATCGAGTAAACTTTTGAAGCTATCGGTTTCATCGCAAGGACCCTCAATTCGTTTGACCACTTTGGGTAACCATCATCTGCTACATGGTTCATCTGAAAACGATAAGAAACCACACAAGAAATTATGAACATAGAAACCACAAAACCACGTACATACACACATGCTATATACGACTTTATGGCAATAAAAAAAAGAGATATACACATGTACCCTTACCCATGGACCAAAATAGTTTGCAAACGTCCTGTTGTGGTAATCAACATTTCCGGCAGTAGCAGGGCAGTGAAGATGATAGTTTTTCCAATATTGTACTTCTTCACAGTTAATCAGTACCGACCAGTAGGCAATGACTACCTCATTTTCATCCAACTTGTACGACTTTGGCAAGCTTCCCTGTACTACAACATCATTGGAGATGATAGAAAGGTTGAACTGAGGTTCATCTATCGGCATCTGTTGTTGGGGGTCCTCAAGCGCTCCCAAATACACTTTGGTGTACGTTACACACTCATGTGCAACATATGCTTCAGCGATACACCCTTCAGGTGCATATTTATTCTTCACATAGTCCTTGTAGGCTCCCAATTGTCTACAAGTTAACAAGTGCATGTTAAAAGGGGTAAAAATAAGACTTTACATATAAAAACAGAGGCAAACCAAATGTACCTTTCCATGGGATACATCCAAGTGTAGTGTACCAGACCGGTAAGCAACAATTGTTCGGGAAGATGGATCATTAGGTGAGGCATGATGTCGAAAAGATTTGGTGGAAATATCCTCTCAAGCTTGCACATGATAAAAATTATGTCATCTTGCATCTCCCTGAGATCTGATTTTTTAACTTCCCTGGTGCATAACTTCTGAAAGAATTTTGACAAGGCCACCAACGGCTCCACCACCTCCTTGGGCAGGTACCCTCGAATGAAAATAGGGAAAAGGCGTTGAAGCAGTACATGGCAGTCATGACTCTTTAATCCGTACATCTTATTGTCCCGGTAGTTAACACACCTGCTTATATTTCCTGCATAGCCATAAGGATACCTGCATATATATATATATATATATATATAGCCATAGGCAACAATTATATTTCTCGCATATGACCATAATCCGGTAAAAATTTAAGGCAAACCAATTTCCGTACTGCATAGTCATATATAAGAATATATACCTGACATTACTCAGCCACCGAAAAATTTCATACTTATGCTTCGGCTTGACGGTGTAAGGAGCTTGCGGCATTTTTCTCTTACCATCTCTTAACCATAAATGTTTCCGCAGTCCCATAGCTTTCAGATCAATACGTGTCTTAGGGATGTCTTTTGTTTTCCCCTCCAAGTTAAGAACTGTGCCCACCACACTTTCACACACATTCTTCTCTATGTGCATGACATCTAGGTAATGTCTGATAGGCAACCTGGGCCAGTAGGGGAGTTCCCAGAATATGCTCTTGTGTGTCCAAAACTTATACCTTTCGGGCTTGTCTGGAATTGACGCCACTATGTCAGGATGATTGCTCAGCTGGCCAAAATCATATTCATTCAACACTTCCAAAATTTCTTCCCCTGTCCATCGCCTGGGTGCCACACCTGTTTCCACAGTCCCATCAAACGCGTCTGGATCCTGCCTAAATGGGTGATCATATGGAAGCCAACAACGGTGACGCATCTGAACAATTTTACTGCAATGAGGACTGCAACAATCAACTGTCATGCACTCTGAACAAGCCCTGTAACCCTTGGTAACGTTGCCCGACAACATACCGCGGGCAGGAAAATCACTGATGGTGCCAACAAGCATGGCATGCATCTGGAACATCTCGTTTTTGAACCTATCGTAAGTGGGGTGGCCACACTCACTCAGGTACTTAAGCTCCTTAATCAAAGGCCTCAAATACACATCGAGACACTTTCCTGGATAACCCGGGCCCGGAATTAACAGAGTCAGCATATTGTATTCCTTCTTCATCCACATCCATGGTGGAAGGTTAAACGGTACCAAAATAACTGGCCATATACTGTATTGAAGACTCATGTTTCCAAAAGGGTTGAATCCGTCAGATGAGAGCCCTAGCCAAACATTTCAGACCTCTGCTGCAAAATGATCAAACTCCCTGACCATGTGCTTCCAAGCCTCTCCATCGGAAGGGTGTATAAGGGTGTCATCGTCAGGCAAATTCCTCTCAGCCCACCATCTCATTGCCTCGGCCGTGAAAGCACACATGAACAACCGCTCTAGCCTATCAATAAGCGGGAAATATCGAAGTATCTTCACAGCTTTCTTGTTGCTTGCAGGAGTCAACTTATACCTTTCTGTAAAATATACCGGGCATGCTTCAAGGTCTTCGAGATCTTTTCCCCAGAAGAGAATACAATCATATCTGCATGCATGGATTTTGATGTAGGAAAGCCCAAGATCTTTCAGGATATGTCGCACCTTATGATGAGTGGTAGGAAGACGATGACCGGGTGGCAGTAGCGAAGCAGTCTACTTCAACCAAGAATCAACAGCTTTGACAGACATTTTCTTCTCCATTTTGAGCTGCATCACTCCCATCACACTTTCAAGAACAGTCTTACTACAACCGTCGTACAACGGAGTCTGTTGCAATGCAATCAGGTTGTTGTACTTGTCCATACCGCTTGTGTTGACATGAGCTCCAGGTAATGGCTCGACTGGCTCGATATGGGGGAAACCCTCAACGACGGGAGGGACATTTGGTGCTTCATCAGCAAATACACCGCTCTCATGAGGAAACATATCATTGATTAACATCGCTGTTGGATCATAGGATGAACTGCCCCTCTCAGCAAAATCTCCATGATCATAGCGTGGACTGGCCCTCTCACCAAATTGTCCATGATCATGCGGCCCCGCTAACGATGTTTCACCATGATAAATCCAACAAGTGTACTTATCCCAAAACCCGTATTTACTCAGGTGCCTCTGTACTTTATCAATGGGAAAACGAAATCGATCGCTGAAACACTTACATTCTTTACACGGGCAATAATGAAGTGTAGTGTCTCCACAATTAGCCTTCACAAAATCCACAAAACTCCTAATTCCCTGGTGATATCTGACATCCCATCTTTCGAGGCTCATCCAACTCTTGTCCATCCTGAAAATTCTAACAATGCATACGTATTAATTATATATATATACACACATTCACTACTAATAATCGACGTGATATCTCAATTCAACTCTAATTAAATCAACACATGCATGCATATATATATATATATATCGATCTAATCTCTGAATTCGATTCAGTACTCGATGATGGTATTCTTCTTTTTTTAATTCAAAACGTATTTGACTAGGTAGGAGGCTCTGTTAAGCCTGGCTCCGATAACACTACGATAATACCAGTCGTTGATTCAGACACAAGATAAGATTAACTACAAGCAGTTTTCTCGTTTCGGTGACATCAACAACATTTCATATATATCTCACGAATTGGATTTGATCAACACACACATATATATATACATACACATATACGTATATATACACGTACCTATATATATAGCTTTCCGAGTGATCGAGTTTTCGACGCGTGCCTTAATTTTGACAATATACCGAAGGATCGATTTCAGAGCGTACGTTTTCCTTCTTTCAATTGCTCTGGATTTTTTTCGATCAAAATGAATGAATGATCGAGCTGCTGCAATCTGCATCTAATATAAGAGACATTGCCGATGACGGAGTAAGTCGCCGGAAATGAAGACATTACCGGCGACTTTACGCCGGAAAATCGCTGGTAATGTTTTCAAAACATTACCGGCGACTCCAACCGTCGCCGGCAATGTCAAGCCACACATTTCCGGCAAAATTCCGGCCGGAAAATCGCCGGAAATGTTCTGCTTGACATTGCCGGCGACGGTTGGAGTCGCCGGTAATGTTTTGAAACATTACCGGCAATTTTCCGGCGACAATACCGGCGACGGAGTAAGTCGCCGGTAATGTTGAACATTACCGGCGACTTTTCCGGTCGCCGGCCTTGTCTCCGGTGATCTCGCTGGTAATGTGCACAAATGTGGTAGTGTGTGCTGACCGACGGAAATAAGAACTTTCCGTCGTTTAAGAGGTTTTAAATATTCAGCAAAAGAAATGGAGCAAAAAAAAAAGCCAAATATATTTAGCCTGGCCGACAGATATAAAATTTTTTGTCTTGTAATTGGTTCTAAGGCAACGAAACTGTACAATTTTTGTTGGTCAATGAATTTTTTATTTTAATTTTAGGAAGAGTATTGAGAAGAAAATATATTTTAGGTACGTATATATATACCATTTGTATATATACATAGGTCTATATGTACAATTTGAATAGATCGATCGGAAAAAAAAATTGTATATATATCTATTAATTTTGTACAACTAAAATGTTCTCATTTCCATATTCAATAATAGGTCAATATTATCAGAGATTCCAAATTTAGTAAGACTCTGATCCAAGTGGTCAACCATATGATAAAGTTTTTAATAATAAAGAAACGTTTATAAATAAATATTTTGTAATTAAATCGGATTTTCGATCCGAATCGAAGACACTTATGCACCCAGTAATGGTTAGCCTATGTCCTTGAGGAAATAATTATGCATTTTAATATGATACGTATAGTTATTTGTTTCGTAGAGTGGCAGTCAATGCCTCATTAGCAGATAGATATTTGTTAAATCCGTTGGCTAAGATTGGTTTAGGCAAGGTTTTTTGTAATTGCGTTGCCTAACAATACAAGGTTTAGGGTTAAGGTTGCGGCTTAGGTTGAGATTAGGATTTAGGGTTTTATGTTAGCCGATGGAAATTCGATAAATCTGTTGCGGAATAGAACATGTGGTTTAGTGTTTGAGGTAAGACAATGGATATCAAACCTTCGTCTGCTAAGTACGTGGTTTGCAGACGGAAATTAAACATATGTTGGGGATAAAGTCGACGATAAGTCATTTGTATGTATAAGTCGACGATAAAAGTGATGCATCAATCATGAGTAAGACAATGTACATTTTCTGGGGATACATCTAAGTGTAGTGTACCGAATCAGATATCAACACTTGTTCCGGGAGGTAGATCATTAGGTGAATCATGACGTCGAAGAAAGCAGGGGGAAAATCCTCTCCAATTTGCAAAGAATGTACACAATCTCTTCTTTGAAATCAACTACATCTGACTTCTTCAACTCTCTGGCACATTACTTCTACCACCACCTAGACAACGCTACTAATGGCTCTACCACATCACGATGCAAATAATGTTGAATTACCTTTGGAAGAAGATGTTGCATCATAACATGACAGTCATAAGTCTTGAGACCAAGAATTTTTTTGTCCCCCTCATTTACACAATGAGATATATTTTCTGCATAGTTGGATGAATATCGAACACCTCGGAACCATGCAAACACTTCCTTCTTGTTGTTCGGCTTCACTATGTAAGGTATCATAGGGATCTCGGCCTTGCCATACCTCCTCTTCTTTAACCACAAGTGACGACTTATGTTCATTGCCCGCAAATCTTCATGCGCTTTAATAGTGTCCTTATTCTTCCCATCAATACCCAGAATTGTTAACAGGACACTGTCGAATACATTCTTCTCAGTGTGCATAACGTCAAAGTTGGTCCTGAGTTTTAACTTGGACCAGTAAGGAAGTTCAAAGAAAATACTCATGTGACTCCAATACCCCAACTTCGTTGTCAACCACAAGTGGGTTTGTGGCCGTCACATGTGGACACTTGCTCAGTACTCCAAAATCAACTTGTTGGAGCCTTTGAAAAATCTCTTCACCGGACCACTCTTGGGGTTTTAGACGATCCTCTGCCATGTACGGAGACATGTAAAATCACTCCATTCTAGGAATCAACGGCAAATGAGGAAGAACCTTCCAAGCAATATTTGTCTACTTCTTGTTCTTCTGCTTGAGCATGCATCTCGACCCGTCGCAAACCGGGCACTGCTGGAGATCTGCATGTTCCTTATAAAATAAGACACAACTGTTTTTGCACACGTCGATTTTCATGGAAGAAAGTCCAAAGTCGCTCAATCTCCTTTTTACCTTATACTAACTGTCTGGAAGTTTGTAATCATTAGGAAGCAAATTACTTATCAATCACTGGACATCGTTTAACGCTGCATCCGACATTTTGTGCTTCACTTTATACCCCATTTCTTCCATTATGGCATTCAAAACTGTGGCATTACCATATGGGTGCAACGGTGACTCGGCTTCCAGTAGAAGTCTATTGTATTTGTCGTAATTAGAGGATCCCACGAAGTCGCCTGTTGACGGAATAGTCTCATGGTTGGGAGTATTGTATTGGCCCTTAGAAAACCCGTATCCACTTGAACTATACGACTGAAATGCATCGTGAACAAGTTCCATAATGGGGTATGTAGCAGGTGGCTCAATATTGCTCGATGAGCCAACATGATACTCTAATTTGAACCCCACCATTGCAGTATGAGCATTAACCTCAGGTTCTTCACCGTGTTTAGTTCATTGTCGCCGGCTATAATATGCAACTTTCTGAATAAAAAAATGCAGATTTTGGATTTACCATTCCCAAAACCTGCAGTTTCAAAAAAACATATATTTTCATTTCCACAATGTCCAACAACGCATAACAGCATCACAATCAACACAAAACACAAACTTAAAAAAAAATTAGCGTATAATTTTGAAACACATATAAACTAAATGTTTCCAAAGTCAAAGTTGCAGAGATAAGATGGGTCATTACCATCATCATCGGGCGGATCCTGCTGCTCATGTGGGGTATCGTGAGGGTGCTGGTTAGATGTAGTCCATGAAGTCCAACCTTGGGCCAGGACATTTATTCCTTGCACCTGAAGGGTTGAGCTTAGGCCTTCAAAATTCCTAACCATTTTATCTCACATCCGAGATAACTCCTCAGCCTGCTGCTCGACCATCTCTTGACGCATCTCCTTTATCTGCTGGGTCATCCGTCACTGAGTCTCGTCTATCTTGCTTTGATACTCCTCAGTCTGCCTATGAAGTTGCTCCTCTAGTTGGGCCTTGAAAGATCCCGATTTCTGTTGGAAACTAGGCGTGTTCTTCAATATCCCATCTCCTTGCCAAGATCTGAGATATGGCCTGGGGAAGCTCATTGTCCGAGATATTAGGGTTTTGCTCCATCGCAATTTGAGTCAACACCTCATCAGCTGTTTCCCTTAAATGAGTTTAATTGATAATGAAAAAAAAATTAACATATTAGTAAACATACATTAAAAATATGTTAGTGAAAATACATATGTAAGAAATTTGTACAGTTGAAAGGGCACAATACTTACAGCTTGTTCGTGGGACTGAGGGTGCGTTTTTTCATACATCCACACGAATGGGTTTTATTCAGGGTGTTAGATCACTGCCTATTCCTTATAAGACGCATAGGGTCTAGAACCGCCGCGATGGTTTTCCGTGTTCTTTGCTCGATTCCCAGCGTTTATGGAGGAAATGACTTTATTTCATAAATATATATTAAAAAATTGATTTAGAAACTATCAACGCCAAATTATCACAAGTAAATATATATGATGTAAAATATATACCTCAAACTGTGGGGCATTGAAGTTGATTAGAAGCCACTTCCACTCGTAATCCCTAAGCATGAACTCCATAGGGGTACCCGAATGGTCATTGAGCATGTTATTATTCTTTCAGAACTTACAAAGCTCATTCTTCCACTCTTTATACCTATATATGTGACACAAATTTTAGAAACACATTACATGATCCCTTTAACTTCTAAATATATATTATATATCTCTCATCACCTTCCTCTTTGAACCTTATTTTCCCAAGTGGATTTAAGTTCCTCCCGACCATTGAACCACACTCCCATTTTTTATGTTAATATATTTATATTTTAAAGTTATTAATTAAAGTATGTAGACATACACAATGAATATCTAACTCACCAACATTGCATTGTTTACTTGGTCCTTCATGGACTGAGGGATCGAGGACCACTCTGACTACAGAACAGGGACTTTGTTCTGGATAATGCTTCCAACCATGCTGGAGTACCTCCTACAAATGTTTCCCTCTATCACCGATCCTTGTTCGTCAGTCTCTATGATTAGTGGCTTGTAGGCCTTGACGTCCTTTTGAAGTTGCTTCCCCACAACAGGACCTGTGGTTCTCACTGTTTTCTCCCCTCGGACGTCTGCCACATAAGACAAAGTAAAAGAAATTAAAATAGGATCACCCAATTTAATATAAAAATTATTGGAAAGTTTGAAATTAAATAATACATATATTTACTATTTACTCGATGATTCTGACGTCTATGCGTTTGTTATCCTCGCACTTTTCAGAGGTGTATCAAACGGCTGAAAAACATATGCTTCCTTCCGGTGGATGTGAATAAGGTTTCCCTCGTCATCGACAGCTGGTATATGGTTTCCCGCATTATTGACATATGGTAGGGAAGGTACGCCCAGCAAGGGGAAATAGAGGTGAGAAGGGAAGACACTTCCTTGTTGTCTGGACGACGATGTCCCTGAACCACTAGCATGACCGGGAGAAGGACCTGGAGTTGGCTCTAGCTGGTTAATTTCAAGCATATGAGGACCCAAAGAAGTAGGACCTGTATAGCTGGGCGTACCTGACACGTGGTTCATGTCTGGCATACGATGACGTGAAGGGTCAGGACCCGTAGAGCCGGGCATAGACATTTGGCTCCTGTTGGAGAACAAAAGCTGCCTTGCGCTCTGTGGTCGTTGGGGGTCGGCCACATCATCATGCAAAGGCATCTCCTGGGTGCCTCCAAGTAGTTGTCAGCGACAATTATTGTACAGGACGCCATAAGGCTGGTGAGGCTGGTTGTTCGAGCCAGATCCAAAACTGTCGCCGTTGGACTTTTTGGAGTTTGGGGGTTTTATTGTTTAGTAGGAGGAGAGGAGAGGGAGGTCGGGTTTAGGGGTTACGTGCTCGAATCCGTGCGACGGCAACGGCGGGTTAGGAGAGAAATGGCGATTTTAATGGTTTAGGAGAGAAATGGCTCAGGCTCGGCCCGTATTCGAGATAAAAGGATGGAGGATATCTGACGACTTAAATGAGTTCTTCTCGGGTATACCCTGAAAATATTTTGAAAAATTATCCTCGATCATTTGAAAACACAATTCACACAAAAATCTGTTTAGATAAATTTGGATTGTCACCCTTCAAGAAACACGTAAATTATGATCATCACCCTTCAACAAACACGTAAATTTAACAAATGTAGTCATTTAGCTGCCCAAAATCATATTCATTAAGCACTTCCAAAATTGTATCCCCCATCCATCTCCTTGGTTACACACCCGTTTCTACAGTCTCATCAAAAGCCTCGGGATCCTGCCGCCATAGGTAATCATGTGGTAGCCAACAACAGTGACACATCTGGACAATCTTCCTACAGTGAGGTCTATAGCACTCAACAGTCATGCACTCTGAACAAACCCTGTATCCCCTGGTAAGGTTACCCGATAACATCCCGCAGGCAGGAAAATCACTGATGGTGCCAACAACCATGGCATGCATGTGGAACATATGGTTTTTTTACTTGTCATAAGTAGGATGTCCAAATTCACTCAGGTACTTAAGCTCTTCAATCAAGGGTCTCAAATACACGTCGAGACACTTTCTTGGATAACCCGACCCTGGAATTAACAGAGTGAGCATATTGTATTTCTTCTTGATGGACATCCATGAAGGAATGTTATACGGTACCAAAATAACTGGCCATATACTGTATTGAAGACTCATGTTGCCAAAAGGGTTGAATCCGTCAAATGAGAGCCCCAACCAAACATTTCGGACCTTTGATGCAAAATGAGAAAATTCCATGACCATGTGATTCTAAGCCTCTCCGTCAGCAGAGTGTATAAGGGTATCATCATCAGGAAATTCCTCTCATCCCACCATCTCATAGCTTCAGTCATGTGTGCACACATGAACAACCGTTTCAGCCTATCAAGCAGCAAAAAATACCGAAGTATCTTCACAACTTTCCTATTCCCTGCAGAAGTCAACTTATACCTATCTGTGTGAAATACCGGGCAAGCATCAATGCCCCCAAGATCATTCTTGTTAGCATCTTCACCTCAGAAGAGAATGCAATCATATCTGCATGCATGGATTTTGATGTAGGAAAGGCCAAGATGTTTCAAGATATGTAGCACTGTACGATGAGTGGTAGGAAGAAGATGACCAGAGGGCAGCATCGAAGCAGTCCACTTTAGCCAATCATCAACAACCTTGACATTCATTTTGTTCTCCACTTTGAGCTTCATTATTCCCATGACACTTTCAAGAACTGTCTTATTACTCCCGTTGAACAACGGTGTCTATTGGAATGTAATTAAGTTGTTGTACTTGTCCATATTGATAGTGTTGACACATGTAGGTAATTGCTGGACTTGCTCAATATGAGGGAAGCCCCTAATTGTGGGACCATTATCTGCTGCTTGAAGCTCTCATAAGGAAACACATCGTTGATCAATCTCATTTTTGGATTATTGGATGTACTGGCCATCTTAGGATATTGCCCATGATCATGCTGACCAGCTGATGATGTTTCACCGTGATAAACACGTGTTTATCACGGTGAAACGATACATATCACTCTAACACTGACAATGTTTACACAGTCAATAATGAATATCATTTACATTAGAATTAGCCTGCACATATTCCATAAAACTCTTCATTCCAATGTTATAATTTTGATCCCATCTTGGAAGCAAAATCAAAGTCTTGTCCATCCTGAAAATTTGAACTTAATTTATATATATATACATCTTTAATTCCATCATCTACTAGCTAGCTAGCTACATAATTACAAAGTTACATACGTGTATATATATATATATATGCATACTAGCTATAAATCAACAATTAGCATATATATATAAACACACATACATATATATTTTCATCTAATTAAATAAACTCAATCTCCAAAATTCATATATATAAAACACATAAATCAACTCAATCTCAAAAATTTATACATATATATTTTCATCTAATTAAATATATTCAATCTCCAAAATTCACGTATATATATAACACATAAATTAACTCAATCTCCAAAATTTATACATATATATTTTCATCTAATTAAATCAACTCAATCTCGAAAACTCATGTATATATAACACATAAATCAACTGAATTTCCTAAATTTATACATATATATTTTCATCTAATTAAATCAACTCAATATCTACAAAATTCATATATATATGTACCTATATAGTGGGAAATAGCTTCACGAACTTATATTGGAAAGCTACCGACAACACCCAACAATTTGAGAGCATTTTGAGTTTTCCTCCAATTTTTTTTAATGGTTGAGCTGTTGCCCGATTTGTTTGGATAATGAACTATAGCCGACGACATAAAAAATGGTCATCGACTATAGTATTACTATACCCGACGATGAGTTTTAACTATAACTGACGGTTCATTTCTATACCTCGGCTATAGTGTATTTTACTGACAACGGTTTGTACTGTCGGCTAAAGTCCACTATACCCAACAGTTAGAAATGTCGTCGGAATGTTTTTCCTCTTTTCGTCGGCTATAATACTTATGCTAGTAGTGTATATGATACTCTGAGGTACGACATCTCCTGCACGGACACTTGTACTTGGGTCTTCCTCCACCATGTTGAATTGCAAAACTCATAAAGTCGTAAATTCCTTGTAAATACCTTTGATCACCTCTATCCACCCATAACCAATTCCTGTCCATATTCTGCATAAGTACATAGCTTGTAATTTATGAGCGAAATAATAAATTGTCTGGCGAATAAAATTTATAACCTTATTCATCATATATCATGCTAGCTAGAACCTATATATATATATTCTAATCTTTATATCATGCTAGCTAGAACCAATAATCTTCTCACGCTTCGATTCGTTCAATATATATACCTAATTTTCATAAATATCGATCAAGCTAACTAGAATTAGAACAAATAATCTTCATATATATCGATCAAGCTACATACCTAGCTAATAATTTTCTGTCCATATCATATACGTACATATATAATAACTAGCTACCTATCGATCAAGAATCTTTCTTACATATATATATATACACACCCAAAAGTTACTAATTAAATTGGATAACCCAAATTAAACTAACTAATTAATAATATATATATATGTAAATATCCAAAAATCCATAATTTGTCAACATAGCTACTAATCGATCTAACATTTCGATGCAAAATCTAACATTGTAAATCAAGAGTGGGTTCTAGCTACCTATGAAAAATTTCGTCGAAAAACTATCGCCGGAATTCAATCACCGATTAACTTCACAATATACCAAAATATTTTAAAAAAAATCAGTATATACAAACACTAACCAATTAATATATGAAGCTTCGGGAATGCTTTGGGGGCTTTGATCGAAGTTTTTTTGTTGTAGATCGAAAAATCGCTAGAGAGGAGGTGTTTGGGGGGTTGTGAAGAGATGTTCGATCTGAAAATGCTATTGGTTGTTATAGAAGATTCTCTTAGCCGACGAAAATTATCCGTCAGCTAGTAAATAAATTCCGTCAATTAACCAATTACCATGAGATAAATTTATTTCCGTTTTCTAAGATTTCCTTTAGAAGACGGAAATGGCAACAGAATAAAAATTTCGTCGGTTTGATGTTTCTTGGATGATAAAAATTGCCAACACAAATTTTCCGTCGTCTAAAAGAGTTATTGGCCGACGGATTACAGACGGAATATGTTTCCGTTGCCTAACAATTTGTTAGAAGACAGATTTTTGTTCGAAGCAGACCATTTATACCGTTGCCTAATATTTTGTTAGGCAATAGACTAAAAAAAATTTTGTCTGCTAACAGAAGTATTCTAGTATTGGTTTGTCGAAGTCCTAATTTGTAGTAGAGCGAATACCCCCGTGCGGTTTTTCCTCTTCTCATAAGGGAAGACTGGATTGACGCATCTAAAAGTTAAGAGTGTGCTAATTAATCGAATTCAAAACACATCTCTCCTCTTTGACGGATTGAGTACGTGTTTCTAAGGCAGGAAGGGAAAGGAAAAGACGGATCCCAAATATTTTTTTAATACGCCTTTCAAGTGGTTTTGGCTTCTATTAAAATGATCTCAAATTTTTTCCGAATCTAATATGTCATTGGTTTATTTCGAGTTGTTGGAAAGTATTCCAGGTCAAAAAATATCAACTAATTTAAGACATGGTTGTTTCTTCCACCAGTAAATATACGGGGTCCAGTAATAGTATTAATAGTAGTCAAGTGTCGAACCCACGAGGATTGACTACCCTAATTCCATAGCTCGATTAATTAATCTTTGATTACGTGATCAAGACAACACACATGTGAATCTACAAACACAAGCAGATTTGTATCTGACCAAGCCAAGTCCTTTGAAAACACAACTTAATAAGGGGTGATTGATCAAGGTGAGTGAAAGTTTCGGGATGAGCAATTCGTGACTAATTTCAACTATGAAAAATAAATGAAGAGAAGATTTATTTATCAATTAGTATGAGGTTGTTTAGGGTATTGCTTCCTAACCCAACCTACAAATCCAAATGTGGAAGTCTCTCATATGATTGTGTTGATCATATACATGTTTGGAATTAGTTTATCTGATTGTCCTTAAGGTGTGTGCTATTAATTTCTTTTGCTCTCTAGAATGTGATTGGAGGGTCATTCAAGATTAATTGCATTCCTTTAAAACGTGTGAATCAGTCCTATGCGAAATGCATCCCACCAAGGTCGACCTTTCTGGATTGCTAAATCTGAGCCAGTTTGATGACAAGTTTTAATGAAGGCAGTCAGGGGCGGAGCCACTTGTAGGTGATCCCAGGCCATGGCACCCCCTGAAAATACAATAAATATCTTTGGTTTTTTCATATTTACTGAAAAATGGATCTGGTCTAGTGGAAAACTCTTTAGTTTTACACATTACAAAGAGTCTGAGTTCGATTCCCCACACACACTCTTGAATTTTAACCACTTTTGTTTCTATTATGAAAATAACTCATCAATTTTAATGTGTGTGTCATGGCTTACAATTTTAATAAAGATATGTTGGAGAGAAGTTATGTAAATATAGTTTGCTTTGTAAATGTGTCCTTACGCTATTGGCATTTGGCACTTCATTTCTGTAATTGATTTTCATCACCAGTGTTATTTGTTTTTAGATATCATGCTCTTAGATAAAAAATAAAAAAAATCCTCTTCACAAAAAGAGATATGTTGAGAAGCTCTGTAATCTCCGGATCAACGAGAGAACCATAGTGTTCTCTAGGTCTTCTGTAGTGCAGCGCCATCCGCCAGTGTCTGTTGTCGTTGAGAAACCCTATGTTGAGAGTTTCTGCGGTGAGAGCCCTTGTGTTTTATGAACCGGCTTGAGCCGAATTCAGGTTGTGCCAGCGGCTGTGAAAGTGGTCTTTGAGAGGCCTATTGAGCGATCCTCTCTTCACACGGTTTCTATGGGATGTTGTCTGGCATCCATGATGCCGACGACTGGGACTGAGAGGTGGAAGCTAGGACTCCGAGTGCACAATAATGTTGGCAGAAAGCAACCTCCACGTGCTCGATTGAAAACGATCCTGAGGGGAGGCCGTCTTGGACCTACTGTGTCCTTTCTCCAACGATTAAATGGTGAAATGAGATGCTGGAGACAGATAAGAGGGAATGGTTAAGGGTTTGGCTGTGTTGTGTGCTGGATTCAAGGCGTTATTGTACATTATGGCTGACTTCTTGCTCGGGTGATCTGGCGAGACAGTCTGCGGCTATGTTAGAACTGGAGATGGTCGTCAGATGTCTCTATAATGTTCGGACATGATGGTGGTGGGCCGCAACAGGGGAAAACAATCTGCTAAGGACGATTGCTAACGAAAGCTGATCAAGTGCATGGCGGCTCGTCCCTACCTCATGACCAACTTCGCCCTAGGGTTAGAGTTGGGATGTTGGGCCTATAGGTATGACCTATTATGGGCTTTTGGCTTGTGTTGTAAAGCATTGGTTTTTTTGGATACCAAACTTGGGACCCTGAAGAACTCATTGGTGTCGCTCTGAATTGGATGACGTACTTCGTACAAAATTGTCTCCCTCATTTATTGAGTTTTCTATTGGCTCAAGGCGAGAAAATGGCGGCGATGGAGGTACACTGTGTGACCCAGATCTAATTTTCACCTTTTACTAGTCGAGGAAGGTTAGTCGTGGTGATAAATTATGTTTTTACTGTTAGCATTCGCTGAGACTTTTTGTTTGACTTTTTATTGAATTGATATCTCGCAAAACTTTCTTGGCACAGTCGTACAGTTCATCAAGACAAGTCCGTGCACACGTAGAATGATGAAATCGGAGATACGAGATGAAAGTTATGGATATCGGAAGTTTTATTACGTTTTTACTTTTGGGTGAATTTTCTTACTATAAATAGCTAATTTTTTCATTCATGGAATGTGACGACCCGGACCAGAATCAGAAGTATAATCAGCTCAATTCGCGAGTTAGCATATCGACGTGGATTTCCGATAACGAATTTACTCACCAGGGTTCTGTTAATGACTAAATTATTGGCCGAGAACTGGAGCTAAGTCTCTTCTCGAGAGTCGTAGTATATGTGATTTCGAGTTCGTGGGCGGTTCCGGATCGTTATTTGGACGACCGAGGAATTAGTTATGAATATTTGAAGTTTCGACGGAAACGGATTTATATAGCAGGTTTGCTCGCGACTAAATTATCGGACGGGAATTTGGTCTCGGCTTCTTCACGGAAGTTGTTCAGAATTTAATTTTGAGTTTGTGGAAACTTCTGGAGCATTGTTTTGAGTTACGAAGAATTAGTTGCGAATATTTCCGTTTGTTGTTTGTTTAGTCGATTTAATGTGTGTTGGTTCGAAGGGTTGATTTTTTATCCGTTTGGCCGATGTGTTTGACTTCGGGTGGTTAGTGAAGAATATGTCGAGACGAATTTGTGGCCGCGAGAATTATCGAAATCGGAATTACGACGAAGGAGTTATGAATATTCGAAGTTTGTCGCAATTAATTGGGAAGTTTCCTTATTTGGTAAGTCTATAAATAGTAAGTTGCTATTTGTGGAAAGTCAAAGATGGAAATAGTAGGTTTGACTTGTTTGACTTTGGTTGACCGTTGGAGGAGGTGATGTTCACGACGGCGACTTCGGCTACCATGGCGGCGTGGGGTTCCGGCCACCCCACGGCTCGGGGAGGGATCCTACCGCTTCGCCTCAACCTTCTCATCCCGTTTCCGGTTGCATTTCCCGGTGTGGGTCACCGGAGAGGAAGCTATTTCCGGCAAGAAATGGTGAGAAATAGGATGAATTCGGGTTTATGATTTTTGGCTGTGTTGAACTACAAAATTGATTGGGCTTTATAGCTCTTCTCTCCACGAATCTAACCACGTTGGTTTGGAGTTTCAATTTGATGTGTGTAAGGAGAATTTTTGATTTGAAATTTGTGGAACAATTCGGTTTTTCATGAAATTGGGTGAGTTAGAGTTTAAATTGGACTTTGTTGCAGTTATAAAAGTTGCTCAGTGGGTGATTTTGCATGAAATAGGGGTTGCTCCGCCGGAAAATTTTCAGGTTGAAGGTGGCGCCGCCGTGGACGGTGGTCAACGCAGCGGTCAACGGCGGTCCAGTTTGACTTTTTCTAGTTTTCGACAAGTTGCATGTCATTTGACTCGAAATCGCGCTTCGATCGCAGTGGGGAAGTTCGTTTTTCGAGTTGAGCGTCCGAATGTAAAACGAGGTATTGAGGTGGTATATATGGATTTTCGACGATTCGTCGTATTCGAATTGTGTGTTTCCGAGGACGGTGGTTTCTCGTGATTTGTCTTGTATTGTCGAGATATGAGTTTGAGATATGGATTTTGTGAATATTCAGGTGTTCGTGATCGTTCTTTTGGCGATGGACTTTCCGCCGGATCACGGGTTAACGCGTATCGCGTTACGCCAGTCTGTGAGTGGACACTTTATTTTCACGGATTGATTGCGAGTCCTTATTTATGATTTACGAACTTGAGCATGCAGATTGATTATGATTTTACGAGCATGTGTTTTACGATTATGCTTATACGAATATACGTATACGAATATATACATATACGTACATATTATGTTTTAAGCATGTGCATAGAAAAGATTTATGATTTGGTTTACACAGAGTACAGTCTCAGTATATATTGTGGTATCGATACGCACTGGCTTCTCGGCTGATCCCCGAGTATGCTCCGGGAAGGACAGATATCCTGACCCGAGGCCTTTCTGGCTAGGAATCACGTGTGGGTCTGGGATCCCGTGGTTCAGACTGTGCTATCGCGTGGTAGTCCATGAGAGATTCCGCGATACATTTACGTTGCATGCTCTGTACGTGAGTGGTAGCTGATGTCTCCTCACGTACCATTTGATTTTCGTGCATTTGACTCGCATATGATTTTTATATGTATATATTACTTGGTGAAAGACATTTATTTTCGTCCACTCACTCTAACGTGTTTATTGTCTTTCCCCTGGGCTTTTCGGTTTCCGTGCCCAGTTTGCAGTTCAGGCTCTGGTGTCGCACGTCGTGGTCGGAGGCATAGTGCTCGAGCTACTTTGTTTCATCCAGTAGGTTTATTGTTCTACCTACTGTGGTATGCGTATATGGTTATGTATTAGAAGTCGCTCTGAGCGTCCTTTTGTATATGCTATATGATTTTACACCGGATTCCAGTAAAGTATAGATATATTTATTGATTTACTTTACTGTTGATATATTGAGAAATCCGGATGGGATTGATGCCCACGGTTTGCTTTTTGTGGCATAGGATGAAGTGTATTTTCCGCGTGCAGGTAATGGCAATTCCACGCTAGTAACGAAACTCTGCCCAAATTTCGAAAAGTTTTTGTTGGTTCGTGTTTTCGAAAGGGTTTGATTCCGATTTAGGAAGCTAAATCGGGGTTGGGTCCTTTCATGGTAACTATTACTTTCCCTTTTTGTCAGATTTCTTCTCCTCTCTCGAGAGCCACTCTTTCTCTCCTCCATTTTTCTCACGGTGTTGAGCTTGCTGGACACAACCACCACCAATGACCATCTATCGGAGCAATTGAGGAGTCAATCTCTTCATCTTCAACTCCTCTATCATTTCCTCATAATTCCCGCACCCATATCTTCTTCGTTGTGCTTGATTTTGGAGAAGAAGGTTTGAAATCACATGAACCCTAGAATTTGGGGGTTTTTGATTTCGTGTTTAATTCGACCAAGGAAAGTCACTGGGATTTATAGCTCTTCTCTTCCTGAATCTATTCATACCAAGAACTCATTTCAATTTACACCGAGGAGGAAGAATCGACGATTTGAGTATTTGTGAAATTAGGTGAGTTATATCGAGAATTAGACTTTAGTGTAGTTATGAAAGTTGTTGTTGGGTTAATTTTGAACAGTTTGAGCTTCGGGTTGTCGCAAAATGAAGTGGCGCCGACGCACTGCCGGTGGCGGACTATTTTTGGGAAGAAGTTATTTGTCGTTTATTGAATGGACCCAACCCCGATTTAGCTTCCTAAACCGGAATCAAACCCCTTCTGAAAACGTGAACCAACAAAAACCATTAAAATTTTGGCAGAGTAACGCTACTAGCGTGGAATTGCCATTACCTGCACCCGGAAAATAACACTTCATCCTATGCCACAAAAGCCAAACCGTGGGCACCAATCCCATCCGGATTTCACAATATCATATCAAAATCAATCAACAGTAAACATACTGTAATATATAGTATATTCGGGAAAAACCGTATAAAACATGTATCAGAATGTATCAGAGTGACCTCTAGTGTAAATATATAGAAAGTATACAACAGTAGGCGAAACAAGAAACCTACTGGAAAACACAGGTAGCTCGAACAACTAGCCTCCAACCACGACGTGAAACAGCAGCATCTGAACTGCAAACTGGGCATGAAAACCGAAAAGCCCAGGGGAAAGACATAAAAACTGTTATAGTGAGTGGACGAAAATAAATGTATTTCGCCGAATAATATATGTTATAAAAACATATGCGAGTCAAAATGAATAATCATAATATAGTACACGAGGTGAACTCAAACCCCTCCAGTGTACTGAGCATGCATGGAAAATCCCACGGGGTCGCTCATGGACACATCCGTGCTAGTACAGTCTGAATCACGGGATCCCAGACCCACACGTGATTCTAGCCAGAAAGGCCTCGGTTCCGGGGTACTGCCCCTCGCCAGTCAGGTCGGGGAACTGCCCCTCCTGGTAGGCATCCATCGGGGATCGGCCGAGATGTAAGTGTATCGATACATCAACATATACTGAGACTGTACTCTGTGTAAACCAAATCATAAATAGTTTGATGCAAATGCATAAAACAATATATAAATGCATATACGTAATATATACTGGTATAGGCATGATCATATAACACATGCTCATATAAATCATAATCTCGTATGCATGCTCATGCTCGTAAAACGTATGTATTGACTCACGATTAATAGTGAAAAGAAGTTGTCCACTCACAGGTGAGCAAAATGCGCACTCGCGCTAATCTCGTGGCCCGGCGGAAGATCCCTCGCCCGAAGCACAATCTCGATCCCCTGAATAGTCATAAAATATATCTGATCAAAATCATAGCTCACAACACTGTACTTCACCACGGAAACCAACCGTTCCCGGAAACATATAATACTGTACAAAATAATCGACGAAATTCCCGAAATCTTCACTCGAAACCCTCGACTGAAAATCCGATACCCAAATCAACTCGAAAATCTCAAGGCGATGACTGGGGCGCGATTACAAGAAAAATGACATTAAAAACATCGAAATCCAAAAAGTCAACGGGTCTCCGGAGCTCCGGCGTTGACCGCCGCCGGCGGCGGCGGCGCGCCGTTAACCGGAGAGTTTTCCCGGAAACCGAGTTGCCATAATGATCTTCTCAACAAGGTGAGCAACTTTAATGAAGGGACCACCACCGTGGCCGGAAATCAGCTCGAATTCTCAGCCGATTATTAAGTCGCGAGCTAAACCGGCAAATCACACAATAAACGATAAACCGCGATTACACACAAACTCGTGGATTACGCTACTGATTCTGGTTCGGGTCATCACAAATCTACCCCCCTTAAAAAAATTTCGACCTCAAAATTTACGTATCTGTCAAGGGAACAGATGAGAATACTGCTCCCGCATACGCTACTCAGTCTCCCAGGTGGCGTCCTCAACCGAGTGATTCTGCCACAAGACCTTCACCAGCGGTATAACACGGTGCCTCAACTCCTGCTCACGATGATCGAGAATCTGTACTGGCTCCTCCACGTACGTCAAATCCTCTCGGATCGGTAACTGCTGTGGGGCTAACACATGTGACGGATCTAATATGTACTTCCGCAACATCGAAACGTGGAAAACATCATGAACACGAGCCATCTCAGCCGGTAACTCAAGTCTGTCAGCAACAGCTCCAACCCTCTCGGTGATCTCGTACGGACAAATGTACCATGGTCGAAGCTTGCCACGCTTCCCAAAACGCACAACTCCCCTCCATGGAGATAGTTTCAGGAAGACCCAATCACCTACATCAAACTCGAGGCTCTTCCTCCTCACGTCCGCGTAACTCTTCTGAGGATCCTGGGCGATCTTCAATCTGTCCCGGATAATCTGGACGTCCTCCATAATGCTCTTCACCAGATCATGACCAATAAGCCATCGTTCACCCACCTCACTCCAACACAATGGAGTGCGGCACTGTCTCCCATACAGGGCCTCGTACGATGTCATCTCAATACTGGCCTGATAGCTGTTGTTGTAGGTGAACTCTATCAAATGTAGTTGCTGGTCCCAATTTCCACGAAACTGCAAAATACAAGACCGCAACATATCCTCAAGAGTCTGTATAGTCCGCTCAGACTGCCCGTCAATCTGAGCATGGAAAGCTGTACTAAAACGCAACCTTGTGCCCAAGGCTCGCTGCAAAGCCTGCCAAAACTCAGAGGTAAATTGACTATCTCGGTCAGAAACAATAGACACAGGCACACCGTGCAGACGAACAATCTCTGACAAATACAGCTTGGCCAATCTGCCCATTGATATCTTCCACAGAAGTGCGAGAAAATGAGCGGATTTCGTCAGTCGATCCACAATAACCCAAATACCAGTGTTGCCAGCCGAAGTACGCGGCAACTGATAAACGAAATCCATGGTAATGTGCTCCCACTTCCAAACCGGAATCTCCAGTGGCTGTAGTTTCCCTGCAGGTTTCTGCCTCTCCGCTTTAACCTGCTGACAGATCAAACATCGGCTCACATATGTGGCAATCTCCCGCTTCATGTTGCGCCACCAGTAATACGCTCGAAGTGTACGAAACATCTTCGTACCTCCGGGATGCATCGCATACGCCGAACTATGAGCCTCATCCAGAATCTCCTTCTTCAGGCTCTCGTCTCTGGGCACACACAACCTGCCCCTGAACAACAACGTACCGTCATCACTCAATCAGAACTCTGTAGGCTCACCATTCCATATTATGGTCTTCTTGCCCAACATGTAGGAATCTGAATCCTGAGCCTCCCGTACCTGATCAACCAACACGGGTCAAACCTGGAAACTGGCTAACAAGGCTCCCTCGTTATCCCACTCGAACTCGGCTCCTATAGCTCGAAGCTCGGCTAACATAGAAACTCTAGCCACACACATATGGAACAACGAAGCTCCAGATTTCCGGCTAAGTGCATCAGCCACAACATTGGCCTTTCCTGGATGGTACTCGAAAGTGCAATCATAATCGTAAATCAACTCCATCCACCGGCATTGCCTCATGTTCAAATCTGGTTGCGTCCGCAAGTAAGTGAGACTCTTGTGATCAGTGTAAATCTTACACTGGGCTCCGTACAAGTAATGTCTTCAACTCTTTAATGCTAGTAAAATAGGGGCCAGCTCCAAATTATGGGTCGGATAGTTGACTTCGTGTGGTTTCAACTGCCTGGAACCGTAGGCTATAACTCTGCCATGCTGCATCAGCACACAGCCTAGTCCGAACTTCGATGCATCACTATAAACCACAAACTTACCGCTGTCGTCGGGTAAAGTCAGAACCGGTGCAGTAGTGAACTTCTCCTTCAGGAGCAAATAACTCTCCTCACATGCATCAGACCACTCAAATTGGATGCCCTTCTTCGTCAATCTGGTCAATGGAGTAGCAATTCGAGAAAAATCCTGTATAAACCGTCGGTAGTAACCTGACAAACCCAAGAAACTCCGGATCACCGGTACAGTGGTAGGTCTACTCCAATTCAACACGGCCTCTATCTTGTCAGGATCAACACTGACTCCCTTAGCCGATATCACGTGGCCCAGAAACTTCACACTGTCCAGCCAAAACTCGCACTTGCTAAACTTCGCAAACAACTGATGGTCCTGCAAAGTCCGCAATACCGCTCGCAAATGCTTTTTATGCTGGCCCACACTCCTGGAATAGATCAAAATATCATCGATAAACACAATCACGAACTTGTCCAGAAACCGTCTAAACACTCGATTCATCAAGTCCATGAAAGCTGCGGGGGCGTTGGTCAACCCAAACGGCATAACCAAAAACTCATAATGCCCATACTGCGACCTGAAAGCTGTCCTGGCCACATCAGAGTCTCGGATCCTCAACTGGTGATATCCGGATCGAAGATCAATCTTCGAAAAGACTGAGGCTCCCTTGAGCTGATCAAACAAATCATCAATCCGCGACAACGGATACTTGTTGTTCACTGTAACCTGATTCAACTTCCGGTAGTCGATGCACAATCGTATAGATCCATCTTTCTTCCACACAAACAAGACCGGGGCACCCCATGGAGAAACACTAGGTCTAATAAAACCCTTCTCCAGCAACTCCTGGAGCTGAACCTGCAACTTTTTCAACACTGCTGGCCCCATACGATACGGTGCCTGTGAAATCGGTCCTGTACCCAGTAACAACTCAATAATAAAGTCAATCTCCCGAACAGGAGGTATGCCTGGTAACTCCCCCGGAAACTCAGAAACAACCTCAATACTACCAAGGTCCGGCATTGCAGCCGTAGTGTCAACCACATGAGCTAAGTAAGCAACACAACCTTTCTTCATCAACCGATCGGCCCTCATCGCGGAAATCAAACATGGCAAGGATGTATTCTTCTCGCCGCGAAACAATATCTCGGAAAAGCCTGGTCGTCGAAACGCGACCTCCTTCTTGTGACAGTCAAACATGGCCCAATGCGTCTCCAAGAAGTCCATACCCAAGATTAGATCAAAGTCAACGATATCAAGCAATAACAAATCTGCGGCTAACCCATGACCTCCAATAAAAATCTCACAATCTCGGTACACCCAGCCAATACTCACAATCTCACCAGACGGATACAACACTCTCCACAACCCCGGAAGTGGAGACATAGGTACCGTAGCTAATGATGATAGTCTATATGACATGAATGAATAGGTGGCACCTGGATCTAACAATGTAAGTACTGGAATACCAAAGATATGCAACGTACCGATAACAACCTCTGGTAAAGCTCTGCCCTCTCGCAAAGTTATGGCATGAACCCTCGCCTGCCCGGCTGGTCGTCCACGCTGAGGCTGTCCCTGCTGTCCTCCATGGCCCGCATACTGTATTGGTCGAGCTCCCGAACTGGCACCTCGCTCTCCTCCAAAACTCTGGGCCGCCTGATCACCAGTACCAACCAACTGAGGACACGCCCTCGCATAGTGACCCACCTGGCCACAATGATAAAAGTTGAGGGTACCTCGCTGACATGAACCAAGATGATACCCATCGCACAAGTTGCACAATGGGTACTCCCTTAGTACAGGAAACGTGCCACCGGTACGCCGAGGATAACTGGAACCGCTGTAACCCCCACTAGCCTGTGGTCGCTGCGGTCAATCTCTCCTCCATCTCGGTCTCTGTCTCGGTGCACCAGCTGCTGGTCTATATGGTCTACTACCCGAGGATGAAGCTGAACCGGAAGTATCAGAACTCTGCCTCTTTGAAGGCCCCTGATTCAGTCCACCCTCCTCAAACCGTTTAGGCTGGTACCTCATCTGCCTCTCCTTCTCGATATCCTCACCTCGGCGTGCTGCACTGACAAACTCATCAAAGTTGTTCCGAGGCATCGTAGTCAGAGTCCCCTTGATGTTCAAGTTCAAACCCAGCTCAAATCTGCGGCACTTGACTTCCTCAGTAGCCACTATGTCACGCACAAAACGAGATAAGCGGGTAAACCTGTCCCGGTACCCAAGCACAAACAAACTGCCCTGCCTCAAGTTCGTAAACTCCTCATACTTGCACTGTTGGGTAGCCTGGTTGAAATACCTCCGCATAAACAAATCATGGAACAAAGTCCACGAAGTATCAACAAGAACTCCGTCGGTTTTAACCCACCAGAAATATGCATCAGACTCAAGTAATCCGACTGCTGCCACTGTCATCTGCTCAGGAGTAAAACGCAGACGCTCACATACACGTTCAACCTGAACCAACCATGCCTCACATATCTCTGGATCAGCTGAACCCAAAAAGACAGTCACACCAGAAGTACGAGCTTTGACCACAGGGTCAAAACGCTCTTCCAAACGCAGCAGTCGCATCAGTAAGTCGTGCGTCTGGTGATCCATATCAAGATCTTCTTCCCGATCAACACGGGGACCATGTCGAGGAGGCATCCTACTGATACAAGACAAGCATTAGGTACAAGTAGAAGGAACGTAATCATGAGACATCAGATATTTGAGAACACATAACACCCGAAGTATTGATGAGTACCGCTAGCCAGTCGGGTCATCACTCCAGTCATGCTGTACAAACTCAAATACCCTAAGCGTCACAACTACAAGAGTCTACAGAATCTGACAACCTAATGCTCTGATACCAAGCTGAAAGGACCCAACCCCGATTTAGCTTCCTAAACCGGAATTAAACCACTTCTGAAAACGTGAACCAACAAAAACCATTAAATTTTCGGCAGAGTGACGCTACTAGCGTGGAATTGCCATTACCTGCACCCAGAAAATAACACTTCATCCTATGCCACAAAAGCCAAACCGTGGGCACCAATCCCATCCGGATTTCTCAATAACGTATCAATATCAATAAAAAGTAAACATACTGTAATATATAGTATATTCGGGAAAAACTGTATAAAACATGTATCAGAATGTATCAGAGCGACCTCTAGTGTAAATATATAGAAAGTATACAACAGTAGGCGAAACAAGAAACCTACTGGAAAACACAGGTAGCTCGAACAACTAGCCTCCAACCGCGACGTGAAATAGCAGAATCTGAACTGCAAACTGGGCACGGAAACTGAAAAGCCCAGGGGAAAGACATAAAAACTGTTAAAGTGAGTGGACGAAAATAAATGTCTTTAGCCGAATAATATATGTTATAAAAACATATGCGAGTCAAAATGAATAATCATAATATAGTACACGAGGTGAACTCAAACCCCTCCAGTGTACTGAGCATGCATGGAAAATCCCACGGGGTCGCTCATGGACACATCCGTGCTAGTACAGTCTGAATCACGGGATCCCAGACCCACACGTGATTCTAGCCAGAAAGGCCTCGGTTCTGGGGTACTGCCCCTCGCTGGTCAGGTCGGGGTACTGCCCCTCCTGGTAGGCATCCATCGGGGATCAGCCGAGATGCAAGTGTATCGATACATCAACATATACTGAGACTGTACTCTGTGTAAACCAAATCATAAATAGTTCGATGCAAATGCATACAACAATATATAAATGCATATACGTAATATATACTACTATAGGCATAATCATATAACACATGCTCATATAAATCATAATATCGTATGCATGCTCATGCTCGTAAAACGTATGTATTAACTCGCGATTAATACTGAAAAGAAGTTGTCCACTCACAGGTGAGCAAAATGCGCACTCGCGCTAATCTCGTGGCCCAGCGGAAGATCCCTCGCCCGAAGCACAATCTCGATCCCCTGAATAGTCATAAAATATATCTGATCAAAATCATAGCTCACAACACTGTACTTCACCACGGAAACCAACCGTTCCCGGAAACATATAATACTGTACAAAATAATCGACGAAATTCCCGTATTTCCACTCGAAACCCTCGACTGAAAATCCGATACCCAAATCAACTCGAAAACCTCAAGGCGATGACTGGGGCTCAATTACAAGAAAAACGACATTAAAAACATCGAAATCCAAAAAGTCAACGGGTCGCCGGAGATCCGGCGTTGACCGCCGCTGCCGACGGCGACACGCCATTAACCGGAGAGTTTTCCCGGGGACCGAGCTGGCACAATGATATTTTCAACAAGGCGATCAACTTTAATGAAGGGACCACCACCATCCAACCACCACCGTTGTCGGAAATCAGCTCGAAAGCCACGGTGGTTCAAACCGGCCAGAAAACTTCCCGAGCTGATTCCGGCGCCGTCGCGCCACCTCGTCCCTCCAAACTAAAGGGGAAATGATCACCATGCAAAACCCAACAAAACCCACCAAGGATCCACCCCGGAAAGTCACCAAAGCACTTCCCTCCGTCGAGGCCGATTCCGGCCAAAATTTCCAAATTTTCAAATCCAAATATCTCCCTCAAATCTCAACCAAATCAAGTAATTCCAAGTTCTAAACTGTTTAGAATCATGAGGAGAACATTTTACCTTCAAGGGTCGTGGTTTGAAATGGCCGGAATCATCCGGTCCGGTGATGGAAGCCAAACGGTCTGTTTTCTCTGCTCCAGTCAACGAAAGTCAGCGGTAAACTTCTGCTCAACGACGGTCAAACTTCCCAAACAGTGTTTTCGACAATTTTTCGACTATTTCCGATATTTATACTCGCACCTCGGGACGATCGACGGTCCAAAACGGATAACCATTACGATTCGAATAAACACGATACGAATGGATAAAATCGTCGTTAAACCAAAACTTCAAATAATCATATTATATTCTTCGGTTATCGGAAAAATCATCCGGAACCGCCCACGAGTTCGAAATCATGTGCACTACAACTCTCGACAAGAGACTCAACTCAAATTCTCGGCCGATAATTAAGTCGCGAGCTAAACCGGCAAATCACACAATAAACGATAAACCGCGATTACACACAAACTCGTGGATTACGCTGATTACTCTACTGATTCTGGTTCGGGTCATCACATTTATATTGTAATAATGCGCTAATTTTAATGTTGAGGTTATTGCTTCAATCAGACTTAGTTTATTGACGATATTGAACTTAATCGAATTAATTACACGGTGTACAATTTTCGAGTCAGGCATTGATTCAAACCCAAATCATGTGGCCATTTTGAAATGAGTTATGGATGGTCTAATTGTGTTTAGTTTAATAACTCATCGGGAGTGAATTGGAAAATCATGAGATTCAAGAAGGCGATGTTCTCGACAGAAATGCTTGTTGGCGAACGAGTTTAATCAATTGATACGGTTTCGACGAGTAGGTATTACTTAATGTTCGTTGTGACAGGACAATGTGTTGAGCCATCGGCTAAGGAGTATTCAGCAAGATCGGAGATGTGAACTCAATATTGTGAGTGGACTTTTATTTTAAAATCATAAATGCATGCGATTACTTGATTTCTGTTTTGAAAATTAGTTTCCATATCCTTCAGTTTTATGATTTAAGCAACGTTATTATTGAAGTTAGCTCGTTGATGTTGCTTGTTTTATGTTTCAATTATAGACTTTCAATTCTAGAATCAAGTTTGCCAGTGTTATAAGCTCAACATATAATTTCAGTTCTTGAGTCAGTCACTCATCCTAAGGTGTCAGTTTCAGAACCCAGTTCTAGTGTTAGTTACCTTATTTCATAATGTCATTAATGGTATGACATGATTTCGTGATCTTGTATTGTTTCAGTTATGCGTTACATTCTAGTTATATAGTTGCATTCCACATTTCAGTTATACATTTTCAAGTTTAGTCAGATATGCATTTTCAAGTTTAGTTAGGCCAGCTGGTTTATTAAAGTCAGTTTGTATTATGCTCATTCGGCGGCTACTATTAGCATAATATGTTATGTATGCAAATGAATCACCCAGTCGTATATATTCTCGGAGTTTAGTCTAGATGTTAGTTACTCAGTCATGTATTATCAAGGTTTAGTCTCCATGTCAAGCAATTAACTTTCTATTTCAAGAAGTTAGCTTTTGTGTTAGCTTCTTGTTGAAGATTTTATACCCCTACACTTATGAATTATTAACTAGCTCATAAATACAAGAATTCTTCACTCGTAAGTGCACGAGGTCAAGTTATAGTATTTTTATGGTAGTTGAGTGTCGAACCCACGAGGATTAGCCAATATAACTCCTTAGCTCACAATGATTAGCACCAAAACGTTAACTATCGAGACACGACTTGACTCGAAATGAAAAGTAAAATATGGATGTGTGTATCTCACACTACCAAGTCCTTTGGAAACTTAGCATTGTGAGGGGTGATTGACCTGTGAGGACTAATTAAACGACGGTTGGTTAATTGGTTGATTATACTAAAATGCAAACATGAAGATAGAAAACAAACAATAAGGAAAGATGGTCGACTAGGGAAATCCCCGCTAACCATATGATGTACAAACAATGTGTGATATCTTGATTTTTTTACATTATTTATATTATTTACGAATAATTCGAGTTTTATTTAGTGATTGGTGTAAAAAAATTTTAGCATTGGTAACTAGTTAGAGGTCAAAGGTTGACTTTTAATTGAATTGTCGAGGTTGATTGATGCGTTTGTAGACGCGTGAATTTGTCGAGACGAGTTCGTATACTCATGAATCATGAAAATCGAAGTTTTAATGAGAAAGTTACGATCGACAAAAAAATTTCGTAAATTAATTACCGATTTACTATAAACGGAAAGGTATAAAAGAGGGTTCCTTTTTTTAAGAGGGAACATTGTTTTTGGGTGGGTTGACTTTGGTCAACTCTTCCCTCCCATAAGGAGAGAGAAAGTGTGAGGCGATGGGGCGGTTGCGAGTGGTGCCACGCCGTCTGGTCACCTCTGACCTTGAGACTTTGTGGGTTCGACACGTGGAGGCGTCCTCTACCCATTTCTGGGTTCAACTGACGGCGATGAGACCAGAGAGGAGCGAATCAACGTCATGAAGTTGAAAGGTTTTCGGGTGTGAATCGCCGCCGCCTTCGTCGACGAGGTCTCCGGTGTTGAAACATGTATGGTTCACCTCCTCTTGGTCTATAGATTGTGATTGTGTTAGAATAATTTTGGTTGCACATGATTGAAGTGTGTTTCGAATAAAAACCAATTCGAATTCGCCATTTCCGTTTGGTGCCGTCGTGGCGACGATTACCGACGGTTGTAGCTGTCGAGGATAGAAGGGTTTTTCTCCCCCCTATCTTTTGAGCTATTGGGACAAGCGTTGAGCTCGTTGGTGGCTTGACGGTGGAGATTGGAGCCGGAATTGATTTTCTGGATGGGTTGTTTTTGGGGCCGATTCCAACCAAATGTGGCACCTTAGGTCATTGGACACAGGTTGTTGGGCTCGAGGAGAGCATTCTATTGATGTGTCATTCGACGGTGGTCGCCGGTGGTGGCACGTGGGCGGCATGCGCCGCCGTCTCTTGAGGGGCGTGGCCGGAAAGGTTGATCGAAAAATTAATTTCCTAAACGGGTCGAGTTATATGTGGTTAGATTCGTATCGATGATATAAACATAGTCGTGAGGTTAAATTATCATTAGGCTTTGTTGTTCCAGTAGGTGGGTGGTGGTAACAGGGTTCGCCACCTGTGAGGGTGCGGGGGATGGAGAAATTAGTTTGTTGTGTATCGTACGATTCTTTTGTCGTAACATGTTATCAAAATTGTTCTCAACTGAATTAGTTGATTTGATTTTTTTTTTGATTAAGTACTTCCTTGATTTATCCAATTATTTTATTATTTATTCATTTTGATAATTTTGGACAAGGGTCGGGACATCACCCAATGCCCCAATTTATGTTTTTAAATTAAAGTCCGTTCACACAAGTTGTGAGTCACGTTTGGTTTTGAACCCAAGTTCCTAAGTCATTTTGGACTCTAAGCGGCTTGAGCCCAACATTAAAGTGTTTAGTGAATTGGAACCAAGATCTAAGCCATTTCGGGCTTACATCTCGATCGTATGTCACACATGTGAAGTTAATACTCATTTTCTACGATATATGTGGAAAGGTCCCTTCCCAAATCTCTATTGAAGAATCCGAGAGAAGTCTATGTGAATCCTAGTGAGTTACGAGCCATGATATTCTATAATTTACTGCAATAACCTTTTTGATTTAATGTGTGCCTGACTAGAGTCCCTCAAGTCTATTGAGACTCAAAGAAGCTCTAATTCATATGAGGCGCTAAGGAAACCAAGTCTTAAAGTAAACCTCCTAGAAAATACTCTAACCATGTTTACATGCTCATCTAGCATAAAGTGAGTAGTTAATTCAATTAAGGTCCATTTTTAGTCTCTTTACACATACATTAACTTAGCTAGGGTTAATACATGCATAAATAAAACTAGACATGAAGCTCAAGTACAATAAACATCCACAGTCACATAATAACTCATTCACAATACTCAATCACATGACATACACTAATACCCATATTCATACATAATCCAAGATATCATTTGTTCACATACAACCCTAGCCTCCCAAATGAGACTACTCACTACACATAGCTACAATAGAGTCCGGATACATAGATGAGAGATAATATGTACAAGAAACGACCAAAGAGTCTCTTAAGAAAAGCTTCCCAGCTCTTCAATTAAGCTCCTTCTTCACTTCTTGCTTCTATGCTCCACAAAATTGATGAACCCACCTTAGGCTAGGGTGAAGAGGGTGAAGATGAGAGTATGGTGGTGGTGATGGAGGTTCCTATGCCTTTTGGTGGTGGTAGAGTGAGTTTTAGAGGTGGAGGAGAAGGCTAGAGGGTTTGGGTATGGGTATGGAAGAAGGCTATAGAGAAAGAGAGTAAAACTATGGAAAATGCAAAAGTGGAGTGAGATATGTCTGAAGGGAGAGGGGAGCTCGACCATAAGGGTCCAAGGGAGATATTTTGGATGCCAATAATTCAAATTTGATGCTTAGACATGATCCACAAATTAAGGCTTTAAGTGGTCCAAGAGATGTGACTTACCTAAGTCACATAACTTGCATATGACTCCATCTCTCCCAAATATCTTCCACATGGGCTTGGGACTTGAATTCTTGGGCCATCATATCTTGACCATGTCATTTTTTAATAAAGACTCGCTGAAGTTGACGGTTGACCGGTGGTGGACTTTTTGTCTTCTTTCTGGTTTTGCTCTTTCTTTTCCAATTGCTTAGGAAATTTGCTTGACTTCTTCAAAAAGAGGTTAATCTCTATCTTTAAGCTCGTTTCCATGTAAACTCACCATTTCCTAGCATGACAAGGAAACATATCAAAAACGATGCTTTATTAGCAAAAGCTAAGCAATAAGAACGAGGTTAGGCACATAATTAGAACGTAATTATGGACATAACAAACTACCTCATACTTAAATTTTGCTTTTCCTCAAGCAAACAAAGAAGAAAGAAATAAGCTAAGCTAGACTCTAAACACAAAAGCACATAAGGCATGTAGGTTTCCCAAATAGATGATTGGTTTCCCTCAAAAAACCATGGCTAGATAGATTAAACTACTTTTGAGCAACACTTGAAAGCATGGAATCAATACGCATGTAACAAACCAAAAATTTCATGCTATATGCTAGGCTAAATGCATCACAATGAAATGTATTCAAATTAAGATGCTTGAAGTTTGGTGGAATCGGGTTGTTAGACGGTGACACTCTGGCCACGGTAGTGGCTGAAGGTTAGCGGGGTTTGACTCGTGGGACCACGGCGATGTCTTTGGGAGTATCCTCGAGGGCCACCGTGCACCGTGGATGGAGATTCGACGGAGAACAGGTTCACCGACCGGTTTGGGATTTTGGAAGTTTCGAGCTGATTTTCGGCAATTCACGGCGGAATTGGTAGTTGACACAGTTGAGAGATGTGTTGGGCTTGAGCAGGAGAAGCTACGGTGATCTTGGTCGCCGGAAAATTCCTCCGGTTGACGGCGCACCGCCGGCGGCGGCAGCGGTCAACGGCGGAGCTCCGGCGACCCGTTGACTTTTTGGATTTTATGTCGTTTTGCTCGTAATCGTGCCCCGATCGTCGCGATTTGTCGAGGGTTTATGTGGAGAGTTTGGGGAATTTCGACGATTATTTTGTATCGAGTTATATGTTTCCGAAAATGGTTGGTTTCCAAGGTGTGGTACAGAGTAATGAACTATGATTTTGATCAGTTATATTTTGTGATTATTCAGGGGATCGAGATCATACGTTGGGCGAGGGATCTTCCGTTGGATCTCGTGATTAGCGCGTTTGCGCGTTGTACTATCTGTGAGTGGACTTTTATTTACTCTGTCGTAGCGAGTTCTTGATTTCAGTATTTATTTACAGTACGATATTGAGATTATTTATTGTTTTTGGAGGTATTGTTTTATATTTTATATGGTGATGGCATTTACTTAGCATCGATGTATTGGCTACTTGGCTGATCACCGGTAGTCCAGATCCTGGGTTGAGAGATTCCCCTGATGTGCCCACTAGGCTTGAGAGATTCGCCTAGTCTATCACCGTCGGGCTTGAGAGATTCGCCTGACCATCGGGCTTGAGAGATTTTCCTGACACCTCCATTCATTTTATGAACTCGCTTTATTTTATGATATATATAAATGGTGAAAGGCATATGATTATTTTTGTCCACTCACTCTAACGATTTTATTTGCCTTTCCCCTGAGCTTTTCGGTTTCCTTGCCCAGTTTGCAGTTCAGATTCTGGTGTCATACGTCGCAGTCGGAGGCTTAGTATTCGAGCTACCATTCTTTTCCAGTAGGTTTCTTGTTTTTCCTACTGACTGGAGTTGATCAATAACTATGATTGCACTTTCCAGTACCGTCCAGGAAAGGCTAATGTTATTGCTGATGCACTCAGTCGAAAATCTAGAGCTTCATTATTTCATGTGTGTGTGGCTAGAGTTTCCATGTTAGCCAAGTTACGGGCTACGGGAGCTGAGTTTGAGTAGGACGATGATGGATCTTTGTTTCCTAACTTCCAGGTTCGACCGGTATTGGTTGATCAGGTTAGGGAAGCTCAGGATGCAGATTCCTATCTGTTGGACAAGAAGACCATGATCCGGAATGGTGTGCCAACAGAGTTTCGGTTGAGTGATGATGGTACATTGTTATTCAGAGGCAGATTGTGTGTACCCAGGGACGAGAGTTTGAAGAAAGAGATTTTAGACGAAACTCATTGTTCGGCGTATGCGATGCATCCCGGTGGTACAAAGATGTTTCGTACACTTCGAGCTTATTACTAGTGGCGAAATATGAAGCGGGAAATTGCCGCATATGTGAGTAGATGTCTGATTTGTCAGCAGGTTAAAGTAGAGAGGCAGAAACCTGCGGGAAAGTTACAGCCCTTAGAGATTCCGGTTTGGAAGTGGGAGCACATTACCATGGATTTTGTGTATCAGTTACCGCGTACTTTGGCTGGTAATACTGGTATTTGGGTTATCGTAGATCGTTTGACGAAATCCGCTCATTTTCTTGCACTTCCGAGGAAGATTTCAGTGGGCAGATTGGCAAAGCTGTATTTGGCAGAGATCGTTCTGACCGAGACAGTCAGTTTACTTCAGAGTTCTGACAGGCATTCCAACGAGCTTTGGGTACTACATTGGATTTCAGTACAGTTTTTCATCCTCAGACTGATGGACAATGTGAGAGGACTATTCAGACTCTCAAGAATATGTTGAGGTCTTGTGTTTTGCAGTTCAGGGGAAATTGGGACCAGCAACTGCATTTGGTTGAGTTTGCTTACAACAACAGTTATCATGCCAGTATTGATATGGCAGCGTATGAGGCTATATACGAGAGGCAGTACCGCACTCCATTGTGTTGGAGTGAGGTGGACGAGCGTTGGCTTATTGGCCCTGATCTGGTGAAGAGCTGTGACGACCCGAACCAAAATCAGTTGAGTAATCAGTACGATTCACGAGATTGTGCGTAATCGCGATTAATCGTTAATTGTGTGGTTTGCCGGATTAGTTCGCGACTTAATTATCGGTTGAGAATTTGAGTTGAGTCTCTTCTCGAGAGTTGTAGTACACGTGTTTTCGAGCTCGTGGGCGGTTCCGGATGATTTTTCCGATAACCGAGGAATATAGTATGATTATTTGAAGTTTTGGTTTATCGACGAGTTTATCCGTTCGTTTCGTATTTATCCGAATCGTAATGGTTATCCGTTTTGGACCATTGATCGTCCCGAGACGCGAGTATAAATATTGGAAATAGTCGAAAAATTGTCGAAAACACTGTTTGAGACATTGACCAAGCGTTGACTTTCCTTTTTGGGCTATTGACCGTTGACCCGTGAAGGACATCGACCCGTTTGAAATTTCGCCGGCCGACTTGGATTTTCCGGCCACCACTGGCCACGTGAGGGGTATAATTCTTCTTCCCTTGAGTTTCTAAGTGGTTTAGTGTTTGAAATCATGAAAATTGGTGTGATTTGGTTAGTTCCGAATCGGGTTGTGTTGCCGGAATTCGCCGGTGACGGGAGGTGGCCTCCGGTGAGCTACGGTGGCCGGGGAGTGGGGGTTTCGACTCCCCTTCCCCCTGTGAAGCTTCTCATGTGTTTAAATTTGGTTGTGGGTGAGTTTTTGGTTGAACCGTGGGAGGTTGCCGGAGTTGAACTCCGATCTGGTTTCGAGCTGGTTTGGTGAGTTTACGGTTTTAATTGGGTCTTATGGTAGTTCAAGAAATGGTTGGGCTTGAGGAGAGCTTTTGAACTGGACCTTCCTCGCCGGAAAAACTCTCCGTTGACGGTGCGCCGCCGCCGACGGCGGCGGTCAACTGCGGCGCTCCGGCGAGAACGTTGACTTTTTAGTTTTCGATGATTTTAGTGTCATTTTTCTCGTAATCGCGCCCCGATCGTCGCCTTGTGGTTGTCAAGTTGATTTGAGTATCAGATTTTCAGTTGAGGGTTTTGAGTGGAGATTTCGGGAATTCAGTCGATTATTTTATACAGTTTTGTATATTTCCGAGAACGGTTGGTTTCCGTGGTAAAGTACAGTGTTGTGAGCTAGGATTTTGATCAAATATATTTTATGACTATTCAGGGGATCGAGAACGTGCTTCGGGCGAGGGATCTTCCGCCGGGCCACGAGATTAGCGCGAGCGCGCGTTTTGTTCACCTGTGAGTGGACAACTTCTTTTCACTGTTAATTGCGAGTCTTTATACATGTTTTATGAGCATGAGCATGCATACGAGATTATGTTTTATATGAACATGTGTTATACGATTATGCTTATACCATTATACATTACGTATATACATTTAAATATTGCTTTATGCATTTGCATCGAACTATTTATGATTTGGTTTACACAGAGTACAGTCTCAGTATATGTTGTTGTATCGATACACTTGCATCTCGGCTGATCCCCGATGGATGCCTACCAGGAGGGGCAATACCCCGACCTGACCGGCCAGAGGCAGTACCCCGGAACCGAGGCCTTTCTAGCTAGAATCACGTGTGGGTCTATGATCCCGTGATTCGGACTGTACTAGCACGGATGTGTCCATGAGCGACCCCATGAGATTTTCCGTGCATGCTCTGTACGCGAGTTGGAGTCAGCGTCTCCTCGTGTACCATTTGATTCTTATGCATTTAGACTCGCATATGTTTTTATAACATATATTACTCGGTGAAAGATATTTATTTTCGGCTACCCACTCTAACAGTTTTCATGTCTTTCCCTTAGGCTTTTCGGTTTCCGTGCCCAGTTTGCGGTTCAGGTTCTGGTGTTTCACGTCGTGGTCGGAGGCTAGTTGTTCGTGCCACTTGTGTTTTCCAGTAGGTTTCTTGTTTCGCCTACTGATGTATATATTGTATATACTAAAGGTCGCACTGATACATTCTGATACATGTTTTATACGGTTTTTCCCGGATATACTATATATTACAGTATGTTTACTGTTTATTGATATTGTTATGATATTGAGAAATCCGGATGGGATTGGTGCCCACGGTTTGGCTTTTGTGGCATAGGGTGAAGTGTTATTTTCCGGGTGCAGGTAATAGCAATTCCGCGTTAGTAGCGTTACTCTGCCGAAATTTTTAATGGTTTTTGTTAGTTCACGTTTTCAGAAGGGGCTCGATTCCGGTTTAGGCAACTAAATCGGGTTTGGGTCCTTTCAAGAGCACCATGGAGGATATTCAGATTATTCGGGATAGATTGAAGATTGTACAGGATCGCCAGAAGAGTTATGCGGATGTGAGAAGAAAGAGTCTTGAGTTCGAGGTGGGCGATTGGGTCTTCCTGAAGCTATCTCGTTGGAGGGGAGTTGTGCGTTTCGGGAAGCATGGCAAGCTTTGACCATGGTACATCGGTCCGTACGAGATTACCGAGAGGGTTGGTGTCGTGGCTTACAGATTAGAGTTGCCTTCCGAGATGGCTTGATTACACGATGTTTTCCATGTCTTGATGTTGCAGAAGTATATTCCAGATCCATCACATGTGTTAGCACCACATCAGCTTCCTATCTGAGAGGATTTGACATATGTGGAGGAGCCGGTACAGATTCTCGATCGGCGTGAGCAGGAGTTGAGGCACCGTGTTATACCGCTTGTGAGGGTCTTGTAGGAGAATCATTCAGTTGAGGAGGCCACCTGGGAGACTGAGCAACGTATGTGGGAGCAGTATCCTCATCTGTTCACCTAGCAGGTACGTAAATTTCGAAGTCGAATTTTTTTTAAGGGGGGTAGATTTGTGACGACCCGAATCAGAATTAGCACGATAATCGGCTTAATCCACGACGTTGTGAGTAATCACAGTTTATCGTAAAGTAATTGAATTGGCGGTTCAGTTCACGACGTAATCATCAAGCGAGAATTTGAGTACATGTGATTTCAAGTTCGTGGGCGGTTTCGGATAATTGTTTCAATAACCGAGGAAAATGTTATGAATATTTGAAATCGCGTGATTTCGTCGTGTTTATCCGTTTGTGTTGAGTTATCCGAAACGCGGTTGTGATTCATTTTGGACTGTCGAACGCATCGAGCCGCGAGTATAAATATCAGAAATAGTCGGAAAATTGTCGAAAACACTGTTTTAGGAAGTTTGACCTCCGTTGACCAAGAAATTGGCGTTGACCCGCGTTGACCGAAGGGGAAAACCGGACAACCGTTGACTCGCCGGCGACTTTTCTTTTTCGGCCACCTCCGGCTCTGATTTGGGTATGGTTCGATTCTCCTCTTGATTTCCTATTGTTTAGGATTTTGATTTGGGAAAATTGGTGAGGTTTTGTGGGAGAACGAGATGCTTGAAGTTTGGTGGAATCGGGGTTGCCGGACGCCAGCCCTCCGGCCACGGTGGTGGCCGGAGGTTAGGGGGGTTTGACTCGTGGGGCCACAGAGATGCCTTTGGGAGTAGCCTCGAGGGCCGCCGTGCGCCTGGACGGAGATTCGACAAAGAACAGGTTCACCGGCTGGTTTGGGATTTTGGAAGTTTCGAGCTGATTTCTGACAATTCACAGTGGAATTGGTAGTTGACACAGTTGAGAGATGTGTTGGGCTTGAGGAGGAGAAGCTACGGTGATCTTGGTCGCCGGGAAATTGCTCCAGTTGAAGGCGCGCCGCCGCTGGCGGAGGCGGTTAACGGCGAAGCTCCGGTGACCCGTTGACTTTTTGGATTTTGCTGAATTTTATGCCATTTTGCTCGTAATCACGTCCCGATCATCACCTTGAGGTTTTCGAGTTGATTTGGATATGGGATTTTTAGTCGAGGGTTTATGTGGAGAGTTTGGGGAATTTCGATGATTATTTTGTATCGAGTTATATGTTTCCGGAAATGGTTGGTTTCCGAGGTGTGGTACAGAGTAATGAACTGTGATTTGGATCAGTTATATTTTGTGATTATTCAGGGGATCGAGATCGTACGTTGGGCGAGGGATCTTCCGCTGGATCTCGTGATTAGCGCGTTTGCGCGTTGTACTCTCTGTGAGTGGACTTTTATTTACTCTGTCGTAGCGAGTTCTTGATTTCAGTATTTATTTACAGTACGATATTGAGATTATTTATTGTTTTTGGAGGTATTGTTTTATATTTTATATGGTGATGGCATTTACTTAGCATCGTTGTATTGGCTACTTGGGTGACCACCAGTAGTCAAGATCCAGGGTTGAGAGATTCCCCTAATGTGCCCACTAGGCTTGAGAGATTCGTCTAGTCTATCACCGTCGGTCTTGAGAGATTCGGTTGACCGTTGGGCTTGAGAGATTCGCCTGACACCTCCATTCATTTTATGAACTCGCTTTATTTTATGATATATATAAATGGTGAAAGGCATATGATTATTTTCGTCCACTCACTCTAACGATTTTATTTGTCTTTCCCCTGGGCTTTTCAGTTTCCGTGCCCAGTTTGTAGTTTGGATTCTGGTGTCACACGTCGTAGTCAGAGGCTTAGTGTTCGAGCTACCATTCTTTTCCAGTAGGTTTCTTGTTTAGCCTACTGTTGTATATTTTTGTATATATATATATACTAGAGGTCGCTCTGATTACTCTGTCATTATACTTTTATATGTTTTTCCCCGGATTTCTGTAAAGTACAGTTTTCATTATTGCTTTACATTATTGTTATGATATTGAGAAATCCGGATGGGATTGGTGCCCACGGTTTAGCTTTTGTGGCATATGATGAAGTCTATTTTCGGGTGCAGGTTAATGGCAACTTCGCGATATAGTGAAACTCTACAGAAATTTCTATGGTTTTTGAAAGTTCGTGTTTTCAGCAGGGGTTTGATTCCGGTTTAGGAAACTAAATCGGGGTTGGGTCCTTTCACCTTGGTCTTACGACCTAAGTTTTCTTGAGCCATCTCCCTATTCCTAACTGGGGGGGAAGGGTATACATGCATCCTCATCAATTTGACCCTTCTCGGAAGTCCCCTGAACATTGCTTTCGATGGGTCGAAGGTTCTTCTCGACCCATCGAGAATTTCCTGCTTGTAAACCTGGAAGCTGGCTTTGATGGGTTGAAGACATCTCTCGATCCATCGAAGAAGAAATGCACTACTGACCTGGATGATTCCTTAGATGGGTCGAAGGGTTGTCTTGACCCATCAAAGGAATAGAGTTGCTTCTTCCATTCTTCTTCAAACTTGTCCCAGAATTCTCTCTTTCCATGACAATACCTTCTAACCCCTTGCTGGAATTCCCACGGCTACTGAAATTGGTCTTGGACCCCGCATTCTCGATCTCTAACTCATCCTCTTCATCATCCGACGCATCTATATCTTCATATGGAATCACCTCAGTCCTCTCTTGGAAACGTACCACTTTATCACTACTCGAAGCACCCTTCTCTACCCGACAATGTGACATTCACACCAATGGGGTGTCAAAGTCATCTTCTTCATCATCACTCTCCACGATTGAAGCATCATCATAGTTTTCAAACTATTTCCTGGATCTTAACACAGATTTCACCACATTAACTTGGTGCTTCACATTCTCCTTAGTAGTAGAGGGAAACTCACGGTCTTTCTCATTCCCCTGCGTGGTGATTGACTTTGCCAATTGAGTAACTTGAGTCTCCAATTTGTTAATGACGCTTTCAATCTCTTTATGAAGGACTTGATTCTCATTCTTCATACTTATGAAGATATCAAGGTACATCTTCTTATCCTCCTCTTGATTCTTAACAACACGCTCATCTGTGTTGGACTTTGGCGCCTCAAATTGTTGTGCCGAAGTAGGTGCTTGTAAAAATGGTGGTTATTAGATCCTTGACACAAATGGTGCTCTTGATCTACGCATTTTATGCTTGATTATTAATGTCTTTCTCTCTGCATTTTGCTTTGTTATGAGCTTAGTAAATATGTTTCTAACTTATTTTATGTTTTTAGGTAGAAAATAAAGGTGGAACAATAAATGAGGCGTTTTGGGGCTAAAAGCGTGCTAAGGAGGAGGTTCCTAATTCCGGAAAAGAAATAACGAAGACATTTCTCATGCGCGGTCTAGGAAAGCATGTTCTTGCCGAATTCATGGAGGATACTTGGGCCAAAATTGTGGAGACCATTCCAAGATGATATGGATATGATTTAAAGCCCAAAATGCGTGCAATTATATGGTATTTTCTGCTAAGGAAGTATTGGAGAGAAAGAAGCCCAAAAGAAGAAGATGGACCGAAAGTTAGAAATCCAGAAATCTGTTGATGCAGATCAGCCCAATTCAACAGGCCACCAAAATCAATTGAAAACGAATTTGTACAGATGTGAGGCATGCTTAGAAATATATGGAACTCTAGTTTCCAACCCCACTGGAATCATGCCGTTACAATGTGTAGATATTCAGAAATCCCGGATTTAGTGGGTACAGGTCATTCTGCCTAACAACCAACTTAAAATGGGCGCTGAAAGCGCGTCAGGAGAAATTATGGCACAAATCATACATAGCTGGAAATCCTTGGAAGTCTATTTTCTACTGCCGAAAGAATCACGCCGTTTGAAGTTGTAAAACGTCCGAAACGTAGCTTTTAATACAGAAGGGTCAGATTTGACAGCTTTCAGAAGGGGGGAAGTTTCCTAATCTTGTTCTATATAAAGGGAAGCTCGACTCTTTCAAAGGGGATCTCTCAATTTACTAGCAAAAGCTCTGCCAAAACACTTTCCCTCTCCTTCCAAAGCCGAAGGTCTACAAGGATCCGCCTCCTCCATCGTCACAAATCGTTTTCATCACCGACGCAACTTGAAGGCAAATTCCTTGAGGGCTCTGTGCATCCATCTCCATTGAAGGGTCGTCGCATAACTCTTGTAGAGGGAAAATTCCCTTAAAAAAAGTGTAACATGATTCCTTCTACTATTTCCTTATATTTATCTTCGGTTTTTGATGGATTGGATGATTGTATTTTGGTTAAACACTCTTCGAATATGTTGTGTAATCTAACCTTGTGTTTATTTCTTTTAGCAAAGCATGTGTGCTTAATGCATCAACTAAGTCGAAGGCAAATTCCTTGTCAAGTTGATAGATATGTCATAGGGCAAATTCCCGAAGCATGAAAACGAATCACATGTGAGCTAAAAATTTAGATACTTTTATGTTGCATATAATATGACTTAGTGTAAAGAGTTGAGTGAAAAATTGAGATGATCACATGTAAATAGTATATTTAGGTTCTATCTTGTAGGAAAATTAGTAAAAACAAACATTGCACCCCCATAAACTAAACCTAGCATAGTTATGCATCCACCCTCAATCCCCGGTTAAGAACGATCCCTACTTATCAATGCTACATCAACAAAGAAGGGTTTTAATTGTATTCGTGTTTTATTAAGTGTTTAATTAAATGCTTGAAAAGATGTGAATCAATTTTGGCGCCGTTGCCGGGGATTGTAAAGAATTGTGTGATTATGCTTGTAAATATGTTTATAGTTTCTGTTTTTCGGAACTGTGCACTTCCCGGTTTTGTGTAAATTATTTGACATAGCTAGAAGACTCATAAAAATCTGAAATGTTGGAAGAATGTTTGTTTATGTGTCTAGTTTGTGTCTGAAAAATTTCAGCCCAGTCTACCGAGCCAATAATTCTAAAAAAATTCGACAAGCTGCTGTGTTCATGTTTGCCAGAATCTGGAATTGCATGTGTTCTTGTGAATATGTGAAATTGTACATTAAACCTACGAAATTTCTGTTCATATTTATACTAGCACTTGTTCATATTGTATCTTTTGCAGCCACGTAACGTTAAAGGAAGCTTGGATTTGCATTGAGTACATGAGCTTAGTTGATTAAGTCGCACTCATTGTTGAATAGATGACGCCTCTTTTCCATGTTTATCTCCTTAACCCCTCGTGATGTATGGATTTCACCACCATACACCATAACCTAAGTGAACTTATGGACATGAGGTTGAGGGCGGAGTCTACATTGGACTTGAGGGAGTTGTATATTTTCGAAAGTTTGGTTGAATGTCGGACATGGTGTCTAGAAACGGGTTATGACTGGTGTCAGGATTTGGATCTAAGAAAGACTTGCAACATTGGAGTATATACCAAAGACTCGGTTGGTGGATGAATACTTATCTTTGAGTAAGAAATTCTCAACGCAATGGTGTCTAGAAGGTGACGGTTTCTATGACAGGTTTTGGATCCGAGATATCAAATCGGTCCTACCTCTCGTGGTCTCTCTCGCTAACTGGCCATTTCGTTGAGTTTGCCCAAAGAAGATAAGGACTAAGTCTACTTGCCATAGTCGGTTAGCCTCGGGTTGCTTTGTCGAAATTAGTCCTGCCTCTCGCGTTATCTCTATCCCCAACTGGCCATGTTTATCGATTGAACCAAGACCATTCGATTGAAAGTGTACACTTTATCGCGCGGGTCGCACGTCCTATGAACGACCTAAAGATCAAGCGAATGTACTCTCCTCAAATCTAAAGCACAACTCAATGAACCATACATGTACATAACCAACGAAATACTTGTACATTGCCAACGAAATTGTAAAGGCTTAACCACCCTGCATTTGTAGCTTGCATAACCCTCTGGCGGCTTTGTGATGTGTGGATTTCATCACCACACACCCTAACCTAAGTGAAGTTAGGGGCATGAGGCCAAGAGAGTGGTCACGTTTACATCATGGAATTAGCACGTAACTCTTGTATTTTCTGCATGTTCTAACGTTTTCTCTTATGCATTCACTCCATCTTTCACTTAGGACTCTTGCTTGATGCACTTTGAATGAAAGTTTGAATGAATTCTTGCATGAATTTCGTGGATTATGGTGTGCTTGCATCTCTTGAGTGCCAAATATGTATATGACGTTTTTGACTTAGTAAATTATACAACTAACCCCTGCAGGATACATGTACAAATGTACATAACTTGTTTTTAGTGACTTGCATTCATTTTAGGATGACCTAGAGCCTTTGCATTTCATCTAGTGTACAAAACCGTGGCAAGTGTATATAAACCAATAATCAAAATGTCATTTGTGAATATGTATGTAAATATGGTGTGTTTTGAATTCGTGTGACTTGTTTTTGTGTTTTGAGAAGCCCTTTTTGTGACTTCCAACGTTTTGATCAAGTATCTTGTATTCCTTGTGTATTCTTTTGATGTCGTTGTGGAGGAAATGTTTGAAGAAGATCCAGCTGCTGAAGAGCTAGAAAGAAAGAAGAAAGTGGCGCCACTTTTGCCACTACCATCACCATCACACTCTTCCCCAATCAAAGGTATTGACTCTACCCCTTCAAGTTTAGTTAATACCAATGCTTCGTTTGCTCGTGCACCATTCCCACACAGGTTATCTAAATCAAAGAAAGATGATCAATACAAGGAAATTCTGGACATCTTTCGGAAGGTGCAAGTGAATATGCCATTGATCGAGTGCATTAAGCAAGTTCCTATCTACGCCAAGTTCTTGAAAGAGCTATGCACCCAAAGGAGGCAAATGAGAGCGAATGAGGTTGTGAAGGTGAATGCAACCGTTTCAGCGGTGTTGCAACGTCGGCTACCCCCCAAATTGAAGGACCCTGGGAGCTTTAGTGTTCCTTGCGTGATTGGTGACACTAGATTCGAAGATGTCATGCTTGACTTGGGTGCATCCATCAACGTTATGCCCTACTATCTATATGCATCCATGGAGCTTGGTGAGCTTAAGCACGACAATGTCATCATTCAATTAGCCGACCGTTCTCACAAGTATCCAAGGGGATACGTTGAAGATGTTCTTGTGCAAGTCAACAACTTGATATTCCTTGCAGACTTTTACATTGTTGACATGGAGGAAAGTTCATTGAATACCACGCCACTTTTGCTTGGACGACCCTTCATAAGAACCGCAAGAACAAAGATAGATGTGTTTGAAGGTACATTCTCCATGGAAATTGATGGGGAGAGGATCGAGTTCAACATCCTTGACGCTATGAAGGTTCCTACTGCCACTGTCAACTCATGCATTTCGTTGGATTTAGTGGAAGATATGGCACAGCAGCACCTGGATACTATTAGAGAAGACGAGCTTGATACTGTACTTCAAGATGGAATTGGACTGACCTACAATAGGGATAAAGCCCTAGTTGACGTTTTTATTGAAGTTCTGGAGCCCAGAATTAGAGAAATGGCATTGGCACTGAATGAAGCTGCCTTTGTGACGTCAAGACCTCCACCTATTCCATTGGTCTATGGCAAAAACAAGCTTGTTCCTTCCATCATTCAAGCACCAGAATTGGAACTCAAGGTGTTACCGGATCATTTGAAGTATGCTTACTTGGGCGACAACGAGACTTTACCGGTTATCATCTCTTCAACGTTGGAAAAGGAGCAAGAGGATAAGCTTGTTCGAATGCTTCAACAGTACAAGCCTGCCATTGGTTGGACCCTTGCGGACATCAAAGGTATCAACCCTGCAACTTGTGTTCATCGTATTTTACTTGAGGATGGCACCAAGCCATCTCGTGAGGCTCAAAGAAGACTCCATCCACCAGTGATGGAAGTTGTGAAGAAGGAAGTGATCAAACTCTTAGATTTGGGGTTATCTATCCAATTTCAGACAGCCGTTGAGTCTCACCTGTGCAAGTTGTTCCTAAAAAGTCTGGAATCACTGTTGTGAAGAATGCGGAGAATGAGTTAGTGCCTCAAGGAACTGTCACTGGACATAGAGTTTGCATCGATTATAGAAAGCTCAACGCCAGCACTCGAAAGGATCACTTTCCTTTGCCATTCATTGATCAGATGCTTGAAAGATTGGCTGGACATTCATACTACTGCTTCCTTGATGGATATTCGGGCTATAACCAGATTAGCATTGCTGAAGAAGATCAAGAGAAAACAACGTTCACATGCCATTTTGGAACGTTTGCTTATCGACGCATGCCATTTGGACTCTGTAACGCCCCAGGTACGTTTCAACGTTGCATGCTCTCTATCTTTTCTGATTACAGTGAGAAAATAATTGAAGTATTCATGGATGACTTTAGTGTTTTTGGAAGAGATTTCGATGCATGCTTGGAAAATTTAGAACTAATCTTGCAGAGATGCGTTGAAACGAACTTAGTGCTTAATTGGGAGAAGTGTCACTTCATGGTGACGCAAGGAATTGTTCTTGGACATATAGTGTCGAAAAAAGGGATTGAAGTTGATAAATCAAAAGTAGATCTTGTAAGGTACTTACCCTCTCCGACTTTGGTTAGAGAGATTCGTTCTTTTCTTGGACACGCAGGTTTCTACAGGAGATTCATCAAAGACTTTTCCCACATCTCACGTCCCTTGTGCAAGCTGCTTCAGAAGGACACTACCTTTGTCTTTAATGAAGAATGTGGCATTGCATTTGAGAAGCTGAAGGAGTTGTTGACAAGTGCTCCCATTCTTTGTGCTCCGGATTGGTCTCAACCATTTGAACTCATGTGTGATGCATCAGATTACGCTGTTGGAGCTGTGTTGGGACAACGAAGAGACAAGAAGCCATACGCCTTCTACTATGCTTCAAAGACACTTGATGATGCTCAAGCCAACTACACAACAACTGAGAAGGAGATGTTGGCAGTCGTGTTTGCATTGGACAAGTTTCGATCCTATCTACTTCAGAGTAAGGTTATAATTTACACTGATCATGCAGCTTTGAAGTATTTGATGCAGAAAAAGGATGCAAAGCCAAGGCTCATCCGTTGGATACTACTTCTACAAGAGTTTGATGTGGAAATCAAGGACAAAAAGGGAGTAGAAAATGTGGTAGCTGATCACCTTTCTAGGTTGATTGTTGAGAAGTCCAACGTTGAAATTGAAGAGACTTTTCCAGATGAGCAACTCTTCGGACTTCAGGTAAGTGTCTCTGAAACTCCATGGTATGCGGATATTGTTAACTACTTAGTTACCGGTGAGTTTCCACCATCTATGCATAAGGCTCAACGTGATAAGCTCAAGAGTAATGCTAAGTCTTTTCTTTGGGATGAACCTTACTTGTGGAAACAATGTGCGGACTTAGTAATAAGGAGGTGTGTTCCAAATAGTGAGTTTGCATCTATTCTTGAGTTCTGTCATAATGGTGCATGTGGAGGACACTTTGGTTCCCGGAAAACAGCCCTAAAGGTTTTGGATTGTGGTTTCTTCTGGCCTAACCTATTTCGTGATTCTAATGACTTTTGTGCTAAGTGTGATAGGTGCCAACGATCTGGGAACCTTGGACCTCGAGATCAAATGCCACAACATTATGTCCTTAATGTCGAAATTTTTGATGTCTGGGGCATTGATTTTATAGGACCTTTCCCTTCCTCTAATGGTTACATGTACATTTTACTCGCTGTTAATTATGTGTCGAAATGGGTGGAAGCAAAAGCCACCCGTACTAATGATTCGGGAGTTGTTGCAGATTTCCTCAAAACCAACATTTTCTCAAGATTTGGAATGCCGCGCGTTCTAATCAGCGATGGAGGGAGTCATTTTTGCAACAAGACAGTTGAGGCGTTGATGAGGAAGTATCAAATCGAGAAATCAAGAAGATCTTAGAGCGCACTATCAAGCCAAACCGCAAGGACTGGAGCCAGTGTTTGCACTACTAGAAAAAGTATTTTAGACATCGCACCTTTAACATCGGCTGGAAAAACCCCTGATGTAAAAAATTTTTTAGACATCATATTTTTAAAAACCGATGTCATTTGTATAATTTACATCGGTTTTAAGTCAGACTGATGTTAGGTATCCCATTATTGGTTTTTGAAAGCGCGAAAAAAAAACCTAAGTGTCGGGCGGGTTATATATGTTGGAGGGAAACAAAATTTTCATTCCCTCCCAAAACTTAGGGTTCTATTACTTAGTTTTTTTCGACCTCTCTCTCTCTCACAAACCACTGCCAATGCGGAATTTCCGAGACTAGGTCGCTATTCGCTAACTCTCTTTTTTGGCTCTCTGTGTGTGTGTGGCTCGAGAGAGCAATGAGTGATCGGATTACTTAGGCAAGTGAGAGCGGTGTTCTGACTGGAAGCGGAGATTTCGATCCGAGCTTCCGAGTCGGTGCTTTCGAAACAATTCGACTTCTCCAGCCAAAAACGATGTCGTCTAAAGTTGTGTACGAAGGTTGGATGGTGCGTTACGGCCGGAGGAAGATCGGCCGATCCTTCATTCACATGCGCTATTTCGTTGTCGAGTCTCGCCTTCTCGCCTACTACAAGAGGAAGCCTCAGGTTAATCAGGTTAGTTCTTCTAGGTCTCAATTCGAAATAGCTCGTTGCTATAGAATTTTGCTTAGAAATTGTAATTTCTGCGAGAGATTTTAAGAGGTGTTGTTGTGGTGTGTGTGTTTGGTTAGGTTCCGATCAAGACACTATTAATTGATGGCAACTGTAGAGTGGAGGACCGAGGCTTGAAGACTCACCATGGCCATGTGAGTTTATTATTGAATTGGATTGAGTAATTTTGGTTTGCAATATGTGCCTAAGAGAGAGTGGATGCATTTTTCTATTATCTTCCGCTTTGCTGTGGAGTGTGAGGGTTTACTTGAATTATGAACAGATTAACTTTCAATGTTGACGAACATTGGCACTGTTTAGAGTAAACTAAAGCATCTGCTCACCGTATAGCCTTATATGTAGCTCTACTTCACGCACTTATTAGTTTTCCTTCATAGATGGTTGTGGAGTTTCCTTTGTCTGCTTGTGGCTTAAAGCTTCTTTCGCAAAGAGCTTTGAACAGTAATGGTCATTTTGTCACTATTATGATGGAACTAAGCATGTAGTTGAAAATGTGCATTTCGTACCTTGAGTTTTCTTGCTGTGTTTGTATTGGGACTTAAAGATTATTGATGTTAGGAAGTGTAATTAGGTCTCTATAACTCTAGTGATGTCAGATTTGAGAGTGTTTATTTTGTCTGTTATTGTGGGACTACTGCTTATTTGTGTGGCATTTGTACTACGATCAGTTTATAAATCATGTGATCTTAAGTGATGGTAGCTAAAGTTTTCTTGTCATTCGGTTTTTGTTTTATTGATCTCGTGCTGGATGATCCTCTCCAAAGTAACATTGTAATGGAGTGTATGGGTTGTATGTTTCTTTTGATGATTCTTTCACTTGATATTTTTCTTAATGTAAGTTTCTTTGTAGAGGGTATATGTTTTATCCCTCTACAACAAGAAAGATAAATACCTTCGAATTACAGTAAGTGTTTTTCCATTACTCGTTTTCTGGAAGTATAAAAATAAACTTCCTCTCATCTTCTATACTTATATCAAACTTATATTCACTGTGGCAGACTGGAAATTATAATTGGGACACTGTTGATTTTGAATATATATTTTTTATCAACTTGACATGCATTTTCATAGCATTTACACATTGCAACCACCAAGTATGCTTGTTCTCTGTAATTTAACAAAAGGGGATGTATTCCATATTTAGAAGCTAGAAAAACGTTTACTTAATTTGACTGGCTGACTGCACACATGATATATACTCTTTATCTTGAAGCACTTTCTTTGATCAAGTTTATCAACAATCTTCATGTAGTGTATTAGAGCAACCATACATACATGGGTTTTGTTCTGGTGTTCAATTCTTGAGCAACAATATTGTCTATATGCACAATTCTTTTGGTAAATGTTGTATTGCTTCAACCTCTTTCGGGAATATCCTTTCATTTGTTGTGGTGTTTTTGTATACAACTTTAAATAACTGATCTATAAGAATTCTTGATATGCACACACCTGTATATACTTCTTTTTGGTAACTACTTTGATCTCCCAGATAAATACTTACTTATTTACTCAACTTGTTGTACTATATTTCTTGTTTTCTTGGGTGCGGAACATTTATGCATTTTGGTAATTTTCCTGCTCCAGATGGCAGCATTTAACATCCAGGAGGCACTAGTATGGAAGGAAAAAATTGAATATGTCATTGATCAGGTAATTGTTTTCAGATTGCTGCTTATTCGTGTGATAATGTCCTTCCTTTCTGAACCTTCTAATCAAGCACTTTAAAGTAGAGACAGGACACGCTTTCTAGCATGTTTCAAGCTAATGGGCACAGTACTGATTGCATATTGATTTGTGCAGCATCAAGGTTCACAAGCTTCAAATGGGAACAAATATGTTTCTTTTGAATACAAATCTGGGATGGACAATGGGAGAACTAATTCCTCATCAGATCATGAAAGTCAGTAAGTGCTTATGTTTCTCCTGACGCAAGAAACAGAATTCAAATGCTTTTCGATATGTACACATGCCTGATTATGGAAATTGATAGACTTTCCTTCACGTCTTTAGTAGTGTCTTTGACATTTTAGTTTTAGAAGGAAGAAAAAGAGAACGAAAAATTGCAAAGTAGAAAAACCAATCTGCCTTTGGGCATTGGAGAGTCATTAAAGCATACTGGTTAGTTGTAACATACATTTTAACCATTAAGGAATATACCGTTCTGGATCACTTGATTAGATGCTAAACAAATCTGCTTTGAATATTGATCCAGAGCTGTAAAACAATTCTGGCTTCTTATAGTCTTATAATGTCCGGTCTTTGCAATTGTGTTTGTGCATCTATCATCTTTTTGTCGCACTATTCAACATGCATTTCAGAGATGAATTACTTCATCTTTAGTTTGCTGCTTTGTTGTCTTTCTATCTCACATTTCTGAATTTTCATGAGATACTTTATTTTGAGGGAATATACTTTTTGAAATTGTAATGTGATTTTGTCTATTTGGTTTGGTGTATTGAGTTTTGACACAATTTTGAACTTTTTTACTTTGTTTTAAATATCTTTATATTTTCTATGCAGATTTAGTACCCAGGAAGATGAAGATGACACTCATCCAAATTTGTTGCGAAGAACAACCATCGGAAATGGTATAAACCAGTTTCTTTCTCTCATTGACTTCTTTATAGATGCCTTGCAATCTCTCTCTGAGTCTTATTTTTATTTTTTTTATAACGGGCAGGTCCTCCAGAATCCATATTTGACTGGACAAGAGAACTAGATTCGGAGCTGTCAAACCAGAGTAACAACAATCAAGCATTTTCGAGGAAGCATTGGCGTCTTCTCCAATGCCAAAACGGTGTGCCCCTCCTCTCTGTAGACTGCTTCTACTAAAGAAGAAATGTTACTTCGAAACCTTAATTATTAATTATTGAGTAGTTGCATTGATCAGACTATTTATCTTTTACTCTATTTGTGGAATTCTGAACCGATGTAAAGGTAATAAATTGTAATGTAGACTTCGATTTCATTGGGTCTTTCACTCTAAATATGAATGTTTGAAAGTACCTACACACACTGGAATAGTGAGATGTACATAAGCAACCGATGTCTATTGTAACCTTTGACATCGGTTAGGTAAGCAACCGATGTCTATTGTAACCTTTGACATCGGTTCCTAACCGATGTCCCATTTTTCCGATCTTTTACATCACCCACTAAGACATCGGTCTGGTATGATTTTTTACATCGGTTCTGAACCGATGTCTGAAATACTTTTTCTAGTAGTGTTGGATGATGCTTTGTGGGCGTATAGAACAACATACAAGACTCCTATAGGCATGTCACCCTATCGACTTGTTTATGGGAAGTCTTGTCATCTTCCAGTGGAGTTAGAGCACAAAGCTTGGTGGGCGGTGAAGAAATTCAACATGGACAAGGACGAAGCTGGATTACATCGAAAATTGCAGCTATGTGAGTTAGAAGAAATCCGAAATGATGCGTTTGACAATGCTTGGATCTACAAGGAGAAAACAAAGATGTTTCATGACAAGGTGATCCGAAGGAAGAAGTTCGAGATTGGTCAACAAGTTCTCTTATTCAACTCTCGTCTCAAGCTTTTTCTGGAAAAGTTACGCTCAAGATGGATCGGCCCTTTCATTGTTATTGAAGTTTTCTCACATGGAGCTGTTTTAATCAAAAGTCCTATATCCGGCAATGAGTTCAAAGTGAATGGTCATCGTTTGAAGCCGTACTATGCACATTTCAAAGAAGAAGTCATTGACGAAACAAGGCTCAAAGATCCACCTACTACCACCACATGAAGAATATATCACGTCTAGGCTGGAAGACGTTAAAAAACAAGCGCTTGTTGGGAGGCAACCCAATGGAGGAGTCTTCAACAGATTTGCATTCTCTTCCCTTATCTCTTTTAATTTTCGTTACTTTTACATTTTTAGATAGATTTTCGTAAGTCCTAGCTTCCATGCTTGAATCTATGACTTTACTTTGGTACATTGAGGACAATGTAGAGTTTTAAGTGTGGGAGAAGGGGTTTACAACTTTATTGAGTCATAAAATTGAAAATCGGGCGGACAATAGAACTTTCCGGCGGATGATGCCCTAAAAAAAAAAACTTTTGAGTCATACTTAGTGTATTTTTGAGTCTTTTTTTTTAACTTAGTGTTTTAAAGAGTCTTAGGATGCCCTTAGTTAGTCAATTATGAAAATGAACAAAGAAAAGAACACATATGGCATTGGAAATCATTGAGAATGAATTCATGTGCTAATTGAGACATCTTTGAGTGTTATGACATGTAGTAGTTATGGTTTGCAAAACTTGGTACAGAAATTCGCATGTTAGAATAAAGTTTTAAATCATATGTGCCTTAAAGTGAGATTTTGAGCCTAAACACTACTTCTTTGAGAGTGAATTCGTGCATTACATATGATAGGTCTCAAAATCATTCATACACTCACTTGCCATAGATCTTAATGAACCAGAGAATGCTAGAACTTACTCATGTCGACTTACAAAGCTTATAGTTGATACATACTCTGATTTTGGATGTGATTAAAGGCGCTTAGGTATTCCACCACTTTGCCAAATTGCCATGTGTCCCATTTTGTGCGCACGAGTTGCGACACCCCTAGATGAACCTATTTGAGCCTACATTAAGCATTTCTTTCATTGCTATATGAATCTAAACACTTAAACTTAGTGTAGATTATCCATACCCTTGTTCTAAAGACTTGGTGGGATTTTTGAAGCTAAAACAAAGAAGATGGCGTGAGAATCATGTAAGGGAATGTATGTATGGGGATAGACTTGTTCAAACAGCTTGTTAAAGTAGAAATTGCCGAAAATAAAGAAAAGAAAAGAAAGATCAAAAAGCTCTCCGGCAATAGGTTTTAAATGTACATAGTTTGAATTAATGTCCCCCATATTTGTGAGTTTGGAGTTTGTTTCGAAATGAAGGCCCAACAATGTAAAATTTGTCCTTTGTCCTGTTCACAAAGCTCAAGGGAAAGTTTAGAATGAAGATAGGGCCCAACACGATGAAATCTGGCCCTTGTACTTCAAAGTTATGCATGGTGACGTTTTTTTTGGTAAAGATGGGAGCTTAAAATTGATCAAGTTCTGGTGCTTTGGCTAAGTCTTTAGAATGTTCTTAATCACCACATATCTAAATTTTGAATGCCTTAACCTCAGCCCCATTACAACCCTTAAAAGTCCTTTTTGATCCTTAAGATGAGTAGCCTTCAATCTGTGGAGTAAGTTGCATGAGTAAACATATGGTTTTGGTTCATTTGAGCAAGTAATTCATTCCATTCATTGATTTAAACACTTTGAGTGAAACCTTTGAATGAGTGGAAATATGATGAGAGCATCCATGTGAGTTGATTTGAACTTCATTCGAAGCATGCACAGACTTAAACTCACCATTGTTTTCTCTATGTCTTACTTGTTCATAACATGATCATGTCTCTATTATCCATTGAATTCAAAGATCATTCATGCTTGACACATTGTGATTCCATCGCCATATACTTGAAAAAAGAAACAAAACTTCTGAGACAGTTTCGACTAAGGGCTTAGTTTTGTGTACTTAGTGTTTTCTTGCGCTTTCAAACATGAATACATGAGAATTTGCGGCTTTGAAACGAAGAAACATCTAAGTGTCCTGTACAAATGTGTGTCACGTTTTTCCTTTAATTATTTTTCTTTTAACGAATCCATTACTTTGATTTGTATTTACTAGGGACTAGCAAAGTCTAAGTGCGGGGGAATTTGATCTACGCATTTTATGCTTGATTATTAATGTCTTTCTCTCTGCATTTTGCTTTGTTATGAGCTTAGTAAATATGTTTCTAACTTATTTTATGTTTTTAGGTAGAAAATAAAGGTGGAACAATAAATGAGGAGTTTTGGGGCTAAAAGCGTGCTAAGGAGAAGGTTCATAATTCCGGAAAAGAAATAACGAAGACATTTCTCATGCGCAGTCTAGGAAAGCATGTTCTTGCCGAATTCATGGAGGATACTTGGGCCAAAATTGTGGAGATCATTCCAAGATGATATGGATATGATTTAAAGCCCAAAATGCGTGCAATTATATGGTATTTTCTGCTAAGGAAGAATTGGAGAGAAAGAAGCCCAAAAGAAGAAGATGGACCGAAAGTTAGAAATCCAGAAATCTGTCGATGCAGATCAGCCCAATTCAACAGGCCACCAAAATCAATTGAAAACGAATTTGGACACATGTGAGGCATGCTTAGAAATATATGGAAGTCTAGTTTTCAACCCCACTGGAATCATGCAGTTACAATGTGTAGATATTCAGAAATCCCGGATTTAGTGGGTACAGGTCATTCTGCCTAATAACCAACTTAAAATGAGCTCTGAAAGCACGTCAGGAGGAATTATGGCACAAATCATGCATAGCTGGAAAGCCCTGGAAGTCTATTTTCTAGTGCCGAAAGAATCATGCCGTTTGAAGTTGTAAAACGTCCGAAACGTAGCTTTTAATACAGAAGGGTCAGATTTGACAGCTTTCAGAAGGGGGGAAGTTTCCTAATCTTGTTCTATATAAAGGGAAGCTCGACTCTTTCAAAGGGGATCTCTCAATTTACTAGCAAAAGCTCTGCCAAAACACTTTCCCTCTCCTCCCAAAGCCGAAGGTGATACACGACTTTGCAACCATTAAATTAACACTTAACAATTAACAAAAACGCATAAACAATTAAAACCCTTTTGTGTAGATGTAGCATTGGTAAATAGGGTATCGTTCTTAACCGGGGATTGAGGGTGCATGCATATTTATGCTATGGTTAAAAGGGGGGTTTGAAAAAGTTGTTTATTATCTACGAAAATAAAGACAAAAATATGGCATGGCAAACACATCGTTGGCTTCTAAGTTCTAACATGCTTAAACTCATAGACAAGCAAAACAAACAAGAACATAGAATCCTAAACATGCTTACTAAACCGAAAATAAAGTTTAATTACATATATACACATTGATCAACTCATCATACTCACCTCATTCCTTTATAACCTAATCATATTTTATGCAACCTATTAAAACTCTAAGCCTATGTTGTTCATGTATTTCTCGAATGACAATGTTTTCGAACCAAGATCGCTCGCATTCTAGACACATCATAACATAAACCAAGATCGCTCGCATTTAAGTTAAGCATTAAGCATAGAAAACACATGCATAACAAAGAACTCAGATTCGAAATAAGTTACAAAAACATGCTAGAATTATATAACCACAAACTCTTATTTAAACTCTTCTTTGGAGGAGACAAAGTGTTGTGGACAAGAGCTCGGCTTGTATGATGAGAGATGAATGAGAATGAGACCGACCCCTCTTATTTATAGGTGAAGAAGTCCAACTTTCCTCTCCAAACTAGGGATTCCTAGTTTACCCGGGTAGAAATGCCAGCTTTTGACAGCCTGTCTTGAAACGTCTTTTCCGGGAGTTCTATAGCTCAGAAAATTATGATTTTGGACTCGTTGGAAAGCTTATTCAGAGAGCTATAGAATCCATATAAGGAACGCCATATTTGGAGTTGAATTGCGACTTCGGTGGCCTCTTGAAGTTACAGGTCTGTTCTGAAATCTTCTTTCCTTATTCCACTCTAGATATTTCTTTCTTGATCTCCAAGGAATATACTTCTTGCCGAATTTCTTTAAGATATTCAAGATATTTGGTCTTCAAATAGGGCAAGTATGATCTCAATATTTCGGCCATGACTTCTTTCCAAAAATGCATGCCGACTTGATCTTCCTGGTCCACGTAGGAGAAATGCATTCGTTCTTCATTTGGAAAACCATTTGTGCGTACCATTTTAGTAACTTTTACGAATACCATTTCTCAACCATTTTGCGCGTCTCGGACATTTCGCCACATCATTCCTAGTTGATTTAGGAAACTTCATTTTTCAGCTCCGCGAAACTTTCCGAGTTGTCGAACCATTTGCATTCCTAACCCGAGTAGGAATCCTAGTCAAGGTAGGAAAACCACTTTTCCTAAACGAATTAGGAAACCTCCAATTGCTGCGTTTATAAGCTCAATTTCACCAATTTTATTGCACTCCTTTATTCAAAACCTAAAAACAACAAAGTAAGTAAGAAATGATAGTACTAAGGTCAAGACAAAGCTAAATGTAAAGAGAAAGACGTTAAGAATCAAGCATAAAATGCGTAGATCAAATTCCCCCACACTTAGACTTTGCTAGTCCCTAGCAAAAACTAAATAAAAGAAAGACTAAAAATATAAACCAACGTTAGAGCTAGCCTCCACGTTGAACAAATCCCATGGACTCAAATAAATAAAAACAACTCCTAAGCCCTTAGCACAATTTGTCTCAGAAATTTTCTTACGTATATGGTGATGGAGTCACAAGATTTCATAGTGAAAAGTTCAAAAATTTTCGAGAGATAATAGAAATATGATCATGTCATGAACAAGTAGGACTTGGAGAAAACAATGGTGAAGTTAAAGCTATGCATGTTTCGAAAAAGTCTAAATCAATCTCACATGGATGCTCTCATCATATTTTCACTCATGAAAAGAGGTTTACTCAAAATGTATATGTATTGCAACGAAATACCTCATAATTACTTGCACAAATGAACCAAACCATATGCTTACTCATGTAACTTACTCAACCAATTGAAGGCTACTCATCTTAAGGATCATAAAGGACTTTAGAAAGGTTGTAATGAGGCTAAGGCTAAGGCATTCGAAATTTAGATAAGTGGTGGTTAAAAACGTTCCACAGACTTAGTTTAGCACTTAGAATTCTTTAAATTTGTGGCTCATCCTTTCTACACTTCTTCTTGTGTCAAACTTCAGAATCGGGGGCCAATTTTCATCTTTTTGGGCCCTAACTTCATTCTAAACTTCACTTGCCCAAATTTTTACACTTAGAACCTTTGCCGGAGAGCTTTTACACACATTTGTTTCTTTTCTTTTGCTCTCGATATTTTTTTTATTTTTTTTATTTTTTTATTTCGGCAATCAACTCTTTTGGACAAGTCTTCCCTTCTTTGTATTCTTTCATCTCTTTTTCTTTTCGCCACTTCTTTTATGCTAGCTTCGAAACTTCTTCACCAAGTCTTTGAACAAGGGTTGGAAATTCTACACTAGGCTAAGTGTTTAGATATGTATGTGGTAAATGAAAGAAAAGGCTTAACGTAGGCACAAAGGGGTAATCTAAGGGTGTCGCAACTCGTGCGCACAATGGGACACAGGGCCATTTGGTTTAAGTGGTGGTAACCTAATTTGCCTTTAATCATATCCAAAATCAGAGCATATATCAACTTAAAAGCGTTGTAAATCTACATGAGTAAGTTCTAGTAATCTCTAGTTCATTAATATCTATGGCAAGTAATTAGATGAGGCATGTTTTGTTTTTGAAAACCATATGCACGAAATTCACTCTCAAATGAAGTAATGTAGGCTCAAAAACTCACTGTTAGGTTTGTATGATTTAAAACTTATTCAAACATGCGAAATCTGTACCATGTTTAATCAAACCATATCCACTACATGTTATGACAATCAAAATATCTCACTTATCACAAGAAAACAGTTTGTGTTTATTCATCGCCATATGTATTCTTTTTCCGTCCATTTTCATCATTAACTAACTAAGGGCATCCTAAAAATGAAAAAGACTCTTAAAAACCCTAAGTTAAATAGAAAGACACAAAATAAAAAAAATTTTTAGGGCATCATCCGCCGGAAAGTTCCATTGTCCGCCTGGTTTTGAAATTTTATGACTCAAATAAAGTTGTAAACCCCTCCCCCACACTTAAACTCTACATTGTCCTCAATGTATTTAAGGGAATCATAGAATTTCGTATGAAGGGAGAGACCCACGAAAATTTTAGCCAAGGAAAATAAATAAGTAATGAAATTAAAAAGATAAGGGAGGAGAGAACAAAGCCTTGGCGATTTCCTCCATTGGGTTGCCTCCCAACAAGCGCTTGTTTTTTAACGTCTTACAGCCTAGACGTGATAGTTCTTCATGTGTGTGAGATGGCTGGATCTTCTAGCTTATCTTCTTCACAACTTCCATCATCGGTGGATGGAGTCTTCTTTGAGCTTCTCTCGAAGGTTTAGCCCCATCTTCGAGTAGAATTCGATGCACGCAAGTGGCCGGATTGATGCCTTTGATGTCGGCAAGGGTCCATCCAAATGCTGTTTTATGACGTTTGAGCATGTTGATGAGCTTGCCCTCTTGTTCTTCCTCCAATGATGATGAAATGATAACCGGCAAAGTGTCATTCTCTCCCAAGTAAGCATACTTCAAATGAGCCGGTAACACTTTGAGTTCTAACTCCGGTGCCTTAATCACGGATGGAACAAGCTTGTTTTCTCCATAGGCCAACGGAATGGGAGGTGGCCTATTTGCAATCCGTGGAGCCTCATTGAGTGCCATAGCCATCTCGAGAATTCTAGGCTCCAAAATCTTGATAAGTGCATCAAAAAGGGCTTCATCCCCGAGTCGAGTCAGCCCCGCTCCTTCTTGTATAGCAATGTCTAGCTCATCATCTCCAATGGTGTCTAAGTGTTGTTGAGCTGCCTCTTCCACCATATCCATCGAAAATATGGCATTGACACCTGCCGTGGGAACCTTCATGGCATCTAGTATGTTGAATTCAATCTTTTCTCCGTCAATTTCCATGGAAAACGTTCCCTCAAAAACATCAATCTTCGTTCTTGCAGTCCTCATGAAAGGTCGTCCAAGAAGCAATGGCGTGGTGTTCAAATGACTCTCTTCCATGTCAACGATGTAGAAATCTGCTGGAAAAATTAGGTTGTTGACTTGAACAAGAACATCTTCAACGTATCCCCTAGGATACTTATGTGAACAGTCGGCTAGTTGAATGATGACGTTGTCTTGTTTGAGCTCGCCTAAATCCATGGATGCATATAGGTAATAAGGCATTACGTTAATGGATGCACCAAGGTCTAGCATAACATCTTCGAATTTGTTGTCACCAATCACGCAAGGAACAGAAAAGCTCCCTGGATCCTTCAATTTGGGGGGTAACCGACGCTGTAAAACCACTGAAACGGTTGCATTCACCTTCACAACCTCCTTCGCTCTCGTTTGCCTCCTTTGGGTGCATAACTCTTTGAGAAATTTTGCATAGATAGGCACTTGCTTTATGCACTCGATCAAGGGCAGATTTACTTGCACCTTCCGAAAGATGTCCAAAATGTCTTCGTATTGATCATCTTTCTTAGATTTCGTCAACCTATGTGGGAATGGTGCACGAGCAAACGAAGCATTAGTATTAACCAAACTTGAAGGGATAGAGTTAATACCTTTATTTGGGGCAGATTGTGATGATGAGGGTTGTGCCTTAGTGGCGTGAGGAGCCACATTCTTCTTCTTCTCGGCATCTCTAGTAGCCGGATCTTTTTCTAAGTCCTCCTCCTCAAAATAGTGTTAGTATCAAAAGAATATACAAGTAATGCAAGACACTAACCAAAAACGTTGAAAATTAAAAGAAAGCAATAAAAACACACAAAATCACACCAAAACAAATCACACGAAGAAAAACACACCAAAAATACACGAAAGCTGTAAAACACTAAGTTAAGACACTTCAAGATTTGTAAACGTGAATGCAAGGCTTTAGACTCCCTAAAATGAATGCATAGATAAGTTAGGACTCAATTTACACGTTTTCTGCAAAATTAAGCATATATATAATGCAAAGACTTAGAAACACATATATACAAGTAGGAAACCTCCAATTGCTGCGTTTTTAAGCTCCATTTCACCACTTTTATTGCACTCCTTTATTCAAAACCTAAAAACAACAAAGTAAGTAAGAAATGATAGTACTAAGGTCAAGACAAAGCTAAATGTAAAGAGAATGACGTTAAGAATCAAGCATAAAATGCGTAGATCAGAAGGTCTACAAGGATCCGTCTCCTCCATCGTCACAAATCGTTTCCATCACCGACGCAACTCGAAGGAAAATTCCTTGAGGGCTCTGTGCATCCATCTCCATTGAAGGGTCGTCGCATAACTCTTGTAGAGGGCAAATTCCCTTACAAAAAGTGTAACATGATTCCTTCCACTATTTCCTTGTATTTATCTTCGGTTTTTGATGGATTGGATGATTGTATTTTGGTTAAACACTCTTCGAATATGTTGTGTAATCTAACCTTGTGTTTATTTCTTTTAGCAAAGCATGTGTGCTTAATGCATCAACTAAGTCGAAGGCAAATTCCTTGTCAAGTTGACAGATATGTCATAGGGCAAATTCCCGAAGCATGAAAACGAATCACATGTGAGCTAAAAACTTAGATACTTTTAGGTTGCATATAATATGACTTAGTGTAAAGAGTTGAGTGAAAAATTGAGATGATCACATGTAAATAGTAGATTTAGGTTCTATCTTGTAGGAAAATTAGTAAAAACAAACATTGCACCCCCATAAACTAAACCTAGCATAGTTATGCATCCACCCTCAATCCCCTGTTAAGAACGATCCCTACTTATCAATGCTACATCAACAAAGAAGGGTTTTAATTGTATTCGTGTTTGATTAAGTGTTTAATTAAATGCTTGAAAAGATGTGAATCAGCTCTCAGTTGGTAAATGCTACCACTCGAGTCATAAGCAAGCCCTTCATTGGGTCTTGGTACGAATCCAGGAGCTCCTTGATAACTTGAGACCCCTTTACTCCAAGTTTCGGAAGTACCAAAATTTCCACCTTGATTATATCTTCCATTCATTCGTTGAAAACCACAATTAGGTCTAGGCAACCCTCCTTGGCCACTTTGATTACCTTGTGCTTGACTACCCCAAGAGAAATTAGGGTAGTTCCTCTAACCCGGGTTTTAGGACATTACCAGCATAAGTACTATAACCGATGACATGAAGTCCTATACCTGTAAGCCAAAAGTCATCGGCAATAATATGGCAGACAACATGTTGGCTATAGTGTCATCGGGAAAAGGTTGTCAGCTATACTATAGCCAACGAATTTTTATACACCTTATCGGCTACAGATCCAAACTATAGCCGACGATTAAAAGTTGTCAGCTATAGATACAAACAATAATCAACGACTTTCGAATAGAATGTCGTCGGGAAAACCTTTCGGGTCAGGTCAATATTGTTAACCAGAGGATACTATAGCCGACGATGAGATTTTCCAACTGTCAGGTATAGTTTTTCAACCCGTCGGTTATAGTTAATCAACCCATCAGGTATAGTTTTGGCAATCATGGAAAATTTTAGAATATAGTTAATCAACACGAACGGATTTTCTTCAGGGTGTTGGGTCACTGCTTCCTCCCTAGAACTGGCAATCTGAGTCAACACCTCCTCAGCTGTTTCCCTTAAATCAACCTAATTGACAATAAAAACAAAATAACACAGTAGTAAACATACATTAAAAAAAAGTTAGGGAAAATACATATGTAAGCAATTTGTAAAGTTGTAAGGGCACAATACTTACAGCTTGTTCGTGGGAGTGAGGATGCCTTTTTCATACATCCATACGGAGCGGGTTTTCCTCAGAGTATAGGGTCACTGCCTCCTCCCTATAAGCCACATAGGGTCTAGAACTAGCGCGATGGTTGTGACTGTTCTTTGCTCGATTCCTCGCGTTTATGAAGGAAATGGCCTTGTTTCATAAATATATATTAAAAAAAATTAATTTACAAACTATCAACGCCAAATTATCCACAAGTAAATACATATGATGTTAAAGATATACCTCAAATCATGGGGTCTTGAAGTGGATTAAAAGCCACTTTCACTCGTACTCCCTAAGCATGAACTCCATAGGAGTACCCGAACGGTCATTAAGCATGTTATTATTCATCCAGAATTTACAGAGCTCATTCTTCCACAATATATGTGACACAAATGTTAGAAACACATTACATGATCCCTCTAATATCTAAATTTATATTATATAACTCCCGTCACCTTCCTCCTTGAACCTTATTTGCCTAGGTGGATTTAAGTTCCTCCTGAACATTGAACCACACTGCAATGTCCCTTTTTTTATGTTAATATATTTATATTTTAAAGGAATTAATTAATATAATGAAAGGACCCAACCTCGATTTAGTTTCCTAAACCGGAATCAAACCCCTTCTGAAAATACGAATCAACAAAAACCATCAAAATTTCGGCAGAGTAACGCTACTAACGCGGAATTGCCATTACCTACACCCGAAAAATAACACTTCATCCTATGCCACAAAAATCAAACCGTGGGCACCAATCCCATCCGGATTTCTCAATATCATATCAACAATAATAAGCAGTAAACATAACTGTAATATATAATATATCCGGGAAAAACTGTGACGACCCGGACCAGAATTAGCAGTGGAATCAGCTTGATTGATGAGCTTACACGTAGTCGCAGAGTTGCGACAGTCGTTTTAATCACCGAAGCTTCTTAACGACTAAATTATTGGCTGAGAATTGGAGCTGGGTCTCTTCTCAAGAGTCGTTCTATATGTGATTACGAGTTCGTGGGCGGTTCAGGATCATTATTTGGACGACCGAGGAATTAACTATGAATATTTGAAGTTTCGACGGAAACGGATTTAAATGGCAGGTTTGTTTGCGACTAAATTACCGGACGAGAATTTGGTCTCGGCTTCTTCACGGAAGTTGTTCAGAATTTAATTTCGAGTTCGTGGGAACTTCTGGAGCATGATTTGGAGTTACGAGGAATTAGTTACGAATTTTGCCGATTGTTGATTGTTTCGTTGATTTAATTGTGTGTTGGTTCGAAGGGTTGACTTTTTATCCGTTTGGCCGATGTGTTTGACTTCGGGTGATTATTGAAGAGTATGTTGAGACGAGTTTGTGGCCGCGAGAATTATCAGAATCGGATATACGACGAGAAAGTTACGCGTGTTTAAAATTCGTCGAAATGGATAATTACAAGTTTCCTTTTTGGGAAGTATAAATAGTTGACTTGCCTTTTTGGGAAATTCAAAGACTGAAATAAATGTTGACCTTGTTTGACTGGTTTGACCGAGAGGAGAGATGGCTCACGACGGACCTCCACGGCCTCGCCGGTGACGGTGACTTTCCGGCCACTTTATGACTTGGTCCTTGGCCGTCCGACTCGTCGAGTTGCCCTCAACCCCGTGCCGTCCTCCTCACGTGGTGGAGCTCACTGTGGAGAGAGAATTCATGGACCAAAGTTTGGGATTTTTGGGTTTAATAGTGAACTCCGATTTCGGCCGAATTGAACTTCAAGAGGTACTGGGTTTTGTAGCCCTCTTCATTGTGATTCTAACCATATAAACATGGTGTTCTAATTCGATTTGAGTGTGGAGAATTTTGAGATTGAAATTAGTGGAACAATTCAGTTCTTCATGAAATTGGATGAGTTAGAGTGAGAATTAGCCTTTGTTGTAGTTGACAAAGTTGCTCAGTGGGTGATTTTGCATGGAATAGGGGTTCCTCCGCCGGAAAATCTTCAAGTTGGCGGCGGCGCCACCGTTGACGGCGGTCAACGCGGCGGTCAACGGTCAACGGCGGTCAAACTTTGACGTTTTGGGATTTTCGACAAGTTGCATGTCATTTCACTCGAAATCACGCCCCGATCGCAGTGGGGAGGTTCGTTTTTCGAGTTCAGCATCCGAACGTAAAGTGAGGTATTGAGGTGGTATATATGGATTTTCGACGATTCGTCGTATTTGAATTACCTGTTTCCGAGAACAGTGATTTCTCGTGGTTTGATTTGTATTGTCGGATTATGACTTTGAATATTGGACATTGTGGATATTCAGGTATTCGTGATCGTTCGTTTGGCGAGAGATTTTCCGCCGGATCACGGGTTAACGCGAACTGCGTTACGCAAGCGTGTGAGTGGACAAGTTTCTATTTTCACTGTTGATTTTGCGAGTTCGTGGATTTATTGATTTCCGTATTTAATTATACGATGATTGTGATATATGTTATTTTCGGAGGTATGTTATTATGTGTTATTGGTGATTGGCATTTATTGCATCGATGCTACCAGACTTGAGAGATTCCTCTGGCCCAGAGTTGAGAGATTCCTCTGAAGCAGGGTTGAGAGATTCCCCTGAGTGCCGCCGGGGTTGAGAGATTCCCCTGGCCTTTCACCGTCAGGTTTGAGCGATTCACCTAACGTCGGGCTTGAGAGATTCGCCCGACAACCTCCATATATATATGTGTGTTGTGTTTTCCGAACTCGCATTGTTTTATATTGAGTATGTTTATAAACTGGTGAAAGGCATATGTTATTTTCGTCCACTCACTCTAACGTTTATCGTTTTATTTGCCTTTCCCCTGGGCTTTTCGGTTTCCGTGCCCAGTTTGCAGTTCGGACTCTGGTGTCGCACATCGTGGTCGGAGGCATAGTGCTCGAGCTACCTTATTTCTTCCAGTACGTTTATTGTCCTACCTACTGTAGTATATTTATATGGTAATGTATTAGAGGTCGCTCTGAGTTCTCTGTTGAATATGTTATACGATTTTAAACCCGGATTTCAGTAAAGTACTATTATATGTATTGTTTACTTTACTGTTGAGATATTGAGAAATCCGGATGGGATTGGTGCCCACGGTTTGCTTTTTGTGGCATAGGATGAAGTGTATTTTCCGCGTGCAGGTAATGGTAATTCCACGCTAGTAACGAAACTCTGCCCAAATTTTGAGAAATTTTTGTTGGTTCGTGTTTTCGAAGGGGTTTGATTCCGATTTAGAAAGCTAAATCGGGGTTGGGTCCTTTCAAAAACCGTGTAAAACATATATCAGTAATGTATCAGAGCGACCTCTAGTGTATAATTATATAAATATACTACTGCAGGTAGAACAAGAAACCTACTGGAAGAAACAAGGTAGCTCGAATACTATGCCTCTGACCACAATGTGCGACACCAGAGTCTGAACTGCAAACTGGGCACGAAAACCGAAAAGCCCAGGGGAAAGACATATAAACCGTTAGAGTGAGTGGACGAAAATAAATGTCTTTCACCGAATAATATATGTTATAAAACATATGCGATTAAAATTGAAAGAATATGATATAGTACACGAGGTGAACACAAACCCCTCCAGCGTACAGAGCATGCCAGTAAAAATCCCACGGGGTTACTCATGGACACATCCGTGCTAGTACAGTCAGAATCACGGGATCCCAGACCCACACGTGATTCTAGCCAGAGAGGCCTCAGGTCAGGGTACCTGTTCCCACCCGGAAATACATCAGCACAAGGAACAAAAATCTGTACCCACCCGGAAATACATCGGCACAAGGTACAATTCCCCCCTGGAAGACATCCTCGGGGATCAGCCGGGATGCAAGTGTATCGATACAACAATATATACTGTGACTGTACTCTGTGTAAATGAAAGGACCCAACCCCGATTTAGCTCCCTAAACCGGAATCGAACCCCTTCGAAAATACGAACCAACAAAAACTTTTCAAAATTTCGGCAGAGTTTCGTTACTAGCATGGAATTACCATAACCTGCACGCGGAAATTAACACTTCGTCCTATGCCACAAAAAGCAAACCGTGGGCACCAATCCCATCCGGATTTCTCAACATCAATATAATCAACAAACAGTAAACATACTGTACTATATATATGTATATCCGAGAAAATCCGTATAAACAAGTATCGAAATGTATCAGAGCGACCTCTAGTATAAAATATATACAACATGTACATCAGTAGGTGAAACTGAAACCTACTGGAAAACACAGATGACTCTGATCACTAGCCTCCAAACCGCGACGTGAAACACCAAACCTGAACTGCAAACTGGGCACGGAAACCGAAAAGCCCAGGGGTAAGACAATAAACACGTTAGAGTGAGTGGACGAAAATAAATGTCTTTCACCAAGTATATATGTTATAAAAACATATGCGAGTCCAGGTAAATAAAAACATAACATAGTACACGAGGTAAAGCTCATACTCCTCCAGTGTACTGAGCATGCAAGTATAAATCCCACGGGGTCACTCATGGACACACACCGTGCTAGTACAGTCCGAATCACGAGGTCCTTGGTCCCCGTGATTCTAAGCCAGAAATGGCCTCGGTTCCGGGGAAAAACGCCCCTCACCGGTCAGGTCAGGATGACGACGTCCCTCCTGGATGGCCTACCATCGGGGATCAGCCGAGAGGCAATGTGTATCGATACAACAACGTAACCAAGACTGTACTCTGTGAAAACCAAATCATAAACAATTCGATGCAAAAGCATGAAACAATATATAAAGTGTATGCATATTCGTATACGTATATCCGTATAACATATTCGTATAATTGTAAACACATGCTCATATAATCATAATCTCGTATGAAATCTCATACTCGTAAAACTATAATCACGCTGCATGCTCAAGTTCATAAATCACATAAAAGACTCGCAAGATTTCCGTGAAAAGAAATTGTCCACTCACAGACACGTGAAATGCGCACTCGCTCTAAACTCGTGGTCCGGCGGAAGATCCCTCGCCCAAAGCACGCTCACGATCCAGATCTCGATCCCGATCTCCTGAATACATATACACATAACTGATTAATATCGTAATCCACAACACTGTACTGATGCACGGAAACCAACCGTTCCCGGAAATATGAAATGCAGTGCAAAATGAATTACGGAAATCCCGAAATTCCCACTCGAAACCTCGACTGAAAATCGGCTAACCAAATCAACCCGAAAACCTCCGTACGATAACCAGGGCGTGATTACGAGAAAAAATGACACTAATTACATCGAAATCTGAAAAATTGACTTTCGGACCACCGTTGACCGCCGTTGACCGCCGCCGGCGGCGGCGGCGCGCCGTCAACGGAGGAATTTCACGGCCATCTCCTTCAGTTCCCATGGTCTCGACAAGGCGAGCAACTTCTTCTACCTCACAACCCAATTCCAAACAGAACTGCCCCAATTCTTGAAAACAAATCGAAAAACCCAAACCCAAATCCCTATTCGGGTTCACCCATACTCGCCTCCTCGTCCAAAACTAATCAACCATGAAGCTCCACCACGAGGTGGGGAGCAAAACCCCCAACCATATGGCCCTCAACCGTCGTCGGAACCGCCGTCACCATTAACGGCGATCAACCCGGTTCGGCCTCCATTCGAACCCAACCAAAAACCAACCAAACTCAACAAACTCAAGCATGAATCAACATGAAATTGAACAAGGAATCGATCTATACCCTCGCCGAAGTCGCTCGTGGCCGGAAAAAGATCGCCGGAGTTCACTTTCCCGTTCGGGAAACTTTCCCTTCTCGGCAGCTCTTCCACTTTCCAAA